>OY720429.1:99623151-100913151 GCA_963082735.1 Pocota personata | reverse complement strand
CAACAACAACAACAACAACAACAACAACAACAACAACAACAACAACAACAACAACAACAACAACAACAACAACAACAACAACAACAACAACAACAACAACAACAACAACAACAACAACAACAACAACAACAACAACAACAACAACAACAACAACAACAACAACAACAACAACAACAACAACAACAACAACAACAACAACAACAACAACAACAACAACAACAACAACAACAACAACAACAACAACAACAACAACAACAACAACAACAACAACAACAACAACAACAACAACAACAACAACAACAACAACAACAACAACAACAACAACAACAACAACAACAACAACAACAACAACAACAACAACAACAACAACAACAACAACAACAACAACAACAACAACAACAACAACAACAACAACAACAACAACAACAACAACAACAACAACAACAACAACAACAACAACAACAACAACAACAACAACAACAACAACAACAACAACAACAACAACAACAACAACAACAACAACAACAACAACAACAACAACAACAACAACAACAACAACAACAACAACAACAACAACAACAACAACAACAACAACAACAACAACAACAACAACAACAACAACAACAACAACAACAACAACAACAACAACAACAACAACAACAACAACAACAACAACAACAACAACAACAACAACAACAACAACAACAACAACAACAACAACAACAACAACAACAACAACAACAACAACAACAACAACAACAACAACAACAACAACAACAACAACAACAACAACAACAACAACAACAACAACAACAACAACAACAACAACAACAACAACAACAACAACAACAACAACAACAACAACAACAACAACAACAACAACAACAACAACAACAACAACAACAACAACAACAACAACAACAACAACAACAACAACAACAACAACAACAACAACAACAACAACAACAACAACAACAACAACAACAACAACAACAACAACAACAACAACAACAACAACAACAACAACAACAACAACAACAACAACAACAACAACAACAACAACAACAACAACAACAACAACAACAACAACAACAACAACAACAACAACAACAACAACAACAACAACAACAACAACAACAACAACAACAACAACAACAACAACAACAACAACAACAACAACAACAACAACAACAACAACAACAACAACAACAACAACAACAACAACAACAACAACAACAACAACAACAACAACAACAATAACAATAACAACAACAACAACAACAACAACAACAACAACAACAACAACAACAACACAACAACAACAACAACGGTTGATGCCTCGTCCTCGTTAATTACGATATTTAGTAACAACGATTACTCTCTACCGCAACCTTTTATCTCGTCATATTATAATCGTCGCTTCTAACATCTTCATCCGTCAATCTAGTGGTAGTGCAAAAGACTCCTCGTAGAACAACTTCATTTCGAGGCTTTCCCTGCTACCACTGTCAGCGATATTGTTGCCGCAATCCCTGGTTCCAGAATAAATATCGACCGTTCCAACGAGAGTTCAGCAAATAAAACAGAATTCTGCTGAAGAACTTCTCTTTTTAATCGATTTTATTTTCTAAAATTTACAACGGTTAACGACTTTAATTATTCAAATTTAATTAACTTACATTGGTTTCGGGAAAGTGTAACCTCTGATATTTCACCTGTGGCAACTATCTAATTCAAATTCACATCTAATAAAAGTCTTAGGCAATTAAATAAACGTAACTAATTTAAATATAAAATATTCAGCTCAGCAGGAATTTACCCAGCTATCTAACCAAACTGCGTACCAAGTGCAACTGTCATCAATTGTCTACCAAACTGCAGGCCGCTGCTTTCTGAACACAAAGGCTGCGTATGAATGTGTTCTACAAATATTGGTAGGACAGTTAATAGATCTGAAAAGAGAAACTGCACTTGGTACCAAGGAATGTTTCAATTTAATTAATTGGAATTCAAATTCAAATTATTACAATACACAATTCAGCAATCAAAAAAAAAAGGAAGAAACAATTAACGCATTGTGGTTCGATGACATTCCGGGGGCCGTCTGAACAGCTAGTGTGAAAACAAGTCTAAAACCGAGTGTTCACTTAGTGCGGTTTCCATCTCCTTAACGTCCTTCTCCAAAAGGTTTCTGGAACCGATGAACTTCAGATCGTTGTCGCTATATGGATAACGTGTTACAACTCGGTTGACGAGAGTGCACTGGTCCAGACTTAAGCAGCTCAATCTGAACCGCTCGAAAGGGAAGGCGCGTAAAAATCATTCCGTACCTCTTTACGGTCCCTCTGCCAAACTTCACCAGCATTGGGCCGAAACAGTCGACTCCAACATGCGTGAACGGCCCTCATCGAAGGCTAGCCTAGCGCGAGGAAGCTGACCCATTACCGGTGTTACTGGGTGAGCCTTCCTTCTTTTGCACATGTTGCATCTTGACTTAACCCTTTGGACGGCCTCTCATATACTCACGATCCAAGCTCGTTCCTTGATGTCTGATATGATTGAAGCGGACCCAACATGTAGATTTCGGTCGTAATGATGCTGAACAAAAATGTCTATCAGCGGGTGGTTTTTTTTGGCAAGATTTCCGGGTTCCGGGCAGAATATGAAGTAAGGGCCTTCTGCGTTCTGGAGCTCATGCGAATGGTACCCTCCTCATCCATAAAGGGGGACAGGGAGTAAATTGAGTTCGAGCTAGAAATTCCCTTCTTAGTTTGTAAGGCCGCAACCTCGTCCTGGAAGGCCTCTTGCTGCATTTTTCTGAAAATTTGGCAAATGTTCTTGAAGCGTAGTATAAAGGCGATTACCCTGACAGACGAAGACCACCTCGCCCTGAACTTATGCTGCAACTCGTCGTTCACGGAGAAACTTGGTCCCCTACCACGTCCATGTAGCAGAACTCTTATGTCCTTATCTCCGTCAGCGTCCAAAGTTTCATCTACCCTACCAGGCGTGATTGGCCACTCCACAAAAGGTCTTTGCAGGAAATCAGGACCCTTGAACCACCGTGCCTCTTGGTTGCCCATTGACGGATCAGTCCACCTCGTACCGTCATCCGCCACATTGTTAAGGGTTCTGATATAATACCACTGACGGGAAGACGAAGAATCAACAACAAATGATGGAAATTTTTATTTTGTTGAGTTGATCCATACCAGAACGGTTTTCGAGTCGGAGAGAAAAATCACATCATGAATCGGAATAGTATGGAAACCCTTGATCGTGACTGACTGACGTACTCCAAAGACTGCGGCTTGTAGCTCCAAATGCGGCACAGACAGTCTTTTCACCGGAGCCGCCTTTGCCTTCGCCATGGCCAATGAAACCTCCACTTCGCCAGTTCTCTCAAAGCGAAAGTAGGCAATGGCAGCGAACGCCTTCTCTGAAGCGTCTACAAAGGCTATTAAGCAGACTCTTGCGTCTTTAGGGTTCCAAGAAAAGTAGCGGCGGGGAATTTTGAATTGGTTGATATTCCTTAACTCCTTGACGAAATCCAACTACTGCCTTTTCAGCTCACTTGAAACGGGTTCATCCCAACCAGAGCCTTCCCGCCAAACTTCTTGGAGAATAACGCGAATGATGTAGTGTGAGTTGAGTCCAAGTGGATCAAATATTCTCATGACGGTCCTGAGAATTTCCTTTTTGGAAACCCGGAAATCTGGGAGAAACATCTTGTCGAAGAGACCATCGTCCGACATCAAGTAGGTGAAATGGTTGAGCGATGGATGTCAAAACATACCCAGGACCTTTGCGATGAAGCCTTCTGACTCGTTTGAGTCTATGCTCACGAGTTTAGGGTTGATGTGACTCTCAGGCATCCTTAATAGAAACACACGACTATTTGATTGCACACCCACCAGACTGAAGCTCATTGAATTGCAAATCCGAGTGACTGCCTGCTCTGCAGTGTCGTGGCTGTTGAAGTAGTCATCGACGTAGGTTCTTTTAGTCAGACCATGCACCGCTTCAGGTCATTCATCTTGAAAAAGATTCGCGTGATAGTTTTTCACAAACTGCGAACAAGTTGGTGAGCATCTGAGACCAAACATCATGACCTCGAAAACGTACACTTTGGGTCCCTAGAACTATCCCCTTCTCTCCATAAAATACGTTGACACTGCAGATCCTCCTCCTTGATCCGGATCTGATGAAACATCTCCTTCACGTCAGCATTCACCGCAACTGCACGTTCTCTAAATTTGAATAGCCCCGCGTGAAGCGGAACTAGATTGTCCGGGCCTTTCAGAAGGTGCGTGTTCAGTAAAACACCTTTCAATTTAGGGGCTACATCCATAACTACTCGTGACTTTTGGGGGGAATTTATTAGGGTTGTGGACAATAAATGTGGGTATCACTCCATACTCTGTTGGAAGCTACGGCATTATTTTGCTTTTAGTGATAGGGCTGCAAGGCTCATAGGTAGTTTTTTCGAGTGATAGGTCGCAGAGAGTAGTTGTAGGGGATACATGCTCTGAATTTAAACCCCTTGTTCAAGGTGTACCCCAGGGCTCAATCTTGGGGCCCATTCTATTCTGCATGTACATTAATGACTTACCGTCGATCTGCAACCATGTGTCAATCCACCTCTACGCTGATGATGTTCAGCTTTATTCCTCGCAGTCGGCTGATAAGATGAGAGTGCTTGTCTCAGAGTTAAATGAGGATCTACTCGCGATCAATCAAAGGGCCATATTTAACAGACTAGTCTTAAACCCAGCGAAATGCCAAGCCATACCTATCTCAAACAGATACCTCGTGCTAGCTTGCTTGTGCCAGATATCTTGCTATCGGGCACTAAAATAAAACTAGTAGAAACTGCAACAAGCCTCGGCTTTGTCATAAATCGAAACCTATCTTGTTACAATCACATCAACGTCGTAATTAGTCGTATTTACGGATTCTTGCGTAAATTTTGGATTTCAGCTAGTTTCACTCCGTTTGAGACACGTCGAAGGCTTGTGCAAAGACTCATTATGCCTATAATAGCATACGCTGAAGTGGTTTACAGTAGCCTTGATTCGCTTTCTTTTCATAAGCTGCAAGTAGCTTTCAATGACGCTGTCAGATATATTCATCAGCTACGTAGGTATGATCGAATCTCTTTGTATTCGAAAGATTTTCTAGGCTGTACACTACAGCAGCGAAATTGTATATCCATGCACAAATATTTTATAACCCAATCACCGCCATACCTATACTCCAAACTTGAATTTTCAAGCTCACTTAGAATTTTAAACATTAATACACATCACTACAATTATCTCAGTTCTTCTCGACTATTTTTCATTCATGCTATCCGGTTATGGAACTCCTTACCGTCAAATATTAAAAATGTATCAAACGACAAGAACTTTAAAACTGCACTATTAAGATACTACGCATCACAACTTTAAAATTAAAAATAGAAATATGTAACTACTTTCTTTTACTTCCTTTCTTCTCTAACTCTGTTCAGTCATTTCATTGTTTCTCTTTTCTTCCTTTCTTTCTTCTTTTCTTTATTTTTTAATCATAATTATGAATTATAATATTATTATTAACTTTAAAATTTGTATAAATTTATCTTGTATACTTTGCTCGTTGTACTATTAAAGGCTATGTCTTAATGTATACCTCCATAATAAATAAGTAAATTGAATTGAATTGAAATTGAATTGAATTGTACCAAACCAGTGCCCACTTCTCTTCCAAGTCTTGTGCAGAAGCGACTCTTGCGTACCCCTTCGACACCAACTCGAGCATGTAACCGTTCATCCACTTCAACAAATCTGGATTTTTCTTCAAAGTCCTCTCAAGACTCGTTAGTCTTTTTGCCATGGGGTAACTATCCGGGAGCTTGACTTCGTCCGAAGCCCATAACAACCCGATCTCATAGCGGCCATCCTTCAATGACATCTATCGCACCACGGGCTTCCTTGCTTACTAATTCTCCTTTCGGAGCAATCACACCAAATTCCTCGGTCGTGAAATGACGCTTTACAAGGTTATGCAGCTCGTTTTCACCGTTGATAACGTCATGAAAGGCAAGATGCATCACGGGTTTAGCCACTTGATGAAAGCAGGATGCTCTAATGGTGGGGGTTGACTGACCGTAGACGATCTAACCTAGCAAAGTCTTTAACGCATACGGTTCTTTGTCCTTCCCGTGACGTTGACCGTGTCCCACAAGAATATTGCCTGATCAAGACCCACCAGAATCCTTGGCTTAGCATTGAAAAGGTCGGTAAGCGGGAGCCCACGCAGATGTGGGTACAGATCTTTTAGGGCGGCGACATTGACTGACTGCCTTGGTAGCTCCAAACTGTTGACCGTGTACACACCCTTCAGGAGATGACGCTTGCGATTGCCAACCCCGGAAACGGATAAATTGGTTCGAATTGCATCCCCAACTCGGGAACTTCCCTTCATCCATTGAAGTGCTAACTCCTCTGGTGTACCCTCCAAATCCAGTTCGACAAAGAGCACCTTCTCAAACATGGTAAGACATGAGCCATCATCCAGGAAAGCATAAGTATCAACGAATTTATCGTTGTTGCCATGGATTCGGATGGGAGCCACCTTAAACAAAACAGGCATTTTAGCGTCGACATGCGAGGAATTAAAATTTGGTTGAGGTTCAAAAGGCTCAGCGGCAACGTTCAGCTCCGCATTCTTCTTCGGAAATGAGGAGTGTAGTAGTTGATGATGTCGCCCGTCACAGCGATTCATACCTCAAATCCTTTTCTTCGCGCACGCTCTCCAGTTAGTATACTGTGAAGGATTTAAGCACGTGAAGCAGATCGCCTTGTCTCGTGCGAACTCTAACCGCTATTCAGCTGTCAGATTGTTGAACTCCTCGCATTGTACCAACGTATGCTGTTTTCGTCCACATTTTCCACAATTGGCCTTTTCGGGTGCAGACGAGGATGGCTGATGTATCAGCATTCGATGTGGTGGCTTAGATGGGCCCTGAAGTTTTTTACCCTCGGCAGACTCCAAAGGCCTGACCTGGTAAATCAGTTATTTGGCAGTAAGGAACTCTGCAAAGTCTTGTAAAGAGGCGCGGAGAAGTGAATCTTGTCTCTTCCGCCACTCCTGGTATAAACCTGCACCTAACTTACAGGCCAGATAGGTAAGTACGTAACCGTTGTTGAGGTCATCTGCTCTCTTCATTGACTTGATGTCAGCCACGAACCCGTTGACCCTGACTACCCATAACTGCAAGTCGAGCAACATTTTCCTTACCAGAGTAGTTGCCTTCGATGGTAGTAGACCTAAAAGTTTCCTCAAATAGGGCCATTCTCTTTTATTTGCCCCAGAGAATATTGGCATCGCCATATCTGACTGCTGGATATAGGAATCCTGAAAACTGGTTCGACAGTTAGGAGCTCCACTAATAGGCGTAGATTGAGGGTGTTGCACAGGATTCTCCAATGGTTGGTGTTGTGCAGTACTCTCCAACAATGCCTGGTGATTGGCTTGGATTCTACGGATCATTTCCAACCTCTCACCTGACAGCATAAGCGAACGACGGCTGGGACTTGGCTTCTCCACCACGGAAATGGAGTAGGCGGAATTGGTTGCACAGCATTTGCAAGTTTTAACTTCAAATCGTTCACCTGCCTCTGCATTGCAGCGAGTTGAACATCCTTCTGGGCAGCTGACGCCTGCACTACTGCGGCCGCCTTCATCAACACATCTAAGGTAGCTTTCAACTCAATTTGCTCAGATGGACTCGACGCGAAGATGTCGACCTCGGCCTGTAAATCGACAACAGCAGGACCTTCCTCCTTTTCACTTGTTTCCTACATGGACTTTCGCCACAGTACCATGGGGTGGCTGTGTCGTACTTGGCTCGAACTTGGCACATGAAAAATGCCACCACCGCTTACAGGTATCACAGCTCACCATCGACGTTGTATCTTCCTTACGACACTTAGTGGCGCTGCAATTTCGCTTATTTGGTGCCATTGGTACGTCCACAATTCACAGCAAACAAGATCAAATTGAATAAAAAAACCAAACTGACCTGGCTAGGGAACCACAATAAATTAAAATAATGTTGCCGCACGTTATCTATCCACAATTCCTGGTTCCAGAATAAATATCGACCGTTCCAACGAGAGTTCAGCAAATAAAACAGAATTCTGCTGAAGAACTTCTCTTTTTAATCGATTTTATTTTCTAAAATTTACAACGGTTAACGACTTTAATTATTCAAATTTAATTAACTTACATTGGTTTCGGGAAAGTGTAACCTCTGATATTTCACCTGTGGCAACTATCAAATTCAAATTCACATCTAATAAAAGTCCTAGGCAATTAAATAAACGTAACTAATTTAAATATAAAATATTCACCTCAGCAGGAATTTACCCAGCTATCTAACCAAACTGCGTACCAAGTGCAACTGTCATCAACTGTCTACCAAACTGCAGGCCGCTGATTTCTGAACACAAAGGCTGCGTATGAATGTGTTCTACGAATATTGGTAGGACAGTTAATAGAACAGAAAAGATAAACTGCACTTGGTACTAGTAGGGTTGCAAAATAGTCACACTTTTCCGAAACCAATGAATGTTTTAATTTATTTAATTGAAATTCAAATTCAAATTATTTCAATATACAATTCAGCAATCAAAAAAAAAAAAAAAAAAAGAGGAAGAAACAATTAACGCATTGTGGCTCGATGACAGATATTATGAACTACGTAAGCAGCAAAACGTCGGTGCCTTCTTCCCTCAATTTTTAAGGAACAACGTGAAATAGCATGTTTTGAACTGCTAACTCTTGACTCTCACCTTGAACTGCTTCTATCGAGTGAATTTTGGCCAGACGGTGTTTTAGTCCATGAACATGATTCTCGGACTAAGAACACGTCATTCACCAAGATTCCAGTACCTGCACCAGTAGCGTCGCATCCAAAGAACGATTAGGTATTTATTTATATATTCCCTATTTGTTTGTAACTCCTCCTGAGTGTCTTTGGGTATACTACCAAAACGTCCGAGGGCTGCGAACTAAGACATAATCTATATATATTTTAATTCCTAAAAGCTCAGTTTTGACATTTTCGCCCTTATCAAAACTAATCCTGCTCAAAATTTTTACAGCAATGAATTGTTTACGTCCGATTTCAACGTCTTTCGAGATGATGGTCTTGAGAAAGAGAATGATTCCTCGGGTCGAGGTGTTCTTCTGGCAATACACAATCGCCTTGACTCGACACTAATTAAATCTTCGGATACATCTAATTTTAAGTATATTTGTGTCAAAATGACTATGATATTTCAAACCGCAACATTTTTGTCCTTTGCTGTTACATTCGACCATCTCAGAACATACAGAGTTACCAGCGTGCCGTAGACGCGTTCGACTCTGTGCTTAATATTGTTGATCCTCGTGACACCGTTTTAATTCTGGAGGATTTTAATTTACCCGTGCTCCATCCGACGATCTGTCTTATTATATAGCAATTAACCCCTCTTCAGAAAAGGAAGTCCTATCATTGTCTGTCTCTCAGACTATATCTGTTAAGTGGATTACTAGTAACCTAGGCAGAAAACTTGAATTTATTTTCTCCTCAGATGCCTATAACTGCGTCGATATAAAGACGATTGCTAGCTGAGCAATCGTCTTTTATCCAAATTGGCCCATTATCACCCTCCTCTATCCCTTACATTGTCTTACAATAACGATAATAATATTCTCCAATCAGAGTACTCGTATAGCTTTAATTTCTACAAGGCAGATTACACAAAACCTAATAACCTTTTAAGTGCTATTAATTTCAACAGCATTTTTAACGGCACACACATTTCTGTCCAGGATGCACTTGGATTGTACTACTCAGAAATTTCCAGCTGTTTTATTCAATTCGTCCCATACATGCCTCAAAAGAGTTTCTCGTCATCTCCACCTCGATGTACTGAGGAATTACGCTCACTTCGCAAAAGAAAGAATAAGCTCTGGCGTATCTACCTCGAATTTAGCTCTGATTTCAAGTTCTCCAATTATCTCCTTGTACATACGCATTTTTCCGAACCCTGTGAGTTTCTTTATATCGACTATATTAACCGTATTCAATCTGACATTATCGCTGACCCCAAACGATTTTCTCACTTCATTATTTCCAAAAAAAAGTCTCACCCATCAACTCTGATATTCTCCAATACATCGTAGAGCGATCCTCGAATAATAGCAAATTATTCCCTCATTTCTTCAGTCTCTCGTTCTCCAACCACACATCATAGCCCGACTATTTTTATTTCTCCTACATGAGAGATTGTGCCCAAACCTCTTTAACTATAATCGATATAAAAGTAGCTCTCGTGACAGAAAAAATCGAAAGACTTAAATGTGAATACTCCACCGGCCCGGAAGGTATACCTGCCGTAGTTTTAAAAAAATGTGTAGACGTTTTTAGCTCTACCCCTTACGGCTCTGTTCCAACCGTCGCTTTCACAGACTTTTCAAAGCTTTTCCCCTATCCTTTGGAAAAAGCTCTTTTATTTTTCCCCTTGATAAAAAAATGTCCGAAAAATGAAATTCCTAATTATCGTCTTATAGCAAAACTCACTTGGAGTTATTCGAAAGTATTGTTTACGATGCAATGTTTTTCCGTTGTAAGTCTATATTTGTCTCTCACCAACAGTTTTTCTTAAAGGGAAGATCAACGACCACAAACCTAACCGTATCCAGCACCCTATGCACATTGGAGGATTGCAAGGAAGTCGATGTTGTTGCTAGCCGATTTTTGAAACTCAAAGTCCTCGGTTTTCAGTCTGGGTTTATCACTTGGATCAAATCTTATCTTCATGAACGTCAATATGAAATCCTTTTTAGATCCTTCGTATCTGATCCCTTCCTGGCCCCCTCTGGGCCTCCAGATTTCCATTTTATCGATTAATGATGTTGACGGTATTACTAAATATTCCCGTCTATCAGTTTATGCGGACGACATGAACAGTTTTGCACACATATCCACTCCCACTGATTCCCTTGCACTTCAAACTGACTTGAACAGCTTTTCAACTTGGTATAATAAAAACTTTCTTGAGTTGAATGTCAACATATGCCAAGCTATTACTTATTCCCGAAAGCGTCTGCCTACAGCTCCTAGGACGTATTTGATTTGCGACGAGCCTGTTCCCACTGTCACTTTTCTGCGTGATTTGGGTGTCATATGCGACAGTGAGCTAAATTTTCGTAGTCATATTGACAATATTATTAGAAGAACTAATTCTGCGATATGTTATGTAAAACCTTGCTCCAAGAAATTCTGAAATCTTGACGTTACGAAATATATATATGTAGAATATGCTAGCCAAGTTTGGTCTCCCTATCTCGATACACATTCGCATCGAATTGAGTATATCCAACGGAGGTTCATCCTTTTTGCTCTACGCGGACTCCCGTGACAGATTCAACCTACCTCCTTACGAGCATCGTTTGAACTAGCTAAACATGCAATCGCTTGAAAAGCGTAGAAAATTGCCGATATACTATTTGTACATCAGCTATTAGTAGGCAACATTGATTGTCCTATGCTGCTCCAAACCATCTCATTAAGCATCAATCCGCGTATTCTGAGGTCAGTACCTCTCTTCCGTCTCAAGTTTCACCGTACGAATTACGGGTGTAATGAGCTGTTTCGAATGCTGCGCATGGCTAATGACTGCCATAACCTTTTTGATTTTCAGTGCAGCAAAAACTCACTTAGAAACTCCCTTTATTCCCATTCCTCACTCAGGTTTTGATGCAGATTTATACTAGCTATTAAGTAGACATTGTAAAAATTAAACATAAGGCCTTACTGCTTGTATTAAGCTAATACTAAATAAATAAATAAATGAATATGCCTGGACTGACTCCATGGAAACACTCGCCTGGCTAGCTGGAAATCCGAGCAGGTGGAAAAACTACGTAGCAAACAGAGTCAAGGAAATAATCACCATATTGAGTTCTGAAAAATGGAACCACGTTAGAGGGAAGGACTATCCAGCAGATTGTACCTCCAGAGGGATATGGCTTTCTCAGCTCAAGGTGGTCAGGCCCAAAATGGTTAGCACAACCAGAAATCACACACACTTGTATCAAACAACACAATACAGCACATTGAGGTGATTAATGTGCATTATTAATTCCTCATTCTGGTCCACTTACTACAATGTTGATTGTAGACGCTCATAAATCAAACTTGCACGGAGGTTATGGCTTAATACATGCATACATTCGACAGCGATATTGGTTTATTAACGGCCTTAGAACAGTCAAGCAAACAATCTACAGGTCTACTACTTGCTTTATACACAAAGCAAAATCTAGAATGCAACTGATAGGAAACCTTTCACAACTAATTGTGAGGAAAGACAGACCATTTTCACAAAGAGGAGGCGACAACTCTGGCCCAATAGATATCAGAATGGCCAAAGGAAGACGTAAGAAGTCGTACAAAGGATATGTGGCGATATTCGTATGTCTGGCTACGAAAGCAATTCATATCGAAGTAGTGAGCGATCTGACAGCAAATGCATTCATAGCAACCTTCAAAAGATCGGGTATTTCTATAGTGACAATTGTGCGAATTTTGTGGCTGCAAATAAGATCTTACAATCAAATTTAAAAGAAGTAGCAAAGTATAGTAAAGAAATTTAGCGAACTATTATCATCCTACCATACACTATGGCATTTCATACCGGGTTCTCCACATTTTGATGGCTTTTGGGAGACTGGTGTAAAATCAATAAAACACCATCAGACATTAGGTGAATATAAGTTAACGTACGAAGAGTTTTCAACATTGTTATCGCAAATAGAGGCATGTTTAAACTCCAGACCCAGACTGTCCACTTTCGAATGGTCCCGAGGAGATAGATGTTTTAACACTAGGACATTATTTGATAGGTTCAGCCCTGCTGGCACCTCCAGAAAAATTCAGACTCAATAGCAAAGAGGGATTATTAACTCAATGGGAATTGTTGGAAAGAATGCAACAATATTTTTGGAACAAACGGACCACATGCTACCTCGTAGCACTTCAGCAGCGGTCTAAGTGGACGAAAAAGAACGAAAACTTGAGAGTTTGCAACACTGTTCTTATCAAATATGACCTACTTCTCCCAACAAATTGAGTTCTGGGAAAAGCGGTAGAGACACACGCTGGTAAAGACGGCTTACTAAGAGTAACAACGGTAAAAACAAACAACAAAACGGTACAAAAGACCTATAACCAAAATCGGTGTACTACTGATTACCGATAACGATGAGCAAATAGCATTTCAAGAAATGCACCATGAAGAAAATCAAAATGAGCAGAGCAGTCTATGCAACCAACGAGCAAATAAATTATTGAAAAAAAAAAAAAATTAAAGTTAAAAAAAAATTATTATATTCTACGACACGACCAATTACTGAAGTGAGTTCACAGGGCTCAATGAGCTTGTTACAAGAATGAACGACTTCTGCGAAAAGAAAGTCGCAAATATACGAGGCATCGTTATAGTCAATCAATTCTGGCACCATCTCGACATCATGAAAAGTAACATTGAACTACTACTGAGACCAGGAGTCGAAAGGCAACCAAAGGCCAGAATCAAACGATCCCCATTAAACATCGTTGCAACAATAACGAACAAACTATTTGGAGTACTAGACGAAGAATTTGCTACGAAATATGAACAACAAATTCAAAAAGTCAACATGAATGAAAACCACTTAATTGACCTGATCAAAAAATCAAACGTCAATAGCAGAATCAACAGCAAATATTATGCAGAAGCCATAATCCATCAATTAGAAGTATTCCAGAACCACTTTGTTGGCTACAAAACAAGAGTTTTTTTTTTGCCACTTTCGACATACGGCACTCTGTCAATTCTTAACTATTGTTGAGTATGATTAGTGTCCGTCGTACACCATCAGCAGATTAATGATCGCTTGGCATTGAACCAAGTACATCACTTGCCTGACAATAAACTGAGTTCAACCCAAATGCGGGTGCAGCATAATACCTTTGCTTTTTGTTATTCTTTTTCACCTGTTTACATTCTTTCATAATTCATATTTATATTGTAGCATAATAATAACTACGCTCCCTAAAAGTATGATGCAACAAATTCCCAAGTGTCTTTTCATTCTGGCAGAATTTTGGTTCGAAGTGTCCTTTCATTCGAGGTTCGTGTCTGCGGTTTCCACAGTTCATGTCTACGAAAGAGACGGATAATATCACGGATGAGAGGGAATTATAACTGCAAGAATGATTGTCATCTTGGAATTTCTCTTGTTCCAGTGGTCGAAGAATTTGCTAGAAGTTTCTGGCTATCAGAAACTTCTGCTATATAAGGACAGATGGCGATCAAAAAGGGGGCAGTTGTTTTAAAACCGTGGCGAAGAGATTAGAAAAGTGATAATGGGCGAAGTTGTAATTTTGTGATAAATTGAAAGTTGAGAGTTAACAAGAGGAAGTAATTAGTTTGGATTTGTGAATTAAGTAATAGAAAGGAGATAAAGTTATTTGAGAGGAAAGAGACCTTGTAAGAAAAGAATTTGTGAAGAATAGTATAGTGTGAACTGGAATTGTTTTATAGACTAGAAAATAAAAAAAAGAATTTCACAGAATATTGTTTTATCTACTCGAGCCGTAGCTCGCATATTACATTGGTGTCAGAAGTGGGATAAAACTTATTCTGTGAATAACTATTTCCGTGGTGTGAAATTGCACAAGGAAAAAAAAAAAACGATTTCTGTGTTGAGTTAATTAGTTGCGCAAAATGGGTCGCAAATTAGGAAAACTAACTATAACTCAACTAAAGGCAGAACTCAGTAAGCGGAACCTCGACACAACTGGGGGAAAAGATGCCCTACTGATTCGTCTGGAAGAAGCAGTAACGCAGGAAGGCGAGAATCCGCATGACGTAGAGTTTGACGTGGAAGAGGAACCAGCAAGTGCAGGAGCCGACCCGGGTATAACAAGTCTACTCCTGCAACTTAAGTTAGTCATGGATGAACAAAAGAAAGCAATAGAAGACCAAAGGAATTCTCTAGAACTCAAGCTGGACGAACAAAAGAAAGCAATGGACGAACAAAAGAAAGCAATGGCCGAACAAAAGAAAGCAATGGACGACCAGAGGAATTCTCTAGAAGTTAAGCTGGACGAACAAAAGAAAGCAATGGACGAGCAAAAGAATTCTCTAGAACTTAAGGTGGACGAACAAAAGAATTCTCTTGATGCTCTGGAAAGCAAACTTGATGAGCAAAACAGGAACTTGGAATCTAAATTCGAAGCGATCGAAGAGAAAATCGAGAAGGTCGAGACGCAACTCGAAAAAGTCGAAACTAGATTCCATGAAAACTTTGAGAAGCATGAAACTCAGTTCGGGAAAATAGAGACTCAGTTCGAAAAAGTAGAAAAACAAGTCGAAAATCTTACTAAGGAACTCAGCAACGTGAAGAGACAGAAAGCACGGGAATATTCTACTGACGGTCTGAGAAGAAAGGAGATGCAGCCTCCTAACTTCGATGGTCAAACATCATGGCCAATTTATAAGAGGCAATTCGAAGCGGCCGCAATGACCAATAGTTGGGACGATGAAGAGAAGTCTATTGCGCTCACGCTTGCACTGTGGAGTCCAGCTGCGGAGCTCTTGCAGACCATCCCGGAAGATGAACAGTAGAACTACGACTCTCTGGTTCAGGCTATCGAGATGCGGTTTGGGGATGAACACATGCAGCAGGTGTACAGGCTTCAGCTGCGTAGTCGAGTCCAGAAAAGGGGAGAAACGCTCCAACAGTTGCAAGCGGATATAGAGCGACTAGCCCATCCTTCATACCCTAAAGCCGGTGAGGAGCTTATCAACGAAATGGCGGTGAAAGCTTTTATTCAGGCCATAGAGGACAGACAACTGCAAATGGCTGTAAGGATGGCTGAAAAGCGAACGCTCCCCGAGGCATTGGCATTCGCTTTGTCAATGAAGGCTGCGGACCAAGCATACCAGGGAATACACCGTGTCAGGGAAATGTCCGTCGTGGAATGCTCATGCCAGAGAACAGCCGTCATGGATGAAGACAAAGCTCGCGGAGGTCAAATCCGTTGCTGGAATTGCAACCAAACCGGACACCTACAACGGCAGTGCAGAAGTGCACCTAGACGAGGAAATTGTCCACATTGCGGAAGTAGGAGAAGCAGAGAGGAAGCATCTGGAGGTGATAACATCCATCCTGTCAGTCAGACTTCCCAAAACCAGCAGTCGGGGAAATGCGTAAGGACCAACTTTGCGGGGCAGAAGTTGGTTACTGGAATCGAGGCCCCCAGGACCACCATTCAAGTTTCGCAAACCAAACGGGGTAACAAGAGCCTGACAGTGGAGGCACTAATCAACACGAAGAAGTGCGTAGCCACCATCGACACAGGTGCCACTGCCTCCATTGTAAGAAGAGATATCGTCAAAAGCTCCTGGCTGCACAACACCAACAGCTACTGCCTGAAGACTGCAACAGGGGAAATGGCGAAGGTATTTGGAGAAGTTCGTCTTACGATTACTCTGGCGGGACTGACGTTCTCCCATGCGTTTCTGGTGGCAGATATATGCGACGAGTGCATCATCGGAATAGACTTCATGAAAGCAAATGAAGTAATCTTGGACATCGGGATGCAAGTACTGAGGTATCGAAATGTGGAGATTCCGATGGTGTACGGAAACGAGAATGCCGTAACTCTCAGGACAGCCATCAGCAAAGACGAAGTTTTGCCGCCGTCTTCAGAGACAATCATTTGGACGAAGCTGGAAGGTGATCTTGGGAGCCACCGATTCTACATAGTAGAACCAGACCCAGAGAAGAATTCTCAAGACTACATCGTGGGAAAGACGTTAGTCGAACCAAAGAACACCATGGTTCCAGTGAGGGTTTTGAACACAAGACCACACACTGTCAAACTAAGGCGAGGGGAGGTGACTGGAAAATGCACGCCGATTACCGCCGTCGCAACAATATCTGAACGTGATGCTCCAAAACCTCTCCCATCACCTTGGACAGCGGAAACGAGAGAATACGGCCGAACACACCTGGTACAACATCGAATAGACACTGGTGATACTAGACCAATTCATCAGCCTGCTAGGCGCCTTCCATTGGCAAAGCAGACAGAAGTTGCAGAGATGGTGTCGACAATGGAGAAAGAAGGTCTGATTGAAAGTTCCAAAAGTCCGTGGGCATCACCGGTTGTAGTGGTTAAGAAGAAAGATGGTAGCACGCGGTTCTGCGTGGACTATCGGCAGCTCAATTACGTCACCAAGAAAGACAGCTATCCCCTGCCACGGATTGACGACACGCTAGACACACTATCAGGAGCCCGATGGTTTTCCACTCTCGACTTGAAGAGTGGCTACTGGCAGGTACAGATCCATCCAGAAGACCGGGAGAAAACCGCCTTCACCGCAGGAAATGGGCTATGGCAATTCACGGTAATGCCATTCGGGCTGTGCAATGCTCCGGCGACTTTCGAGCGATTGATGGAATGTGTCCTGCAAGGGTTAACATGGAAAACCTGTTTGGTATACTTGGATGATGTCATCGTCGTTGGAAAAACGTTTGCGCAACACCGAGACAATCTAAGGGATGTGTTTCAAAGGCTTCGAAGTGCCCACCTGAAGCTCAACCCCAAGCAGTGCGCCCTGTTTAGAGCAGAAGTCAAGTACCTGGGACACATATTTTCAGCGAAAGGAGTGAGAACCGCTCCGGAGAAGGTCGAAGCGGTGAAAAACTGGCCAGTCCCCAAAGACAAACACCAACTAAGGAGCTTCCTGGGCCTAGCCACCTACTACAGACGGTTCGTGAAGGATTTTGCCGGGATCGCAAAGAACCTGCACCAGTTGACGGAAAAGGGAAAACAATTCAAATGGTCAATTGAGTGCGAGAAGAGCTTCAAGGCACTTAAACAACGGCTATGCGATGCCCCGATACTAGCTTACCCCACTCCCGGGGAAACGTTCATTGTGGATGCAGATGCTAGTAATGTCGGGGTAGGAGCCGTACTCTCCCAGGTGCATGGCGGCCAAGAGAAGGTGGTTGCGTACTTCAGCAAGGTGCTCTCTAAGCCAGAAAGGAACTACTGCGTGACAAGGCGGGAACTTCTAGCTTTGATCTTGGCTACGAAGCATTTTCACAAATACCTCTACGGGAGGAAGTTCGTTCTTCGCACAGACCATGCAGCCTTAAAATGGCTATTACAGTTCAAGAGTCCTGAGGGTCAGGTCGCAAGATGGATCGAAAGGCTGCAAATCTACGACTACGAAATACAGCATCGTAAAGGAAAACTCCACTCTAATGCGGATGCACTGTCCCGGAGACCATGCAGAACGGATTGTAAACATTGTGCGTGTCAGGAAGAACGGGAGCTGGTTTCCATCCAAAGAATGAGAGCCGAACCTATCGCCGGCTGGAGCGTAGATGAGATCCGGAACGCTCAGAAGGAAGACCCGGATATCGAGCCGATTCTGGCCTGGAAGGAGAACATGGAGAAACCGGATCATCAGGACATCTCTCACAGAAGCCCGACCTTAAAGGCATATTTTGCGCAGTGGGACTCCCTCCATGTCCAAGAAGGTGTTCTGAGTCGAAAATGGGAATCCTCCGACGGAAAGTCGTTTGTAATGCAGCTTGTCGTACCGCGGACGAGGGTCAAGGAGGTGTTACAGGAAATGCATGGCGGGGCGACCGGAGGCCACTTGGGAGTGAATAAGACGATAGAAAAGGTACGAGAACGTTTTTATTGGTTAAAAGCGAAGGAAGATATCGAAGACTGGTGCAGAAAATGCGACGTGTGTGCAGCTAGCAAGGGTCCGAGAATCAAAACTCGAGGTAAGATGCACCAATACAACGTGGGAGCACCTTTCGAACGAATCGCCATTGACATCGCAGGGCCCTTTCCGGAAACCGACAATGGTAATCGGTATATACTCGTAGTGATGGACTACTTCAGTAAGTGGCCGGAAGCGTTTCCGATCCCTAACCAGGAAGCCAGAACCGTGGCGGAGCAGATCGTCTACAATTGGGTTAGCAGATTCGGTGTGCCCTTGGAATTGCATTCTGACCAAGGGCGGAACTTCGAGTCAAGAATCTTCCAAGAGATGTGTCAACTACTCGGAATCAAAAAGACAAGGACAACCCCGCTTAATCCACAGTCGGACGGTATGGTGGAGCGTTTCAATAGGACTTTGGACGAACATCTCTCGAAGGTCGTAGGTGACTACCAACGGGATTGGGACCGGCAGATTCCCTTGTTTTTGATGGCCTATAGAAGTGCCGTGCATAGCACTACTCGACATACGCCGTTCGAAATCTTATTTGGTGGAATAGCTCGTTTACCCAGTGAGGTGAAATTTGGATCTCCTACCAATGAGCCCAGAAATGAAGAAGAGTACGTGGCGGACCTTAGGGAAAGGCTTAGGGACATACACCAAAGGACCAGAAGCCAGATTAAGATGACGAGCGACCGCATGAAGACCAGGTATGATGCCAAGGCAACAACGTCAGGATTCCAGGAAGGAGATCTGGTGTGGCTGTATAATCCCCATCGCCAAAAGGGGAAATCACCTAAATTACAGCGGAACTGGGAAGGTCCCTACAGAATAGTAACCCGCATCAACGATGTTGTCTACCGCATCCAGCGAGGACCGAGGGCCAAAATGAAAGTGGTTCATGTGGACCGACTGAGTCGATACAATGGCCGAAATGAGGATGCACTTGTTCGGGACGAACACGTCTAAGAGGTGGGCAGTGTAGCATAATAATAACTACGCTCCTATGTCTATGCAGCAAATTCCGAAGTGACTTTCCATTCTGGCAGAATTTTGGTTCGAACTGTCCTTTCATTCGAGGTTCGTGTCTGGGACGAAGTCTCCACAGCTCATGTCAACGAAAGAGACGAATAATATCAGGGATAAAAGGGAATTATAACTGCAAGAATTATTTCTCTTGTTCCAGTGGTTGAAGAATTTGCTAGAAGTTTTTGGCTATCAGAAACTTCTGCTATATAAGGACAGATGGCGATCAAAAAAAGGGACAGTTGGTTTAGAACCGTGGCGAAGAGATTGGAAAAGTGATAATGGGCGAAGTTGTAATTTGGTGATAAATTGAAAGTTGAGAGTGAACAAGAATATTGTTTTATCTACTCGAGCCGTAGCTCGCATATTACAATATCATATTTGCTCGATATTTGCACAGTAATCAGTTTGCACCACATGTACAGTTTTTGTGTAATGTAGAGTAATTTTGTAAATTAAGGTAATTTTGTTTTATGTTAGAGTAAGGAATAATGATGTATATAAATCATGAACTTGTGAGAAGTTATTGAACAGCTATCAAAGACGTTCACTTTTTATTCCAAGTGAGTCTGCTTGGAAAGCTGCAATATTCTCTACATTTTTGGCGTTCTAGTTTTGTACTGGAAATTTCGCCGATAGTCACAGTACCGAACCGTGGTCTATTAAACAAACAATTAGAGTAAAAGCACAGTAAACATTTTGGTGACCCCGTCGTCTGAATTGCTTCCCCCCACCAGTGGTAGACGGCATTTAGAAATCAAATAATAATAAAATATTAATAAAAGCATTTACCAGGGCTGTACTGTAATATGTTATTAAAAATCCAGTTATTAATAAATAGAGACAAATAAAATTACCCCTTTACTGGACAATAGCTATAGTACAACCACTTAACTTCTATTACATCTTTTTAAAAATATAGCTAGCTGTCACACAATTAGAAGATTAATGGTATGCTCTCATGAAAATAGATTAATGGTGTGTTCTCATTACACGCTTTTTTTTATAATCCTTTTTTTTATTATTATTAATTATGAGTACATATCTATCTTAAAGAAAAAATTTTAACTTCAAGCAATCCGGTATCTTAAACTATTGATACTTTAGAATTGGTCAAAATATCTTTTAGGTGGTTTACTTATACGGCCATTCCTTGTTCGATAAAGAAGTAATGAACTATCTGAATCACTATTATCGGCTGCAAATGTGGGACACTTATTATCATCAGCGTCATAAAAGGATTCTGATTCCGATGAAACATTGATATCAGATAATTCTTCAGCTGCAGCACTATTGTTCTAGTTACTAATGTTAATATTATTGTTTTTACTACTAAATCCATTATCACCTGATTCCGGTAGTACAATTTCAATTTCTTTGAATTTATGCTTATTCAATGTTAGTTTTTTTTTTAATATGATCTTCATATAAAACTTCACATGAATCGAACTCGTTATTATAGGTGTTAGCAATGAATCGTCTGTTATGTCTAAAATATTTATTAAAAGCATCCTTAATAATATACGACCTGCCATTAACAATTCCGATTATTATTCCATAATTCCAATCTTTTCCGTTTTCCTTAAAGATAACTCTATTTCCTATTTGAAGCTTAGGTAAATCTTTTGCAGTTCTGTCAATACGACATATTATTTTTGATTTTCTTTTTTCTTTTCAATCTTTTCTTGAACAATCTGCTCATTTAAGATATTTCTTTTAAGCAAGTTTTTTGCAATTGGTAGTTTTATTTTGATCAAGCGCCCGAAAAATAAATCCAGTGGAGTTAGTTTCATATGTGCTACAGGTGTAGCATTATATTCTAAGATTCTATACTGATATTTATCGATTTCATGACCTTCATAACAGCGTTTTAAAATGTTTTTGGCAATAGCAACTCCCTTTTCAGCAAGCCCATTGCTTTGTGGATATCGTGGACTTGAGAACTTCACCTGAATATTTGCTTCAGAAACGAATTTTTCAAATTCAGCCGAACCAAATGGATTATTGTCACATTTAATAATTGTTGGGTATCCAAATTTATCAAAAATTCTACTTAGGGTAGATATTATTTCCGCTATTAAAAATCCTGAATATGCATCAATTATTGATAAGTAATTATGACCAGCATATTCAAACAAGTCCATCGATCATCGATATTTTGTGAAATGGATAATTGGGTGTGCTTTCTTGAACTAATGGTTCTTTTTGATTGTTTCTCCTAAATTTTTCATAAATTGTGCATGTGTCTATAAGTTCCCTAATTTGTTTTGTCAAATTTGGCCAAAAATAATGCATTCCAGCTCTTGCTAGTGTTTTCTCTATTCCCAAATGGGGTTCATGTAAATACTTGTTCGTTGCATGTTGTAATTCTGAAGGTATTACCAATTGAACATTTTTTAATAGTAACCCATTTTCGTAATGTGATTCCGATTTAAGCTTGTGAATTTTTTTTCCTAATTCATCAAGCTGAGAATATTTAGGCCATTTTGTTGTGACATATTCACAAATTTTATTATACTCTGTATCACTTTGTATTTTTTTACAGTAAAAATTATAATTTTATTTTGAAATGCATTCCCCTTTTTTAATTGAATGTATCACAGCATTCAACCCTGTATGTTCTTCAACTTTTGGTAGCTGCGCCCTTGATAAACAATCAGCTACCAACATATTTTTTCCCGGTGTGTAAGTTATTTGCATACAAAATCACGTCCATATAGATAAAAATGAAAACCATCGCATGCAAACACTATAGCCAGCAATTCTTTTTCTATCTGAGCCCACTTTTGTTCAGTGTTGCTTAATGTTCTAGATGCGTATGCAATCGGATGACCCTCTTGCAATAATACACAACCCAGCCCATATTTTGACGCATCTGTTTGAACCAAAATGTTTTTATTTGGATCGAAAATTGTGAATACTGGCCGAAATGTGAATACATTAATTATATTTTTTAATTCTAATTCATGTTTTCCATTCCAATTCCCATCAACATTGTTTCTAGTTAGTCCTCTTAATTCCGATGTAATCTTAGATAGGTTTGGGATAAACTTAGCTAAAAATTTAGTCAATCCTAAAAATCTAATTACATCCTTTTTATTTTCTGGTCTTTTCATTTCCAAAATTGCTTTAATATGTTTGTTATCTGATTTAATTCTTCCTTCCAATATTGTATGACCCATAAATTTCAATTCCTTTGTCTTATATTGAATTTTAGCTGGGTTAAATTTAATGTTATTTTTTCTTGCCTTCTCAATAACCATTGATAATAGTTCATCATGTTCCTGTTCATCTTTGGTAGTTATAGAACTATCATCAAAATAGATTATAACACCAGGAATGTCTCCAAATGTTTCTATAATTTTTTTTTTTTTTAAACATTTCTGGCGCACTATTTAATCGGAAAGGTACGCGATTAAATTTAAACCTACCGAAGGGAGTCATGAATGTTGTTAAATCTGAACTTTTACCATCTAACTCCATTTGCCAAAACCCATTGCTTAAATCCATAACTGAAAACAGTCGTTAGTTCGCTAAATTGCATGTAACATCCTCTATAGTAGGTATTAAATAATGTTCCCTTTTAATGCAAGCATTTAGTGGTTTTGGATCCAAACATGTTCTTAAGTCTCCGTCTGGTTTTTCAACTATTTGTAAATTATTTACCCAGTCAGTAGGATAATGTACAGGTGTTATTATCTCCTCTTGTACCATTTTATTTAATTTATTTTTTAACTTATCCATAATACTGAATGGAAATCGTTTTTTGTAATGCAATGCTGGTACTGAATTGTCCTTTAATTGTATTGAGCAAGTACCAGGAAACTTACCCAAGCCATCAGAAAGATCATGAAATTGTGCTACAAACTCTTCTTTAGATTTAATTAGTTTACCTAGCGAACTTACATCTAAACGCTTGATCAATCCAAATTCAATACATGTTTCTAAACCAAGTAATGGTTCAAGATTATTATCAACAACTAAAAATTCCGCTGATTGTTAAAAATTATTCTTTAAATCATAACAACTTAAATTTACTTTTCCAAATATCTCAATTCTATTCCGACTGTAGTCATAAACAGGAAAACTATTAATTTCATTTTTAATTTCAATATGATTGTTCTTGATAAATTGAATTGGTATACAATTAACATCAGACCGGTATCAATAATTTTCCCCCTTATCCGGTATTGCTTGATCCACTTAATGTTATGCTAGAAAAATTATTTTTGTTTACTACCTTATAACTATTAATATAACCTTGTGTGACAGTACCTGTTCTTTTACTCCAATCTAAAGTACCCATTTGTTGTCTGAATGTATTTTGTTGATTTCCAGATTGTTGACGACTGCCAGCTTGTTGACGACTTCTAGATTATCGGTGGTCTCCTGCTTGTTGATGATTTCCAGCTTGCTGTTTTTTCCCACGTGATCGACAGCATCGATTAAAATGACCCTATTTGCCGCAAAAACCACAAATGACCTCCTTTGCTCTGCATTCATTTAGATGCCCGAAATTGAATGCCTGACCACAGTTAAAGCGGGCTCGATTAACTAAATTCATTGCCCAAGCTTCGAATTGTTGTTGTTCCTCGGAAACTGAGTATATTTCAACTGGTGCACGACAATGCAAGATGGATTTATTAACATTTGCAGTTTCATATATCTTACAGGTTCCAATCACTATTTTCAGCTTCTCATCTCTTCCGTCCAGCAATTTTAATTGAAGTTTTTTATCGAATATTCCAAGAATAATTCGATCACGTAGCATTCGGTCTTCGTAGCTCTCACCGCACTTGCACTTGAAATCACAATATCTTAGTTGTGTTCTTAACTCTGTTTCGATTTTCGAGAATTTTTGTTTTTCCTTTTGTGTAATGTTATTAAATTTGAATGTTTCCATGGCAATATTTTTCCTTGGTATACAGCAATCGTCGAAAGCTTTTAAGACATTTTCCAGTATTGTGAGAGATCCACTGTGTGTCCGCCCTAAACTTCTACTTTCAGATGCTGCCATCTAGCTCTCGATTTTGCCTCCCTGCCGCGGTTGGCACTTCCTTCAGCTGTCAAAACTCCTTTTTGCTTATTCGTTCTTTTATACGTTTAAAGCCGCCAATGAAGGAAGTGCAAACCACGGTAATTAATTTAATTGGTACACATATATGTAATTTTATTCTGATTTCTCTCTAGAAATAAATACTACCATACTACTACTACGACTAGTGCGATTCATTTCGAACTTCCATTACGTAACACTCTTTATTTCGTGCACTTGGATTGCGCATGCCGCCGAATATATATAGATATATGATAATACATACGCCGCCAGCAAG
Organism: Pocota personata; assembly: GCA_963082735.1. Taxonomy (NCBI): domain Eukaryota; kingdom Metazoa; phylum Arthropoda; class Insecta; order Diptera; family Syrphidae; genus Pocota; species Pocota personata. The sequence goes on along the minus strand of OY720429.1, from coordinate 100,887,959 downwards.
ACGAAGTCCATGTTTGCCAAACATAGCCGCCACAACAACTTCGACTTCCACGTTTATCGACGCCACTCCTGCCGTTGCAGAACAAAGTGTTTCTGTGCCAAACTCAATTGTCGCCATCGAATCCTCCACAGAATTCGACTTTGCCACCACTAGTGCTACACTTGGAGCAGTTTCCATCGAAACTTCCGCAGCCGGATTCGACGTCTTTGCCGCCTCGTCACAATCAAGCTCAATAGGCGCCTCAGCTTCGACTCAACTGCTGCAAGAGCAAATAGCCGCCCTAGAAAGCCAACTCAGGAGCACGCAGATGATGCTGAAAAGCAGTGATTCACAGTGCAGCACACTCAAATTGTCACTCCAGACACAAGCCTCGCCTCAGCCTCCATCTCACATGCCAGCTGTCTCCGTCCGCCAGCCACAGAATACAATGGCACCAGTCCAACAGCAAATGTTTTCTGTTGTAACACCATTTCATACGGGTCTGTTTGAAACCCAGCCATGGCAAAGCAACCGTAGTTGTACAGTTACACAACCATTGGTAACTGTGTCATCGATCCATACCGCAATGACGTCGTATACTTGTGCACAGTTGCCACACTCGTGCACGCAGCCGCCACACTCATGCACACAGCCGTCGTATACATGTACACAGCCGCCACATACATGTACACAGCCGCCACATACATACACACAGCCGTCATATTCACATACTCAGCATGGCGGCACACAGATGCCGCACATGTATGCGCAGCCGCCGCCACCAACTTTGTCTCACAATGCCGTCAGCCAAATTCCTACGATGAATACGTACACCATGATGCCACGCAAGGTTCAAGATTTACCAACGTTTGCTGGGAATCCTGATGATTGGCCGACGTTTTATAGTACATTTGTGCAATCAACCGCCGCCTATGGTTATACCAATCTCGAGAATAACCAGAGGTTGCAGAAATGCTTACAAGGTGAAGCGAAAGAGGTGGTCAAATCCCTCTTAATCCACCAAGCCAACGTTGGAAGTATAATTGAAGAACTACGTTTCCGCTTTGGTCGCCCGGAGCAATTAATAAACAGCCAGCTGAGCCAAGTGCATGATATATCGCCGATAAGTGAAAATAACATTACTCGCCTCATACCGTTTGCCACGAAGACAAGGAATTTGTCAGTGTTCCTGCAATCAGTCAACGGACAGCAGCACATAGCCAATCCGACACTTCTCAAGGAACTAGTGTCGAAGCTACCGATGAGCCGGAGAATGGACTGGGCAAGGTATGCATCCCAGATTTACCCTTATCCAACCGTCGTGTATTTCAGTGAATGACTCTCTGATGTGGCCAAGCTAATCTGTTCGGTTCAAGACAACGAGGAAAAAGAGCCGAAGCGACGCTTGCCGGTGCTGCATACAGCCGGTAGGCAGCAACAAGATGCTGCTGTATGCCCTATATGTAAGGACCAACATAAGACCAGCGAATGCAAGGAGTTCATCGGAACAACAGTACGAGATCGGTGGTCCAGTGCAAAGCGACACAGCCTGTGTTTCACATGTCTGCAAAGGGGACATGCCACTCGCAATTGCCGTGTCAAGAGTATCTGTTCCATTGAGGGTTGCCATCAAAGACATCACAAGCTGCTTCACGAAGCACAAGCCATTCGAAAGAGTCCAACCGTAAGCAATGCCAGCCAAGAAGTCCCTGCATGCTCTGCCGGTAGTGTTCTATCCACCAAAGAGGCTATCGGCGCCGATGAAAATCTTTTATTCCGAGTCCTACCCGTCAAGCTTTATGGACCGAATAAAGCCATCAACACTTACGCTCTCTTCGACGAAGGATCATCTATATCCATGTTGGATGCCTCGTTGATCGATCAGTTGGGTCTCATAGGTAATCATCGTCAGCTTAGTTTGCAATGGGTAGCTGGCAAACAAGCACATGAGCCGACAATCGTCGTCGATTTGCATGTCAGTGGGTTAGGAATGCGCAAGAAGCATCCGCTTCGAAGTGTATATGGAGTCTACAATCTTAAGTTGCCAGTGCAAAGCCTGAGCAGAAGGGATTTAAGAGCCTCTACAACTAACCTGGAGAATTTGCCGATTAAGCCATACGTCAATGCCGCACCAAAACTCCTGATTGGCATTGATCACTGTCAGCTGGGAATATCGAAGAAGGTTCACCATTTGCGCAAGGATGGACCATATGCTACCCGCACAAAACTTGGTTGGGTTGTATTCGGTTCAACAGCGGAACCCATTCGCACCACGCCATCTTGCCTTCTGACATGTACCAAGTCTGGCGATGCAGCCCTTCATGACCTGGTCAGCGATTATTTCCAAACGGAGAGTTTTGGTATAAGAGCATCGCCTCTATTGGAAGCCGAGGAGGACCGTCTTGCCAGAAGTATCCTCGAATTAACGACGAAAAAGACCGACGGGAGATTCGAAGTTGGACTGCTTTGGAAGAGCGATGATGTTCAGTTGCATGACAGTTTTCCGATGGCACTGAAGGGCCTCATAGGAGTGGAACAGAAAATGAAGCAGAATGCAGACTTTAATATTGCCTACAAGTCTATCATTCGAAATTACGTTGAGAACAACTACGCTCGCAAGTTGCAGCCATCAGAAGCCGCCATAACAGGCCCAAGGACCTGGTATTTGCCACATTTCGGGGTTGTCAACCCCAATAAGCCACAAAAACTTCGCCTCGTTTTTGACGCCGCCGCCGAAGTGAGAGGAGTCTCACTTAACTCCCACATATTGAAAGGTCCCCAGGAGTGTCAGCCGATGCCATCGATACTTTTCAACTTCCGGGAAGGAGTCGTCGCCGTGTGTGGAGATATCAAAGATATGTTCCACAAGATCCGGGTTCGTTGCGAAGATAGATGTGCCCTGAGGTTTCTTTGGCGTGACGCTGAGGACAACAAGCCGCCAGACATATACGAGATGATGGTCATGACGTTTGGAGCTGCATGCTCACCTTGCTCCGCCCAGCACGTCAAGATTACAAACGCCTTGGAACATAGCAACCTATACGACGCGCGTGCCATCAAAGCTATCACAGATTTCCACTACGTCGATGACTTCGTGGATAGTTTCGAGTCCCAAGAACGTGCAATCGACATATCGACGCAAGTCTGTGAGATACATGCAGCCGCCGGTTTTGAGCTGAGAAACTTCACGTCTAATTCAGTAGCCGTTCTCAGCGCCTTGAAGCGCGATAAATTTGATCTACCACCCGGTGAAGAGAGTCTTCTACGAGCCGAGAAGATTTTGGGCATGTTTTGGCAACCAGCCAGTGATAACTTCCAGTACAAGCTGCAGTTCCACCGTGTGGATAAAGACGTCATGGCAGGCGTAAGGCGTCCAACAAAGAGAGAGCTGTTAAGCATAGTGATGTCGGTGTTTGACCCACTCGGGTTCTTAAGCCCCTTCGTTGTAGCCGCCAAAATAATAATGCGTAAAGTCTGGCGCCGTGACATCCTGTGGGACGAACCCCTGCCGGAAGAGATTTCTGCTCTTTGGGACAAATGGCGCATGCAGTTGCCGAAGGTAATCGACTTTGCCGTTCCACGCTTTTATTTTCCAGGTGGTACGCCAAAGGATCTCCAACTTCACGTCTTTGTTGACGGCAGTGAAGTCGCATATGCCGCTGTCGCGTACGTGAACGAGGACAGTATAGTGGAGGTTGCCTTTATCTGTGCCAAGACAAGGTGTGCGCCTCTGAAAACGATGACAATACCACGGATCGAGCTCCAGGCCGCTGTTTTGGGCTCTCGTCTTATGAAAACTGTGTTGGAAGGGCACTCCGTCAACGTCAGCCAAAAGGTTCTTTGGAGTGATTCGGCCACAGTTATCAAATGGATCAACAGCGAGCACCGACGATACAACCCGTTCGTCGCCCACAGGATAGCGGAGATATTGGCAACCACTGAGCAGTCAAGTTGGAGATGGGTGCCGTCCGGTGAAAATCCAGCCGATGACGCTACCAGGTCCAAGCCGCATGTGGACTTTGCCCCGACATCACGTTGGCTTAAGGGACCGACATACTTGCGTGACGCTCAAGAACGCTGGCCAGTCAACGCCGCAGTCAAAGAGCACTATGACCACGAAGAGGAGCTTCGCTCAAAATACGCTCTAATAGTGGTGAGTAGCAATGTGATTGATTTTAATAGTTTTTCCTCATTCAGAAGACTCGTGAGAACTATGACTTGGGTACTGCGATACCTGAGTAGATGTCGCGGAGCAGTTAGTAGCAACGAAGATGACGGATTCACCGCAGCCGAAATGGATGCTGCAGTAAAGCTGGTGTGCCGTCACGTCCAAAAGGAAGCTTCAGCGCTGAGATCAGCCTGATTCAGCGTGGCCTGCCTGTGCCGGAGGGAAGCGAGATGTGCAGACTAACGCCATATCTTGATAGCGACGACCTTCTTCGAGTTTGTGGTCGAATTGATGCCGCCAGTTGGCTATCGTACGCTGCCAAACGACCGATCATCTTACCTTCTGATCATCGTTTTACAACACTCTTGGTGGCCCACCATCACCAAGAAATGAAGCACCAGAACACCGAGGCCGCGATCTGCGAAGTTCGTCGCACATATTGGGTTCCACGCCTACGCCAAGTTATGCGTAGGGTCATCGCCAACTGCCAAATTTGCAGGATCGCCAAAGCTATGTCAATCACGCCGATAATGGGTCCTTTGCCAGAGGATCGTTTGATGCCGTACGTGAGACCATTCACGTATACTGGTCTCGACTATTTCGGCCCACTGACTGTATCGATCGGTCGTCGCATAGAAAAACGCTGGGTAGCTCTGTTCACCTGCCTCACGGTGAGAGCTGTACATTTGGAAGTGGCTCACGACTTGTCAACGGATGCATGTGTCCTAGTCATCCGCAACTTTATTAATCGTCGAGGGATACCGTTGCGAATGCGTAGCGACAATGGGAAAAATTTTGTTGGAGCTGATCAGGAAGCTAAACGCTTTGCAGAGGTCTTCGACTGTTAACGCATTCGAGATGAGATGTCGGTGAAAGGAGTTTAGTGGCTGTTCAACTGCCCAAATAATCCATCTGAAGGAGGAGCCTGGGAACGTTTGGTAAAGTGTGTCAAACGCGTACTACAATACACACTTAAGGAAGTCTCCCAAGGTGAACACACACTCCAGTGTTTAGTGATCGAAGTTGAAAATGTCGTCAATTCCCGCCCTCTCACTCACATGCCAGTAACCGTCGATCAAGAGGAGCCACTCACCCCTAATCATTTTTTGCTGGACTCAGCCAACACTGCCCAGACTCCAGGGATGACTCAGTCAGACGAAAAATTGTATGTTCTACGTAAGCAGTGGAGGATCGCCCGCCAGCTAAGAGACGTATTCTGGTAGAGGTGGATACTGGAGTACCTACCGACCCTGACGCGCCGAGTCAAGTGGTGCCGATGAACGAAGCCAGTCAAAGAAGGCGATTTAGTGCTTCTCTGCGATGCGAAGACAATGGCGGAGGGGAAAGTTTCAGCGAGTTTACCACGGTGCAGATGGGGAAGTGAGAAAAGCTGACGTGCTGACAGCCACGGGAGTATAACGCCGTCCATTGTCAAAATTGGCAGTCGTGGATCTGATTGTGAATCGGACCGATTCACGGGGGCCGGGATGTGAGAGATCCACTGCGTGTCCGCCCTAAACTTCTACTTTCAGATGCTGCCATCTAGCTCTCGATTTTGCCTCCCTGTCGCGGTTGGCCCTTCCTTCAGCTGTCAAAACTCCTTTTGCTTATTCGTTCTTTTATACGTTTAAAGCTGCCAAGGAAGGAAGTGCAAACCACGGTAATTAATTTAATTGGTACACATATATGTAATTTTATTCTGATTTCTCTCTAGAAATAAATACTACCATACTACTACTATGACTAGTGCGATTCATTTCGAACTTCCATTACGTAACAAGTATCATTTCCGTTTGTTGTTGCATGCCTGCATTGCCCGCTGCTTCGTCTTGATTTCCTGCCACTTCGTCTTGATTTTCCCGTTAATTTTCATCCCGTTGTTCATTATTATTCTCAGCACTCAGACTCATTGTATCAAAAATTGTTTCATCCGGAAACAGTGTATTATATATGACAGCTGCACGCGTTCCAACCAACCACAAGAATGTTGCAATTTTTTGTTTTTCCGGGATATTCATTTTGTTGTTAGCGATCATGTACATACATAATGAAATTACGTCGACATATTGGCCACTCACGTGCCGAATTTCCGCAGTCCAGTTCTAGTGGTAATCGATCGTTAGACATTATTTTATGCTAAAATGTTATTGGTTTCGACTGAATCGTTGTTTTCGCTAACCCGGTTAATTTATATTCCTTCCGATGCTGGTCCGATTGTTCCAATTTTTGTGGATTAATATCCCACGTTTTCTTCAATCCTCGCGTGCGGAAACTCCGCAAAATGACACTGTTACCGCTGTTTATAATTTTTTTTTTCTTTGTAATTTCAATAATCAGGATTTTATTTTTTTAACTTCTTACACCATGTAATATATTATTAAAAATCCAGCTATTAATAAATAGAGACAAATAAAATTATACCTTTGTTGGACAATAGCTGGAGTACAACCACTTAACTTCTATAACATCTTTTTAAAAATATACTATGCTCTCATGAAAATAGATTAATGGTGTGTTCTCATTACATATACACTGGTAACCTTAACATTATACATACATACAAATGCATTTACCAGGGTTATACTCTGGTAACTTCAACATTACATAAACAAAAGTGTATACCAGGGCTATACACTGGTAACTTCAATGTTATGAATACATATACCAGGACTCACACTGGTGCCAGCATAGGAAAACAAAATACAATTTAGTACGGTTATAAACATGGATTCGACAAATTAGTATCTCAGCAGGATGAAACAGGCACTATCAGAAACAGAACGTATCATTTCCAACCTGTGAACGTATCATGTCCAACCTACGAAAAGAACCTCTTCATCGACGAACAAAATAACTTTACAGTGCACGTCTAGGGGAGCTCGATCGACTTTGGGATAATTTTGAGTCTACTGACAACATCATCCGTGCAGAACATGGAGATGAATTGTCACACGACTACTTTTCAACCGGATACTACGATACCATAAGATAAACATATGAATCAATAAAAGAAAGAATATTGAGTAAGTTAGAGCTAATACAGAAAGATGAACTGACCAATATCGCGGAAACTGCAGATAACTAGGGAAGCGCACACTCTAGCATGCACACTAATAATGGAGACGAAGCTGAACTGAACAATGATTCAGATGGAAGCGTACACTATAGAACGCACACTAATAATGAAGATAAAGCTGAGTTAAACAGTGATTTAGATCAAAGGCCACAGGGCTAAACAAGCACACCAGCTACCCTCGTTCGCCAGTCACTGCAAAAAAAGCTACATATCAGACCTAATTAGAAGGCAACAAGCGGCAAAAGAATTACTACTAGAGCCTTTCTTGGAACAACAGAACATCAGATTAATAGATCAAAATAATTTTATCAGATTAAATTTAAAACAATAGAGCGTTTTTGGGATGAAATATTGCAATTGCACAATCAAATTTATGAGCAATCAGTAAACCCAGCTCTCGATGAATACCTCTACAATGTCCAGCAATTTTTTGATTTAGGAGGAGAAACTATGCAGCAACTTTTTAAGCTGTGTGAGTTATCAAATCAGGATTTACAGCAACCATCAGGTCAAAGATACTATGCAAATGCATCAAGCGATCTTAAATTGCCAAAGATGGTAATACCAAAGTTCGATGGGGACTACAAGAAATGGCGTCAATTTCAAGATCTTTTTGTGGAATTTTAGTACACAAGCAACCCATTGCCAATTGTCAAAAGATTTATTTTTTGAGGACAAGCTTGGTTGGTGACTCTGAAAAATTAATACGCCATATAATACCAACGGAAGCAAACTACGAGGCAGTGTTGAAAATTATAAACGACAGATTTGAAAACAAACGACGATTAGTCACAGCTGTCCCCGACAAATTAATGTCACAACCTACGGCAACAATTGAAAATGCTTCTGCAATACGTGCATTACGCGACACCACTTAGGAATGCCTATTAGCATTAGACTGCTTAGGAGTCGATACTGGTTCTTGGCATTTAATACTTTTATACACTCTTATGGAGAAGTTAAACAACAATACGTACGTATTATGAGAACAATCGTTAAAACACCCAAGAGATCTCCAAATGCTTAAGAACTTTCTTGGATTTTTAGAAACACAATTCCAGTCCCTAGAATCGTTGGGCGGGAAGGCTAAGGCTGTCAATGATACAAACAGGCGAATACATGCCCAAAGGTCGCTCACCGCAATCTCTAATACAACTCGCTTGCAATAAATTTTTACGAAAGACCCCGTTGCATAAATTAACGTTTGTCAAGGGACTTAACATCTGCATAAATTCCCTAAAGGATGGACACACATCCTCAAATTGCTCCTCCAGAGCTTTCAGAATGTGTGACAAAAAGCACAGCACATTCTTTTACCTGGGTCTGAATCCTAAACCTCCATCAAATAACATTGCCAGTAATTCCTTACCAACATTCGACGTTCCAGCAAGAGATCAGACGATTTCTTTATCAACTCATGGAAGGTGTGGAAGTCATGGGTATGTTTTCCTTTCAACTACTATCGTGAACCTGGTAAATCAGTATGGCAAGACCATTGAATGTAAGGCTATCCTGGATTCAGGATCCCAATTAAACTTCATCACCGAGAGAATCATAAAGAAACTTGGAGTTACACCGATACCTCAAGTAAGGAATTGGTCAGGAGACAAAAAAGGCGAAGAAGAGAGTTAGCATTCAGCTAGGATCTCGTCTTAATGCATTTTCCATAAGGATGAAGGCCTATGTATTCTCAAAAATAAATTCAGATCAACCCACCAAATCATTTGACACAAGCGTCGGGCCGATTCTAGTCAACATTCCACTGGCGGATCCAACCTTTAATAAGACGGGTTCAATTGATGTTCTCTTCTCTCAGTCGGGCAAATCAAATTGGGGAAATCCATGCCAACGTTACAAAATACAGTCTATGGATGGACAGTCGGCGGGAAAATAGAAGGCACACAAGAATTTAACGCAGTATGTGGGATATGCAGTGCAGACGAAGCACTTAACCATCAAATCGAAATATTCTGGCAATTAGAGGAACCACCATCCAATGAAAGGCGTTTTACAGCATCGAAAGGTAAATATGAACTTCATTTCAACCAGGCACTATCAAGAAACGTTGAAGGATGATTCGTGGTAAAACTCCCATTCAAGGAAGAACCGAACCTCTTAAAATAAAACACACTGAATTCATGCAAGAGTATCAACAGCTTGGGTACATGGAAGAAATAAATTTTCACCAATTAGACAAGCCCTACTACTTCCATTGTGTAACCAAGGCAGATAGCAGCACAACAAAGTACAGGGTAGTCTTTGACTGGTCAGCAAAAACGTCTTCTAACGTCTCGAAGTCTAATCAACAGGTCCTACTATCTAAGATGGTGTATTCTCGATTCCTATAAGATTTAGCATGCCGAGATACGTATTCACCGCAGACATTGAGAAAATGTATCGACAAATATTTATACAAGATGAAAACACAAAATACCAACACATATTGTGGAGAAGCAGTCACAATGACACACTTAAGTGTCTTAGGCTTAATACAGTTACATACGGAACAACTTCTGCAACATATCTCGCTATAAAATGTCTTCAGCGATTAGCAGAAGATCATCAGGACCGATTTCCATTCGCCTCAAGAGTAATCCAAAAGAATTTCTAGGATGTGCAATTTCATGTATTTGCGGATGGATCCGAGAAGGCCTATAGAGCAGTAACTTACGTTCGATCGCAGGATAGAAGTAATACAATTACGGTAGGTCTACTTTGCGCTAAATCTCCGATAGCTCCTTCCAAGAAGTCCAAAATTTCACATCAAAGCACATTCCCACGACTAGAACTGTGCACAGCTAAATGGCTGAGGAACTTATTCATCGCCTGCAAACTGATTTAGAGATTCAACGAGATAAAATCTATTTATGGACCGACTCAGAGATAGTCCTCAATTGGAGTATAAACTATATTTAAACTATATTTAAAAATATCATTAAGAAACAAACAAATACTATCGCAAGAGCAAGCAATACTCGTACATTTTTAGCAAAAACTATCATCAAATTGATACAGAAGCACTAGTTTCAAGATGACGTACTTCACTTAAGGCAACATAGTGAAGTCTCGAATAAGAGTTCGCTTTCCAGTCTCACTCCATAGACAACGATTGGATCATCCAAGTTGGTCGACGGTTGGAATCCTCAACATTGTCTTACGATGCCAAACATCCACTGTTGATGCCTTACTTTTATCCACCAGGAAAATAATCATGTAGGACCCAAGCCATTTTAGCATTCGCAAAACAAAGGTACTGGCCAATAAAGGGTAAAACCATAGCTCGGTCCATTGTGTAAGGATGTGTTAGGTGTTCAAGAGCGAGACCAGCCTCAATTCAACAGCCTAACAGAAAAAGACAATCCAACAGAAAAGTAATTACAGTAAATAACTCACCTAAAGCGAATCCTACGGTAGAAACTAAGTTAATCTCGCCCGAAATCAATAACAATGGCAACATCACATCTGACATGGTCGAGCTAAAAGAAATGATGAAGAGTCTAATAAAACAATTGGCAAGCATGATGAATATCATTACCCTTTTAGTAACCAAACCTAATAGACAACATGGATAATAATCTTAAGATCGTATTCTGGAACGCAAATGGACTACAAAACCATGCTCTTGAGTTGAAACAATTTGTAAAAGACAAGAATATTGACATTCTACTAATATCTGAAAGTCACTTTACTAGTAAAAGCTACATAAGAATCCCAGGTTATAACATTCACAACAACAAATCATCCCGACGGAACAGCACATGCAGGTACAGCTGTCATAATTAAAAATAAAATTAAATATACAGAACTCGAGCAATATAAACTAGAACACATCCAAGCCACGACAGTTGAACTTCAAGATAAGTATGCAAATTTCTCAGTATCAGCTCTTTACTGTTCTCCGAAGCACAAAATTGCAAGTGCACAATATGATCATTACTTAAAATCACTAGAGAATAGATTTATAGCAGCAGGTGATCTTAATGCTAAGCATACAGATTGCGGATCAAGAGTAACAACAGTCAAAGGTAAAAATCTACTACAAGCAATGCGCATTAATAACTGTAAGCACCTTAGTACTGGCGAACCTACCCACTGGCCTACCGACGTTAAAAAAACTCCTGACCTAGTTGACTTCTGTATAGTTAAAAACATTATACTTGACAACTTAAAAATTAAATCTGTCTTCGAACTCTCATCTGACCACTCTCCAATTCAGCTAGATTATGCTACGGATATTAATATAACTCTACAATCCTCTCAATTATATAACAGAAGGACAGACTGGGATACTTTCCGAGAGTATATAGAATCACAACTGCAACTCAATATACCAATTAAAACAAACTACTACATAGGAAGAGCCAGAGTATTTTTTTTTTTTTTTTTTTTATAATTTGAGCGCGCCAAATGGGATATGAATACCATTAAATTATTTCAGGGCACGTGCGTTTGTAGAAAATTGAGAGAGAGACACAGAAAGATTGCTGTAGTGGGTTTGCAACTTAGGTGGTATTAAGTTTCAGTGGCGTCCATATAACTGGGGAGCTTGTTTGTTTTGCTTTTAGTCTTTGCTCATGATTCACAGTATTTTTTTCCCTCCACCTGATGTCATCATCACGATCAAGTTGCATTTAAGCCATATGACCACTCTACTGCCAGTGTTATGCCTTCGCAGTAGAGTTGACTAAGCTTTCAAGTGATCGACTTTTTTATTTATTTCAGAAGAAATAAATAAATAGATTATTGTTGAGATCAGGATTTGAACCGTGAACCAAGAGCGTGACAAGCGTTGATGTTACAACTACACCACGGCCACCCTCAATGCTGAAGTTATGTTGAGAAGTCGGACGGGTGTAGGCAAAATACGTATTCCAAGTATCCAACGAGTGTTCTCGTATACTGAAATCTTTATTTCAAAAGTAAATGTTATACATACAAACTTATTATAATATACAAATTCAATAACTGTTCTCACATTAGTGTTTGGACTCCGTCCTATTTTTCCCAACTCCAAAGTTAAAAAGCAAAAGGAAATTAAGTTTCAGACTTGTGCTGACATCTATCAGCTGACATGGGGTGTCAGTCGTGACGTGTTCCCAACTAGTACTGCCAAGTTTCATCGCAACATCCCCCCTTCTTAAATGGTGCGCATCTTCCTGCATAATATTTACCTCCTTTAAATCCAGCTTTGGCAGCTTCACAATTGACCGCGTCACTAAACCATTGACCGTTTTACTACTGCACTGCGGGCTTCACCATCTTTTGATCTATGCAGATCCACGACGATTGCCTTCCTCCTTATGTTTCTCTTGCTATTTTCGTCAGCGATAATTACGACGTCTTGCAAGGCCATGGGGTCCACAGGTGGCTGAAACTACTTAGTGCGCCTAGTTATGGATGGTAAGTACTCGCGTACCCAACGCTTCCAGCATTGATTCGCCAGCAGATTTGATTGATGAAAATTCTTGCGCAGAGCCGATCCACTACTGTCCTCACTACCTCGTTCTCTCACTCGATTTGAGGTTCCAATTAGGAAGTGATTTGAAGTGAGTGCTTCACTCTCAGGTGAGTCTAGCGGCACATACGTCAACGGACGTGAACTCAGAATGTTCTCGATGTCGGCCAATGTCGCCCTCAGAGCGTCTTCGCGTAAGCCAGTCACGTGCAGAATGTCCATCAATATAGATTTCACCGAACGAATCATCCTTTCCCATGCACCTCCCATATGAGACGAAACTGGTGGTATGAACAGCCATTCAATTTCGGGATACTCCTGCTCCAGCTGGCCGGACGACACCTTTTCAATTTCTTCAACTAAAATGCGACTTGCTCCACGAAAGTTTGTGCCATTGTCTGACACTATGCGCCTTGGGACTCCACGCCGGCTGATGAACTGCTTCAGCACAAGTAAAAACGATTCTGTTGACAGCGAGGATGAAATCTCAATGTGTACCGCTTGAGTGGTAAGGCACGTGAAAAGCACACCCCATCGCTTTTCTCGGCGCCGGCCGACAAGTGTATCCATAGGTCCGAAGTAATCAACGCCCGTATACGTAAAGGGTAGTGTGAATGGTGCTAGTCGCTCTGGTGGTAGGGCACCCAAACTGGGAGGAGCTGGACTTGCTCGGCGATTACGGCATAATTGACAATTCTTGGCGCCTGTACTGACCAGAGTTCGGAGGCCACTTATGAAGAAACGCTGTCGCATCTCGTTCACTATAATTTCATTGTGGTGGTGGTGAAACTTACGGTGATAGAAATCAGTTAACAAGCGAGTAACTTGATGGTTGCGTGGCATTATGATCGGACGTTTGACACACATCGCTACTCCAGGGACCAAATCCATTCGCCCTTGAACCCGCAGCAATTCACACTCATCCAGATATGGTGAACACTTAAAAATACAATTTTTACGACTCACCCTTTTGGTTCCAGACCGCAAACATTTCAGTTCCTCTGCGAAAGCCTCTTCTTGACAAGTGCGAATTATGGCTGTCTCAGCGCCATCGATGTTCCGTATATTCAAGAGACCTTTGACCACTTCTGATTTGGCTCTCTGTTTTACCAGCAAGCCCAGGAACCGCAACACATATAGTTGAGCGCTGCGCAGCTTCTCCCACTTGCTAAAACGATTGAGATCTGGTGAGACCACAGCCAGAGTTGAAGCAGTCGTAATTTTCACTTCCATATAGTAGACGACCTCAGGCTCGAAATCATCAGGGTTGTTGAGCTCCGTTTCTGGCCAGTCACGCTCGGATAAGGCTAGAAACTGTGGACCAGTGAACCAACGTGACTGCGCTTTAAATTCTAAGTTCTTGTTCCATTTCGTCCCTTCATCTGCTACATTGTCAGCTGTAGGCACCCATCTCCACTCGTTGACGTCTGAGCCCTCAAGGATCTCTCCTATGCGTAATGCTACGAATTGACGAAACTTCCTCGCATCTGATCTGATCCAGTACAAAGCAGCCGATGACTTACTCGTACTGACATCTCGTTTTCGATGAGTTTGGCTAACCGTAATCCTAGTATAGCAGCCATCAATTCCAATCTTGGGATCGACACAGGTTTGAGTGGTGCTACTCGCGTTTTTGATGCAACTAGAGAACAAAGAATACGTCCCTCTCTCCCAGCTCGCAAGTAGGATACTGCTGCGTACTCATTGGTGCTTGCGTCGACGAAAGTATGCAACTGGACGTCATTACTGGTGCTTACAAGCGGATAGTACCGTGGAAGCTGTATCGTGCTGATTAGAGGGAGTCGTCGAATCCAGTGCCACCACTCCTCACGCTCATTGTCTCGCACAGGTTCATCCCAGGTCACTCCTGAGCGCCAGATATTTTGGAGGATAATCTTAGCGTTGACGACGAAAAATCCCAACAGACCAAGTGGGTCAAATATAGTCATAACCACACGTAAAATCTGACGCTTGGTTGGAAATGTACTTTCATCAAAGACTGTGGTGTCGAATTTCTGTATGAGGTGGCCACCACAAGCCTAAAACCTTCTCGTGTACCGCGTTGAACTCCTCGATACTTTTGTCTGCTTGTGTGGTTGAGCTCGTCAAGGCTGCCAGAACGCGTCTTGAGTTTGATGACCAATTTCTCATCTCGAACCCATCTTCACCATGGATGCGCTTTACTGTAGTGGCCATTTTGATCATCTCGTCCTCTGTCTCGACGCTTTGCAACCAGTCGTCAACATAGGTGTTTCTTACGATAGCACGAACTGCCTGAGGATGCTTTTCTATCCATCGGTTTGCATTTCTGTTTTTGATATAATTAGCCAAGGAGGGAGAACATGAGGCGCCGAAAGTCATGACCAGCATTGCAAACACATCAGGCTCTCTAGATGAATCACCTTCACGCCATAGAAACTTCTGAGCTACCTGATCCTCTTTTCGGACGAGAACCTGATGGAACATCTCCTTTATATCACCACAGAGCGCCACAAGCCTTTCTCGAAATCGAATAAGCACGCCCATCAAAGATGTTAGGAGATCAGGTCCTTTTACCAGAACTGTGTTCAGAGAGACGCCATTAACTTTGGCCGCCGCATCCCACACGAGCCTTCTCTTGTTTTTGTTCGGGTTCGTCACCGTGAAAATTGGGATGTACCATGACTTCCCACCTGATGAAATCTCTTCTTTCCTTAACTTCCTCACGTATCCTCTCTCTTCATAGCCGCGGATCGTATCAACCAAATATTTCTGCAAATCTGGGTCGCGTTTCATTTATGATTCCAGGCACTGAAGTCTCCGCTTGGCCATTGGTAATGAATTCGGCAAGTCGGTGGTATCATATCTCCACAGCAAACCCGTTTCCCACCTCTTTTTATTGGGGAGATATTTCGACGATACATCCATAATACTTTGCGCACGTTCGTTTTCCTTTGATTCAAGAGTATTAGACGATGCGCAAATACCAACTGAATTCAAAGCAAAGTAGGACTTCAGCATTTCATCCATGCATTCTTCCGATCCGCATGGACATATGTGCAACACACTTTGAGGGGACGAACTAGAAGCACCGTTCCGCCCATAGAAAGCCCATCCTATTCTACACCTTGTGGCAATCAAATCGTCGTCGTCGGTCTCGCGAGTTTCAAGAGGCACCCCAATCTTGGCATTGTCAAGGCCAATGAGAACTCGTACTTGTGCATCCTTATAAGGTAGGATTGGTAGCATTCGTAGATGATGTCGCTAATCCAGCGCTGAGATATCAAGCGACTGCATAGGTAAGTCCAAATTTGAAACCGTACGCACGTTTTGCAAACTAAATCGTTGTGCATTGGACCCACGTGATGCAACATCGAGATTTACCACCTTAGAATACGCCTCGTTTTGAGTGATATCGCCGGACCACCTTAGGCACAACTCCGCTGATGGGCTATCCAAACCCAGCTCAGCTGCGATGTCACTTTCCATGAGAGTGCATGCCGATCCTTCATTGGTGAGTGCGTAAGTATCCAAAGATCTGCTTCCACCAAACAGCGTCACAGGAATGTACCGAAACATCGCCTTCTTTTATTCTTTAGAATGGAAGAAGACAACAGGATCCTGTACGATGCCGGTATCGCTTTCATTCTGGCCGTTATTCTTTTGAAGGCCTCGCCCATAAGGGGTTGTGTGAAGAAGAGCGTGATGAGACATCTTGCAGCCATCCACTCCGCATTGTTTTTTTCAAGTTGCATCGTCTTACTAGATGCTTTTTGAAACAACGAAGACAAAAACCATTTCCTCTCACGAATTTCCATCGCTCCTGTATAGTTAAGGTACAGAATCTACTGCAGTCTGCAAGACGATGATCTTCTTTGCAGAGTGAACATGAATCTTGCTGTACTGTTGAGTTCCTCTTCTGTTCAACCACTTCGTGTACCATGATTCGTTGCTTTAGCAGTTTGCTGGTATTTTTTGCTTCATAGTTGTTTACTGCAATGGATGGTCTTATAGATGTCACTTGGCTGGCGCATGTGGCGAGAGCAAAAAGCCACTTGTGGAATACACCTACGTCGACACGAGAAAATGCCATTTGATGACGACCCCAATCCAACTTCAGGTCACTCGGCAACTTGTCCACTAAGTCAGCTAGCAGCATTGGATCATTTAAATAGTCCAAGAGACCTATGGCTTGGATAGTTGCACAGTAATTCTGAACAGATAATGCTAAATGAATAAGACTTTCCAACTTCTCTGATTTCACAGGAGGCTCCTGCCTCAATTTGCGCTGTATCGTTTGGTGAATAACATCTGCACGCCCGAAAAGCATCTTCAGTGTCTGTATTGCACAAGAAACGGTACTTGGCATCATGAGTTTGCCACGTACTGCTTCCAAAGCTGCACCTTTGAGACACTTCAGGAGACAGAGTTGATTCTCCTGGTCCGTCAATTCACATCGTTCAGTTGACTGAGTGAAGTTTGTAATGAAAAGGGGCCACTCCTCAGACCTTCCGGAGAAACTAGGCAATTCCTTCATAATAACTTGGCGTGAGGCAATCTGCGATGACGATAAAGTGATGTTAGGTCCCGAACTACACATGTGCGATAGAGATGCATTGATATGCGATGCACCCCCAGAATTAACATGCATACATGACGGAACTGTATTGCACACAGCATGACTATTTATCGGACAGTTGTGCCACGATGGATTTCTGCTGGAGGCAGAGAGCGGGGTAAGTGGATTGGCCCTGAGGTGGCGGCTGAAGCTACTGATCGAAATTACGTGCCATTCGATTTCCCTCGGTGAGTTTGTGTAGCATGGTGGAATGTAATGGGTGGTTTGCCGTAAAACCACGAGTAGGATCGTGCGCAGAAGTGGTTGCTAAGAGCGGGTGGCTCGTCAGTGGCGACCATCTGATGACTTCTGATGCATAGACCGATGAAGCAATTTCATCCTGCATTGACGTGTTGACACCTGGTGCGGCAAAGGGAACGGTTAGGGCGTTTACTGTAGGTCGTACGATTGGCGTTTGCACTTCAGTTGGCGTAAGTTCAGCCGCTGCTGCCGTACAAGTGGCAATAGCAACCGTGCCGGTTGATGTGTGTGTGCCATTTGAATCCAAGGAACCAAGCGAGTGTGCTTCAAACATGTGTTCGCTTTCACACAAAGTTATATCGTCGTTAGGTGACTCCATTTGAAGGTTAATTCCAAGTTATTTTGGTTTTCCACGCGAATGCGCAATTACGACGGCGGTTGTGGAAGAAATCGTCGTCGCAACAAAGAACAAAGAATCCAATAAAGGTTATGATTCCCCAGATTTCGATGGATATCGAAACGTGTGTGGATCTTGAAATAATATTTCAGAATGTTGAGAAGACGGGTGTAGGCAAATCACGTATTCCACGTATCCAACGAGTGTTCTCGTATACTGAAATCTTTATTTCAAAAGTAAATGTTATACGTACAAACTTATTATAATATACAAATTCAATAATTGTTCGCACATTAGTGTTTGGACTCCGTCCTGTTTTCCCCAACTCCAAAGTTAAAAAGAAAAAGGAAATGAAGTTGCAGACTTGTGCTGATATCTATCAGCTGACATGGGGTGTCAGTCGTGACGTGTTCCCAACTAATGCTGCCAAGTTTTATCGGAACAGTATACTTTAACGACACAGTAAGTGAGTCGGCAGTAATATCGACGCCAGCAGTGAAACCGAAGACCATAAACTACTTTACCCCACTATTCATACAAAGACTAATAAAGGAAAAAAGAAGACTACGAAAGCATGGCAAACCACCAGATCACCCGATGATAAACAAAGACTTAACAAAACTATAAAAGAACTCAAAGAAAACCTTCGGAATATCGAAAACAAAAAAATAAGTAACTATGTAAAACACCTAACTCCTACATCTGAAACTAACTTCTCGTTATGGAAAGCAACAAAAAAAAACTGAAACATAGAATATTGCATGACCCGCCGCTAAAAAAAAGTGGATGGCTCCTGGGCTGGGACAAATTACGACAAGGCAGCTACACTAGCAACACATTTTGAGGGGGTTTTTAAGAATGACGATAAAGGCGCTAATTTACCACCTGTGAATGACACAATAATTCCAAACATTCAGATTAGAAAAATCACTACTAAAGAAATTGACTACTGCATTAAAAAAGGATTAAACATAATAAAGCTCCAGGATACGATTTACTGACCGGAAAAATGTTAACTAAATTACCAAAGAAAGCGACTATATTCTTAAGGAACATATACAACGCAATTATACGACTTAAGTATTTCCCCAAATTATGGAAAGTATCACAAATAACAGCTCTTCCTAAACCCGGTAAGGACGCCACAAAAGCAATCTCGTACAGACCAATTAGCCTGCTCCCAATTTTATCAAAAATATTTGAAAAATTACTAATAAACCGTATGGAACCTATATTAATGGAAAATAAACTGATACCTGACCATCTGTTTGGATTTAGGCGACAACATTCAACCATACAACAAATCCATAGGGTGATAAACAAAATCTCAACGGACCTGGACGAAAAAATTTATTGTGTTGGCGTATTTCTTGAGGTAGCAAAAGCTTTTGACCAAGTGTGGCACAGGGGACAGCTATATAAACTACAAAACATGCTTCCTTCAGATTTTTACCTAATACTCAAAAGTTATCTAACCGATCGCTCATTTTGTGTAAAGTGCAGGGATGAGATCTCAAAATTGCATCTAATAAGAGCAGGAGTCCCTCAGGGTAGTGTCCTAGGACCACTACTATACACCTTATGTACAGCAGACATTCCCTCCCCAGGGGAAGATACTCCTAAAACAATGATTGCAACATTTGCAGACGACACAATATTGGCTGGCATCTTCAGTGCTAACCCACCGATTGAAATTGCTATTCGCCTAGAACCATTTGTAACGGTGTTCCAAGCAGAAGTCTATGCAATTATGAAGGCAACTAAAGTACTCGCAGAAGACACCAGCGAAGGGAGGCAAATCGACATCTGCTCGGACAGCAAAGCAGCAATTAGCGCGATTACAAACCCCCTGTCGAAATCACGACTAGTAAGGGAGTGCAAAACTAAATTGAACTTACTTGCCAGATGCAATAGAGTCCGTCTTACATGGGTACCGGGGCATGAAGGTGTACCGGGTAACGAAAAGGTAGACGAACTAGCAAGGAAAGGAGTTGGAAACACATAACTGAACCCGGATAATACAATAGGGGTCCCTCTGATAACTATTAAAACAATAATCAATGAAAAGACACGACAGGAGTTCAATAACTACTGGACGAATCTAGACACGTGCAAAGTGGCTAGATCTGTAATAACAAAACAGAGAAACAACACAGCAACAAGAACTCTTAACTCAAGCAGAACACAATTGAGATTGATGGTGGGACTTTTAACAGGGCACATCAATCTCAACAAACATTCTTTCACATGGATGTGACTTTAGCTTCATTCTACCCCGATCACCTCATTTTGGGGGTTTGTGGGAAGCTGCAGTCAAGTCAGCCAATTATCTGTTCACATTCTGGCTTCAGCTTCGTTAACATATGAAGAGCTCGGAACAGCAGTTGTTGAAGTTGAGGCTAAATTAAACTCAAGACCAATAACTCCCATGTCATCATCTCCAAACGATCTCTCTGCTCTCACTCCAGGACACTTCTTTATTGGCGAACCAATCACGAGCAACATTGATCAATCAGCGAAACCAGAAACGTCTGTACTTCTAACAAAATGGAAACTTGTGTTTTCGGTTAAAAATTAATTCTGGCGATTGAGCGAATACCTAAGCCAACTACAATACAATGAGCCAGGTTTGATAGTTACATTAAAGAAGACAACCAACTTAGTCTTAAATGGCCATTAGGACGAATAACTAATACCGTTAAGGAACCCGATGGCTTGGTCAGGGTAGCCGACGAACACACGGCTTCTAGTATGTTTCGTTGTGCTATACACCAACTGGCGCCACTGCCAATACAACATCCAGTCCAAGGAGATCAAGGCATAGGGAATAGTAACAAACGATATATCAACGATCCAAGTTGCGAATCCATCATCAAACGAAAGGGAAAATACTGGATAGTCTCTCTCCAAACAAACGAAAGAAAAAGTTATCACTAGGTTCCGCCTTAGTAACATTATTTCAAGCCTGTGCATTGATGCCAATAAGTACCGCAAGTTAGGTAGAAGTAAGAAGATTTGAATCCCAGCTCGGATTACGTTTTGAAAAACAAGGGACCATAAATTTTGATAAACAATAAATGGAACTTAGTTACTTTGAGCCATACAGAATGGAAGTTCAGGCTCTGGAAAACTGTGCCAGGATACTAGATCACCTTGCAATCAACTCACATCAAAGAGCCTATGTGCACAAGTTGTCCAGCAAAATCAATTCAATCAAAAAGAAGAAAATGTACTACCTGCAGTCACGCATAGCCCGAAAAAGGTAAAAAGAGGAGCACTTGACATAATTGGCAATGTTGAAAACTCACTGTTTGGAGTTCTTGACTCTCGATACGCTGAAGATATGTCTGAAAATATTGAAAGGATATACAAATGAAGAACATCTAATGAAGCTATTGAAAAACCACACGTCAATAGTGGATTCCATCGTGAACATAATGAGACAAACTCAAGTAGATATAGCACAAGGCATAAAGGGCTTGTAACACAATTAGAACAGATAACTAATCGAATGAACAACATTACTGACGAGGTCTATCAAATGAAGATTCAGCAATTGTTTTCATCCTGGTCGATCTACACTACATTGATAATCACCAATATACAGCGCTCTCAAGCATCAATATTTGACGTGTTATCAGACGATTATCAAGGAAAAATTAGCCATCTGTTGATTTCAGCTCAGGAACTAAAACACAAAATCATTAAAATTAAAAACCATCTACCACTAGGGCTCCGACTTCCAGTGGAGCCAGAAAATATGCTGCAACTTTACAAATTAATGTCAACAGAAGGGCAACTAACACCAACCCACGCAATTTTCAAGGTTGACTTACCTTTGATTGACCTAAACGAATTCAAAATATTCAAAATCATTCCAATTCCGGCAGTAATCAACAATGTGCTAATAGCCATAGATCCTTCATCAACATTATTGGCGGTGAATGCCCATCACGATCAATACTACCCAATATCAGAAGATGAACATCCTTTATGTAACATCATTAAGGGCACACATCATTTATGCACTCAATTACATCCAATTTACCGGCCTGGAGCGAACATCATCACTATCGGCATGTAAATTAAAAACGCTGGAAACAAATTCCGTGCGGACAAAGCTTCCTAACACAAACCAATGGATCTACGCAGTTCTCAAAGAGACACTGATGAATGCAGTTTATGATCACCACACATCACTAACCACAATTGAAGGAAGTGGTATTTTGAGATTGCAACCAAATTGCGTTATCAAGTATGATCATATAACGCTTCAAGGCCATCACATCCACTCCAGCAGCATTCGATTGTCATATACCAGAATAAGCAGAGATCCAAATCTTACAAACATGACCCATACAACCGCAATCCAGCAAAATTTACATAATGTACATATCGAATGGAATACAAGGTCTGCCCCCAGTCCTTCACAGACTTTCAGAGTGCGTACACGTGTTTCGGCATCTAATTTAAAAGTGCAGAGTTAGACAGTGTTATTTCAAGTGGCGAGTTAGCCTAGAGGTTATGGTGGTGAACCGTCAACCCAGGGATCTCGGTTCAATCCCGTATTGGGAAATATTAAATTGTGGACTTTTTTTTTTCATTTAATAAAAATAAGTGAAAACCAAATAAACAAAAACAGATATCAGGCAATGGAGAGTGAGCGGTCCGCGCTCCCATTAGCGGGACCAGCTGGTGGGATGACAGCATCAGCCGATGCAGTGTAGGCAGGCCACTCAGCAACAGTGGCAACCGCAAGTTAGGGGAAAAGGAGAAGGAAGTTAAAACCTTCTCCCAACCTTGTAAAGCGTCCCTCCACATCAGCTTCTGCTGTACAGCTGCCTGGTGGAGTGAGTGAAGGGGCGCCGAGCACAAAAACAACAGTAGCAGCTGTCGAGTTAGCATACATTTCCGACGGTGGGGAAGGCCACTACGTTGGAGATGAGAACAATAGCTTCAGAGTCCTGGCGTCCTCCGAATCGGATGATGTAGAAGAAGAAGTCGAGAGACTGACTAGCAGCATCAGGCAGCTCGAGCAAAGGGTGCGTGCCATAAAGGCCAAGCAAATGGCCAGAAGGGAGAGGGAGCGACAGCAGGAGCTCCAGCGTGCTCAACAACAACAACTACTACAGCAGCAGCCGCCAGAAAGCCAACGGCAACAGCCAATACAGCCGCAAATACTGCAGCAGAAGCAACAGCAACAACAACAGCTGAAAAGCAGCAGCAATTACTACAGCAGCAGAAAACGCAGCAGCAGCAACAGCAGCAGCAGAAACAACAGCAGCAGAAACAGCAGCAGCAGCAGAAAAAACAGCAACAACAACCGCAGCAGAACCAACAGCAACCGAAGACGACGACAAAAGAGAGGGCACCACCAATCAACACCTACAAGATTGAGCTTATGGACACTATTAAACTATGTAAGTCGGCCATAGGCAACAATTTTTCTATTAAACGCTTAAATGAAGACAGGCACGCTATCCACTGTAATACAGTGGAACAATATAAAAAAATTAAAGATCTGTTA
This sequence comes from Pocota personata, assembly GCA_963082735.1. Lineage (NCBI taxonomy): Eukaryota > Metazoa > Arthropoda > Insecta > Diptera > Syrphidae > Pocota > Pocota personata. The sequence goes on along the minus strand of OY720429.1, from coordinate 100,864,559 downwards.
AAGAACACGTCGACGGAGTTCTTCTCCTTCACCTCGAAGGGGGAAAAGCGGCAAACAATGCTGCTGAGGGGGATAGACCCGTCTACTGATAAGCAGACGCTCCTTGCGCTGCTTAGAGAGAAAGAGTGCAACGAGCTCGAATTCGTAGGGGTCAAGCCATTCACCACAGCTAAGGCAAAAAGGGAGAAGTGTCAGCTTCCGTTCTTCCTAGTTCAGCTTTCACCCAATAGCAAGCTAGATGGTCTAAGGAGTATTAAAGTCCTAGACTACCAGGTTGTCGCCTGGGAAAAATTAAGAAGGAGCGAAAACATTTTACAATGTGTTCGCTGCCGAAGGTTCGGTCACGCCGCGTCGAACTGCGAAATGCAGCCTCGATGTGTCAAGTGTGGAAAGAACCACAAAGCAGAGGAATGCACTCTGGGTAAGGATGGAGTGGCAGATAAGAGCCAGCTCTGTGTGCTTTATGCAGGAACTCGGGACACACCGAAAACTATCGGGGTTGTCCTAAGTTCCAGTATATTAAGAAAGTAAATCTAGTTCATCAGGAGAAGGTTGTAGTGAAACGTCCACCTGCTCCAATTCAAACACAATCCGTGACTCCCCAAGTGACCTACGCCCAAATGGCAGCAGGTCGGGGAAACACGGAACAGGAAAGACCGAAGGTTGCGTCTCAGGCCCCAGCGCCTAGAGCACCGGATGCACAAACTGACTTGCTGGCCATCTTGCTCTCTATCCAAGGGCAGATGGAGCAGCTTCAGCATCAGGTACAGGAGCAGGCGAATCGGGTTGACCAGATCTACGCACTTCCGCCGGGCCTAACGCACCTCCAGTCGTAATGGGTACGAACATGGAGGAGCAATCCTTGAAGATCCTTGCGGTGAATGTGAATTCACTGATTAGGATCGAGCGAAGAACCGTGTTGTTTAAGTTGCTTGAAGACCAAACCCCTGGTGTGCTTATGGTTAGCAAAACAAAGCTATCCCAGAAGCACAAATTGGGCACAATAAATACAATATTGTCAGAAGAGACCGACCCAACTAAACACGAGGAGGAGGTGTTGCGATCTTCATACGCAAACAACTGCAATTTAAAGTTATGTACAGCGGTGAAGTGCGAAGATTTCAGGAGCTGGAAGCGTGTATCGTGCATCCCTCTCCGTAGTGGAAAGAGGATGTACTTGGTCGCACTCTATGCACCTGAAGCTACTCAATCTACTTTATTTATTTCAGAGCTCGAGACACTTTTTCGATACCTAAGGCTGGAGTCGGAGGAGAATTATTTCATCATGGCCGGAGATCTAAACGCCAAACATAGAGATTGGGGAAATAACACACCTAATCCTAGAACCTACTATTCAATTGGTGGGGTCGGCACAGTGTCGAGTATAAACTCGATTTGAAAGCTACAGATAGTCCGTCGTTTCCTAGAAGAGGCTCAAATCTGGATATTATGCTGTTCGACGTACGGTTACAACTGACCAACATGGACAGACAAACTATAAACTGCCTGCACACATTTGTGTATGGCAGTGACCATTGCGGACTTAGTGCCGTAATAACGATTCCCAACGAAATTGCGGTGTTGGAGGAGTTTGTCCAAACGTACTCCTACAATTATAGTAGGACGCGTTGGACTCGCTTCTCAAGAACTTTGACAAGAGCACTCTCCTCAAATTCGCTCTACCCACCATCCAATAGGAATATGTCAAACGAGGAGATTGACTGGTACCTAAAACAATTGGACGAGACAATTAAACGAACTATGGACAATACGATACCTCGGTATCAACATACTGACAACGCAGACATATTCAGCAATGCAACAATTGACGCAATACACCAACACAAAAGTAGATTGCTGTCGAGACTAAAAACCTTGTACAGACAGTTTACTGACAGACAAAACTCGGGGGTTAGGACGCTGAAGTCGTTGATTAAAAACCTCCAGAAATTAATTAGAGAAAATTACAGACTTTCTGTAAATTTGCATTGGAACAACAAAATTCGGGCTGTAAAATCCAACAACCCGAGTATGTTCCCGCAAATAAATAAAATATTTCGGAGGAATAATCAAAACGACCTTCAGTGTCTTAAGATCCCCCGAACGACGAACAATGGACGAATACTTATAACAGCAGATACAGATCCAGATAACGCAGTAGAGGATGACAACTTCTTTGTGATCGAAGATCCGCAGGAGAACGTAGAGGCTATTGGAGCGACTTTCCAGGAAGTGTACAAGGTGAATGATACCATTTGCCCGAACCACGACCTGGAAAATCGCGTCCTTGTGCACAACTTCTATCTTCGAAATGATATAGAGCACTGGCGATCCGAGAACATAGGTTTTACCGAGTTCAATGACGATAACATAGCAAACAATATCATCGCCGATGAAAGGGTACATTCCCCGTATATATCGAAGGTAGAGCTCCAAGCAATCTTCGACTCATTAATGAGGAAGAAATCTGCAGGAATCGATGGAGTATCGAACATTGTGCTTCGTCATCTCCCTCTAGAAGCGGTGAACATTTACACCACTCTGTTTAACAATGCGCTGATTAATGCACATTATCCAGCGCATTGGAAAACAGCAGTGATACAACCCATCCCCAAAAGGGGTAGGGACACTTCCAATCCGGCAAATCTCCGGTCGATAAGTCTCCTTCCAAATATCAACAAGGTATTCGAAAAAGTGATCAATAGAGCCTTGATTAAGTGGGTTGAGGACAATAACATAGTTCCGGAAAACCAATTCGGTTTTAAGGCTTGGCATGATACAATACATGCCGCGTCTAAACTGGTATCGGATATCCAATGGAACAAAAGCAAGAAACCGTGCACGGGTGCCTGCCTGATTGACTTGGAGAAGGCCTTCGACACCGTATGGTTAGAAGGACTCTTCTACAAGCTGAACAGGCTGGGCATAAGCAAAGCACTGCTGTACATTCTTTATAACATGCTCACCAGTAGACAGTTCATTGTCAAAAATGGCAATGTAACCTCTGCTGGAACATTTCAAATCAAAAACGGTCTGCAACAAGCTGCGGTTAATTCACCGATCCTTTTCAACATTTACACGAGCGATCTCATTCGATCACTTCATCATGCCATAGCGTATGCAGACGACTTGATCGCGTACAGATCAGGACCAAAAATCGAGGTCATTGCAATTCTCTTGCAACGTGACTTCGATAAGATTCAGCGATATTGCGATGACTGGAAGTTGAAGATCAACTTCCAGAAATCGGAAACCATTCTTTTTAGGACGCCGTTGTCTGGTGCCTCTATTGATACCAGAAAGAATTGGCGAAAGTTCTCAATAGTTGGACCGCACGCACAGCCACTTGCTAGTCGAAGTGTAGTCAGATACCTGGGGCTCTGGTTAGACCAATATCTATATTTTAACAAACATATAGATGCTGCTCTGGCCAGAGCCAAAGGTGCTTTTGCCCTTACAAAGAGACTTTTTTATAGCAAGCAACTCGATGCAAGGGTAAAGGTAATCTGCTACATGCCTCTCATCCGGCCCATGCTCGTATATGGATGCCCCGTGTGGTTCAACGTGGGAGCAAGCTTGTTGGAAAAGATTCGGGAGTTTGAGAGGGCTTGCCTTCATTTGTACAGAACACCGGAGTCCCAGTACATAAAATTCTATCCCAATGAGGTCCTATACAACAGGGCTAACCTTATAAGAGTGGATAATTTCGTTATCAAACTGATTCGAAGGCACATTGAAAGGTCTGATCCAGGACAGATTGGCGGTACCGCTAATCTTCCACGTTGCTCGGACAGTTGTGGATAGGCGACTCAACTACGAACAGAGACGTTGCACACGGCAGTGTGGAGCGTCTCCGGTTTAGTAGGGCGGTATCGGGTCGCGATATTTATGACGTACAACGTCAGTATGGTCATTTTTGGTGGCTAGCCGAAAGAGAGGAAACTCCTTCGTCGTTTCCTCCTAATCCAGGGTAGCCTGTTGCATATTTGAGGTTGTCCGTTTGTTGTCCATGGCCGACTTACATAGTTTAAGGTTTAGGTAGTGTAAATAGGTTGTAAGTAATATTTTAATAAAAAAAAAAAATAAAAAATTTAAAATATAAATCCACAGCACTTGGATGCAAAAATACAAAAAAAAAAACACAAAAAAGATAAAAAAAAACAGCACTCGATAAAAAATAAAAAAATAAATAAAAAACAAAAAAAAAAAAAATAAAAAAAATTAAAAAAAAACAAAAAAAAAATTACGTAGAATAAGATAGGCTAATTTAGAATAAGATAGTTTAAGATTTATTTTAAGGTAGATTGTAAGTTATATATAAGAACAAAAGTTCATATTCTAAGTTTTTTCATCCGATTAAACATTTTTCTTAGTAGTAATAGCCAATAGAATAATGAAATAAATAAATAAAGAATCTTAAGTTAGTTTCGTTGAAAGACATAGTTTTGAGTATTAGGTTTAACTTAGAGCGCCCGCATAGGGCCAGTAAGTTAGAATAAGAATAGTTAAGTTAGTTAAGCTAGTTTTAAGCGTTTTTTTGTCTAGCTATAAGTTTATTGAATTACATAGTAAAAATGCAGTAAAAATGAAAAAAAAAAATGAATGAAACAAGGTCTGCCCGAACAGATCAATTAGAACTATCAAACAAAATTCGACACCATAATATCTGGCACACCATCCTGAGCTCTTCTGGTTTAGTAATAGTGGGTGCAGTTATAACAATTTTGATCTAGAAATCCCGATCATTCACCTACAGATGAACGAAATATCCTATTCCATCACCAAGAAGCGGAATTCAGTATTCTAAACAGACTATCACCCATCAATACAACGATTGAACACAGTTCAGTGGGGGACAGGATGTTGAGTACGGTCAATGTCTATCGTACACTATCAGCAGATTAACGATCGCTTAACATTGAACCAAGTACTTGCCTGATGTCGCCGGCGCCACCCCACCAAAGAACACAACGAGTTTACTTTTTGTGCTGTGCTGGCTTTGCACCGCAGTGTTTATTCTCTGGAATGTATTTGTTAACAATATGTATGAAAGTATAAATTATTCTAACTTATTGGTGATTCCTGGTTGACGAAATAAAAAAACGATCAAGATAAATGTGCCGGCAAAAGGCGGAAAAGAGTAATTTTTGGCGGGTCCCCATATTTGACGGATAAACGTTAAAAGGATCTGTTCACCGAGTGTAGTTGTCTGCCAAGAGTTATGCCAATGTTATATTGCGTTAAATATATTTTGCGACACCTAATTTTGAACTGAGTTTAACCCAAATTCGGGTGCAACATAATGCCTTTGCTTTTTGTTATTCTTCTTCACCTGCCTACATTCATTCATAATTCATACTTATATTTGCTCTATATTTGCACAGTAATCAATCTGCATCACATGCATGGTTTTTATGCAATCTAGAGTAATTTTGTAAAGTAAGCTTCCCAATGACACACTTAAGTGTTTTAAGGCTTAATTCAGTTACATACCATGTATCGTCATAAATCTGTTTAATGCACCAATGAATCCCTGACAGATTAGGTCACTTACAAGTTCTAAATGACAGGCCTTTGCCGCAAAACAGTAGAACACTGCTATATATGATTTTTGGGGTCGATTTCCTCCAAGCTTATAGTGTGTTCATATGGGTCCGCAAAAATCAATTACTATGTTTATAAATGGTCGTCAAAAAGCTCAATATTCGCTACCGGATGTCCTAATTGATCTCCACTACGCAAAAATTAATCCACTTGTATTAATACCGGACCAGCTTCGATCACAACTGATCAGAGGCACCACTTGCCTCCGCAGTTAGCAATCGCAGGAGATTCAACGCAAAAGAGTTTGGTACAATTTTAAAGATTATTAACGGCTAAAGGGAGGATAACGGAACAGAGCGTCATATTTGAAATATGAATACCTTTGGCAAATATCGAGGTATACGAAGTCTTCAAAGTCATACCAATACCAAGAGCTCATCCAAACAAATATGTTTTTATAGAACCATCAGCCGACTACTTAACTGTGAACTTACTTCGAGAGTCTTACTACGCGATGACGTCAAAAAAATTAAATAAATGTATACAGAGTAATGACAAGTATATATGTCACCGACATCATCCCATATTCAATCGATGATCAAACGTGAGCAGGTGTGGATTAGACCTATTAACTCACACAAATAAGTTATATGGATCCAAATACATCTCTCTGAAGGCTAAATACTCAAAAGCCTGCGAAGAAAGAGATGGGTTTAAGCAACTGAACGAGACTTTAATTCAGGAAATTAATTGTTTAAACCAAGAGTTACAAGCCTTGAAACAACAGATCAACAGCTAAAATAGAGAAAAAGATAAAAATGAAGAAGTTGAGTTCTCAACTGATGAGGAAGAACTGCAAGAGATAGAACAAAACCTAAAAACGGGAACAAAAATAAAAAACGGAAAATGAGTACATTCCTAACGATCTCATCTCAGAAAGGGGATAAGTCGCCAGCGGCTAATACTCTCAAACAAAAAACGAACATGAATAAAAATAAAAATAAAAACAACTTCGGGGGTTGCAGCACCTCTTCACTGCAACAAGAGGGTGAAACAACATAGACACTGACCGCTCGTAAAGAGGACGAGTCAACGACCCGAAAAAGACGTAAAATCTCTGGAGCCCAACAACGGAAAAGGGCCAAAGAAAGAAGGCGAATGGAGATGGAGAAGCAAGGAAGTTTGGTTTCAAACACAAACTGCCTGGCTTCAATGCCAAAAGTCATCTCCCCGTGTGGTCAACCAGCAAACAGTAGAAGTTTCGTACAAATACTGAGCGGGGAACGGATTGAACACCCTACTCTATCACCAGAGGATGCCTCGGCAAACTTTCGAGTAGCTAAAGACCATCCACAATTTATACTTACCTCTATTCCACCAGGACGGGCTAACGCTCACCCAGGGAGGAGCGAGGGAAGTACTGTCTCACAGTCAAAATTCAAAGATCCGAAAAGGCCGTCAACTTCAAGAGGACAGGCAGCCAACCAAGATGGTGGTCTACAATAGAAACGACGAGGATGGGAAGATACCGGAGGAGCTATATGAACGGTTCCAGAAATCCCTCAATGCTGCCTGGGCCAAACACTTTGTGAGAATCCGACGACTTAACTGAATTTCCTGGGGGCAGGTTTCAAAGGCAGCCGCTACCACATATAAATTAACATCCAGACTGCATGGTTGGAAAGGAACCAACCTAGTGATTCTTTGGGCGGGAAAGATTCCCAGATTAACCAGGGTGTCCGTTTAGATCCCAGGGGTAATCGAGGAACCTGCAATGCTGTTTGCGCGGATGAAGCTGCAAAATAAGGACATTAAGACGGAAAAGTGGAAACTCTACCACACAAAGGAGCAGGTAGGCAAATGTCAACTGATCGTGGTAGGGATTGACGAGGAATCGCTGGGGTCACTAGTCCTACAAGGGGGTAAAGCATTATGCGGCATTCACCAGGTCAACTTTGTAATCCCTTCATTCCACGAGAGAATTAATAAAGGTAATCCAAGCAAACCTTCAGCACAGTAGGGCGTCAACTGCCAACCTCTGTGCTCCCTTGAAAAGCGGATATCGCCCTCATCCAGGAACCCTATTGTCTGAATAATAAGGCAACAGGATGGGGGAATAAACTGAAAGTGATTGCAAACAACGGAACAAGTAAGGAGCCTGAATTGTGGCACAAAAGCATATTAATATCTTCTCTATCCCACAATCGCACAGATCAGCACAGGCGACCTCACAATTACAAATCTCGAATATAGGGTAAGAAATAGCGAGACCTACCAAATTATTTTGGCCTCTTGCTATCTCCCCTATGACTCCCTGCAACCTCTACCTAGCGATGAGTTAAGGAAGTGGCGAGAAGAAGGACGAGCTCCCAACAGAAGAGTCTCATAGTGGGGATGGACTCTAACGCCCACCACACTAACTGGGGAACTTCGAACATTAACAAAAGAGGTGAGTGTTTGGCCGATTATTTAAATATTGAAAACTTGATTACCTTGAACGAGGGCTGTACAAAAACCTTCATAAATAAAATTAGAAGGGAGGTATTAGATATAACCACAGATAATAAATTACCCAGATGTCGCACGCCCATATAAAAAAATGAAGCATATTTTTATCCTGGCAGACAACGTGGTAGTAGAAAAAGAGCTTTCAGAATAAGATAACAACAAATAAAGCTTTTTCTTTTTCCTCACTCCGTTCGCTCGTGTGGGAAAAGTTCTTTTTCTCATCATGTGTTGCGACATGCAAACGAACGAGGCAGGAAGCGTCATGAAGATGCATGACGGTGTGATTTCCATACCATCGTAGCAAAAGAATACATTTTCATGAATGGAAGTTTTGCAAACGCGTATGCGTTGTATATGAAGAGAAGGTTTGAGAGATTTTGATCGAATATCAATCATTTAGATTTTCAGGTTAATTACTAACATACATATGTATATATTACATACATATTGTTACACTTCTGGAGGGGGGTATCAATGGTGACCCCGGGCTGTCGCTAGAAGAGGGAGGAAAAAGCAAGAGTGAATCGGAAAAACCAAGAAAACCCACAGGCGAATAAAAGAGAAAAACACTTCTTAGTTCAATTTCAGCAGATTTATTTCTGGTTCCCGAGGTTTTTTTTTTTTTTTGTTTTTGTTAATTTTAAAAATTTTGTGGTTGTTGCAATTTGTTGTCCGTGCTTCGTCTTTTCTCCGGTCGTCTTCATTTTTCCGCGTTGCTCCGTTAATCCGGTACTTTCACGTCACCAGTTCCCGTTCGATGGTTTTCGCTTTGACTCCCGCTACTTCGGTATTTCTCCGATTAAAACCGCGACGAACTTTGGATTTTTTCACGACAACTATCACCAGCAAAAAGCCAATCTCTCCTGCCGAACGCGCTCCTTTTAAACGTTTCCAACTCTCCACCAAAATTTCCATCGTTGAATCTATCCGTCCTCTCTTGTCATCTCACTCGCGCCTGGAAAGATTCCAAAAAAAATAATGAAAATTTCCAATTACCTTCCAACCTTTCGGATTTTTCCTCCGCCATTTTGGAAAATTTTCTCTCCCAATTTTCCACTTGTCCACCTTTTCCTTGCCATCGTCACCCATTTTCCCTGATTGCCCATAATTTTCCCTCTCCAACGAGGGGTCTATCGTCTCGGAGAACCTGGAGTTACCCTTGTAATTTCATTTTTCCTCTTTTTGCCACTTTTCGTCGCTTTCTTGCAATTACAACGCGCTCCTATATTTTCCCAACAATTCCCAACTATTTCCCTTTTATCCTACAGCACACCAATGTAACCCAATCCGCAGAATATCTGAATGGGAGCGCCGAATTAAAAAGTGTACTGAACGTGCCCCGGATGACATTGCTGACAGACGTCAGAATTCCCATTCTTTTTTTCGGCAATTAATTATTTTTTTCCACGAGTTTTTCGGGCGTTTTCTTTTCGCAAAAGTGATTCATTTTGATTCGGGAGTGTGTGCATCCGTCCGACCATCAATACAGGAAAACGTTCCGACACCAAGTTCCAGGAGAGTGCGGTTCCTCTTGGCAGCAGTTCCGCGCGGTGTACTGCGTCGACTTGGAGTGTTCGTTCTTCGGGTCGACAAATCCGGGTGTTTTTCCGACTGGGAGGAGTGCGAAGTCCACCCGCACTCCAATGAAGATCATTGTTCACACGCCACAGCTTGCTGTCGGCTATATTTGGATACCCTCTGCAACAGGTGAGTGATTAAGATCTTTGTTTACCTTTTTTTCTTTTGCCATTATTGCCTTTCTCGGTTGTGTTTTTCGCGGGTGTATTCGATCCTTTTGTTCCAGTAAACGAAACTGGATTCCTTGGTGGCCTATGCCATGGGGAAAGCCGACATCGTTGCTGTGAATCGAGGGGTCCGCGGTTGTGCCAGCGCAGGTGCAGCCGTGTACAATTGCACAAGTTGAAATCGGGGTTGTTTACCTTTGTGCGGTGAAACTTTTTCCCAGGTAGATATTGCGGGTGGGTTTCTTTTCAGGCGACTGTGCTTAGATGATGTGATGGGTACTGCATAAAGCATTGCAGGTAAACCTTGGGGAAGAGAACAGGTGAGTAGTGAGGTACTTGTGAAATTACCTTTTTAATGAATTTTTCTTTCAATAGGTGACGGCTGATGGACATGACGGAGGCGCTGGAGGTAACCCGCTGGTTCGGCGCTGAGGGTTGATGATGATGCTTGCTAGGGCAAGCAAGATGACTCTGGAGAGGTGGTGTGTTGGTGGAGTATTGGAAGATTCCTGAAGTTGGAGGTGAGATTTATTACCTGTGTGTTAATTTTATTTTAATCTCGTGTCTCCTTAGGAAGCGAAGTGAAGGCGAGAGGAAAATTTCGCTGCGAATGGCTGCAGACAACCGGACGGGTTGTATTAGATAACTGTGGGCGGCGAAGGCAGCGGTTGATGGGAGCGGTTGACGACAGCGGTTTATTGATGTGAGTCTTTTTTTTTCTACTAGAAACTACAAGAAAAGTAGTTTCTAGTAGTGGTACTAGTAGTGGTGGTGGTTCAACTCGGTCGTTCCCCACTTTTGTAACAATATACTAAAAAATTAAAAGGCATAAGAAAATAGTCTCCATGGAAAAAATGTCCTGGAAAAGAACGAAATGCGCAATTGCACACTGTTCTATAACTAAAAATAAATTGCCTGATGGAAAATTATTTAACTTTCCTTAAAAAGGAACAGTTAAATACGATGAATGGATAGCTTTAACAGAGGGGTCTCGGGAACTCATAAAAAGCCTTAAAAAACCCTATATATGCAGCAAACATTTTAAGAATGCCTTTATTGGAAAGAAATATTTGAAAAAAAATGCTTACCCTTCTCTGTTGTTAAAACGAAGTGTTGCTATATCTGATGACGAGTTCATTTGTTTTGATCCAACGAGAGCTAAGGTTACATATGAAAACTGCAATAAATTAGTACTGGACTCGAATGATGTTACAGTAGAAGAACTAAACTTGGTTATGAAGAAAAAGATTCAATGATATCGTTGAATTTACTTGCGCCAACTGTGAGACTCATATAAAAAGAAATTGAACAATAGCTTAAGCATAACAATAGAAGGAAATCGCAAATCGAAAATAAATTTGCTGCAGAGAATTCATCGTTTAAAAAAGTACAAAATATATAAAATATCCAAGAGAAAATTGATTTATTGCTTGGTATTGATCAAAATACTAAGACATTTTCGAAGCTCATTCTATCTGAGAGTACAAAAAAAAAAATACTTCGAAGAGGAGAAGTTGATTTCGAAGTGCATTTTTTTCCGTTCGTGTTCCAGATACAACTCTTTACGGGATCAGGTTGGACTACACTTGCCGCACAGGTCTTCATTACATAGGTGGATTAAGATTAAAAGTCTGTCACCTGGAATAAATAGGAATGTCCTAGAGGAAATAAAGAAAATATCTTCGACATTATCACCAAAAGAAAAAGAAGTCGTGATTATATTTGATGAGATGAGCCTTCAGACGAATCTAACCTACAATAAATTCAAAGATGAAATTGAAGGTTTTGTTGATTACGGAAGGAATCAAAGATCTAATATATGCGCTAAGTCAGTGTGCGTTTTTATGATTCGGAGTGTATGCGGAAATTTTAAGCAAGTTTTATATCATGTCGTTTGTCCAAGCAATTTACGAGTTAGAGGTCTGCATGAATGTATTCATTTGCTCTCTCTATACGTGTACACTACTTCAGTGTACTCTATTCATTGCAATAATTCGAACAAGTGTACAGCAAAAAAGAGTACCACACCACAAAAGACCGTTGCTGTACAATACTCGGTCACCTGATAGCAAAATGAGTGCAGTGTTTTGTTTCTCTCCCACACTTTGGGTGCTTGAACTTGCTTGATGTGAGCAAATAGTTTACAATGTTAACTGTAAAGAGTACACTGAGTACACTGAGTGCACTGAATAAAACGATGTGTACTCAGTTTAGTGTACACTTTTTTTATGAATACCCATTTTTTATGAGTACACTGCACTAAGTGTTTGGTTTAAAATGGGTGCAGTACTCATATAGTAATCACTTCATATATTAGATGATTCATTCATTTTACTTTTCAAGCTGTGAGTACAATAATGAAGTATACTTGAAATAAAATGAATGTCTAAATTGCAGACCTCTAATACGAGTACCTATGAAACAACTTCAGATTGAGGTATATAATTGTCTTGATATATGCGCGGAGCTGAAACTTACCGTTAGAGCTATTTGATGTGATCAAGGACCCACAAATCGTAGTTTGTAGTAGTTCTATATATAGTTTATGAAAAAAACTTCAACCTCACTTACAAAAATAAATCCATATATAGAATGTATGATATTCCTCATCTTATAAAGAGTATTCGGAACAACTTACTTAAATACAATTTGACCACTTTTGATGGAATTGTTAATTGGAAGGTAATTGAATACGTTTATAATACAGAAAAAAGTAATACTACCAAAATATGTCCAAAACTTACATCGGCACACATTGATCCTACTGAGTTTCAGATAATGGACGTGAAGTTGGCTGCACAAGTTCTAAGCAGATCTGTAGCCTGCAGCATTGAAGCTTTAATAAAACTCAACAAATTTCCAAGTCATGTAGCCCAGTTTGCAAAATCGACAGCTGAATTTATAAAAAAATAGATCGACTTTTCGACCTATTAAATGGAAAACCAGCACTTCAACGGAATGATCAAAATATGCATTTTATACTAGAAATGAAGGATTATATATTAAACATCGAACCCACAAACGCAAGAAATAGATCATTTTGTTTCAAAGGCTTGGCCTTAACTATAGAAAGCGTTTTAAGAATAAGAGACACATTATTCATAGATAATAATGATTTATATTGCATTTATGTAAATAAATTTAATCAAGATCCGTTAGAGAACTTATTTTGTAAAATAAGAGCGCGGAATATTAATAAAAGTAATCCAAGTGTTTCCGAATTTAACTCCCTGCTAGCAAAAGTTATATCTATAAAATATAAAATGAAAACTACGAAGGTTTATAGAAGATAATTCATATTAAAAATCTAAATGAACTTATCCAAAAATACATAAACAATGGCGACGTATGTTGTAGAGCGAATTACGATAGAAGACCTTTGAAACCAAAATTTAACATTACCCAAACCCCAAACGATATTAATCAAATAATACTTTTATACATTGTTTTCAAAATATTCAGTAATCCTACATTTAGAGGATAGAAATAGCGTAACCATTGTAGAGACCAGACCGGATAATACTTGACAATGAATTCAACACTATTAATATAAGGGAATTCCTAGAACAGGAGGATATAGAATACTATTTCACCAAAGCAAACAATCACACCGGAAACTCAGACATAGAAAGATTGCAAAGTACAATAGGAGAAAAAGTTAGAATATTAGAAGTAGAGAAGCCTAATTTATCCACTAAAGGAAAGGTATTCAAAAGTGTTGAGTGGTATAATAAGTCAATATATTCTTCGGTAAAAGAGAAACCGAAAGACATAGAAGAAGGAAAGATAGGTAAAAATAAGGTGTACAACCTACTTAGGGAGAAGAAGGAGCATATAATTAATAAGCTCAATGAAAATAGGGAAGATTATCACCAAAATCAAAACGAAGGATATGTAAAGAATTATAAAGCACTCAGACATAAGTACGAACCCAAATATAGAAAATCAGACTTAACTAATATACACCCCCCCCCAGTATTAAAAGACCAACTAAATTTTCAGAACAAATGGACATTAACGATTTTAATATTGACGCTGACGTTTCCAGTGACAGGAATGATGACAATCGAGAAAATAGACAGCAATGACGGTTTTACAGCAATAAGACTAGAAGGCGTACAAATAATTCAGGACCATTACACTATTATCCATCTAATTGAACCGGCTTATATAGATTCGATAATTGAGGCTCTTAACACTACTATAACATTAGGAGAACCCATAGAGAATAAACAACTATTGCATCACGAACTCGACACGATAAAGACAAAAGTATCAACACTACTACCCCACAAACACATAAGAAGTTTAGTAAATTTCATAGGGACGGGCCTAAAATGGCTATACGGCACAATGGATATTTACGCATCATTGACGAAAACAATCACATGGCAATAGAAAATCTTAACAAAAACATTAAAATCAACGACCATTTTAATAGAACTTTTACCCAACTAAAAGATGCAATAGAAACGGACAGAAAGAAAATTTTAAGAAGCATGAATGATGTGAGAGGCATGAATGATGTGTTGCAGAACTTAATAAACATCTTTTGTATCTAGAAATATTAATAAAATTAAAAATTTTAAGGGATAATGTGGAATACATCCAAAACAATATCGCTTCAGCTAGGTTAAATATAATGAGTAGCAACATTTTAACAAGCGAAGAAATTATAAGATATAATATTGATTTATATAAATTGCTAAATATTAAGCTAAGCACAGCCAAATATAAAGATGATAAAATTATTTTTCTAATACAAGTACAAAGAAAAATAATATCGGCAAAAAGATCTTTACTTTTCCCCGTTGCAAACTTAAATTCAGAAGAACTTGTTTCTGAAAGTCAAGAAATCATAGAAATTAATAAAACCATGTATGATTACAGGTTCGTTTTCGTTTTTAGTGCACTTTTATTTTCGGAATTTATGAACTCTTAGCTTAACTAACTTAACTATGTTATATACTAACTTAATGGCCCTATGCGGGCGCTCTAAGCTAAACCTAATGCTTAAAATATGTCTTTCGACGTAACATAACTTAAACTATTTATTAGATCTATACTTACAAATAAGTATGATTACAGGAATAATCCTAATATGAACAGCCAAAAAGAAACAAAACTTTGTATTTATATGTTGTACTAAAAGAAAAAATAATGAAACGAAATTATTAGAGTTGAAATCAGGCGTATCAATACATCAATTACAAGCAACTGTGATGACAGAAATGTGTACTTAACAGGAAACTATTTAATCTCATTCCATAATTGTGAAATAAAAATTAATAACAAAACATTTTAGAACTCAGAAGGAACATTCGAAGAGCATTTTATAATACCGATTAGCTTTAAGATAAATGAAATAAAGACACAAGTTATATTCGATGAAATTATCATTAATCAAATCGGAAATATAGATAGCATAAAGGAACTAAATTTTCACAGGAAAACAAGTTTTACATTCAATTTGATAACGTTAATTGTCTTAATGATCATTATATTTTTGATATTAACAATTGATATTAATAGCAAAAACTCAGGATAGTTTTCAGTCAAAGAGTAGAGGGATTACGTCAACCCCACAGCAATGACACCTCACCGAAGAACATTCACCCAAAATTCCAATTAATTGGTCAGCAGAACTTTGTAACTCATTTGATTTCATTTTTATTCTTTCGCTGACTGACTCATGTAGTGCAATTAAGCAATATATTTCCCACACTCGCTAAACGTTTGCAATTAAGTAATGTATTTCCCACACTCGCTAAACGTTTGCAATATTACGCAAAATATTTTCCAGCGAATGTTGCAAGGGATTTTTAGGGTATTGATTTCATCGATATTGTAATTCAAGTAGCATTTGCAATCATGTATTTTGAATGTAGTAAGTTATATATAAGTTATTCAAAATGTAATAAGTCAGTCTTAAAGTTGACTCAATAAAGAACGGTTGTAAAAACTTTAAAATTTTTTTTTTTTTAATCACCGCTATCAGCTGCGGCATCCACGTCGCTATCGGGGAAGCATAGCTACCAGTTGAAACTCCTAAAGAAGATCACCGACACTATCCTCTTGGGTATGAATGACTGAGCTGTAAAGAGGCTATCGCAGATGTCTCATTCATATGGGAAGAAGTGATATATGAAAACGAAATTCACTAAAAAAAAAAGCTTCTTAAAAAGCTTAAACTTCTTACAAAAGGGAAAAAATCAGAACACAGAACATTTGATTTTTCTGCTCACTTTTTAGTCCATCGTGTCACTCACACATACCGTTGTATATCTTCACTGAAAAAAAGAAAAAAAAAATATTTTGTGCGACTGCGGTCACGGAGTTCTGATCCCGACCCGTTAGTAAGATGGATATGGAATATAGATCGTTTATATATAAAAAATATAAATACAAAATATCGGCCAAATGGCCGCCGCGACCTCGGCGGCACACCTCCATCCGATGGTCTAAATTTTCGATGACACTGAGGCATAATTGAGGTTCTATGCCGTTAATGTGCCGAATTATCTCATCCTTTAGCTCTTGAATTGTTGCTGGCTTATCGACGTACACCTTTTCTTTCAAATAACCCCTAAGAAAGAAGTCCAACGGTGTCAAATCACATGATCTTGGCGGCCAATTTACATCGCCACCACGTGAGATAACACGGCCATTGAATTTGTCGCGCAAAAGAGCCATTGTTTCGTTAGCTGTGTGGCGGCAAGTGGCTCCATCCTGTTGAAACCACATATCGTCCACATCCATATCTTCCAATTCGGGCCATAAAAAGTTCGTTATCATCTCACGATAGCGAACACCATTCACAATAACTGCCTGACCGGCCTCATTTTGGAAAAAATACGGCCCGATGATGCCGCCAGCCCATAAACCGCACCAAACAGTCACTCTTTGTGGGTGCATTGGTTTTTCGACAATCACTCTTGGATTATCATTCGCCCAAATGCGGCAATTCTGCTTATTGACGAATCCACTGAGGTGAAAATGTGCCTCATCACTGAAGATGATTTTCTTCAAAAATTGATCATCCACTGTTGCCATTTCTTGCCACCATTGTGACCATTGACGACGCTTGAAATGGTCAAGAGGCTTTAGTTCTTGAGTCAATTGCACCTTGTAAGCGCGTAAATGCAAGTCTTTATGCATAATGTTCATCAACGATGAGCGTGAGAGGTGCAATTGTTGGGCACGACGACGAGTTGAGGTGGACGGCTCTTCAGCCACACTATCGCGAACAGCAGCAATATTTTCTGCAGTACGAGCTGTACGAGCATGCACTGGTGTTTTCACATCTCCTACAGACCCGGTTTGTACAAATTTTTGCACGATTTTTCCGATTGTACGCACATTTGGACGATTAAATTGACCGAAAGAATCACGAAATGCACGATATTCATTTTGATTTAAACGCCCATTTTCATAATAAGCCTGAATAACTTTAACGCGTTGCTCGATTGTGTATCTTTCCATGGTTCAAATTGAGTTAGTCTGAAATTGAGAAATGTCAAATGAAATGCAGAAAAAAACTTGACGTTTAGGTGTGGTTCACATTCAACATCGGCCCTTAAAATTTAACCACCCTTTATATATGTGCAAATGGTAGGGCTTATGTTGTGTGCTTGTTATTTTGTCTGTATGTATGTACCTTATTTTCAGTACTTGATTAAATAAATAAAAACTCTGTAAACTTTGTGGACACAAATTTGCTGTGAAAATGGATATGAATATGAGTTTTGCATACTGCATTTTATATTTATGCCCTTATAATAACTGATCACTGCTCTTGGCCTACTTAAGTGAAGGTGACTAAGTTTCGAAATTATTATAAAAAAAACTAACTAACTTAACAAAATGATCATTAACTTAAATTAGGTTAGTATTAAATTGCAGTTAAATCACCTTAATTGTCCAGGGGACACAAACGAGGACGTGGCAGTTTATCGGTCGAGTTTACTTTTTAAGCGTTCATTTTGCAATTTTTTTATTTTATTTCTGGAAATTCTACTTTTATTTAAATTCTTATCAAGGACCCATTTACAATTTTTCCAGAGCAATACCACTATTAGAAAATTTATTAAATTAATTTTGTGTTCATAACATACATTGAATCAATTCGGAAAATGTATATTTGTCGCCTTTACGAATACACATTCTTTGATTATATTTTCTTTTGAGTTAGATGCAAAAGGTAGTTTTCGAACTACCTTGTTCGAAAACTACTTGTTTTCTTGTAGCAAGGTCGTTGACCTGCGGTACCTTGACTAATATCGCGTCTTCATCTGGTGGATTAACTATATTTTTTGTATTCATGTTATTTTCAGAACATTCCTCATTCTTTAGAATGTCGTGACTTTGTGATAGCACTAGGGTGAGTATTATTTGTTCTTCTATATCACTCTGCAAAATTGCATTCCAATCCATCTGTAGATAATCCGAATCGTCTTCTTCGCAGTTGGAACATTTCGATTTGAATAAAAATGTTATCTTTATAACTTTGGCTAGCAGGGAGTTAAATTCGGAAACTCTTGGATTACTTTTATTAATATTCCGCGCTCTTATTTTACCAAATAAGTTCTCTAACGGATTTTGATTAAATTTATTTACATAAATGTAATATAAATCATTATGTTCCATGAATAATGTGTCTCTTATTCTTAAAACGCTTTCTATAGTTAAAGCTAAGTCTTTGAAACAAAATGGTCTATTTCTTGTGTTTGTGGGTTCGATGTTTAATGTATAATCCTTCACTTCTTGTATAAAATGCATATTTTGATCATTCCGTTGAAGTGCTGGTTTTCCATTTAATAGGCCGAAAAGTCGATCTATTTTTTTTATAAATTCAGCTGTCGATTTTGCAAACTGGGCTACATGACTTGGAAATTTGTTGAGTTTTATTGAACTATGACGCGAAGAATGGACAGTTGATGGCTGGCTGCAGCAGCGCGCGCACCTAAAAAAACAACAATTAAGCTAATAATACATTAATGTATATATATATAATATAATAATACATGTAATATATTAAACAAATAAAGTTCAAAAGAAAATTAAAGTGATTTACGTTTCTTTTTTTTTGTTTTGTTGCGGCGAATACAACAGTGGGGATGTCGTCTATTTCGTTTATTGGCATATTTTGGAAATAGTAGAGGATGGGAACTCTGTTGTAAACGTCGTTCGACGCCTGCAGGTAAACTTCGTCTGTTACAGCTTTGCAGTATGCCTTTATTTTGAGAATTCCGCTGTTTTTAAGAGTTTGGTATTCTTTTATGTGTTGTGCTTAGTGTTTATGTGTTTATGTATTATTGTGTATGACCTTTTCCTTTCTACCTATTTTTATTCTGGAGTTTTCAAGGGAAAGTATTTCTATGATTTCGTAGGGTCCTTCAAATATCGGGGGAAGTTTCTTGTTGACTCTATTTTTTATTTCTATTACGAGTTTGTCTCCTATGTTGTAGCTAGTTTGCTTGCAGTTTTGATCGTTGCAGGTTTTAGACTTTTCTTTTACTTTTATTTGGTTTTTACGGATTATTTCGTAACCAGTTTGCATTTTTGCCTTTATCTCGGCGATATAGTCATCGTAATTGTATGTAGGCTGTACACTTCTGTTGGGGGTTGAGGGAATTGGTGCCTCGAATCCGAAAAGTGTTTCGAATGGGCTGGAATGTGGTGAAGTGTTATAGCAAAATACTGCATAATCTATATAATTATCCCAATTAGTTTGATCTTTGCTTGCATAGTTTCTTAGATAATCACCTAGGTTTCTGTGCGATATTTCTAGTGCACCATTAGATTGCGGATGGTATGGACTAGTTTGTATCTTCAGAATTTTTAGCATTTTGCACATACTTTTGAACAGTTCGCTTGTAAAATTTGGTGCTTGGTCTGTAAGTATCGTTTGTAGTATTCCAAAAGTGCAAACTATTTTATCAGCGCTTCAGCCACTGTTCTGGGTTCTTGATTGGATATGGATATCGCTTGGATGAATTTTGTTAAATAATCCTGGAAAGTTAGTATATATTTGTTACTGTTTTCAGTAATCGGGAGTGGTCCCACTATATCAAGAGCTATCCTTTCGAATGTAACTTTTGACGTTATAGTGATAACCATAGGGATTTTGTTACTTGCATACTTTTTGTTCTTTTGACATACCTCGCAAGCCATGATGTATTTCTTTATATCAGTATACATATTCTTCCATCTGTATGCCTTTCTGATACGCTTTAGTGTGCGTTTGATTCCTAGGTGACCTCCCAAGGGTGTGACATGAAATTCGTAAATTATTTGCCGTATTTTTCCTGGGTCTGTGATTTTCATCACTTGGTTGTCTTGCTGTCGGTCGTCTGGCGTTATTTTACTACTGCTAAGGGTTACCACATTGATTTCACCCGTACTTAAACGTGACAGAGCATCTGCATTAGTATTTATATGCCCCGCTTTATGTAAAACCGTGAAGTCATACCCCTCAAGTTTTATGCGCCAGCGCATTATCCTCGAAGTAGGATCCTTCAGGTTGAACATCCACACTAGTGGCTTATGGTCAGTAATGACCTCAAAGTGGCACCCGCACACGTGTGGTCGAAAGTGTGTGACTGCCCAGACTACCGCAAGCGCTTCTTTTTCGATAGTAAAATAGTTTTTTTTCGGCTTTGTTTAATATTCTACTGGCTAACGCAATTGGTAGATCACTACCATTTGAATCTCTTTGGCATAGTACCGCGCCTATAGCTTCGTTGCATGCGTCGGAAGTAATGTAAAAAGTGTTTGCAAAATTTGGGTAAATGAGTATAGGTGGTTCAACTATAAATTTCTTTAATTTTCTAAAAGATTCGTGGCAAATAGCATCCCATTTAAAGGGGATGGCTTTACGCAATAGTTTATTGAGTGGGTTAGTTATCTGGGAGTAATTTTTTTATAAATTTTCGGTAATAACCGGACAACCCTAAGAAAGATTTTATTTGTTTTTGGGTTTTTGGAGTTTCAATATTGTTGATCGCTACGATCTTATCGAGATCTGGTTTTACACCGTCCGCTGTAATGACGTGTCCTAAATACATAACTTCTGTTTGAAGGAATTTGCATTTAGATAATTAGATTTTTAGATTGCATTTGTCTAAGGCCTTGCGAACTTTAATTAACTTCATGTTATGATCTTGTAATTTTTTCCGTAGATCACTATGTCATCGAGGTAAACTAAATACATTATCCCCTGTAATCTAGAGAGTACGACGTTCATAAGTCTCTGGAATGCAGGTGGAGCATTTCGTAAACCGAACGGCATTCTGTTGAACTCGTAATGACCGTTGGTAGTGCTAAACGCTGTTTTTTCTTTATCCTCTTCAGTAATCTCAATTTGGTGGAAACCAGTTGCCAGGTCTAGAGTTGTGAAATACTTTGAATCTCCAAGTTGCCCGAGAATGTCGATATTCGGAATTGGGCATGCGGCTGGAATTTAGTTTTCATTTAGTTTTCGATACTCTATTACGACTCTCCAATTTTGATCTCCCTTTTTGGATACTACGAGGAGTGGCGCATTCCATGGACTAGTGCTTAGTCTAATCACATCGTCTTGCAGCATTTGATCGACTTGGTTCTTTATTTCTTGCTTGTGGATTGCTGCTAGGCGGTATGGACGTATATTAGCAGAGACTGACGTTTTAGTGGAATGTGTTATTCCTGACGTGAAAAATAATTTGTCGCCTTCAATAAAGAACAAGTGATTAAAATGCCTGCAGATATCTTTTATTGACTGTTTTTCTTCTGGATTGAGATGATTAAGGTTTAATTCTGTTTCAAGTTTTTCTAATAATTCTTCAACTATTTGATTGGTGTATCCAGAGTTTAGGTTATATACTGTGTAGTGGTCCATTTTTTCAGATTTAAGGTTCAAGTTTTCTATATTAACGTCTTCGTTGTTGGCGTTCAAAATTGATACGAATACATAACCATTTTTAGGCGTCGTTATCATTGATGCCGAATAAATTTGTGGGGCTATTTCCTGAGAAAGATATATTTGGCCCATTCTTTCTTTTACTGGCACATACTTTATCCATTTCTCAGATCTTGCAGGGGTCGTAAGAGTTCTGTGTTCGTAGTAAAAGTCTATTAAATAATGCTTGTCTTTGTAGTGATATTTAAAGGTGTTGCCTTTATAATCTATTAGCGCGTTGAATTTTCGGAAAAAATCTTCGCCTATAATACCGTCCTGTGAAATAGGGAAGTTGTTGGGCACTACGTGGAATAAATGCGTAATCTTCTGGCCTGAAATAATTTCTATAACTAGATTAATGGTTGCTAGGGTTGATGTAGGCGTGTCGCTGATGCTGGTTAATTGGGTAATAGTATCAGTATTTACCCAAGCATCATCTTTTAGTGCTTTTAGTTTAATCAGACTTAGTGCGGCGCCCGTGTCTAGGATCATAATAATATTTTGAATGTTGAAATCTTTTGACGTTATTTTAATTTGACTTCTGAACCTTGATGTTCTGTTGAGTGAACTGAAATTGACAATAGATTTGGAGACCTTGGTTCGGATATTGATTTCGCTACTTGAAGCAAGGGTTTGAGTTAGGAATCGGTTCAGATTTATTATTTGTTCCGGATCTCGTCCGTTAGTGTGGGTTTGGTTTAGAATTAAATTTGTTTTCGCTATTTTGCTCTCAATTTGGTTAGTATTCAGATTTTGGTCTACGATTGGTTTTGATTTTGAAACTGTGGACGCGATTTACGGCTTTGTGCCTTTTTCGCCCGATTTCGTGAGTTGGGTTTCGTATTTTGGTTCGGAGAGCACATTTGGCATTGATCTTGATGATTTTGTACTTGATTTTGTATATGATTCATTGAATGATTTTGTTCTTGGTATAGAGAATTCGCCTCTCGATTTGGAGTTTGGTACAGTGAGCGAGTTTGAACTTGTTCTTGATTTTGTATAAGATTCAGTCAATGATTTTTATATTAAGGAATTTTCTCTGTTTAGGATCGCACTTTGAATTAGTAGATTTAGAAATTTGATACAGTGTGTGTTCGGCTATGAACGTTTGAATAATGGACTGTAATCTACTGTGTTTAATTTACTGTAAAATGAATTTAGCGTACGACCGAATTAAAACACCGCTTCTCTAAACGTTATAAACTGGAGTGTATTTTTTCATAAAATTCTTTTTTTTTTATATACAATTTATATATGATTGTACATGGTTGCTTGACGTTTGTGGGGGCGTTGTTGACATCAAGGTATGTCCCATGTGAGGCCCTTTTGCCTGATGACGTCACAGTGTCTGGAACATTCTCCCCCCCCGTGAACGAAGTTCACAAGTAGCGCCGGTCCTCATCGACATCATAATTCTTCAGTAGTTTAGTTGTTTGCTATCGTAATCTGCGATAAAGAAAGTTGGCAACCCTCTTCTAACTGACCGCTCGTCATTTGACCATGCAAAGAGAAAACGTATTGATAAATTTCTTCAACATGCATTGTACACAACAACAAAACATAAAACGAACGAGAATGACAGCGGACAATGAACGTAGCAGCTATTCTACGCACGATCCCGATATCCATGAGTGCGCGCTCTCTTCTCTTTCGCCGACTGTGTTTCATTGTTTACCACCGGAGCAGTCGATCGTCGGTTAATGATTCGGTTGTGTGGTATTTATTCGTAGTGTTTGTATTGAATTTTAGTATTTGTTTGTTTATTTGGCTTGTGGGTGTGTGTGTGTATGAATGGAATCGAGCATGAGACACGAGAATGAATGTCAACTGATTTGTGCAACGTGTGTGTGTGTGTGTGTGTGTGTATGTATGATAATGAATCGCGAGCGAGAGACGATAAGTGCCATTGATTTACGCGAAGTGTGTGTGCGTGTGTGTATGAAAGAATTAATTGTGTGTTTTCTTGAATGTGGTATTGGATGATAGAGTAATTGAGTGAATGCAATTGAGTGATTGCTCTCACTTAGTGTACGGTGCGTTGAGTTTTGTAGCGAATGGTGTTGCCGTGTAGCATTTCGCGGTGTGTTGATTTTAAATTCATTAGGTATTTTAAGTATTAAATTTAAATTTCTTTTAAATTGATTGGTTGGGTTATTTGTTTGTGTCGCCTTCGTTGATTGATTCGCTTTCGTTGATCGGTAGTGGGCATAGTTTCGTTATTGGTCGTTTGTACTCTCCTTGTTGCGTTCTTACCTTGACGACGCGTATTATGTCATCCTTGCCGGGGTAGCTCTCTGTGATGCGTCCTAAGCTCCACCTTGCCGGAGGTAGCCGATCATCCTTGATTAGTACCAAATCGCCTATTTTGAGTTGTGGTTGAGGTTTCAACCATTTCGGTCGCTGTTGTAAGCGGGCCAGATATTCCTGGTGCCAATGTTTCCAGAATGTCTGAAGATGCATTTGGATGGCCTTCCACCGATCGATGTAACCTTGCTTGCCTGTGGTCAGATCTGGTTCTGGAACGGTGAATATTACTTCGCCTATTAAGAAGTGAGCTGGGGTGAGTGCTTGGAAGTCGTCTGGATTTTCAGTTAGTGGACACAGAGGCCTCGAATTAAGGCACGCCTCAATTTGTGTGAGTAGCGTGGCGAGCTCCTCGTATGTAAGTGTCCCGTTGCCGACGATCCGTTTGAAGTGGTGTTTGACACTCTTCACTCCTGCTTCCCACAATCCTCCGAAGTGAGGAGAAGCAGGGGGAATGAAATTCCACTTAGTTCCCTGTGTCGCCAGAACCTCAGCAGCTTCCTTCCAGTTGTGTCCGGCTTCCTTTAATAGCCGATGCAGTTCAGCTTCAGCTCCAATGAAGTTTGTTCCGCAGTCACTGTAGACCTGACCACAGACACCTCGTCGAGCAGCAAAACGCCGGAAGGCAGCTAAGAAAGCTTGGGTGGTAAGGTCTGTGACTGCTTCCAAGTGCATTGCTTTGGTGGCGAGGCAGACAAATATTGCCAGGTATCCCTTAAAACATTTAGCTCCGCGACCTTTCCAAGACCGAATGGTGATTGGTCCCGCATAGTCGACCCCTGTATGGGCAAACGGCCTAGAAACTGTCACCCTAGGAGATGGTAGGTTTCCCATTAATTGGTGGGCTACCCTGTTTCGGTACCGGTGACAAATGACGCAGGTGTTTAAATATTTTTTGACGGCTCTCCTGGTCTGTATGATCCAGTACTTACTTCTGGTATACGCAATCATTAGCTGGATCCCTCCGTGTAGCGTATTTTCATGGGCGTTTCGGATGACTAGGGTTGTGAAATGGTGCCTCGGTCCTAGTATGATGGGGTGCTGTTGGTCGAACGAGAGGTCTGCGTTTTTTAGTCTGCCGCCTACCCTTATGATGCCTTCTCCGTCTATGAATGGATTTAACGATGCTAATCCCTTTAACTTGGATAGCCCTCCGGGAAACATATCAGATTGGGCGCAGCGAACGAGTACCTTCGCAGCGGCTTCAAGCTCCTTCGGGCTTAGAGGTCCAGCAATTCGTTGAGGATCACTTCGCAAGTTACTGATGAAAAGCTTGCAGTAGCCAACGATCCTCGTAAGTCGCTTTAAGTTCGACGTTCGGTGAAGAAGCTGGTGTATCGGACCTTCTACTAAGTCTACGTGGTGGACATGTACCAGTCTACTTCCTTCGCTAGTAACGAGACTAGAAGGCTGTTTCGGAATCTCGAACTCCCACCTTTGGTGCAGAAATGAGGGCCCGTTCCACCACAACGTTGCCTTTAAAAGTGCCGATGGTTCCATACCTCTAGAAACCAAGTCCGCTGGATTGTCTTGAGTCGGTATGTGCCTCCATATCTTGGTATCGGTGAGCCGCTGAATTTCCCCTACTCTGTTCCGGACGAACGTTTCCCACTTGGATGGTGATGCAGATATCCAGCAGAGGGCAATGGTGGAATCCGTCCATGCGTACATCTTGACGTCGTCTCGTTTTAGGATTCGACCGACATAGTGTAGAAGTTTCGCTGCAAGAACAGACCCACATAGCTCTAACCTTGGCAGACTCACTGGCTTTACCGGTGCCACCTTGGACTTGGAAATTAGCAAGTGCATATAGACCTTGTGATCCTTGTCCACAACCCTGAGATATACGGCTGCTCCATAAGCCTTTTCCGAAGCGTCGCTGAAACCATGGAGTTCTATGCACTGTGACCTACCAATTGTGTGTACCCACCTTGGCAGACCTAAATTATTAATATTTTGTAAATCTTTATAAAAAGTGTCCCATTCTTCTAAAATAGCGGGTTCGACGGGCTCATCCCAAGACATCTTTCGGATCCAAAGAAGCTGCATAAAACATTTCGCTTTAGTTATGCATGGCGAAATCCAACCTAACGGGTCGAAGAGGCGTGCAATTGCCGAAAGTACGAATCTCTTCGTTGGTAGTGGATTGCTTGAAGGAATATACTGAAAGCGGAAGACGTCGGTGGCAGGAAACCAATGAATACCTAGCGTTTTGACTTGATCCGAACCTTCTGTAGGTACTGCAAACGAAGATTCACAATCCTTTTCTGGAATGCCTTGAAGAAGTTCCTTCCTGTTGGATGTCCACTTCCGTAAGTTAAATCCCGCTGATTGGAGAGTTGCTCTAACTTCCTTTATTTTAATTTTGGCTTCTTCCAAGGTGTCTGCGCCGGAGATAAGGTCGTCGACATACATTTCGCCATCTATCATTTGAGCTGCTAACGGGTATCGATGACGGGACTCTTCTGCTAGCTCCTTCAATGTTCGAATGGCCAGATACGGGGCCGAAGCCGTTCCAAAGGTCACAGTCTTAAGGCGGTAGATCTTGAGTTCTTCTGATGGATCCTTACGCCAGATGACCAGTTGAAAATAGGAATCCCGATCGCTGACCCAGATTTGACGGTACATCTTTTCGATGTCAGCCGTAAAGGTGTGCTGGTAGAGTCTCCACCGGAGGATAATGTCAGTCACATTGTGTTGAAGTGAGGGTCCTATCATCAGCTGGTCGTTCAATGAGACTCCATTCGACGTTCTGAAGGATGCATCGAACACAACTCTGAGTCTTGTTGTAGAACTAGCCTCCTTAATGACTGCGTGGTGGGGTAGGAAGTAATGATCTAATTTGGGTATGTCTTCTTGTTTTACCTCGCTCATATGTTCTAAGTCTCTGTATTCTTTCAGGCACGCGGAATATTGCTCATGTAGCTGGGGATTGCCGCTGAGACGTTTCTCTAAACTCCTGAAGCGTTGTAAAGCACCTTCCTGTGATCTGCCCAAGACTGGATAGGCAGCTCCCTTAAAGGGTAGAGCCACCTGGTATCGCCCATCTACAGTACGCCTCACATGTTTGACGAAATGTTCCTCACAAGCGACATTCTCGGAAGTTTCGTACCATTCAAATGGAGCTTCTTCCTGTTCCCAAAACTTGCGAAGCTGAGCGTCGACATCTGTTGTTTGGAAGAAACTACGAATGGGTTGAGCATGAACTGGAGCCTTTCCAAATAAAATCCAGCCTAATCTGGTTTTTTGCGCTACTGGCTGGTCCTCCTGCTTTGGTCTTCTCAGCTCGGGTAGCAAAATCTCGGCAAGAACATCGCTTCCCAAAAGAAGATCAACCTTTGCTGATTTGTTGAAAGATGGGTCTGCTAAAACCAGATCAGCGAGGTGTTCCCAATGAGCAACGGGGAGTGTCCGGGCCGGAAGATGGCCAGACAGCGACTTAAAGATGAAAGCCTTTGTTGATGTCTCGAAGGCTGAATGATGTGACGTAAGCACGACGTCAACAACCCTCTGACAAGTGCCACTGCTGACTAAACCCAACCCGGATACCTCAACGTGAGTGGATCTTGGCTTTAAACGTAGTAATTGGACAGCTGACTCTGTTATAAAACTCGCTTGAGAGCCCGAGTCAAGCAAGGCTCTAAACGAATAAGTCTCACCTGACGAAGCCCTAACCTTTATCAACGCAGTGGCTAACAAAACTTGTGTTGATGTGCTTGGCAGAGCATGGAAGCTGTTGACGGCCGAACTGCTGGAAGGGTGTGCTCCGTTGTTAGGCGAAAAGACTGAGGCTTCGGTGTTCATCGTGGTGAGAAAATTCTGTGGAGGATTTTGAGAGATACCTGACCTATGGGAAATACCTGACTGCCGAAATGTGGATGGATGAGAAGTGTTGGCCTGTGCTACATGCAATAAAGAATTATGTGGCTGCTCACAGTAGTAACACCTACGAGTGCTCGGACACTGCTCTGTGTTGTGGCTATATGCTAAGCAGTTCCGACAAATCCCTAATGTACCCACACTCTGAATTCGGTCCGCTGTACTCATCTTCAAAAATCGTCCACACTTACGAATAGGGTGTTGACCTCTGTTGCAAAGCTTGCAGGAAAACCTCTGGGCATTGGTCGACGTATAAAAACTACTCCGCTGTGGCACATTCCTTGCCGAATTCGTTGATGGTCGCGCCTGCTGTTGGTTAACGGCCTCCAATGAACGGAACCTCGTCTCCAAAAACTGGGTAAATTCGGCAAATGTAGGAAGTTCCTTGTTGTCAGTCTTACTTCCAAGCCTTTCTTCCCACAGGTGTTGCGTTTTCGTCGGAAGTTTCTGAAGCAGGATGAAAATGAGCACAACGTCCCAATGCTGAACTGGAACCTTCAGATTTTCCAAGCTGTGAATAACTTCCATCGATGTATCGAGCAATTCCTTGATGGACTCGGATCGCTCTTGGGCTATTGAAGGCTGATTGAAGAAACATTTCAATTGCGTGTTCACTAGGAATCGTTGGTGATCATAACGGTCTGTTAGGATCTCCCATGCCTTGTGGTAGTTGCCGTTGTCAATTCCCAGGTGGGCTAAAAGTTTCTCCGCTTCCCCTGACACACTTGTTTTCAAGTAGTGCATTTTTTGTATCTCAGAGAGTGCCGAATTATGGTGAATTAACGAGACAAATAAGTCATGAAAGGCTCGCCATGACTCATAACTCCCAGCGAAAACGGGTAAATTGATCTTGGGTAACCGAATGTCTACCTTTCTAGTTTCCTTGGATTCTGAATGATCCCTTTCTACTTTCTTTTCAGTTGGCTGTACCTTATCCATCGCGTCCAATAAGTCGCAACGATGTTCGAAGTAGAGCTCTCGGATTTGTTCGAAGCGAGTCTCGACTTCCCCTAACTCCTTCTCTGCTAATGACTCCAGAGCCGTTTCGAGTCGTCCAGTTGCTGCTTCCATTGTCTTTTCTAAAGCAGACAATCGACCAGAAAGATAATTGGCTGTTCGTCTAGCAGAACCAGTTTTGGAAAAATTGGAGATATCTTTTTCCAATTGCTTAAGCGTATGTGCCAAATATGTTGCCATTATATTGGTAAAAATTTATTGCTGTTATTGCAGAAACAGGAACAAAGAAAAAAAATAAGAAGTCACTTACTTGTGAAAGCGCGGTGCTCCAGTTGAGAAAGGGGTTCCAAGTTCAGTTGGCTGCGTCCTCAGGGTTTCGGGAATTTCCAGATCCGGATCCAAATGTACACCACACAGCAGCACACGATTGATTTTTTTTTTTTTTTTATTCTATGCACACTTAGCAAAAGTTTTAATTTAAATTTAAAATCAATTAAACCCGACTAAATTGTCTATATAGATTATACGCGGCAGAAAACACACACACACTATGGGTTGACTGTCGATCAACGAAAAAATTTTTTTTTTTTTTTTTAATCCGGCTCGTAATGACCAAAATGTTCGGCTATGAACGTTTGAATAATGGACTGTAATCTACTGTGTTTAATTTACTGTAAAATGAATTTAGCGTACGACCGAATTAAAACACCGCTTCTCTAAACGTTATAAACTGGAGTGTATTTTTTCATAAAATTCTTTTTTTTTTATATACAATTTATATATGATTGTACATGGTTGCTTGACGTTTGTGGGGGCGTTGTTGACATCAAGGTATGTCCCATGTGAGGCCCTTTTGCCTGATGACGTCACAGTGTCTGGAACAGTGTGTGCGATTTCTGATTTTGAGAGGTTTCCTTTTGATTTAGTAAATTCATTTGTTTGCCTTTTGAGTTAAAAGGGTTTTGAGTTTGATACTGCGTGTGCGAATCTTTTCTTTGCGGAGTTTGGCTATAGCTATCTGCTAGACTTTTGTTTGGATAGTGCCTTGGATTAGCTGGATTTGGAATTTTGTTTTTTATACACCTTACTTCAGGTCCCTTACCTGACTCCGGGTGTTTGACGGGCCAGGTCTGGAGTCGTTTCCCGGGCTTGGAATAGACTATTGAGGACTCCTATTATCGTTCCGGCTGTTATTAAACTGCCTCTTTCTACATTGATCTATGCTGTGTC
Source organism: Pocota personata (assembly GCA_963082735.1). Lineage (NCBI taxonomy): Eukaryota > Metazoa > Arthropoda > Insecta > Diptera > Syrphidae > Pocota > Pocota personata. The sequence continues at coordinate 100,834,454 of OY720429.1, read as the reverse complement.
CTACGTTTTTGCAATATCTACATTGCACTGGTTCTTGAAACACATTTACTCTTAACCTAAAGAATTGTTGTCGCGTCGTAGAAGAATTATTGAATTGGGGGTTTTGTTGTGTATTATATGTTTTTCTGTTTTGAGCACTGTTTTGCTGTGAGTCATGCCGGTTGACCCACGTATTATTGTGGCTTTGCGTATAGTGCTGTTGTGTACTTCGACAATCTCTCGTATTGTGCGAAGTAGTTCTACAATTCCGACAATATTTATCACGATCATATTGGTTGGGATTGTACCTGGGAGTGAGTTTCTCTTCCTTTGTTGCTATATCAACTGCCTCATGGAGATCTTTACATCTCGCGCTCTGAACTAATAGTTTTAGTGGCGATGTGAGCCCATTACAAAAACTGCTCAGAATCATATTGCTATTGAGTAGTCGAATAGCTTCATTGACGGATTGGTCCTGGGTTGATGCATTGGCATTATTAAGTTCATCAAGTAGTGCATGACCCCGTTCCGTGTAGGATAGTACTGTTTCTCCCGGGTTTTGACGGAATTGGAAAATCTCCGTTTGTATCACTGGTATGGCCCGACTTTTTCTAAAATTCTTAATTAATGCCTCTCTCAACTCAGACCATTCTTCATAATTGTTATATTTTACTATAACGATTCTATTATATCAATGAATTCTATTGCGTCCATTTCCGAGAATATCTTTCGAGCTTGGAGATCAGCCAGTTGGATAAACCTGTCCAATGCCTTTGCGGCGCCATCGAACTCTGGTAAGAGTTTGATCAGCTGCGAGGTGTTAAATGGGTGCTGTAGAGGCTGAGGGCCTTGGTGAGGCATTTGAGTGTCCGTAGAAGATCTGGTTTGGTCTTCTGGTTGAATAGAAATTTCACCTACTTTTTTAATGGGAGAATGTCCGACCATCATTGGCTTTGATAAGTATTCGTCTGTGTCCAGACTAGCGGAATGTTCGGTCGACCTGATTACCTTCCTGCCACTTCTAAGCGATATGTTAAGATTGAAACTCGACATACAGTGTTAGAAAACGGTTGAATTTATATTTCCCTATCCGAACGTACGCTACCAACAAAAAAAATAGCTATGGATCGAGTATGAGATATGCCAGACGAGAACAAAAAAAAATTGTATGGGAAGGAAATCGAAATAAAAGGGAATAGTAAAGTGGTATGCAATATGTTTAATATAATATAAATATAACTACTATCATTGATATAAATACAGCTAAATTTAATTTTACTCTTACTGGTATATGATGCTTGCTGCTGGGTGCTGGGAGACCTGAGTGACTGCTGACTGCTGACTGCTGTTTTCTGTTGCTGATCCGCTGCTATTGCCTCGGCGTGGCAATTTCTTCCTTCCTCTGCAGTTAGAGCTGATGTTTAAAAGTTTAAAAACGGTTTTTTTTTTTTTCGCTGAATTGGTTTATTGTGTATTGTTTAACCAGAATCAGTTAAACTTTATGCTTTCGGGTGTCTTTGGCAATACACAGAACTCGGAAAAGTATATATAAGTATAAGTTTTCACCTCACTAATTTAACCGGGGTTTGCGTTTGTTGTTTTTTTTGACTGAAGAGTGTTTGCGAAAGGGAGAAAACAAATATTATTGGGAGTTAAGGCAGATGCTTTATCCTTAACGATCCCACCGCTGCCACCAAATGTTGTATTCGCCGCAACAAAACAAAAAAAAAGAAACGTAAAACACTTTAATTTTCTTTTGAACTTTATTTGTTTAATATATTGGTTTTAGATTATTAGTTTAATTCTTGTTTTTTATGTGCGCGCGCTGCTGCAGCCAGCCATCAACTGTCCATTCTTCGCGTCATAGTTCATGCTTGTCCTCTTTTTCCATTACCTGTTTCCAATGCTTGCATCGGGTCAAGTTCGTAATGTGATATCGGGTTGGTTCTGTGACACACATGTATCGTTTGCTCATTTCATGATACGTAACACTTGGGTTTCACAATTCTGTGACACGCATGTTTCGTTTACGGAAGGTAAAGCGAACACATGTGGATTTTGTCTAAGCTCGGTTGCATATTGGATATTAAATGACCTCGGTTGTTCTAAATGACTAACTGTCACTGTGCCACTGTGTTACGACGAAATGTGTGTGTCCTGATTTGGGCACAACATTTACTACAACTAAGTTTTCCTTATCAAGTAGTTTAAGCTTCGAGAAATATTCGCGTAAGGTAGGTAGATTTTCGCCAAAAGCACCTGCTGATACCGTCATTAAATACAGTTGCTTCTTATTACGCACAAGGTTTCTCACTCCAATGTTTGGAGTATGGTGTGGTAGCAATGACCGTGAAGGCGAATATGGAGGTTACGGCGAAGTTTGTTATTTCGTCATCCACGGTTGCGATCCCTAAGTCTCTTTGTATATCATTATTTCTAATATACCACAGAGCATTCACGATTGCTCTTATCACTTCATTTTTGGAAAGATTGCATAACATAGGGTTCAATTTTATTTATTTATTTTATTTATTTAAAACTTTGTTTCATGCAAGAACTTAAAGGTAACATTCTTTTTATTACCACTATATCAAAAAAAAACTATTTTAAAAAAAGTGTATTAAATTACAATGAAAAAGAAAAAAAAACAAAGTAAAGTCCTAATTGTAACAATTGTGTGGTTAATGCAATTCAAAAAACAAATAATTAAACATATCAAATTATTATATTTAATAATGAATGTATTTTATGATTAAAAGAAAAAAGTAAAGATTTTAAGTTTTTTAAGAAAACTGATTTCCGTCTCTCGCATCTCAGACCTACAGATAAACTATATCATATAGGCTTTAGCACATGCTTATATAAAAGCAGTTTGTTATGAAGGATCTTTCATTAGTCGCTTCCTATCTTTAAATTTAAATGAAACAGTGTGTGTGAGATATCGTCGAAATTTTTTATTCTTTTGAAAGGCCTATGGATGCCATTAAGTATGGAGTATAACATCTTTCAAATGTCCGCCGCGGCTTCTCTGGGTGGCGCGCATCCGAAATGTCCAATTTTCCATGATTCTCGCGCATAAATCAGGCTGAATTTGACCGATATCATGGGTTATGTTGTCTTTAAGGGCCGCTGTGGTTAGCGGCTTATTCGCATAGACCAGCGACTTCAGAAAACCCCACAAGAAAAAGTCTAACGGGGTCAAATCGCACGATCTTTGTGGCCAGTTCACATCACCTCCACGTGAGATGACCATGCCCTCGAATCGCTGCAGAATTTCCAATGAGGCATGAGCTGTGTGGCACGTAGCGCCGTCCTGTTCAAACCACATGTCGTTGGTGTCCACGTGATTTAATTTAGGCTAAAAGAAGTTGTTAATCGTCGACCTATAGTGCTCGCCGTTGATGGTGATGGCCTGGCCAACGTCGTTCTCAAAGAAATATGGACCCATGACGCCGCCAGCTCAAAATCCACACCAAACAGTGACTTTTTCAGGATGCATTGGACGCTCTTGGATCTCGTGTGGATTGGTATCGCCCCAAATTCGACAATTTTGTTTGCTGACCTACCCATTCATTCAGAAATGGGCCTCATAGCTGAAGATGATGTTTCGATCAAAATTAGGGTCAGTTTCCAACTGCTCCAGAGCATATTTTCATATTCAAATTTGTCAAGTTGTGGTCTGCGAAAGGCCAAGTTCTTGTGAGCGACACGAAATCGACTGTCTCGGATTCTCCTACACACTCTCACGGACAGCGGCGATGTTTTGGGCAGATCTTGCGATTCGTCCACGTACGGGTATTGGTTGATCATTTACTGAACCAGTGGACTCAAATTTATCCACCACACTGCGAATAGTCCTCTCTGAAGGACGATTATGGCGACCGTAAAATGGGCGAAGCGCTCAGAACGTTGCCGAACAGAACACCCATTTTGATAAAACAATTTTATTATTTGCACGTATTGTTGGGCCAGAATAGCTTCCCAAATTGTCTATTTTATAGGAATTTGAATCTGGCGCCTAGTTTCGACCAATCGCCATAATTTATTGTATAAGAGCAAACTTTATAGAATCATTTGCGGTAATTTTGATTTTTATATTCCACTCTCTTGGAATAAAACCGATAATTTAAAATGTATAAAAGCGAATATGAAATAAAGCTTAACCCTCTTTTTTGTCGAAACCATCAGTGGTCGAAACCTCGTCTTTCTTTTCTCGTCGCCGTCGTTTTCGCTTAAGAAGTTCGTCGTCGCTCAGTTTCGTCCACAAGAACGAAAATCAACGTCAACCTTCCTACGATTCAAGTAGAGGTTGATAGTTGACGGTTTGTAAAAATCTACGACCGTACATTTTGGCGCCCATACGTGTAAGGGAAAGTATCCCACGGGTTAATAAAATCTTTAAAGTTTAAAGTGGAAAAAGTTAAATTAATTGTTAACAAACCAATACGAAACACTCACCGTTTCGAAAACACAAAGTGAAGTGCATGTGGAAAAATTAATATATTATATTGGACAATAGACGTACATACATACGTACATATGTATATAGACAAAAACTATTAAAATTGTCAGTGTCGGTTGTCGGTTCGGGTTTTCGCGTGTTGTAAGTGCAGAGTGCAATATCATCAAGCATACAGCAGGACAAAACTACAGGTTGTCACCTAGACAAAGGAAATTCGTTGCGGAAAAGGTGGAAAAGGAATAGGGAAGATAAGTATATACATCTCCCAACCAGGTACGTCAAAAATCGCCTTTCAGTCGCGCATACCATTAGCCACAATAAATAAATTCACGTACAAGCGATTGAATATAAAAAAAAAAAAAAAAAAAAAAAAAAAAACATATAATACATACATAGAGAAGACAAAAACAAAAGCGCATCTTCGACGGAATTGTGATATGCATGCAAATAACTATTATATTCAATATTAGAATACAAAATCTACATATCGTACATATAATAATATTCAAAAATAAGAATAAAATAAAAATACATAATTGCTGCATTCAATTGGGATTTGGCCATTGTCGTATAAAGTTATCCGTAGAAGCTATCATGGGAAATTCAAATTTAGAATCCACAAAAACCTCTTATTTACAATACACAAAGCTTTCTTTTGTCGCTACACTGCGTGAACGTTTTTGCCTTATTCCACTTTGGCTGTAAGCTAAAAGCATACACACACATTATTTCTGTTGCACTTTGTCATCGTCGTACTCTCGCTTTTAAATCACTGACGCTGAAGTCAACTCTTATCGTGGAATTAATTCATGGTTGCTGTCGCTGCTGTTATTGTTGGAATTCGCCGTCCACTTAAAACTTCATATGTATATCATTGCATAGACCTACATTTCGCTCGAACATATAAAGCTGTTAAAGTTTTTGTCGTCGTCGTCGTCGCCGGAGTGGGTGCTGCATTGATCATATGCAATGAAAGGAAGCTTTCGCTTGGTCGTACTCTCGTTTTCAAATCACTGACGCTGAAGTCAACTCTTATCGTGGAATCAATTCATGGTTGCTGTCGCTGCTGTTATTGTTGGAATTCGCCGTCCACTTAAAACTTCATATGTATATCATTGCATAGACCTACATTTCGCTCGAACATATAAAGCTGTTAAAGTTTTTGTCGTCGTCGTCGTCGCCGGAGTGGGTGCTGCATTGATCATATGCAATGAAAGGAAGCTTTCGCTTGGTCGTACTCTCGTTTTCAAATCACTGACGCTGAAGTCAACTCTTATCGTGGAATCAATTCATGGTTGCTGTCGCTGCTGTTATTGTTGGAATTCGCCGTCCACTTAAAACTTCACATATATATTGTAACATGCGAGCTACGGCTCGAGTAGATAAAACGATATTCTGTGAAATTTATTTCTTTATTTTCTAGTCTATAGAACAATTCAAGTTCACACTATACTATTCTTCGCAAATTCTTTTCTTACAAGGTCTCTTTCCTCTCAAATCACTTTATCTCCTTTCAATTACTTAATTCACAAATCCAAACTAATTACTTTTTCTTGTTTACTCTCCACTTTCAATTTATCACCAAATTACAACTTCGCCCATAATCACTTTTCCAATCTCTTCGCCACGGTTCTAAACCAACTGTGTCTTTTTTGATCGCCATCTGTCCTTATATAGCAGAAGTTTCTGATAGCCAGAAACTTCTAGCAAATTCTTCGACCACTGGAACAAGAGAAATAATTCTTGCAGTTATAATTCCCTTTTATCCCTGATATTATTCGTCTCTTTCGTTGACATGAGCTGTGGAGACTTCGTCCCAGACACGAACCTCGAGTGAAAGGACAGTTCGAACCAAAATTCTGCCAGAACGGAAAGTCACTTCGGAATTTGCTGCATAGACATAGGAGCGTAGTTATTATTATGCTACAATATCATTGCATAGACCTACATTTCGCTCTAACATACAAAGCTGTTAGAGTTTTTGTTTTTGTCGTCGTCGTCGCCGGAGTGGGTGCTGCATTGATCATATGCAATGAAACGAAGCTTTCGCTTGAGTAATTTTTTGTTGGCAGTTTGAATCTATGGTATTTTGAATTCTTTTAACACATGCACTACAAATCAAATTGAGTACCACTATTCACAATCACATTTGAAAGCAATTTATTTCTAATTAAACATTCACTTCGTCGATTTTTGAATTTTTAACTCATCTTACACAACTTTCGTTGTTGGATTTATTTCGTCGTTTCATCAACGGAGTAATTTCGCCGTTGCATCAATTTTTCGCCGCAAGGGTTGCCAACCACTACATCTTTCTAATACTTCTTGCAATAGGGTTGCCAACTGCCTTCGCCTTTATAGTTTTTTGCAAAATCTTTTCTACACTCGTTGCGGGAAAAAATAAAATTCTGTTTTTAAATTAATAATCAGGCAAGATGACAACTGAGTTATCCATTGAGGAGCTGAAGCGGTTGCGGTCTTCAACCAAAGGCAACATTACTAGAATTAAAAATATTGTTGATGCTAAATCAGATATTCTTTCGGCTACGGAATTGGAATGCCGTCTAGGAATTTTGGAATCCTATTTTAAGCAAGTTTTAGCGTGCCAGACTCGAATTGAGCGTTTAGAACCAGCTGATACGGGTCGAGGTGAATTGGAAGACCTTTATATTTCAACGAAAACAAAAATTCAATCTCTTCTAGGGCCTACCAGACGCAAGAGCTCCACAGACATGACCTTTACAGTTCCTCATCATACAAACAATCATTTGCCAAACCTCAAATTACCACGATTTAATGGAAAATATTCGGAGTATAAAAATTTTATACATTCTTTCAAAACTCTTGTCAATAATGAACCGAATTTGACAGCGATTGAAAAATTTAATCATCTATTGAGCTGCTTGAGTGATCAAGCTTTAAGTACAGTTAAAGCCTTTCCAGTCACTGAGGAGAATTACCCAAAGGCATTAGCACGGCTGAAGGATCGTTACGATAATGATTGCCTTATATTTTTACAATATATTTCCGAACTTTTTGAGCAACCAATGGTCTCCAAGGTTTCTGCGTTGGAACTTAGATGTCTAGTAGACAATACATCTGCTGTTTTTAATTCGCTTCAGTCGATAGGCTCGTTCGAAGATATCTGCAATACCATTATAATCCACGTCGCCATGTCCAAGGTAGATCCGGAAACTCAGTCGAAGTGGGACGAATATCTGGACTATAAGAAGCTGCCTAAGTAGAGTGAATGTTCAGCGGTCTTTAGCAAGAGATGTCAATATCTTGAGGCTCGTAATAGCAAGCAGTTGAGACCGCATTCCGATCAACGAATCTCTAGCAAGCAGAAACCATCGCATTCAGGTTATCGTCCACAATTGTCGCTAGCAGTTTCACAAAAGGCCTGTTTGTTTTGTCGAGATAGTGGTCACTCTATTCCGGGTTGCTCAGCTTTTAATAGGTTAACTGTAATGGAAAGGTTCACAAATGTTAAAAGGCTAGGACTTTGTTTAAATTGCTTGGGAAAAGGCCATAGCGTTTCAAAATGTCCTTCGTCGTACAGGTGCAAAGTTTGCAAACAAATGCACCACAGCCTTTTACATCGACCTCAACAATCTGAAACCAATACTAGGAGTGAGGAACACGGAAAACAATCACCACCAGTGGCAACAAGTCACACTGCATTGGAAAGGGAGCAGCCTTCTATTGCTCAGGTAATCTTAGCTACGGCATTGGTTCTCATTCAGGATTCAAGTGGGAGTTTCCAATTGGGTCGAATGCTGCTCGATTCCGGTTCCCAAGTTAACTTCATAAGTGAAAGGTTTGCTAATTCCCTTCATCTAAAAAGGCAAAGAAAGAATGTTGACATAGTCGGAATAGGGGTAGCTGAAACAAAAATTAACTTTCAGACACAAACGACGATTCGGTCGCGTTTCAATAATTTTGAAAGATCGTTGGAGTTTTTGGTAGCACCTTCTATCACTGGGTATCAACCGGAAGCCGCTCTCAACATCTCAAATTGGAATCTGCCTCAAAATTTAGAACTCGCAGATGAGTATTTTAATAAGCCATCACAAATTGACTTGCTGCTAGGGGCTGAGTCGTTCTTTGATCTTCTTCAAGTAGGCCAAATAAGGCTAGGTGAAGGACTACCCTCTCTACAAAAAACGTCTTTGGGATGGATCGTGTCGGGAAGATATAAAAAACCTGCCAACCTGAAGAAAAAGTTCTGCTTTCTGAACTCTAATGACGATTCGCTCGAGCAATAGGTGGAGAAGTTCTGGGAACTAGAACAGATTCAAGATCAAGGATCGAAGTGGACGGATGAACAACAGGAGTGCGAAGCTCATTTTAGGAAAAACCTTGAGGTTCTACACAATGGCCGACTTATGGTTCGTCTACCATTTAAACGCGAACCCAGTTGTTTAGGAGCATCGTATGATATAGCCTTCAGACGCTTCTTAGCGTTGGAACGAAGACTTGCCAAAAATGAATCCCTGAAAGCTCAATATGTAGCGTTTTTAGACGAGTATGAGGTCTTAGGACATATGACACTGGTCAAGGATCCCAAGTTAGATGAACCCCACTACTACCTACCTCATCACTGCGTTGTTAGGCCAGAAAGCACGTCCACAAAGGTTAGGGTGGTTTTCAATGCTTCCTGCTGCACTTCGTCTCATCTGTCATTGAACGATACGCTCATGGTTGGTCCAACTATTCAGACCGAACTGTTCATAATTCTTCTTCGCTTTCGTTTGCATAGATTTGTCCTCACCGCAGACATCGTAAAAATGTTTCGTCAATTTTTGGTTCACCCGTCTCATCGTAGGTTTCAATACATCCTTTGGAGAAAAGACGAAACTACTCCAGTACAAACATACCAATTAAATACCATCACTTATGGTACATCGTCGGCCCCGTTTGCCGCTGTTCGTTGTCTTAAGTACTTGGCAGAAACAAACAAAAATAAATTTGAAATAGGTCCTCAGGTAATAGAAGAAGATTTTTATGTTGACGATCTTATTACCGGAGAGGATGATCTGGACTCATTGCTTCGGAAACAAAGGGAAGTTGTTGCCATCTTACAATCAGCAGGGCTAGAGCTATCCAAATGGATGAGCAATCACCCCACTATAATGAAAGCTGCCACCTCGTTTCAAAAGGAGATCAAAGTTACCGAACCTGGTCTTACTAGTACGTTAGGCATAACCTGGAATCCGCTAGTAGATGTATTTAGTTTTTCGTACAACCCAAACGGAAACTACTCCAAATACACAAAAAGGTCTATTCTCTCCCTTTCATCTTCGCTCTTCGATCCGATGGGATTGTTAAGCCCAATAATTATCAGAGCAAAGGTAATACTTCAAAGGCTGTGGATTGAGAAAATAGACTGGGATGCATCTATTCCCCAAAGCGCCGATACCGAATGGCGGGAGTTCATGAGTGACCTGCATTCCTTACAAAATCTGTCTGTTCCTAGATTTGCCTTGATAGCAAATGGTCAAAGCTATCAGATACATGGCTTCGCAGATGCCTCTATGCATGCATATGGTTGCTGCATATATCTCCGAGCTAGAGATACATCCGGATCGGTACAAGTGAGGCTTCTAGTTGCTAAGTCTAGAGTAGCACCGGCAAGTAGGAAACAACTTCCGCGGTTAGAACTTTGCGCAGCTCATTTATTAGCGAAGTTGTGGGACAAGATAAAACCTATCTTTAAGGGAAACCAATCAGAGGTCTACTTTTGGACGGATGCTGCTATAGTTTTACACTAGATAGCCACACACTCTTCAAAACTAACAACCTTCGTGGGAAATCGAGTAGCCGAGATCCAGGAAAAGACAAAGTGTGTCGTGTTGAAGCACGTGCCCACCGAAAAGAACCCAGCGGACATTGTTTCGAGGGGTTGCACGGTTGAGGAACTCCTGACCTCAATATGGTTCAAAGGCCCACAATTTCTGCTACGGCCCATGAAAAATTGGCCAATCAATTTTGAAGTTTTTCTTTCACAAGAAGATCTTTTGCTGGAAAACGACGAACAGTGCTGATCTGTAAAAAATCAGAACCTAATTTTTTATTTGGGATAGTCGAGCGTTTCAGTTCCTATCTAAAAATTCTTCGTGTACTCGCGTATGTAATACGATTTTGTAGAAGAAAGGGAAATCGTAAGTTACAAACAACCTTGGAAGTTTCGGAGTTGGATGAAGCTCTGCGGAGAATCGTAAACCACATCCAAGTTAAATCGTTTTCGGAGGAAATCTGATGGCGTTGATTTCCTCCGAAAACGAAGCACAGCGACCTCTAAAAGGATCAATGAAATGTTTAAATTCTTTCCTGCAGGATACAGACGGCATTGAACTACTTCGTGTTGGAGGGCGGCTGAAGCACGCTTGTATTCCCGAAGAGATTAAACACCCCTTGTTGCTTCCCAAAAATAACAGTTTCACAAAGGCGCTTGTTAGACATATGCACTTAACCAACTACCACGCTGGTCCAAAGGCTGTAGTTTCATTGGTTAGGCATAAGTTTTGGATTGTCAACGTTCGGGACATCTCTCGGCAGACTGTTCGGCAATGTGTTCACTGTGTCAGGTACCACCCAGAACTATTAGAGCAGGTCATGGGAAACTTACCTCAGGAGAGATTAACTTCTTCACGTCCATTTTTGTGCTGTGGGGTCGATTTTTGCGGACCAATCCTCACTTATCATAAAATCAGAGGAAGAGTACCCTACAAAACTTATATCGCCGTTTTCGTATGTTTCTCGTCTAAGGCGGTTCATTTAGAAGCCGTATCCGACCTCTCTACGGACGCCTTTCTTGCCGCCCTAAAGCGAATGATAGGTCGTAGAGGTCTCCCTAGAGACATATATTGCGACAACGCAACGAATTTCGTTGGAGCCAAATCCAAACTAATTGAATTGCACAATTTGTTATTCAAAAATTCATCGCAAGAAATTATTAAAAACTTTTGTTCTAATAAAAGTATCAATTTTAATTTTATACCCCCCAGGGCACCCCACTTTGGAGGAATTTGGGAGGCGGCCGTCAAGGTCGCAAAGGGTCATTTGCACCGTAGCCTTGGAGGTGCTAAACTCAACTTCGAAGAGCTGTCAACAGCGCTGGTGGAAATAGAGGCGGTGATGAACTCTAGACCAATCACCCCGATGTCATCCGACCCCAACGACCTCGAAGCACTGACTCCTGCCCATTTTCTCATCGGTTCTTCTCTTAAGGCAATTCCCGAGCCTGCAGACGAGGTGGCGGAAATCAGCTTCATTCAGAGGTGGCGACGAATCAATGCAGTCAAAACGCATTTTTGGCAAAGGTGGTCCACCGAGTACATACAGGAGCTGCAAGGTAGAGGAAAGTGGGCATCACCAAGTCCAAACATCAACATCGGCGACTTAGTCATCATCCACGAAGACCATGTTCCCCCCCAAAAATGGCTAATGGGACGAATCATAAGCACTATCCCGGGTTCTGACGGACGGGTCAGAGTAGCTGATGTGAGGACCTCAAAGGGAACGACAAGACGTCCGATTCGCAAGCTGGCAACCATACCCTCTTGAAAGATGGTACTTTCAAAGGCGGCGGAATGTTGGGACAGAATAGCTTCCCAAATTGTCTATTTTATAGGAATTTGAATCTGGCGCCTAGTTTCGACCAATCGCCATAATTTATTGTATAAGAGCAAACTTTATAGAATCATTTGCGGTAATTTTGATTTTTATATTCCACTCTCTTGGAATAAAACCGATAATTTAAAATGTATAAAAGCGAATATGAAATAAAGCTTAACCCTCTTTTTTGTCAAAACCATCAGTAGTCGAAACCTCGTCTTTCTTTTCTCGTCGCCGTCGTTTTCGCTTAAGAAGTTCGTCGTCGCTCAGTTTCGTCCACAAGAACGAAAATCAACGTCAACCTTCCTACGATTCAAGTAGAGGTTGATAGTTGACGGTTTGTAAAAATCTACGACCGTACACGTATTGTTGAACACTATATCCATCCATGGTGATTTGACAAAACAGACTGAATAAATAACAGACAATTTGACAGATGTAGCTTCAACAATATGGCCGCTATCAACTATCAAAGTTTCGGAAGTTCCTATTGGAAGACCCTATATATACTTAGCTTGGAATATTTTCCAACTAGCCAATACATTTCTCTAGATTTTCAAGCTCATCGCGTTTTTTTTAAAGTGCGGTTTCCACTTAAGTTTCGCATCTAGTGTCATCCCCGGATATTTAGCATACGATATTTGTACCGAGTTAATGAATACGGGTAGATTGTTTTGTCCAGACGCAGATTTTATCTGAAGCTCGTAGGAATTTTTCAGTTGCTGACTCGATTGAACTTTCCGTTGCCAAAATAGCCGTATCGTCCGAACGTAGCAACTACGGTGCCTTCAGTTTGGGGTATATCCCGAGTATACATTAAAAATAAAAGGACATTACCTTGCGGAACTCCAGCGGCGATTTCGTTGAACAATGAATGCATACCGATTTCGTATAGAAGTTTGCCTTTCGGTGAATTATAATATGTCTCGAACCCAAAAGGTGTGATTTGCATTAAAATCACCACCAATAATGAAGTTCTTTCCAAGTGAGATGAAGGGACCTGCAAGGTCGTTACTTTTAAACGTGTATCGCGGGGGACAAAACATGAATGCTATGTTGAAATATAAGTTCTTTTTTTTCACACGAACTGAAGTTACTTGCATTGTGTCGAGTTCAGACGTTGTATTCATGGAGTGCTTAATGCAGTCTTTGATGAATAAGGAGGATCTGCCCCTGGCTCTTCCGGAAGGATGATATGCGTGATACGCGCGAAATCCTCTTATTTTTACTTGAAATTCCTTTGTAAGGTGGTTTTAGGAGATCAAGCATAAGTCAATGTTGACGTTTCGCAAGCGGAACGGTTTCACGTCCCTCTTTAAGCGGGTTCAGGCTCTAGCGTAAATTATTTTTAAATGTATCTCGCCTTTTTTGGAGCTTCTTTGCCACTTCGCAGCCGCGATAGTTTGCTAGGTACCTGCCTTTGCAGGTTATGCAGGTCGCCGGGGCCTGCTTATCTAGATCACATCTTTCTGATAGGTGGTTACCGGCACATTTTCCACATTTCGGTTCTTTTCGGTAACACGACTGTGTGTGATTGAAACCTTGACAGCGTTGGCACTGAGGTATAGATCTTGTATTCGTACGCATAGGCTCGATTTTAATTACTATATTCAAGATAGTTTTAACATTGTAAATGCCGTCTATGTTTTCGCTCCTTTCGAAAATGAGCATAAAGAGCGGAAGTCAATGCTTGACTAAGATTTCCTGGCCTTGTTCCATTATCTGCTTTATCTTTTTTTAAGATATTAACTGGGTCAATAATTTTCAAGCCTTTCACTTCAAGGTCATTTATAATGTCATCTTTGGTGTACGAGGGGTAGAGACCTCTTTTCATAATACGCAGTAATCTTTCTGACTTATTTTCATAAGTATACCACTGGATCTTTTCCGCATTTAGTTATTTGGATATTGCTCGATAGTCGTCAGCTACCTTAATTTTCCAAGCATTATTTCGGAATGACGTTATAGACCGAGAGCTCACAGTAATTTTTGGGTGTGATTGATAACTAAAAATTGTTAGCATAGTTAGATAGTTCTCAATGACTTAATTCTAAATCTAAGCAATAGTGAGTAATACTATATCAAAAACGCAGTTTTTTTTTTAAAATACAAATAATTGTGATAACAATTTTTTTTTACTCCTAAATGTAGAGCTAGCCTTCCTGATTACGAATATGGTGGTCCAAGACGTTTTGCAGGGGGCTTTCTCCCTGCAAGGCGCGCTATTAGTAGGCTAGAAATCGATTTTTTAAATAATTGTGATAACAATTTTTTTTTACTCCCAAATGTAGAGCTAGCCTTCCTGATTACGAATATGGTGGTCCAAGACGTTTTGCAGGGGGCTTTCTCCCTGCAAGGTGCGCTAATAGTAGGCTAGAAATCGATTTTTTAAATAATTGTGATAACCAAAAGTTTTATCTTCTCGTACTTAAATACCTTTTTTTTAATAGGCATTTGTTTTTTTTAGTTGATTTTTTTAAGCTTTTAATTGTTTCATGCAGCTTTTATTTTGATCACATGGTAAAACTAGGAAAACAATTAACAAACTTTGAATTTTTTTTTTTACTTATGCATGTTGTGAGATGAACTTTAACTGTATCAAAACTTTTTAAACAAACTAAACTCTTCAGCAGGTATAAATGTTCTAAGCTTAATACTTATTTAGAAACTTAATAAGAAAGTAGCTCGAGTTGTATTCTTTACCGTAACCATGAGTGACGTGCGTGAAAGTTTAAAATGCGTTTTTCATATAGAAAATAATAATTCAAATTCAAAGGAAAAAAATAAACTATTTACTGAAATCACTTTAAAGAAATGTATTGATGTATTAAAATGTCGTAAGAATATGAATTATAAGTTTTCTACCATAAGCCTTTCAAAAGTGATTGATAGTGTAATTTTAATTTAATTTTTAATTTTTTTTTAATTTTGGTGGGGCGAAAGCCCCCATTTATTTGGCTGGAGAATAGTGAAGGAGTTCGGCAAATCGAAGAAATCGACGTTGAATATTATCGATTCTGGTCACATGAACTTGCTGAAAGGGTGACCACGCTTGACTGGCGTATTCAAGGAGGGGGCGCACAAAGGTAGTGTAGAGGGATCTGGTCACGTAAGGGTTGGAGAATTCTTTGGACCATCGTTTGACAAAGCCAAGTGATGAGTTAGCTTTACGAATTATCTCATCAATATGTGAACGGAAATTTAGTTCCCTATCGTACAATATTCCAAGATCGCGGAGAGATTGAAAGATGGATATAGGTTGACCATGGAGAAGGTAAAGGCGGGCGGAGGACACTTGGTGCTTACGTGATAAGGTAATGGATTGACATTTTGCTATATTGAGCTCTAAGCGATTTTGTAGGCACCAGTTCGAAAAACTTTCAAGGTCTTGCTGAAGGAGACAGTAGTCATGTGGTGAGGAGATGGCTTTGAACAATTTGGTATCATCAGCGTACAGAAAGAGGGAAGAGTTTTTAATAACCCTCTCGACATCGTTTATTAGAATGAAGAGAATGGGACCCAGATGGCTGCCTTGCGGAACACCAGAGGTGGCCAAGAAAGGAATCGATAAGACGGATCTGAAGCGAACTCTGTAAGAACGGTTTTCCAGGTAAGAAGATATCCATTTTAACAATATGGGTTCGAAACCGAAGGAGGAGGATTAAGTTATGAGATATCTTATCAAAAGCCTTACTAAAATCAGGTGCAATAACGTCGACTTTTTTGCCATTCTCTAAGGCAGACAGGGCGAAGGACACGAATTCGACTAAGTTAGTGGTAGTTGATCTACCTTTCAGAAAGAGAGATAAGAGACTTGCATTGAAAGCTTAAGGCTTCGTATAAGATACTTTCGAAAAGTTTGGGTATATGAGGAAGTTCAGCAATGGGGCGATAGTTTGTTACTTCGTTCTTTGATCCCTTTTTGTGTATGGGGGTTATGAAAGAGGTCTTCCAAATCTGAGGGAATTCTCCTAGTGATAGAGACAAACGGAAGAGATGAGAGAGGGGGAGAGAGAGAATGGAAGATAATTTTTTAAGAAAAATGGCAGGGAGACCATTTGGCCGGGTGAGAATTCATCATTAAGATTTTGTAGTTTATTTTCAATTACAGCAGGATCAAAAGGCAGGGACAAAAAGAGACTAACGGAGAAGTTAAGAAGGTGACTGAAGAAAGAGGAGTCTGTTTCAAAAGACTTGTCGGCGAAGGATTGTTTAAAATAGGTGGCAAAAAAGTTGGCAATGGTTTGCGGATTAGTTGAGGATATGTTGTCAAAAGAGAGGGACGGAGGGTAACCGTCAGATTTGTTTTTTTATAGTTGACGAATTGAAAAAATGACTTAGGATCGTTTATAAGATTTGTTTGCGCATTAATTAGGTACCACTGGTAGAGAGAGTTATAAAGATGATTGAATTGAAGGTAGGAACCGAGATAGTTGAATAGTCCAAAACAATTGGTACGAAGGAAAGCTGCCCATAACTTGTTTCTCTTCTTACGTAAGGCGCGAAGTTTGCGATTATACCAAGGGGGGGGGGGGGGGGGGGGGGGGGTGAAGATGAAGTTTTGTGATGAGAAAAGGGGACATAAAGAGAAATAGAATTAAACATTTCTCTGTAAAAAATTGTGAGGGCTTCGTTTAAGGAAAAGTTAGCAAACTCAAAGGAACATCTGCTCAGATAGGCATTTATTTTGCGGAAATTAGCTTTATGAAAGTCGTAAGAAGTGCGAAATGCAGGAGGTGTAGATTGAAGTGGTGAATTGAGGAAAAGTAAAAGAAGAAGGGGGAGATGAAAGTTATCAATAGTCGGCAGAGTTAGGGGACAAAGCGAGACTGAGGAGTTAATGGGATCAGATCAAGTAGGGGGAATAATTCTTGGCTCTTTATGTCGGGGATAAGATTGGTTTCAGTCAGAGCATAGATGTCGAAAGAGAGAGCATGGGATTGGCACAAAACAGTATGGATTTTCGAGCGTAGGCCTCTTACGTTCTGGTAGTAAAATATAAGAGAAAGATTGTTGTGTAGAGACAAAGGGGGAGGTGGTTGAAGTGCTGATGATAGTGGCAGTTTATGGAGGAAAAAAATTGTTGTGGTCACTTCGGCTCCGTTGGAGATGTTGCGTCATTTTAGAGTGTACGTAGTTGCCAAAAGCAGCAAGGTCATCCGCTACTTTTTGAGGAGACAAATTAAAAATCTCGTGGAACTTGATACAGATTTTCTTGAGACTGTCTAGTTCAATGGGGAGGCCTTCCTGCTGAATGGAAACCATGACGCTTGTTTTGGTTCTACCCTCATAGCAAACTGAGTCAGATTTGTCATGAAGATACGCGAGAAAGAGACGTATATTCTCGTAAATCTTTTTTTATCTTAGCGTGGAGAGTGCATAACGACATTCTGTGGTTTTAGTTTAACTAGACGCGGTAAAACCGGATCAAGACTGCGATCGGTGGAGGAAGAGATTGAAGAGGAAGGTGTATTAGATGAGACATTAGATGTGGGGTTCAGAATATTAGAGCTAATAAGGTTAGGGTATTTGGCTCCAGTTGTGAGATTGACATTCGGGAAAGAATTGGTGGTGAGAGCAGGTGGCGCGGAGGGTTGTAGCGGTTGAGAGGAGCCAGTGTGGAAAGTTGGGTCTAATTCAAACGAAACTTGCTTGTGTATGGGCTTCGGTGGCGCGGCGGCATTAAGTGCATTTAAAGAAAAAGAAGAAGAAGACGTTTGTTTAGGTATGGTAGGGGGGGTAAATTTGGGGTATAATTTAGTTTTTAGGAACCAGTTAGTGTCAGTTTTGGGTCGGGAGTTGGAAGCAGGTTTTGGATGCTTATTACTAATCTTAGATTTATTTACAGTCTTATCATTAGTCTTAGATTTAATGCAGAGTTTGTCGGTCTATTCGCTGATGCGCATCTTACCAAGCTTGAAGTCAGTACCAGCAGAGCTTTGAAATATCCATTCGTATTGAGACGGTAAATCGAATTTGAAATTTAGATTACTCTTGCGGCTGGATGGCAGGAGGATTATGCATCGGTTGATGGTAATACCAAATCGCTTTTTGAAAAATTGTGTAATCCATGGGACATCAGGGTAGTGAGTTGCGCCTTTGATGAGGAAGGTGGTGAACATCTGGTTCTTCAACCTTAGTTTGTCCAATCTGCGCTGCCACTCAGAAGGTGTCCATGTCAAACTGATTGATGAGTTTACGTGGGGCGACAGCGGGAGGAGACGACGTTATCGTGATTTCAGATTCGTGAGTTTTAACGCCTGCGTTGGAGTTATCCGTCTGAACCATCCCTTGAAGAGAGGAGGGTGGAGATGAGGGCGGATCCCCTTCGGTATCCAATAGTTCAGCCATCATTGACGTGTTGTACTGAACCATTGGGTGATGCTGAGTATGGTTTGATACGTGATCAATTTTGCTGCATATTGTTCCAATGCTATCTTCAATATCACAAAAAGTCGACCGTACTAGGGTTAATTCGTCGCCAACATAATTAATTTTATCGAAAATCACTTCTAGCATTGGACCAGGTTGTGTGGGAGATGGTTTATTGATCGAGGGGGCTTGGAAATGAAAATCTAAGTCTTCACGCATTGTGTTAATAACATTGCATGTATTTTGGTGTGCGATAATTTGCGCATCCGATTTTGTTTTAAGATGACTTATCACAGTATTGAGGTGACACAATGTGGTTTCATCGTTACTGGACCTTGCGAAACCCAGCTCAAATAGACCAGCAATTTGTTTCTCGATGTTAACAAGTTTGGATTTCATTACGTCGTTTGTAGACTGTACTTGCGGTACAGCCTAATTCTTCAACACATCTTACATTATTTTCAAGGCTAGATAATTTTTCTGTTATCTTTTTAATGAGACTTTTATGGTGATTTTCATTAGAGTCACTAAGGCATTTTATCGCGAGGAGCACGTGCGACAGCGATATGTTATTACACTCATCACAGAAGAAAAGGAGTTTGGCTGATATTTCTTTAATGAAAACTGCGTTTCTGTTGTTAAGCCCAACACAAATGGCATGGGAAAATTTGCCACAGATGCTATTACAAGCGATCCAATTGGCATTGCTATCATCGATTAGGCAATTAGACATTCCACAAGACATGGCAGAAAATAAGTGGTTGCGCAAGGTCACGAAAAAGTAGAACAACGAATTAAAGGGCGCGTCAGCGAACAGTTGTACAAACGCGAAGTGGGTCAAAAAAATAAGCGGGAAATTGCTTATACGGCGAGAAATGACAAATTAATAATGAATTAATTTGCGGAATTCATTATTGTTGCTATTTATTAATTTTTCGTACACATCAGCATTTTCCAGCAGCACAGCT
Organism: Pocota personata; assembly: GCA_963082735.1. Classification (NCBI taxonomy): domain Eukaryota; kingdom Metazoa; phylum Arthropoda; class Insecta; order Diptera; family Syrphidae; genus Pocota; species Pocota personata. The sequence continues at coordinate 100,815,053 of OY720429.1, read as the reverse complement.
TTGCAGACTATGTGCTCTAAACTTGATCTTGTCGCGCTTGTAAGTTTATTCGTTTTGCCATTACAACGTTTTGTTATGCTGTTACAAAACAAAAAACTTTCAATCGATATGGCTGCAATAGTATTGGATGTAGTGGGTACATTATCAGGCATTTGGTGAGCATTTTCAATATTTGAGTTATTATCGCTGAGGTTTTTACGAGCTGCAAAGTTATAAAGTATTTGCATTTGCAAAAATAATTGACAAATATTTCTTGCTACATGAGTCAGATGCTACAGAGAAGAATTCTTAACTCCGGCTCAGTGATATTACACATCCGAACTGTGTCTATTAAACTTATAACTAATATGTACTTACTTATTTCGCAATTTTTTTCTTGGCAAATCACATTTTTAGGAATAGCAATGAAGCATCTATAACATGTACTATGATACCCACTTACACTATCAATCACTTTTGGAAGGCTTATAGTAGAAAACTTATAATTCATATTCTTATAACATTTTAATTTATCACTACATTTATTTAAAGTGTTTTCCGTAAATAGTTTAATTTTTTCCTTTGAATTTGAATTATTATTTTCTATATGAAAAACGCATTTTAAACTTTCAAGCACGTCACTCATGGTTACGGTAAAGAATAAAACTCAAGCTACTTTCTTATTAAGTTTTTAATTAAGTATTAAGCTAGGAACATTTATTTAAAATTACCTGCTGAAGAAGTTTAGTTTGTTTAGAAAGTTTTGATACAGTTAAAGTTCATCTCAGTTATAAGTGAGTCACCAACTTACACAACATGCATAAGTAAAAAAAAAATTCAAAGTTTGTCAATTGTTTTCCTACTTTTACCATGTGATCAAAATAAAAGCTGCATCAACCAATTAAAAGCTTAAAAAGATCAAGTAAAAAAACAAATGCCTTGTACGAGGAGATAAAACTTTTGGTTATCACAATTATTTAAAAAATCGATTTCTAGCCTACTATTAGCGCACCTTGCAGAGAGAAAGCCCCCTGCAAAACGTCTTGAACCACCTTATTCGTAATCAGGAAGGCTAGCTCTACATTTCGGAGTAAAAAAAAATTGTTATCACAATTATTTAAAAAATCGATTTCTAGCCTACTATTAGCGCATCTTGCAGGGAGAACGCCCCCTGCAAAACGTCTTGGACCACCATATTCGTAATCAGGGAGGCTTGCTCTACATTTAGGAGTAGAAAAAAAACTGTTATCACAATTATTTGTATTTTCGAAAAAACTGCGTTTTTGATATAGTATTACTCACTATTGCTTAGATTTAGAATTAAGTCATTGAGAACTGTCTAATTATGCTAAGTATTTTTTGTTATTTCTTGTTAGCATTCACACCGAAAAATTACTCTGGGCTGTTAATCTATTACTTTAAACTCCGATGTCATAGTTCCTTTGAGAAAGGAATACAATTTATTGAAGACTGTAATGCCGACGACTTTTATTGCAGGCGGAGGACATAATTTATCTTGAGCTTGTTTTTGTTTCGACACATTTTCTTTATCTTGTTTTTGTGGCTCAATTTCGGGTGAAGAGCCTACTCTCCGTTCTTTGATGGGTCTTTTCTTTCCGACCCAATTTATTTCACGTGTTAGCTCTTCTTCGTCCGTGTGATATTTGGGACCAGCTGCATGGGGTGGGGTAACTTCGGGTTCCTTTGCGAAAGTGAATGTACATATATAGTTTTTCCTTGATGGCGTTGATGAATACAGGTTTTTTTTATGGTTACGCCATAGGTTGTGTAATCTACATAGATACCAGTAGCCCGGGGTACTGGCATACACGATTCGGAAACCTGAATGATCGAGGCCAAGAATACGCCTACGTACTAAACCACACCCTGCAGACTTCGAATCGCTCTCCCCGCGGGACTGTCGTTAGGTATTATTTCGTGGGGCTGGTTAGCCTTTTAGGCTACGTTCTTCCACGCCTATTGTGCTTTTAGGTGATTGGCCCTTCACTGTTCGGATTATTCGCGTTACGGTGGCGCTCTATGCGCCTAAGGTCGCTGAGTATGCGTACCTCCACATTATTTACGATGGTCCAGTTTTCGTCATTCTGTAGCATGTATTTTACGACATTCTCGGTAGTGAGCCACTCCCCAAATTAGTCCCGAAGGATGATCCTCTCGGTTTCATACCGTGGGCAGTTTGGGATATTTTCACGTCCTCGTTTGAAGAGGTATTCTCTGAAACAGCCATTTCCCGTCAGAAACTGAGTGAGATAAAAGTTCGTTTCGCCGTGTTTTCGTTTTATCCATACATCGATCGCTGGTGCAAGGCGATGCGTCTATCTCCCCTTTACGGATACGTTCCACATGTATTTTAGATTTTTGAAAAACTTTCTCTTATCAAAAGAAGCATTTGTGTCTGTTTTGGGACTGCTTGATTTACCAACTGGAATAAGGTCAACGCATGTTCCACCCATCCTTCAATTGGCTGCAACTTTATATCTTCTTGGGGGTGGTGGCTATCAAAAACAAATGGGGAATGACTGGGCTGCAACAATGGGTCAAAGTACGGTGGCTGAAATTACTGCTGCTGTCATTAAAAAAATGCAGTCAATACTTTGCCCACTTATGATTAAGTTTGTGCCTAAGGGTTCAACAAAATCATATTTTTTTGAAAAATATAAAATTCCTGGAGGTACATTATTTTGCTATATAATACATACATATATTAATCCTAAAATTCGATTGCCCTTTACATTTAGCAGTTTTAGGGAGCGTTGATGGAACTCATATTATGATTATAAGGCCAATGGAAAATGAGAACATGTTATTCAATAGGAAAGGAAGGCGTACTCGAAGTATAAATGCCATGGTTGTAAGTTTAACTTAAAACATCGATTTGCAAAATAATCTACATACCTATATGCATATTAAATATTCCAGATTTGCGATGAAAACACACAAATTTTGTGCTATAAATGCTAGATATGGGGGAAGTGCTCACGACAGCTTTGTCTGGGGACAAAGTGAAGAAAGAATTGCATTAGAAAGAGATTCTATATACAAATTTAATTTATTTAGGTCGATGGCGTATAATATTTGAAGAACGAAAGTGTAGATATAGTCCGATAAGAGTTGTCGAAATCATAAATATCTGTGCTGCATTGCACAACATATGCCTCTCCTACAACGTACCCTACCCGGAAGGGAAAAATAGTATTTTCCCAAAACTATCCACAGCAAACACCGCAAACTGGAGATACCCTCGATAGTGGAGAAGCTAGAAGAATTCGCAACAGTATAAGAGATGATTTATTTGCCAATTGCTAATCGCAGTGCTGTAAAACTGTAAAATGTTTTTTTTTTAATTACACGAAAAATAACAAATCTTAACAAATTCCTGTTTTATTTTTATAACACAAAAAAAACTCAACAAACTTATAAAAATATTATATTGCTTTTCTAAAGCTTAGGTACACATTCTTATTATTGCAAAATAACATAAACAAATAAAACTAAGGCTTATAATAACACTAGTGATGAGATCATTCATACGAACTTTTTCTTTTTTGAAAATACGTTACACAAGTGATAACTAGGACTTGGAGTTGTTCTTGTTGAGCTCCATTAATTTTATATCATTGGCAACTTTAACCACTTCTAATTCCATCCGCCTTACTGCAAGCTCTTCCTTTTTTAAAGAGTTGCGAATCCATTTGCTTAATTTTGGTCTTTGGTAATTTTGGTTTGTTGTTGGCTTTATTTGCGTTCTCCATTTGATTTGCAAAGACATTTTTTTGGAGTTCTATCTGCTGTTGTAGAATATCTTCTTTATTTTGGTTTTCGTTCAAAAGTTTTTCTTTGTCGTCTCTTTGGTGTTGAAGGGATGGGTGTATTTGTCGAATCTTGCAATATATTCTGCTCCGGGGTTGCATTGAGGTCCCCAAGGAGCTGTTCAATGCCATCATCATATGCGTTTTCATTGGTTACTGTTTATCGTTTCACTGTTGTTGCCAAGTAGCAATACAGCAAGTTATTTCGTATTCTCTTCTTTCGTTGTCTACCCGGCCATTTCGAACTCGTTCGCTTTTTAGTCTTGTCTTTTCTTCAGCAAATAAGTCGATGGGTAGCATTAAAGATATGACGAGTATAGCATCGTTCGAGACAGTTCAAAACGCACTGTCTACCCTTAGTGCGCTAAGACGGTGAACGAATTTAACTCCACGTGCGTACGACTTAACTTTGGCGGCACTTGCCCATATTTCTGCTGCGTAAATATATGTATATAGAACTGGCAGCTAATGCAAGTAGAAGTCTTTTATTCTGTTTTGGGCCTCCGATATTACTCATTAGCCTTGAAAGTGTACTAATAGCTTTATGGATTTTGTGTATGCATACTCCAGGTGATGTCGAAAACTTAAACGAACATGAATAATCACTTCAAGGTAATATCGTTTTGCGAACTTTTCTACTTGTAACAAGCACCGCCTCGGTTTCATGGCCAGCAAGCTGCAAACCAGCGTTAGTTAGCCAATGGCGTACCGTTGTGACTGTCTCGTTGCGGTGGAGTTAAACTTCTCTAGAGTTGTTGCTACAACCACCACCGCGATGGCGTCCGCAAAGTCGATGATTGACGCTTCTCTTGGAATCGGTAAACGTAGGATTTCCTCATACATAGCGTTTCACAGCAGGGGTCCAAGGACCGAACCTTGTGGGACCCCGCCATTTACTTTGTATGTGTTCCAGTCACTGCGACGTCATCAGGCACAAGGGCCTCCCATGGGACACACCTTGATGTTAACAACGACCCCGCAAACGTCAAGCAAATAATGTTAAAGTTATATAAATGTTGTATATAAAAAAGATCGATTATTTTAAGAAATTCATTCCAGTTTTTATAACGTTGAAAGGAAGCGGTGTTTAATTTGTTCTTACGCTAATTTTTATTTACAGTACATTACAGTCCATTTTTATACCGAAAGTAAATGTGCATAGCCGAACATTTCATCACTACGAGCCGGATTAAAAATTTTTTTTTTGATCGACCGTCAATCCATAGTATGTGTATTTACTACCGCATATAATTTTTATGAACGATTTTATCGAGTTTAATTGAATTTTAAATTTAAAATAAAACTTTTCTTTCGTCTGGTGTGCATAGAATAAAAAGAAAAATCAATCGTGTGCTGCTGTGTGGTGTACATTTGGATCCGGATCTGGAAACTTCCGAAACCTTGAGGAAGAAACTTGGAACAATTTCTCGACTGAAGCACCGCGCTTTCACAAGTAAGTGACTTCTTATTTCTTTTTCTTTGTTCCCGTTTCTGCAATAAAGTGCAATAAATTTATACCAATATAATGGCAACATATTTGGCACAAACGCTAAAGTAAATGGAAAAAGAAATCTTTAATTTTTCCAAAACTGGTTCTGCTAGGCAAATAGCCAATTATCTTTCCGGTCGATTGTCTGCTTTAGAAAAGACAATGAAAGTAGCAACTGGAGTTTTTAGCATAGAAGGAGTTAGGGGAAGTGGAGGCTCGCTTCGAACAAATCCGAGAGCTCTACTTCGAACATCGTTGCGACTTATTGGACGCGATGGAAAAAGTGCAGCCAACTGGAAAGAAAGTAAAAAGGGATCACTCGGAATCCAAGGAAACCAGAAAGGTAGGCATTCGGTTATCCAAAATCAATTTACCTGTTTTCGCTGGGAGTTATGAGTCATCGCCAGCCTTTCATGACTTATTCGTCTCGTTAATTCACCATAATTCGGTACTTTATGAGATACAAAAAATGCACTAACTAAAAACAAGTGTGTCAGGGGAAGTGGAGAAACTTTTGGCCCAACTGGGAATTGACAACGGAAACTATCACAAGGAATGGGAGATCTTAACAGACCGTTATGTCGAACGATTCCTAGTGAACACGCAATTGAAATGTTTTCTTCAATCAGCCTTCAATAGCCCAAGAGCGATCGAAGTCCATCAAGGAATTGCTCGATACATCGATGGAAGTTGTTCACAGCTTGGAAAATCTGAAGGTTCCAGTTCAGCATTGTGACGTTGTGCTCAATTTCATCCTGTTTCAGAAACTTCAGACGAAAACACCTGTGGGAAGAAAGGCTTGGAAGTAAGACAGATAATAAGGAACTTCCTACATTTGCCAAATTTACCCAGTTTTTGGAGACGAGGTTCCGTTCATTGAAGGCCGTTAACCAACAGCAGGCGCGACCATTAACGAATTCGGCAAGGAATGTGCCACAGCGGAGTAGTTCTTATACGTCGACCAATGCCCACAGGTTTTTCTGCAAGCTTTGCAACAGAGATCAACACCCTATTCGTAAGTGTGGACGATTTTTGAAGATGAGCACAGCGGACCAAATTCAGAGTGTGGGTATATTAGGGATTTGTCGGAACTGCTTAGCATATTGCCACAACACAGAGCATTCGTAGGTGTTACTACTGTGAGCAGCCACATAATTCTTTATTGGAGAAACGTCTCAGCGCCAATCCTCAGCTACATGAGCATATGAGCGAGGTAAAACAAGAAGACATACTCAAATCAGGTCATTATTTCCTGCACCACCACGCAGTCATTAAGGGGGATAGTTCTACAACAAGACTCAGAGTTGTGTTCGATGCATCCTTCAGAACGTCGAATGGAGTCTCGTTGAATGACCAGCTGATGATAGGACCCTCACTTCAACACAATGTGACTGACATTATCCTCTGGTGGAGACTCTACCAGCACACCTTTACGGCTGACATCGAAAAGGTGTACCGTTAAATCTGGGTCAGCGATCGGTATTCCTATTTTCAACTGGTCATCTGGCGTAAGGATCCATAAGAGGAACTCAAGGTCTACCGCCTTAAGACTGTGACTTTTGGAATGGCTTCGGCCCCGTATCTGGCCATTCGAACATTGAAGGAGCTAGCAGAAGAGTCCCGTCATCGATACCCGTTAGCAGCTCAAATGATAGATGGCGAAATGTATGTTGACGACCTTATCTCCGGCGCAGACACATTGGAAGAAGCCAAAAATAAGTCTCCTAGTCTTCCATTGTTTCTAGATTTGAAAATTCTACCTGTCCGACATTTATATTGTTTTAAAGTCTTAAAGATATTTTATTTAAGATCAGGAAATCTAAATTTTAGAGTACTTGATAATTATAATTTGCGTGGTAACTTTTTGAATATTGTCTCTGTGCCAAACTTTCGTACTACAGCTTTTCGTAATTCTTATACAGTGGCATCCTGCCGTTTATTTAATAAACTTCCACAATCAATCATGATACTAAGACAATCCGCTACGTTCACAAGACACCGAAAAACTTGGCTTTTAAATATAGATATCGTAAACTTGGAATGTCTTCTTAATGTTTGGTTATAGTGAATTCTGATATTCTGGTTATATAATATTCTCTTCACTGTTTTTAAATGCGTTTTACTTTTTCTTTTTCTGGCGAAATAATTTCTTTCAAATCTATATTCTTTTCAACTCGCTTGTTTTAGTAAGTTTTTTTTTCTTTAATTTATTTATTGCAAAAATTGTAAACTATGTAATGTTATGAATTTTGAAATGGCATTTAACACTATTTTTATTATATAAATATAAAATGTCATTATAATTTTTCATTCTTTATCATTTTTCCTGTTTAAGTACTTAAAATTTTAATATTATAATGTAACTATTTGAACTGATTGAGAAATAAATATATATCTATCTATCTATCCTTGAATGAAGAAAGTTAGAGCAACTCTCCAATCAGCAGGATTTAACTTTCGGAAGTGGACATCCAACATTCGTTTGCAGTACCTGCAGAAGGTTCGAATCAAGTCAAAACGCTAGGTATTCATTGGCTTCCTGCCACCGACGTCTTCTGCTTTCAGTATATTCCTTCAAGAAATCCACTACCAAAGAAGAGATTCGTACTTTCGGCAATTGCACGCCTCTTCGACCCGTTAGGCTGGATTTCGCCATGCATAATTAAAGCGAAATGTTTTATGCAACTTCTTTGGATCCGAAAGATGTCTTGGGACGAGCCCGTCGAACTCGCTATTTTAGAAGAATAGGACACATTTTATAAAGATTTACAGAATATTAGTAAATTAGGTCTGCCAAGGTGAACTCCATGGTTTCAGCGACGCTTCGGAAAAGGCTTATGGAGCAGGCGTATATTTCAGGATTCCGGATAAGGATCACAAGGTCCATATGCACTTGCTGATCTCCAAGTCCAAGGTGGCTTCGGTAAAGCCAGTGAGTCTGCCAAGGTTAGAGCTACATATGTAGGTCTGTTCTTGCAGCGAAACTTCTACACTATGCCGGTCAAATCCTAAAACGAGACGACGTCAAGAGGTACATATGGACGGATTCCACCATCGCCCTCTGCTGGATCTCTGCATCACCTTCCAAGTGGGAAACGTTCGTCCGGAACAGAGTAGGAGAAATTCAGCGGCTCACCGATATCAAGATATGGAGGTACATGCCGACTCAAGACAACCCAGCGAACTTGGTTTCTAGAGGTATGGAACCATCAGCACTTTTAAAGGCAACATTGTGGTGGAACGGCCCTCATTACTGCACCAAAAGTGGGAGTTCGAGCTTCCGAAACAGACTTCTAGTCTCGTCACTAGCAAAGGAAGTAAACGGGTACGTGGACTTAGTAGAAGGCCCAATACACCAGCTTCTTCACCGAAAGTCGAACTTAAGGCTGCTTACGAGGATCGTTGGCTACTGCAAGCGTTTCACCAGTAGCTTGCGAAGTGATCCTCAACGAATTGCTGGACCTCAAGTCGCTGCGCCCAATATGATATATTTTCCGGAGGGCTATCCAAGTCAAAGGGATTGGCATCCCTAAATCCATTCATAGACAGAGTAGGCATCATAAGGGTAGGCGGTAGAATGAAAAATGCAGACCTCTCGTTCGACCAACAGCACCACATCATACCAGGACCGAGGCACCATTTCAGAACCCTAGTCATCCGAAACGCCCATGAAAATATGCTACACGGAGGGATCCATCTGATGATTACGTATACCAGAAGTAAGTACTGGATCATACAGACCAGGAGAGCCATCAACAAATATTTAACACCTGTGTCGTTTGTCACCGGTACCGAAACAGGGTAGCCCACCAATTAATGGGAAACCTACCATCTCCTAGGGTCACAGTTTCTAGGCCGTTCGCCCATACAGGGGTCGACTACGCGGGACCAATCACCATTCGGTCTTGGAAATGTCGCAGAGCCAAATGTTTTAAGGGATACCTGGCAATATTTGTCTGCCTCGCCACCAAAGCGATGCACTTCGAAGCAGTCACAGATCTTACCACCCAAGCTTTCTTAGCCGCCTTTCGGCGTTTTGCGGCTCAACGAGGAGTCCGTGGTCAGGTCTACAGTGAACAAACTTCATTGGATCTGAAGCTGAATTATTATTATTAAATATATATTAAAGGAAGCCCGACACAACTGGAAGGAAGCTGCTGAGGTTCTGGCGACACAGGGAACTAAGTGGAAGGAGGATTGTGGGAAGCAGGAGTGAAGAGTGTCAAACACCACTTCAAACAGATTATCGGTAACGGGACACTTATATATGAGGAGCTCGCCAAGCTTCTCACACAAATTGAGGTGTGCCTTAATTCGAGGCATCTGTGTCACTAACGGAAAATCCAGACGACTTCCAAGCACTCACCTCAGCTCACTACTTAATAGGCGAAGCAATATTCACGGTTCCAGAACCAGATCTGACCACAGGCAAGCAAGGTTACATTGATCGGTTGAAGGCCATCCAAATGCATCTTCAGACATTCTGGAAACATTGAAACCAGGAATATTTCGCCCGCTTACAACAGTGACCGAGATGGTTGAAACTTCAACCGCAACTCAAGGTAGGTGATTTGATACTCATCAAGGATGATCAGCTACCTTCGGCAAGGTGGAGCTTAGGACGCATCACAGAGAGCTACTCCGGTAAGGATGATATAATACGCGTCGTCAAGGTAAGGACGCAACAAGGAGAGTACAAACGACCAATAACGAAACTACGCCTACTACTGATTAACGAAAGCGAATCAATCAAAGAAGGCGATATAATAATTTAAAACAAAACAAATAACAATTCAAAACAAATTTAAAATTAATACTTAAAATACCTAAAAAAAAACATTCGCTACAACACTCAACACTTAATGAGAGCAAATCAGTCAATTGCATTCACTCAATTACTCAATCATCCAATACCCCACTCAAGAAAACACACAATTAATTCTTTCATACACACACGCACACACACACACACACTTCGCGTAAATCAATGACCAGTCCAGCTCCCAAAACTTACTGGCCCAAAATGGAATGACAGATCTTTCGATAAGGATGCATTCGAAGAGATGTTGAACGGTGATCAAGCTCCAAGCGGAACAGCGGAGACCCTCGCTCACCACCTCACAGGCACCATCACCACAGCGTGCGACGCATCAATGCCTAGGAGAGCAAACACCAGGAACACATCACCGTGTTACTGGTGGAACGAGGAAATATTCGAACTCCGGGCAAAATGTCTGCAAGCCCGGCGTAAAGTCCAACGATCAAGAAGGAGGGCGGATTTCCAACAATGCCTGGACACCCTTAGACTGGCGAGACGTAGCTTAAATAGAGCCATTAAGGAAAGCAAAACTGCATGCTTTAAACGTCTCTGTCAAGAAGCCGACATCAACCCATGGGGCTCGGCATACAGAATGGTGATGACAAAATTAAAGGGCTATAGGACTCCTCAAATAACATGTCCGATAATGCTGAGATCCATAGTAGAGTACCTCTTCCCTCAAAGGCCTGCTGCTATGTGCAATATTATACGAGAAGTCAATCCAGAAGATATTCCTTTAATTACTCACGAGGAACTGCTAAGGGCATGCAGCAAGATAGGTGACAACAAGGCTCCGGGACCCGACGGCATCCCGAACAAGGCAGTAAAGGCAGCTGTAACAAAAAGACCAGACCTCTTCATAACAACAATGAAGCAGTGCCTTGAAGAAGGAACCTTTCCCGAAAAATGGAAAACGCAGCATTTGGTCCTACTGCCAAAAGGAAAGAAGCCCCCAGGAGAACCATCATCCTATCGCCCAATATGCCTATTAGACACCATGGGAAAGATCCTCGAGAAGATAATCTATAATAGATTACTCGCAGTAGTAGAAGAGAAAGGAGCCCTCTCAGATCACCAATTTGGCTTCAGAAGAGCACGATCTACTGTTGATGCCATAAGAGCGGTAGTCGATATCGCCAAAGGTGCCATCGAAGGAGAAAGATGGCTCTACGGCACAAAGGAGTATTGTGCAGTAGTAACGCTGGACATTAAAAACGCATTTAACTCTGCGAACTGGTCGTTTATTAGAAGGTCACTTGCCAGGATGGATACGCCATATTACCTGCTACGGATAGTGCCGAACTACTTCAACAACAGAAAGCTGAGGTACAATACCGATGAAGGCGTAAAATACTACAACGTAACTGCGGGAGTTCCACAGGGATCGGTTTTAGGGCCACTATTGTGGAACATCATGTACGACGGAGTACTACGATTAGCGTTACCTGGGGGAGTAACGATAATTGGATTCGCCGATGACATTGCAGTCGTGACAGTAGCTAAACAGATCCGTGCAGTAGAATCAGCTACAAATGAAGCAATTGCCCGGATAAAAGATTGGCTAGTATCCGCCGGACTAGAACTAGCTGACCATAAAACAGAAGCTGTTCTTATAACCAGCCGGAAAACTGTCGAATTTGCCAACTTTCAGGTTGGTAACCAAACCATCAGGTCGAAAGAGGCAATTAAATACCTTGGAGTAATGCTGGACAACAGGCTACGGTTTAAAACGCATGTTGATTTTGTTACCAAAAAAGCATCGCAAATGCAGGGAGCTCTCTCGCGTATCATGCCTAACATCGGTGGACCTGGATATGCTAGAAGGATTCTACTCTCTAGAGTTATCACCTCAGTTCTGTTATATGCCGCCCCAGTCTGGGCGGAGGCACTGAGGACGAAGGAGACCAAAAGGAAACTATCGTCATCATACAGACTCTGTGCGCTACGGACAATCAGCGGCTTTCGAACCATCTCTGACGAAGCTGCATTTGTCATAGCTGAAATGGTCCCCATCGATATTCTCGCAGATGAAATGCTGAGGATATATAACAGAAGAGCATTGAGTCATCACGACGCCACTGGTATCAAGGTGATAAAAATTGAAGAAAGGGCAGCGTCAGCAGCTATGTGGCAAGCTCGTTGGGCTAATACAACAAAAGGCAGATGGACATACAAACTTATACCGACAATCCAAGATTGGATAAGTCAAAAGCATGGAGACTGCAACTACCATCTAACGCAGTTCCTGTCTGGCCACGGTGGCTACCGCAAATATCTACACCGATTCGGACACGACAACTCACCATCCTGCCCGGAATGCCCAGGTGAAGATGAGGATACGGAGCACGCAGTGTTTTACTGCACACGTTTCACGGCATAGAGAATTACTCTGCCAAGTCCGTCATTACTCCTCGACCATATGTTACGGTTGGAAGAAAATTGGATGGCAATATGTTCTTTCGTAACAACTCTACAAAAAGAGCTGCGGAGAATAGAAAAGCTAAGAAGAGCAGCAGAAGCAACAGAAGCATCAGAAGCAGCAATACAAGAAGCATAGCATGAATTGCTAACCAGCCCCGCGAAGTAATACCTAACGGCAGTCCCGCGGGGAGAGTGGTTGAAGTGTGTAGGGTGTGTGTTTAGTACGTAGGCGTATTCCTGGCATCGAGTACTCAGGTTTGCGAATCGTGCATGCTAGTAGCACTCGGGCTACTAGTATCTATGAAGATTACACATCCCCGGCGCAATCCAAAAAAAAAAAAAAAAAAAAAATCAATGACTCTTACTCGTCTCTCGCTCGCGATTCATTATCATACATATGCACACACACACACATGTCGCACAAAGCAGTTGACACTCATTCTCATGTTTTTTTTTTTTAGCTTTTTATTAATTTCAATTCATTTCATACTTATTTGATAGACAAAAATGCTTAAAACTAGCTTAACTATCTTAACTATCTTACTCTAACTTACTGGCCCTATGCGGGCGCTCTAAGCTAATCTTCATTCTTATCTATGCCTTTCGACTTAATCTACTAATATTTTATTTCCAGAACAAATTAAGCCTAAGAAAAATTTGTATTTATTTTTTTAAAAAACTTAGTAAAAGTACTTTCTTTTCCATCTTATGTATAAAACTTAAGTGCTACCTTAAAATAAATCTTAACCTAACTTAACTACTTGCATAATCAAATATGCACTTTTTTGTGGTTTTTATGATTTTTTTTTTATTCAAGTGCTGTGTTTTTTTTTTATTTAATTTTTTTTTTTTATTTAATTTTTTTTTTTTTTTTTCGTATAAATAAATAAACTTAAACTACCTAAACCTAGACACCTAAAAACTATGTAAGCCGGCCAAAGCAAAAATATGGCGACCAACTTTGCCGTACTGGACCTACCCCGGATCAAAAGGGATCGACGAGGGAGCTTCCTCCATTAACCACCAGAATTGCTGGTGCTGCTTCAACACGGAGACGCTCCTCAGTGCTCTGTGCGACGTCTCGGCTGTAGTTGAGCCGCCTGTCCACAGTAGTCCGGGCAACGTGAAAGACTAGCGGCACCGCTGATCTATCCTGGATCAGTCCTGTCTGATCGAAATAGAGGAATGCTTCTGGGGGAACATAGCCGTTAAGGAGCACTTTCTCATGGTACGTATAGTTGGGGTAATTAGTCCCGAAGATCAGGTTATTCATCGAGGTCATTGCTCTTGCAATGTGCCTTCGAGTCACCTTGACCAGGAAATTGTCCACTCTTATCAGATTCGCCCTGTTGTATAGGACCTCATTACAATAGAATTTTATGTACTGAGACTCTGGTGTTCTGTACAAGTGAAGGCAAGCCCGAACGCAGACCCTCTCAAACACCCGAATCTTTTCCATCCTACTTGTCCCTATGTTGAACTACACGGGACATCCATATGTGAGCATGGGCCGAATGAGGGCCGTGTAGCAGATTACCTTTACCCTTGCATTGAGTTGCTTGCTATAAAAAAGTCTCTTTATAAGGGCGAAGGCAGTTCGGGCTCTGGCCAGAGCAGCATCTAAATGTTTGTTAAAATATAGATATTGGTCTACCCAAAGTCCAAGGTATCTGACCACGTTTTGACACGCAAGTGGGCGCCCGTGATGTCCAATTATAGAGATCTTTCGCCAATTCTTTCTGGTATCCCTAGAGGCCAGAGACAATGGCGTTCTGAATAGAATGGTTTCCGACTTCTGAAGGTTGATCTTCAACTTCCAGTCGTCGCAATATCGCTGAATCTTATCGAAGTCACTCTGCAAGAGTGCTGCAATAACGTCGATCTTAGGTCCTGATCTGTACGCAATCAAATCGTCTGCGTACGCTATTACGTGCTGAAGAGATAATATCAGATCAGCCGTGTAAATATTGAAAAGTATCGGTAAATTAACCGCACCCTGTTGCAGACCATTTTTAATTTCGAACGTCCCAGCAGAAGTCACATTGCCATTTTTCACAACGAACTTTTTACTGGTAAGCATATTAAGCAACATGTACAGCAGTGGTTTGCTTATGCCCAACCTGCTCAACTTGTAAAAGAGCCCTTCCAAGCATACGGTATCGAAGGCCTTCTCCAAGTCAATCAGGCAGGCACCCGTGCATTGGTTCTTGCTTTTATTCAATTGGATATCCGACACCAGTTTAGACACAGCATGTATTGTATCATGAACCGCCTTGAAACCGAATTGGTTTTCCGGAACTATGTTATTGTCCTCAACCCACTTAATCAAGGCTCTATTGATCACTTTTTCGAATACCTTGCTGATATTTGGAAGGAGACTTATCGACCGGAGATTTTCCGGATTGGAGGAGTCCTTTCCCCTTTTGGGGATCGGCTGTACCACTGCTGCTTTCCAATGCTCCGGATAATGGGCATTATTCAGTGTATTATTAAACAGGGTGGCGTAAATTTCCACTGCTCCTAGAGGAAGATGTCGAAGCGCAATGTTCGATATTCCATCGATTCCCACTGATTTCTTCTTTCTCAATGATTCGAAGATCGTTTGGAGTTCTACCTTCGATATGTACGGGGGATGAACCCTTTCATTGTCGATGGCATTGTTTGCCAAGTTTTCGTCATTGAACCTAGTAAAACCAGTATCCTCTGATCGCCAGTGCTCTATATCATTTCGAAGGTAGAAGTTGTGCCCAAGTACTCCATTCTCCAGGTCGTCGTTCGGGCGAATGCTAGCATTTACCTTGTACACATCCTCAAAAATAGATCCTATAGCCTCCACCTTCTCTTGCGGATCTTCAATCACAAAAAAGTCGTCATCATCGACAGCATCCCTTGGATCTATTCCTGCTGTTGTAAGTAACCGTTCATTGTTCGTTGTTCGGGGAATTTTCAGACACAGAAGTTCGTTGACATCGTTCCTCCGAAATATTTTATTAATCTGAGGGAACATACTCGGGTTATCAGACTTGATAGCCAGAATCTTGTTACCCCAGTGCAAATTTGCCGACCGCCTATAATTTGCTTTAATTAGTATTTGCAGGTTCTTTATCAACGATTTCAGAGTCCTAAACTCCGAGTTTTGTCTGTCAGTAAACTGCCTTTACAAGTTCTTTAGTCTCGTGAGCAGTCTACTTTTTTGTACGTGCAGTGCGTCAATTTTTGCATTGCGGAACATGTTTTCGGTTGGTCGATACCGAGGTATTGTGCTGTCCATCGTTCGTTTGATTGTCTCGTCCATTTGTTTAAGGTACCTGTCAATCTCCTCTTTTGACAGATAGAGAGTTCGAGGAGAGTGCTCTTGTCAAATCTCGGGAGAAGCGAGTCCAACGTGTCCTACTGTAGTTGTAGGAGTACTTTTGAACAAACTCTTCCAATTCCGCAATTTCGTTGGAAATCGTTATTTCGGCACTAAGTCCGCAATGGTCATTGTCATACACAAAAGTGCGCAAACAGTTTATCGTTCGTCGGTCAACGTCGGTCAGATGTAACCGTTAGTCGAACAGCAGTAGATCCAGATATGAGCCGCTTCTGGGAAACGACGGACTATCTGTAGCCTTCAAATCGAGCCTAAACTCGACATTGTGTTGACCCCACCAATTGAATAGTGAGTTTCCTCTAGGTTTTGGTGTGAGATTTCCCCAATTTCTATGTTGGGCGTTTAGATCTCCGGCCATGAAGAAATAATTCTCCCCCGACTCCAGTCGTAGACATCGAAACAATTTCTCGAGCTCTGAAATAAATGAAGAAGATTGAGCTGCTTCCGCAGCATAAAGCGCGACCACGTACATCTTCTTTCCACTACGGAGAGGGACGCACACAATACACGCTTCGAGCCACTGGAACCTTCGCACTTCACCACTGTACACGGTCTTATACCTAAGTTGTTTACGGATGAAGATCGCAACACCTCCTCCTTGAGTGGAGTTGGGTCGGTCTCTTCTTTCTATATTATAATTTTTATGCCGTATCTTGCGTTTCTGGGTTAGCTTAGTTTCGCTAACCAGACACACATAAGGGCTTTGGTTGTCGAGCAACGTGTAGAGCGATTCTTTTCGTTCGATCCTAATCAATGAATTTACATTCACCGCTAGGATCTTCAAGGAATTTTCAGTCGCGGTCGTACCCATCACGATTGAAAGTGCGTTAGGCTAGGCAGAAGCGCATAGATCCTGTCCACGCGGGTCGTCTGTTCTTGTAACTGGCGCTGTAGCTGTACCATCTGCCCCTGGATAGAGAACAAGATGGTGCCTTAGGCGCATTGAATAATGCTTTCGCTGCGCTTTACTTTATCCCATGTGACAACCTGGTCTAGGACTTTAATACTCCTTAGACCATCCAGTTTGCTATCGGGCGACAGCTGAACCAGGAAGAACGGTAGTTTCCGCCTCTCCCTTTTAGCCCTTGCTGTGGTGAAAGGCTTAACCCCTACAAATGTGAGACCATCGCACTTAATTTGCTGGAGCGTCTTAAGGAGCTCCTCCGGCTCGGTGGACGGTTCCATCCCTTTCAAGAGCATAGTTTGCAACTTTTCCCCTTTCGGGATGAAAGAGAAGAACTCCGTCGTCGAGTCCCTTAATACATTTTTTATTTTAATATACTGCTCCACCGTATTACACTGGATGGAGTGTCTATTATCATTAAAACGCTTAATTGTAAAGTTATCGCCTATGGCCGACTTACACAGTTCTATGGTGTCCTTGAACTCCATCTTATAGGGGTTTATAGGCGGAACTCGCACCTTTCCTGTTCTGCTGTTGTTGTTGCTGCTGCTGATTCGGCTGCTGCTTTTGTTGTTGCCGTTTCGGTTGCTGCTGCTGTTGCTGTTCCAGCTGCTTTTTCTGCTGCTGCTACGGCTGTTGCTGCACATTCTTTTGTTGTTGCGGTTGTTGTTGCTGTTGCTGCTGCTGCTTTATATTTTGCTGTGGCTGTTATTGTTGCTGTTGCTCATGGGAGCTCTGGAGCTCAGCCTGTCTCTCCCTCTCTCGCCTTGTCATTTGCTTGGCTTTTATGGCCAATACTTTTTGCTGGAGCTGTCTTATACTGGAGGTAAGGCACTCCAGCTCATCGTCTTCGTCGTCCGATTCCGATTGTACGAGGGAAGCGAAACTGTTGCTTGCCCCTGTATATCTTCCTTTCCCACCGTCTTCTCCATGTGCTGCTAACGTAGTGTCCATCACTCGCTCCCCCTCCCCACCTCAACTGGCAGCTTTTCAGCTGGGGCTGATAGAGTGGGACGCTTTCCCAAGTTAGGAGTAGGTTTTGGCTTCCTCCTCCTTTTCGCCGTACCTTCAATTGTAGCTGGCATTGCTACTGGGGGGCCTGAATATACCGCCACCTCGCCAGATGTTACATCTTCCACGGCCGCAACTCCGGCTACTGGGACCGCCGACCGTTTGGTCCCACTCATCACGTGTTGTGATTCTCCAACAAAAAAAAAAAAAAAAAAGTCTTACTCCTCCAGCCAGGAGTCGAACCGGGTCTTGCCACGCGGCTTTCTACCACTACATTTTTCATTCATTTTCATTTTTAATGCTTTTTTATTAAATTCATTGTAACTTAATTGCTAGACAAAAAAACGCTTAAAACTAGCTTAACTATCTTAACTATTCTTATTCTAACTTACTGGCCTTATGCGAGCGCTCTAAGTTAAACCTAATACTTAAAACTATGTCTTTCGACGTAACGAACTTTTTATTTATTTGCTTATTTTTTAATTTTAATTGTTACTAAGAAAATTACACAAAAAACTTAGTACATGAACTTTTTTTTTTTTAATTGATCTTATATATAAAACTTAACTTAACTAAAATCTACCTTAAAATAAATCTTAAAATATCTTATTCTAAGTTAATTTATCTTACTCTAGCTTACGTAATTATATACGTACTTTTTTTTTTGTTTTTAAATTTTTTTTTTTTTTTTTTATCAAGTGCTGTTTTTTTTTTTTCTATCCAAGTGCTGATTGTTTTTTTTTTTTTTTTTTTAATCTATATACAATATACCTTAACTACCTAAACCTTAAACTATGTAAGTCGGCCATGGACAACAAACAGCCAACCTCAAACATGCAACAGGCTACCCTGGATCAGGAGGAAACGACGAAGCCTCTCTTTCGGCTAGCCACCAGAAACGACCGTACTGACGTTGTACGTCCTCAACATCGCGACCCGATACCGCCCTACTAAACCGGAGACGCTCCACACTGCCGTGTGCAACGTCTCTGTCGTAGTTGAGTCGCCTATCCACAACTGTCCGAGCAACGTGGAAGATTAGCGGTACCGCCAATCTGTCCTGGATCAGACCTTTCTTATCAAAATAGAGGAACGCCTCTGGGGGAACAAAGCCGTTAAGGCGCACTCTCTCGTGATACTCGTAATTGGGGTAATAAGCCCCGGAGATCAGGTTGTTCGTCGCGCTCATTGCTCTTGCAATGTGCCTTCGAATCAGCTTGATAACGAAATTATCCACTCTTATTAGGTTAGCCCTGTTGTATAGGACCTCATTGGGATAGAATTTTATGTACTGGGACTCTGGTGTTCTGTACAAATGAAGGCAAGCCCGAAGGCAAGCCCTCTCAAACACCCGAATCTTTTCCAACAGCTTGCTCCCACGTTGAACCACACGGGGCATCCATATACGAGCATGGGCCTAATGAGGGCCATGTAGCAGATTACCTTTACCCTTGCATCGAGTTGCTTGCTATAAAAAAGTCTCTTTGTAAGGGCAAAAGCACCTTTGGCTCTGGCCAGAGCAGCATCTATATGTTTGTTAAAATATAGATATTGGTCTAACCAGAGCCCCAGGTATCTGACTACACTTCGACTCGCAAGTGGCTGTCCGTGCGGTCCCACGATTGAGAACTTTCGCCAATTCTTTCTGGTATCCCTAGAGGCACCAGACAACGGCGTCCTAAAAAGAATGGTTTCCGATTTCTGGAAGTTGATCTTCAACTTCCAGTCATCGCAATATCGCTGAATCTTATCGAAGTCACGTTGCAAGAGAATTGCAATGACCTCGATTTTTGGTCCAGATCTGTACGCGATCAAGTCGTCTGCATACGCTATGGCATGGTGTAGTGATCCTATCAGATCGCTCGCGTAAATGTTGAAAGGATCGGTGAATTAACCGCACCTTGTTGCAGACCATTTTTAATTAGAAATGTTCCAGTAGAAGTCACATTGCCATTTTTGACGATGAACTGCCTACTGGTGAGCATGTTATAAAGTATGTACAGCAGTGGTTTGCTTATGCCCAGCCTGCTCAGCTTGTAGAAGAGTCCCTCTAACCATACGGTGTCGAAGGCCTTCTTCAAGTCAATCAGGCAGGCACCCGTGCATTGGTTCTTGCTTTCCATTGGATATCCGATACCAGTTTAGACGCGGCATGTATTGTATCATGCCCCGCCTTAAAACCGAATTGGTTATCCGGAATTATATTACTGTTCTCAGTCCACTTAAGCAGGGCTCTATTGATCACTTTCTCGAATACCTTGCTGATGTTCGGAAGGAAACTTATCGACCGGAGATTTGCCGGATTGGAAGTGTCCTTACCCCGTTTGGGGATGGGTTGTATCACTGCTGTTTTCCAATGCACTGGATAATGTGCATTATTCAGTGTATTGTTAAACAGAGTGGTGTAAATGTCCACCGCTTCTAGAGGGAGATGTCGAAGCACAATGTTCGACACTCCATCGATTCCCACAGATTTCTTCCTCCTCAATGAGTCGAAGATCGCTTGGAGCTCCACCTTCGATATGTACGGGGGATGTACCCTTTCATCTGCGATGACATTATTTGCCATGTTATCGTCATTGAACTCGGTAAAACCTATGTTCTCGGATCGCCAGTGCTCTATATCATTTCGAAGATAGAAGTTGTGCACAAGGACGCGATTTTCCAGGTCGTGGTTCGGGCAAATGGTATCATTCACCTTGTACACTTCCTGGAAAGTCGCTCCTATAGCCTCTACCTTCTCCTGCGGATCTTCGATCACAAAGAAGTTGTCATCCTCTATTGCGTTATCTGGATCTATACCTGCTGTTATAAGTATTCGTCCATTATTCGTCGTTCGGGGGATCTTAAGACACGGAAGGTCGTTTTGATTATTCCTCCGAAATATTTTATTTATTTGCGGGAACATACTCGGGTTGTTGGATTTTACAGCCCGAATTTTGTTGTTCCAATGCAAATTTACAGAAAGTCTGTAATTTTCTCTAATTAATTTCTGGAGGTTTTTAATCAACGACTTCAGTGCCCTAACCTCCGAGTTTTGTCTGTCAGTAAACTGTCTGTACAAGGTTTTTAGTCTCGACAGCAGTCTACTTTTGTGTTGGTGTAGTGCGTCAATTGTTGCATTACGGAATATGTCTGCGTTGTCAGTATGTTGATACCGAGGTATCGTATTGTCCATAGTTCGTTTAATTGTCTCGTCCATTTGTTTTAGGTACCAGTCAATCTCCTCGTTTGACAGATTCCTATTGGACGGTGGGTAGAGCGAGTTCGAGGAGAGTGCTCTTGTTAAAGTTCTGGAGAAGCGAGTCCAACGCGTCCTACTATAATTGTAGGAGTACGTTGGGACAAACTCCTCCAACTCCGCAATTTCGTTGGGAATCGTTATTACGGCACTGAGTCCGCAATGGTCACTGTCATACACAAATGTGTGCAGGCAGTTTATAGTTTGTCTTTCCATGTCGGTCAGTTGTAACCGTACGTCGAACAGCATAAGATCCAGATAGGAGCCGCTTCTAGGAAACGACGGACTATCTGTAGCTTTCAAATCGAGTTAATACTCGACACTGTGCCGACCCCACCAATTGAATAGTAGGTTCCCTCTAGGATTTGGTGTGTTATTTCCCCAATCTCTATGTTTGGCATTGAGATCTCCGGCCATGATGAAATAATTCTCCTCCGACTCCAGCCTTAGGAATCGAAAAAGTGTCTCGAGCTCTGAAATAAATAAAGTAGATTGAGTAGCTTCAGGTGCATAGAGTGCGACCAAGTACATCCTCTTTCCACTACGGAGAGGGATGCACACGATACACGCTTCCAGCTCCTGGAACCTTCGCACTTCACCGCTGTACAGTACTTTAAATTGCAATTGTTTGCGTATGAAGATCGCAACACCTCCTCCTTGTGTGGAGTTGGGTCGGTCTCTTCTGACAATACTGTATTTATTGTGCCCCAATTTGTGCTTCTGGGATAGCTTTGTTTCGCTAACCATAAGCACATCAGGGGTTTGGTCTTCAAGCAACTTAAACAATACGGCTCTTCGCTCGATCCTAATCAGTGAATTCACATTCACCGCAAGGATCTTCAAGGATCTTTCTACCACTACTTTCACTGCACCACGCTGGTGATTTGGTATTGCCACTCTGACACACAACTTGATTTATACTCTCGATTCGCAAAGAAGCCGAAACACGTCTGTTCTCTTCTGAGGTCTGTGAACGACTGAGTCATTCTCGTGTCTCACGCTCGCGATTCCATTCATACACACAAACCCACAAGTCAAATAAACAAACAAATACTAAAATTCAATACACAATAAACAATAAATGAAACTTAATGAATTTATAATTAATAAACACTACTCACCTGGATTAAATGTACAAATTAAAATTAAACAAAATTAACTTTACACCACGAATAAAATAATTTACAACACCAAATCATCAACCGACGATCGACTGCTCCGGTGGTAAACAATGAACCACAGTCGGCGAAAGAGAAGAGAGCGCGCATTCGCCTGAACCACGACCTGGAGAATAGAGTACTTGGGCACAACTTCTACCTTCGAAATGATATAGACCAGTGGCGATCAGAGAATACTGGTTTTACCAGGTTCAATGACGAAAATTTGGCAAACAATGCCAGCGACAATGAAAGGGTTCATCCCCCGTACATATCGAAGGTAGAACTCCAAACGATCTTCGAATCATTGAGAAAGAAGAAATCAGTGGGAATCGATGGAATATCGAACATTGTGCTTTTGACATCTTCCTCTAGGAGCGGTGGAAATTTACGCCACCTTGTTCAATAATGCACTGAATAATGCGCATTATCCGGAGCATTGGAAAACAGCAGTGGTACAGCCGATCCCCAAAAGGGGAAAGGACTCCTCCAATCCGGAAAATCTCCGGTCGATAAGTCTCCTTCCAAATATCAGCAAGGTTTTCGAAAAAGTGATCAATAGAGCCTTGATTAAGTGGATTGAGGACAATATTACGATGATTGGAAGTTGAAGATCAACCTTCAGAAGTCGGAAACCATTCTATTCAGAACGCCGTTGTCTCTGGCCTCTAGGGATACCAGAAAGAATTGGCGAAAGTTCTCTATAATTGAGCATCATGGGCGTCCACTTGCGTGTCAAAACATGGTCAGATACCTTGGACTTTGGCTTGACCAATATCTATATTTTAACAAACATGTAGATGCTGCTCGGGCCAGAGCCCGAGCTGCCTTCGCAATTACAAAGAGACTTTTTTATAGCAACCAAGGGTACAAAGGTAATCTGCTACACGGCCCTCATTCGGCCCATGCTCAGATATGGATGTCCCGTGTAGTTCAACATAGGGGCAAGTAGGATGGAAAAGATTCGGGTGTTTGAGAGGACCTGCCTTCGGGCTTGCCTTCACTTGTACAGAACATCAGAGTTTCAGTACATAAAATTCTATTCTAATGAGGTCCTATACAACAGGGCGAATCTGATAAGAGTGGACAATTTCCTGGTCAAGGTGACTCGAAGGCACATTGCAAGAGCAATGACCTCGATGAATAACCTGATCTTCGGGGCTTATTACCCCAACTATAGGTACCATTAGAGGGTGCGCCTTAACGGCTATGTTCCCCCAGAAGCATTCCTCTATTTCGATCAGACAGGTCTGATCCAGGATAGATCAGCGGTGCCGCTAATCTTTCACGTTGCCCGTACTACTGTGGATAGGCGGCTCAACTACAGCCGAAACGTCGCACAGAGCACTGAGGAGCGTCTCCGATTCAGTAGATCGGTGTCGGGGCGCGATATAAAGGATGTGTTGAAGCAGCACCAGCAATTCTGGTGGTTAATGGAGGGAGCTCCCTCGTCGATCCCTTTTGATCCGGGGTAGGTCCAGTACGGCAAAGTTGGTCGCCATATTTTTGCTTTGCCGGGTTACATAGTTTTTAGGTGTCTAGGTTTAGGTAGTTTAAGTTAATTAATTTAATTTTTATTTACAGTACATTACAGTCCATTTTTATACCTAAAGTAAACGTTCATAGCCGAACAGTATGTTTTAATTCCCTCGTCAGAATCGTAGAAGATTACTTGTTCGCAAAATAGTTCGTTATTATTGTATATAATCCGGTATTTGTATCAGATAAAGAAAGCCCATAATGCGTTCCCAATTCGCTGAGTTAAACGCGTTTTTCATTTCCAAGGTTATAATGGCGCAGTATTTTTTGGTGTCGCCTTTCCAGCGCCTGCCTTCTGTAGCCGAGAGACCTCCTGCTGTTTCAACTGCTGGTAAAAGCCTATTGTAAATTATTCGCTCAAGGATTTTTTCGACTGTGTCGAGCAAACAAAGAGGACGATAGGACGAAGGTTTGTTTGGACTCCCCTTTCCTTTCGGCAGTAAGACTAGTCGTTGGCGCTTCCACGGCTCAGGGAAAAAGCCTTAGTGAAGACACGTGTTTTCAAAAATAAATTAGATCGAATTTTAATAGCGAATTTAAGGGCTCTATTTGGAATATCTTCCAGTCCCGGAGCCTTTCTATCGCTTACCTTCTTACATGCCTCGAATAATTCCTCATGTGTTATCACAGGTATGGATGCACTTTCGTAAACGTTTTGACTACCCAACTCCCTTCTTTCCTGGCGATAGTGAAGGGTCTCAACTATTTGTCTAAGCAGTACCGAGCATGTTGGCGATTGCAAACGTGATCCTTTTAGCCTCATTGATACAATTTTGTACTATGGATCGGAAAAAGGTTAAAACGGAATTGCTATCAGCCTCGCGGCAGAGCTACTTGGCAACATCTTGAGCATTTCAAGGTGCATTGACGGTTTGATGTTTCTCAAGTTGGTGATACAGGGTGAGGTGTGGAATATTGAATATACAACCTTTCCAAAAACATCCCAAAGGAAGAGCTTTTGTTTATTGGCGGAGATTTGAACGGACATATCTGGAAGATAAACGAAGACTACGTACATCCTAAGCATGCGCAAGCCATACGGTTTTATCGTGCTAAATACCATGTTCGTCAAACAAGGCCGGCACCTAATCACTTACAGCAGTGGTGGAAATGAAACCCAGATTGACTACCATTTGGTAGCCAGTTTTATGAAGCCCCGGGTTAAAAATTGCAAAGTGATCCTGGTAGAGACGATCGCCCAGCAGCACCGTCTCGGCGGAGAAGAAAACAAATAAGCAAACGAAGGTGGCTGAGAAAATCAATTGGTACAAGCCGGGCAAAGGAAAAGGCGAAGCTTTTAATGCCAGCATAACAAATTACCTCTTTACCATCATCGATGAAATCGGTGATGAGGAGTGCTGGCAAGATATGTGGGATTCATTCATGTGGAAGACGACCAAATTGTTCACAGATGGTATACTTTCCAAGAGCCGCTCCTAACCATGACGAGGTATCCGACATTAGATTAGAGTTCCCAATCGAAGTCTGTGTACTCCAGGTGAGCGTCCTCAGTCCTTTGCAATTTATTGCAGTCCTTGATTATCTGCTTGAAGGAAAAGTGACGGACCCCAAAGTACATCAGTTATTCCCTGCTGACGATGGAGCTATTATAAGTGAAGATCATACGTCCCTGCAACGAGCACCTGATGTATGGGTGGATGTGTTGGAGGGAAAAAACTATACTATTATTATGCCTTAAAGTAACTGACCTGAGGGTGCTCAATACTTATATTATGGTTTTAAGAAAATATAGTTCTAATGTTTTATTTTAATAGGTATTTTTGTTAATTTCAATTTAATGAATTATTATTACTACTTTTTTTTATTTCATTTTAAGGAAAAAAGGTGGGAAAACCTTTTTGAATGCATTCTTTTATTTTCTAATAAAAAAAATTTTATTTTATTTGTATCAGATAAAGAAAGCCCATAATGCGTTCCCAATTCGCTGAGTTAAACGCGTTTTTCATTTCCAAGGTTATAATGGCGCAGTATTTTTTGGTGTCGCCTTTCCAGCGCCTGCCTTCTGTAGCCGAGAGACCTCCTGCTGTTTCAACTGCTGGTAAAAGCCTATTGTAAATTATTCGCTCAAGGATTTTTTCGACTGTGTCGAGCAAACAAAGAGGACGATAGGACGAAGGTTTGTTTGGACTCCCCTTTCCTTTCGGCAGTAAGACTAGTCGTTGGCGCTTCCACGGCTCAGGGAAAAAGCCTTAGTGAAGACACGTGTTTTCAAAAATAAATTAGATCGAATTTTAATAGCGAATTTAAGGGCTCTATTTGGAATATCTTCCAGTCCCGGAGCCTTTCTATCGCTTACCTTCTTACATGCCTCGAATAATTCCTCATGTGTTATCACAGGTATGGATGCACTTTCGTAAACGTTTTGACTACCCAACTCCCTTCTTTCCTGGCGATAGTGAAGGGTCTCAACTATTTGTCTAAGCAGTACCGAGCATGTTGGCGATTGCAAACGTGATCCTTTTAGCCTCATTGATACAATTTTGTACTATGGATCGGAAAAAGGTTAAAACGGAATTGCTATCAGCCTCGCGGCAGAGCTACTTGGCAACATCTTGAGCATTTCAAGGTGCATTGACGGTTTGATGTTTCTCAAGTTGGTGATACAGGGTGAGGTGTGGAATATTGAATATACAACCTTTCCAAAAACATCCCAAAGGAAGAGCTTTTGTTTATTGGCGGAGATTTGAACGGACATATCTGGAAGATAAACGAAGACTACGTACATCCTAAGCATGCGCAAGCCATACGGTTTTATCGTGCTAAATACCATGTTCGTCAAACAAGGCCGGCACCTAATCACTTACAGCAGTGGTGGAAATGAAACCCAGATTGACTACCATTTGGTAGCCAGTTTTATGAAGCCCCGGGTTAAAAATTGCAAAGTGATCCTGGTAGAGACGATCGCCCAGCAGCACCGTCTCGGCGGAGAAGAAAACAAATAAGCAAACGAAGGTGGCTGAGAAAATCAATTGGTACAAGCCGGGCAAAGGAAAAGGCGAAGCTTTTAATGCCAGCATAACAAATTACCTCTTTACCATCATCGATGAAATCGGTGATGAGGAGTGCTGGCAAGATATGTGGGATTCATTCATGTGGAAGACGACCAAATTGTTCACAGATGGTATACTTTCCAAGAGCCGCTCCTAACCATGACGAGGTATCCGACATTAGATTAGAGTTCCCAATCGAAGTCTGTGTACTCCAGGTGAGCGTCCTCAGTCCTTTGCAATTTATTGCAGTCCTTGATTATCTGCTTGAAGGAAAAGTGACGGACCCCAAAGTACATCAGTTATTCCCTGCTGACGATGGAGCTATTATAAGTGAAGATCATACGTCCCTGCAACGAGCACCTGATGTATGGGTGGATGTGTTGGAGGGAAAAAACTATACTATTATTATGCCTTAAAGTAACTGACCTGAGGGTGCTCAATACTTATATTATGGTTTTAAGAAAATATAGTTCTAATGTTTTATTTTAATAGGTATTTTTGTTAATTTCAATTTAATGAATTATTATTACTACTTTTTTTTATTTCATTTTAAGGAAAAAAGGTGGGAAAACCTTTTTGAATGCATTCTTTTATTTTCTAATAAAAAAAACTAATCTAGGTGACAAAAACTAAAAACTACCTTAAACTGGAATTGGGCTGAACCCTAATATGTGATCTGTATCCCGCCACCGAAAAGACCAATCAAATGATAATTATACCATCCAATCGGTTAATCAGTGGCATTTCAGAAATCACATATCAGGGTCCGGCCCTGCTTAACCTAGGTGCTAGCCTCAACCCAGTCGAGCCACCAATATCTCTCCCTATTCAACCTGTCTACGTTTACTGAATCCCGCACAGGCAAGTTTACGCAGTATCTCAAGTCAGCGTTTCCTTCTCCTGAGTCCAACGGCTCGTAGAGAATACGTTTATCTGTCGCCCTTCTAGCTGATAAGATGGTAAATAATCGGAACGTTCAGCGAATCTGACCATGTATATCCAGATACAACGATGCTTCCGGTGGGATGTGTCCACTCAACTTAGTACTTCGGAAATACCCAGGGTTAGGATAGAATAAGCCCGACACAAGTTCATTCTCCGTAATGGTTGCTGACCGCGCGAAATGGTTCCTCACAAGATCCAGAATGACATTGTCGATTCTGGATACGCCGGAGGCATCCAATAGTCTCATATTAGAAACGTAATGCCGAAAGTCGGAATGTGCTTCTATACATACGCATGCAGGCTCAAAGACATTTTCTTTCAAATAGTCTAAGTTTATCCATATAAGACGGGCTTAAATTCCACCACCCTGGACTGGCATAAGTCAGAATTGGACGAGCGAAAGCTTGGTAACATATGACCTTCACATCGGATCTCAGATAGTTGGAGTAGAATAACGTTTGAGAGACATAAATGCCGCTCTTGCCTTTTGCAACTGTATATTTATGTGCTCATTGCAGTACAAAAACTTGTCCAAATGAACACCTAAATATTTCACAACAGTCTTTGACTTGATGTGAAGGCCATTGGAACATGTTATTTGTAGGTTTTTCCAGTTCCGTCTCAAATCTGAATTACCGCGTCTAACTGGGGTGCGGAACAGTATAGTTTCACATTTTGCCTTGTTTATTTTAAGCTTCCACTCTGAGCAGAAAGCTTGCAGTTTATCAAAGCTGTTCTGAAGCTCTATCTGTATGTCTTGGATTCTCGAGCCGCTTGCATACAATATAACATCGTCAGCGAACGCTATCGAATTATCCATGCCCCTCAGCATTTCCGAAATGTAGATGTTGAAGAGGAGCGGTGCTGTAACCGTACCCTGTGGCAGACCATTAGTGACATTAAAAGCTTTAGTCGTCGTGTATTGTCTATCTGTTACAATAAATTTCTTCTCGTGCACAATAGATGAAATTATCTTTATAAAATGATGTGGAAATTCATATCGTATAAGTTTATTTAGAAGCCCGTCGATCCAAACCGTGTCGAAGGCTTTTTCTATATCCACTAGGCAAACAGCAGTACATCTTTTGACGTTAAGATTCCAATTAACGTCAGAAACCAATTTTGTAACAGCGTGCACCGCCGAATGGTTTCTCTTGAACCCAAATTGGTTTCGCGGTATAATCCCCTTTCTTTCGCACGCAAACAAAATAGACTTACTAATAACTACTTCATAAACCTTCCCGATATTAGGCAGGAGACTTATTGGCCTATAGTTGGAAGGATCAGAAGGATCCTTCTTCTTTTTGATTATTGGAAAAACCTTCAATATTTTCCAATAACTCGGGAAGTAGCAGTTGTTTAACAAATTATTAAATATTACGCAATATTGCCGCTTAATTTCGTTCGGTATATGCTTTAGTAAAATGCTAGGAATGTTATCTAAACCACTTGACTTTTTGTTATTTAGTTTCCTAAATATGTATGTCAGTTCGTCTAGTGTTGTAAAGTAATTGTCGGTCAGTCCATCTGTTAGTTGGTCAGCTTTTAGTCGCTCAGAAAATCTCAGAAGAGTTCGTGTTTCGTGTTTCGAAAATTCGTCAATTACTTCGACAGTTCTGCAGCTAGGGAGATCCCTAGCAGGAATTGCCTCAAAGTGAGAGCCGATCAGGTTTAGCTTGTCCGCTTCACTATCTATAACGAAATGGTTATCGAAAATGGGGCAGTGTTGGCTGTTAATCTCCGCCTGAGAGAGAAGAGACTGGGAAGACAGTGGGTTTTTCAGTTTCGGAATCTTGATAACGTTACGAGGCTTGAAAATCTGATTAATTTTAGGAAACATGTTCCTGGAATCAGACTTCAATATGTTTTCGGCGCGTTGCCTCCAATAATAGTTGACACTATTCCGAAACTGCTGGCTTAGCAGTGTCCTCACATTTCTCAGGAGAGACTTTAACCTTTGCAGCTCTAAATTGGACGATTCCTCTTGCAACTGGCGTCGTATTCGATTTATCTGAGTTACCATAAACTTTTGTAAGTTTGTAGAGTCTTAATGTCACGGTTTAGGTAACATTACACGCCGTCTTTGGATTTAATTTTCGGAACTGACGACTCCATTGCTTGTAATACCACCATATTTAAGTTCCCGATATAGGAATCGCACTCCTCATTAGTAAGATTCCTACTGCTAGGGATATTAGAAGAGAAAGGGCAGTTCCTGTGTTTTCTAATGGCACAACGTTGAAATTTGCACCAATCAGTCTGAATAAAATTCAATTTAGGGACTTCGTGCTGCGTTGCGAAGCTGAAAGTAGAGTCTCCAGCAAATGTGGTTCGGCATAACTATTGCATTGTGGTCGCTATCATACGATTATTATCGTGGACCGTTTGAATTTGCAACCGCGCGTCCGCAATGCAAAGATCGAGATATGAATTTCCAGAAGGAAAACTTGGTGCAACTGGGCTGTATAAATTGATTTTATATTCAACCTGGTTTTCCTCAATAAAGCGGTTTAGGAAGTTGCCTCTTCCGTTTGCCCTGGAGTTCAGCCAGGCCGAGTGTCTCGCGTTAAAATCTCCCGCTAAGACGAAATAGTTGTTTAAACTATCTAGTCTCAGTTTTTCGAATATGTAAACGGATTGACGGTATTTTTAGCCGCATATGCTGATATTAAATACAGACAACCATTATCCCTGATAGGCAGCGAAATAATAGTTGTCTCAAGACAACTGAAGCTCCTAATATCACTTCGTTCAATTCTGGTGTATCGAAGTGGTTTTCTGACAAGAATTGCCGTACCGCCACCTCGAATAGAGTAACGTCTGTCTGTCCGTATTACGTCATAGTTATTAAAAGTTAATTGATGTCTATCATTTATCTTTGTCTCGTTTAAAAAAAAGAACGACGGGTTTATGATCAGTCACAAAGCGCCATAGATCACCGCGCCTGCTGATGGCGATTATGGAGTTTACATTTAGACAAGCTATTTTTAGGGTTTCACAATTAGATCTAATCATGTTGATGACTAAGGATGTTGAGAAGAGCATCAACCTTCGCCGAGAGATCAGCAACAGTCCTGGTCAGACTGTCGACTTGGATTTGCAAACTGTCGTTTGCAGGGCGACCAGTACTCTTAGTTCCAATAGTATTAGGGCCAACAGCACTGGAGCGCACAGGTTTGGGGCCAGCAGGACCTGACCCAACACTATTACCTACCACGTTTGCGAAGGATTTCCCTCCTCGAACATGATTGTCAATCATCCTGACTTTTTGTGCAATCTTGTGTTGTACTTCCCTTTTCTGTGCCTGAAGCCGATCTGCTAGTCGTTTATCTTTTTCGCATCCCCGCCATGACGCGGGGTGACCAGGTTTCTGGCAAAGAACACAAAATAACTGCTCCTTGCTCGCTTATTTTTGCACTTGGCACTTTCCAGGCTCATGCGTATTTGGGCACTGCGTCACTTCTTACTGTCTTACAATTCGGAGAAGCATGTCCGAATCTCTGACACTGGTGACATTGAAGGACACTGTTCATCCGAATTTTTTTAAAGGACACT
Source organism: Pocota personata (assembly GCA_963082735.1). Classification (NCBI taxonomy): domain Eukaryota; kingdom Metazoa; phylum Arthropoda; class Insecta; order Diptera; family Syrphidae; genus Pocota; species Pocota personata. The sequence continues at coordinate 100,783,779 of OY720429.1, read as the reverse complement.
AAATGTCCCTCTACGAACTTGATTTGCCTCAAATTCTATACTTTGCTATCCGGAGATACCTGTACCACAATAATTGGTAGGACTCTATTATCACGTCCAGATTCTCAATCTGCATATTGTGTAATTCTTTGAGGACCTCGTCTGGGTTGAAGCCAACACTGAGACCCTTCAATAAGAATGACTGCAACTTGTCATCCTTGTGCGTGTACGAGAAATACTCCGTACTCGCTTCATTTAATAATTCTTTGACCTTGTTGCAGTTATTCTTATCTTCTAAGCTTAAGGTTAACTTACTACTATTTATATTATCATATATTTACCTTTACCTAGTTCCGTTTTTAATAATTTTGACAGTACTTGACTATCCTCTTTATATATTTTTATTGGTGGAGGTCTTTTTCGCCCTCCACTGTTTCTCCGTTGTCTGTCTTCTTTTTCTGGCCGCTGCTGTTTAATTCCATGGATGCTGATGCTCCGTTGTACTCTCTCATCGCTCTTCTAACCTCGAAGGGTAACCTATTTTTTTTCACTTTTGGTTTTTTTCTTTTTTTTATTCTTTAATTGTTTTTTTTTTTTAATAGATTTTTAGTATTTAGTAGTAGTTCGCGACCATGTCGTTGCACATGCCACGGTATCTCAGTTGTATGTCCGGCACTCATATACAGTTCACAATGCCGGATAATGTACAAAAAGTATAAGGGCAAATTAACGGCAGCTGAAATGAAGATGCTTCGCATGATGGCAGGAGTAACAAAGCTTGATATAATAAGAAGTTTGAAGATTTGAGGAAGCCTCCATGTAAAAGAACCCATCATAAGCAAGATAGACTTCGCGCTCGGTGACACATCGCTCTGAGTTCCGCTTTTCTGGGGTCCACCAATATACTGGAGGTCAATGTTTTCCTGTTCCCAGCCTGCACATTGATGTATTACACACATTGACTAATAGCCGTGATTCCTGTGATACGAATTCCTCTGCCGTTCTAGCTTCAATTATCGCTTCACTAACGACGAAGCTTAGAAGGTCTTCATCTAAAGTATTTACGTTCCATTTTGAACGCTTGAGTGCTGTCTGGCTTGTGTGGATTGCTGGCCCTGTGCCGGTGGCGAATAGGAAATAGGATAGCATTACGATTACTATGCGTATAGTGGTTTATTCATTGCGTCAGTGACCCACTTATTTCCAGTTAGGTTCCTATATTGCTCAAAGAGTATCGCAACATCAATTTTTAATTCTCGAACCGTTTGTTGTAAGAGCTCATGAGCTGCTTCACAATGATTAAGATTAAGCTGTAAGATATTCATATTTTTTTCAAAATAGTTTCTAATACCTTTAGGAATTCTGAGCATCTCTTACTACCGGTTATATGTCGAGATTCCACGCTCTTGGCTTTGCAGAGCAAGCAATTCGGTTTACCTTTGGAGTCCTTCAATTTGTGTCCGTTTCCTCCACATTTAAAGCACAGAGCCCATCGGTCGTTAAGACTTTTGCATGCTTTCGCGAAGACTCCGAACTCGAGACATCTGAAGCAGTGTTTCAGCACAATTTGTTTACGTATTCGACAATAAATCCATCCGATCCGCACTTTTCCGATTTTCAACACCTTGTGGGCGATTTCCACCATAGGCGTTTCTAACACATTTAATCATAGTGGTTTCGAATTTGAAATATAATTGATCTGTTAGGGCAGCAGAGACTTCCTCCTTTGATGTCGCTTCGTCGATATCTTTGCATTCTAGCAAGACATCTTGCGTTATGGACCATACCGTGCCATTTTCTCCCAACGCTTCCTTGATTTGGTCTTCGCCGATTTGCTTATCGAGTGTAGGAGGTCACCACTTACAGTTTTCCTTATTCCGCTTACATTTGTCCCTACTTCTTTAATTGAAGGATCAGCCTTTAATTTCCGAAGCATGTCAGCATATGATAAATCTCCGGTCTTCCTAATTATTATCACATTCGTATTATCTGACATTCGTGGTCCACATTTTCCTGGTAACCTTGGACCATTCTTGCGCCGACTTGTCTTCTATATTGGGCTTAGGTTTTGTCTTACTCGGCTGCCCCATTTCTTTTCGCTGATCTACCTGCAATTTGTTTAGAATGAGCAAACCGAGTGCTCTTCCTAAACGGATCTTCAGCGCTCCTCTGTGGTGCTGCAGTTTGGTCGCCTTGTGACCTCAGCATCCTCGAACGCCGCTGGAAGGGGTTTTCTTCGCTTTCCGTGTTATCGTAATTGATGTTTTTTTTTTTTTGCTGTCTCTATTATTTTTGTTATTGTTGTTGTTGTTGTTGTTGTTGTCTGAAATTATTTCTGTCGTGTCCCCACTCAAAGCCGTTAATAATATTCGGATGTGTAGTCACGTCAGGATCTCATGGTTATCTATGTAAATAGTGAGGCCATGCAAGGGTTTGCAAAAGTCCTTATGGGGTCTTATGCCAGAGCCAGATCGATGATAACTAGGAATATTACATCTGGACCTACACCACCAACTGAATGGCGAAGAATTAATGAGCGTTCTTTGAGTCTTGTCAAGGTTTTAACGGGGCGGGGTGCTTGTAGCATTAGCTTTAAAGCCATTTCAGCAAGATTTCACTCTCGCTTACACAGGTGACACAATACTACAAACATCAGCCATCAGTATGCCATAATTAAATCCTTACTGGGCTCGGTCTTAATGTTTTGTGGTAATAATATAATATATATTACATATATGCAGCCGCCCTTCCGGAGCTGGAAGCTGCGCGTTTCTCGATGTGGCGTGTAAGTTCGGATCTCACCATTTTCTCCTAACTGTGTCCATCGTAGCCACCAGACAATCAATTGGAAACGAACGAACATTCGGAGCTCGCAAAATTTGCCATTATCGAAGAATATTATATTAGTAGAAGATATATCCCTTAGATATTTTATTGGTGCTGCTGTATTAAAAAGCTCGATTAAAATCCATTGCAGCTCATATGAGACAGCCATGAGGAGATCTGGAGAAACCATTCAATTACAAAAGGCCTCTGAAACACTTTTGTTTCATAAAAATTACTCCAAAAATTCAGATTTTGGCAGTATAATTCCTCCTATGGGTGAATTCTTTGAAATTTGCAAGCTGCACGTCCAAATTTGTAAAAATTATATCGCTAATAAACCTGTATTGCAATAAAATTCCGAGGTTTTCCTTTTGGTTTGCTGATGACAATATTTGTAAAAATTACCACATTCAAATACTTGATTATATAATTCTCATTTTGCTTAGAAAATATTGTGTTTGGGAAAGTGCAAAACTTGCTGCTGCAGAAAAAAATTAAAATGTCCACCCAAAACTTTAAATCATAAGTCAGTAAGTTTGACCATACATAACCATAGCATACCATACCATACCATAAAATACCATACCTATGGTATATATCATACCATACCATACCATACCAGTCCGTACCATACCATACCATACCATACCATACCATACCATACCATACCATACCATACCATACCATACCATACCATACCATACCATACCATACCATACCATACCATACCATACCATACCATACCATACCATACCATACCATACCATACCATACCATACCATACCATACCATACCATACCATACCATACCATACCATACTATAACCGAAATACTAATTTACATATCTCCACTAGAAGAAAATAACCAAAATCTTCCACAATCAATCGCAAGGAAAATTATGTATGCTCGTACATATGTACACCTATATATTTACAATAATCCATAAAGGAGATAAGGACAATAAAAATAACATCACAAACAGCAATAACAAACTCTCTTTTTGGTGTCTACCTATCCATCGAAAGAATAAAAACAAAAAGTCAACTTTCCTATACAGACAAAGAAATTATATGTGTGTACGATCTGTACGTTCAGTAGATATGGAAGAAAATAAGAAAAAGTCTAAAAACCATAGTTTACCTCAACATTGTGTGAGTCACACAATAATACTGCGAGAGGTGCGTTGCGGTCGATCTTTCTCAATTGAGTCATCGCATACAAAAAGCAACGCATGGTGGATGTGTCGCTGACTGGATGCCTCACAAAAATGGGTCTGATTTCTTTGTACCTAGTGAGTCGTCTTTATATTGATTTGCCTATGGTTTTATTAGGGAAAGTTGCCGGGGCTGTTGAGTATTTCAAATTGCTTGTTTTGATTTGAACGCTGCCGTGGCATATGCGGATCGTAAATAGGGGTAAATGAGCTGTATAGGTGTTTTGAGCGAATGGGTAACTATCGTTGCATGAAAAACGGATCTGTTTTGAGTGTTAATACCGTAGAAGTATGACGTGTGTTAATTGTTGAATGGAGTTTAAATATGTATTGTGGTATCATTCTGATGAGTTAGGGGAGTGTCCTCAGTATAAATATTGTTAGATGGCAGTAGACAGAGTTTCGTTATGAACTTTTTGAATTCGCCAGCTTGAGTTTTGAGCTTCATAACCATGGTTATGTCGTCGGATCCGGGGTAGGTGTCCAAGATGGGACTTAAACTCCACCTTGAAGGTGGGGGTCTTTCGTTCTTAAGGAGGACAAGTTTCCGATTTTTAAAAGAATTTGCAGTTTCAACCACTTCGTTCTGCGTTGCAACCGTGTCACATACTCCTGTTACTATTGCTTCGAGAACGTCTGCATGTGGAGTTGAATCGTGTACCATAGGTTGTTAGAGATTACTTTTAGGTTAGGACCTCTCGATCTATTAAAAATTGTGCAGGAGTTAGGGCACGGAAGTCGCCAGGGTCTTCTGATATGGGATATAAAGGTCTCGAATTAAGACTTCGATTTGTGCTAGAAGCGTGGCTAGCTCTTCATTAGTGAGTGCCCCGTTCCCGACAACTCTTTTGATGTGGTGTTTCACATCCTTTACGTCCGCTTCCCATAGCCCTCCAAAATGGAGAGAAGCGGGAGAATGAATTTCCACTGAGTTCATTGACTTGCCAAAACATCAGCTGTTTTCTGGAGGAGATTTTAGCTGGAGCTGGTTTTCACTTAAGAAAATTGACGGCCAAGCTTGAAGGGCTTCTCGATAGTGTACCCATTCATGATCAAGAGGCATCCTTCTCGTTACCAACTGAAGGTTCAGAGAGGGTGATGCATTCGGTTTACAATCCCTCAGAGATTCATGAGCCAATTAAGCGGTCCGTACTATCATCGATAACACTTTTATTCGATCCCATGGATTGGATTACTCCTTCCATCACCATGCAGATCCTCCAGCCTTAACCGGCTCCTCAGAATAACCCCGCCTACAGCAGAAAATTCGGAACAATCTCTCGAAAGCGGACCTCAGAATGAACTCGTGGACCAATAAATCCCTCGGACCTACAGGAAGCAACAAAGGTTCTGGCACGCTTAACTCAATTCGAAATGTTTCTGCAAGGGGTAGCTAAGACTAGAAGCATGGGCCCCTTGAATCCTATTTCAGTCGATGAAGTGTACCTTAGAGTTAGGGGAAGGCTTAAAAATGCGGATTTCTCCAACGATCTACACTAGTACTACAGCGAAGCATCCAGCAGGACTCTTCATGGTGGCATCCAACTGATGATGGGGTACCTGCGTAACAAATACTGGATCTGTAGCTGTACAATTTGTTGTAGGTATAGTAACAAAACTGCTCACTTAATGGGAAAATTCCATAGCCCCAGGGTGCGGATCGCAAATCCTTCATACACTCCGGGGTACACATCACCCAAGCCTTTTATTTTTTTTTGCAACCTTCCGAAAGTTTATAGCGCAGAGAGGACTCAAATTTCATTAGATCCGAAGCGGAACTTCATCGGGTATTAACCACACAACTGACGACTGCCTTAGCTGTTCGCAGGGTTTCAGCTCCCGAAATCAAGTTGTCGACGTACAGTTCATTGTGGATCATCTTAGCAGCTCTGGGATGCAGTTCTTCGAATTTCACTGCTAAGTGTGAGAATCGCGAAGTATGGGGTATGCGCTGTGCCAAAGGTCACGGTTTTGAGGCGATATGTCTTCAAAATGCCAGATGCTTGCTTGCGTCGAAAGATAAACTGATAATTAGCATCTCGTCCCGGTACCCTAATTTGTCGATACATCTTCTCTGTTTCCGGTAAAGTTGTACCGATAGAGCCTCTATCTGAGAATTATGTCCGTGGTATTGTGCCGAAGCGCTGGGCCTACCATCAGTTGGTAGTTCAACGCGACGCCATTAGCTAACTGAAAGAAGTATCAAACACAACTAGAAGATTAGTAGTTGAGCTCATCTCCTTAAGAATGGCAGGAAGTGGCACAAAGTAATTATGCAGATCTGTATAAAGCCTTCCTCCACTTTTTCCATATGGCCCAGAAAAAGGTAATTTTCGAGACAGTCAGAGAGTATGAGAGATCAGCGTTTTTAAGCCTTCCCTCTATTCTGAGGATGCCTTCACCGACTGTAAAAGGATTCAAGGGGCACATATATTAATACAGCATCGAGAACGGGAAAAAAAACAACACTAATGCCAGGCAAGATAAAGACACACCAGCCCAGGGACCCGTTGTTGCGCAAATTCAGAAGCTACCCCGAACTAAAAGAACTGGGAAATAACGTTGATCCGATCAGGATGACTACTCCAAAAACACTCCGGCTCCACAAAAAAAAAAGTTCCACATTTCGGTGGAAAAGATACTTGAAACACAGGCGGAGGCAAAAACGATCACCCAAGAGGTGTTCGGAAATAAAAGACCTATACGGGGTTACCACAAACAAAAAAAGAAGAGATTTGACAGGCCTTAATGAAAGAGCTAAGAGAGGAAAAACATAGCTTAGATACCAGCTGCATAAAGTCGCTGCGCAATACATATCTAGGAACGCAGATGGCGACAATAGGTAGAAGCAGTAGAAATACTGCTTGCAATAAAAAAGTACATATAGGTTGAATTATCTGTCGCATACTTGAAAAGTCACTCCAAAAAGGTACTTTAAATGTATGTGCTTTGGACATAAAGCGAGGTCTTGCAGAAGTGAGACTGATTTATCCAAAAGATGCATTAAGTGCGATGACATATCCCACGGCACTGCATCGCTCTTGCGCCCACACACAAGGCCCGCACACACATTCTGTGAAAATGCACCGAGTGTCTAAACTAATTACTACAAAATAATGTAACACTATCTTTGAACGAGGGTCACCGAAATGAATTAGCACCAATATGCTGTTGCGAACTGGGTCGCCGAAGTGACGCGACATGATATTGTACAGCACAAGTAGGTCGCAGGAATGAGTCCGCCTTAGATAACAGAAAAGAGGTCAACGGAGGCATGGAAATGATCGATTGAGCGATGGATCGGATTCGTGTTTTAGGAGTGAAACTATTAGGTTATTGGTTTTACTAGGTCCAAACTTAACAACTGGTGGCGGCGGTGGTATGTTAAGGAAAGAGCATCTGCCTTAACTCCCTGTAACTTTTTCGTGATAGACTCTTCCATACAAATGTTCAGTAATTAAAAAAACAAAACTTAGTTTTTGTGTCATACACTCTCCCGTTCGGTAATTCAAAAGACAAAAAAAAAGTATTAGTTTTTGTGTGATACATTCTTAAAAAAAAAAATTAATATAGTTTAAAAAAAAATTTCTCAGTATGGTATATTCAGTGATGGGAAAATACCCGGTAAATACCCTTTCAAGGTAAATACCCAGGGTATTTACCGAGTATTTACCAAAACGGGTATTTATGTGGGTGAAATTTTAAATGAGAAAAATGTGTTCATTGTGTGGTTTGTTTTTATTTAATTAGATTTAAAAAAGAAAAGGAACAATGTAAATAAAAGAATCTTTGAATTTGAATTAATATACGTCGCTTGAATTAGATAGTAAACTTATTAAATGTTCGTCAATAGACATGCATTCTGCTGATTTAGTAGATTTTGATGTGCTGGGTATGTTAAGATTGGATGAGTAACTGCAACTTGGTTTATTAACTTCTGATGTGCTGGGTATGATGATATTTGTTGAACTGGAACCCGGTTCGATTTCAATGTTCCAATTATGAGATATGCACGTTAACTTGCCCGCCCGTTCGGTGGTAAGGCGATTTCGTTTCTTATTGTAAATCCAACTAAAAGTACTAACGGGACGTTCTGTGGCTGCCGAAGTTACAGGTGCTGATAAAATGCGTACTGCAACTTTGCTTAAATTTTTATTAGCACAAAGGCCTTTCCTCCAAATCAGTGGTTCCATGGAGGAAACATTTGACCAAATGAATTCGTTACCCCAAATACCTTCTTTGGACCGATAAAGGACCAAATCGGTCATGACTTCAATTCCCATACTTTTGGTAACTTCATAAATGAATTCCATTGCTGTAATTTGGTCAGAATCACTTAGATGGCATCCTTGATTTGATGGGTCAAGAAGAGCAGCGGCGAGATATATCGGTGATTCTGCGAATTCTATTCGGTCCTTAAATTTTTCGTTCAGATGTTTCTTCTCTAAATCGTCTAGAAGTCGAACTTTATCGGTTCCTAATAAAGTAGACATTGAATTTTCCAGTTCTTTTAGCACTTTATGGACTTTGCGTATTAAACAATTATTGTTTTCAAATTTCGTTATCCACACAACTATTGGCTTAATAATCTCAATAACAACATGAATATCATTCCAAAAACAATCTTCATCCAGCAATGCAGTCTTAATGTTCAGTGTCTTCGTGGTTCTTGTGGGGTACACACGCAACTGAAATTTCCATTGTACTACAATATTATACAGTAAAAAATTCTTTATCCTTTCTAAAAAATGTCGTGTTGTAAAGTTTGCAAACTTAAAGTAGAACGGTCGGAAGCTAAAATTGAGTGTAACGATTGCCATAGTTTTACTCATGCTACTTGCGCAAAATTGACGGTCGTTGATCTTGATTTCATCAAGAAAAGCAATAGACTTTGGAGATTTACTAGCTGTACGGCCACCAGACGCCGCAATTCCCTTTCCGGAGCTCCAATTACAATGTCTGTCAACTCAACAACATCAACCCGACTCACTGCAGCTGAAGAACTACTAGTTGAGCAACCTATACTTAACACTACGCTTGATAATAATGCAACATCGCCCACAATTATTCCATCTAACGATCTATCTTCCATTAAATCTACCATAGACTTGATTTATTCAGAAATCTTGTCAATGAAAAAAGTGCAAAAGGAACAGATCGGTATGCTACAGGCTAAGAACAACGAGTTTGAAAATAGAATCAACTTGCTTGAGAGCAAAGTAAATCACTTAGAACAACAACTTCTAGCCAACAGTATTGAGAGCTACAACATTCCAAACACCAACAATAGTTCCTACATTGATACTGCACTAAAAGTATTTCGCGATGGCTTAGGTGTTGATATAACAGAGCGAGACATCGATTATTGCAAGATGAGAAAAGTTGTAACTAAACGTCAGCAAAAAACAGCAAGCAACAGCTCATCCACCGTAGTACCGAGCACTAATATTTTGCAAGTAAATCTCGTATCTCGTAACTGCAAAGAAAAAATTATGAAGGCGAAACAAGAGAAGAAAGCAAAACTTAAAACAACAATTGTCAACGAGCATGCTGTCCCCCAAGAGATGTACGTAAATGAGAGCCTATCGTACCATACTCGTCAGCTGTTCAAAGCGGCAGCGTCGACGAAGATCTCCAAGGGGTACAAATACGTGTGGTCTAAGAATGGGTCAATCTACATGCGCAGGAAAGAGGGTGATAACTTAATTAGAATTAATTCAATCTCTGACTTAGAGAAAATATGAGTTTTTTACATTTAAATAATTTTTTATCTCCCTTAACTCCTTGTGCACATGATTTTCCTAATTATTCTGATAAATTTGTTCAAACATTTTGCTTGCTTCAGAACATTCGTAGTCTTAGGAAAAATTTTAATGCATTGTTAGCACACGTCGAATCGCTCACTAAACTTCCCTTAATAATTATTTTAACTGAAATTTGGATTTATGAGAATGAATTATGTTTGTATAATATTCCGGGTTATACGATCTTTGGTAAATGTAACAATTCCTATGCGTCTGGAGGTGTAGTTGTCTATGTCAAAAATGGATATGAGTATAATTGTACTGTGATTGATATTTGTAGTGCTGATGTTGTTGAACTGTCTTTTGGATTTGAAAATGAACTTTATACAATATTGTTCGTTTATAGGCTACACGAATTTAGTAAAAGTTTTTTTTATTAACGAGTTGGAAAAAGTCTTGAGTACCATTAGAGCTAAAAATTTAATTATTCTAGGAGACATTAATATTGATCTTTTGAAGGTCTCTGATAAGGATTGTGAGAATTATTTATTTTTATTGGTTTCTTATGGTCTTCAGAGCCTTATTAACATACCTACTCGTGTAACTAACTCTACACAAACTTGTATTGACCACATTTTTACCAGAGTTCACATAAAAAACAAGATTTCTTTCAGCAGTGATGTTTTGGATCTTAATGTTTCAGACCATCATATGGTTATTCTCAATTGTAATATGTCTGTTGACCCTAAGCGCCCAAATCATCACCCCAGCTATAAGCTTAGCATTAACTATAGCATCTTAAATGAATGTCTTAAATATGAGTTCTGGGAACCTGTCTATTCAGAGTCTAATTCTTCTGTTGCTTTTGAGATATTTTTAACCATTTAAAAAAAGCATATTGATGCCTGCACTTTTGTTACTCCGAAGGGTTTTAGTACTAAAAGATTTATTAAACCATGGATGACTGACGAACTTTTGAAATTAGTTAATAAAAATAACTTATTCGCTGTCAAATGCACTAAACATCCCCAGAACAAAAAACTTAGAAAATACTTTGAGAAATTATGCGAAGAAGTTAAGACTAAACTTGTGGAAACGCGCGATCACTTCTATACGCTTAAGTTTCAAGGAGCCAAAGGTAAACCTAAAGAAGAGTGGAGGTTAGTTGACAGCATTTTAGGAAAGGATAGCAAATCTGTAGAAACGTATAATTTAGATATGAATGGTGTTCGTATTTCTAACCCAACCGATATTGCAAATCAATTTAATGAGTACTTCGTTGAAATCGCTGGAAAGTTAAAACTCTCCATTAAACCGTGTAACACTTGTCATTGTAACATAGCGTCGGATCTTCTTGAAGACAGTGCGCAGGCTAATAGTTTTGTTTTCGATTCTATTACACCGGGAGAAGTTATTAAACTAATACAGTCTTTGGAAAATAAAAGATCGTGCACCAGCGATGGTATATCTAACCTTGTTTTAAAGAAAGTTGCATTTTATGTAGCGGATGTATTGAGCCATTTATTTAACATGAGTGTTCTTAGTGGTTGTTTCCCTCGGTCTCTGAAATGTGCAGAAGTTATTCCCCTTTTTAAAAAAGGTAGTCGTAAAAAAGTAGTTGATTATAGACCCATTTCCCTACTTTCAACTTTCTCCAAACTTTTTGAGAAATTGCTTAAGTGTCGGATTGTTTCTTTTTTGGAAAAGAATTTATTTTTTGCAATCAACCAATTTGGCTTTAGATCTGGCAAGTCAACAGAAGATGCTATACTTAGAGTATGCTCCCACTTATATGAAGGAATTGATCGTTCTAATTCCTCAATTGCTCTATTCATAGACATGACTAAAGCATTTGACATGGTCGATCACGATTTGCTTCTAAGCAAGCTATTTAACGCTGGCTTCAGGGGTGCTGTATACAATTGGTTTCATTCATACCTTAAAGAAAGAAAGCAAAGGGTCTGCATAAATGGATCCTTCAGCAGATTTCGTACTCTAGAAATTAGTGAAAAAACTAAATTGATGACTTTTAAGTCATCTGGTAATGTCTTAATCGACAATTTATTTTTTCATTCTCATGATTGTAAACGATTTAATTTACCTCTGCATATTTGCGGCAAAAATAATTTCAACAGTAACATTAAATGTAAGACAAGTTGCTTTAAAATCGAATCTGTAAATAAATATAAATATCTTGGAGTCTTAATTGATTTTAATTTGAACTGGAAAGATCACATTCATTCATTAAAATCATATATGATGCTTGTGACGCGTAAGATGTATCTCTTAAAGCCATACTGTTCTAAAAAAGTTCTAGCTATGGTTTATTATGGTCTAGCTAATTCAAAACTGCAATATGGCATTACAAGTTGGGGTGGAGCTTATGCGAACAGCTTTGATTCTCTTGTGACAGCTCAAAAGCATTTAATAAGAATAATCTCGGGTAGAAGCCGCTTTGCTAGTAGTTGGCCGCTATTTCAAGAATTGAGTATTCTCCCTCTAAGACATCTCTATATTTTTAAAGTTCTGAGAGAGTTCTATAAACGAAGCGGTAACACTCCCATTAGATTTTCTAGAAGTTATATTTTGAGAGTAAATAATATGGCTTTAGTTAATGTTCCATTTGCACACAGTTCCAAATATACTCATTTCTACACCATAACTGCACCAATTTCATTCAACAAATTACCTCTTTCTATCAGAATAATTCCGAATTTTAAATTATTTTTAAAAAAAGTAAAGGATTGGTTATTTTCATTAGACTGTGCTCACATTGAATTATTTCTACGAACTGTATCTTAATTTAGATTTAATTATTTTCACTTTCATTACTTATGTGCTTTATAATTTTGTCTATTCTAATATAATTCTCCTTTTTTTTTCATTTCGCATTACATTAATTACTAACTGATTTACCCCACATTTGAACTTTTTATTTTTGTACATCTATTTATCGAGGGTCATTCAACTCTAACTGGTAACAGTTATAGAATGATCTCTATTTTGTTCCATTTCTATGCTACTCTTATTTTTAAATCTATATTTTTAAAGTTCTGAGAGAGTTCTATAAACGAAGCGGTAACACTCCCATTAGATTTTCTAGAAGTTATAGTTTGAGAGTAAATAATATGGCTTTAGTTAATGTTCCATTTGCACACAGTTCCAAATATACTCATTTCTACACCATAACTGCACCAATTTCATTCAACAAATTACCTCTTTCTATCAGAATAATTCCGAATTTTAAATTATTTTTAAAAAAAGTAAAGGATTGGTTATTTTCATTAGACTGTGCTCACATTGAATTATTTCTACGAACTGTATCTTAATTTAGATTTAATTATTTTCACTTTCATTACTTATGTGCTTTATAATTTTGTCTATTCTAATATAATTCTCCTTTTATTTTCATTTCGCATTACATTAATTACTAACTGATTTACCCCACATTTGAACTTTTTATTTTTGTACATCTATTTATCGAGGGTCATTCAACTCTAACTGGTAACAGTTATAGAATGATCTCTATTTTGTTCCATTTCTATGCTACTCTTATTGTATAAATGTTATTTTGTATTAAGATGGAAATGAATAAAAATTGTATTGAATTGAAAAATGTCTCTAGCGAGGGAGGAAGCCTCGTTGACGGCCAATGTCTATAAGCTGACTCTATTACTCAGTAGGCTTTCTAAGGAGAATACGTAGCTCCCCCACCGAGTTTTGCTTGGAAGTTTTAGGGAAATTTGTATGCCCTTTTCTTTATTTATGTTATTAAGGAACGCACTAAGCACTTGACTATTGTTTATTGTTTTCACTATCACAAAAAAAAACTATCACCGTTGCCTTTTCTATCACACTTTTTACAGGAGAACACTTGATAATATTATTACAACATAAATGCAATGTATGCGCTATGCAGCCCAGTGGAACAATATGATTGTAATTGTCTTTCAGTAAACGAAAATCTTTCTGCATATTTGCGGCATTATTTACGATTACAACAAAAAATTTGTCCGCTTGATATTTTTCGATTATAATTTGCATTTGCTCCTGTAGGTATTTTCCCATGTGCTTTTTATCTTCAGTTATTAAAAAGTCAACAAAAACTGGGTCAGGCTTAGATATAATAAAGTTTATAATGCCTTCGTTGCGGATATTACTCCAACCATCACACTGAAGATGTAAATGTTGTGCATTGTGTAGTTGGTCTGCAATATTGCATTTTACAGCGTTGGATTCTTCCTCCAGTTAATTTGTGGCTAACTGCTTTCTTGATAGCAATTCGAATGATGGTTGTAATAGTCCGAAAAATGAAATTCACAAAGGATGTTCAACCAGTGATAAAGGAGAGCCACTAACATATATGGCTCTTGCTAACGTTTTATTTAACGATTCCTGAAATATATATAAAATTTAGCAAATTATAAAACCTACATACAAAACAAATGTAAATATTTTTATTAATGAAATGCTTACGTTTTCACTTTTTGATAATGGCAGGGATGGATTTGATGATTTAGTATTTGATTGCTCACTGTCTAGGCTGGGAATTGTATTGCTATCGCAGGAAGTTTCCACATCTTTTTTATAATATTTAGCGGTGACGTTGGTGATTTCACTATTTCACTATTTGTAATATTTTTTATGTCAGCCGGTCATTTAAAGCAGCTTATCAAATGTTTTGTTATTTTATTTATGTTTGGATAATAAGTTTTTCCGCAAAACTTGCATTTAGCCAATTTATCCATTTTATCGAAATATTTCCACACCACAATTTTATTTCTTCCCATATTAAATAAAAAATTAACTTTAATAACTAGAGAGAACACTGTACCAACTGCAATAATAAACTTATGTTTACTAACGTTTCTAAACCCAGATTAACCAGGGTGTCCGTTTGGATCCCAGGGGTAATCGAGGAACCTGCAACGCTGTTTGCACGAATGAAGCTGCAAAACAAGGACCTTAAGACAGAAAAGTGGAAACTCTACCACGCAAAGGAGCAGGCATTTTCATTCCACGAAAGAATTAATGAAGGTAATCCAAGCAAACCTTCAGCACAGTAGGGCAGCAACTGCCAACCTCTGTGCTTACCTCTTAGCTGGAAAAGCGGATATCGCCCTCATCCAGGAACCTTATTGTCTGTATAATAAGGTAACAGGATGGTGGAATAGACTGAAAGTGATTGCAAACAACGGAAACAGTAAGTGTAGAGCCTGTATTGTGGCACATAAGGATATTAATATTTCTCTATTCCACAGATCAGCACAGGCTGCTAAAAGGGAATCATGGAAAACTTTCTGCACCAACATATGCGATAATAATGGAGAGCACGATTAAAGAAGATCCTGTCCAAGGAACCACCAAGTTATCAACTTCTACAGGCGGGCAATAACTTGGCAACCGCAGCTGATACCTTGGAGACGCTGATGTGTGTACACTTCCCAAACGGTTTCAGCGAGGCAGCTACACCTTCCAAGCGTGGGGTCACTTGAACTGATACAAAATGGGAAGACACTGAGAACCTAGTTGATGCAGATAAAGTGACCTGGGCTATTAACTCATTTGAGCCATACAAATCACCGGGCTTGGACGGAATACTTCCCATATTCTTGCAAAAATGGATAGAATTAGACACCCTAAAGAAATCCCTGGTCAATATCTTCAGGGGATGTCTATATCATACTTACTTTTTATTTATGTCCTGTATCCCCTTGTGGGTCCTAGGGTCTCTACAACGCCTACGCGCCATCGTGTGCGATTTCTGGAAATGTGCCTCAGCTCTCCCCAACTCTTTCCCAGTTGCCGTGCTTCCTTCTCAACTGTTCTGCGCCACGTACTCCTAGGACCGCCGCGTATCCTGCCATCCTGGGTAAGCGGGTTCCATTGCATCGCTTGGTTAGCTATGGACCTGTCACCCTTTCGGAGAGTGTGACCGATCCACTGCCACTTTCGTCGTCGTATGGTTGTGCCTATAGGTTCATGGCCCGTTCTCTGATAAAGCTGTTCGTTAGAGATACGGTTTGGCCAGAATATCCTTAAGATGTAACGTAGACACCTATTGACAAACGTTTGCAGCTTCCTCGTGATAGTGACGGTCACTCTCCAGGTACCACATCCATATAGCAACACGGATTCAACGTTGGAACGGAACAGTCGTAGCTTGGTGTTTAAGCTAATTGCATTACTTCGCCAAACTATGGATAGCATCCCAAACGCAGATTTTGCTTTACCTATTCGGCTGGCTATATCCAGTTCGGTTCCGCCATCGGTTGAGACAATACTCCCAAGGTATTGGAAACTCTCTACTCTCTCAACTGTTTGTCCAGCAATGCATATATGAGTTGATGAGTTTGGTCCTAGGCTGATCATTTTTGTTTTTGCCGAGTTAATTTTCAGCCCAACGACGTCTGCTTCCCTCTCCACATTTGCTGTCATTTGGTGAAGGTCCATTATTCTGTGAGACAGTAGGCATACATCGTCGGCGTAGTCGAGGTGTTTGAGTTCAGATGTAAGAGTCCATCGAATTCCTCCATTTCCTGTTGATAAGGCCGCATTCAGCACATCGCTAATCACCAATAAAAACAATATTGGTGAAAGTATGCAGCCTTGCCGAACCCCACTTTGGACTTCGAATTCCTCAGACAGCCTTCCTCTGTGCAAAACGTGACATGTGGACCCATCATATGTAGCTTTGATAATTGCTATTAATTTATCCGGAATGCCTCTCCTGCGCAAGGCACGCCAAATAAATTCCCGATTGACACTATCAAACGCCTTTTCAAAATCGATGAACAACAGGTGGAGTGGTGATCGTGTTGATGTGGTCGACACAGGAGGATCCAGAGCGGAAACCTGCTTGTTCGGCGTCAAGTGTGTCTTCAAGGTGTTCTTTGATTCGCTCCAGGATGATTCTAGCTATTATCTTGGCCACAGCAGGCAGCACGCAGACACCTCTCCAGTTTTCGCACTGCAATAGGTTGCCTTTTTTAGGGAGCTTGACAATCATTCCCTTTTTCCACTCATCTGGAAAACTCTCGGCTTCCCATGTTCTCCCGACAAGTGGGGACAGTAGCTCTGCCGATGCTGTTGGCGCAGCTTGAAAAAGCTCCGCGGGTATGCCGTCAAGTCCTACCGCCTTATTAGTTTTCAGTGCTTTGATTGCGGTAAGAATCTCTTCTTTACTGGGGGTTGTGGTGCGAATTCGGGAACTTCTTTCTACGGACACTTCAGTCTGACTTGGGTGCATATTGCTGGCGAATACTCGGTTTAGAACCGAAGCAAAATGCTCCTTCCATCTCTTCAGTTGATCCTCATGCGATATTAGCAACGAACCGTCTAAGCCTTTCACTGGGTGTTGAGTAGAGCTTCGGCCACCTATAAGCTCTTTAGTGATTCTATAAACGGTTCTGCTGTCGCACCTCGCTGCTGCTTCTTCTGCTTCCGTAGCCAGCGCATTGATGTAATTGCGCTTGTCACGTCTCACGCTACGCTGTATTTCTCTCATCTTCATGCGATATAGGGACTCAAGCTCGAACCTCCCTGCTGCTGGAGTTGCTGCAATTTGAGCTCTTAGCTGTTTTCGTTCGTTGATCCTTCTCCAGGTATCCTCGGAAAGCCACGCCCTATGGTTTCCCTGTGATCGACCGACAATCCTTTCAGCACCTGATGTGAAAACAGTGTCTATATCATGCATACACACCAACACAATGGCAAGAGGTGAGGGTGGAGTGAGGGAAGGGGCGAAGAGCACAGCAATAACAGCAGCAGCAGAAAAGAAGCTGCAGAGGTCAGATGACTCGGCCGAATACCCATATATCTCCGACGGTGGGGAAGGCCGCTACATTGGAGACGACAAAAATAATAGCTCCGCCGTTTTGGCGTCCTCCGAATCAGAGGACGAAGATGAAGACGTTGAGAGCCTGACTTCCAGCATTAAACAGCTGGAACAAAGAGTACGTGCTATAAAGGCCAAACAAATGGCCAGAAGAGAGAGGAAGCGGCAGCTGGAGCTCCAACGCGCTTCACAGCAACAACAGAAGCAGCCAGAAGGCCAGCTGCAACAACAACAAAGGCAGCTGCAAATATAGCACCAAAAGCAGCAGCAACAACAACAGCAGCAGAAAACGCAACAACAACTACAGCAGCAAACAACACAGTAACAACCACAGTAGCAGTAGAAAAAGCAGCAACTGCAGCAGCAGCACAAACAGCAGCAGCCGCAGAAACAGCAGCAGCAGCAGAAACAACAGCAACAGCAACCGCAGCAACCGCAGCAACAACCGCAACAGAAGACGACTGCAAAGACAAAGGTGCCCTCAATTAATACTTACAAAATCGAGCTGAAGGATACCATCGAACTATGTAAGTCGGGCATGGGCAGTAATTTTTCTATTAAAAGATTAAATGAAAATAGTCATGTAATTTTTCTATTAAAAGATTAAATGAAAATAGTCATGCAATACAGTGGAAGAATATAAAAAAAATTAAAGAATTACTTAGGGACACGACGACGGAGTTCTTCTCCTTCACCCCGAAGGTGAAAAAGCGGCAAACAATTTTGCTGAGGGGGATAGACCCGTCTACTGATCCGGAGACGCTCCTTGCGCTGCTTAAAGAGAAAAAGTGCAACGAGCTCGAATTTGTAGGGGTCAAGCCATTCACCACAGCTAAGGCAAAAAGAGAGAAGCGGAAACTACCGTATGAATAGTTAAGTTAGTTAAGCTAGTTTTAAGCATTTTTTTGTCTAGCTATAAGTTTATTGAATTACATAATAAAAATGCAGTAAAAATGAAAAATGCGAAATGCAGCCTCGATGTGTCAAGTGTGGGAAGAACCACAAAGCAGAGGAATGCACTCTGGGTAAGGATGGAGTGCTCTAGTATGCTTTATGCAGGAACTGGAGACACACCGCAAACTATCGGGGTTGTCATAAGTTCCAGTATATTAAGAAAGTAAATCTGGTTCGTCAGGAGAAGGTCGTAGTGAAACGTCCACCTGCTCCAATTCAAACACAATCCGTGACTCTCCAAGTGACCTACGCCCAAATGGCGGCAGGTCGGGGAACCGCGGAACAGAAAAGACCGAAGGTTGCTTCTCAGGCTCCAGCGCCTAGAGCACCGGAGGCTCAAACTGACTTGTGGCCACCTTGCTCTCTATCCAAGGGCAGATGGAGCAGCTTCAACGTCAGGTACAGGAGCAGGCGAAACGGGTGGACCAGATCTACGCACTTCCGCCGGGCCTAACGCACCTCCAGTCGTAATGGGTACGAACATGGAGGAGCAACCCCTGAAGAACCTTGCGGTGAATGTGAATTCACTGGTTAGGATCGAGCGAAGAGCCGTATTGTTTAAGTTGCTAGATGTGCTTATGGTTAGCGAAACAAAGCTATCCCAGAAGCACAAGTTGGGGCACAATAAATACAATATTGTTAGAAGAGACCGATCCAACTCCATACAAGGAAGAGGTGTTGCGATCCGCATACGCAAACAACTGCAATTTAAGGTAATGTACAGCGGTGAAGGGCAAAGGTTCCAGGAGCTGGAAGCGTGTATCGTGTGCATCCCTCTCCGTAGTGGAAAAGGGATGTACTTGGTCGCACTCTATGCACCTGAAGCTACTCAATCTACTTTATTTATTTCAGAGCTCGAGACACTTTTTCGATTCCTAAGGCTGGAGTCGGAGCAGAATTATTTCATCATGGCCGGAGATCTAAACGCCAAACATAGAGAGCTACAGATAGTCCGTCGTTTCCTAGAAGCGGATCCTATCTGGATCTTATGCTGTTTAACGTACGGTTACAACTGACCGACATGGACCGACAAACTTTAAACTGCATGCACACATTATGTATGACAGTGACCATTGCGGACTCAGTGCCGTAATAACGATTCCTAACGAAATTGCGGAGTTGGAAGAGTTTGTCCAAACGTAATCCTTCAATTATATTGTAGTAGGACGCGTTGGACTCGCTTCTCAAGAACTCTGACAAGAGCACTCTTCTCGAATTCGCTCTACCCACCGTCCAATGGGAAACTATCAAACGAGGAGATTGACTGGTACCTAAAACAAGTGGACGAGACAATTAAACGAACTATGGACAATACGATACCTCGGTATCAACATACTGACAACGCAGACATATTCCGTAATGCAAGAATTAACGCACTACTCCAACACAAAAGTAGACTGCTATCGAGACTAAAAATCTTGTACAGACAGTCTACTGACAGCCAAAACTTGGAGGTTAGGACGCTGAAGTTGATCAAAAACCTCCAGAAATTAATTAGAGAAAATTACAGACTTTCTGTAAATTTGCATTAGAACAACAAAATTCGGGCTGTAAAATCCAACAACCAGAGTATGTTCCCGCAAATAAATAAAATATTTCGGAGAAATAATCAAAACGACCTTCCGTGTCTTAAGATCCCATGAACAACGAACAATGGACGAATACTTATAACTTCAGGTATAGATCCAGATAACGCAGTAGAGGATGACAACTTCTTTGTGATTGAAGATCCGCAGGAGAAGGTAGAGGCTATAGGAGCGACTTTCCAGGAAGTGTACAAGGTGAATGATACCATTTGCCCGAACCACGACCTGGAAAATCGCGTCCTTGTGCACAACTTCTACCTTCGAAATGATATAGAGCACTGGCGATCCGAGAACATAGGTTTTACCGAGTTCAATGACGATAAAATGCAAATAATGTCATCGCCGATGAAAGGGTACATCCCCCGTACATATCGAAGGTGAAGCTCCAAGCAATCTTCGACTCATTGAGGAGGAAAAAATCTGCGGGAATCGATGGGGTATCAAACATTGTGCTTCGACATCTCCCTCTAGAAGCGGTGAACATTTACACCACTCTGTTTAACAGCAGTGATACAACCCATCCCCAAAAGGGGTAAGGACACTTCCAATCCGGCAAAACTCCGGTCGATAAGTCTCCTTCCGAACATCAGCAAGGTATTCGAGAAAGTGATCAACAGAGCCCTGCTGAAGTGGACTGAGAACAGTAGTATAATTCCGGATAACCAATTCGGTTTTAAGGCGGGGCATGTTACAATACATGCCGCGTCTAAACTGGTATCGAATATCCAATGGAACAAAAGCAAGAAACAGTGCACGGGTGCCTGCCTGATTGACTTGGAGAAGGCCTTCGACACCGTATGGCTAGAGGGACTCTTCTACAAGCTGAACAGGCTGGGCATAAGCAAACCACTGCTATACATACTTCATAACATGCTCAAAGTTGAAGATCAACTTCCAGAAATCGGAAACCATTCTTTTTAGGGCGCCCTTACCTGGTGCCTCTAGGGATACCAGAAAGAATTGGCGAAAGTTCTCAATAGTTGGACCGCACGGACAGCCACTTGCGAGTCGAAGTGTAGTCAGATACCTGGGACTTTGGTTAGACCAATACCTATATTTTAACAAACATATAGATGCTGCTCTGGCCAGAGCCAAAGGTGCTTTTGCCCTTACAAAGAGACTTTTTTATAGCAAGCAACTCGATGCAAGGGTAAAGGTAATCTGCTACATGGCAATCATTAGGCCCATGCTTGTATATGGATGCCCCGTGTGGTTCAACGTGGGAGCAAGCTTGTTGGAAAAGATTCGGGTGTTTGAGAGGGCTTGCCTTCGGGCTTGCCTTCATTTGTACAGAACACCAGAGTCCCAGTACATAAAATTCTATCCCATTTAGTTCCTATACAACAGGGCCAACCTAATTAGAGTGGATAATTTCGTTATCAAGCTGATTCGAAGGCACATTGCAAGAGCAATGAGCTCGACGAACAACCTGATCTCCGGGGCTTATTACCCCAATTACGAGTATCATGAGAGAGTGCGCCTTAACGGCTTTGTTCCCTCAGAGGCGTTCCACTATTTTGATGAGAAGGATCTGTTCCAGGACAGATTGGCAGTGCCGTTAATCTTCCACCTTGCTCGGACAACTGTGGATAGGCGACTCAACTACGACAGAGACGTTGCACATGGTAGTGTGGAGTGTCTCCGGTTTAGTAGGGCGGTATCGGGTCGCGATATTTATGACGTACAACGTCAGTACGGTCATTTCTGGTGGCTAGCCGAAAGAGAGGAAACTCCTTCGTCGTTTCCTCCTAATCCAGGGTAGCCTGTTGGATGTTTAGGGTTGGCTGTTCTATATCCACGGCCGACTTACATAGTTTAGGTTTAGGTAGGTTGTAGGTAATATTTTAATAAAAAAAAAAAAATATATATCACAGCACTTGGATGAAAGAAATACCAAAAAAGCACAAACACCACAAAAAACGAAAAAAAAAATTAAATAAAAAAAAAAAAAAAAATTTACGCATAAAAATACGTAAGGTAGAATAAGATAGACTAATTTAGAATAAGGTAGTTTAGGATTTATTTTAAGGTAGATTTAAGTTTTGTATATAAGATCAATTAAAAAAAGTTCATGTACTAAGTTTTTGTCTAATTTTCTTAGTTACAATTTAACGTTAAATGAATAAAATAAATAAAATTTTCAAGTACGTTACGTCGAAAGACATATTTTTAAGTATTAGGTTTAGGTTAGAGCGCCCGCATAGGGCCAGTAACTTAGAATAAGGTAGCTAAGTTAGTTGAGCTAGTTTTAAGCGTTTTTTGTCTAGCATGTAAGTTATAATGAATTGATTAATAAAAATGCAGTAAAAATTAAAAAAAAGGGGTAATTTTTTTTATACCTAGTTTGGCACATCACTAATTACCAAATGTAATAAAAACCCATATTTGGGTGGGTAAATATAATATAGTTTTGGGTAAATACCCGGTATTTACCCTTTGATAAATTCCTAATGGTAGGTATACAAAATTTGCCCATCACTATTCCTGACCTCACTGCTCGATGACTCCTTATACCTACCCAATCCCGTTTCTCTTTGTCACGTATTCGTATTAAAGTGTGCCAATATGTTATACACGCACAGACATGTGAGAAACATTGCTCTCATTTAAGCCAAAAATAAAAATAATAAACCCATCAGATACAAATAAAACATTTATTAAAGCATAATTCGTTTAATCAAATTAAAATTACATACCAAATTTTGTAAGCTACATTTATTTTTTAAGGCTGTGTACAAGTGCTATATTTCATTATTGTGTAATACGGACCTTAGCATTTGCTTGTACATCCGGGCTTTCATCCATACGGTCGCTGGTATTGAAATGTTTTCTTAAGTAAACTGGACTGGCCTTTCCTTTGACATATTCTTCTGTTATATGAACTCCTTTGATATCAGAAGACGGAACGGTAAACATTGGATCAAGCAGTAATTGTTCCTAAGGCAAAATTAAATATAAATACGGATTCTTTAATTAAACAATTTTATCTATTGATATATTACGAGTATCTAGACCGCAGTCATAAAAAACATCAAATGAACACATTTTCATTGGAAATACATAATGCAACGAAAACGTGTACATTCTCTACTTCATATTTGAGATTTATTTCTTTTTGCGTATTGTTCGGCAAAAGATAGCATGCCTTGAATAACCTGATAGACAATTATACCTAGATATTGAATCCTAATAGAAAGTATTTGAAGTCAATAGTATATATTGCGTTAGTATATATGTACAATACAACTGAAATATTTCCAATTTACCATTGGAAAGCATTCCATTCACTTATATCTGCTCTGTGGAAGCCCACACTTATAACAAGAAATTGCTTTTAATCAGTGTCCAGTACTTGTATTCTTTTCCGTACTCCCACAACCGAGAGATTTTAATATCTATATCTAACACTTTTCACAACACCGGAAGGTCTATACTTAATTTCCGAAACGCACTTGAAAAAGAAATCTAATGTAAAAATAAAAGGATATTGTGCGTTTTACCATGCTTACAATCCGTCAGAAAGAGCTAGAGGCGGATCTTCCCTATTCATAAAGATTATTAAGACCGCTGCGATACAAGTAAGTACAGTTCTTGTAAGAAATAAACACTCATACTGCAATATCGCGTCCATTTATTGTTCTCCGCAATATAAACTTGGAAAGACCGACTTTATAAATCTTTTGGACTCACTTGGACCGAATTTTGTCGGTGGTGATTTCAATTCGAAACACACCTTTTGGGGTTCAAGATGCGATTCTACTAAAGGCAGACTACTTTACGAAACCGGTATGCACAATTTAATGCTGACTTCTCTTCTACGGGAAAACCGACACATTGGCCCACCGACAGTGCAAAAACTCCTGACAACTAACTGGGACGCCTTTAGGAAATATTGTACAAAAAATATTGTTCTGAATGTGTCGCTTAAGACACCGTATGAAATAGAAGATGAAGTCGATAGATTAATTGAAGTCATGCAAAACGCCGCATGGAACAACACTCCCTATAGGAGGAAAGAAGTCATAAATAGCGAAGGTAAATAACCGCCGGAAATAAAAAAAAACTGATACGCCATGCACATGGAAGAAACGTTTAAGCCATTTGATGAACAGGGGCCAACAGAAAGCCTTGGTGGTACGATTACGACACCTGTCTCTTTAAAATAAAGAGCGTGTGGTTGGTCGTACTTTGCCAGACAATAAAAAATCTTAAAAATAACAATACCCCAGGATATGATTTAATAACCGGACAGATCTTCAAGGAATTGCCAAAGAATGCCCTGATCAAGCTTCTGCATATTATAAATGCCGCGCTAAGATTATTATACCTTCCAAGACAATGGAAAGTCGTCGAGGTTATAATGGTACCAAAACCGGGAAAACCTCAAAAAGACAAAAATTCATATAGACCGATATCGCTCCAGAGGATAGTATCTAAGGTATTTGAAAAGCTTTTGTTAAAGCGCCTACAACCGGTCATTGAAGAAAGAAGTTGGTTTCCTGACTATGAATTCTTCTGCTTCAGAACAAAGCATTCCACAATTGATCAGGTTTATAGAATAACAAATGAAATAGAGAAAACCTTAGAGAAGAAAAAGATATGTTCTAGCGCTTTTCTAAACGTCTCCCAAGCCTTCGACAAGGTATATGAAATTTCAGAATTCTACCTTGCAAACAGGCTATTCCGTGTAAAACACGGATCGAAATAGTCCCAATTTAAGGAAATCGTTGCCGGAGTACCGCAAGGAAGTGTTCCTGGTCCGGTCTTTTTTTTAACAGTACACTCGAGATATAACTCAAGAAGAAGGCACTTTCGTAGCTACGTCCGCGGACGATACGGCTATATTAAAAACAGATAAATCAGTCGAGTCAGCAACTGTAAAGCTACATCGAGCTTTGGACAAATTTTGCTAGTGGACAAAGATTTGGCGCATTGCTCTCAACGAGACCAAATCAACTCATGTGAACTTTACTTACAAACAAATTAACAACCTACACATGTTCATTAACTCGTAACAAATACCGTATGCAAACGAGGCAAAGTATCTAGGAATGACATTAGACGCGAAACTCAAATGGAAGTAGCACGTTAAAAAGAAACGCGACGAGCTTGAAAATAGATTCAGACAAATGTATTTGCTACTTATTAAGCTAGTTAAGCATATATAACAAACTGCTTTTATACAAGACCGGTTAAAGGGTAGTGATGCGACGTCGTGAGAACAGAAGCGTTCTCACCTAGCCTCTCACTACTAACTCCTACTCTCACCTCCACGTTGGTGACTGGTGGGTGCCTAGTACCTCGACTGAAGATTGGGTAACCAACCCCTTTGGAGGGTCGTTGGTGGCAGCGGACGAGAGAGGGGGGAGGAGTGTTTTCTCACTAAGGTACCTCCTCTGGTTCCAGGCGGCAGCGGAGGGGTTCCCTAGATGGAACCAACGGTGGCGTCTACAGTTCCAGTCAGGCCGAACTATTTAGTGTAATCCCTATAGAGCTGCTCTGACATATTCGGATACTAGGTCTATTGGGATTTCCAATACCGAGCCAGGGTGTTGGAGAAGAGTTGGTGGGGGATGAACTCTAAATGGGCCAACGGCAGCGCTCACATCCCAAAGTGGGTTACTGGCACCGGAATAACCGGCCTGCTGTCCGGTTGGAGGTTGTGCCGCCGGGTTAACTTCCCGACCATGTAAAAAAACACTAGTTAAGAGAGAGACACGAGGAGCCTCGGATAAGGATTTCCCTCAAAAACTCAAAAACTTGAGTCTGTCCTCACGCGGTACAAGGCAGATATTACCGCGATCCAGGAGATACGATGGATAGGATCAGGTATGATGAAAAGGAAAAATTGCGATATTTATTACAGCTGTGGGAAACCGGCTTAGGACAAAAGTTATTGACTTTAAGCCGATAAGTGATCGCCTAGCTGTGATCCGCATCAAAGCTGCTTTCCAAAACATAAGCCTAATATGTGCACACGCCCCTACCGACGAGGCTGAAGACCCTATCAAGGAGGAGTTTTATGACCTCCTGGATGGAGTCTACGGAGCCTGTCCGGAGTATGATGTCAAAATTGTGCCCGGGGACTTCAATGCCAAAGTCGGAAAGGAAAACATCTTTGGCGGGTTAGTTGGTAAACACGGAATCCACGAATCGACCACAGACAACGGGTACCGACTAACTGACTTTGCGGCAGCTCGTAATAAGGTGATAAGTAGCACTAGGTTTCCAAGGCTAAGGATCCACACAGCAACCTGACGCTCTCCAGACGGTCGACCCGCCAACCAAATCGACCATGTGCTAATCGATGCGAGGCACGCATCCAACATCCTCAACGTGCACACATTCCGAGGGGCAAACGTCGACTCTGATCATTTTCTTGTTGCGGCTAAGTTCAGAGCTCGACTATCCAACGAGATATAGCTGCGAATAGCCCAGAAGAAGAAATTCGACGTTGGACGCCTTAGCACACCTGGAGTAGCCAGAGTCTACAGAGAGCGCCTGAGTGAGAAACTCTCCGCAGTGCATCCGCCTACCACAGGCGCCAACATCCAGTGGTCCCACTATCGCGATATCATCAAAGAGGTAGCCGAAACCACTTTAGGGAACCAGCCACCCCAGAGAAAGAGCCCGTGGTATGATGATGAATGCGTACGCCGGAAAAAGGTGTCAGAAGAGAAGCACATATGAAGACTCTGCAGCGCAAAACAAGGGCAGCGAGGTAAAAGTATCTAGCCAGGAGGAGGGAGGAGAAGAAAATACTGCGTAAAAAAGAAAAGGGCCTACGCAGTCTCCCAGCTCAAGGAGATCGAAGAGTCTCATGATCAAAGCAACATCCGGAAGTTCTACAAGAAAGCCAAGCAACTGGCTGCTGGCTTCAAGGCCGGAACACAGGCTCTTCGAAATAGCGAAGGAAATCTAGTCACCGAAGCGCAGGGAATAGTAGATGTGTTTAAGCAACACTTCCAGCAGCTACTAAATGGGCATCATGTAGAGAGAGTGATAGGGCAAGAAGAGAACCCACGTCCAGTCAATGAAGAATCAGTTCCAGCACCCAGTATAGAAGAAGTTGGCTTAGCAATAAAAAAGCTTAAGAACAACAAGGCCGCCGGCTCTGATGGTTTACCAGCGGAGTTTTTCAAATACGGTGGTGATGTTTTGGTAGGGCGCATGCACCAAATCATCAACCAAGTATGGGTGGAAGAAAGCATGCCCGATGACTGGACTATCAGCTCCATATGCCCCATCTACAAAAAAGAGCGATCCTATGTCTTGCAAGAATTATCGAGGCATATCCCTGCTTAATGTCGCATACAAGATCCTATACAACGTACCGTGTGAACGTCTCAAACCATTCTGCAACACACTAATAGGCACGTACCAGTGTGGCTTCCGGCCCGGCAGATCGACTATAGACCAAATTTTCACACTGAGGCAAATCCTGGAAAAGACCAATGATTTTCAAGTCGAGACTCACCACCTATTCATCGACTTCAAGGCCGCATATGATAGCATTCATCATCAGGAGCTTTATGTGGCGTTAGCCAAATTCGGGATCCCGGCAAAACTGATCCAGCTTTGTAGCGTGACGCTGGAAAACACGCGCTGCAACGTGCAATTTGGAAGTAGTTCCTCCGAACTATTCCAAACATGCACCGGATTTCGGCAAGGAGACGCACTATCATGTGACTTCTTTAATCTCGTGTTAGAGCAGATAGTGCGCAGGGAGGGTGTCAACACGGAAGGCACTATTTTCAACAGATCCGTCCAGCTACTGGGGTATGCAGACGATATCGACATCATCGGTCGCTCCCAGCGTGCCGTGATAGAGGCTTTTACGGTGACTGAAGAACAGGCGAAATTTGTTGGCCTTGTAGTAAATGAGGATAAGACTAAGTACATGCTATCAACAAACAAACAAGCATCTGTCCACCACCTAGGACAGAATGTCACTATTGATAGCAACAATTTTGAGGTAGTTAAGGAGTTTATCTACCTCGGAGTAAACATGAACTGCACAAATGACATCCTAGTGGAGATCCGGCGAAGAATTACCCTAGGAAACCAATTGGGTTCAAAACTCCTAACTCGAAGGACAAAATGTATGCTCTACAGAACCCTTATCCTGCAAGTTCTGCTTTATGGCGCCGAGTGCTGGACGATAAGCAGGAAGGGAGAGCTGATACTGGGCTCCTTCGAAAGAAAAATTCTTCGGCGGATTTTTGGTCCTGTGTGCGAGGAGGGCGAATGGAGGAGAAGATACAACTGCGAACTCTATGAGCTGTACCAAGATGTGGATGTAGCGGCCACATCGAACGAATGGACAATAATGCTCCAGCTAAGAGGATCTTCGAATCCCAGCCACCAGGTTCGAGACGACAAGGAAGAAGCAGCGTGCCCGAGATCGCAGAGGATGCAAGGCTACAGTGTCTCAGACAGAGACTCTTCACGGGTCGGGAGCTCGTTAAGTAAGTAAGTAAGCTTTTATACAAGCAAGTGCTTAAACCCATTTGGACGTATGGTATACAACTTTGGGGTTGTACCAAACGAAGCAATAGAGATGTCCCACAGTTTTTTCAAAGTAAAATGCTAAGAATCACAGTAAATGCCCCATGGTATATCAGAAACAATGATATCCACAGAGGCTTAGGGGTAACTACCGTCGATGACGAAATAACGAACTCCGTATTCCGCAAACATTACTCCACAGCAGATAATGTATACAATTTCACTGCCATGATTCAACTCAAATTCGCGGAAAACGAAAAAGTTTATACGTTTTTTGTTGATTTTAGGGACGGCTTCGACAGAGTGCCAATAAATCACCTAATGTACAAACTACTTGAAATGGGAGTGTCTTCCAAAATAGTGAATTTTTTGTAATGTGTGTATAAAGAAACAAGTTCGGTAGTGTGGACTCGATCTGAATTTTCAGATTTAAAACTCTTTCCGCAAGGATGCCTGCTGTCACCAGTACTCTTTCCGATGTATATAAATGATCTGCATGAACATCTGGGGGGAGGACTGTTTATAGGCCAGCTTAATACAAGCTTACTGTTATATGCAGACGACATCGTTATTTTGGTCGATGATATTAAGATCCTGCAGAGAATGATAAACAAACTAGAAACATATTGTAATACCTGGGGCATGAAGGTAAATCTGAACAAGAGTTAAATAATGGTTTTCAGAAAAGGTGGAAGACTAGCCAGTCAAGAAGAGTAGTCGTATAGAGGAGAACCGATGAAAATAGTCTCTGAGTATAAGTACTTAGCAGTTGTATTTACACCTCGAATGTCTTTTGTAAAGCATGCAAGCAGAAACTCTTCGGATAAAGCTAGTATAAATGGAACATAGAAGGACTTCTTCAAAAAGAAAGAAATCACGCTTAACATGAAATGGAAATTATTTTTAGCAACTTGTAGAGCAATACAAGCATATGGGGCACAAGTATGGGAATATTCTTACTTTGAAGATGTAGACAAGTTACAATGCTATTTCATTGAACGTTTGTTAAAACTACCTGTTTTCACCCCAAATTATGTCATAGCACTCGAAACTGGAGCGGAAGGGGGTTATATATATATATCCTAAATTTACATATGCGATACATTGCAAAAACATT
Source organism: Pocota personata (assembly GCA_963082735.1). Taxonomy (NCBI): domain Eukaryota; kingdom Metazoa; phylum Arthropoda; class Insecta; order Diptera; family Syrphidae; genus Pocota; species Pocota personata. The sequence continues at coordinate 100,754,015 of OY720429.1, read as the reverse complement.
ATTTGAATATAACACAGAAAGGCTACCACATAAACTGTGAAATTTAATAAAAACCAAAAAGATATATTGGTTCAAAGAACTGCAGAGGTTAAGCTGGCTTAGATTGGGATGTGCAGTTAACACAAACCGAATGGCACAGGAATTGCATTTCACTAACAGACAATTTGAAGAAGCAGATATACCATCATCATGTATCTAAAGCCGCAAATAGTCAAACACGAATATACAAATACTTGTGTTTTACTAAAGGTAACTCATATTGCAACGATAAAAACGCACAAAGCGATATAACATGGATTTTAAAAGCGCGAGCAGATCTTATTCATCTAAATGGGAAATAGCTATAAAATCGGCGGAACAAGATTGTGCACGCTATGCAATTTAAAGGCGGAGGAAACAATACAGCATTTTATGGATAGATGTCCCGTACTTAGGGAAATCAGGTGCAAATACTTTACTAAAAACTTACTTTTAGAAGAAGAATAAGTTGAGATTGTAGATGGAAATTTAGATGAAAACTGGAAAAATGATATCCATATATAATAAGCGCACTGAATTACAGAAAATTAATAATTGAGGAATTTAATTAAATAAAATTGTCAACGTATAGCTTAAAGTAAAAAGCCCTCTCTATCGACGATGGGTTAGCCCATGTCGTATGCTTTGTTCTTTTCTTTATTTCTTAAGTATAAACAAATTAAAAAATTGATATCGTATAAAACTTCTCGCAAAATATCATAGAAATAAAGAACTTATTATTATCATTATTATTAACTCCGCATTCGTCTTCATGGTCATTGCAACAACGTTATACTTCAAATTCTGGACGAAGAACGAAACCGTTTGATCTAGCGCAATAAGGACCAGCCACATTTAATGGCGGGTTTCAGCAAGTGCTTTTGCTGGAAACCTATCTGTCCTACCTACGCGAATATTTTTGAATTTAAAACTACTTGATAAGGAAACTTAGTCGTAGTAAACCAGTAGAAGGGAGGTATTGTTTAGTGAGTAAAATCTCACACTACTAAGAGCACTGTGCTCAGAGTTGTTTTAAGCCAGGGGCAGGCCACGGAGGCGTCTTCAGTGTGGATGAAGGGGGCGGTGGCAGGAACGCGGTTGCACGGCTTAACTCGTTGGACGGGACTGGTTATTGTCTCCTATCACTCCCAAACACAAAAATATCGTGCAATATGCTTACTTAAAAGAACCTACTGGAAAAGAGAAGAAGCTAATCTAATTAGACCACGGACGGACTTCAAGAAAGACAGGAAAGAAGACAGGAGTAGAAGAAAAGCTCAAGGGCTTGTACCTATATCCCGGAGAGAAGAGGGTATAGCAGATATAAACTAACCTAACTATTCTAACTAAACCTAATTTACTCCAAAACTTAAGCCCTAACCTATATCTAAACAAACTTATAGCTATCCTATTCTAGACTTTTTTTTTCTTTAATTTTTTATTTCATTCCACTCATACACCAACATAATTTATAGTTCTCATAAACTTAAAACTACACTATTATAATACCTTAAAGTAACTGACCTAAGGGGTGCACAATACTTATAATATGATTTTTATGAAACTTACGAGTAGTTCTAGTGTTTTAATTTTAATTGATGTTTTTTTGTTAATTTCAAATTTAATTTTTTTTATTTTTTTTTGTATTATTTCATTTTAAGGAAAAACGTGAGGAAACCATTTAGAACACATTATTTTTTTGTTTGTAAAAACTAATCTAGGTGATAAAAACTAAAACTACTTTAACCTAATTTTCGGGTCGGACCAATCAAATCAGAGTTAGACCATTTAATCGGCCATTCAGCGGTATACCAAAAATCACATATCACGGTCCGGCCCAGCTTAACCTAAGTGTTAGCCTTAACCCAGTCGAGCCACCAATATCTTTCCGTATTCAGCCTGTCGTCGTTTACTGAATCCCTCTCAGGTATACTTACGCAATATCTCAAGTCATCGTTTCCTTCTCCTAAGTCCACTGGCTCGTAAAGGATACGTTTATCTGTAGCCCTTCTAGCAAGCTGGTAAATAATAGAAACGTTCAGTGAATCTGGCAAATAAATGTTGTTAAGAATGAATGCTACATTATTTGAACACAACCTTTTGTGCGCTACACATTTATGTACTTGTACATTGGAAGTATTGTGAACAAAACCTGAAATCTATTCCAATAAACATACAGACTCTTCTTCCTGTCATTCCATTTTTGTCAGCAGTCGTTGTGTTTCGACCAAACACAATCTCCCATCTTTTAATTAGATTTTCAACAGGTTATGGGCCCAGTCCCCGCAAAATAAAATAAGCTTCTTAAATAAAAAAGTTCTATAAATACGCTTAAGTAGTTTTCGGTTTCGGATGAGCAATTTTTAATCATATTTTTAATAGTCTGGAAAATTGCGGTAAAATCCTATTTGGTCATAAAAGGCCTGTGGAGTTGTTTCGAAGATGGACCAGGAGCTACGGTAACGCCAGCGCAATTGGCCAACGACCTGAAGGCTAAGTCCGAATTAATTTTGCTGCTTGAGACGTAGATTAATCATACATAGCTGATGCAACAACTGCAAAAAGAACGTGGGACAGCCTGGCAAGCGCATTCGAGGACACTGGTCTCTGTAGGAAGGTAGACTTGCTGAAGCAACTAGTTCAGTTTAAATTGAACGAGTGTGAGTCTATGGAGGATTACGTCAACAAAATGGTTATGACTTCGATTAAGGTAAGAAAAGCTGGTCTGAATATCGATGATGAAATAGTTGCGTCGTTAATGCTGGCTGGTCTGCCAGAGGATTACAAGGCATTGGTAATGGCAGTCGAGAATTCGTCAGCAAAACTAACAAGTGACTCCGTTAAAACTTTGCTACTACAACAGGTTAAATTTGATTCAAAAAATCCGGAAAACGTAATGCTAACGAATTCCAAGTTTAAGCTACAGAAAAGAGAACCCCGTGTTAAATTTAGATGCCATAACTGTAGTAAAATCGGTCATTTCGCAAGGCAATGTCCATCAAAAAAATGGCAGAAAGACAAATCGCATGAAATAATGTTTACATCTTTTTTGGCTAATAGTGCGGTTTCAAAGAACGTCTGGTACGGTGATTCGGGTGCATCGACGCATATGACAATGTGTAAATCGGTTCTCAAAAATCTCAAAGCGCCGGTGCATAAAGAAATAGTTCTGCAAATAACGTGAAAATTCCGGTTGAATGTATAGGCGACGCTAATGTAACTCTTTTTAACGGTAAAAATAGAACGGACGCCACCATATACAATGTACAATATGTTCCTACCTTGTGCGCAAACCTACTCTTCGTTAGTCAGTTACCTAGGAACGGTAAAATAGTGCGGTTAACATTTACAATGAGAACAATGAACTTATTGCAACCGCGACGTTAATTTATAATATGTACCGTTTGAATTGTGTGTCGAACGAACACACCGTTTCGGATGCAGTTGCGTTACATACGCAAGCGGATACTAACTTATGGCATCGTCGTATGGTGCATATATGCGACGATAATTTAAACAGGTTAAAATATGCGGTAAACGGTGTTGAGGTGTGTAGAAACTTGGACAAAAAGTGTATCGTGTGCATTAAAAGCAAGCAATCGCGCGAATCGTTCAAATCGATCTGTGCCCGAGCAAAGGCCGTTTTGGACTTAATTCACTCTGATATTTTTAGACCAATGCCTGTTAAATCTTACGCGGGATACAGGCATTTTGTTACATTTGTAGACGATTATAGTCGAAAATTGTATCTCTATCCCATAAAACAAAAGTCGGAGGTTTTTGAAAAATTGTTGGTATTTAAAACTTTAGTAGAGAACCAGTGCTCTAAGAAAATTAAAGTTTTACGTAGCGATAATGGAACTGAGTATTGTAATGATAAATTTAAAATTTGTTTGATAGGTTGCGGCATCAAACATCACAAAACAGCTCCTTATACACCGCAACAGAATGGGGTTTCTGAAAGGATAAACCGTAATATACTTGAGCGAGTGAGGTGCATGTTATTTGATGCAAAAATAAGTGTACGTTTTTGGGCTGAAGCGGCATCGACTGCAGCATACTTACTCAATCGAATCCCATGTAGAGCTGATAAGCCAACGACTCCGGAAGAGCTATGGTCAAAAGTGAAGTCAGATTTGACCATGCTGCGAGTGTTCGGATGTAAGGCGATGGTGCACGTTTCGTGTGAGAAACGTCAGAAGCTTGATCCGAAATCTATCGATTGCATTTTCTTGGGATACAGCAGTGAGTCTAAAACCTATCGTCTCTATCACAAAGTAAAGCAAAAGATCATAATTAGCCGAGATATCGTCTTTTTTGAGAGCGTACAGGATGGAGACATTCCTCAAGAGAACAACTCGACTAATCACAATGTCAATTCGGGTGAAAGTAGTCATCCAGAATTTTACATTGGTCATGAAGAGTCATTTAATAATTCTTCATCTGAAGTTGTTCTTACAGACACCACCGATCCTGATGTTACCGGCGATGATTTCGAACCCGGAGAAGATGACACTGTCCAAAAAGCTGATGATCCACCACGTATTCAAGATGTTTCAGAAGAACCAAGAGATAATGAACCTGATACCGGAAAGTCGGCAGAAAACCTCTTCGATAATGAGTTGGATGTGGTTCGTAAATTAAAAAGAATCGCTAATCGGAACTCGAAAAATCAGGCAAGTTTTAATGTAAGATTTGATCAAAATGATCCCGTTACAGTTGAAGCGGCCGTGTCTTGTTCAGATGCACATATGTGGCAGAAAGCGATGCAAGACGAATTTGAATCCTTGAAGCAGAACAACACTTGGGATCTGGCTGAGCTACCGAAGGGCAAAACTCCGTTCAAATGCAAATGGATCTTCAAAACAAAGCGCAATGCATCGGGTGAAGTTCTAAGGTACAAGGCGCGCTTGGTAGTGAAGGGGTGTTCTCAAAAAGAAGGCATCGATTATCAAGAAACGTTTTCTCCTGTAGCCAGGTACTCGTCAATTCGTTTCCTACTTGCACGTGCAGCCGAATTTAGAAATAAAGGAAGACATCTTTATGATGCAACCAAAATGCTTCAGCGATGGAACGACAAGAGTTCGCAAATTGCGCAAGTCTTTGTACGGTTTGAAGCAATGGAGTCGCGTCTGGAACGAGAAGTTAAACGGAGTTCTACTGCAAGCTGGTCTTAAACGATCTGAAGCAAATAAGCGTATTTATTATAACACTGAGAAGAACCAGTTGACATTCGTCGCTGTGTACGTAGATGACGTGCTGATATTTTCCAACGATGAAACTCGAGAAGTTCTTTTGAAAGATGTGTTGAGGAAAAACTTTCAAGTGAAAGATTTAGGTGATGCTTCTTCAGTATTGGGTATACGGATCACTCGTGACAAGTCAGTTGGCCCGATTGCAATTGATCAGACCCAGTATATCCTTGAAATTCTAAACCGCTTTGGAATGTTTTTTTTTTTTTATAATTTGCACTTGTTAAAGGGGATATGAATACCCTTATACTAATTTTTTTTAGAACACGTGCGTTTTTGTGGAAAGAGGAAGAGACAGAGAGAAAGACAGAGTGGTGTAGTTTGAAACTCAGGTGGTATTAGGTTTCTGTAAACTCCAAGGGTGGCTGTCCAGATAACTGGGGAGTATTTTGTTTGTTTTCGCTATTATTGTCGTTGCTTATGATTCACAGTATTTTTTTCCGTCCACCTGATGTCATCATCACGATCAAGTTGCATTTTAGCCATATGACCACCCTGCTGCCTTCACAGTAGAGTTGACTTAGCTTTCGCAAGTGATCGACTTTTTTATTTATTTCATGCGAAATAAATAGATGATTCTTGACATCAGGGTTCGAACCGTGAATCAACAGCGTGACAAGCGATGATGTTACCACTACACCACGGCTTTGGAATGTCTGACTGTAATCCTGTAGAAACACCACTAGATTTAAACCAAAAAATTTCTTTACAGATGTGTCCAACCTCAGCAGACGAGCGGCAAAATATGCCAACGGTACCCTACATGGAAGCTATAGGGAGCCTGCTCTTCGCCGCGCAGACGACTAGACCTGATATTAGTTACACAGTCAACGTACTAAGTAGATACAGCACTGATCCAGGGAAAGCTCATTGGGCGGCTTTAAAGTGAATCTTCCGATACCTAAAGGGTACTGTCAACAAAAAACTGATCTATAAAAGGGAGTCTGCAAACATTCAAGGTTTTTGTGATGCCAACTGGGCAAGTGATGTATTCACCAGCAGGGAGCTGCAGTGTCTTGGTCATCAAAACGGCAGCCTACTGTTGCACTTTCAACAACGGAGTCCGAGTTCAAGGCAATGGTTGCTGCGGCTCAAGAATCAATCTGGCTGAAACGACTTGTGGGCGAACTGTTCTCTGATTGCTCTAAAAAGAGGTACATCTTTTCTGCGACAACAAGAGCGCAATTCAACTTGCAACAAACAACGCTTATTCAGTACGAACTAAGCATGTGGAAACAAAAACTAAATTCATCCGTGAAAAAATTCAATTAGGAGTCATCAAGCTGAAATTCTCATCCACCGATGAAATGCTGGCTGATATATAAGTTAAGCGCTCCGCAGATACAATTCGATTAGGATTAATTGGTTAATAGTTAAAGATAAAACTAACTTACTTTGAAATAATTTAAATTTTGTTATTATTGAACTAAATATTCATTCAGGGAAAGTGTTGTTTAGAATGAATGCTACATTATTTGAACACAACCTTTTGTGCGCTACACATTTATGAACTTGTACATTTGAAGTATTGAGAACAAAACCTGAAATCTATTCCAATAAACGTACAGACTCTTCTTTGTGTCATTCCATTTTTTCAGCAGTCATTGTGTTTGGTCGTTCTCCCATCTTTTAATTAGATTTTCAACAATAAATCCTATTGTAGACCAATACTAAGGCATCCGTATCCCCTTGTCTCTCCAGGAAGTGGGTTCGTCTCGTCCCAGAGACGTGCCAGATGTTACAACCTTCACCATCTCCTTGGTCAATATTCATTTGAAATGGCCCCTAATGCTTCAATAAAGCCACTACCGTCCGATGTTCTCTATGTTAAGTACGCCTGGTCCTCATTTTCGGTCTTTGTCTCGTCAGTGTAGTCATCCTGTTAGGTCATCGTCGCGCCTAGTCAGCAAAAGGACCGCCTTTCCAATTCCCCCAAGCACCATCATCGCACAAACAAATTTTCACCAGCGCATCATTACACTGACTTGACTACTGAAATGGGTTGTACTACATTTGAATTTATTCTTTTCATTAAGTCGAAGTTGTACTTATAATAGATCTTCAAGAAAAAAATTATTTAAATTTCATTTAAAAATCCTGCTAAAACTGAAACATAATTAAAAAAAATCTGCTCTTAACATCTGAAATTCAGCTGAATGTACTTTAGTACATCTATCAAAGAAAAAAAAATTCCAACAAAAATATCAAAAAAAATTACTGACGGTTTTCTTTATCCCCCGTGCTGATTGCTGATGTTCCAGCTGTATTATCGCGAACCAGAAACCAAAAATCTTAAGCGCAGGGCTTATCGTTATTCCTAACCTTAATTTACACTATTAAAATTATATCAAAACCAGCTGAATTCTTATTATATCACTGCACTAATCACTAAAAGGGTTTATCCACCTGTGCACCTCTATTCTTTTGCGTGGCCTTTGCTCCTTTCTGTATCTTTGTAACCCACTTGGAGAATACCGATAGGTTGGTTTGTGACTAGCCGGTATACTTTACGGTCCCCGGTAGCCGTTGCTTGCAAAAACTGGGGCCTATCAAAAAAATTGTTTCCAAAGGCTTGGATGTAGCAGCTCGTCCCAAGTCCTCTCTTATTTCGTTTCCAATATGTCCTCTTCTAGAGCGATACTATTGCCCCCGCAATCTTCTCTTTCTGCCCACTAAAAAAAATCTTCTAAAAATTCCCTTTCCTTTTTCTTGTGTGCCACTGTCTTTTTGCTCGTTATTCCACTATCTGTAGTGTAGGGCCATCGACCGTTCACCTTCGATTTAATCAGAAAAGTGATCACCGGTCGATGCTCTTTTGAATTAGTTTCCTCCTTTTTTTTCTCATTTTCATAGTCTTTTTCTTACCACTTCATTTTCATTCATTGCCTGTATCTCTTTTCGTTCATATATTTTGTCTCTGTCTCCCTCTTTGATATATCGGTCGTCCTTTGTCATTATCCATATGATTGAAAAAGGGAAATTCCCTTTGCCAATGTACATATAACAATTTAATAAGTTACCATAATTACTTAAACTCGAACCATATAACAACATAACATAACTTACATTAGTATACCTAGCCTATCCTATTTCATACAAAATGTATTTACTACTGACTATACTACAGAAATTGTTACCAACGGAACGAATAACAATTTCACATAGGATCTTTTCCTCCTTCATTAATTCCTCCACGTTAATTCGCCAAAGTTTACACTGGACGGAGATCCATGCCAGTGAAGATGGCTCGCACCGTTGGACACCTTAAGACTGAACTATAATAGAAGAATGGTTTCGTACGACCACTTCCGAAACAGTGCGAATACAAAGGATTTGTATTGTGTGACCATAATGACTTTTTGTTTCGATTCGTTAAGTTTTCGTTCACTTTTGCTCACTTACGAAAGAGAATGGATTCACTCTTTCGTAAGCATACGTATGAACATTTGACAAGCGATCCCCCATCTAAGTACTAACCGCGCCCGATGATGCTTGATTTCGGTGATCGGACGAGAAGCTTTGCTTCCGAACACATACGCCTATTATGGGCTACTTGAGCAATTGACAGTACAGAAGGAAACTTAACGTAGAATTATGACATTAGCTTCCGATTGCTTCCGACTATTATAGTTCAGCCTTTACTCTTGTGGTCACCAGGGATTGCTTGTGCCCGGCTCCACTATGGATGTAGATCTGTGGTATCTCTGAATAAGTTGCTATTCGTAATTTCTTGATTGTCATTGTTTATATTTTATGTTTGTGTTGTGTGCTTGTTGACTAGTGCCACCTTTGGTTACTGGTGTCACATTTGGTGACTAGTGTCATCTCAACCAAATAATTTTTCGTATATGTATTTACATTTTGTTGTACACCCCTATTGCGATTGTCAATTATCAATTGGTATTTGATACTTATCAACCAATTTCTTTAATCGGTATTGTGATTGTCAATTATCAATGTCAATTTCTATTAATTTTTGACTTTTCTGTCATTTTGCATCTGTTTCTTTCAACTGCAAATAACTAGTTGCTGAAAAGAAAATAAATTTGGTAATTGAGATATAACACTGGATTGCAATAAAATGTACGGTTTTCTGTGTAAAGTCTATAGTTTATTTAACTGATTTGACGTATTTGACCTTAGGTGTATGTATATTTGATCCATTTTGGACAAATACATTCTTCCAGGTCGTTAACAACATCTTTTAAAATGACTGACAATGTGGACTGTGCTGAGCCAATTAAAAATTCATTCCCGACACTTAATTGGTAAGACCCTTGCGCAAAGAAACGTAATGCTGCGCATAATTTTATTGGGAACTGATGTGCATCTTATTGGTGTTTTAATCCTAGCATATTTCAGATAAAGTATAAGGAAAAGCTTCGACAAACGAAAATTTGATATAAAGCTGAAAAGGAATAGAAGGAAGATAGATATGACTTCTCTTGAGGTAATAGAGTACTCACATTTGATCTTCCAATTCTAGAGGGTTTGAAGCATCCCTAAGCTGCTTCCTTCTTGCCAATTCCAAAAACGTATCCTCTTCCTCATTGTCGTCAAACCACAATCCCACAGAACTCATACTTAATAAAATAGAATTTGATTTTAATTTTCAAACAAAATATCAAAAGCAAACCCAATTTTCAAAACAAATGTCAAGAAAGCGTATTTTATTCACAACAGTCAATTTTATACACAATGCTGACAACCTTTATCAACTGAGTTACACAACACAAAAGTATCAATTGATTGAAACTTTTTATCAACTATCAACTGGTTGTTGATTGACAACCGCAATAGGGGTGGTAGTCACTAAGGCCTCGTAACATAGTATCTATGCAGATTTTTCACTTACCCGCGAAAAAAACCAAAAAAAAAACCTACCACGTTTCTATTTCCCTATGAGTCAAGAAATAGTAAAAAAGTTACAGGCATGCAGTATGATCTAATGAGCAAATATTCCAAAATAAATAAATCACTACCCACGCCCCAGATACTTTTTTTGTGATTTTTCGCACCTGAATTGTTGTCCATTGAAATAATGGTTTCTTACGTAAAAATCGATGATTTGGGGTAATCCACAATGCCGGGATGTGGCTCTCATTAATTTGTGCCACTTTTCGGTCATATCAGACCACTGTGAGGCGGGGTTATAGTTGGCGGAGAAAACCGAATTCCATGAGCCTGTGTGGCAGAGAGAGGATTAGCATTCGAGTCTAAAAGTAGTAGTGAAGGAGGCGAATGAGCTTGTGGAGGCATGTTGCTAGCAATTTCTTTATTTCCGTAAATATAGATGTGTTATATATAATATAGGGGACTTAAGTGAGGTTGAATTTGAAAATTTTCCAAAACTTGATATGACATAATCTTGTGTCAAATATGGTTCAAATAATGATTCGAGAAAAATCGATCGAAAACTGGCTATTTCTCGGCTATGAAGAAATAGCCAGTTTTCAGAAATCGGTTAAAAAGCAAAGTACTTTTGAAAAAAAGGATCCTGGTACGCCATCTGATGGCGTATATCCACTATAACTCAAATATCTTACGATCGCAAGGTGAAAAGTTCTCGACCTGAGTCAGAAATAGCGTTCCAATCAGCAAAAATTTAAGTTTCCTGCCTGGGTGCACTTCTCATTAGTTTTCATTTATTTCATTTCATTTCATTTATTTCATTTAAATAGGGTTGCGATGGCAATGAATTCCATAGTCTGACAGCGAGAATAAAAAACAAATGTGAAGAATTCAGGTATTGGTAACGATTGGGGATTATGTTAATGGTTCGAGTTGATCGAGTGAACTTTAATTTACAAAACAAATACGGGGGGGCACTTATTGTGAATGATTTTATGTAAAAATATACAGTTCCTGGCATTGATGAATTCTTGCAAAGTTGAACCCAACAGCATGGTAGTATAAACGGACACCTTAAGACTGAACTATAATAGAAGAATGGTTTCGTACGACCACTTCCGAAACAGTGCGAATACAAAGGATTTGTATTGTGTGACCATAATGACTTTTTGTTTCGATTCGTTAAGTTTTCGTTCACTTTTGCTCACTTACGAAAGAGAATGGATTCGCTCTTTCGTAAGCATACGTATGAACATTTGACAAGCGATCCCCCATCTAAGTACTAACCGCGCCCGATGATGCTTGATTTCGGTGATCGGACGAGAAGCTTTGCTTCCGAACACATACGCCTATTATGGGCTACTTGAGCAATTGACAGTACAGAAGGAAACTTAACGTAGAATTATGACATTAGCTTCCGATTGCTTCCGACTATTATAGTTCAGCCTTTACTCTTGTGGTCACCAGGGATTGCTTGTGCCCGGCTCCACTATGGATGTAGATCTGTGGTATCTCTGAATAAGTTGCTATTCGTAATTTCTTGATTGTCATTGTTTATATTTTATGTTTGTGTTGTGTGCTTGTTGACTAGTGCCACCTTTGGTTACTGGTGTCACATTTGGTGACTAGTGTCATCTCAACCAAATAATTTTTCGTATATGTATTTACATTTTGTTGTACACCCCTATTGCGATTGTCAATTATCAATTGGTATTTGATACTTATCAACCAATTTCTTTAATCGGTATTGTGATTGTCAATTATCAATGTCAATTTCTATTAATTTTTGACTTTTCTGTCATTTTGCATCTGTTTCTTTCAACTGCAAATAACTAGTTGCTGAAAAGAAAATAAATTTGGTAATTGAGATATAACACTGGATTGCAATAAAATGTACTGTTTTCTGTGTAAAGTTTATAGTTTATTTAACTGATTTGACGTATTTCACCTTAGGTGTATGTATATTTGATCCATTTTGGACAAATACATTCTTCCAGGGCGTTAACAACATCTTTTAAAATGACTGACAATGTGGACTGTGCTGAGCCAATTAAAAATTCATTCCCGACACTTAATTGGTAAGACCCTTGCGCAAAGAAACGTAATGCTGCGCATAATTTTATTGGGAACTGATGTGCATCTTATTGGTGTTTTAATCCTGGCATATTTCAGATAAAGTATAAGGAAAAGCTTCGACAAACGAAAATTTGATATAAAGCTGAAAAGGAATAGAAGGAAGATAGATATGACTTCTCTTGAGGTAATAGAGTACTCACATTTGATCTTCCAATTCTAGAGGGTTTGAAGCATCCCTAAGCTGCTTCCTTCTTGCCAATTCCAAAAACGTACCCTCTTCCTCATTGTCGTCAAACCACAATCTCACAGAACTCATACTTAATAAAATAGAATTTGATTTTAATTTTCAAACAAAATATCAAAAGCAAACCCAATTTTCAAAACAAATGTCAAGAAAGCGTATTTTATTCACAACAGTCAATTTTATTCACAATGCTGACAACCTTTATCAACTGAGTTACACAACACAAAAGTATCAATTGATTGAAACTTTTTATCAACTATCAACTGGTTGTTGATTGACAACCGCAATAGGGGTGGTAGTCACTAAGGCCTCGTAACATAGTATCTATGCAGATTTTTCACTTACCCGCGAAAAAAACCAAAAAAAAACCAAAATAGTGTGCCAGAATGTATAGATGTTGATGAGCTGAACAAATTGTTCTCTGATGTATCATCAGTATCCTCTGCTTCAAACACAACATCTACAGCTATAAGTTCAGATATGCAACATCCTTATCTATATTTCTGCAGATGTGCTGAAACTGATGTGGTTGAAGCGATTCTTAACATAAAGTCGAACGCTATGGGGTATGACTCAATACATCCTCTATTCATAAAAATGATCCTACCTAAAATTCTTCCTTTTCTAACTCATATATATAATACGATTTTCATTACATCTAATTTTCCTCCTCAATGGAAACATGCAAAAATCATACCCATTGCAAAGAAGCGTTCATCTCCATCAGACCCATAGCGATCCTCCCATATCTTTCAAAAGTTTTTGAAAGGCTAGCTTTCTGGCAAATCTCTTTATTCCTAAAGCAGAATAAACTCTTGTGTCCGCTACAGTCCGGGTTTAGAGAAAAACATAGCTGTATCACTGCTTTACTTAAAGTGACAGATGATATTAAGACTTCTATGGACGGCAAGAATATCTCGTTCTTAACACTTTTAGATTTTTCAAAAGCTTTCGATACCGTTAACCACGACTGCTTAACCTACAAAATTAAAAACTTCTTTCGCTTCTCCGAATCAGCAGCAGGGCTAATAAATTCATAATTAATTAACAGGGATCAGAGAGTCTTCGCAAATGATAAAATATCAGCGGCACTACCAATCACTCGAGGAGTTCCACAAGGATCCATTCTGGGCCCTATATTATTTTCCCTTTACGTCAATGATCTCCCAAGTGTTGTTAAATATAGCAACCTTCATATGTTTGCTGATGACGTACAATTATATCTTGCGTCTCCTATTGGTGAAATTAGCTTTGCTGTTGATCACTTAAATTATGATCTTCAGCAAATATCGATGTGGGCTGCTAATAATGGCTTAAGCTTGAACCCTAAAAAGTCGCAGTGTATGGTTATCTATAAAAATATGATTGACACCTCATCATTTTCATCTGTTAAGCTTGCCTCGACTCCATTAAATTACGTTGATAAAGCAGTAAACCTTGGCATTGTATTTGATCGGACGTTAAAGTGGGATGAGCATATAAACAAAATCTGCTCCCGAATTTACGCATCTCTTCGCATGTTGTATCACTCGCAATCATACACACCTGTATCCACTAGAGCTATGCTGGTTAAAACCCTCATTGTTCCATTAATAACTTATGGATGCGAACTCTTTCCTAAACGGGACTGTGTTTCTAATCGGAAGTTAAACGTTGCATTTAATAATGCGACTCGTTACGTCTATGGTCTAAGGCGATATGATCATGTGTCTGCATATAGGTGTAAAATACTCGGTTGTTCTCTCGACAGCTACTTAGCCTTTAGATCAATTATGTTCCTTCATAAGCTAATCAGGTTAAAGGAGCCCTCATACTTATACTCCAAGTTACGGCTGACTAATTCATCGCGGATTCTGGGTTTCATATTGCCGAGATCAATGTCGGTCTCATCACAAAATCAATTCTTTCATTACACTGTGAAATATTGGAACCATTTACCTATGTATGTGAAGAATAGCTATGAAATGAGAAACTTTCGGGATTTACTTTTTGAATATTTGCACACAGGTTTGTAAATGAGTGAAAGAAAAAGGAAATAGAGGAAATGAGGAAAAGAAAAAAAGAATATTTATTTATAGCAATGTATCTTAACTTAAAAATTAAAACTTTTGATTTTAGATTTTTGTTATCTTCCTAATTTATGTCTATATTTATACATGTATATTTTTATTTTTATTTTTTAAACTCCTAATTGTATGCAACACTATCTATAAGGATTATATTCTTATTGTGATTGTCACTAATAATAATAATAAACTAAACTAAACTAATTGTTGTCCATTGAAATAATGGTTTCTTACGTAAAAATCGATGATTTGGGGTAATCCACAATGCCGGGATGTGGCTCTCATTAATTTGTGCCACTTTTCGGTCATATCAGACCACTGTGAGGCGGGGTTATAGTTGGCGGAGAAAACCGAATTCCATGAGCCTGTGTGGCAGAGAGAGGATTAGCATTCGAGTCTAAAAGTAGTAGTGAAGGAGGCGAATGAGCTTGTGGAGGCATGTTGCTAGCAATTTCTTTATTTCCGTAAATATAGATGTGTTATATATAATATAGGGGACTTAAGTGAGGTTGAATTTGAAAATTTTCCAAAACTTGATATGACATAATCTTGTGTCAAATATGGTTCAAATAATGATTCGAGAAAAATCGATCGAAAACTGGCTATTTCTCGGCTATGAAGAAATAGCCAGTTTTCAGAAATCGGTTAAAAAGCAAAGTACTTTTGAAAAAAAGGATCCTGGTACGCCATCTGATGGCGTATATCCACTATAACTCAAATATCTTACGATCGCAAGGTGAAAAGTTCTCGACCTGAGTCAGAAATAGCGTTCCAATCAGCAAAAATTTAAGTTTCCTGCCTGGGTGCACTTCTCATTAGTTTTCATTTATTTCATTTCATTTCATTTATTTCATTTAAATAGGGTTGCGATGGCAATGAATTCCATAGTCTGACAGCGAGAATAAAAAACAAACGTGAAGAATTCAGGTATTGGTAACGATAGGGGATTATGTTAATGGTTCGAGTTGATCGAGTGAACTTTAATTTACAAAACAAATACGGGGGGGCACTTATTGTGAATGATTTTATGTAAAAATATACAGTTCCTGGCATTGATGAATTCTTGCAAAGTTGAACCCAACAGCATGGTAGTATAAACGGAGATATGGTCATACCTACGAAGTCCATGAATATACCGAACTGTATCATTAAAAGCTACTTGTAATTTTCGCTGAGATGAGACATCAAGGGAACAATATACAACCTCAGCATAAGATATAAGCTGTAAAATAAGAGTTGTTACAAGCTTTTGGCGGGTTTGTTTAGGAGTAAAATATGCCGTTAGCCACAGTTTGCGGAGACATCCATAAATGCGATCGATGACCACATTGGTGTGATTGTAGCCATCGTAGTGGCAGATTCTACAGCTTTGATTGTTTTGTCCGCAAGCCGTATCTCAGGTAAGAGGTTAAGGTTAGAAATCATATTTGAGATTGGAATTACTTGAGACTTTTCAGGATTTAGTTGTAAACCATTAGATAACGACCAAATGTTAATATGCTTTAGGTCCTCGTTAAGTAAAGAAGCAAGTTCCTTTAAGTTGTTAAAAGGTTTGGCTAAATGAAGTTGAACATCATCTGCATATAAATGTACTGCAGAATGCTTGCATACTGATGGTAATCATTCATAAATATGCAAAGCAGAATCGGTCCCTTTATTGACCCTTGTGGAATTCCTTGAAAGATTGGTTGTAAAGTTGACATTTTTTCACCACAGACAACTCTTTGCAGAATACTACAGAGAAAGCTGTTTATCAGCTTGACAGTTCTAACACTGAAACCTAAAATGTTTTTTAGCTTCCAACAGAGGATTTTGTGATTAACTTTATCAAACGCCTTCGAGAAATCGAGCAAACAAAGAAGCGAAACATACCCTTTGTCAAAGTCTTGTCTTAGTTCCTCAAATAAGTTGACCATAGCCGAAGAACAGCTGTGGTTGGCTCTGAAACCAGATTGTCGAGGATTTAACAACTGATAGTCTGACAGGTGTTCTAAAATTAGTTTTGCTATAATTTTGTCAAAAACCTTTAATAAACATGGTAAGATGCTGATTGGTCTAAGGTCAGCGGGAAGAGACGAATTCGCTTTCTTGGCAATTGGTAAGACCCTTGCAGTTTTCCAAGACTGGGGAAAAGTTGACGTCGCTATGCAGTGGTTTATAACGAGGGTTAGATGGTTGAAAATTTGTGGCAAAATTAGTTTTATAAACCGTATTGGAATGCCATCCTCTCCTACTATGGAGTCGGACTTTATAGCTGCAATACAGGTGCAAACATCATTTTCCGTTACCACTTCAAAATCATCCAGTCTGGGTAGCAATTGTCCTGAGTTCTGAACCAAATTAAAGTTAAAATTAGGTGTATGAGTCTCACTGCCATTTAAAAAGCTATTAAGCTCATCAGGTTCCAGGTCACAGTTAGTATTGATATTCCTACTGGAAACGACAATCTTGCGTAAATTACTCCAGAGTCTTTTCACAGGCAGAGAGGTGTTCAGCTTCGAGGCATAATAATTTTGCTTTGAGGTACGTATTATGGAGGTGGTATTATTTCGTGCCATTTTATAGGCAACCCAGTTGGTAATGGTTGGTCTGTGTTTCCATTTACTATACAGTTTATTACGGCTTTGGATAGTACTGACTACATAATACGTAAACCAGGGACAGGCCTGGTTTCGAATGGTAACTGTTTTGTTTGGTACATACTGATTGTATAATTCTGACACAAGTAGTTGGAAGTACTGTACTTTATCATTCGGATCCGCTATTGTTCTACAGCCTTGCCAAGGGGCTGAAAATATAGAAGTATTTAGCGCATCTACGTCGATAGATCTAAAGTCCTTGAACGTAAAAGATCGCGGTGAACCAGAATGCAGAAAGTTGATGTCATAAGTACAAAATAAGAGGTCATGATCAGAAACAAAATCAAGTGATAACTGATCAAAAAGAAGAACAGATGATAAATCGGAAACCATTGTTAGATCAAGTAGACTAGGTGAACAATTATGAGCAAAACGTGTTGGGTATTTATTCACTATTTTAAGTCCTAGTGGGGATACTAAATCCTTCATTTGAAAGGCACGAGCATCATTTTTTAGCAACTCAGAATTGAAATCGCCACAGATGATGAGATGTTCATAGAGCGCACAATACTCAGAAAGAACAGAGAAACATGGCGCTGGGGAGCAACTTCTGTTATTACTATAGGCACATGAAACTAAGCATTTTGTACTACCGTCATGTATTTCAACAATTATATATTCAACACCATCCTCGCTCGACTTATTAATTACATTGCATTTTAGGGTTAATTTGCAATAAATAGCTATACCTCCTCCTATAGTAACAGTAACTCTCAGTGGCGTGGGGTGAAATTTCAAAAGAGGGAAGGCGAAAAAATTTTAAGTAAAATGTTTTATTCAAGACTTACCATTTTGGTGCTTATTCGAAACATAGACTTAAGATATGCAAACTAAGCCACCTTTCTTATAATTTAAGTCATTGGAATTTACGTAGACAATGAGCTCATCGCATAAAAAAAATGGCTTCGAAATAAGCCGTTCTGGGCAGAATAATCTATATAAGTTATTGATAACTCGGAGCGTTGTTAAATATAAAAAATTTAGCAATTACAATTATGTACTACCTATTTCTACTCTAAAGCTATCCTACGATTCTTTTTTACGAATTCTGCTAAAACTCGTTCATAAAAATTTTACTTATTTTTAATTTCTAAAAGAAGGTGCTTTTCGATAGATAAGAGTGCCAGGTCTGAGATTCTTTCTTCTTTGTGGGAATTTCTTAAGTATGGACTATTTTTAAAGTCGAAAAAGATCTTTCGACAGAGGCCACAAAAGCAGGGTTAAAAAATTTCACACAATGTTAGAGTTTGGGAAAAAGTATCTCTAAGCATTTCCACATTAAAATGTTTATAAAGTTGAAAAACCTCAAGCTCTTTAAGTGAAGGAGTAGTGTATAAAACGTTGAGATCATTTTTTAAAGTAGTAAAATTAAAAATTCCATGAAATAGGGTAATTAAAGAAGATATTTTGTAATCCGGCATTGAATTAGAAAAATATTTATATTTTGATTTGTTTAATAAATCAAAGAAAATATATGAACTAAATGAACTATAACTATTCTTATTCTGACTTGTAACCTTATCTATAATTGCTACACAAATTCGGCTATAATTTGTATTTGAATCAATATTAAGTAGTCGGCGTTTGCGTGGTGGTTTTGAGCAGTTACTTACGCTCTCACAGATTGAGTCAAATGAGTTTAAAAATTCAGAATGAATCCATGACTCAAAACCCTTCATCTCTTGCTTCGCAAGCTCTACACTGCATCAAAAAATTACACATACAGCAGATAATTTCGCACATAAAAAGGCTTATTTTTAAAAATAAAAGTTTATTTTAGAAAATTTTATTAAATATCATTTCTTTCATTTATAATGCACAGTAATTAAGTTTTTTTATTTAAGTATTTTACTTGTGGGATAAAAAAAAAAAACAAGAATCAAAATTCAACTTCATAAATTCACCTCAAATAATTGCACATACAGTAAATATAAACATAAATTTATTGTTACTTTAAAGGCTTTAAATGAGCATTAATAGGATGTATGGTATCCTTTGGCTAAAATGACTTCCCTCAAACGATTTTTCATTGATTCCACCAATTTTTTAGTTTCATCTGGAGATATGTTGTGCCACTCCTCTAGTATAACCTGCTTCAACTGCTGTCTATTTGTTATATTATGCTGCCGGACTTTTCGTTCCAATAAATCCCACAGATGCTCAATTGGATTGAGATCGGGTGATTGAGGGGGGTGTGGGAGAGTTGATTTGCAATTGTAGATCAACCAAGTTCTTATTAATTCAGAATTATGTTTGGGGTCATTATCTTGCACCAGCATAAATCCGTCTCCTATTCCCAATTTTTGAGCATTGGCTTTAAGGTTATCTTTTAATATTGACAAATACTGGAATCTATCAATTTTGCATTTAACAAAAGTGATGTTTCCAAAGCCGTTAGCTGCCATGGAACCCAAACCATGACATTTCCACCGCCATGTTTAACAGTCAGGATTATGTTTTCCTTATTCATGGAAATATTGGGTTTTCGCCACACAAAACGTTGACCATCTGAACCAAATATATTGTATTTACTCTCGTCGACAAAAATTACTTGTTACCAGAACTCATCTGGTTTGTTGACATACTCTTTGGCATACTCCAAGCGCTTGATGGCATTTTGCTTTGATATGAAAGGTTTTCTACGACCTACGAACCCTTTGTAACCCTTAGTATGTAACAAATTGCGAATGGTTTGAGGATTTACCGCTAGTCCCCCAGATACGTCAGCTATTTGAGGTGCCCCAATTTTTGGATCAGCCTTGACCATTCGTTCAATAACTCGTTCATCTCGCTCAGTTAGGATTTTTTTTCTGCCTCTTCCTATACCCATGTCATATGAAGTATTTTTTTCAAAATTTTTTAATACGGATTGGATTGTGGCACGAGGTCTACTAACTGTTTTACTAATTTCTCCGTAACTTTTTCAATTATTTTTTTTTACATCTATAGGCACTTTCTTATGATTGCCTTCCATTACTTTCTTTTTTGTTTATTTAGTTTCCAAAGGATAAAATAAAAGACCACCAAATGCGAGTGTATACTACTAAATATCTTAAACTTCTATTGACTGTACACAGCAGCAAAAATATTTACCGTTAACCGAGTATTTACGACAGAAACAGGGTGTATGTGCAATTAATTTAGTCGAATTTTAGGCTGTAAGCACAACCTTTAGGTGTGTTCGTCAAAAAAACTTTTTTTTAAATTTTTCTTTTTTTAATCCTGATTAACATATGACATCAAAAATATTTGATAAACTTTTTTAACGATGGCGTTGTATTTTGGAAAAAAAAATACGGTTGCATTGGTAAATGATTTGGTGTATGTGCAATTTTTTGATGCAGTGTATGTCAGTTTGTTTATTTTAAACTAAACTAAAAAGAATATCTGTTTTTGCAAATATGACCGAAGTAACATGCAATAAAAAACAGAATTCTTTGTGCTGCAGTTTGTACAACAAACTTTCGGACATAACCAGAGTATCGTTATCCCATTCTCCTGGTTCACATAAAATCTGTTCAAAAGTTTTTATAATATCTTCTCTGCAATTGTATAAGACGTTCACTATACGCGAATGATATTTCCATTGTTTTCCTAGAAGAACTACAGTGTCTATGAAACGCTTCATTAAATTGCGATTGCGATCAACTTTTCTATTATGAGCCTCGTAGGAATTCCCTAAAGAAGTCTCTATGCGATATTCGCCAAATTCATGCAAATGCAAGCAGCTGCGTATATGATTTTCCGTTTGAATATGTTTTTTTTGGAAGAATTAATAAAATTGTTTATATCAAAGAAACCTGTGTGACTCCAAACACTAGGAGAATTAGAAAAAAGAAGACTAAGGAAAACAAAACATTGTATTTAATTTGCAACTGCCAGTCAGCCATGGATTCTTTTTGTAAAAAGTCTCATGAAAATGTTTCTGTTACCCATCCTTTCGCGTATAATCTATTTTCATTGATGGTGTCGAGCGACCTAGTTCTATAACTTTTTTTTTTTTTAACAAAAAAAAAAGCTTACTGATCTCGTGGGTTTCTTTTAGAAGAAAATCAGTTAAAAAACACTCAAAATTAACTAGAGACATCTTGTCTAAGAATAATAAGAATGTTCAATGGGGCACCTCTTGAGTAGATTTATAATTACTTACTTGGTATATAGCTAATAACTATTCACTTAGCTCACTCACTATTTTATAATAATTTAATAATTTAAAACACTAACTTAACTACCAATATGTAATTGCTAAATTTTTAAAATTTTCTAATAATTAGCAGTCACAAAAATCGCAAAAATTTGCATCCGAATTTTCAATAAATCACGCACAATTACACAACCGATTTGCAACCGTCATTTGAAATTTGCAAAAAAAAAAATCTAGTAAGAAAAACCTCAAACGCCGTTCGGACCACTACATCACCAAATAACTCGATTTTCGTCGACTTATTTTGTTGCCTACAATAAAAAAACAAAACTCCCTCGAACTAAAACCTTTCTCCTCCACCAATGTTCATCCACAAAAGCCGAGAAATCGCGGGTTATTTTCCTCATAAGCGAATGTATGTTACAGAAAGAAATCGCAAACAAACTTCTACTATATGCCAGAAAGGAATAGAGTTGAAAGTTCGTACTGTGAAGAAATGAATGCATAACCCGGAAAATGAACGGCTTCTCCAAAAAATTCATTGCACGCTGTGTGCGAGTTTTTGTATGAGTAAAAATGAATAAACAACCGAAGTGGGCAGCATTTCATCTTCGAGCGTGTATAAAGTTATGAAAAATGGTTTGATGAACAAATAATTGAATGTGATGGTTGGCAAGTGGCAAAATAAAAATGTTTGATATTTGAAAAGTGAAGCCGGAAGGAATCGGCTTGTATGGACGCCACGCCACTGGCAGGTAGTCTTCATGCGAAATTAAGTCACATCCGGTGATGATTCGTATGGCTGTCCTGTAGCGCACTTGAAGACTTTTCCAGTTGGTGTCGCTTAGTTGTTGTGTCCAAATTGGTGCTGCGTAGTTCAGACAAACCTACCGATTGCTTTATAAGTGGTAAGAAGCGTTTCCGTATCCTTTTCTCAAGAGCTGCCAGCTAACGATTTGAGTATGTTGTTTCGTGTTCTGAAGCGCAGTCATCTGCGAATGAAACGATGTTGTTATCATTTGGTGGTAGGGGTAATATTGTTTAATTTCACGTATGTTTGAAAGTGTTCCAGCCAGAGATTTATTAGGAGTTTGGTAACGATGACTCTAATATGTCATAAAGTATTGTGGCATATTTTACTGTGTTTAAGATTGTTAGTTATTGTGTTGAGAAAATGCGAAGTTAGACTAAAGCCTTGGGTAAAAAGTTATATGCTTAAAAAAATAAAATGCGCAAAAAATGTTTTAAACATCTATTCAAATTACTTGAAGTCTCGTTTTAAGAAATTAAGTAAAGAAGTAGAGTATTAGTTTTCTAAAGTGCACAATTCACTTGGCAACCCTAGAAAGGAATGGAAGGTAATTAATGGTATCATTAATAATAATTCT
Organism: Pocota personata; assembly: GCA_963082735.1. Taxonomy (NCBI): domain Eukaryota; kingdom Metazoa; phylum Arthropoda; class Insecta; order Diptera; family Syrphidae; genus Pocota; species Pocota personata. The sequence goes on along the minus strand of OY720429.1, from coordinate 100,731,337 downwards.
TCCAGTATTCCCAACCCTATTGTACTAAGTTATGAAGGTACTGATATAGTAGATCCTACAACGATTGCCAATGTATTCATCGACTTCTTTGCTTCTATTGGGCAACTGTCTTCGTCAAGTTTTAGTGATGCGAACTGAGTACGATGCGTCAATCCTCTTTTAGTGAATATGAGGGCAAGGTGAAACACCTGCGCAGGGACGGGTTAAGAATATCACTGCAGCGTCCCCCACAAATACATAGCGCTTGTCGTAGAAGGCGACTAAGGGGAAAATCACATCTAGGCAATTTTTAAAATATCCAGGTGAGCCTAGCGACACATATATAATCTTAAAACCGTCGCCGACTTCTTAACGTAAACAAATCCATTTTTTGTGTACACAGCGAACAGTTGTTTTTTACGTTTCAGCCCAATAGCACTGTTGAGGAGAAAGCGTGTTTTTCTGGTTAAGCTTTCATTGAGAAAGCAGCTGTTGTCAGATTCGAAGCCAAGATCGTTAAGGCGAAGTTCAGAAGCATTTTGTTTGCGGTAATTTGCTGCTGAGATCAAAACGGCATTTCTCGCATGTGAGTTGCTGAATTTCAACACTATCGGTGACGTTTGCGATATTATGGTTGTTGTTGGTTTTGTTGGGCTTTTTTTGAACGGAAAGTATTTACCAAAGCAGGCGGGTTGCAATTAATAGTGTAACAGAGTCGATTAAATAAACTTTGTAAATTCTCTTCAGGAACTATAGGTACTCCAAAGAGAACAGCATCACATGAGACTTCTTCCCTCTCTAAAGAGTCGACTCATTGCTGAAGAGCAACAATTTCTGCATTATGCAATTGATTTGCTTTTTGAGAGTCTTTTTCAAGTCTATCAACACGTTCAACTATGCGGGAGGTGGTTTTGTTGATTTCGTTAAAACGCTGACACCAGTCCTCTTTAATTTCTTCAATCTTTGAGAGGAATTCTCGACGCTTTTTGGAGATTTCTTCAACAAATCTAAGCTTCATGGACTCTGTTTGCTTAGAAAGATGTTCTTCTAAGATTTTGACTGTTAGCGCAGTGTCACAGTTTTTCTCTTTCGTTGCCGGAGCAGGTGATTGCGTAGGCGTCGATGGGAGATCTTTTGTTGAAGCAGTTCTTGGGCGAAGGCTTGGACCAGACATATTTTTAAGAGAGTTTTATTTGGTGATAGTGGTAGGGAAATGACGAAACAAAAAATTTGATGTATTTAACAAAGATTTCGCACCAGAAAACTATTTCTATATTATTTTATAAGGTCTTTTAAATATTAAAGCCAGTAGGTGATCAAGAAGAACTAGAGATCTTTAACTTTCGCAAAATTAATTATTTATAATTTTATTTTATTTATTTCTCACTAAAGCTGGACTGAAAAAAAGCGTGTCTATGCGTGCATTCTCTTACGGTGCAACTTAGTTCGTATGACAAGTTTCAACTTGTTCTCTCAAGTAGTTTCTTTACACGAATTTTCGCAGTAGACGTCTTGCGTGTTTTTCGTTAAAATGGATAAACTTGAATATCGTGCGGTGATAAAATTCTTCGTTTTGGATGGGTTAACCCCTAAGGAAATTCATCCAAAGTTGACAAAAGTTAAGTGGGCCGTTAAAAAGTGGGCAGCTGAATTTAAACATGGTCACACGTCCCTCGAAGATGACCCACGTGAAGGACGGCCAAAACCTTCAACCACACCCGAAACCATCGAAAAAGTGCATGATATCGTGTTGGACGATAAGAGAGTGAAGGTGAGTGTGTATATCAGAAGAGAGGGTACGAAACATCTTGCACAAAAACTTAGGGATGCGAGAGCTCTGCGAAAGATGGGTGCTGCATTTGCTGAATGCCAATCAAAAGCAAATGCGCAAACAATTTTCTCGGCAATCTTTGGACCGATTCAATAGGGATTCGACCGATTTTGTGCAGCGATTTGTCACCATGGATGAGACATGGGTGCACCACTACACGCCAGAAACGAATCAGCAGTCGAAGTGGGTGGAAGCCGGTGGTCCAGCGCCAAAGAAAGCGAAGTCGATCACATCTGCCAGAAAGGTCATGGCCAGTGTGTTCTGGGATGCGAAAGGGATCCCGTTAATTGATTACCTTGAGAAAGGCAGAACAATTACAGGCGAATATTACTTCAACCTTCTTGACCAGCTGGATGCCAAAATTCTCGAGAAGAGGCCTGGCTTGAAGAAGAAAAAAATCAACTTTCACCAGGACAATGCACCTGTACACAAGTGTTGGTTGTTGATTTGGGGTATGATTTGCTCGGCCATCCCCCCTATTCACCTGATTTGGCACCCTCAGACTTCCATGTGTTCCCAAACTTGAAGAAATTTATTTCTGGGAAGCGCTTCGCATCCAATGCAGAATTTGAGAGGGCCGTAGATGAATATTTTCACAGCCTTCCAGACTCTCACTTCCGAGAAGGAAGCCAAGGGAGGTTATGTAGAAAAATAAAATCATTTTTTAACTGAAAATCGCAGTCTTTCATTGTCAGGGCGAGAACTTTTCACCTTGCTCTCATATTTGAGCAAAATCGTTAGAGCCGTTTTCGAAAAAAATCTAAGGTGCTATTAATTTTTCGGTTAGAATGCAAATTCCAATCTCGCCTCGAATTGTACTGATCTTAGATATGAAGTTTGAAGAAAATCCCTCCAACCGTTTTGGCTGTAGTCGACCATACATACAGACATATTTTTGAGTTTCTTTAATACAGTAATGTGATGTTTGATCTAAAATTCGATTACGAATATTTTTGGGAGACCAATACTTTCTCTTATACGTGCAAGTAAAAAAGCAACGAGAGAGTGAAGGTTGTCTTGACATTTCGATTTTATACAAATGGAAATTTCTTTTGATTATTTCAAACAAACTTGTCAGAAACACTCCAAATTTGTGTGCACGCCGTCTAACGGAGGTGCCCAGACTAAGAACTCTGCCGAATTTCACTTTACCTGCCAGTGTATAGGGTAAGGTAAAGGCACTAGTATCCGGACACTTAACACATTTGTTATCCTTGAGTTTAATTCGTCGACTTACTATGAAAGCTTCGAAATATTGCAATATTGCATCTGAAAGCTTGTTTAATTTTTGATAGCACAAAATAAACAAATTTTGCCAATTTAACATAATAATTATTTAAAAAATAAAAATCTAAAAATAGTCGATTTGCACTAGTATCCGGACAGCAAAATTTAGTTTCCAGACAATTTTATTTTAGCATCCGGACACGACAATTTTGTATGAATTTCTTTCGTCTTTATGAAATGAAACATGGTTATTTTTGGAAAAAAAAAAACAAAAATAAGCAATAAAATAATTCAGTTTGGTACTTTTAAAGGTTAACAAATTTTTTTTTAAAAAGTTATCACTAAACAATAAAAAAATAAGGACACACTAACAGCTCACGTTTATAAAAAAAATAATACCTAATACCTTATGAATACTTCAGTTCACTTTGTAAAAAAAAATCATAAGTTTTTTTTTAATTATAGGTAGGTATACAGAATAAAACACAAAAACAAACGAAAAATAGTTCAGTTCTTGTATATTAAGGTTAACAATCCACTTTTGTTATTAAACTAGTCGTTAAGGCAATAAAAATGATAAAAAAATAATAATTCACAAACAGCTTGCTAAAAAAAATTCAAAGTTTTTTTTAAAAATTCACAGAATAAAAAACAAAAATAAACTCTATGCCTTATTTCTTATAGGTATCTTAATATTAATTAATGTTGTTGCTATCACAGCAATGTTTGCAATTATAATCTTTTTTCGATGCTAATTCATATCACAAATCTGCCATTGAAGTACAGCTCAGATGAAACCATCTGGCACAGGTATCACATCCGATGTTTTTTAGGCTTTCATCTTCGATATCACTTTGCAGCTCGTCGAAGCACTCCTGACACTTGTCTCTTTTTTAATAATTTTCTTTTTTAATGATGTTGCTTTTTTTATTGTCTTTTTTGTTGATCTAGCTTGCTTTCTTTTTCTATGCCATCAATTTTATCATTTTTTTTTTTTCTTTTTTTTCGTAGATTTCCCTCCAGGCATCCGACGAAATCGCGCTGGGTGACATTGTAACGTTTCCTTGTCTAATTTTGTTTTTTTTTTGTCGAAAAAAGTTGGCTTGGGATAAAACAGATGAGTGGAAAAGACTGATGGTAATTGATTACATTTTAATCCAATTGATGTCGATGGTTCTTGGGATGAAATCGAAACTTCGCTTGGAACCGAAGGAATGGTCAAAACTGTTGATTTTTTTTTGAATTTGGGCATCATCTGTTTTCAGTGGTCATGGAGGTGAAGTAGGTATTTCATCACGTATTGGTAGGCTTGGAGATTGAAGCGTGGCACGAATATCTTCCGAATCTATTATTGACGAAGGCGACAATAAAATTAAAGGGTCCTCAATTACATCACAGTTTTCTGGTATTTCTTTTTCTAGTGGTCGATCAATATTAAGGTTATAAACTCCCGTGCTTAAATCTTCTAGGATTCCCGGGACCCTACCAAGAGCAGCATCAACCGTAATTTCTAGCGATGGTGGTGATATTTCTATTGCTTTTGATGCTTCAGGTTCAATTACCTTTAAGATGGTATCAACATCAACTCCAGCATTTTGTAACTGCTCTGACAATTCTCTTATCACTTCACCAGCGATCTTAAACCTATTCAATTCCGTAGGTTGCTCCGCGTTTGATGGATGTGGAGCTTCAGCAATCAGCAAATTTTCAACGTTGTTCCTGACGCATTTTGAGTTGGTCCAGCTGGGTTCAATGGGTATAAACCACACTTTCTAAAACCGTTTTGTATCGTTGCCACCATATCCTTATTTTTCATTATTGCTTCATTTAAAAGTGGACAAAAATTTCGTTTAGTAAGTGCTTGGCCTACATTTTTTGCTTGCCAAACACGAACTGTTTTTTTTTTTTCAAACAGATTTTAGGGGTTTAAAGACACTTACATCAGCCGGCTGCATGATGTGGGTTGTGTTCGGTGGCAACGCGTACAAAATAATTTGAATTTTAGAACAAAACTCACTCAACTCTAGTGTTAAATGTGACTTGTGTCCATCGACGAACAATATCACAGGACATTCCAATTCGTCATCAAGCAAGCGTTTGTGTACGCAGTTTGCGACATACTCAAAAAAGGTTTCGCTCCTCATCCATCCACTTTCACTTCTACCTAAAACCCAAGATTTTGGCATACTCTTCACAATGTCTTTCGGTGGACGCACATATGGAAAAACCACCATTGTGTCGAATAGTTTTCCGTCGGCAGAAAAAACAATGAGGACTGTCAGTGCCTCCTTTTCGTTTCCAGCAGCAATCTGATAAATATTTTTGTAGCCTTTGGGTGCTATAACTTTGCCAGTCTTTGGGCAGAGACAAAAGCTGGTTTCATCGCCATCTCATACATGATATGTTCCTAGCCAATACTTTTCAAATAATTGTCTAACTCTTCAAACCATTTCATAATGCTTTCCTGCCTAACAACTGCTCTTCCATTACTAATGTTTTCAGTTTATCTCAAAGCTAGATTTGAATTTCGTTTCATAAATGCCCGCATCCATGTCTTACCTGGTCTATCGTCCTTGAATGACGTTTTTCTGCTTGGATCCTTTATTATCTTTTGCACTGTATTCAGCAAGTTATCAGTTTTTAAAAGAAAGCCACATTTGCAAAGATCAGCACACCACTTGGCAATTTGTTCCTCCTCTTCAGCTGTTAAGTAAGGATCTGGACCCATTTTAGTTTCCTTATCACCCATTAACCTTTTGTTTTGCAACCTGTCATGTAGTGTTGAACGGCATATACCATATTTAGCTGCAGCTTTTCGGAGACTTATTTGGTTTGACCTTATATCCTCTGAGGCCTTTGAAATGTTTTCTGAATTCATTCCTTAAAAGATACCTAGGAAGTTTAAAGGAATAGAAACACTTAAAATTGCGTTAAAAACGAAGGTGTCCGGAAACTAAATCTAATTTTTCAGTACCCGGACACATATATTTTAACTGAGGTAACCCTTTCCGAATACTGAATCATTAACTCATTAAAACACAAAATATATTCCAAACTACCAATTAAGAGCCTAAGAAAGAGATTTTCCTTTTCCCTTATATTTTCAGTATCCGGACACTCTGTCCGGGAACTAAAAAAATCTCAAATTTTAGTTTTAGTATCCAGCCACTAAAAATATTAAAAAAAAAACTTTTTGGCATTTTTTTATTAATTATCAAAATTTATCATATTTATTCAAAACTAACAATTTTCTTTTGTAAAAAATTAATAAATAGATCTTAATTTACTTACTTTTTGCAAATGCTTCCACTATTTTTTTTTCTTAAACAAAACCACTTCACAACCTCACCCTCTAGTGTCGGACATTTAATTGAGGTATTTCTCTTAAACCATTCAGGTTATCTGCTTGAAACTTTGCATGCGTTTGTGTAATACATCAGAGAATGTGTATTTGTTGTTTTATTCGCATTTATAAGTATGTGATGGTGGTTGGATGTTGTGTGAATAGGGATGGGCATCTGATTGACATCAACCTGGCGATGTCCAGTGTCGCAACTATCTCACACTCATCAATTGTGCTATTTTACCTCCCCGTGGTCACCACCGGGTACTGGTCTATGTCCATCCGGACTTGACTTGCTGAACTTATAAGTGCGAGTGTTGATAAAGTAGAAAATAAAGCAACACTATAATGCTCTGTCGGAGTTGACTGTCTGCTCGAGTCTCAGAAGTCCAACATGAGCCCCTCAGAAAGAGGACGTACGGCGGATGAATTTACATGGTTGAATCAACGGTGGCGTCAACAGTCAACATGGCAGATACTTCAATGAGCTACTTCGACGTATTTGGAGCTGAGGTCATTAAGGATTTTTAACACTAGTCAGGGTGTTGAAATAGAGATGGTGGCGGAAGAGCCCTTAATGGGTCAACGACAGCTCTCACGTCCCCGCAGCGGGTTACTGACTCCGGAATATTCCGGCTCCTTTTGTCCAAGGGGTCGCAGAAAGGGCCTGGTCCTCCAGGTTGGGGGTTGTGCGTGGGGCTAACAACCCTACCGCGGAAAAAATTTTTGTTACGAAGCCTCGGATAAGGATGAATTTACTGTTGACGACGAAAATAAGGACAATGACGTTCGGATCTGCACCTGGAATGTACGAACCCTGAATAGACCGCGTGCAGCCGAATAACTAGCGGAGGCCTTAGACTGCTACAAAGCAGATATCACTGCCATCCAGGAAGTGTGATGGGATGGGCCGGGCAAAAGGAAGATGAAAAACTGTGATATTTACTACGGTGATTGCTACAGGGAACAGAAGCAGCGTCTATTTGGATGCGGATTCATTGTAAGCGGCAGACTTAGGCAAGAAGTCTTGAGCTTTCTACACGTAAGTGAATGCCTTGCAACTATCCGCTTCAAGGCTAAATTTGCCAACATCAGCCTTATATGCGCTCACGCCCCCACAAAAGAAAAAGACGATGCTATCAAAGATTGTTTCTATGAGCTCCTCGATAAAGCATATGAGCAATGTCCTAAATATGACGTTAAAATCGTCTTAGGTGATTTCAACGCCAAAATAGGAAAGGAGGACCTGTTTGGTAGCACAATCGGAAAGCAGAGCCTACACGACACCACATTTGGAAACGGACTTAGGCTGATTAATTTTGCTGCGGGACGTAATGTTACCATAGCTAGTTCACGGTTTCCTCACCTTAATATCCACAAAGGAACATAGCGGTCACCAGATCATCAAACCGTTAACCAAATTGATCATGTTGCGATCGACGCAAGGCACTCCTCCAGTATTCTAGATGTCCGAACTTACCGAGCGGCCAACACTGACTCGGACCACTACCTTGTTGTAGCCAAGGTACGGATGCGGATATCCCGGACGCCAAAACAACGAGAAAATACTGTGAGGAGATTTAACGTTGGACGGCTACAAACGCAACAAACCGCCAGAACCTTTGCCGATCGCGTATCCTTAAACCACTCGAGAAGCCCTATGCTGCCAGCAACAAGTGCCGAAGACCAGTGGCGCCGATGCCAAGAAGCCATCAAAAACGCCGCAACTGATGTGCTCGGTTTCATCAGTTCACCCCCACGAAACCCCTGGTTTGACGAAGAGTGCCGGCAAGCACATGCAGCAAAACAAAGTGCCTACGAAGCGTCACTGCATAGAAGGACGAGAGCAGCTCGTCTGCTCTACGGGCCAAAAAGGTAGGAAGAACATCGGCTCCTACGGAGAAAAAAGAGAGAGCATGAGAAGCGCGCGATCGAGGATATAGAGAGGTGCTACTCCAGGAATAATGTTCGGAAGTTTTACCAAAAGGTAAAAAGAATGTGTCATGCCAAAAAGACCCGAACAGAGATCTGTAGAGACGAACAAGGAAACCTTGTAGTAGAGTCACAGTCGGTGCTGAGGACATGGAAAAACCATTTCTGCAGACTGCTAAACGGCGAAGAGGACACAAATTCCGCTGTCAGGCAGAATGAACCATTCAACCTGGACGATGAAAGCCAAGATTTCCGTCCACCTGACCAAAATGAAGTGAGAATAGCAATATCTAAGCTTAAATCCAACAAGGCTGCTGGACCGGACGGCTTAACTGCCGAGCTGTTTAAGGCGGCGGGAGATGACATGGTGAGAGCATACACCAACTCGTCTCCAAGATTTGATCAGAAGAAAGTATGCCTGATGAATGGAACCTTAGCATCGTTTGCCCGATCCACAAGAAAGGAGACCCTCTAAACTGCGCCAACTATAGAGACATCAGTCTCCTAAACATTGCGTATAAGATCATGTCTGCTGTACTGTGTGAGCGCCCGAAACCATTCGTCAACGATCTGATAGGTCCCTATCAGTGCGGTTTTAGGCCCGGTAAGTCCACGACCGATCAAATATTCACACTACGGCAGATCCTAGAGAAAACCCAAGAAGTCGAGATCGATACTCATCATCTTTTTATCGATTTTAAGGCCGCATATGACAGCATTTATAGAGACGAGCTATACAGAGCCATGTCTAGTTTTGGCATCCCTGCCAAACTGGTCAGATTGTGCAGAATGACGATGGAGAACGCTCGCTGCTCTATAAAGGTTGGAAACAATCTCAACGAGACCTTTGATGTCAAAAAAGGATTTAGACAAGGTGACGCGCTGTCATGTGACTTCTTCAACATCATTCTCGAGAAAATTGTGCGAAACTCACAAGCCAACACCAGGGGCATAATTTTCCAAAAGTCTGTACAACTTCTTGCATACGCTGATGACATTGACATTATTGGCAGAACACAGCGAGCTGTCACTGGTGCGTTTGCAAGTATTAGTGCAGAAGCGGCAAAAATGGGTTTGGTGGTGAATGAGGGTAAAACAAAATATATGCTGTCAACAAGAAGGGACACACAACATTGACGAATCAGACAGAACATCACGATAGACAGCTACAATTTTGAGGTAGTTAGGGACTTTGTCTACCTCGGCTCCGCGGTAAACTCTGATAATGACACCTCAGCAGAATCAAGGGAAGAATTACACTTGCCAACCGATGTTTCTTTGGCCTAAGACGGCAATTGATTAGTAAGGCCTTGTCAAGAAACAATAAGGAGACTCTATATAAGACCCTTATCATCCCTGTCCTGCTCTATGGCGCAGAAGCATGGACCCTAGCAAAAGCGGATGAAGATCTTCTTGGTCGTTTCGAACGCAAAATTCTTCGAGTGATTTTTGGTCCCGTTTGCGTTAATGGGCTTTGGAGGAGAAGATTTAACAGCGAACTCTACGAGCTGTACAGCGACATCGACCTGGTCAGAAAAGTGCGCATCAGTCGTCTAAGATGGCTAGAGTCTTCGATTCCAACCCGGAGGGACAACGCAGTAGAGGAAGACCTCGCCTTAGGTGGCGCGCACAAGTGTAAGGGGACCTCAACCTACTTGGAGTGCGCAGCTGGAGGCAGTTAGCCAAAGATCGCGCTAACTGGAGAGGCGTATTGGTTGAGGCCCAGGTCCACCCCGGACTGTAACGCCACCTAAAGTCAAAGTCAAGTATGATGTACCTATTAATCGCAAAAAATGTGTCCGGACACTAACACTTTCCGGATACTAGTGCCTTTACTACTGGGTTTCAAAGTTATTCAATATACTCAAATTTCTGAGTTTTCACAATTGATAAAATTTATTTTTATTTCTAATTTATTATTTAGACAAAGTGTTTTAATAACTTATACACGTTGTTAAAACGTTAGATGCTCCATAATATATTGCTATCAACTACTCTTCATGACCGTCAAATGCGTATTGGCAAATGCCAGCGAAACGAAAATGGTGGCCAAACAGCAACGACCTGGAACATAAAAAAGTTCCCCGTACACAACATCAGATTAATTTTTCGTGTTCTTTCGGCGCCCGTTCGTGTTCTTTCGGCGCCCGTTCGTGTTCCTTACCTCAGTGCTCGATGACTCCTTATACCTACCCAATCTCGCTTCTTTTTGTCACTTATTCGTATTAAACTGTGCCAATATATCATACACGACATGTGAGAAACATTGTTCTCATTTAAGCCAATCTGTGCGACTTTAAGGATTGCCTTTATGCTATATATGTACATATAATAATACATTAAAAATAATAAACCCATCAGATACAAATAAAACATTTATTAAAGCATAATTCGTTTAATCAAATTAAAATTACATACCAAATTTTGTGAGCTACATTTATTTTTTAAGGCCGTGTACAAATGCTATATTTCATTATTGTGTAATACGGACCTTAGCATTTGCTTGCACATCCGGGCTTTCGTCCGTACGGTCGCTGGTATTGAAATGTTTTCTTATGTAAACTGGACTGGCCTTTCCTTTGACATATTCTTCTGTTATATGAACTCCTTTGATATCAGAAGACGGAACGGTAAACATTGGATCAAGCAGTAATTGTTCCTAAGGCAAAATTAAATATAAATACGGATTCTTTAATTAACCAATTTTATCTATTGATATATTACGAGTATCTAGACCGCAGTCATAGAAAAACATCAAATGAACACATTTTCATTGGAAATACATAATGCAACGAAAACGTGTACATTCTCTACTTCATATTTGAGTTTTGTTTCTTTTTGAGTATTGTTCGGCAAAACGTAGCACACCTTGAGTATTCTGATAGACAATTATACCTAGATATCGAATAATAATAGAAAGTATTTGAAGTATATATTGCGTTAGTATCTACATACATCGTAGTACTTACGCCAACTGAACAGGGATATTGTTTCCAATTTACCATTGGAAAGCATGCCATTCTCTTCTATTTGCTCTGTGGAAGCCCACACTCGTAACAAGAAATTACTTTTAACCAGGATCCATTACGAGTACTAGTATTCTTTCCCGGGAGTATGGGGAGATTTTAATATCTATAATACTTTTAACAACACCTGAAGGCCTATACTTTGAAATCTTCGCTGAGTTAAAGAATCTTACTCAGCTTGCGGACAATCCTGCTGTGAACAGTCATGACGAACAGAATTTTTTTTTTTTTTTTTTATAATCCGCGCGCTCCGAAGGGAATATGAATACCCTTAAACTGTTTCAGGGCACGTGCATTTAGGAAAAGGGGGAAGAGGAACAGAGGAGGAGCCTATGCACGTTGGCTTTAAATGGTTGAAAGTTGTAGTGATGGGGAAATACAGAGCCTGGTAGATAATTCCACCATTCCACATTCTTGTCATTCAGCTTATAAACGAACCCCTTGACAGTACGACCGAAGTTGGGCTTAAGAGTAAACTGATGTGCATTCGAAGCACGACGAGTATTACAAGTGAAATTTTGAAGGGGAGGAATGCAACTGCCTGTTTCGCTGGAGTATTTTTTACGAAAAAATAGGGAGCGACACGAGACATTTCTCCGATGTTCACGAGACATTTCTCCGATGTTTTGACGCACGATTTTGTACCCTGTCTAGAATGGGCAGAACGGCCTTGGGTGCACCAGACCAGATATGGGCGTTATATTCCAACTTAGGGCGGGTGAATGCCTTATAAATTGAGGCCAGATCAAAAAGGGTAATATATTTCTTTCACCGTTTAAGGAATCCTAAATATTTTGCAGCATTTTTGGCGACCTTGAATATTTGATCGTTCTATCGAAGATGGTTATTAAAACACATACCGAAAATGGCAAGTCTTTCGGTTTCAATGATGCAATTACCATCCATGGATAATGGTTGAGGGTTTTGGTTTCGCTTGAGAGACAGAAGACAGCATTGTGTTTTGGAAGAATTAACTTCCATTCTGTTGGTTGAACCCCATTCGATCATGCTGTCCAGGTCGGAATTTAATGTGTTTAAAATACATTACCGTTCCTCTTCTATGGCCGAAAAGAACGAGGTTAGGGAACGAATATGAAAAACTGAGGGTACTGTCATCAGCGAAGGAATGGGTTGGATTAGAAGTTGCAGACAACAGATCATTTATAAAAATAAGAAAGAGAGTCAGAGACAAAACAGACCATTGAGGAACACCAGCATTTATATAGTAAATTGCAGACTTGGAGCTGTCCAAGACTACTTGTATTGAACGCCCCGAAAGGAAATTTCCAATCCATTAAAGAAGAGACTCATCGACGCGATATGTGCGCATTTTCGACAAAAGAGCCTGATTCCAAACTCTGTCAAATGCCTTTGAAATATCAAGCACAGCCATTTTAGTTTCGCCGAAGTGATGGATAGATTGGTTCCACTTCTCGGTGAGACATGCCATCAAATCAAGAGTGAACCTGTTGCTATGAAAACCATACTGCCGGTCATTAAGCAATTTTCGTGAACCGAGATATTTCATAAGCTGACGATTTATCAGCATTTCCATGACCTTGGATAGAAGGGACGTAAGTGCAATAGGTCGGTAATTGGATAGGGAGGAAGATTCGACTTTTTAGGGACAGGCTAGACAAATGCAGTTTCCCATCTACTCGGAAAGAGCCCTAAAGAGTAGGATAGACAGGAAAGGGGATTTGTGTATGTTAAGACTGCAACTGTACGAGTGCTAAAGTAGACTTGTCCCATGGACCATTTTATGAAAAATGGGCCGAGACAAAGCATTATTTGGCAGCGTGGAGTTCGCTGCAAAGTGAGCAGCAAGCAGATCAGCTTTCTCTAAGGAACTGACAGCTGGAATGTCATTATAAATGAGCGTAGGGATGGCAGAATTGTTAATATTTTTGACGAATGACCAAAAATTTGTACTACTTTTGGGACATTGTAGAATTTGTTGCCTTAATTTCTGATCATGTAAGAATTTTACACGTCGAATATAGGCATTGCAGTCTTTTCTGCCTTATTCAAACTTTCTTCGGTTTTCCTCAGATTTGTTGGCCTTATAAGACCGAAATTCTTTCAACTTGATAGCCTCATTGCAGATCTGGTCAAACCACGAGTTTGCCTTAGGTTTAATGCTCTTTATTCTGTTATAATAAAGTCACTTATACCTAAGAGCAATTATTTGCTTACGGACGGTGAATTTTAGCCATTTGAAATTAAATTCCGGGTTGGAACAGCGGCCATACTTGGTAAGTAATATCACTACGGACCTAAATAGTGAGGCCACGGTGGGGAAAGAATAATGACACTAAGTTATACCCAGGCAGTTTCAAATCGGAAGATTATTCAACTACCTGCGTTTCGCTTAGTGCTACAACAGGTGGTTTATGGGATAAACAATCACAGTCCGCTATGCATCAAATGTTACACTCTCTTAGTCATCGCAACTGGAAGTATGTACATACGAGCATATAGCACATGCTCCAATTGCGATATCAAAGAAGCGCAACAGCGAGAGAGTGGGTGGGAGTGAAAAAGTTGGGAAAACACCGACACTTATTTATTTTTTGTTTTCTTGCACAGCTCTTCACTGGCCCTTTATTAATTCTTATTTTTATTATTCTTCTTTTACTTACTTTATTTTTTTTTTCACTGCGCTCTACTTGATTGGGCGCGCAAATTAGATTACACAACTCCATAAATCTTTTTAATCAAAATATCTTTACTTCTTCCCTATTACATTTACGGTTTATAACGGTGTAAACTTAAACTTATATTACGGCCGCTGTCTCAATGAGGGGGTGCACCGTAGTTCTTAGTTTGGGAATTTATTTTCAACTGACTACTTACTATTTAAATGTCAGAAGAAACCAAGAATTTTCATATTTGACATTTCAAGCAATATGGATTATTCGGCTATAATCCATATTACTTATTTTATTTCTTTTCTTTAATGAGGGTATTACCATACTATGTAATGCATTTTGTTCCCAAGCAATATTGCTCAAGTGTATCCGACCCACAATCAATAATTCTTATTCAATCGGTTGACCGAGTGTACTGGATCCCATTCCACAATGAGTCAACCGAATGCATTAGGGTCATTTGTTTATTTTTACTTTATTACTTCTTCTTCCGTAGTCGTAACTTTTTATGGGTCGAACAAGTCATGACGGCTGCTGTAATTAAATTGGAACAAAAATGCATGCAAAGTATGGTTTATTAGTTCTGTTGCAACAAGGAAAAACCGCTTTTCAGGTTTTGCTCCAATTTTGAAGATAAAGAGCTAGAACAAAATTTATCTTGAAGATTTGGGAATGCTGAATCTAATAGTATCAAAAACTCAATTTCGTCTAAACTCGACTTTAGCGGTTTTTCCTTGTTGCAACAGAGTTGACTCCTGATTTAATATTTTTTAACTAGTTTAAATTCATGTCTGTCACAATTAATTCATCTTTTGTAAGTAAACTAGGGTGAGTAATTACCATTTTTATTGCAGCTGATAAATTATCGATGAGTTTTTCTAACATGTGTAGTCTAGTAAGTACTTCCGTCCGTTGTAGTCGTTTAAGTATTGTCTTTTGCAACTGTTGACTTTCATTCTGGTACCGTTCTATTTCTTCCCTGTCTTTTAAAACTAAATCCCTTATGTTCTTCATATTTTCATCTAATTGTGTGTTCATTTTAATTTGGTTATTTAGTCCCCGATTTGCATTTTTATTGTTAATGTGTGTTGTTTTCAAATGTTCGTCTGTCTCTTCCCTATCTGCATTGTCCATAGTACCGAATAACAACTTCTGAGCAGTTCCTACAAAATTTACAAGTCCTTTATTATCGTGAATCCGTTGTTACTCTCGATTAGCGTTATTATTAGTGCCGTTTGTACTATGTTGGTTGTCATCATTAGGGAGCTTATCAGCAGTGGAAGAATCTGCAAATTGTCTTGGTCATTTAATATTTGTTGTATGTACCCTATATAAATTTTTTAATCCAAAATTGGGCTCATTCTTATGCCTTACATGTTTATAGTTTTCAATATAGCCAACTTTTCTGGTTTCTGTATAATCTTCCTTATCTAGATTCCTTTTGGAAAGCTTTAAACATCTTTGTGTTTACTAACTCTTCCTGGTTCATGGTAAGTAAAATCTCGGCTATTGTAGTATGTGATTCATTAAACTTTGGAAGGTAGCTGGTGCGTTATTAAGCCCAAAAGGCATATGAACATATTCGTATAATCCTTGTGGGGTTATAAATGCAGTTTTTGTTATATCATCTGGGTGCATTAATATTTGATGGAAATCAAGAGTAGAAAAATAAATTGCTTTCCCTAACTTGTCAAAGAGGTTATCTGTATTTGCTAAAGGAAACCGGCCGTCTTCGCTGATTGCATTTAACGCTCTATAGTAGGCACAAATACGATACTGCAATTGAACGGCCTTATATGGTTTTTGCAACAACCACGATAGGGAAGCATATCTACTCATACTCTTCCTAATTATACCCTGTCGCTCCATATCAGCAAATTGATTAACTACTTCATATATGTGTTTTTTTTGGTAACCTGTGCAATTTTGAATACAAGGGTTTATCTTCTTTAAGACGAATTTCGAGTTTTATCGTCAAAGTGTGTGTTAACCGCTCGCCATCCCGATATTGGATATTTCTGAATTCATCTAGTATGAAGGTTAATGCTGTTTGTTTTTCGCGATTCAGGCTGCCGAAGTCAGGATTACCTTCTTCTAGGTAATTGCAGGACAACTCTTGTCCACCTTCTATTTTCAAAATGGTCTTGTTTTTCAGGATTATTTTCCCTACCTTTAAGAACATCCATGCCTAAAAGTATGGTATAGTTCTTATTTTGTAAGCTCTCAGCGTAAGCTTTTATGAACGTATTATTACCATAGCCGAATTCCATTGGCACGGGAAATTGAATTATATTTGTACTTTGAGTTACTGTGCTATTAGTCTAAGAGCTAGTGAAATTTTTTCATGATTATTTCGTCCACAAAATTTTGCTTTTTTTTTGGTTGTCGTAATCGGATACATCACAGATGTGGAATTCTGCCGGACCTAGCTCGGGCGGTTTAAGGGCTAAAGGACCTCAAACTTACAAAAAATCTTTAAAAAAATAATTATAGTGTCCAATCTGAAACTTTGCATTATGAATCTCTATAGAAAAACAAACTGTTTTGTGTACTTGGTAGAGCGATAGAGTGGGCGCAAGGGCCCGGCAGAACCCCCGGAACATGACACAGAAATGTAAATTTTCAAGTTATTTTGTCCAGGCTCAAATTTTGATATATCATCTAGTACATCCTACTGAATCTACAATTCAAAGGGCAGAGCGAAATTCCGGGCATAACACCTTGGAATGAAGAATTATCCCATATCTTCGAAAGTATGTGCACGATTAAAAAACAGTTAGCTGATTCTAAAAGCTTAAATAAAGACCTTTAAGACTGCATACACAGTTTAGTCCTGACGTTTATACTTTTCAAAATATTTGACTTTGAATCCCAACATTTCTAGGTGACCCAAATACATTTTGAGTGTATGGTGTTTCTACGTCTAAGGCAACAAAGAATGAGTATTTTGGTCTTTATTTTTAGTAAGTCTAATCAATACTTATTAATTCTGCAAATAATAAAAAGTATACATACATACTAAACTTTACAACACGTCAAAACATCATTGGATAAACTATGCGTAAATTAAGGCGAATTTATTGAGAATTGAGAATAAATTAAAAGTATTTTCTCTAGATCTTTCAGCGGATTTATATTGCTTCTTAATATATCAATTACTAAAATATATAATTCATTTCAGGTAATAATAAATTAAATAAATAAATAAATTCTTCGTCATCACTTATCATCCGTTATAGATTCTTCTTCGCTAAAGAGATCTTCTTCATCATTGGATTCTTCGTCACTGCAATGGCTGCGCTCGTTGTCTGCAAAGTATAAAGTAGTAGTAAGGTGCATCTCAGCGGAAGTGAAATCAAGGCATACCTAATAAAAATTCCTTATCATTTGACGGTTGAATAATAACATCATTTACAAAAGCTGGTAATTGATCTTCTTCGAACCACACCAAATCATATTGCCCATTGTTCTCTAGCCATCCGTTCTGCTTTGGTACCAAAGCAGTAGGATTTTTAGAAGAAGCGTTGTTCCAGATACAAGTTACGTATTGGGCGCGTAATAGCTGTTGTCGTAGTTCAGATTGACAGGGTGGTAAAGTCGAAGCATCGAAACTTTTTAGTTTAACGTCAAATGATTCGTTGAGATCCTTTACCTTAACGCGTTATTGAATATTTGGAATCTTGCGTCGTTTACCGTTTCCGTATTTTTGATGTTATACATGTGGTACACAAATATTTCAATAACTTTAAAGACGGCTTCTCTGGAATCAAAATCAGTTTCTCCTAGCTTAGCGAACGCTGTCTGATATTCCAAAGAATTTTCAAGTATTTTCCATGGCTTTAATTTTCCTTTCCTGAAAAATGCTGGATTGTAATCGCAGCCAGTTGTCGCGTGAAAACCGGGTAAGGCACTTGATAGTGGTTCTTTTAAGGTAATATATAATTTGGATACATCAATGTATCGTTGAGAGTTCCCAACACCAATCTCCATCCAAATCCTTATTGCACATAGCAAATTTTTCATGTTTCCGAGAAGTATTATAAGAACATCCGTATCAGAGCATCTAATCAAAATGTCATATTTATCATTTATTTTACTGATATGATAAATTACTATTCTATCCGCTTCCTCGTGTTCTTTGCAGGAGTGAATGTCGTCGATTACTTTTATTATTTTATTATTATGGCATTCAAACCGATAACATAAATAATAATTTAAATAAATTGTTTTGTTGCCTATAAATGGTACTAGTTCATCACTCTCCCAATGTTGTATTAAAAACTTTACCAAAGCCACCTTGAAGTTCTTTAATGAAATCAGGAGGTCTCACTTGGTCCGGCCCTGAAATTTCATATTCTAATTTAGTGTCATTTCTTAACTCGCGCTCATAGTCCTTAATTGACGGGGAAAAATAACGATCGAAAATGATATCTATTCGATTTTTCTTTGATATATTTCTAAACAATTTGGGAATATCTTTTTACTTTTTTCTTTTTACTTCTGCCTGAGAAATTCAAAATTGCATTTCTCTTTATAGGTTTTTCAAATCGATCTGCATTTACACCACATTCGAAAATAAAAATAGTTCTCAAATTGTTGCCTAGGTCTTCAACACCCAATAAAATTTTTTCAATTGGTTAGGCTGCGGGTCTACCTGTAACTATGTTATAAAGATGGTCTTTATTAAGCTGTAATTCAAATGGGTTCATATTCTGCTTGACGCTCTTAATGAATTTCTCCAGACGAATGCAATTGTTTTTTATTTTGTTTTTTTTTCCAAATCAGCAGTTATGTCCTGCGCTTTTTTTAAACCGGTATCTTCATATACGTAGGATATTATTCTTGATCGAATGGCATGACTTTTCGACCAACGTTGACGAGCTGATATTGAGTTAGTAAAGTGCAGAATACCTGTTAATCGTCGTGCAGCATCAGCGTTCACGGTTTGCTCCAAAGTTAAGTCCGTTGGCTGTCTTGAAAAACTTTTGTTTGTCCTCTTAATACCGAAGCATCCCTTATCAAACAGGCGTCTTAATCCAGGATGTGTCGTCTCCTCAACTCTCATCAAATTGTCATGATATCTTACTAAGCAGCGCGCATAATTAGGCTGATTAAACGCAAAAAACAAATTCGCAATTTTTGGCAAAATAAATAGAAAAAGTTCGAAATCGCCGGTTCGTATACTTCTAGTCAGTGTTAAATAATGATCTATTACGTTGATGTAGATCATGTAAAATTGTTGGGTTTTCCCGAATTTGTCATTCATTGCTTCATCTGTGTATACTCAAGAAATGATTCAAAGTGTAGAATTTGTAGCCCTAGAGAAATCATAGGATGCAATCGTTTGCACCGATTAAAATGTTTTCCCGCTATGAATCCAGCTATAGAGCCACTGGTTAATAGTTCACTTTCAACCATTATATGAGAAAGCCCACATTCTTCTATATATTTACCAACTGCGTGGAAGTATGCCATCATTACATGCAAGCCTTTACATGGAAACCTTGCTTAGACGTAGAAACACCATACACTCAAAATGTATTTGGGTCACCTAGAAATGTTGGGATTCAAAGTCAAATATTTTGAAAAGTATAAACGTCAGGACTAAACTGTGTATGCAGTCTTAAAGGTCTTCATTTAAGCTTTTAGAATCAGCTAACTGTTTTTTAATCGTGCACATACTTTTGAAGATATAGGATAATTCTTCATAGAAGGCATTGAAAAGGCCCCCTACGCACAATGCACTTTGGCGCGCTCTGCCAAGGTGTTATGCCCGGAATTTCGCTCTGCCCTTTGAATTGTAGATTCAGTAGGATGTACTAGAAGATATATCAAAATTTGAGCCTGGACAAAATAACTTGAAAATTTACATTTCTGTGTCATGTTCCGGGGGTTCTGCCGGACCCTTGCGCCCGCTCTATAGCTCTGCCAAGTACACAAAACAGTTTTTTTTTCGATAGAGATTCATCATGCAAAGTTTCAGATTGGACACGATAATTATTTTTTTTAGATTTTTTGCAAATTTGAGGCCCTTTAGCCCTTAAACCGCCCGGGCTAGGTCCGGCAGAATTCCACATCAGTGATGTAACCCATCACGAAATCAAAAAAAAGCAAAATTTTGTGGACGAAATAATCATGAAAAAATTTCACTAGCTCTCCGTCTATATTAATAGTTTTAATTTCAATTTGTCGGGTTTATTTGTTTACACAATAGTCATGGCACTACCTGTGTCTATTAAAATATAATGCCGTTGGTTTTGAATGTTTGCGGCTATTGTCATTAGTTGTCTGAGACTCCATTCAGAAAAACCGGTAGCTCTACTGATAGGCCCTCGGTCAGTCGGTACATTGTTACTATCCATGGGTTGTGGTCTTAGACACTGACTGTGCCTAGTATGACCTGATGTTCTTGGTTCGTTCTGATAGTAATTGTTATTTCTAATGTTCCCTGAAGGTCTGCTACTTTGATCCCCATTGTTTCTAAAATGCCCTGAGTTCCTATAATTTCCCCCAGTTTTTTGCTCATTGTGAACTGTTCTGTTGACTACTTTGGTAGTAATTCCTAATGTTCCCTGAAGGTCTGCTACTTTGATCCCCATTGTTTCTAAAATGCATTGAGTTTCTATAATTTCACCCAGTTGTTTGCTCATTGTGAACTCTGATCTGTTGTCTACTTTGGTAGTGATTAACTGAATAATTATTTTCTACTGTCTTTAAGTTTCCGTGGTCGTAACCGATATAGGAGAACAAAATTAGTTTTATATCTTGCATATCGTATTTGTCTCTTAGTTCTCTAGCTAAGTTTCCTACAGTGATTTCTCTTAACTTATTTATAATATTGTGGAGCAACAATTTCTCCGGTTCTGTATTATCCGAAAAGATAACATACGTATTGTAGCATAATAATGTAGCATAATAATAACTATGCTCCCTAAAAGTATGATGCAACAAATTCCGAAGTGTCTTTTCATTCTGGCAGAATTTTGGTCCGAACTGTCCCTTCATTCGAGGTTCGTGTCTGCGATGAAGTCTCCACAGCTCATGTCAACGAAAGAGACGGATAATATCACGGATAAGAGGGAATTATAACTGCAAGAATTATTACATCAGAATTTCTCTTGTTCCAGTGGTCGAAGAATTTGCTAGAAGTTTCTGGCTATCAGAAACTTCTGCTATATAAGGACAGATGGCGATTGAGAAGGGGCAGTAGTTTTTAAACTGTGGCGAAGAGATTAGAAAAGTGATAATAGGCGAAGTTGTAATTTTGTGATAAATTGAAAGTTGAGAGTTAACAAGAAGAAGTAATTAGTTTGGATTTGTGAATTAAGTAATTGAAAGGAGATAAAGTGATTTGAGAGGAAAGAGACATTGTAAGAAAAGAATTGCGAAGAATAGTATAGTGTGAACCTGAATTGTGCTATAGACTAGAAAATAAAGAAATAAATTTCACAGAATATCGTTTTATCTACTCGAGCCGTAGCTCGCATATTACATTGGTGTCAGAAGTGAGATAAAACTTATTCTGTGAATAACTATTTCCGTGGTGTGAAATTGCACAATAAAAAAAAAAAAAACGATTTCTGTGTTGAGTTAATTAGTTGCGCAAAATGGGTCGCAAATTGGGAAAACTAACTATAACTCAACTAAAGGCAGAACTCAGTAAGCGGAACCTCGACACAACTGGGGGGAAAGATGCCCTACTGATTCGTTTGGAAGAAGCAGTAACGCAGGAAGGTGAAAATCTGCATGACGTAGAGTTTGACGTGGAAGAGGAACCAGCAAGTACAGCAGCCGACCCGGGTATAACAAGTCTGCTCCTGCAACTTAAGTTAGTCATGGACGAACAAAAGAAAGCAATAGAAGACCAAAGGAATTCTATAGAACTTAAGCTGGACGACCAAAAGAAAGCAATGGACGAACAAAAGAAAGCAATGGACGAACAAAAGGAAGCAATGGACGAACAAAAGAATTCTCTAGATGCTCTGGAAAGCAAACTTGATGAGCAAAACAAGAACTTGGAATCCAAATTCGAAGCGATCGAAGAGAAAATCGAGAAGGTCGAGAGGCAACTCGAAAAAGTCGAAACTAGATTCGACGAAAACTTTGAGAAGCATGAAACTCAGTTCGGGAAAATAGAGACTCAGTTTGAAAAAGTAGAAAAGCAAGTCGAAAATCTTGCTAAGGAGCTCAGCAACGTGAAGAGACAGAAAGCACGGAAATATTCCACTGACGGACTGAGAAGAAAGGAGATGCAGGATCCTATCTTCGATGGTCAAACATCATGGCCAATTTATAAGAGGCAATTCGAAGCGGCCGCAATGACCAATAGCTGGGACGATGAAGAGAAGTCTATTGCACTCACGCTTGCACTGAGGGGTCCAGCTGCGGAGCTCTTGCAGACCATCCCGGAAGATAAACAGTAGAACTACGACTCTCTGGTTCAGGCTATCGAGATGCGGTTTGGGGATGAACACATGCAGCAGGTGTACAGGGTTCAGCTGCGTAGTCGAGTCCAGAAAAGGGGGAAACGCTCCAACAATTGCAAGCGGATATAGTACGACTAGCCCATCTTTCATACCCTAAAGCCGGTGAGGAGCTTATCAACGAAATGGCGGTGGAAGCTTTTATTCAGGCCATAGAGGACAGACAACTGCAAATGGCCGTAAGGATGGCTGAAAAGCGAACACTCCCCGAGGCATTGGCATTCGCTTTGTCAATGAAGGCTGCGGACCAAGCATACCAGGGAATACACCGTGTCAGGGAAATGTCCGTCGTGGAATGCTCATGCCAGAGAACAGCCGTCATGGATGAAGACAAAGCTCGCGGAAGTCAAATCCGTTGCTGGAATTGCAACCAAACCGGACACCTACAACGGCAGTGCAGAAGTGCACCTAGACGAGGAAATTGTCCACATTGCGGAAGTAGGAGAAGCAGAGAAGAAGCATCCGGCGGTGATACATCCATCCTGTCGGTCAGACTTCCCAAAACCAGCAGTCGGGAAATGCGTAAGGACCAACTTCGCGGGGCAGAAGTTGGTTACTGGAATCGAGGCCCCCAGGACCACCATTCAAGTTTCGCAAACCAAACGGGATAACAAGAGCCTGACAGTGGAGGCACTAATCAACAAGAAGAAGTTCGTCTTACGATTACTCTGGCGGGACTGACGTTCTCCCATGCGTTTCTGGTGGCAGATATATGCGACGAGTGCATCATCGGAATAGACTTCATGAAAGCAAATGAAGTAATTTTGGACATCGGGATGCAAGTACTGAGGTATCGAAATGTGGAGATTCCGATGGTGTAGGGAAACGAGAATGCCGTAACTCTCAGGACAGTCATCAGCAAAGACGAAGTTTTGCCGCCGTCTTCAGAGACAATCATTTGGACGAAGCTGGAAGGTGATCTTGGGAGCCACCGATTCTACATAGTAGAACCAGACCCAGAGAAGAATTCTCAAGACTACATCGTCGGAAAGACGTTAGTCGAACCAAAGAACACCATGGTTCCAGTGAGAGTTTTGAACACAAGACCACACACTGTCAAACTAAGGCGAGGGGAGGTGACTGGAAAATGCACGCCGATTACCGCCGTCGCAACAATATCTGAACGTGATGCTCCAAAACCTCTCCCATCACCTTGGACAGCGGAAACGAGAGAATACGGCCGAACACACCTGGTACAACATCGAATAGACACCGGTGATACTAGACCAATTCGTCAGCCTGCTAGGCGCCTTCCATTGGCAAAGCAGACAGAAGTTGCAGAGATGGTGTCGGCAATGGAGAAAGAAGGTCTGATTGAAAGTTCCAAAAGTCCGTGGGCATCACCGGTTGTAGTGGTTAAGAAGAAAGATGGCAGCACGCGGTTCTGCGTGGACTATCGGCAGCTCAATTACGTCACCAAGAAAGACAGCTATCCTCTGCCACTGATTGACGACACGCTAGACATACTATCAGGAGCCCGATGGTTTTCCACTCTCGACTTGAAGAGTGGCTACTGGCAGGTACAGATCCATCCAGAAGACCGGGAGAAAACCGCCTTCACCGCAGGAAATGGGCTATGGCAATTCACGGTAATGCCATTCGGGCTGTGCAATGCTCCGGCGACTTTCGAGCGATTGATGGAATGTGTCCTGCAAGGGTTAACATGGAAAACCTGTTTGGTATACTTGGATGATGTCATCGTCGTAGGAAAAACGTTTGTGCAACACCGAGACAATCTAAGGGATGTGTTTCAAAGGCTTCGAAGTGCCCACCTGAAGCTCAACCCCAAGAGGTGCGCCCTGTTTAGAGCAGAAGTCAAGTACCTGGGACACATAATTTCGGCGAAAGGAGTGAGAACCGATCCAGAGAAGGTCGAAGCGGTGAAAAACTGGCCAGTCCCCAAAGACAAACACCAACTAAGGAGCTTCCTGGGCCTAGCCACCTACTACAGACGGTTCGTGAAGGATTTTGCCGGGATCGCAAAGAGCCTGCACCAGTTGACGGAAAAGGGGAAACAATTCAAATGGTCAATTGAGTGCGAGAAGAGCTTCAAGGCACTTAAACAACTGCTATGCGATGCCCCGATACTAGCTTACCCCACTCCCGGGGAAACGTTCATTGTGGATACAGATGCTAGTAATGTCGGGGTAGGAGCCGTACTTTCCCAGGTGCATGATGGCCAAGAGAAGGTGATTACGTACTTCAGCAAGGTGCTCTCTAAGCCAGAAAGGAACTACTGCGTGACTAGGCGGAAACTTCTAGCTTTGATCTTGGCTACGAAGCACTTTCACAAATACCTCTATGGGAGGAAGTTCATTCTTCGCACAGACCATGCAGCCTTAAAATGGCTATTACAGTTCAAGAGTCCTGAGGGTCAGGTCGCAAGATGGATCGAAAGGCTGCAAATCTACGACTACGAAATACAGCATCGTAAAGGAAGACTCCACTCTAATGCGGATGCACTGTCCCGGAGACCATGCAGAACGGATTGTAAACATTGTGCGCGTCAGGAAGAACGGGAGCTGGTTTCCATCCAAAGAATGAGAGTCGAACCTATCGCCGGCTAGAGCGTAGATGAGATCCGGAACGCTCAGAAGGAAGACCCGGATATCGAGCCGATTCTGGCCTGGAAGGAGAACATGGAGAAACTTATCATCAGGACATCTCTCACAGAAGCCCGACCTTAAAGCCATATTTTGCGCAGTCCATGTCCAAAAAGGTGTTCTGAGAAGAAAATGGGAATCCTCCGACGGAAAGTCGTTTGTAATGCAGCTTGTCGTACCGCGGACGAGGGTTATAGGAAATGCATGGCGGGGCGTCCGGAGGCCACTTGGGAGTGAATAAGACGCTAGAAAAGGTACGAGAACGTTTTTATTGGTTAAAAGCGAAGGAAGATATCGAAGACTGGTGCAGAAAATGCGACGTGTGTGCAGCTAGCAAGGGTCCGAGAATCAGAACTCGAGGTAAGATGCACCAATACAACGTGGGAGCACCTTTCGAACGAATCGCCATTAATATCGCAGGGCCCTTTCCGGAAACCGACAATGGTAATCGTTATATACTCGTAGTGATGGACTACTTCAGTAAGTGGCCGGAAGCGTTTCCGATCCCCAACCAGGAAGCCAGAACCGTGGCGAAGCAGATTGTCTACAATTGGGTTAGCAGATTCGGTGTGCCCTTGGAATTGCATTCTGACCAAGGGCGGAACTTCGAGTCAAGAATCTTCCAAGAGATATGTCAACTACTCGGAATCAAAAAGACAAGGACAACCCCGCTTCATCCACAGTCGGACGGTATGGTGGAGCGTTTCAATAGGACTTTGGACGAACATCTCTCGAAGGTCGTAGGTGACTACCAACGGGATTGGGACCGGCAGATTCCCTTGTTTTTGATGGCCTATAGAAGTGCCGTGCATAGCACTACTCGACATACGCCGTTCGAAATCTTATTTGTGGGAATAGCTCAGTTACCCAGTGAGGTGAAATTTGGATCTCCTACCAATGAGCCCAGAAATGAAGAAGAGTACGTGGCGGACCTTAGGGAAAGGCTTAGGGACATACACCAAAGGACCAGAAGCCAGATTAAGATGACAAGCGACCGCATGAAGACCAGGTATGATGCCAAGGCAACAACGTCAGGATTCCAGGAAGGAGATCTGGTGTGGCTGTATAATCCCCATCGCCAAAAGGGGAAATCACCTAAATTGCAGCGGAACTGGGAAGGTCCCTACAGAATAGTAACCCGCATCAACGATGTTGTCTACCGCATCCAGCGAGGACCAAGGGCCAAAATGAAAGTGGTTCACGTGGACCGACTGAGTCGATACAATGGCCGAAATGAGGATGCACTTGTTCGGGACGAACACATCTAAGAGGGGGGCAGTGTAGCATAATAATGTAGCATAATCATAACTACGCTCCCTAAAAGTATGATGCAACAAATTCCGAAGTGTCTTTTCATTCTGGCAGAATTTTGGTCCGAACTGTCCTTTCATTCGAGGTTCGTGTCTGCGATGAAGTCTCCACAGCTCATGTCAACGAAAGAGACGGATAATATCACGGATAAGAGGGAATTATAACTGCAAGAATTATTACATCAGAATTTCTCTTGTTCCAGTGGTCGAAGAATTTGCTAGAAGTTTCTGGCTATCAGAAACTTCTGCTATATAAGGACAGATGGCGATTGAGAAGGGGCAGTAGTTTTTAAACTGTGGCGAAGAGATTAGAAAAGTGATAATAGACGAAGTTGTAATTTTGTGATAAATTGAAAGTTGAGAGTTAACAAGAAGAAGTAATTAGTTTGGATTTGTGAATTAAGTAATTGAAAGGAGATAAAGTGATTTGAGAGGAAAGAGACATTGTAAGAAAAGAATTGCGAAGAATAGTATAGTGTGAACCTGAATTGTTCTATAGACTAGAAAATAAAGAAATAAATTTCACAGAATATCGTTTTATCTACTCGAGCCGTAGCTCGCATATTACAGTATTAATCTTACTTAATAGATACTCTAATTTATTAACTAAATCATAGATGGAACTCACTTTCATGTTTAATATTTCCCTCGTCAAGTGGGTGCTGTTGATGATGGGGCGGTAATGTTGTCTGTAGAGCTTCTTTACCTGGTCCCATGTGGATACGCCGTTGACTAGGAGTTGATCCATTGCTCGTCCTTTGACTTTCGTCTGTTGAATTATCGTTCATGTTGCTTGGGGGTCCCCTCCTGAATTTACGAGGTGGTTTTCAACCATGACTAGGAAGTGTGTTAGAGTTTTACTGTCTCCCTCGAATTCGGGTTAGTATTGAATTTCTCTCAATATATGGCCGCCGAAGCTAGCCGGTGGAATTCTGGCCACTATAGCCATTAGGCTGTTCAAAAAGTCTCGGTTGAACACTTCTGGCATACCTGCGTAATTCTGTGACATTTTTGTGTTTTTTTTTTTTCACTTTACTCTTTATGTTATGTGAGCACACCAGTCAAACACAATTCATTGAATCACCGCTGTTTTGTCTAGTTAACAATTCACGGAATTTCTTGAGCACAATAGCTAAAACAATTCACTTTGGCTATGTCTCGGTCTGCCGGATATTTACGAAATTTTGCGGTTTCGAAAGGTTATTTTTTTTTTTTCGGGATTTTCGTAATGAACTTTCACGTTTTGGATCAGGATAGTTGTACCTGATAATACCGACTGCGCCAATTAAATTACACAACTCCGTAAATCTTTTTATTCAATAAATCTTTATTTCTTCTCTATTATTATAAATTTACGGTTTATAACGGTGCAAACTTATACTAATATTTCGGCCGCTGTCTCAATGCGGGGCTGCACCGTGGTTCTAAGTTTGGGAGTTGATTTTCAACTAACAACTTATAATATTTAAATGTCAGAAGAAACCAAGAATTTTCATATTTGACATTTTAAGCAATATGGATTATTCCATATTACTTGTTTTATTTCTTTTATTTAATAAGGGTATTAGCATACTATGTAATGCATTTTGTTCCCAAGCAATATTGTGTATCTCACTCACAATCAATAATTCTTATTTAATCGGTTGACCGAGTGTAGTGGATCCCATTCCACAATGAGTCAACCGAATGCATTAGGGTCATTTGTTTATTTTTACTTTATTACTTCTTCTTCCGCCATCGTAACTTTTTATGGGTCGATCAAAAGTCATGACGGCTGCAGTAATTAAATTGGAACAAAAATGCATACAAAGTATGGTTTATTAGTTGAGTATATTTTATGAGGGGTATGGTCCTAAACCAATACTTAACTCGCGCGATCAGCTTTTTTTTTTTTCTTTTTTTTATTATTTTTATTAGATGAAATGCAAGGCAGACACGTGCGCGAGAGTTACATACCCAATCGCCACATCAGCATATTCAACCGTCACATATTCAACAGTCGCAAGAAAAGCAACATCAGCATATCGACTCAGCAGACAGCCATGCGACATCCGGTCATTGCCACCGTCAACAGCAGTTAACACACGCCAAACGCTAAAGTGCATAGTGTACAGATTAATAACTATAAATTGCGAAGGTGGGATCGAAATTGCTCGATGTTGTACCAGGTGTGTTCGGCCGTATTCTCTCGTTTCCGCTGTCCAAGGTGATGGGAGAGGTTTTGGAGCATCACGTTCAGATATTGTTGCGACGGCGGTAATCGGCGTGCATTTTCCAGTCACCTCCCCTCGCCTTAGTTTGACAGTGTGTGGTCTTGTGTTCAAAACTCTCACTGGAACCATGGTGTTCTTTGGTTCGACTAACGTCTTTCCGACGATGTAGTCTTGAGAATTCTTCTCTGGGTCTGGTTCTACTATGTAGAATCGGTGGCTCCCAAGATCACCTTCCAGCTTCGTCCAAATGATTGTCTCTGAAGACGGCGGCAAAACTTCGTCTTTGCTGATGGCTGTCCTGAGAGTTACGGCATTCTCGTTTCCGTACACCATCGGAATCTCCACATTTCGATACCTCAGTACTTGCATCCCGATGTCCAAGATTACTTCATTTGCTTTCATGAAGTCTATTCCGATGATACACTCGTCGCATATATCTGCCACCAGAAACGCATGGGAGAACATCAGTCCCGCCAGAGTAATCGTAAGACGAACTTCTCCAAACACCTTCGCCATTGGCACCTGTGTCGATGGTGGCTACGCACTTCTTCTTGTTGATTGGTGCCTCCACTGTCAGGCTCTTGTTACCCCGTTTGGTTTGCGAAACTTAAATGGTGGTCCTGGGGGCCTCGATTCCAGTAACCAACTTCTGCCCCGCGAAGTTGGTCCTTACGCATTTCCCGACTGCTGGTTTTGGGAAGTCTGACCGACAGGATGGATGTATCACCGCCGGATGCTTCTTCTCTGCTTCTCCTACTTCCGCAATGTGGACAATTTCCTCGTCTAGGTGCACTTCTGCACTGCCGTTGTAGGTGTCCGGTTTGGTTGCAATTCCAGCAACGGATTTGACTTCCGCGAGCTTTGTCTTCATCCATGACGGCTGTTAGCTGGCATGAACATTCCACGACGGACATTTCCCTGACACGGTGTATTGCCTGGTATGCTTGGTCCGCAGCCTTCATTGACAAAGCGAATGCCAATGCCTCGGGGAGTGTTCGCTTTTCAGCCATCCTTATGGCCATTTGCAGTTGTCTGTCCTCTATGGCCTGAATAAAAGCTTCCACCGCCATTTCGTTGATAAGCTCCTCACCGGCTTTAGGGTATGAAAGATGGGCTAGTCGTACTATATCCGCTTGCAACTGTTGGAGCGTTTCCCCCTTTTCTGGACTCGACTACGCAGCTGAACCCTGTACACCTGCTGCATGTGTTCATCCCCAAACCGCATCTCGATAGCCTGAACCAGAGAGTCGTAGTTCTACTGTTTATCTTCCGGGATGGTCTGCAAGAGCTCCGCAGCTGGACCCCTCAGTGCAAGCGTGAGTGCAATAGACTTCTCTTCATCGTCCCAGCTATTGGTCATTGCGGCCGCTTCGAATTGCCTCTTATAAATTGGCCATGATGTTTGACCATCGAAAATAGGAGGCTGCATCTCCTTTCTTCTCAGACCGTCAGTGGAATGTTCCCGTGCTCTCTGTCTCTTCACGTTGCTGAGTTCCTTAGCAAGATTTTCGACTTGCTTTCCTACTCTCTCGAATTGCGTATCCACTTTTTCAAACTGAGCCTCTATCTTCCCGAACTGAGTTTCATGTTTCTCAAAGTTTTCATCCAATCTACTTTCGACTTTTTCGAGTTGCGTCTCGACCTTCTCGATTTTCTCTTCGATCGCTTCGAATTTAGATTCCAAGTTCCTGTTTTGCTCATGAAGTTTGCTTTCCAGAGCATCTAGAGAATTCTTTTGTTCATCGAGCTTAAGTTCCAGAGACTTCTTTTGGTCTTCTATTGCTTTCTTTTGTTCGTCCATGACTAACTTAAGTTGCAGGAGCAGACTTGTTATACCCGGGTCGGCTACTGTACTTGCTGGTTCCTCTTCCACGTCAAACTCTACGTCATGCGGATTTTCACCTTCCTGCGTTACTGCTTCTTCCAAACGAATCAGTAGGGCATCTTTCCCCCCAGTTGTGTCGAGGTTCCGCTTACTAAGTTCTGCCTTTAGTTGAGTTATAGTTAGTTTTCCCAATTTGCGACCCATTTTGCGCAACTAATTAACTCAACACAGAAATCGTTTTTTTTTTTTTTTATTGTGCAATTTCACACCACGGAAATAGTTATTCACAGAATAAGTTTTATCTCACTTCTGACACCAATGTAATATGCGAGCTACGACTCGAGTAGATAAAACGATATTCTGTGAAATTTATTTCTTTATTTTCTAGTCTATAGAACAATTCAAGTTCACACTATACTATTCTTCGCAAACTCCTTCCTTACAAGACCTCTTTCTTCTCAAATCACTTTATCTTGCCTTGATCGCCATCTGTCCTTATATAGCAGAATTTCTGATAGCCAGAAACTTGTAGCAAATTCTTCTTTCTTGCAGTTATAATTCTCTCTTATCCGTGACGTCGTCTTAGACATCATCCGTCTCTTATCGTTGACACGAACCGTGAGCACTAACCGCAGACATGAACCTCGAATGAAAAGACACTTCGGAACAAAATTATGCCAGTTCGAGGGCGTAGTTATTATGCTACATTATGTTACAATATTATCGTAGAGTAAAAAAAAAAAAAATAACTTTTTTTAAATAATTAGAAAGCCAAGATAAAGAAAATTTTGATAGAAATATTATTTTTCACTAAACCAAGTAGAAATATACATACACATATGTATGTATGTATATATACAAATCATTTTTTAAAATATTATAATAATATAGTGCAATCTATAAAAATATATTGATAAAATCAACATATACGAGTTGATCCAATTTTTTTTTAAATATATTGATCTAAGTCCAAAAAAAAAAAAAAGAAAGACAAAAAGTATATCCATTTAAATAATAAAAGTTAAGCGAAATCTTGTAATACCTATACTTTATCTTCATTGAACGAAAACATAATTTAAATAATCATCTGAATTCAATTAAGTGAAAGGAATAACTCCTTTTATCTCATATTTTTATGCCTTCCGATAAAAATCTCTCAAAAAGAACAACCTCTCCTTACCCTAAGTTTGCGAGATTATTTAGAGGCCTTAGCTCAATTCCGGAAACAGTTCAAAGGGAAGAAACAAGAAACCTTCCTCCAGCTCAGATTTTCGCTCATATCGAGCATCCAGTACCAATGAACGAATTGAACCAACCCGCTTGTGAATTTGAGAACATGGCTCCACCAATAAATCCCAATGTTCCCAACGTTGCCAACATTGCCAACTTGGCCAATACTCGTGCCAGTTTTGATACGCTTCGTATCCCTGACGCAATAAAGGATTTACCGCGTTTCGACGGAAATCCCCGTCTTTTGTATAACTTTATAAATAATATAGAAGAAATACTAATGCACATGAGAGGTATAGACGGCACACCTTATTGTCAAATCATACTAAGAGCAATTAGAAATAAAATGCTAATCAAGTTTTGAATTTATATGGAACTTCGTTATCATGGGAAGACATTAAAAGCAACTTAATTTTACACTATTCCGATAAGCGGAACGAGACATCTCTAATCCTGGACTTGCACCTATTGAAACAAGGCTCAAGAACCGTAGAAGAATTTTACAGCGAAGTTGTCGAGATTCAAGCTACCATGAACAACAACGTTTTAATTCACGAAACCGACCAAAACGTAATTAAAGCAAAAAAAGATATGTTCGCAGAAATGTGTCTTAACACATTCTTAACCGGTCTTAAGGAACCCCTTAGTTCCAGCATAAGAGAAATGAAACCTACTACATTAGCAATAGCTTTAGCATTCTGCATCCAAGAACAGAACATGTTTTACATGAAATACGACTATCGTTCTCAAAATCAATACAAAAAATCTTACTAGCGGTTCCCTATCAGTTCACAGCATAATGCCAAACCTTTCGGCAATCAAACGTATAAACCACATTTCTTCTTTGCCCAACCTCCAAATCATCAATTAACCCGCAACCATCCACAATTTCTCAAATCCTAGATTTACACCCAACCCAAGACCCATCCCTTCTAACTCCTTTGGCTTCAGACAAAAGCCTTCCCATTAACGAACACAAAACATTTCAAGACCAAACCTTCCAAATCCACGAATCCCACAGTACAATCCCCGTCCCTTACCGCCTCCCGAACCAATGGAATTAGGATCAGGACACTCACACCTACGTCAATCAACAGTGTTTCCAAATAGGCAATCCAACGTTAGCAGAAATACACAATGTCGACGCGCAGCAAACCTCAAACTACAAACCACCTAATCAGCTACTGAATTCGGACCCATATTACAACGACTCGGATAACCAAGATCTAGATGAAACTTCTATTCAAGCCAAATTTCAGTTCAGGAAAACACGTAATTCCCTCTAATACGAAAATAATTTTAAAATACCGGTAGATGTACCTAACGGTGATATCTTCATTAAAAATACCCTTGTCAAACCCAACCTTACAATATCAGAAGGAATTTACACAGCCAAAGGTTGGTATTGTCCAGTCGAAATCTGTAATAATTCTCTCAATGATAGAACCCTCCTTATTGAACAACCTCTAAGAGTCGAACCTTACCTTTCTTCCAAATTCATCGAAGTAAATAATTACAATTTTAATCCTGAAGAGCCTCAAACACATAACTGACATAACGGAACTCCTTCGTATTTCGCACTTGAACTTAGAAGAAAAGAAAGGTCTTATAAAACTTTGTAAAGAATTCAAAGACATTTTTTTAGAGAGGGACAAAACCTCAGTTTTACCAATAAAATAAAGCACAAAATCCATACCACAGACGACTTGCCCATATATACGAAAACATACCGCTCTCCGTACTGTCATAAGGAAGAAATTCGAGAACAAATCACCTCAATGCTCAAACAAGGTATAATCAGACACAGTTACTCCCCTTGGAGCTCACCCGTCTGGATCGTATCTAAAAAGAAAGACTCAAACGGAAAGCAAAAATGGCTTGTGATTGATTTCAGGCAACTAAACGAGAAAACAGTTTCTGATAGGTACCCCTTTCCCAAATATTAATGAAATTTTGGAAAACTTGGGTAAATGTTTATACTTTTCGACTTTGGATTAGCTAGCGGATTCCATCAGATCGAAATGGATCCGAGGGATGTCGCTAAAACGGCTTTCTCCTTAGAAGGAGGCCATTATGAATACCTAAGAATGCCATTTGGTCTAAAAATGCACCCTCGACATTCCAACGTGTCATGGATAACATTCTTAAGGACTTAGTAAGAAAATGTTGCCTAGTTTATTTAGATGATATTATTATATTCTCAACGTCATTGCAGGAACACTTAGAAAATCTTAAGAAAGTATTTACCAAACTAAAAGAATCCAATCTAAAGGTACAATTAGAAAAATCCGATTTCTTAAGGAAAGAAATTGCATTCCTAGGGCACATTGTCACAACCCAAGGTGTCAAACCAAACCCCGATAAAATCTATGCCATTAAACAATTTCCCCCTTTCCTTGGTTTATTAGGATATTACAGGAAATTTATTAAGGACTTTGCAAAATTAGTAAAACCTCTGAAAGGTTTTCGTCTGCCTGACGAAAGATAAGAAAATAAAAATCAACGATGAGTATATCAAAACCTTCCAAAATTGTAAAAACATCTTAACTAACGAACCGTTATTACAATACCCGGATATTTCGAAACCATTTAATCTAACCACAGACGCGAGTAACTTCGTTCTTGGTGCCATCTTATCACAAGGCCCAATTGGAAACGACAAACCGATATGTTTTGCTAGCAGAACTCTAACCACATCCGAATGCAATTACTCGACCATAGAAAAGGAGCTTCTAGCCATCGTTTGGGCTACGAAGTATTTCAGACCATATCTTTTTGGTCATAAGTTCAAAATCATAACAGACCACAAACCCCTAACATGGATCATGAACTTAAAGGATCCTAATTCAAAATTATTACGTTGGCGCTTGAGATTGGAAGAATACGACTAAGAAATAGTATATAAGAAGGGCAAAAATAATACAAATGCGGATGCCCTTAACAGAGTTAAAATTGATTATCCAAAAATCTTTCAGAATATTGATGTAATTGTTAACGACACCATGTTAGTCAATGGTACCAGTGGTTCAACTGTGCATTCCGCACAAAAGAATTTAGATATCGGTATCCCAATATCCGAAAGACCCCTTAACGAATTTAGTCTTCAGTATATTTTTCAGAAATCTAGTACAGGATCACCCACGACTTTAGAAACCATATTCAAAAATAAACAACGCAGAAGAAGAGCTCATACATTCAATAAAGATATAATCATAGATATCTTTAAAAAATTTCTTTCTCCCAAAAAACTTAATACAATTTACACCGATGATGAAACGTTTCGCAAAATACAATCCATTTATTCTAACTTCTTCTCAAGTAACAAAACTTTTCGACTTATCCGTTGTATAGATCTTTTAAAAGACGTAAGACAAGTTGAAGAACAGGAAAAATTGATCAGAGACTATCATACAAATAACAACCATCGAGGTGTCGAAAAAACACTTCTCCATCTCAAAAGGACCCACTACTTTCTTTATATGAAAAACAAGATCATTGAGACTATAAACAATTGCGATAAATGCCAGCTATTAAAATATGACAGAAGCCCACAAAAAGTAAAATACGAAACACCTGAAACACCTCTTAAACCACTTGATATCCTACATATTGATATATACACAATCAATAACAAAACCATCTTAACTATTTTAGTTAAATTTTCAAAATTTGCAGCAGGTTACACAATACCTTCCCGCAAAAGCATCCTTATTATAAAGTCACTTAAACACTATATCAGCCTACACGGCACCCCTTCGAAAATTGTCTGTGATCAGGGCTCGGAATTCACCTCAAATATTTTTAAAGACTTTTGTAATCGCTACCAAATTCAACTTCATATAACTTCTTTCCAACAAACGAGCAGCAACGCTCTAGTGGAACGCCTCCACTCTACCCTAACTGAAATCTATCGCATAATCCTTGCAACAACTAAAGAAAAGAAAATGGATATAGACCACGATGCAATATTCAGTGAAACTATATTTACTTATAATAATGCTATACATTCTGCCACCAAACTCACACCCTATGAATTGTTCTACGGACGCACCTTTAAATTCTACAGAAACCTGAACTATAAAGACGAACATGAATATCTTACCAAACTTACTAAATTTCAGGACGAACTCTTCCTAAAAATACAAGATAAATTAGAACAATCAATAAGTAGGAGAATAGAAAAACTAAATATAAACAGAAAAGAACCTGAAGAAGTAAACACCGACGATACTATATATAGAAAAGAGTGTAGACGAAATAAGTTAACCCCAAGATTCTCTAAGCATAAAGTTAAGGCAAATCATAGAGTAACACTTTTAACTGTAGGGAATAAGAAATTTCACAAGTCAAGAATTAAAAAGAAAAAGAAACTAACAAAATAGCTAACGAATATTTAACCAACTGCATTTCAATTTCTAAACCCCACTTTATTAGGCTAACCTGGTTAGACGCTCAGAAATTGGAAATCCGTGACCTCACGAATCTAGAAGGAATACTTCCACTACAACTAGGGACAGAAAAGACGATTAAAACTTATCACAATATCATACACATAGTTCACCTTGACGAATACAAAACTAACATAGACAAACTTGAACAAACTCTAGTAAACTTCAAACAGTTCGAAATTCTGAAACCCTCCTTAGAGACTACTACACGTAAACTTAAGGAGCTCCGAAGTAAAGTCGACTTCCTAATACCGACACTAAGACAAAAAAGAGGAATTATCAATGGGCTAGGCACAGCAATCAAATTCATAACAGGAAACATGGACGCGGAAGACGCCGCAAAACTAAGTAAAGAAATAGAAATTTGAAGTCAGAAACAAGAGTACCTTCTTAACGAAGCACTTACAAAATCGAAACTAAACACGCAAATGATTGAAAGATTTAAGAACATAACCACATATATTAATCATCAACAAGACCTAATGAAAGACTACCTTAAATACTACCAAAATCGAACAGTTAACTTAATCCGCAACAACTCCGACATGCTCACACACATACAGTACCTCAATCAGTTTAATTTGAACATTGCAAGCCACATACGTGACATTTCTGAAGCCGTTGTCCTAGCCAAAGTCAATATCATACCAAAAATGATCCTTAATCCCGAAGAACTTACACTCATTCAAGAAACCCTTAACAATTCAATCGAAATAAAATCAAATGAACATCTGTACGAGATGCTAGAACTGCAAGCATTTTATAATGGCTCTAAAATAATCTTCAACATCCGCATCCCGATCCTATCATAAGAAAACTTTTCCTTTTTCCACCTAGTACTATTACCCATAAATAGAACCATTACCCATAAATAGGACAAAAGAAATAATTGTTAAACCATATATGTTATTTAATGAACAGAGTATTCAGTATTTTTACTTCAAATGCCCTAGAGTAGAGAATATCTTTCTTTGTCAAGAATCGCCACACCAGGAACCTACAGAGAAGTCATCATGCATTGGCAACATAATGAAGAATTATCCAGCAAATTGTACAATCAGCGATGTCGGCGAAGTATCATCAATCACCCAACCGGAAAACAATTTTATCGTATTAATCAACATTACTCCAACGTTTATAAACTCAACCTGCAACAAATACCAACAAACTTTAAGTGGATCAGCCCTAATACACTATGAGAACTGCGAAGTAAACATCAACGGGATTACCTACAGCCACAAACCAAACATCTATTGGGACAAGACTCACATCTTTCCAGCCTTATATAATCACATATCCCCAAATTATACGATAGAAATATTCAATGTCAAGAAATTAAACGACTTTTAATTTTCGCAGGAAAAACAAATGGGCATCCTAGTCTGGGAAACCAAACGCAGAGACGGCTACATCCTTATGTATAATCATTATATCTTTCGCAGCTATATTCACCATAATCCTCCATCTCCACAGGATATCCAATCGCTCGAGTCCAGCCACCTTTCAGCTAACTGGCCCTCGCTTTGTACCTAGGGGGGAGGAGTTACATACCCAATCGCCACAGCAGCATATTCAACCGTCACATATTCAACAGTCGCAAGAAAAGCAACATCAGCATATCGACTCAGCAGACAGCCATGCGACATCCGGTCATTGCCACCGTCAACAGCAGTTCACACACGCCAAACGCTAAAGTGCATAGTGCACAGATTAATAACTATAAATTGCGAAGGTGGGATCGAAATTACTTTATCAGCGTCTGCCAAATTTCCGGCCAACCGATCACCTTCGCAATAGATAGGTTTCAATGAAAGTTTGACATATAGATTAAATTAGTTCTTAGTGATTGAAATAAAGTTTAATTTTTTTAAGCAAAAGTGGCTAAGAGTGTTATAATTCGCGCGACGATTGGCAACAGACCAGGCAACAGACTTTAGACACGTTCTTATTCTAACTACTCCAGGATAAATATATGGATGCGGTTTCTACTCCTATCAGAAAGTTGAATCATTGCCTGGTGTCATCTAAATTCTCGCACTCATATCTGTATTAAAAGACTATCTAGAAGTATTAATTAGGAGTCAATAACTAGTCTTCACTGTCAAATAGAGTTTCCACTTATCGTGTGGCAGTGATTTTCTATATATTTTTTTGTAAAACTTGAGACAGCTTTTTGTGTATATTTCTAAATTGGTTTTTTAATAAGGGATTTTTTTGTGGTATACAAAATTTTCGTTCCAAAATTCGACCAAACATCAAACTTCTAATCAAACTCTGATGAAGCGCAGTGATGACAGCCAAACAAAAAAATTTATAAAGCGTTTTAAAGAAGGCTGAAAACCATTAACGTTAACACCTGTGGACATGTGTTCTAAAGTTCAAGAGATGTTAGGCGAGAATCGACTAATTTCTATCATGAAAGTAGCCAGTAGCTGAGAGATTTCTATCGATCAATCTACACGATGTTGGACCCCGAACACTTCGTCCAAAGAGCTGAAGCTGTTAAACAATTGAGGATGAGTCTTGGATCTACCAGTATGAACCTGGTTCGAAAATGCAATCAAGAGTGGTTACCAAAGGGAAGTTGCGGATCTAAAAAAAATTCAAAAACAGAAAGGTGAGTTAAAAAAGCTATGGCCAGTGTTCTGGGATGGCGAAAAGGGGATGATCCTGGTAAATTGTTTGGAGTAACACCAACTTATTATGTTGTGGTTATAGGTAAACTGAAGCTACAATAACTAAAAATATGAAATTAAGTGGTACGTTGCTGAGTTGTTGGTGATGTACGTGTATAAATCAAGAACGGCTAGATATTTCCGATGCCGTTTGCTTTGTTGATTAGATTAGTTATGGATATAAATATCATCAATATTAACTATTATTTTAAAAATCGATTAAAAACTTTTATTTTTGATAATGCAGTTCTAATTCGCAAATGATTGGCTATAAAAGTCACAGATACTGTTGCTAAAACCGCAGTAGGGGGACCTCTCATTACCCATTGGACATTGGAGATTAACAGACCCTCATATGAACTGCATACAGAGCGTGTTCCATATTCCAACGTATTTTAGCCGGAGGATGATTTCTTGCATCCAGGCAAGAATAAAATTGTAGTGAGGGTGGGGTCTATTTTGACCTCATTCCGAGTTATATTCAAAAGTATACATTTTTGGTTAAATCACATCCGATGTTACAACTTCTGAACGGCACGACCTATTGCATTATATTTAATATTTTTTTTGGTTTCATTGTTCCACTACCAAGTTTCTTTATTTACGAGAGGCCGTGGTGTAGTGGTAACATCAACGCTTGTCACGCTCCTGGTTCACGGTTCAAATCCTGATCTCAACAATCATCTATTTATTTCGTCTGAAATAAATAAAAAAAGTCGATCAATTGCGAAAGCTTAGTCAACTCTACTGCGAAGGCATAACACTGACAGTAGGGTGGTCATATGGCTTAAATGCAACTTGATCGTGATAATGACACCAGGTGGAGGGAAAAAAATACTGTGAATTAAGTTCCCCAATTATCTGGACGCCACCCTTGGAGTTTACTGGAACTTAATACCACCTAAGTTTCAAACCTACTACACAACGCCCGTTCCCTGAAATAATTTAATGGTATTCCATTTGGCGCGAGCAAATTATAAAAAAAGGCGGCTTAATGCATTAAGTGAAAGAAGAGATTTGATTAAAAAATGTTATTTCTCAATATAATCTCCCTCAAGTGAAATGCATTTCTCACATCGAAAAATATTCTTTTTCTTTGCCTTCGAAATGACTTTCTACGCCCGCCTTGATTTCGCGCTCATCTGCAAATCTCCGGCCTCGTAACTCCTTTTTCAAATTGGAAAAAAGTCTCTCGGGGCCAAGTCTGTAGAGTGGGTGATCTGTTATTGGAAAAACTGTGTCTTTTAAGTCCTGTCTCGAAACCCACGCCGTGTGAATCTTTGCAGCACCCGAGTCGTCGTTGCTTGCATCATGCAACGTCGTGAGCATTTTTGGTACCCAGAGCGCACAAATTTTTTTCATGTTCAAATGCTCATGCAAAAATTCTTCCGTCGATCAGAACTAATTTTTCAACTTTTCCGACGTTTCCATTAGTGACCACTAACACAGGACGCCCTGGGTGGGAGTAATCTTCACAGCGCCCTCACCCTTGTTGAAATAAGCGGGCCCATTTTTTGACCATGGTATACGATGGCTCTGAATCCTGAAGAGTCGATGACATTGCGCGCTCCAAAGGGGATATGAAAACTCTTAAATTATTTCAGGGCACGGGCGTTTGTAGTAAGTGAGAGAGGGAGAAAGAAAGATTGGTGTAGTGAGTTTGAAACTCAGGTGGTATTAAGTTTCAGTAAACTCCAACGGTGGCGTTCAGATAACTGGGGAGCATTTTTGTTTTCTTGTGATTGTCCTTGCTTATGGTTCACAGTATTTTTCTCAGTCCCCCTGATGTCATCATCATGGTCAAGTTGCATTTACAGACATATGAACACCCGCTGCGAGTGCTATGATTTCGCAGTAGAGTTGACATGAGCTTCGCAATTGATCGACTCTTGACATGAGGAGTTGAACCGTGAACCTGCAGACTAACAAGCGATTATGTTACCACTACACCACGGTCACCCTTCATGGTGATGTTTATCCCTCAGCTAATAACAAAAAGAGATTATTATTGAAACGAGATGATATTTATACCAATAAAAAGTGTCGCAGTTAGTGCTCTCACTAATGAGTTGTATCGTTGTTGAGTATCCCAGGCCGCGAACTTACCAGCTGCCCCTCATATGTGGAGATGGCCTTTCGAAATACCGAGCAAATTCTATACATTCGGCATTGAAACTAGGTTGGACCGATCAACACAAATTAAATCTGAGGTTAAGCTTGAGCGAATGTTGTATTCGCGAGAATGTGGAACGCATTCTACATTTGTAAAATGTGAATAATAAAGTCTGTTGCATAATTATAACAGCACCTTGAAAATTGCAATTTCTTTCAAAGTTTCTTTATTTCCTACTTACAATGTAATAATAGCCGTGTTTTATTATCACCTATGATCCAGATCAGTACAGCTCGGACAGCTGTGCCGCTAATCTGTCCTGGATCAGCCCTTCCTTATCAAAATAGAGGAACGCCTCTCGGGGAACAAAGCCGTTAAGGCGCACTCTCTCGTGATACTCGTAATTGGGGCAATAAGCCCCGGAGATCAGGTTGTTCGTCGAGCTCATTGATCTTGCAATGTGCCTTCGAATCAGCTTGATAACAAAATTATCCACTCTTGTTGTTGTGTTCTATATAAATGAAGGCAAGCCATCTCAAACACCCGAATCTTTTCCAACAAGCTTGCTCCAACGTTGAACCACACGGGGCATCCATATATGAGCATTGGCCTAATGAGGGCAATCTTATCAATGTCACGTTGCAAGAGAATTGCAATGACCTCGATTTTTGGTCCTGATCTGTACGCGAGCAAGTCGTCTGCGTACGCTATGGCATGGATCCTATGAGATCGCTCGTGTAAATGTTGAAAAGAATCGGTGAATTAACCGCACCTTGTTGCAGACCGTTTTTAATTAGAAATGTTCCAGCAGAAGTCACATTGCCATTTTTGACAACGAACTGTCTACTGGTGAGCATGTTATGAAGTATGTACAGCATTGGTTTGCTTATGCCCAGCCTGCTTACTTTGCAGAAGAGTCCCTCTAGCCATACGGTGTCGAAGGCTTTCTCCAAGTCAATCAGGCAGGCACCCGTGCACTGGTTCTTGCATTTGTTCCATTGTATATCCGATACCAGTTTAGACGCGGCATCATGTCCCGCCTTAAAACCAAATTGGTTACCCGGAATTATATTACTGTTCTCAGTCCACTTAAGCAGGGCTCTATTGATCACTTTTTCGAATACCTTGCTGATGTTCGGAAAGAGACTTATCGACCGGAGATTTGCCGGATTGGAAGTGTCCTTACCCCTTTTGGGGATGGGTTGTATCACTGCTGTTAAACAGAGTGGTGAAAATGTCCACCGCTTCTAGAGAGAGATGTCGAAGCACAATGTTCGACACTCCGTCGATCCCTACAGACTTTTTCCTCCTCAATGAGTCGAAGATCCCGCCCCACCTTCGATATGTACGGGGGATGTACCCTTCCACCGGCGATGACATTATTTGCCATGTTATCGTCATTGAACTCGGTAAAACCTATGTTCCCAGATCGCTAGTGCTCTATATCATTTCGAAGGTAGAAGTTGTGCACAAGGACGCGATTTTACAGGTCGTGGTTCGGGCAAATGGTATCATTCACCTTGTACACTTCCTGGAAAGTCGCTCCTATAGCCTCTACCTTCTCCTGCGGATCTTCGATCACAAAGAAGTTGTCATCCTCTACTGCGTTATCTGGATCTATACCTACTGTTATTAGTATTTGTCCATTGTTCGTCGTTCGGGGGACCTTAAGGCACTGAAGGTCGATTTGATTATTCCTCCGAAATATTTTATTTCTTTGAGGGAACATACTCTGGTTGTTAGATTTTACAGCCCGAATTTTGTTGTTCCAATGCAAATTTACAGAAAGTCTGTAGTTTTCTCTAATTAATTTCTGGAGGTTTTTAATGAACAACTTCAGCGTCCTAACCTCCGAGTTTTGTCTGTCAGTAAACTGTCTGTACAATGTTTTTAGTCTCGACAGCAGTCTACTTTTGTGTTGGTGTAGTGCGTCATTTGTTGCATTGCGGAATATGTCTGCGTTGTCATCAGTATGTTGATACCGAGGTATCGTATTGTCCATAGTTCGTTTAATTGTCTCGTCCATTTGTTTTAGGTACCAGTCAATCTCCTCGTTTAACAGATTCCTATTGGACGGTGGGTAGAGCGAATTTGAGGAGAGTGCTCTTGTCAAAGTTCTTGAGAACCGAGTCCAACGCGTCCTACTATAATTGTAGGAAAACGTTTGCACAAATCGTTATTACGGCACTAAGTCCGCAATGGTCGCTGTCATACACAAATGTGTGCAGGCAGTTTATAGTTTGTCGGTCCATGTTGGTCAATTGTAACCGTACGTCGAACAGCATAAGATCCAGATAGAAGCCGCTTCTAGGAAACGATGGACCATCTGTTGCTTCAAATCGAGTTTATAGTCGACACTGTGCCGACCCCACCAATTGAATATTAGGTTCCCTCTAGGATTAGGTGTGTTATTTCCCCAATCTCTATGTTTGGCGTTAAGATCTCCGGCCATGATGAAATAATTCCTTAGGAATCGAAAAAGTGTCTCGAGCTCTGAAATAAATAAAATAGATTGAGTAGC
This sequence comes from Pocota personata, assembly GCA_963082735.1. NCBI lineage: Eukaryota > Metazoa > Arthropoda > Insecta > Diptera > Syrphidae > Pocota > Pocota personata. The sequence goes on along the minus strand of OY720429.1, from coordinate 100,687,927 downwards.
TTCAAGTGCATAGAGTGCGACCAAGTACATTCTCTTTCCACTACGTGCACACGATACACGCTTCCAGCTCCTGGCACCTTCGCACTTCACCGCTGTACATAACTTTAAATTGCAGTTGTTTGCGTATGAAGATCGCAACACCTCCTCCTTGTGTGGAGTTGGGTCGGTCTCTTCTGACAATATTGTGTTTATTGGGCCCCAATTTGTGCTTCTGGGATATCTTTGTTTCGCTAACCATAAGCACATCAGGGGTTTGGTCTTTTAGCAACTTAAAGAATACGGCTCTTCGCTCGATCCTAATAAGTGAATTCACATTCACCGCAAGGATCTTCAAGTGTTGCTCCTCCATGTTCGTACCCATTACGACTGGAGGTGCGTTAGGCCCGTCAGAAGTGCGTAGATCTGGTTCATCCGCTTCGCCTGCTCCTGTACCTGACGTTGAAGCTACTCCATCTTCCCTTGGATAGAGAGCAAGATGGCCAGCAAGTCAGTTTGAGCCTCCGGTGCTCTAGGCGCTGGGGCCTGAGAAGCAACCTTCGGTCTTTTCTGTTTCGAGCTTCCCCAACCTGCCGCCATTTGAGCGTAGGTCACTTGGGGAGTCACGGATTGTGTTTGAATTGGACCAGGTGGACGTTTCACTACGACTTTCTCCTGACGAACCAGATTTACTTTCTTAATATACTGGAACTTAGGACAACCCCGATAGTTTGCGGTGTGTCCCGAGTTCCTGCATAAAGCACACGAGAGCTGGGTCTTATCTGCCACTCCATCCTTACCCAGAGTGCATTCCTCTGCTTTGTGGTTCTTTCCACACTTGACACATCGAGGCTGCATTTCGCAGTTCGACGCGGCGTGACCGAACCTTTGGCAGCGAACACATTGTAAAATGTTTTCGCTCTTTCTTAATTTTTCCCAGGCGACAACCTGGTAGTCTAGGGCTTTAATACTCCTTAGACCATCCAGCTTGCTATTGGGTGAAAGCTGAACTAGGAAGAACGGCAGTTTCCGCTTCTCCCTTTTTGCCTTAGCTGTGGTGAATGGCTTGACTCCTACGAATTCGAGCTCGTTGCACTCTTTCTCTTTAAGCAGCGCAGGGAGCGTCTCCGGATCAGTGGACGGGTCTATCCCCCTCAGCAGCATTGTTTGCCGCTTTCCCCCTTTCGGGGTGAAGGAGAAGAACTCCGTCGTTGTGTCCTTGAAAAATTTTTTAATTTTTTTTATATTCTTCCACTGTATTGTAGTGGATAGCATGTCTATCTTCATTTAGACGCTTAATAACAAAATTACTACCTATGACCGACTTACATAGTTCAATGGTTTTCTTGAGCTCAATCTTATACGTATTATACGGCACCCTCATCTTAGAAGTCGTCGTCTGTTGCTGCTGCGGTTGTTAATGCTGTTGTTTCTGCTGCTGCTGTTTCTGCTGTTGCGGTTGTTGTTGTTCTTCTTGCAGCGTTTTCTGCTGCTGTTGTTGCTACTCCTGTGTTTTCAGCTGTTGTTGTTGCTGCTGTACTTGCGGCTGTATTTGGCATTCCCGCTGGCTTTCTGGCGGCTGTTGTTGTTGTTGATAGCGCTGGAGCTCTTGTGTCCGCCCCCTCTCTCTTCTGGCCATATGTTCGGCCTTTATAGCACGCACCCTTTGTTCCAGCTGCCTGATGCTGCTTGTCAGACTTAGTACCTTCTCATCTTCGTCGTCCGAATCGGAGGCTGCCAGAACGGCGAAACTATTGTTGCTATCTCCCATGTAGCGGCCTTCCCCACCGTCGGAGATATATGTTAACTCGACAGAGTCATCCGACCTCTGCCGCTTCTTTTTTGCTGTTGCTGTACTCAGCGCCCCTTCCCTCGCTCCACTTGGTAGCTGTTCAGCTGGAGCTGATTTGGAGGGATGCTTTACCAGGTTGGGAGAAGGTTTAAGCTTTCTTCTCCTTTTCCCCATACCACTGTTGCTGGGTGGCCTGTCTGTACTGCATCGGCTGATGCTCTCACACCACCAGCTGGTCCCGCTATTGGGAGCGCGGACCGCTTACTTTCCATCGAATGTTTCTTATTTATAATTTATTCTATTCACTATTTTAGTATAAATTATAAAAAAAAGTTTATATTAAAATTTTCCTTGATTGGGAATTGAACCCAAACCCTTGGGTTGATGGTTCACTACCACTCCTACTAGGCTAACTCGCCACTTGAAATCTCACTGTCTAATTTTCTACTCTAAAAATACCACGATTTTAAATGAGAAGCCGAAACACATGTGAACACTATGAAATTCTGTGAACGACTGACGGTTCGCTACCACTACCTATAGGCTAACTCGCCACTTGAAAATTCAGTTTAATTCTCTTCTTTAAAATACTACGATTTTAAATTAAAGCCGAAACACATCTACGCACTATGAAAGTCTGTGAACGACTAAGTGAAGGTATAACATTTTCATTTCATCACCATTCATTAGATATAACAATACTAGTAACAATAATTTTAATCATAGTCCTAGTAATAATAGTACGGAAATATATAAAAATTAAGTTGTCAATAAATAAAGCAACAGCAACAGAGGCAACATGTAACGTAAACCATTAAAATGTAAGCAATTCTGTAAAAATATAGATAGAAGCAATTCAAAATCAATGTCAAATAATGTAAAAAAAAAAAAATAAATAAATAATAATAATAATAGCATACATAGGCAATAAGAACAGTAACAATGTAATAAATTCAAAATCAATGTCAAAGAATGAAAAAAAAAAAAAAATAATAATAATAATATTTAATAAAACACGCTCAAATTCGTAAAGCGATTCAAGCGATGCCTCCGAAAGATCTTACTCGTTACCTCGTGCGCCTTTCGTAATTTAAGGGGGGGTACTGTTGTGCCCACGCACAAGGCCCACACACACGTTCTGTGAATTCCCCTATCGTTCAGGGGTGATTCATTGTCTTTGTTGTTTGTATTCTTCTATATTCTTCTTAACGTTCTCTTTCCCAAAAAACAACACTGACATAGTGCACCGAGTGTCTAAACATTACCACAGAGTAATGTGACACTATCATTGAACGAGAGTCACCGAAACGAATTAGACCAACATGCTGTTGCAAAATCACATGTAGTCCACCGAGGTGACACCACATGATATTATACAACACATTTCGGTCATAGAAACAGTTCCGCCTTGGGTAATCAATCGATTGAGCGATGGATGGAAGCGAAAACGAATACAGTGTTTGTATCTATGTACATGTATAAATCTCGGTCATAACTTAACAACAATTCGCAATAAGCATTTGTTTCATTAACTTAAATCAGTTCTTTTTGAAATGTAGAATTGGAAATTTTGTGTGTACTCGTAATTTAATTTCGAAGTCATTGAAGCAAATTCATGGCTAAAAGCTTGCCTCTTTCCTTGTTTAAATTGTGCCAGTTTAACTTCTCTACCGCTGCAGGTTTTCATTGCTTATCTTCGGTTCACTCGCGAAAACTCTGTTATACAGCAGAAGACGATGCTAACTCACTAAGGATTCGCGTAGGATAACTTTGCAGTTCCGTGCTCACCGTTTGATATTATTCCAGCTTAGATGGTAATCTATCTAGGTTTCGTACTTCCACTGCAATAAGTAATCAAGTGCCGTTCTTGCCTAATACAGGGTGGTTGATGAAAGCCGCTACCAAAAAAAAATGTAATAACTTTTTTTATATTTAATGAATCTGGTTAATTTTTTTTTATTTTGCAGATTGATTTTTAGATTTAACAAAAATTGCTAACTGGGACACTGAAACAAGAATTTGGATTGTCCGCCGCTATCACGCACTGGAGTCCGTAGTTTCGGTTCAAAAAGAGTATAGGCGCACGTTTGGCGGCAATCCTCCGAGCAGATGGACCACAATGAGACTTGTTAACAATTTTGCCGAGCATGGGACAGTCGAAAGAAGACCTTACCATCGAAACCCTTCAGTTTGGACGAAGGAAACAATCGCTGCTGTAGCTGCTGCCATACAAAACAATGCAAGAGTTTCGACAAGAAGCTTATCTGCTCAAATGGGTATAAGCAGACAGTCATTGCAGTCAATTATGCACAATGATTTGGACTTATTCCCATATAAAATTCAAATGGCCAACAAACTGAACGCAGCAGACTTGCCGATTCGCTTGGAATTTTGCCAGAAGATGCTTCAAATGGTGGAAGAGGACGGAAACATGTTGAACTGTCTTTTTATGTCTGACGAGGCCCATTTCGATTTAAACGGCAACATAAACAAACAAAATTGTCGAATATGGAGTGCTTCCAACCCACAGATACTCCATGAGACGGAATTGCATCCACTTCGTGTCACAGTGTGGTGTTCGAAGAAAACGGTCACACCGTTACGGTTACTGGAGACCGTTACTTGAGCATGTTGAGAGAGTTTTCTATCCAGAATTACGCCGAATGAGAATTTCTTTCAACTCTGTGTGGTTTCAGCAACTCCTCACATAGCCCGGCCTGTTATGACAGAATTGCGACGAGAATTTCCCAATAAGCTGATATCCAGAAACTCCACATTCCGTTGGCCGCCCAGGTCGCCTGACCTTACTGCACCTGACTTTTTCTTGTGGGGTTATTGCAAACAGGAAGTCTACAAAGCAAAACCAACAAATTTGAATGAACTAAAGCAATCCATTCGAGAAACAATTGCGGCTATTCCTGTCTCAACTCTCCAAGCAGTAATGAACAACTTTTTGGTAAGATGCCGCACATGCATCAACGAGCAGGGGGGGGCATTTAAATTCCATTATTTTAAAACTAATTAAGCTATATTTAATAAAATTGAATGAGCTTTAACATGAATAAAAGAAAAATGAATTCCATACACTGAAAAAAAAGTTATTTGAGTTTCTTAATGTAGCAATATTCATTAGCCACCCTGTATATAAAGTATTTAGAATACTTAAGCCGTGCAACTTGAATGTATTTAGAATGTCTTCTCCCACCGAATTTCTAACTCCGATCCATTCCCTCCATAAAAATCTTCGTATTCGTAGTTTGATTCCCCGACGTGTCCGTTCAATTCTCCACCGATGAAAAGCAAGAAGAGTATCCGAATTCCGTCAGAATATATCATTATCCGGTTAATCACAGCCTATTTGCGGAGCATAAGCACCTACGATATTTCGCCTTCCCTTTGAATTATTAATTTAAGAACCATTAAACGATCGCAAATTTTCAAGACACTTATAATGTTATCAAGGAGATTGGTTGACAGGATAGTATCAACTCCTTTGTTTTTTATAGCTTTTGTTTGCAAATTCAAGCAACGAGCGCTATTTCCGACATTCCGTCACTTTAGTTCTTGAACTAAATTTAATATCAATATTCTTTATATAGTGATTTTGAGCAAAATCGATTGTCATATCCGAGGAATAGTTGTAAATTTTTGAGAAGTAGTATCGAATTGTGAACCCACCAACCCCAAATATTTAGTTTGAAGAAAATCGGTTCAGCCGTTTAGGCTGCTGTCGGTCATATATATCTACAGACAGATAGATAGACAGAATTAAGAGACCCACTATTAGTTTGATCAAAATCTCGAGACCTACAATTTTCAGGAAACCAATAATTGCCTTATAGGTGTGAGTAAACAAGTAAAAATGCATCATGGTTGCTAAATAAATTGAACAAATTTCCTGGCAAGCTTAAACTTCTTCAGAAATAATGAACGCTGAAAATAAGAGGTACGGGGACCCCACTAAGAACAAACATGGCAAAAACCCATCATCAGCTCTTTGTGAAGCCTGCTGGGTAGCTTTTATATAATGACCTAACGATGATCGTTGGGTTCATGTGCTCACTACCCAATACACTTTAGTTCTCTTCTCAGGAATTGGGCAACTGTGCAAAGAATCACCATTTACACAACTGAGGTAGTACAGTATACACATTTTCGACATTCTAATATAGGCATTTTACACAAAAATCATTAGAAAATTGTAATTTCAAATTAGCTGCGAACCACAAACCAATGGTTGACTCGCAATACTAAAATCAAGAGCAGAATATAATTATTCTCAGAATTACGCAAGCAATACACATTATGTTAGGAAGTTACAATCTATCCAGAACGGATCGTATGATACCATTATCCCCCATCTTCTAACTCACCAATAAAAAAGTGAGCGTGGCGATGTAAAATTTGTAAAATTGATGCAATGATATCTTTCTATACAGAGGAAATTTCCGCGATTTTCAGAAAGTAGGCGTGGCTCTCAAAATTTGTAGCCACGGAGTCTGATGAGAGGTTCACAATAAAACTTAACCATCACCGTAAATAATAATAATGCTTTAAACGTCTCTGTCAAGAATCCGACATCAACCCATGGGGCTCGGCATACAGAATGGTGATGACGAAATTAAAGGGCTATAGGACTCCTCAAATAACATGTCCGGTAATGCTGAGATCCATAGTAGAGCACCTATTCCCTCAAAGGCCTGCTACTATGTGCAATATTATACGAGAAGTCAATCCAGAAGATATTCCTTTAATTACTCACGAGGAGCTGCTAAGGGCATGCAGCAATATAGGTGACAACAAGGCGCCGGCACCCGATGGCATCCCGAATAAGGCAGTAAAGGCAGCTATAACAAAAAAACCAGACCTCTTCATAACAACAATGCAGAAGTGCCTTGAAGAAAGAACGCTTCCCGAAAAATGGAAAACGCAGTATTTGGTCCTACTGCCAAAAGGAAAGAAGAAGAACCATCATCCTATCGCCCAATATGCCTATTAGACACCATGGGAAAGATCCTCGAGAAGATAATCTATAATAGATTACTCGCAGTAGCGGAAGAGAAAGGAGCCCTCTCAGATCACCAATTTGGCTTCAGAAGAGCACTATCTACTGTCGATGCCATAAGAGCGGTAGTTGATATCGCCAAAGGTGCCACAGAAGGAGAAAGATGGCTCTACGGCACAAAGGAGTATTGTGCAGTAGTAACGCTGGACGTTAAAAACGCATTTAACTCTGCGAACTGGTCGTTTATTAGAAGGTCACTTGCCAGGATGGATACGCCATATTACCTGCTACGGATAGTGACGAACTACTTCAACAACAGGAAGCTGAGGTACAATACCGATGAAGGGGTAAAATACTACAACGTAACTGCGGGAGTTCCACAGGGATCGGTTTTAGGGCCACTATTGTGGAATGACATGTACGACGGAGTCCTATGATTAGCGCTACCTGGGGGAGTAACGATAATTGGATTCGCCGACGACATTGCAGTCGTGACAGTAGCTAAACAGATCCGTGAAGTAGAATCAGCTACAAATGAAGCAATTGCCCGGATAAAAGATTGGCTAATATCCGCCGGACTAGAACTAGCTGACCATAAAACAGAAGCTGTTCTTATAACCAGCCGGAAAACCGTCGAATTTGCCAACTTTCACGTTGGTAACCAAAGCAGCAGTTAAATACCTTGGAGTAATGCTGGACAACAGGCTACGGTTTAAAACGCATATTGATTTTGTTACCAAAAAAGCATCGCAAATGCAGGGAGCTCTCTCGCGTATCATGCCTAACATCGTTGGACCTGGATACGCTAGAAGGATTCTACTCTCTAGATTTATCACCTCAGTTCTGTTATATGCCGCCCCAGTCTGGGCGGAGGCCCTGAGGACGAAGGAGACCAAAAGAAGACTATCGTCGTCATACAGACTCTGTGCTCAACGGACAATCAGCGGCTTTCGAACCATCTGTGACGAAGCTGCATTTGTCATAGGTGGAATGGTCCCCGTCGATATTCACGCAGATGAAATGCTGAGGATATATAACAGAAGAGCATTGAGTCATCACTACGCCACTGGTATCAGGGTGATAAAAATTTAAGAAAGGGCAAAGTCAGCAGCTATTTGGCAAGCTCGTTGGGCTAATACAACAAAAGGCAGATGGACATAAAAACTTATACCGACAATTCAAGACTGGATAAGTCGAAAGCATGGAGACTGCAACTACCATCTAACATAGTTCCTGTCTGGCCACGGTGGCTACCGCAAATATCTACACCGATTTGGATACGACAACTCACCATCCTGCCCGGAATGCCCAGGTGAAGATGAAGATACGGAGCACGCAGTGTTTTACTGCACACGTTTCATGGCATGGAGAATTACTCTGCCAAGTCCGTCGTTACTCCTCGACCATATGCTACGGTCGGAAGAGAATTGGATGGCAATATGTTCCTTCGTATCAACTCTACAGAAAGAGCTACGGAGAATAGGAAAGCTAAGAAGAGCAACTGAAGCAGCGGAAGAAGCTGACACAAGAAGCATAGCATAAACTGCTAACCAGCCCCGCGAAGTAATACCTAACGGCAGTCCCACGGGGAGAGTGGTTGAAGGGTGTAGGGTGTGTGTTTAGTACGTAGGCGTATCCCTGGCATCGATTACTCAGGTTTGCGAATCATGCATGCTAGTAGCATTCGGGCTATTAGTATCTATGAAGATTACACATCCCTGGCGCAATCAAAAAAAAAAAAAATAAATAAAAAAATAACTTTGTAAATAAAAATTCTTTAACTTCAATTATCTGGAGAACTAGCAGGTAGTTTTTTTAGGATTTTGCATAAAAAGGCTTTGATGACGTGATTCTAGTTCAATTTGTAATAGTTCATTGAAAAAAAAAATAGTTTGAGTGAAAGTGAAAATAATTTAATTAATATGGAAAATAAAAAGAAAATGAGTGAAAAAACAAAAGAAATAATGACTTTAATAAACGAAAAATTAAGTGTTTGTTATATAGCGCGAAAAGGGGGATTCAGCAAGTTGTCAGTGGCTGAATTTATCAAAAAAATCGAGGTAACGGGCTCATTGCAAAGAAAAAAGCGGACGGTTCGCAGAAGAAAGACCACCAGCGCTGAAGATCGGCTTTTAAAACGAATAAGTTTGTGTGATCGATTCAAAACTGCTGAAGATTTAAGGACATACTTTGTAGAAGCTGGAAGATCAGAGATAAGCTTACGAACTGTAAGAGGAAGGCTTCAATAAGCTTGAACGCAAGAAGACGTGCCAGAAGACTATTTCTAAATAAACGAATGCGTCTAAAACGTCTCCAGTGGGCCAAAGAGGATTGGAAAAATGTGATCTTCCCAGATGAGTCCAAGTTCAACATATTCCGCGCGAAATTGGTAAGCGGCATTTTGTTTACCTTCCCCAAAATATTAGCAAAACGTTGGTAAAGTTTTATTATTATAAATGGATTTTTTCATTACAGGTCAAAAATTTTCTAACCGAGAATAATATTGCAACATTGAAGTGGACCGGAAACAGCCCTGACCTGAACCCGATAGAGAACCTTTGGTCCATAATTAAGGCTCAGGTAGCGAAGAAGAAGCCACGGACAATAACGGAGTTGGACAAATTCATTGAAAGTGTGGTATGAGGAAATCGCACTGGTTACTTTACACAGACTGATTACATCAATGCCCGACCAGATAAAAACCGTAATAAAAAAAGGAGGGACTACAAAGTATTAACATCTTCAGTTCTCGGAAGTTGGAGAAGCCTGTTTCCTGTAATAAAAATCATAAACTCGAATAGCAATAAAAGCTATCATTATTCTTACACATTTACTCACTTGTTTCTTTCAATGAAACTTAAAACAATTTGAAAATGTTTGTATTAAAGCCGTTTTTTCGGAAATTGGTTTATTGTTTTCCGAATCTGAAATGTATTTCAACAAATTAACGTTCGGTAAAGATGGATCTTGATTGTATATATTATTGGGGGTATACTTTTATTATTTCTCTATGTTACAACCTATATATCAAAATTATTATACCCTGGAGAGGGTACAACGAAATTAAAAAAATGTAAATTATATAAAATTCCATATTTATTAGCAAAATCAATTTAATTCTAAACCCATAAAATTCAAATTATTATTCCGAAAGGATATTAATACTAAACAATAATAACGAATTCACATACCTGCTCATGCAATTTTTTAACAGGAGATAACCACAGAAAGCGCAAAGGGGATGCAGAGAGGACATATAAGACGAAAATAAAACAAAATCAACCCACACGATTCAAGGGCAAAGCATGACAAAGTAAAAATAATCTTCTTTTCCGTTTTATTAAAATTTTCAGTGCGGAATTGGCCACTGAGTTGGAGGCATATCCACTGATTAAATTTATGAAGCGGAATTGGCCACCGAAGTGGGAGTATTTGCATTGGTCTAGTTTTGACTGCCGCAGTAGAGGCATTCCAATTTCATCCATTTGGGAAACAAAGTATTCCCCTTTTCCGATTCTCTTCCCGCAACATCGTAGAAGCGACCGTTGTGGTGGGTTTCTTGTAACAACATAGTGCAAGCGAGAGTTGTATTTTTATCCCTTACATCGACTAGCGTTGTGGTGATTCTCCGTAGCATCATAAAAACGAGCGTTGCATAGACTAGGCTAAGTTATTAACCGCATTATTTAGGAAAAAATAACAAAATATTGTAAATTCAGTGTAACTAAATCTATTTGAAGGCCCTGGGTCCGGCTAGCTCATCTCAGCCCTAGACGAAAAACAGCATCACAATACTTTGAAAAAACCTGACCCGATTACACAGATGATAACAACTTTCAATCTGACGCGGGAGCGAATGAAATCCATCACCATCAAGGACATAACTTCTCCTCATAACACTGACTTTCCAGCTGATGTTATAGAAACTCCCATAGATACCATCGAAATGGAAAGTGCTTTCAACTTATTCGAAAGGAAAACCACGGGTTTGAACCATATTTCTTATGTTACATTGAAAAATCCTCCACAAATCTTAAAATAACGCCTTCTCTTTCTATTTAGTAAAATCGAAGATATTATTCTACAAACGTGGAAAAAAACAAGTACTACACGGTTACTGAAACCAATGAAAGATCTAACCCAAGTCAAGTTATACTGGGGGGAGGGACCCCCCATGCACGGGAAAGATACTCGAGAAAATTATCTTTGCTCTATCGAAGAACAAAATACTGTAAAAAAAATAAATAAATAAATATAAATATTTACTCTCGGATGTTTGTTAGTCGTTTGCTTTTTGCCATTCTTTTTTATGAAAACTTCCCGCTATGTAAGTACACGTTGATTGCAACTTTCGTTGCATATTTAAAAACATCTATCACTATTTATCAACCTTGAGTAATTTTATGGTAGTTTAATTCACTATTCATGTCACAAGGTCAACCACCAACAAACTAAAATAAAAAAATACCTTCACGGTCAAGAAATCCAAAAAAAAAAACTCACTTTTTGATAGGGGCACTTGTCACACTGAATTGCATTACGCCAGTCTAACTCACACACATAGTCGTTTAGTGTGTATACCGTTATTTACGTGTAGTTTGTATACAATATTCACACACATTCATAGGTTTCTTCTGACATTCAAATAGTAAGTAGTCAGTTGAAAATCAATTCCCAAACTAAGAACTACGGTGCAGCCCCTCATTGAGACAGCGGCCGTAATATTAGTTTAAGTTTACACCGTTATAAACCGTAAATGTAATAGGGAAGAAATAAAGATATTTTGATTGAAAAGATTTATGGAGTTGTGTAATCTAATTTGCGCGTCCAATCAAGTAGAGCGCAGTGAAAAGAAAAATAAAGTAAGTAAAAGAAGAATAATAAAAATAAGAATTAATAAAGTGCCAGTGAAGAGCTGTGCAAGAAAACAAAAAATAAATAAGTGTCGGTGTTTTCCCAGCTTTTTCACTCCCACCCACTCTCTCGCTGTTGCGCTTCTTTGATATCGCAATTGGAGCATGTGCTATATACTCGTATGTACATACTTCCAGTTGCGATGACTAAGAGAGTGTAACATTTGATGCATAGCGGACTGTGAATGTTTATCTGAATAGCGGACCTTAGCTGATTGTCGTTTGGGCATAGCATATGCGACAGTTTGTTTTGGAAAACTATTCATTGGATCTTCACTTCACAGCTTCGCTTAATTACGTCAGAGTTGTGTCTTTTTGTGTTTCTGTGTTGTAGTCATGAGGGAATTTAGGGTTGATTCTACCAACATTCGTGGGCTTCGAACGAATTTCTTCGATGTGTACGCCCACGCCCATTCCCATAAACCAGCTGTTTTGGCACTAAAAGAACGCAGGTAGTTGAAAAATCTTCCGAAGGAAGGTATGTTGAACTTTTCGCTGAGGTAAACAATTTGACTCAGCTTGTAAATGAGCCTACACGTATACCGGACATTGAAAGTCATTCCGGTAACACTTTGGACTTTTTTCTTACGTCGCACCCTGATAAATACACTATTGGTGTTTTAGCGCCTCTAGGTCGGTCTGACCATAATATCGTACCAGCTAAATTCTCGTACTCCGACCACTCAGTTAAAGAAAAAACTCCTATGCAATGCCTATATTCGACGTGTAAAATTCTTACATGACCAAAAATTGAGGCAAAAAATCTTACAATGTCCCAAAGGTAGTAAAAATTGTTGGTCATTCGTCAAAAATATTAAAAATTCTGCCTCTTCTGCCATCCCCACGCTCATTGACAATGACAGCTCCTTAGACAAAGCTAATCTGCTTGCTGCTCACTTTGCAGCGAACTCCACGCTGCCAGATAATGCTTCGTCTCCATCTGCATTTGAGAGCGTCAAACTTTCCATGGGACAAGCCCACTTTCACACTCGTACAGTTGCAGGAGTACTCAAAGGTCTTAACATACACAAATCCGCTGGTCCAGTTGGTATCCCCCCATAGTTCTGAAGAGGTGTTCTTCTACGCTGGCAAAATCTCTACGTAAGCTTTTCTGTCTATCCTACTTTTCAGGGCTGTTCCCGAGTAGATGGAAAACAGCATTTGTCCAGCCCGTTCCCAAAAAAGGCGAATCTACCTCCCCGTCCAATTACCGACCCATTGCACTTACGTCCCTTCTTTCCAAGGTCATGGAAACGCTGATAAGTCATCAGCTTATGAAATAAAACTCCTTAATGACCGGCAGTATGGTGTTCGTAGCAACAGGTCCACTGGTGATTTGATGGCATATCTCACCGAGAAGTGGAACCAATCTCTCCATCACTTCGGCGAAACCAAGATGGTTGCGCTTGATATTTCAAAGGCATTTGGCAGAGTTTGGCATCAGGATCTTTTGTCGAAAATGCGTGCATATGGCATCGATGAGTCTCTTCTTCAATGGATTAGAAATTACCTTTCGGGGCGTTCAATACAAGTAGTCTTGGACAGCTCCAAGTCTGCAATTTACTATATAAATGCTGGTGTTCCTCAATGGTCTGTTTTGTCTCTGACTCTCGTTCCTATTTTTATAAATGATATGTTGTCTGCAATTTCTAATCCAACCCATTCCTTCGCTGATGACAGTACCTTCAGTTTTTCATATTCGTTCCCTAACCTCGTTCTTTTCGGCCATAGAAGAGGAACGGTAATGTATTTTAAACACATTAAATTCCGACCTGGACAGCATGATCGAATGGGGTTCAACCAACAGAATGGAAGCTAATTCTTCCAAAACACAATGCTATCTTCTGTCTCTCAAGCGAAACCAAAACCCTCAACCATTATCCATGGATGGTACTTGCATAATTGAAACCGAAAGACTTGCCATTCTCGGTATGTGTATTAATAACCATCTTCGATGGAATGATCACATATTCGAGGTCGCCAAAAATGCTGCAAAATGTCTAGGATTCCTTAAACGGTGCAAGAAATATTTTACCCCGTCTGATCTGGCATCAATTTATAAGGCATTCATCCGCCCTAAGCTGGAATATAACGCCCATATCTGGTCTGGTGGACCCAAGACCGTTTTGCACATTCTTGATAGGGTACAAAATCGCGCGTTAAAACTTATAGGTGATAGAGACATTGTGAATTCCATTCATTCACTAGAACATCGGAGAAATGTCTCCTGTCTCTCCCTGTTTTATCGTTTTCTCCATAAAAAAATGCTCCAGCGAAATAGCCAGTTGCATTCCTCCCCTTCTAAATTTCACCCGCAATACGCGACATGCTTCGAATGCACATCAGTTTACCCTAAAGCAAAACTTCGGTCGTAAAAAAACTTCACGTCAGTCGCAGCAGCATAAACATCACTGGGTAAAGCAACAAATACCAGCTCAACAACAACAGCAATAGCGTTCGTCATACATTTCCTCTCCACCAGCTTATGAAGAACTTAATTCTTTCTTGTTTGATATGGTCTCTGAACTTGAAAATTGTAAAACAAAAGCTCAACAGTTTAAAGTAATCGCTCAGCTTGCAACTAAATACCTTTGTAATAATGTTAAGTAATTCTCAGCCTCGTCTTAAACTTTTATGTTGGAATACAAGAGCCATTCGCAACAAAAGCTTTGAGTTTTTCAATTTTCTCTCCAATCTGGATATTGATGTTTGTCTTATATGTTTTGAATGTAGTAACTATTCCTGTTATCGTCATGATCGTATTAGTAGAGGCGGTGGTGTTGCCATACTCGTCAAAAATAGTATTGTTCATTCTGTGTTGCCAATGATATATACTTTAGTAATAGAAAATATTGGCATCCAAATCAAACTGAGTAATAATACGTGCTTAAAAATGTTGTCCGTATATTTTCCTGGAAGAACACGTAATGCACATAGAATTCAATGCTTGAAAAATGACCTTAGAAGATTATTAAACTATTATAATGTTATCATAGGAGGAGATCTTAACGTAGCTGGGGATGTCTAAGGGCAAATGTTTGGGGAAACGCATAATACAACTTATGCTTACGTCATAACTTCGCAGTAATGCGCGCACCTAGTCCTACATACATCCCTGCTTGCAGTAGGTAGTCCCCGTCAACACTAGATTTTTTTCTTACCACCAATCCTGATTCGTTTACCATTCCTGTTGCGCACAATGCGCTTAGCTCCGATCATCTTCCTGTCAGCTGTGATATTTTACTCTGTTGTAATGTTAATAATGTTCAATACTTAGATTACAAAAACGCGAACTGGGACGTGTTTAGATATCATCTCACTAATAATATACGGACTTGCTCGAAAAACCTCTCTGCTGTGAATAACAATCAAGATATTGACGATTGTATTGAAACGTTTCATACAAAAATATTTGAAAGATATAGAATTCATAGTTTCGGATTCCCCTGGTCTGGATAACATTAGTAATCAAGTGATAAAACATTTGCCAACTACGCCTTGATATATTTAACGTTCATAATCAATGCATGTTTAAAAATGCTATACTTCCCAGCTACATGGAAGAAATCAAAGGTAATACCTATTCTAAAGCATGGGAAGAATCCGTCCGATCCAGTCAATTACAGACCCATAAGCCTCTTAAATGGCTTCAGTAAAATTCTTGAAAAGGTAAGTAAAATTAAGATTGAAGCCTTTTTGAGTGTCACCAATATTCTTCCTCCCGAGCAGTTTGATTTCAAGAAAAATCACAGCACTACGCATCAAACTCTAAGAATTTGTAAGACTTTGGAATTCAAGCTTTTTTCGAATACTACAAGCACTGGAAGATAAAAGTTAATGTTGATAAGTGCATAGCTATCTTTTTCCCGAGAAGAAGACATATTTGCTTTTTGCCCACTGGAAGTCTCAATCTAGACAACAGTATCATACGGGGGGACAATACTGTAAAGTACCTAGGGGTGTACTTAGACCAGAAATTGACTTTCGGTTGTTACATACTAATAGTGACTTTAACTAAGATCGATGTCCTTATAAAAATGCTTTACTCTCTTATAAATCGCAAATCACTTCTCAATACAAAGAACAAAATAATAATTTTTAATGTAATTTTTCAAGCACTGATAACTTATGGGTCTCCTGTACGGGGTAATTGCGCGAAAACCCATATTAAGCGACTTGAAGTTGCAAAAAATAAGGTGCTAAAAATGATGCTCAATCTCCCGCGGGATTTCTCAACTCTCATACTACAGGAAAGAGTAGGTGTTGTCCAGATTGGTAGAAGGATTGAAACTCTCAATGATAAATTCATGTCCAGATGCATTCACGTTGATAATCAACTTATTAGAGACAGCTGTTGTAATTATTATTTATTGTTTATTATGTGCCATTACTATTTATTATTTACTATTTACTATTTACTATTTATTATATATTATTTATTATTTGTTATTTATTATTTATTATTTATTAGTTATTATTTATTAGTTATTATTTATTTTTTATTATTTATTATTTATTTACTATTTATTATTTACTATTTATTACTTATTATTTATTATTTATTATTTATTATTTATTACCTATTATTTATTATTCATTATTTATTATTTATTTCTTAGTATTTATTATTTATTATTCATTACTTATCATTTATTATTTATTAATTTTATATTTCCTATTCTCTCAAGCATCTGTGATATTTTCAACCATTTTACCTTTTGTACATACATGTACATATATTATATCTATAAATTATTACTACTATTATTTATCTATTTATTTGTTTACGTTTTTATTTTTTTATTTTTTTTTTTTAATTCTTTTAAATGGAGATTTTTTTTCATAGTTTTCCTCCAAGATTGCTTTAACTTACTGAACTGCATATCCTTACTTGTAAAACAATTGTATTTTCAGCAGTAAGGTTCTTAAACCGTATCTCTGTGCAAGCTAAAAAAAAATATCATTATTGTTAAAACATTGTTACACTATGCAAAAAATAAATATATCTATCTCTCTCTCTATGTCTTTCGACGTAACCTAATTTAAACTCTTAATTCATTTCATTTACTTCCTTTTAGCTATAATAATTACTAAGAAAAAATATTTGTTTTAAAAAAAAAAAAATTAGTGCATGAACTGTTTTATTTGTCCTATAAATATACCTGTATATACGAGTATATAAATAGAACTTAAAAAACTACCTTAAAATAAATCTTAAACTACCTTATACTACCTTACTATATTTCATTCTACCTTACTCTATCTTATTGTACTTTACTCTAATTACGTTATTATACACATATATAAGTATATGTATATAATATATATATATATATATATATATTTATAAAAACCTAACTAAAACTACTTAAGCCTGAGCTACGAGGGCAAGGTGAAAAGTTCTCGACCTGACAATGAAAGACTGCGATTTTCAGTTAAAAACTTCCAGACTCGCACTTCCTTCTCGGAAGTGAGAGTCTGGAAGGCTGTGAAAATATTCATCTATGGCCCTCTCAACCTGCATTGGATGCGAAATGCTTCCCAGAAACAAATTTCTTCAAGTTTGGGAACAGATGGAAGCCTGAGGGTGACAAATCAGGTGAATAGGGGGGATGGCCGAGCAAATCGTACCTCAAATCCCGCAGTTTTCCCATCCCCAACACTTGTGTACAGATGCATTGTCCTAGTGAAAGATGATTTTTTTTTTACAAGCCAGGCCTCTTCTCACGAATTTTGGCATCCAGCTGGTCAAGAAGGTTCGAGTATTCGACTGTAATTCTTCTGCCTTTCTGAAAGTAATAAATTAACAGAATCCCTTTTGCATCCCAAAACACACTGGCCATGACCTTTCCGGCAGATGCGATCGAATTCGCTTTCTTTTGGCGCTGAACCACCGGCTTCCACCCATTGCTTCGACTGCTGTGCAAGATTGCCGCGAAAATCATTTGCGCATTTGCTATTGATCGGCATTCAGCAAATGCGGCACCCATCTTGCGCAGAGCTTTCACATCCCTAAGTTTTTGTGCAAGATGTTTCGCACCCTCAATTTCGATATGCCTCAGCTATCTCACTCACCTTCACTCGCCTATCGTCCAACACGATATCATGCACTTTTTCGATGGTTTCGGGTGTGGTTGCGGTTTTTGGCCGTCCTTCACGTGGGTCATCTTCGAGGGCCGTGCGACCACGTTTAAATTCAGCTGCCCACTTTTTAATGGTTGACATGGAAGGAGCCGATTCCCGTAAACTTTTGTCAATATTGGATGAATTTCCTTAGGGGTTGACCCATCTAAAACGAAGAATTTTATCACCGCACGATATTCAAGTTTATCCATTTTAACGAAAAACACGCAAGACGTCTACTGCAAAAATTCATGTAAAGAAACTGCTTGAGAGAACAAGTTGAAACTTGTCATACGAACTAATGAGAAGTGCACCCAGGCAGGAAACATACATTTTTGCTGATTGAAACGTCGTCTCTGCATCAGGCCGAGAACATTTCACCTTGTCCTCGTATCTCAGTCGGTCACAGAAAAACAGCCAACTTCAAACAGGCTATCCCGGATTGTGAGGGAACGACGAAGGAGTTCTCTCTGTTTCGGCTAGCAACCAGAATTGTCCGAACTGACGTTCTATGTCCTTCAGATTGCGACTTGATACCGCCCTACTGAACCGGAAACTGCTCCAAACTGCTGTGTGCAACGTCTCTGTCGTAGTTGAGTCGCCTATCAATAACTGTCCGAGCAACTGTCCTGGATCAGACGTTCTCATCCAGATAGAGGAACGCCTCTGGGAGAACAAAACCGTTAAGGTGCACTCTCTCGTGGTACCTGTAATTGGAGTAATAAGCCCCCGAGATCAGGTTGTTGATCGAGCTCATTGCTCTCACAACGTGCCTTCAAATCAGCTTGATAACGAAATTATACTCTTTTATTAGGATAGGCCTGTTATACAGGACCTCATTGGGATAGAATTTTATGAACTGGGACTCTGGAGTTCTCTATACATGAAGGCAAGCCCTCTCAAACACCCGAATCTTTTCCAACAAGCTTGCTCCCACGTTGAACCACATTGGACATCTAAATATGACCATGGAAAGGATAAGGGCCGTGCCCTTACTCTTGCATCGAGTTGCTTGCTATAAAAGAGTCTTGTAAGGGTAAACGCACCTTTGGCTCTGGCCAGAGCAGCATCTATATGTTTGTTAAAATATAGATATTGATCTAACCAGAGCCCCAGGTATCTGAATACACTTCGACACGCAAGTGGCTGTCCGTGCGATTCCAGAACTGAAAACTTTCGCCAATTCTTTCTGGTATCCCTAGTGGCCCCAAACAACGGCGTCCTTAAAAGAATGGTTTCCATTTCCTGGAAGTTGATCTTCATCACGTTGCAAGAGCAGTGCAATGATCTCGATTTTTGGTCCTGATCTGTACGCGATCAAGTCGTCTACGTACGCTATGGCATGGTGATCGGTGAATTAACCGCACCTTGTTGCAGACCGATTTTAATTATAAATGTTCCAGTAGAAGTCACATTGCCATTTTTGACAATGAAATGACTACTGGTGAGCATGTTGTAAATTATGTACACCAGTGGCTTGCTTATGCCCAGCCTGTTCAGCTTGTAGAAGAGTCCCTCTACCCATACGGTGTCGATGGAGAAGCGGAGGGTCGTTTTGATTGTTCCTCCGAAATATTTTATTTATTTGCTGGAACATGCTCGGGTTGTTGGCTTTTACAGCCCGAATTTTGTTGTTCCAATGCAAATTTACAGAAAGTCTGTAGTTTGCCCTGATTAATTTTAAGAGGCTATTAATCGACGACTTCACCGTCCTAACGTTTTGTCTGTCAGTAAACTGCCTGTACAAGGTTTTTAGTCGCGCCAGCAGTCGTTGGGAATCATTATTACGGCACTGAGTCCGCGATGGTCACTGTGATACACACCGTACGTCGAACAGGATAAGATCCAGATAGGAGCCGCTGCTAGGAAACGACTAACAATCTGTAGCTTTTAAATCGAGTCTATACTCGACATTGTGCTGACCCCACCAATTAAGGAGTAGCTTCCCTCTAGGATTAGGTGTATTACTTCCCCAATTTCTATGTTTGGCGTTTAGATCCACAGTCATGAGGAAATAATTCTCCTCCGACTTCGGCCTTAGGCATCGACAAAGTTTCTCGAGCTCTGAAATAAATAATGCAGATTGAGTAGCTTCACGTGCATACTGTGCGATCATGTACATCCTTTTTCCACTATGGTCAGAGAGCAAGATAGCCAGCAAATCCGTTTCAGCCTTCGGTGCTCTAGGCGCTGGGACCTGAGAAGCAACCTTCGGTCTTTTCTGTTCCGAATTTTCCTGGCCTGCCGCCATTTGGGCGTAGGTCACTTGGACGTTTCACTTCGACCTTCTGCTGGCGAGCCAGATTTACTTTCTTAATATACTAATATACTGGAACTTGTTTCCAAGACTTAAGTGGGAAAAAGAAAACACTCATGCCTACCTCATCGGTAAAGAAAATAGAACATAGCCGTAAATAATTTAAACAGAAGTGGTGTGACGGTGAATGCAAGGCCGCACGGAAAAAGTCGTTTAATATCTTACAAGCATGGCGAATTTCAGACAGTCCAGGGCAGACAGTCAAGCTTAAAGGTTAGGTATAACTAAAAGCTCAAAGAATGTTTGGAGGATAGCAAAAGAGATAAATGGTTTTCATTTTGTAATAGACGCAGGAGTTTCCGCTGAGGATCTGGCTGTATACTTTAAACACCTTCTTCTGAATAAATCCAACCTAACATTTACATACGCTTATCCATTAGTTACCAGCGGCACGCTGGATACTGAAATAACCTCCTTAGAAATAGAAGCTGTATTCCCTATACACAAGAAAGGCGCACTGGAAGACGTTGAAAACTATCGAGGGATTTAATTTATGAATACTATAGCCAAAATATTTTGCGGTATACTTGTGACCAGACTTGAAAGGTGGGTTAATGAAAACAGCATACTCACGGATCTCTAAGCAGGTTTTAGAAAAAAATATTCGACAGTGGATCACATTTTCTCTCTTACATCTATAATTAAAGCTTTTCAGGCCAGAAATAAAAAAGTTTACACTTTCTTTGTGGATTTTAAAGAGGCTTTTGACCTGGTAAACAGAAGTGCACTATTGTACAAGCTCTCGCAACTCAGCCTATCGAAAGTTCCTTCGCATTATAAGAAAAATGTACTCTGAAACAAAAGCGGCTGTCTGGGATGGCTCAAATCTCTCGCGCTGGTTCGAAACAAATATTGATATTAAGCAGGGGTTTCTTCTTAGTGCTCTGCTATTCGCTCTATTCATTAACGACATTATAGTGGAGCTGTCTGGTGGTATTCGGATAGCTGAAGTGATGGTGAATGTATTATTGTATGCGGATGACTTAGTACTGCTGTCAGAATCACCCGAAAATTTACAGTTAATGATCAACCGTCTTGCTGAGTACTGCAAAAAAAATGGGGATTAGTTATCAATACAGATAAATCCAAAATAATGCTTTTTTCACGAAGCAGCCGGAGTAATGTGAGACATCAGTGGTTTTTCAATGGAAATCACCTTGAGGCGACAGATAAGCACAAATATTTAGGAGTAGAACTCAATTCGGTACTGGATTTCAAGAGACATCTTTCTCAGAAAGTCGCCTCCTGTCAAAGCCTGTTAAATTTAACATGGAGTAACATTTTTCTAGACGAGCGAATCCTTCTTTCGACGCAGTCATGAAATCAATGCTTTGCTATGCTGCACAGGTTTGAGGGATTGATAACTTCGAAGAAATTGAAAAGTTCAGGAACACAGGAACTTCCTGAAGAAGGTGATTAACTTAAGTAATGTGAATTCGGTTAAGGAGCAATTGTACATGATAATCCAGAAGCATGAGAACTCTGCAAGGGATGTGCTGATTGAGAAGGCTCGCCAATCTGATAGCAGAATACTGTACTCACAATTAGAATTCAATTTGGTGGAAGATAACTATCAGTTATAAGGACTTATTTTCAGAACAAAATGTGAAATTCTCGGCCTTAACGGAAGTCCATACAATGGAAGTTTTGACAAATTCTGCACCTTATGTAACCATAAAGCCAAAGAAGACTGCTTTCACTTCATAAGCGTATGTCCAATCTTCAATCTACAATGACTCATGTACTTCGGGAAGAAAATGTTAACAAGGGAGGAAACAATCGCAATCTTGAACGGATGGAACTGGAAACAACTCTATAATTTTGCAAAGGTGGCATATAAATATAACTGAATATGCACAGTAATTTCGATTTAGAATTATTTAAATTTTTTAGTTAAATGTTGCCAATCGAGCTGACGGCAATGCTATAGCTTAAAAAAATTCATTTTGTTGTTGTTTGTTTCTGTATATATAAAATGAAAATAAAATGAACATCCTTACTCAGAGTATATTCTTCTGCTATAGGGTTATTTCCACATTTAACGCATCTAGGCTGCATCTGGCAGTTCGACGCGGCGTGCCCGAACCTTTGGCAGCGAACACATTGTATAATGTTTTCGCTTCTTTGTAGTTTCTCCCATGCGACAACCTGGTAGTCTAGGATTTTGATACTCCTTAGACCATTCAGTTTGCTGTTCGGTGAGAGCTGAACTAGGAAGAACGGTTGTTTCCACATCTCCCTTTCGGCCATTGCTGTGGTGAATGGCTTCACCCCTAGGAAATGGACCTCGTGGCACTCCTTCTCCTTAAGCAGTTTAAGGAGTGTCTCCGGATCAGTAGACGGCTCTAACCCCTTCAGCAGCATGTTTTGCAGCTTTTCCCCTTCGGGGTGAAGGAGAAGAACTCCGTCGTCGATTCGTTTAATAAATCTTTTATTTTATGATAATACTCCACTGTGCTACAGTGGGTAACATGCCTCATTCAATCTTTGAATGTACAAATTATTGCCTATGGCCGACTTACATAGTTTAATGGTATCCTTCAGCTTAATCTTGTAGGTGTTGATTGGCGGTACCCTCGTCTTTGAAGTCTTCTGTGGTTGTTGTTGCTGTTGTTTCTGCTTCGTTTGTTATTGCTACGGTTTCTGCTGCTGCTGTTGTTGTTGCTGCTAATTCTGCTGGTCTTGTTGTTGTTCCTGCCTTGGCTGCAGTTCTTGTTGTAGTTGCTGTTTCTTCAGCTGTTGTTGTTGTTACTGCTGCTTCTGCTGCTGCAGTTGCGGCTACTTTTGTTTTTGCAGCTGGCTTTCTGGCTGCTGTAGTTGTTGTTGAGCGCACTGAAGCTCTTGCTGCTGCTATTTCTCCCTTCTGGCCATTTGCTTGGCCTTGATAGCACGCACTCTTCATTGCAGCTGTTTGATGCTGCTATTCAGACTCTCTACCTCTTCGTCTTCGTCTTCTGATTCTTAAGCCACCAGAACGAAGCGAAGCTGTTGTTTTCCCCCATGTAATGGCCTTCCTCACCGTCGGACACGTATAGATATTCATCACTGTCATTTGACCTCAGTCGTTTATTTTTTCTGTTGCTGCTGTTTACCCGGTAGCTTTTCTGATGAAACTGATGTGGAGGGGCGATTTACCAAGTTGGAAGTTTGTTTTAATTTTCTCCTCTTCCCAGTACCTTTTTTAGACACCGTTGCTAGGTGGCCTGATTTAACCGCCTCGTCGGCTAATATGGTTTCAGCTGATCCCGCTATTGGGAGCGCGGACCGCTCCCTGTTGTCACTCTTCTTAATTTTGTTTAAACTTTTTTATTTATTATAATTAATACAAAAAAAGGCCACAATACTACTACTTTCCCCGGTCGGGTATTGAGCCTAAGACCCTGGGTTGAAAGTCTACTATCACTGCTATTGGGCCAACTTGCCACTTGCAAACACAATGTCTAATTTATTGTTTCAAACCACTTTGAATTTAAAAGAGAAGGCGAATGCACGTGTGCGCTCTGTGAACAACTGAAAATCAATGAAATTAAAAGTACACACGTATATTTCGAATTGTAGTAATTGCAGAGTAATCTTTTAAGTAGTAAAAAGGACTTTCAATAAGAAGTGCCAGCTTAGCCTTGGTAGTGTCTGGAACGTCAGTCGTTCACAGACTTTCATAGAGTATACACGTGCAAAGCGGAGACCGCATCAGAAACAGCAGCAACAACAACAGAAACAGAGATCAAGATCAAGCTAAAGGAGATCATTGAGCTATTTAAGTCGGCCATAGGTAATAATTTTAAGTAATATTGAAGCAATATTTAAAGTACTGTTCCACTGCAATACAGTGGAGCATTATCATAAAATAAAAGATTTATTAAACGAATCGACGACGGAGTTCTTCTCCTTCACCCCGAAGAGGGAAAGCTGCAAACCATGCTGCTGAAAGGGATAGAACCGAGTGATAGAAGGAGTGCGACGAGCTTTATTTCGTAGGGGTGAAGCCATTAACCACAGCCAGGACCAATGGAGAAGAGAAAACTACCGTTCTTTCTGTTTCAGCTCTCACCCAACAGCAAACTGGGTGGTCTAAGGAACACAAACACAATCCTTCACTCGCCAAGTGACCTACGCCCAAATGGCGGCAGGACGGGGAAATGCGGAACAGAAAAAACCGCAGGTTGCTTTCCATGTCCCAGCGCCTAGAGCACCGAAAGCTGTATCCGATTTGCTGGCTATCTTATTATCTATCAGGAGCAGGTGAAGCGTGTGGACCAGATCTACGCACCTCTGCCAGATCTAACACACCTTCAGTCGTAATGGGTACGAACATGGAAGAGCAACCCTTCAAGATCCTTGCGGTGAATGTGAATTCACTGATTAGAATCGAGCGAAGAGCCGTACTGTTTACGTTGCTTGAAGACCAAACCACTGATGTGCTTATGGTTAGTGAAACAAAGCTATCCCAGAAGCACAAATTGGGTCACAATAAATACAACATTGTTAGAAGGGACCCAGAGAAGTAACACACCCGATCCTAGAAGGGAACCTACTATTTAATTGGTGGAGTCGGCACAGTATCGAGTATAGACTCGATTTGAAAGCTACAGATAGCTTGTCGTTTTCTACAAGTGGCTCATAACTGGATATCCCGCTGTTCGACATACGGTTACAGCTAATCGATATGGACCGTGTTGTACCCACACAAAATGCCAATTCGGTGACATCAGTCACCTTATCCTATTACACCCTCTTAGCATGGAAGCGCCGATAACCCAATTCATATGTACATGTGCAAACATGTCACACTGACCTTCTCAAGTGCCCTCAATAAACCAACGAAGTATCAATATCAAATGTTACGTATTCATGGATCCGATTACTTTGTTAACCCATAGAGTGCACGATGGGTAAGTGGAAAACCAAAGACATGGAGGAAGCATTATGAACGACGACACGGGCAGCCTAGTACAACATCTCAAACGGTGCGAGTTGCCTCAACGAATAAACTATTTTCCTTTCTGCCAGCGCATCGGCAACCTTCACAATTGGTGGTAGCAGTGGGATTTGAAGAAAAAAGCATCTGCCTTGAGTCCCTAACCAGTATATTTAAACTAAAAAGGGGTAAACAAAAAAAAAAAAAAAAACCCTCCAAATGAACAAGAGGTAATCCAATTACTGTGGACGAAGAAGGAAGAAATTGCCACGTAGAGGCAATAACGTGCAAGACCAAGAAGGAAGTCAAACCTTCAGAAGAGCACCAAAATCAAGACTGAGAAATACCTAAGCAGCATCAAGATCATAGTCAGCGGAATACATCAAGCTTCAACAGTATATGTACATCAAGACTCAACCAAATATGTATGAAACAAATGTAAGCGAGTTTCTTTTTGCTCTCTTTCATTTATCTCTCCTTTCATATAATAAAATAATAAAATAAGTTTGCAATATACGAGTATGTACATACGTGTACTTTCACCCCCTCAATTAAAATCGTTCCCTCACTGTGTTAGTCGGTAAAGTTCTTGAGTTAGGTCTCTGGTAAATTGAAATAAAGTCTTGCATCAATAGTATATCTACTCGTATGTCGGGTATCAACTTGAACATATCACTAGGAAATAGGAAAGTACTCAGAAGAAACTTAATTTATTAACTGAGTTCGCCCAAAAACACTATATCCTTACTGCATACTCCACCTATAGTGAACCTAGAATCTCACTAGGAGGCCGGTCTTCTTTGACTCTTCCAGTCAAAGAAGGCCGGTTTACCAGCAGACAAAGTGGAGTTAGTGGAAACTCACCGGTAGGGATTATAACGTTAAAAAGGGTGACCAGATAGCAATGATAGTTTTCCAATTGATTACCAATGACATCCAGCTATCAAAATATTCAGTAAGGTTTGCGATTTCAACAAGCATCGTTTGACGCTTCCTGAACGTATGGAAATTATTAAAAAATATTATAGAAATTCCGGCTCAGATGTAAATACGCAACGTGAATTTCATCGTGAGGTCGGTCGTCATCATGGCTTCAGTGCGTAGGCAATTCGCCGCACCGTGGAAAAGTTTGAGCTTGATTACACACTTTTGGACCTTAAGCTACCAACCAGACAGAGATCGGTACGAAGTGAAGAAAACATAGCCGCCGTAGCGGCCAGTATCGAAGAAGACACAGAAATGTCCATTCGGCGCCGATCAGCTGAATTGGGAATCGCCAGAGAGTCAACCATGCTTATTTTGCGGTTGAATTTGGGTCTACATCCATATAATATTGTGCTGACGCAAGAATTAAAGACGGACGATCATAGACAACGCCGTGAGTTCGCTAACTGGACGCTGAAAATGTTGGCCGGAGATCCGGATTTTGGTCAAAAAATCATCTTCTCGGACGAGGCCCATTTTTGGCTCAACGGCTATGTCAACAAGCAAAACTGCCGTTATTGGAGCGACCATAATCCACAAGTGTTCGACCAAGCATCACTGCATCCACAAAGATTGACTGTTTGGTGCTGTTTTTCGAAATGAGGAAGGAGACAACGTTACCGTCAATGGTCCTCGGTATAGAGCAATTTTAAGCGACTTTCTGTGCCCAGAGCTCGATAACATCGATATATCCGAGCTGTGGTTCCAACAAGACGGCACTACATGCCATACAAGCGACGCAACGCTCGAAGTGGTGAAGGAGAAATTTGGCGACTGTGTCATCTCACGGCAAGCGTTCAATTGGCCGCCGCGATCATGCGAGTTGACACCCCTGGATTATTCTACGGGGGGCTACTTCAAGTTCTTATTCGAGACGCTATTGCCGGAATAACACCGCACATATTGGACCGGGTCATCAAAAATTAGACGGACCGCTTGAAGAACTGCCAGCGAAGCCGAGGCAGCCATTTAAATGATGTGCTATTCCATACATAATGGCATGAATGTAGCTTCAAAATAAAGCCCGAATCAATTCGATACCTCACACCGTTGTTTTATTTAAATTTATTTTCCTATCGTTCTTATCTGGTCACCCTATAGTAAAACATAACGATTATAATGAATGGCCGGAATTAAAAGTCGCTCTAACCAAAGTTAATCCAAACGGAGATATTCTAATTCAAACAGGCCTACACAGAACCAGTCGCTTCCTACACGGAAAGGGCTAACTCGCTGTTTGACGAACTAAATAATGCAAACGCGAGTAGCACAGACGACAATAGAGCAATCCGAACCCTAAATAGTAGCGTGATATTAAATACAATAGTTTATGTAACGGACTGATACCCCAGATTAAACTAATAGTGAAAAGTGCCCGATGCAAAGAGAAGCCGTAGACCTGGCAATGGAAGAAGAAAAGATGCTATCATCATCAAAACAGTACCCAAGCATAACCAATACGGACTGTCGAAACTGCAAAATGAAGAATTACAATACCAACGAATGTCGTAGGCAACAAAATCCGAATCAAATAAGTCTAAGTTTTAGCCAAAGTTACGTAAGGTACACCAACGTCCTAAATCACAGTTCAACTTACAATAACCAACCATTCCACGTACATAGGTACTGTAAGAAAACAGGCCACATTATAGACGAATGTCTTAAAAGAGAGTTTAACAACAATGGAAACTCAAGGGCCGGACATAACCGTAATCAGGGAAACTCCCGGCGACCTGGCACGTTCAGCGCTCCCCAGGTCAAGTGAAGAATGTCAACAAAGGTACGTAAATGAACTTAGGCAAAATCCCAGAATCTCGGATGATAAATCTAAAAGGACAAACCCATTCAAAATCCAAAAAAACAAACTCTCTAAATCTACTAATTCGGGGCACCAGACCCCAACACTTACATCAAAATCAAAAAATAAGTTCTCTAAATCAGAGCCAAAATCTAATTCGAGATGAAATATTTTAAAAATCTACATCATATACATTTAGTTCTGTTTTCACACAAGTTTCTTTTACACGAATCAGTAAACAAATTAAGTTCTCAAATTGGCAATTTAAAATTTCGGGTTTCCCCTAATTTTAAATTCTGTTTTCCCCTAATTTATTTAAGCTCAATAAGGAATTGGCTTTGTCTGCATTTAGAGTTGTGTTTGCCGTGAAAATTGTATCTCTCTTTGGTGCAAATAAGAAGTATAATTTATTACCTACTTTTGTTGTAAAATCAGTAGATTGTAAGTTACTGGTTTAATTTTTTTTCCATATTTTTAACAACAAACATTTTTGGGAGTCCTGGCATAATGGCACCAATAACAAAAACAATAAAAGGAAGACCATTTCCCTGGAAACTAAAATTTAAATTTTAAATCGGCTTGCAGCAGGACAGGGGGCAACAGCCGTTGGTAAGTATTTTGACTTACACGAAGCTACCATAAGGACAATAAAAAAAACGAAGCCGCAATTAGGAATTCAGTAACTACTGGCACCAAAATAAGTTCTATGACTTCATCATACATAAGAGATACGGTCACAAGGAAAATGGAAAAGGCTCTTGTAATATGGATGGAAGATAATTCACAGAAAATAATAACAATTGATGGGAATGCTATCAAACAAACTGCATTAAGACTCTATAAATATATGCAGGAATTCTTGAAATGAAGCTAAATCGCAAAAAACTGCTACAGATTGTGCGACTTTTTTGTTTTGCTCTAACGTTTCAGATGATCGTATATTGAAACCTCTTTTTGTTAATCGGGCCCTGAAACCACAGTCAATGAAGTGTGGATTTCAATAAATTGCCAGTGAGTAACCACTCAACTGAATGGTTCAATAAATGTTCTGTCCTAGATGTTAGACGCTACATGAGCTCAAAAGGTCTTGAATTTAAATTTCTATTGATTTTAGACAATGCACCCGGCCATCCGGTCTTGGAACACGAAAATGTGCAATTTTGCTTTCTGCCACCAAACACCACATCGTAAAGCAATAATTTAAATACATTTTGGACAAACTAAGTGAAAGCACACAAACAGTCATTGATGTGTGGAAGAAATTTTCAATTATGGATTGCATCAATCAAACGGAATTAGCTTTATCTGAAATAAGGCCATCAACTTTGAATAAATGTTGGACAACTATTTGGCCAGAATGTGTTAAAAGCACTGTTCCCACCCTTCTGAACACAGTTGAATTTCCCAACATCATAACTTTAGCGCAAAAAATTGGTGGAGAAGGATTGTATGACCTATCTTTTCCAGATATCGAAGAACTGTTGGTGGACAAAGTTCTTAGCGAAGACGGAATTTTAAAATGCGCCCTTCAAGACTCCTGATTCCCACGAAATAAATCATGATGCTCAAGATGATCATGTTTCCAATGCAAAACTTATTAAAGAAGGTCGTGACTTGGCCAATAAATTAGGCATTCATTTTATAACGCACGATTCCAATGAGGATCGAGCTGAAATGTTTATTATTATTTTATTTATTTTTTATTATTACCTTTTTTTATTTCAAATAATAATTTAGTTCATTAGGTATAATACATTATAGTGTACCATTCCATGCAAGGAAGTAGTCTTCATAATATTTTTTAGGCCTGTCTTTAGTCTCTTTAAATGGTTTTAAGGCAGAAAAAGTAGTGCTCACTTTTGGCCAAATATCACAAAGCAAAGTTCTTTCGATCACTGTAAAAAGCTAAATTTTTGACAGATCTATTTGATTTTTTTTTGTCTATGCCGAGAAAGAAACGAAGATGTCAGAAAAAAATCCTCTATGCGATCCGAGCGATATCTTGCATCAAAGTCACTGACGTATCGAACAGCCCCCCTATAATTCCGAGTTCCTTATAGCTCTATATTCCTTGAGTTATTGCATTACTTGTCTGCTAGTCTGGAACCAATATTTTATTTTCTCACATATGTACGTCCATACAAATACGCAAGATGGTATAATAAGTGAAAATTTCTTTCGAAAATTCAACGCGGTGGTGAACTGTAAAGACAACACTTTCAAGTACCACTATAAAAACAACCACTATAAATATGGACCAGTCACAGAAAAGTCAGACCTAATATATTTCGCTAAAGAAATTTTACCACGAGTAAGATGGTTACGTACACATCTCGGTACTGAACACAAACAGTGAAGACGTGAGCATCGAAAACTTAACACTTAAATCCGAAAATATGAGTAACTATGAGATACATAATTTAAGCTCAACAACAATCGAACAAAGATTGGCAAAATTACAGTCACAACTAAAACTAGATCATTTAAACAAAGAAAAAAAAGGTTCGATAGAAACAATTTGCAGAGATTACAACCATCTATTCTTCATCGAAGGAACCCAACTAACGTCAACGTCTGGAATAAAACAATCAAAACCAACCCAGGAGCACCTGCAATCAATATTCATCCGTACCGATTACCCGAAATCCATAAGCAAGAAATTACGAGTCAGGCAAACAAGTTACTCCAAGAAAACATAATAGGACCTAGCTCAAGCCAATGAAACGCGCCACTACTCGTCGTACCCAAGAAGGGAAATCAGAAATGGAGAGTAATAGTAGACTATAGGAAATTGAATGAAGCTACGATTTCAGACGCATATCCAATCCCCAACGTACAGGACATTCTCGGGAAACTCGGAGACTCTAAATATTTTTCAACGTTGGATCTAGCAAACGGTTTCCACCAAATCGAAGTTATTAAGGAGGACAGAGGAAAAACCGCGTTCAGCACACACAGTCATCATTTCGAGTTTAACCGAATGCCGTTTGGTCTACACAATGCCCCATCAACATTTCAGAGACTCATGAATTTAGCGCTCTCTGGACTGCAAGGTATTAAGTGTTTAGGCTACCTCGACGATATAGTAATCTACAGAAAGAACATGCAAGATCATAATAACAAATTAATAGAAGTCTTCCAGGCCTTAGATACATTTAACTTAAAGCTTCAATTATCATAATGCAAATTCTTCCAAACAGAAGTAATGTACTTAGGGCATTTAATCACGCCAGATGGTGTGAAGCCTGACCCTGAAAAGGTTATAGCCATAGACAAAATCTTACTAGCCCAAAATCAAAAAACAAGTCAAATTTTGTTTGGGCTATTATTTAGCACACTCTTAATAAAATACGAAAGAAATACAAATGGAAACACATACATCGTTACAGATTTAAAACGGTGAATTAAGTCCTGTGATATATGCCAAAAGAATAAGATATATTCACGTACTAAAATACCAATGGCATCGTTAGACCGCTTCCAATTACAGAAAGCTAGAATTAATACATACTTATATTCCACGATGATCTCACAAAATTTATTCAAGCAATAGCAAATAAAAAAAATTATAGCGTATACGAAGCACTCTTCGGTCTGAAAGCACAAATTCCTTTGGTTCTGAATAGAAGTATACAGTCTGCATACAACTACGATGACTACGTCGCCGAAATTAGGTAAAGAATGCAGACCGTATACGAAATCATTCGCAACAACCAAATTAAAGCGAAAGAGAAATCAAAGTCTTACTACAATCATAACTCAAAAAAGACAAGCTACAAAATAGGTGACAAGATACTGCTCGAAATAAAGAACAAAAAGTGGGCGTCGTGGCGTAGTGGTTAGTGTGTCGGATCACTACGCAAGAGGTTCCAAGTTTGAATCACAGAAAACACCAAAAAGTTTTTTCACGATCCCACCTCTCGCGAACGTCTGACAAACATCCGAGAGCATTGTTGTCACGAGAAAGCTTCTCAAAACAAATTGCCGTTCGGATACGGCACTAAACTGTAGGTGCCTTCCATTCGTGTGAAAAATATAACGCACACAACATGAGTGGTTGCGAGAAGCTAGGCCCTGGCACTTAAAGAGCTCTTGCGCCAAATATTTATTTAATAGATCCAACAAAAAGCTAACCCCAATTTACCAGGGACCGTATGAAATAGTAGAATCCTATCCCCAGAAAACTGCAAAATAAAAATAGGTAGGAAATAAAAAGTAATACATAATAACTTCATCAAACCATACAAACAACGACACGTAGCAAATACAGCACATATAATAACAAAATACCACGCACTTCACGAAAACTCCCGCAATACGATATGTTTATTCTCATTTTCAGCATCATTAGTTTTGCTTCCGTACAAACCGCAACCCTAGCGCAAGTAGAGCAACAACCACTGAATAAAACACGAGTATACGAGTACCTTGAACCCATGGGCGTCCTAGAGAAATCATTCACCAAGTGAACATTTTTGTTCAGTTTCAATAATACCATGATAAAAGACAATACTGCAAATTTAGAACAAAACTTGAAGTCCATGTCCGAACTCTGTACAACCACGATCAATGAATATCCGTTAGATCACTGCAAGATGACGCTGAAAATCTTAAAAAACTTACTTGCAGAAATCCACCAAAATGACAGGGATCGGTCTTGTTTGCTTTTCTTGTATGCTACCTACATACTAGAAAAAGAAACAAGACCGAGAAGAAGTACACTTATATAAAGCAGAGGAGGTTTATTCAATGGTATAGGATATGCTCATGACGTAACCAAAACAAGCAGCGCGCTTCAAGACCCAGCAGGGAACCAAGAAAATTTATACCACATAGCAGAAAACCTTGTAGACGCTTTTAATGAATCTTAGCAATTTCGAGAGAACCATACACAATTTTTTTCGAATTTGCAAATATAAAATCCATGTGCGAGTCATGATGATATCCAGTAAGAAACAAATAAGTAAATTAGATAGCTGTTTCTTGAACTAAAATATATTTATTTCAACACAAAAGCAGATTCAATTAGAACTCCTGAATAACATTAGGTTCCTCCAGAAAATATCTAGATTGAATTTACTCATAATCACCTCAATAGCAACAACGACACATAACTACGTAAATAACAACTTCATGATACAAGTTAGTATTCCATTGGTTAATGAAGAGTTCAAATTGTTTAAAATCACAGCACTCCTAGTTCGTTTAAAGCAAAACATTTTTCAGTCTGTATCCATTCACAATGAAATCGTAGCTACAAATGTGGAGTTATGCTCACCCTATACTCTATTTCATATCCTACTAGACCCTTTTCTTGGGTGATTTGGAGTGCCGTTTATTTGAATCAGCAAGTGAGATGATGAAGAGTTGAGGAGATCGTGATTAGTCGAAGACGAGCGGCCAATACAACACGACAAACGACGAAGACGTGCGCGTCGACGAATTCACTAATGAATTAATTCATTGCCTATTTTTTTCATTACTATTGGTACTCTTTTAATTTTACTTATTTTAGGACTAGTTTTAGTGGACTTATTTTTGGTTAGGGGACAGAATATACCCGAGGTAGGCATGCCTGTCGTAAGAGGCGACTAAAATCCACAAAGCGGAGACGAAAACTTCGAAAAATTGGGGGCATTTATTGCTTCTCCAACAAAACTCCAGAAGGAGTTCACTTATGACGAGAACTCCACCAAAAGCGATAGCGCAAAAAAGCCTTTCGGCCAAAGATAGCGCTATAATTGTAAGTATTCCGAAGATACAAAAACAGAAAACTAGAACTGAAACCAGTAAAGTTGGAAGTGAACATAAAACTGATTCACAAGCGAAAACCCTACCACCTACATCGAATATCTCCGGGAAAAGTAGTTCGCCGGCTAACCAGGACTCAATGAAAACGAAATGCTTCGTAAAAGAGAACAACGAACTACAAGCTAAACTTAATGCAATGGAGCGACTCTTCCACGAGCTTAAAAAGGAAGTAGATGCTCTGCGAAAAAAAAACATTCATGTACCGAAAGATCCCGATACAACGCCAAACCGTCCAGCAAGTGAATATTTTACGGACGAGGAATAACTTGTCCATGAAACCAATCCGGCCTCCAAAGAAAGACCTAGCAAAAAAACGTAAGGCTGTTACTTCACCCGAAGTTTCACAAAAGGAAGATAAGTCCGCCGTATCAAACAAGGCAAAAACCCAAGCTAAAAATCGCCCTCCACCCGCAATAGATGTCGTCGGGATAGCGGACTATGGAAAACTTCGCAATCTTCTCAAAAATACGCTGAGGACAAAACACAATATAACCTCGCGCCGAAACAACGAGTGGAAAATCAACGTAGATGACCCAGACTCCTACCGAGCACTGTCTCTAAAATTAAACACCGGGAAAATCTAATGGTATACTTACGAGAATAAGTACGAAAAACCACTGCGAGTCTTTGTTAGGGGACTTCACCCGTCGTGCGCAAAAGAAGACGTTATGGAAGACGTGAAAAGCCAAGGCTTGAAAATTCTTGACGCCGTGAATATTATCAAGAAGGAAAAGCAACGTACGGAAGGAGACAAAGATAATGTCATCAAACGCGGTCTCCCACTTTTTATGCTTACCTTTGGTAGGACCGAGAATGTGAACGAAATCTTCAAAATGAAAACCATTCTAAACATCAAGGGAAAAGTCGAGCCCATGCGTAAGGGCAAGAGATCGATACCTCAGTGTAAGCGATGCTTTAACCATACGCAGGCATACCGCCAGAAAGAACCACGGTGCGTAAAATGTGCCGGTACACATCTTCGGAAAAGTGCAACATAACCAAGCAGGTCCCAGCGGTCTGCGCGAATTGCATGGGAAACCACCCAGCGAACTATCGAGGTTGCGAAATCGCCAAGGAACTTAAAAAAAGACGCGATACTCTAAAAAAAAACCGCTACACCCGGAACCAAACTTAAAAGATCCTAAAATCGATAAGCCTAAGACCGTTAAGCCAGTCAAAAGGACGAGACCGATAAAGGAAAATATAAAAATTGTACAAGAGAACGTCGCTGGTTCAAGTCCAACGGAAAAAACTGCCACTGGCTGGAAGTACGAAATCGTACGCACAAGTCGCATCAAGGTCAGCCACAACAGATCCGGTCTGCCAAATACTAGCTGTGATATTGGAAAAACTTGAGGAGCAAACCAAGGTTAATCAAGTTATTTTTGACAAATTGAGCAAGCTCGAGTTCAAGCCTCGCAAGACAATCAACAAAACATGAATAAAGATACTAACGTGGAATGCAAACGACATTCTGGCAAAAATAGACGAATTAGAAATCTTTTTACGGAAACACAATATTGGTACATGCTTGATATCGGAAACCTACTTAAAAAAAGGACCTGGACCCAGAATAAAAGGCTACAGTGATTATCACGCGCATCATCCTTCGGAAAATGCGAGAGGCGGTTCCTCTATGTACATTAAAGAATACATTAAGCACTCCGAAAACATAAAAGTGGAACTGGATTCTATGCAAATAAGCTCAGTTTCCGTAAAAATAACTCATTTAGACTACCAGATCGGACCGTGTTACTTCGCTTCGTGATATAGGCTGGTGGTCGACAACCTCGTTCGCCTCTTTGACTTACTCGGGCCTAATTTTATCATCGGTGGTGACTTTAGCGCGAAACACACTTTCTGGCGTTCAAGATGTAATTCAACGAAAGGCAGATTATTGTACAAAGCCAGTATGAAACGTGGTGTGGAATTTTTTTCGACGGGAAAGCCAACGTATTGGCCAACTGACAATAATAAAATCCCTGACCTCGTCGACTTCTTTATCGCAAAGGCGCTAACTAAAAATCTAACGGAAGTTGAAGAATGCTATGAACTCTAGCAAAAAAAGAAGGACCGCCTAAGTTAACTAGTAACAAAACAAAGTGGGACGTTTTCAGAAAAGACTGCAAGGAAAATATTGCTCTAAATGTGCTGCTAAATACTTGAAATAGAAGACGAAATTGACAAGCTCGCGGAAGCCATTCAGTGCGCAGCCTGGAAAAATACCCCTTTTCGAAAAACAGCAACACGGAACAGCAAAGTCAAATACCAGTCTGATATCGAAGACCTCATACGAGAAAAAAGAAGAGCGCGCAAAAGATGGCAACAATCCCGCGCGCTACCGCATAAAACTTATCTTAACCACCTTTGCAACAAGCTAAAAAATGTGCTGCAGGACTTAATAAATCGCGAGACTTCTACTTACCTCGAGAGCTTGACCGCTGATAAGTGTTCAAACTAATCTCTATGGAAAGCCTTGAAGTCCATAAGGAAACCCGTAATGCACTCGCCACCAATAAGGAAAGCTAACGGCGAATGGGCAAAAGGAGACAAAGAGAAAGTCCCTGTCCGAACTTCGAATGACAATAAGAAAACTGAAAAATAACAAGGCTCCAGGATATGATTTAATCACTGGCGAAGTTTTGAAGCTGCTACCGAAAAAAGCGTTAGTTAAGTTACTCTACATTATAAATGCTTCATTGAGACTTCTATATGTTCCAAGGCAATGGAAAGTCGCCGAAGTAATAATGGTTCCGAAACCGGGGAAATGTGCAAACGACAAGAAATCATATAGACCCATTTCGCTTCTGCCGATAATATCTACGGTCTTTGAGAAACTTCTGCTAAAAAGATTGCACCCAGTAATTGAAGAATGATCCCGGATCATCAATTCGGGTTTCGGGTTAAACATTCCACAATCGATCAGGTGTATCGAATAACAAATGAAATTGAAAAAGATCTAGAAGGGAAAAAGATATGCTCTACCGCTTTTCTCGACGCATCGCAAGCGTTCGACAAGGTATGGCACGAAGGCCTGAGATATAAGCTAAGGGTAATCTTACCAGATAAATTCTACAGAATATTGGAATCTTACCTTAAAGAGTCTGTTACTCTTTCGTGTTAAACATGGTGCAGAATATTCGGAATTCAAAGAAATCCATGCCGGTGTTCCGCAAGGAAGCGTTCTCGGCCCAATCCTGTTCCTGCTCTACACAAGAGATATACCACAAGATGAAGGGACTGTCGTAGCAACGTTCGCAGACGACACGGCTATTCTCGCAACAGATGAGTCAGTCGAATCATCAACTGGAAAACTCCAACGAGCTTTAAACAAAGTATGCGAGTGGACAAAGACCTGGAGAATCGCCCTTAACGAGACCAAGTCAACGCATGTCAATTTTACGTACAAAAACATAAACAACTTACCCATTTCCATTAACTCGGTACAAATACCATACGCAAACGAGGCAAAATATCTAGGAATGACACTAGACACAAAACTTAAGTGGAAGCCACATGTTAAAAAGAAGCGCGACGAGCTCGAAATCAGACTTAGAGAAATGTACTGGCTACTCGGGAGATACTCGAAGTTAAGCGTATACAACAAACTGCTTCTGTATAAGCAAGTGCTAAAACCATCTTGGACATACGGTATACAACTTTGGGGTTGTACCAAGCCAAGCAATATGACTGTTCTGCAAACATTCCAAAACAAAACACTAAGAGCAATTGTGAATGCTCCATGGTATATAAGGAATAGAGATCTAGGAATTGCTACCGCGAGGGATGAAGTAACAAACTTTGCTCACAAACTTCGTACTCGCCTTCATGATCATTGCAATAATGAAATAATCCGTACTCTGGACGTGACAAACCTCGAGCGCCGACTACAAAGAAACAAGACCGTACGATCTGGCGCAGTAAGGGAAAACCGCATGTAATGACGGTATTAGTAGGTGCCTTCGCTGGAAAGCTACCTACCTAACGCAATTAACACTACAGAAGCATAAACTACTTGTTAAGGTAACTTAGTCGTAGTCACCACAAAACGAAAAAATGAGAGGAACGAATTTCCTACTACTATGAGCACGAGCGGCCGGTTCTCATAGTGCCTCTCTGGGGGGTGAGGTTTAGCCCGTAGGCATATACTGGCCGACACTTATGAATCATTCGGGCATAACCAATGATACGGGCCATTGGTATCTTTTGAAGATTTCTGCACCTCCAGGCGAAACCAAAAAAAAAAAAAATGTTGGATCTTTCTTTGTTCCTATTAAAATCGTTGGTCTTGATCAGTCAACACTTTTTGGTTTACATTTCTTGGTTTATTTGCTAAAGGATTTTCACTTTTGAACTTTTTTATAGAGCGAAATTTGTTATTTCGTCGTCCACGGTTGCGATCTCTTTGTATATCATTATTTCTAATATACCAGGGAGCATTCACGATTGCTCTTATCACTTTAATTTTAGAAAGATTGTATAGGTAAATTCTCTATTGCTTGCTTTGGTACAACCCCAGAGTTGTATACCGTACGTCCATATAGGCTTTAGCACTTGCTTATATAAAAGCAGTTTGTTATATATACTTAGCTTGGAATGTCTTTCAAGTAGCTAATACACTTCTCTAAAACGATTTTCAAGCTCATCGCGTTTTTTTTAATGTGCGGTTTTTCCACTTGTTTACCGTCTAGTGTCAACAGCAGGTATTTAGCTTCATATACATACGATATTTGTACCGAGTTAATGAATACGTGTAGATTGTTTATTTTCTTGTACGTGTAGTTAACATGTGTCGATTTGGTCTCGTTAAGAACAATGCGCCAAAGTATTGTTCAGTCGCAGATTTTATCCAAAGCTCGTTGGAATTTTTCAGTTGCTGACTCGATTGAACTTTCCGTTGCCGAAATAGCTGTATCGCCCGCGAGCGTAGTTACTACTGGGGTATATCCCGAGTGTACAGCAAAAATAAAAGGACACTTCCTTGCGGAACTCCATCGGCAATTCCATTGAATTCGGAATATTCAGTTCCGTGTTCAACACGAAATAATTTGTTTTCAAGGTAGAATTCTAAGGTCTTAAATAAGTGTTCCGGAAGAACCCGACTTAGCTTGCACTAAAAGCCATCGTGCCAAAAATTGTCGAAGGCTTGAGAGACGTCAGGCAAAGCGCGAGAGCAAATCTTTTTTTTCCCCTCTAGGTCTTTTTCAATTTCATCGGTTATCCATTCTATCATATAAACCTGGTCAATTGTGGAATGCTTGATACTGAACTAGAATTATTAGGTATAAGGCGTCTTCTTCAATGGATGCGCTTCAATAGGAGTCTGGCAAATACCTTTCATATTATTGGTAGGAGCAATATCGGTCCGTACGATTTTTTGTCGTTTGGAGGTTATCGCGGTTTCGGAATCATTATCACTCCTTACACTCTCCACGGATCTGGAACGTATTACAGTCTAATTGAAGCATTTATTAGATATAAAAGTTTAATTAATGCTTTCTTGGCAATTTCTTAAGTATTTGTCTGGTTATTAAATCATAGCCAGGGGCTTTATTATTTTTCAAGTTTTTTATCGTCTAGAAAAGTTCGGTTAACGATACACTTTTTATTCTAGAGTTACCCGCATCAGATGTCGTTGCCATACCTCTAAGATTGTCTATCAATGTTTGTCCATCAAATAACTTAAACGTTTCTTCTAGGCAAAAAGAAAGATCCACCTTTTCTTTGTCACCCTTTGCCCATTCGCCATTGTTTTTCTGATTGGTGGCGATTGAATTTGGGGTTTTTTGACACTTTTCATGGTTTTCCACAGTGAGTAATTTGTGCATTTTTCAGCTGTTGAGCCTTCAAGATAAGCAAAGGTCTCGGTGTTTTTAATATCTTGAATCGCTTTTTTAAGTTCATTACATGAGTATGTAGTTTGAATATGTTTTATGTTGGGGGGCACGAGTTTGTTGCCATATTTTGCGTGCTCTCCTCTTTTCATGAATAAGTTCTTTTATTTCCGGCGGATAATTAGCTTCACTGCTTTTGGTTACTTTTCCATGAGGCATTCTGAATAGCTTCAATAAATTTACCAAGTTCTATTTCTATCTCGAGTG
This sequence comes from Pocota personata, assembly GCA_963082735.1. NCBI lineage: Eukaryota > Metazoa > Arthropoda > Insecta > Diptera > Syrphidae > Pocota > Pocota personata. Next base: position 100,648,189 of record OY720429.1, on the reverse strand, counting down.
GTGTTTTTAGCGACGCATTTAAAGTAATATTTTCTTCATAATCATTTCTAAAACCGTCCCAGTTTGTTTTGTTGTTAGTTAATCTAGGCACACCTTTTACTTTCTTTAGCCGGTCACTTATTGTCAAAATTACCGGTGAGTGATCTGAGAGATCAAAGCTTTCCTATACTCTCGCAAAATTAGCAGACACTCCTTTTGTTGAAGGTCAGGTGTTTTTGCTGCATCGGAGGGCCAATATGTCGGTTTCCCTGTCGAATAGATATAAACCCCAAATTGCATACCGATTTCGTACAGAAGTTTGCCTTTCGGTGAATTGTATTTCGAACCCCAAACGGTTTGTTTTGCATTAAAATCACCACCAATAATGAAGTTCGTTCCAAGCGAGGTGAAGAGACCTCCAAGGTCGTTACTTTTAAACGTGCATCGCGGGGGACAACACATGGATGCGATGTTGAAATATAAGTTCTTGTTTTCAACACGAACTGAAGTTGCTTGTATTTTATCGAGTTCAGTCGTTGTATTCATGGAGTGCTTAATGCAGTCTTTGATGAATGAGGACCTGCCCCTGGCTCTTCCAGAAAAATGGTATGCGTGATACACGCGAAATCCTCTTATTTTTACTTGAGATTCCTTTGTAAGCTGGGTTTTAGAGATCAAGCATATGTCAATGTTGTCGTACCGCACGAATACTTCTAGTATGGTGATTTTTTTGTTGGAGGCCATTAGCGTTCCATATTAAAATTTTTAGTAAACGTTTCATATTCATTAGAGAAAATTTGGGAGATTGGGTCTGCCGTAACACCGCTCTGTTGTACTTGTGATGCGGTTTGAGCATATGTTTGCGTTCCTCGAAATTCTGGCTTTTCCTTAATGTTTAACAGAGGGACTTACTTTTTCCCCCTTTCGTCTTTGTTTTTGTGGATTTAGTTCGTAACCTTTTCCTTAGCGGTTTCACGCGTCTCTTTTTAGCGGGTTTACGCTCTCGCGTAAATTATTTTTAAATGTATCTGGCCTTTTTTTGGAGCTCCTTTGCCACTTCATAGCCTCGATAGTTTGCTGGGTGCTTGCCTTTGCAATTTGTGCAGATCGCCGGGGCCTGCTTATATAGGTCACACCTTTCTGATAGGTGGTTACCGGCACATTTTACATATTTCGGTTCTTTTTGCCAATACGACTGTATGTGATTGAAACTTTGACAGCGTTTGCACTGAGGTATAGATCTTGTATTCATATCCATACGTTCGATTTTAACTACTATATTCAAGATAGTTTTAACATTGTAAATGTCATCTTTATTATTATGTATTACACTGTTGAATGGCTTCTTCCAATCACTTCACCAATTTTGCGATAAGTCTTACCCTTTTTGTGTAATGAAACAATATTCAAGTTGCTCTTTTCCGGACGCTTCATTTCCTTTCCTTTCCCACTTTGACTTTTCCTAATAAGCTGTTACGAGGCCATAGGTACTACAGCAATAAAAAAACAACAAAAAATTATTTGGTTGGGTGACACGTGTGACACCAGTCACCAAAGGGACAAGACAAAATATAAACAATACAAAAAAAAAAAAAAAAAAAAAGAACCCGACGAATACCAACCATGCTGCAGATCCACGGGGGAGCCTGGGCACAAGAAATCTTGGGCTGCCACCAGTGTTGTAAAAGGTCTAAAGATGCGACTTCCACCAACGCACATATGAACACCAAATTCTGGCTCGTGAACGCCGTCTCTGAGCTGTCATGGCCACCAAAACAATGTGGATCTCCATATCCACAGAAAACACAGAGAGAGCTAGGTTGCGCGAACAAAATGGATAGTGCAATTAGTAAAGCACTAGACTTCGAATTAAAATCGGTGAAAAGAAGACTTAATCAAAAAAGAAAAAAAAAAAAAAAAAAAAACAAGTCCGGAAAAGTACCTACACGCCGAGTTCAAATGCAGGGAATAAAAATGGATTTATTTGGCATAAGAACCCACACTAGTGGTCCTTTTCATACACACCTAAGCTCTCGAAAAGAAAAGTTAACGAAAGTTCAAATCACAATCGAAGGATTAGATGAGGAGGAAAAAATCGTATGTGAAAGTGTTATACGTTCCGTTGGTAACAATTTCTGTAGTATAGTCAGTAGTAAATAAATTTTGTGTGAAATAGGGTAGGCTAGCTATACTAATGTATGGTATGTTACGTTGTTATATTGTTCGAGTTTATGTAATTATGTTAAATTATTAAATTGTTATATGTAGGTATCAGTGGCGTGGGGTGAAATTTCAAGAGGGAAGCCGAAAAAATGTTAAGTAAAATTGTATTCAAAACTTACCATTTTGGTGCTTATTCGAAACACAGACTTAAGATATGCAATCTAAGCCACCTTTGTTATACTTTAAGTCATTGGAATTTACGTAGACAATGAGCTCATCGCATAAAAAAGTGGCTTCCAAAGAAGCCGTTCTGGGCAGAATAATCTATATAAGTTATTGATAACTCGGAGCGTTGTTAAATACAATATAAAAAATTAAGCAACTACAATTATGTACTACCTATTCGTACTCTTAAGCTATCCTACGATTCTTTTTTACGAATTCTGCTAAAACATTTTTATAAAAATTTGAGTTATTTTTAATTTCTAAAAGAAGGTGCTTTTCGATAGATAAAAGTGCCAGTCTGAGAGTCTCTCTTCTTAGTGGGAATTTCTTAAGTGTGGACTATTTTTAAAGTCGAGAAAGATCTTTCGACAGAGGCCACAGTCAAAGGCAGGGTTAAAAAGATTTCACACAATGTTAGAGCTTGAGAAAAAGTATCTCTAAGCATTTACGTATTAAAACGCCTATAAAGTTGAAAAACCTCAAGCTTTTTAAGTGAAGGGGTAGTATATAAAACTTTGAGTTCCTTTTTTCGAAGTAGTAAAATTAAAAATTCCATGAAATAGGGTAATTAAAGAAGATATTTTGTAATCCGGCATTGAATTAGAAAAATATTCATATTTTGATTTGTTTAATAAATCAAAGGAAATATATGAACTAAATGAACTATACCTATTCTTAATCTGACTTGTAACATTATCTATAATTGCTACAAAAATTCAGCTATAATTTGTATTTCAATCAATATTATTTAGTCGGCGTTTGCGTGGAGGTTCCGAGCAGTTACTTACACTCTCATAGATTGAGTCAAATGAGTTTAAAAATTCAGAATGAATCCATGACTCAAAACCCTCGATCTCTTGCTTCGCAAGCTCTATGTCTTCTCTGCAATTGAAGACGTTCACTATACGCGAATGGTATTGTCTTCGAGTCTCTGATACCCCGGAATGCCAGCTCTTGTTTTCCTAGAAGAACTACAGTGTCTATGAAATGCTTCATTAAATCGCGATTGCGATCAACTTTTCTATTATGAGCCTCGTAAGAATTCCCTAAAGAAGTCTCTATGCGACATTCGCCAAATTCATGCACCAACTAGCTGCGTATATGCTTTTCCGTTTGAATATGTTTTTTGAAAGAATTAATAAAATTGTTTATATCAAAAAAACCTGTGTGACTCCAAACACTAGGAGAATTAGAAAAAAGAAGACAAGGAAAACAAAACATTCTATTTAATTTGCAACTGCCAGTCAGCCATGGATTCTTTTTGTAAAAATACTCATGAAAATGTTTCTGATACCCATCCTTTCGCGTATAATCTATTTTCATTGATGGTGTCTAGCGACCTAGTTCTATAACTTTTTTTTTTTACAAAAAAGAAAGCTTACTGAACTCGTGGTTTTCTTTTAGAAGAAAATCAGTTAAAAAACACTCAAAATTAACTTGTCTAAGAATAATAAGAATGTTCAATGGGGCACCTCTTGAGTAGATTTATAATTACTTACTTGGTATATAGCTAAAACCTATTCACTTAGCTCACTCACTATTTTATAATAATTTAATAATTTAAAACACTAACTTATAGATTTAGATTTATTGAATAATTAATTAGCTTACACATTAAGATACATAAGATTATCTTATAAACTAGTGCAAGATTTAAGTGATTCGACAATGTGAATGAGAACGTCATAAAAGTAGATTTAAAAAAAAAAAAAATACTTTAAAAGAAAAGAAAATATAATAATATAAAGAAAAGTAATAAATAAAAAAAAAGTAAAAATTAAGTTTAATTAAGTTTAATTATGATCCACAAGCGAGTGGTGTGAACGAAAAATTGGCGCTCAGATGTTAGGCAGGAATACCTCGGTTGAATAAGTGTGAACGTTCTCTGGGAAGCCGAAAATTGGAGTTTGTTGAAGAGGTAGTCTGGTTGACGCGTTTGCATGATTTCGAAAAGGCAGGTTAACGGAAAGTATTTTAGCCAAGTATAGCTTTAGAGTGAGCGGATATGTGATGGTACCTTCCGATGATATAGATGTATCGAGCGATATTGTTGTAGACCACATTGAGCTTTCTTCTGCTGATGTAGCCGACATTACAGAAGACTTCGCAACCATAGAACAAAATAGGCAGCAAAAGGGTTTTTGCGAGAAGCAGCTTAGTTTTTGTTAGTGTGTAGGACTGAGAACTCGCAGGACGCCGTAAATCTTTCCGATAGTTATGTTGATGTGGTCATCCCATGTTAGGGTACGATTAAAAGTTAGTCCTAAATTTTTAGCGGAATTAACATATTCTATATTTGATTGACCTAGTTTCATAGGAGGAACATTCAAGTCCAGCAAGTATCGATAGATGACAAGAGTTTTAGACTTATTTGGATTAAGGCGAAGATGATTAGCCTGCGCCCAGACTAAGATATTTTGAAGCTCATCATTCATTTTGACTGCAGTTAACTCTATTGATTGAAGAGGACATGTTATAAATAATTGCACATCATCGGCATACATATGAACGGAGCAGTGTGTAACAACATTGGGCAACTCATTGACATAGATTGAAAAAAGAACAGGTCCAAGTATAGATCCTTGTGGAACACCATTTGTCATGGGTAGGAAACGCGAAATACGATCATTTACAACCACAGATTGCCGTCTACCAACAAGGTAGGAGCGAATCAGCTTTGCAGATTGGCAAGAGAAATTGAAATTGTTAATTATCTTCGTACATAAAATTTAGTGGTTGACAATGTCGAAAGCTTTGGAAAAGTCGAGGAGACTTAAGAGCATTAGTTCCTTATTATCCAAACCTTTCCTAATTTCGTCAACAACGAATAACCGTGCTGTCTTACAGCTACGTTTGGATCGGAAACCTGATTATCTAGAACTCAAGAGATGTTTATCCTGAAGATGTTTTTGGATCTGCTTAAGAATAGCTTTTTCGAAAACCTTGGCTAAAAATGGTAAAATTGCTGGGTCTGTACTCGGATAAATGGCAATTACGTTTTTTAGGTAATGGGACTATTTTTGCTTTTTTCCAGTCTGTAGGAAAAACAGAGGTAGTGAGAATAGTGTCGAAAATATGCGAGATATACGGTAGGATGATCGGAAGTGATAATTTAATGAATTTAGCATTTAGTCCATCGAGTCCAGTTGCATTCGATTTTACCCCCAACAACGCCTCAACGACATCTGAGTCCGAAAATCTGCGAAAGTATAATCTACTCCCGTTACTAACTTCTGTAGTTGGTTCCTCAAAATCCAGATCTTCAGGAGGGTGATATGAGGATGGAAATGAAATGAAGATAGCGTTGAGTGAATTGAAGTCAATATCCTCCGGGGGCTTAAGCTGTTGCTTACTGTTTGTCGCAAATTTTTCCAAAGATTTTTGCCTAAAGTTGACGGATTAAGTTTACTTGCATAGAATCGTTTTTTTTTGCAGCTCTTATTTCACGGACCACAGTATTCCGAAGTTTACGATAAATTTCATGAAGCTGTTCAAGTTTCTATCGTTTCCAGCGATGGTACGCAACGTCTCTATCCATCATTAGCTTTAGTATGTTACCGCTCATCCAGGAAGGTGAGGTATTTTTAACGAGCTTAGTTTAAATCCTGACATGCTTCTCGAAGAGCAAGTTCATTTCCTATTGAAAGAAAGCAACTTGCTCATCCACACATGACATATTAAAAAGTCTGTTCCAATCAGAGTTTTGCAAATCAAATAGTAGTTGCTCACGATTAATATTATTAAAGTCTCTATACTGGAAAATAGTTGCACCTAAGTGGTTTGCGAAATCAAGAGTGAGGTATAGTAAGTCATGTTTTGAAAAAACCAGGGTCTGAGAGCTGGTTGTAGAGGAGAACTTTATTAAGATCGCTAATGAAAAATAGATCCAGGAGCGTACTTGTATGTATCATTAGAGGGATGTGTAGGTATAGAAGTGTTAACCGGTCTAAGGTTTAAGGCTGTTATATTATTCACTAGGTTCTCAGATCTGCTAACATCAAGCAAATTGCAATTTAGATCACCGCTTAGGATAATATGGGGCGTATAGCAAGACAACTGCTCAATGATATTAATGAGCGGAGCTATATTTATACTGTAGCGTGGTCTGTAAGCTGTACCTAGTAATATATTTTCAGTGCTACACAAAACATTTAGAAAAAGAAAATCTATTGCAGAGTCAGCATCCGATTTGCAGATCAGATTACAATTGAGCTCGTTTCGTACATACATAGCGACTCCACCACCCCGCGATCAGATCTGCCGGCGCGGTAGATCCTAAAGCCTTCCAAACAATAAAATTTATCGCAGATATCAGAAGAGAACCAAGTTTCTAACACACACACAACGTCGACTTTGGAGCCCACGAACAGATAACGAAACTCATCAATTTTAGGCTTTAAGCTTTGTGCGTTGATGTGAACAATGTGTAAACCATTGTGTTGCGCATTCAATACACGAATCATTTCATGCAATGAACCGTTCATACCACTGCCATAGGACCTCCCGCCACTCTCAGATCTACCAGTGTGCATCATTTGGATTGGCAAACATTATAGGGGGTAAAGGAGAAGAAGCAGAAACGCAAACAAATTTATAAGAAAACTTAAAATACAGTCTATGAAAAAATAATACGGCCATTGATCATTTACACCTAAGAAAGGAAAATAGATAAGATTATAGATTAAGAGTTGGTAATAAGTATTTAAGAAATAGAAAAATATTTGAAAAAAAAAAAATAAAAAAAAAAAAATTTGTACGTTGATATTTCCAGCTGATTCTCTTGCATCAGGCAGTGGCAACCCTCAAACTGTCACTGAGGCAAAGCTGATTGTGGAGTTTGCGGTAATTTGCAGCTGATCGTAGAACACAGTTTTTCTCTTGAGGGCAATTAAACTTTATGATGATAGGAGAAGCTGCAGAAGTTTTGTTATTGCGTTTGGCACGGAAAATACTTTTAAGCACTGGGGCCTTGCACTGGATTGTATTGCAGAGTTGATTGAATACATCGTTAAGGTTTTCCGTAGGGAGCTCCGGTATGCCAAACATGACAGCATCTATAGCAATATTCCTCCTCTCCAAGGCATCGATTTGTAATTGTAATAGTATATTATATTGGAAACGAAATAGCAGAGGTATGTACACTTATAAAACGATTTGTTTTTCCGCAAGCAACGGCTAGAGGAGTCCGTAAGGTATACCGGCGAATCCAACTCAACCTACCGGTAGTCTCCAAGTGGGGTACAAAGGAAACTGAAGTAAGGTGCTTCGCCCCAGTGTTATTCGTACCACTAGTGCCTCAGCATTAACAAAAAACAACGAGGGAACAACTTTTTTTTTTTTAGTGTAACCAAAATTAGTGCAGTGAATTGGTTGATTTATATATATTTTTTTTTCTTTGATAGTTGTACTTTAGATGTTATGAGCAGATTTTTTTGTTACTTAGGACAGTTTAGTTTTAGCAGGATTTTTAAATGAATTTTTTTTTTAAGATCTATTATATGTAAGTAGAACTTTGAATTAATGAATAGAATAAATTCAAATGTATTACAACCCATTTCAATAGTCAAGTAAGTGTAATGATGTGCTGGTGAAATTTTTTTGTGCGATGATGGTGTGTGGGGGGATTGGGAAGGCCGTCCTTTTGCTGACCAGTCGCGACGATGAAGACAGCAACAGGATTTGAAGAAAAGCAAAACATTTCATTTCCGTTTGTCTTGGGATGCATTGACGGTATACACTTTAAAACCCCAACTCCGACCGAGGATTCATAAAGTTACATAAAAATGAATAGTATCCATTCAATAATAATGCTTTTTTTTTGTCGGGGCGGGTTCACCCTACTGGAGCACTCAGACTCAAAAACAGGTCCATTGTACAACCAGGCAGAGAACCCCACTTTAATGTATTTTTTTCGTCTTTTGTAAAAAGACGAGTAGACGCTTCAGTGATGAAGAGCTTACGTCATCAGCACTCACCACATCAGCACCGAAAATCTGCCACCTGATCCGAGCAAAGGCAGGACAATCACATAGGAAGTGTTCCGCAGTGTCATCGCCCTCTCCACAGGAGTTGCAGACAGGGGTAGCGCTCAAACCTAGCACATGGAGCAGATTTTTTTTGTTTCTTAGGACTGTTTAGTTTTAGTAGGATTTTTAAATGAATATTTTTTTTTAAGATCTATTATATGTAAGTAGAACTTTGAGTTAATGAATAGAATAAATACAATAACCAACCATTCCACATACTGTAAGAAAACAGGCCACATTATAGACGAATGTCTTAAAAAAAAGTTTAACAACAATAGAAACTCAAGGGCCGGACATAACAGTAATCAGGGAAACTCCCGGCGACCTGGCACGTTCAGCGCTCCCCAGGTCAAGGAAAGAATGTCAACAAAGGTACGTAAATGAGCTTAGGCAAAATCCCAGAATCTCGGATGATAAATCTAAAAGGACAAACCCATTCAAAATCCAAAAAAACAAACTCTCTAAATCTACTAATTCGGGGCACCAGACCCCAACACTTACATCAAAATCAAAAAACAAGTTCTCTAAATCAGAACCAAAATCTAATTCGAGATGAAATATTTTAAAAATCTAAATCATATACAGTTCAGTTCTGTTTTCACACAAGTTTCTTTTACACGAATCAGTAAACAAATTAAGTTCTCAAATTGGCAATTTAAAATTTCGGGTTTCCCCTAATTTTAAATTCTGTTTTCCCCTAATTTATGTAAGCTCAATAAGGAATTGGCTTTGTCTGCATTTGGTGCAAATAAGAAGTATAATTTATTACCTACTTTTGTTGTAAAATCAGTAGATTGTAAGTTACTGGTTTAATTTTTTTTCCATATTTTTAACAATAAACATTTTTGGGAGTCCTGGCATAATGGCACCAATAACAAAAACAATATAAGGAAGACCATTTCCCTGGAAACTAAAATTTAAATTTTAGATCGGCTTGCAGCAGGACAGGGGGCAACAGCCGTTGGTAAGCATTTTGACTTACACGAAGCTACCATAAGGACAATAAAAAAAACGAAGCCGCAATTAGGAATTCAGTAACTACTGGCACCAAAATAAGTTCTATGACTTCATCATACATAAGAGATACGGTCACAAGGAAAATGGAAAACGCTCTTGTAATATGGATGGAAGATAATTCACAGAAAATAATAACAATTGATGGGAATGCTATCAAACAAACTGCATTAAGACTCTATAAATATATCCAGGAATTCTTGAAAAGAATGCCAAATAGAACCTATGAAGCTAAATCGCAAAAAACTGCTACAGATTGTGCGACTTTTTGTTTTGCTCTAACGTTTCAGATGATCATATATTGAAACCTCTTCTTGTTAATCGGGCCTTGAAACCACAGTCAATGAAGTGTGGATTTCAATAAATTGAATTAGCTTTATCTGAAATAAGGCCATCAACTTTGAATAAATGTTGGAAAAGTATTTGGCCAGAATGTGTTAAAAGCACTGTTCACACCCTTCTGAACACTGTTGAATTTCCCAACATCATAACTTTAGCGCAAAAAATTGGTGGTTCTTCGATATCTTTTCCAGATATCGAAGAACTGTTGGTGGACAAAGTTCTTAGCGAAGACGGAATTTTAAAATGCGCCCTTCAAGACTTCTGATTCCCACGAAATCAATCATGATGCTCAAGATGGTCATGTTTCCAATGCAAAACTTATTAAAGAAGGTTTGACTTGGTCAATAAATCCAATGAGGATCGAGCTGAAATGTTTATTATTATTTTATTTATTTTTTATTATTACCTCTTTTTATTTCAAATAATTTAGTTCATTAGGTATAATACATTATAGTGTACCATTCCATGCGAGGGAGTAGTCTTCATAATATTTTTTAAGCCTGTCTTCAGTCTCTTTAAATGGTTTTAATGCAGAAAAAGTAGTGCTCACTTTTGGCCAAATATCACAAAGCAAAGTTCTTCCGATCACTGTGAAAAGCTAAATTTTTGACAGATCTATTTGATCTTTTTTTGACTATGCCGAAAAAGAAACAAAGATGTCAGAAAAAATCCTCTATGCGATCCGAGCGACATCTTGCATCAAAGTTGCTGACGTATCGAACCTCCCCCCTATAATTCCGAGTTTCTTATAGCTCTATATTCCTTGAGTTATTGCATTACTTGTCTGCTAGTCTGGAACCAATACTTTGTTTTCTCATATATGCACGTCTATACAAATACACAAGATGGTATAAGTGAAAATTTCTTCCGAAAATTCAACGCGGTGGTGAACTATAAAGACAACACATTCAAGTACCACTATAAAAACAATCACAAGGTATACCTGCAAGGTATTAAGTGTTTAGGCTACCTCGACGATATAGTAATCTACAGAAAGAACATGCAAGATCATAATAACAAATTAATAGAAGTCTTCCAGGCCTTAGATACATTTAACTTAAAGCTTCAATTATCATAATGCAAATTCCTCCAAACAGAAGTAATGTACTTAGGGCATTTAATCACGCCAGGTGGTGTGAAGCCTGACCCTGAAAAGGTTATAGCCATAGACAAAATCTTATTACTCCAAAATCAAAAAAACAAGTAAAATTTTGTTTGGGCTTAGCATTTATTTAGCGCACTCTTAATAAAATACGAAAGAAATACAAATGGAAACAAATACATCGTTACAGATTTAAAACGGTGTATTAAGTCCTGTGATATGTGCCAAAAGAATAAGATATATTCACGTACTAAAATACCAATGGCCATCACAACAACAGTAAAAACCCCATTTGAAAGAATAGCTCTTGGCATCGTTAGACCGCTTCCAATTACAGAAAACTAGAATTAATACATACTTATATTCCACGATGATCTCACAAAATTTATTCAAGCAATAGCAATACCAAATCAAGAAGCCAAAACAGTGGCTGAATCATTAATAAAGAAAATAGTGTATACATTTGGAATACCTCAAACAATCCTCATAGATCAAGTTACAAATTTTACTAGTGAGTTACTTAAAAATATTTGTAAATTTACGCAAGCAAAGACCATACAAACTGGGACAAATACATTGACTACGCAATATTCTGCTATAATACTACGCAACTGTTTGAAATACAGAAAGACCGAATTGAAAAAAAAAAAAAAAAAAAAATAACAAATGTGTTTTTATTTGACAATAGAAGTAGGTCTAGTCGCTCGGCGGTATGCTGCAAAAGTGAAAGAGAGTATGTGGACTGTAGGTAGAGGAAGTTAAACTTTTCAGTATGGGAGAGAAAGGAGATTGGAAACTGGAATTAGAAATGGTATTGCCAAATTACATAATACCTTTCTCATTTTTTTTTTGTAACTTAATTGGTATAAAGATGAATAATTTAAAGTGAATATTAAACGTACCGCCAGGCAAGAACGACTGTTCTTAATTATAACAAATATAAATTCAGAAAGATATCTTTTAAAACAAATATAATTAGATTTGCATATGAGCATTTCCTCTCATATACGTAAAGATACAATTTTATGGTGGGGGACCAGGTTTTGCAGCGCCTGATACTCGCTTTCGTTGTTTTTATCCTTTGTGTCTCGACGGTCTGAGTATTCAATATCGAGAACAGAATCGTTGACAGGAAGTAAACGCAGCTTCGTGATGGGTTGTTTGATTCTTATTCCATTGGAGAATACGGAAACAACTCTACAGATGTCGTCAGAGCCGGGATGAACTTCAACCACTCTCGCAAGTGGTCATTTCGCTGGGGGGTATCTTTCATCGGTGATTATAACGACGTCGTTAACTTTAAAATTTCGGTGTGCTCGTGTCCACTTCGGACGTTGTTGCAGACGGGATAAAAACTCCTTCCGCCATCGCTCCCACAAATGGTGAAACATTTGTTGAATCTGTTGCCATCTTATGTTATCTTATGTTGGTGTTAAGATCCAAAAGTGATGGCTCCGGAACGATTGTGGTTCGTTCTCCTATCAAAAAATGTGCAGGAGTCAATACTCTTAAGTCCGTGGGGTCATCACAGAGTGGGCACAACCGTCTGGAATTAAGAGAAGATTCAACTTGAACAAGCAACGTATATAGTTCTTCAAAGGTAAGAATTCTGTTCATAAGAACTCTCTTAAGATGGTACTTAACTGATTTAACACCTGCTTCCCACAATCCGCCAAAGTGCGGGGAAGCAGGTGGTATGAAACTCCATGATGTTCCTTCGTTCTCCAGCTGAGCACGGACATCGGTTGATACCAGTTCCAGAAACTGCTTATTAATCCTAATAAGCTCCTTGTTGGCTCCAACAAAATTAGTCCCGTTATCGCTATAAAGATGACTGCAGCTTCCTCTTCGCCCAGTGAATCTCCTCAATGCAGCTATGAATCCTTCAGACGTCATATCTGAGACAAGCTCTATATGTATAGCCTTTGTGACTAAACATATAAATAAGCAAATAAAACCCTTATAGGTTTTTGGTGATCTACCCTTAGACATTTTAAGGTCGAATGGACCAGCGTAATCAACGCCACTGTGCTTAAACGCCCTGCTTTCAGTCACTCTCACTTTAGGAAGTGAACCCATTAGTTGCGTAGTACGCTTTTGATTGAATCGGGTGCAAAGAACACAGGAATGTGTGCGAATAAATGACATCATCAACTGCGTTCCACAGTGAAGAGTCTTAATGTGAGCATCAGCAACTAATAGTTTTGAGAAATGACAAGAATGTGATAAGATTAGGGGATGTTTGGAGTTTTCGTCCAAGTCAACGTAATCGTCCAAACGTAATCGTCCACCAACCCTAGTTGGTAATTTTGATCTAGGTATAGATGAAGATTTAGGATTTTACTTTTGGAAGAAATTTCTTTATTATTAGAGCGGCTTTTTATTTCTTCTGAGAATGACAAAGATTGGGAAAGTGAAATCAACTTAAAGAGGGTATGGTGAATTTCTTGGGCCTTTAAAATATTGAAAAAAACGAGTTTCAGGTCTAGCTAGAATTTGTCTAAATCTAAGAATGTACGCAGTAACTCGAAGTAGACGATTAAGGTCACTGAATCTACTGATGTAGTCGAACTTTGATTGATCTATTATTGAAGTACATGCAATAATTTTAGTTTTTTGTTCAAGTTCTGTTTGAAACTGTTCAATATTTTGGTTTGGCCATTCAGATTTCGGACGACTAAGCCATGTAGGGCCATTCCACCAAAGATTGTGTTTTCCTAATTCATGAGACTGAACACCCCTGGAAGCACAATCGGCTGGATTATCCTGTGAAGGCACGTGGAACCACTGATCATTATGCGTTATCTCCTGTATTTCGCTCACCCTGTTAGCGGCGTAAGTCTTCCAATGAATAGGCAGGGAGCGGATCCAGGACAGAACTACTGTGGAATCAGTCCAAAAGAACGATTTTAAGTTAGTATGCTTAGCTGCGGTTGCGATATCAAATTTGTGGTGCAATTTAGACAGTAATACGGCACCACATAACTCGAGTCGAGGCAGGGTTACTTGTTTAATAGGTGCAACCTTGGTCTTTGCAGTTATGAGGTTAACAGAAATTCTTCCATCCATGTAAATATTTCTACAATATAAAACTGCGGAGTAAGCCTGGTTGGAAGCATCAGAAAACCCGTGTATTCCTCCGAAGCATTTGGTTGTAGTACCAAGCCATCTTGCGATTCGAATGGATTGCAAGGAAGGTAAATTAGATCTGTAATTATCCCAGTCGAGTTTTAGCTTAGGAGGAAGTGGATCATCCCAACCAATGCCTTCTACCCATAGTTGCTGAAAGTATATTTTAGCGAGGATAATAGTTGGTGCTAACCAGCCTAAGGGGTCGAATGCATCGGAAAGTAAATTTCTTTTTGTAAAAAAGCCCTTACTGTAGCATCATTTGTGTCTTCACCGTTAAATGAAATTTCAGTCTTCTGCTTGTAGATCAAACAGTAAATTAGGACAATTTGAGGACCACTTTCGTAAGTTAAAGCCTCCAGAACTTAGGAAGTTTTTCAGCTCATTCTGAATCTGTTTTGCTGTGACTATGTCGTCCGCACCGGATATAATGTCATCTACGTAGATATCTCTTTCGAGTACTTTAGATCCGAGAGGAAATCTCTGTGATTCATCAGCTGCTAGCTGTTTAAGTACTCTTATAGATAAGTACGGAGCACAGGTCGTACCATAAGTTACTGTTTACAACTCGTACAGCTGCAAGGGATTGAATGGTTCAGACCTTCAAAGAATAGTTTGATACTTCGTTTCATCTGGATGGATAATAATCTGTCGAAACATTTTTTCAATGTCCGAGGTAAAAACAATACGAAAAATTCGCCACTTTAAAATAACTGAAGCTAAATCATTCTGCAACGATGGCTCGGGAAGTAACTCTTGGTTTAGGGAACTAGAGTTCAGTGGTTTTGATGAACCATCGAAGACCACTCTAAGTTTCGTAGTGGAGCTACTTTCCTTCCATACACCGTGATGGGGTAAAATGAAAACATCTTCAGCTAATGCTGAGTTTTCGAAATTACATTTGAATTTCATATGACTTAGCTCAATATACTCGTTAATGAATTTGAAATACTCTGCTTTAAGAGTTGGATTCCTTGGAAATGTCCTCTGTTCGATATTAGTTAATCGTTTGAGTGCATTCTGTGCGGCATTTCGAAAGGAAGGATAGTCTTCTCCAAAAAACTTGGATCTAAATGGAAGTCTTACGGTGTATCTCCCACTAGGAGCGCGCGAGTTTTTTGCTCTGGAAGTACGATTCACAAGCTGCATCTTCTGGGGATGGAAAGCGAGAAACGGAAACTTCTTCAAGTTCCCAGAACTTTCTTAGAAAATTGTCTATATTCACTTGGGTATGCAATGAGATTGCTTTTGTAACGCAATTTGTATTGGAGGAATTGATTGGTTCAGATAAGATCCAACCTAACTGAGTACGTTGTGCTAACGGCCCGATATTGGACTTAATTATACCGTCTAGGATAATTTCATGAAAAACATATGCACCCAATAAAACATCGATTTTACCAGGCTCAGAATACAATGAATCAGCTAGTACTATGTGCTCGAATTTTCGAGGCAATGGAGATACAAAGGTATGTTTTGAGAAATAGCTACTTATGGATGACATAACAAAAGCCTTCACTACTGTTTGGAAACTGGTGTCTACACACGATTTAAGATGAAACAGTATTAGTTGAACCTAGGTTTTTATTGTACTATACTCTTTTCTTTTGTACATAAGTTAACTTTATTTTCTAAAGCTTCTAATGAACGAAAAGAATCTTCTAAGAAGGTGTAGAAATCATTCAATTTTGGCAAACCGCATTTTTTGGATGTAGAATTCGTAGATGAGAATGTATTTTTTGAGGATAGATATGCTTCCCAGTTTTTCCTTGAACAATTATCCAATTTCTGTGATACTAGAAAAATAACGAAAATATTCCAAGAGTCTGTGCTAATTTCAAGATTCTTTAACGAATTTAAACACTTCTTTGTCGTGTCTAATAATTGAAGCAAGAAGACAAAGATATCCCCTTTGACAACAAGAAAAATACCTACAAATTTGTCATGCTCTTCTTCCGAAAAGTAGGGAATATCCTTTTCGTTCCCTTTGGCTACTTTAAGAAGGTTGTGGATTTCAAAATGATTACTTTTAAAGGTGACCATATACTGTTCATAAAGCTCCAAGCGACTTTGCAGATGTCCTAATTTCTTAAGGCGTTCTTGACTGCTTTTACCAAAATTAATTTTAAATTTAATTAAATCTACTTTAGAAACACGCTGTTGTTGAATTAATTCGTTAAGTTGTTCCATAGTAACCTTAAGTCTCGTTATTTGAAATGCGAACTACAAAAAGAATTAATACCAAGTGAACGAAAATAATCTAAATCCAGAAGCTACGAAAGTATTGTAAAGGTACTAAGAAAAACCGAAACGGCAACACTGATTGATTGGGGTACAATCTTCTACCGAACACCCGCTTATTCGAATACACTGAGAAAAAATTATTTGATGAATTGTTGTATTTATGTAATAATGCACATCAATATGTAGGTGATTTAATAAAGAATTAGGAAATTGAACTCACTGTGAGAATTAACTTGCGCATAGAGAATGAATATGTATGTCGAAACTATAAATCAGACGATTCTATTCTGAATTATGTTTCAATGTGCTTATATATGTATATACAAATAACTGTAAATTTTAGAAACCGTACGCGTGCATTTATGCACGGGAATAAAGAAAATTCAAATACGTCTTATAAGAAAAAAATTACATCACCGTCTACGTAGCCAATGATTTCTTTAAGTGTACCAAAGCATAACAATAACAAATTAATACACTTGATTTAAGAGATAAGCACATGAACATGAATCCACTGCCAGATGCAATAAGGGAACCGTAGGAACGTAGATGAAAAAAATCAATTTAGCAATCAATTAAATTAATCACTTCAATTAAAGTGATGAAAGATATATTTACACTTTGGATAAGTTGATGTGAAGATATGTTATGTAGAATATGTAATAAGCACTATAAGTATGTAACATGCAGTACATATATAATGTACTACTCGTATGTAGTATATATTGTACAGAATGGAAATTTGAGAAGTTGGCTGAAAAGAAAAGGTTAATTATATATTTGTAAATAAAAATACTTAAATATTCCCAAAGACAGATGAGTAACCCCAAACCGAGCGACAATTATAATAAAAATTGTGTACCGCGTAAGTATAAGAGGTTAAGTAAAATATGGTATGAAAAAGAAAGGTATAATTAATGTACAATTTGGTTAGTTAAATATTTTAATATTTTTTTTTTTTTTTTTAAGAGACTAGTTATGTTTATATAAATTATTAAAGAAAATTAAAAATGTTTGAAATACAGAAAGACCGAATTGAAAAAAAAAAAGAAAGATTAAACAAATGTGTTTTTATTTGACAACAGAAGTAGGTCTAGTCGCTCGGCGGTATGCTGCAAAAGTGAAAGAGAGTATGTGGACTGTAGGTAGAGGAAGTTAAACTTTTCAGTATGGGAGAGAAAGGAGATTGGAAACCAAATTAAATAATACCTTTCTCATTTTTTTCTGTAACTTAATTTGTATAAAGATGAATAAATTAAAGTGAATATTAAACAGCAACATACAACCACAAATTATAGCGCATACGAAGCACTCTTCGGTCTGAAAGCACAAATTCCTTTGGTTCTGAATAGAAGTATACAGTCTGCATACAACTACGACGACTACGTCGCCGAAATTAAGTAAAGAATGCAGACCGGACAAGACAAAATATAAACAATACAAAAAAAAAAAAAAAACCCGACGAATACCAACCATGTTGCACATCCACATCCATGGGGGAGCCTGGGCACAAATAATCCTGGGCTGCCACCAGTGTTGTAAAAGGTCTAATGTGCGGTAATGATGCGGCTCGTGAACGCCGTCTCCGAGCTATCATGGCCACCAAAACAATGTGAATCTCAGTATTCACTGAAAAAAAAAAAAGAGAAGTTGGCTGAAAAAAAAAACACCAATAACAATGTGGATCTCCGCTGAAAACACAGAGAGAGCTAGGTTGCGCGAACAAAATACGTAGTGCAATTAGTAAAGCACTAGACTTCGAATTAAGATCGGTGAAAAGAAGACTTAATCAAAAAAGAAAAGAAAAAAAAAAACAAGTCCGGAAAAGTACCTACACGCCGAATTCAAATACAGCGAAAAAAAATGGATTCATTTAGCATAAGCACCCACACTAGTGGTCCTTCTCATACACACCTAAGCTCTCGAGATGAAAAGTTAACGAAAGTTCAAATCACAATCGAAGGATTAGATGAGGAGGAAAAAATCGTATGTGAAAGTGTTATACGTTCCGTTGGTAACAATTTCTGTAGTATAGTCAGTAGTAAATAAATTTTGTGTGAAATAGGGTAGGCTAGCTATACTAATGTAAGGTATGTTATGTTGATATATTGTTCGAGTTTATGTAATTATGTTAAATTATCAAACTGCTATATGTAGGTATTTAAATATTTAGTTAGGTAGGGTCACCCATTGTGATTGGATACCATCTTGACAAAGAACATTGGCAAAGGAATTTTCCCGGGGCAATAGTATCCCTCGAGAAAAGGACATATTGGAAACGAAATAGCAGAGGTATGTACACATACATATAAAACGATTGCGACGAGCCGAAGAACTTAATTTGTATAACTTTTGGCGAATTTCCAGGACTTGGGTCGAGCCGCTACACCCAATCCTCTGCACAATTTATTTGATAGGCCCCGTTTTTTTTTTCGCAAGCAACGGCTAGAGGAGTCCGTAAGGTATACCGGCGAATCCAACTCAACCTACCGGTAGTCTCCAAGTGGGGTACAAAGGTGCTTCGCCCCAGTGTGATTCGTACCACTAGTGCCGCAGCATTAACAAAAAAAAGAACGAGGGAACAATTTTTTTTTTTTTTAGTGTAACCAAATGTGTGCAGTGAATTGGTTGATTTATATATTTTTTTTTTGTTTTCTTTGATAGTTGTACTTTAGATGTTATGAGCTGATTTTTTTGTTACTTAGGACAGTTTAGTTTTAGCAGGATTTTTAAATGAATTTTTTTTTAAGATCTATTATATGTAAGTAGAACTTTGAATTAATGAATAGAATAAATTCAAATGTATTACAACCCATTTCAATAGTCAAGTAAGTGTAATGATGTGCTGGTGAAATTTTTTTTTGCGATGATGGTGTGTGGGGGGATTGGGAAGGCCGTCCTTTTGCTGACCAGTCGCGACGATGAAGACAGCAACAGGATTTGAAGAAAAGCGAAACATTTCATTTCCGTTTGTCTTGGGCTGCATTGACGGTATACACTTTAAAACCCCAACTCCGACCGAGGATTCATAAAGTTACATAAACATGAATGGTATCCATTCAATAATAATGCTTTTTTTTTGTCGGGGCGGGTTCACCCTACTGGAGCACTCAGACTCAAAAACAGGTCCATTGTACAACCAGGCAGAGAACCCCATTTTAATGTATTTTTTTCGTCTTTTGTAAAAAGACGAGTAGACGCTTCAGTGATGAAGAGCTTAGGTCATCAGCACTCACCACATCAGCACCGAAAATCTGCCACCTGATCCGAGCAAAGGCAGGACAATCACATAGGAAGTGTTCCGCAGTGTCATCGCCCTCTCCACAGGAGTTGCAGACAGGGGTAGCGCTCAAACCTAGCACATGGAGGTGCTTGGCAAAGGCGAAGTGGCCCGTAAGAGCGCCAGTAAGTTTTCTGCAGTCTTTTCTGCTAAGGGGTAGGAAGAAAGCCGCGGATTTCTTACAGACGACGGGGACCATTCGTTTAGTCTGCCTGCATCCTGGAGAGACATGTCACTTTCGATTGTGTTCACTGAAAACCCAGGTCCAGAGAAATTCTCTTCTGAGCCTTGTCTAGTAAGCTCGTCAGAGATCTCATTTCCTGTTATCCCTTTGTGTCCTGGGAACAAAACAAGATTCAGTGAGTTTAGCCTTCCGACCGAATTCAAAGATGTTTTGCATTCTCGAACTATTTTGGAAGTGGTTAAAGGATTGAGCAAGGCCTTAAGCGCAGCCTGACTGTCACCACAGATGCAGATACTTCGCCCCTTCCACCTGTTCTTACCAATATAGTCCGCTGCCATTAGGATAGCATATATTTCTGCCTGGAAGACAGATGTGTGTTTTCCCAATGAAAAGTGAAGCCTAATGTTGTCGCATTCCACGAAAACACCAGCACCAGACCCCTGTTCAGTTTTAGAGCCGTCCGTGAAAATGCGACTACATTCCTTTCCTGGCTCAGACTCCTGCCAAAGCCAATCCTTGGACATGGGGAAAGTTGACTTCAAATTTGCACCGCAGCCGTAATTCAGGTGTCATTGCATCAGATGGCATATCCATGAGACAGGGGTGGTAGGATAATCGTCGCACAACGTCATCAAAACTCCAGTGCGAATCGTGCCAGAAACCACTTCTTTTTAAACGGAAGATGGCTCTGAGTGTACACCCCATGATATAAATATGAAGGGGGGGAGGTTCATCAAGGCGTCTAGAGCAGAGCCAGGCGTACTGGGGAAAGCTCCCAAGCAGCCGAGACAGACCATTGTTTGCAGTTTGGCGAAAGCAGCAGTAACGTATTTACGAGAGAGCTTATTCCACCAAACAACTGACGCATATGAGAGGAAGGGTCTTATCATTGCCGTGTAGATCCAAAGGACTTTCTTTGGCGACAAGCCCCATGTCTTGCCGAAAACACTTTTGCATTGCCGAAAGACTGACAGAGCTTTGGAAGTTCTCAGCTCGACATGTTTCGTCCAAAGAAGCTTGCTATCTAAGATTACTCCTAAATATTTGGCTTCCTTGGAGAATTCGATAGTGACGCCTTTTAGCACTGGCTGACCAGTCAATTTCCTCCTTCTCGTAAAGAGAACCACTTCGGTTTTGAGAGGATTAACTGAAAGCCCATTCCTAGCGTACCAATCGTCGATTGCGTCTAGGGCCATCTGCACCTTAGAGCAAACAGTCGCTAGGCACGATCCGACAGACAGAACGGCGACATAATCTGCGTATGCTATGAAAACGACTATCGCGTATTCTTTCCTGTCAAGCGCACATTCTATTCTGCTGACCAGATTTAGAAGAACAGTCTCGCAGGACTTTCCGCGTTGATAAGCATGTTGCATCTCTGACAGAGGATGTACCCTTAAAGTAACGTTGCTCACATGTAGCTCAACCAGTCTTTCCATGCTTTTCAGCAGAAAGGAGGTCAGACTAATAGGTCTGAAGCTCTTGGCGAGAGAGTAATCATCTCTGCCGATAATTATGCTAGTATGGATTTGCATAATTTACATAAAATCACTCATCTTTTCTGCGGGCACAAGCCCTTGAGCTTTTCTTCTTCTCCCGTCTTTCTTGAAGTCCGTCCGTGGTGCCCCTGGCTCATAACAAAGCGACTACTCCAAAATGAGAATGATATCAACTAGAACGAGTTTCACAGGAGCAGACAAGTAAACAAATTAACTTCCACAGCCTGAACTAGTTAGTTAGTTAGTTTTGAGGGTTTCTGCATGTACGAATACTAGTGATGTAATATATGAAATCTTGTTCTTCTCATTTTTTTATTTTTTTTAATAAATAAACAGAAATACTGGCGGCTTGTAGACAGAGAAGGAACTCCTTTGTCTTTCCCTCCCAACCCGGGCTAGGCGGGAAAAGTTGGGTTATTTATCTATTTATTATATTTGAATAGTACGAGTATGTCTGACCTACACAGCTTAGTTGTAAGGTAGATAAGGTATAATAACACAGCAAACCTTGAATTAAAAAAAAAAAAAATTACGTATTTAATTGCGTAGCTAGAGTAAGATAGGTTAAAATTTATTTTAAGGTAGTTTTTTAAGTTTTATTTATATATATGTATGTACATATACAGTGCTGGCACGCTAATTAGCACACCCTCATAAAAGAATAAACTTGTGCCTTATTTCATAATACAACATAATTTATAAATTATTATATGTCCATATTACACATTTAACAATCTCTAATCACATTTTGAAATGTTCAAATTTTGAAATTTCAGTAGGCTTTGCTTTATTTTTTTTTTTATTTTTAAAATAGATTGCCTTTCGCATTGGCATTTTAATTAGCACAACCAAACAAAAAATTGCGTTTCATTTAAAGCCGTTATTTTTCATTCATCCTATTGTTGTGGTGAGTTATAAAGTATTATTTTGAAGTGTTTAAGTGCATTTAGAAATAGTTATGGGATTAAACAATAGCTGTACGCCGGAGGAGAGTAGGTATGATATGGCTAATGTTCCAGAAGGAGCAAAACGTCAGCAAAATTGCACGGAACATAGATTGTTCGCGAAAAAAAGTGCAAAACGCTTTGAAGCATTATGAAACCCATGGAACATTTGCGGATAAAAGAAAATGCAGACCTAGAAAAACAACGAAAAGAGAGGATTCCATTATAGTCCGACATGCTCTTAGAGATCCTTTTGCCACTTCTTCTGAAATTAGAGCGCGCATGGAGCAAGAATATGGTGTAAACATCGCGGCTAGGACGGTGCGACAACGGCTTTTGGAGAACAACCTTCGAGGATGCCAGAGTCTTAAGAAACCGAAGGTAACAGATGGTAATAGGAAGAAGCGAATTGCATTCGCAAGAGGCCATTTGGATTCTCCTTCATCTTTATGGAATTCAGTGATATGGAGCGATGAATCAAAATTTAATATCTGTGGTTCTGATGGAAGAACTTTCGTACGACGACCTCCAAACAAGCAACTAGATCCCAAGTACACCAAAAAGACGGTAAAGTTTGGTGGAGGAATCGTAATGGTATGGAGTTGTTTTAGCTCTCATGGTGTTGGACCTCTAGTCCTTATAAAAGGTAAATTAGATGCTCTAGCATATAAGACTATGTTGTCGAACCACCTCAGACCATATCTTGAGAGTTTACCGCTATCATTGTACCGGGAAGCTGTTTTCCAGCAGGACAATGCGCCTTGCCATAAGGCCAGGTCTGTAAAAGAGTGGTTTGAAGAACACCAAATATCGGTAATGGATTGGCCCCCTCAGAGCCCAGACCTAAGCCCAATCGAAAATTTGTGGGCTATTATTAAGAGACGTGTCATGGCTTTAAAACCGAGAAATGTGAAGGAGTTATGGGACACAATCCATCAAGAATGGTTTAAGATACCAAAGGAAGAGTGCGCACGCCTCACGTGCTCCTTGAATAAACGATGTGCCGCCGGAATTACCCAAAAAGGGTACCCAACTAAGTACTAGGTAAGTTTACATAAGTTAATTTTAATTTTAACTTGTTATTATTTATTTTTTTATATTTTCAGATGTCTTTGACGAGACTCTGGCGTGTTACGAAAACACATATTTTTTTATTTTTTTATTTTTTTTTATTGTTTTTTTTAAATTTTTTTTTATAAATTAATTAAGTATTAATATCAATAAAAGCAAACATTGAAGATCCTTGTTAAATTGTTTTACTTTAGGGTGTGCTAATTAGCGTGCCAGCTCTGTATACATACATAGGTATAAGCCAAAGAAAACAAAGTACTAAGTTTTTCTAAAAAAAAACAATAGTATTTTTCTTAGTGATTATTATAATTAAAAAAAAAGTAAATGATATAAATAAAGGAACTTTAGTCAGGTTACGTCAGAAGACATAGTTTAAGCATTAGGTTTAGCTTAGAGCGCCTGCATGGAACCAGTAAGTTAGTATAACATAGATAAGTTAATTAAGCTAGTCTGAAGCGAGTTTCTGTTTGGCATGTAAGTAATACTGAATTAAACCAATAAAAATACACTAAAAATGAAAATGAAAGTGAGTTCGCTTTAAGCCGTTCACTGACTTTCATAGAGTGTACACGTGTCAGTCGCCGCTCACAGACCTTCGTGGAGTACACACATGCGTTTCGAATTGTAGTAACTGCGGGGTAATTCTTGAAGTAGTGAAAAAGACTTTAAATAAGAAGCGTCAGCTTGGCCCAGTGGTGGTGTCAGTGGACCATCATTCACTCACAGACTTTCATAGTGTACACGTGTAAAGAGCAACAGTAAAAAAAAGGCAAAGGTCGTCAGACGACGATGATCAAATCCCATACATCTTAGACGGTGGGCAAGGACACTATATGGGAGACAACAGCTTCGTCGCTCTGGTTACCTCAGAGTTAGAAGACGAAGCAGAAGAAGTGGAAAAGCCTGAACACCAGCATCAGACAGCTGCAACAAAAGGTGCGTACCATAAAGGCCAAGCAAATGGCCAGAAGAGAGAAGGGGCGGTAGCAAGAGCTCCAGCGCGCTCCGTATCAACAATAGCAGCCGCTGTCAGAAGTCCAGCTGCAACAACAAAAACAGTCTGCTACACGGCCCTCATCCGGCCCATGCTGGTATTTGGATGTCCCGTGTTGTTCAAAAGATTCGGGTGTTGGAAAAGATTCGGGTGTTTGAGAGGTCTTGCCTTCGGGCTTGACTTCATTTACATATACAAAACATCAGAATCCCAGTACATAAAATTCTATCTATTATATTTTATTAAAAAATAAGAATGACAAAAATAAAACAAAGTACGTACATATATAATTACGTAGTTAGAGTAAGGTAGAGTAAGATATAGTGAGGTAGGTTTTTAAGTTTTACAAAGAAAAAAAAAAAAAAAAAAAATTTATTTATGTAGTAATAAGTATATCTAAGTAATGTACAGAGTATATGTAGGCACTGTCACTCTCTTACTGATAGGCCAGTTATCTAAATATTTGTAATTCTCTTAGCTTTAAGTTTTACCGCACATTGTATCGGTTATCTAAGAATTTGTAATTCTCTTAGCCTTAAGTCCTACCACACATTGTATCGGTTATCTAAGTATTTGTAACTCTCTTAGTTTTAAGTTGCACCACACGTGGTGTGGACTGATCTTTGATACTGAAGAGGCGGTTCGAATAAAGTAGTGAACAGAAACGGACGCATTTTATTTAATCTCGGTACCTACTACAATCTCAGAAGTGGGATTCGCAAAAAAAAAAAAAATAAATAAATAAACAAAGGATAGCCTTAAATAAACCCAAACGAGTGTTGGAAGTTTTTTTTCCCTTATATATATTTGTGCGTAGAAAACAATGGAGGGTGAAATTACGGCGACATACTATTCCTCGGCTGAGTTGCGGAAGTGGCTGCAACGACTGGGACTCTCGACCACAGGTACCAAAAGCGTAATGGTAATGCGACTGAATGATGTACCAGCCGAACAACGTGGTGAAGTACCCAAAAAAATCGACAAACAGGCAGAAGCGACAATGTCGCAGCAGCAACCATCGCCAAGCAGGAGTAAGGAAGGCGCCGAATGGCAGTCGGACGATGATGAGTATGAGGAAGTTGATGACGATGAGGGAGCAACGGAACAACGGGATCGAATCAACAGGAATGTCGAACGATCGTCTGGTTGTGTAAGTGACACGTGTGTGTACAAGAAAGTAGAACCGCAACATACGTTGAGAAACAGTACAGTTGATGTGCAGAGTACATGTGCCGCAAAGTCTGATGATGTGCAAAGGGAAC
Source organism: Pocota personata (assembly GCA_963082735.1). Lineage (NCBI taxonomy): Eukaryota > Metazoa > Arthropoda > Insecta > Diptera > Syrphidae > Pocota > Pocota personata. The sequence continues at coordinate 100,622,731 of OY720429.1, read as the reverse complement.
TGGAGTTGTGCAAGAAGGAAATGGATTTGATGAGAAGGGAGAAAGAGTTGGTCGAAAAAGAAAATATTTGGTTGAAAAAGATGGTGCGATGGGACGAGGCAGAAGCGTCGTGTATAGACAAAAGAGAGGCAAATGATCGGACGCAGAAAAAAACTGTTAGAGACACTGGATCGATATCAAAAGAAAGCGGGGGCGGACAACTAGTTAGCCTGTGGAGAGAATTGTTACCAGAATACGACGGCACGACGAATTTAGATGTGTGGTTGTCGCAGTTGACAAATGTTAGACAACTCTACAAGGTTGAGGAGACAATGCTGCAAACTTTGGTTCTTTCAAAGCTAAAGGGAAAGGCGCAAGTGTAGCTTCACTCCAAACCAAATTTCCTGTGTGAGACGGTGGAAGGTATATGCGAGCAAATGAAAGAAATGTTCGGTACGAAGGAGAACAAATTGGTGGCCAGACGAAGATTTGAAGCACGTAAATGGGAAACGTCTGAGAAGTTTACTGACTACGTTAATGACAAAATAATTTTGGCAAACGGGATTGAAATGGACGAAGAAGAGCTGGTCGAATATATCATAGAGGGGTTCACAGACGATGATATGCGGCTGCAGGCACATGTTCAATGCTTCACTACGAAAGCTCGTTTGCTGCAAGCGTTTGGAAAGCTTATGCAACGAACGACACGCAACACTGCCGGAACGTCGAAACAAAATGTAGCTGTTGCTCGTCAAGCACAAGGATTAAGGTGCTACAACTGCAACTCAGTTGGACACTTCGCAGCCGAGTGCAGGAAACCAAAAAGGTCTGGGTGCCCAGAGAGGAAGAAAGCGGTCCAACTGGTGGAGGAAGAATCCAATGAGTATGTAAGACATTTGAATATTTGTTTAGAGAGTGACAATAGTTGTAATTTATTTCTAGATTGCCTCATAGATTCAGGGAGCCCTATTAGTTTTGTCCGCGTATCGTGTATTCCGGAAAATATAAAATATATAAATAAAGTTAACAATGTAACCTATTATGGTATTAATAAAAGTGAATTGATAATTTTTGGTAAAGTCACGTGTTATATAGTTTGGAACAAGCGTAAAATAAATGTAGAATTATATGTAGTTGAGAATGAGTCAATGAGCTATGAGGTGATCCCAGGAAGAAATTTTTTGACAGCCGGTAGATTTAAATTAATTTCCGAATTAGAGATGGTCAATAATGATTGGACAAATGAGCAAAATGATTGTAGCAATTTTGAAAAGAGTCTCATGTTAATTAATTATGAAGAAAATAATAAGCAAATGATAGATTTAGATGTTGGAAAAGAGGTAATTTACGAAACAAGAAAATATTTGCATGATCTATTCGATAAAAATTATGTGTTACCCGAACGCCCCACTGAACCGGTGATAAAAAGCACCTTAACGTTAGATAATTTAAAACCTTTTCATCGCACCCCTCGTCGGTTATCGTACACAGAAAAAACGGAATTAAACCAACTGATAGAAGAATATTTATCAAAGGGCTACATTAGGGTAAGTGAGTCAGAGTACGTTTCACCGATAGTCTTAGTTAAAAAAAAAACAGGCGAATTGAGGATGTGTGTTGATTATCATACCCTAAATAAAGCAACCGCGAAAGATAGTTACTCTATTCCGATTATAGATGACCTGCTAGACAGATTAGCCAACAAGAAATTGTTTACGAAGCTAGACTTGAGAAATGGGTTTTTCCATGTTTACATGCACGAGCACTAGATGATATAATGATAGCGACCGAAGATTATGTAGAACATTTTCGAATCCTTACAGAGGTGTTTAATAGAATGGTACAGAATAAATTAGAATTGAGAATAGATAAGTGCAAGTTTTTACAAACGAGTGTCAAATATTTGGGGTATACGGTTACAGGAGAGGGCATACAGGCTGATGAGAGGGGTATTGAAGCGATAAAAAATTTTCCAGTGCCACAAAAGCCCCATTCGGTTCAAAGTTTTTTAGGACTATGTTCATATTTCCGTAGGTTTGTCAAAGACTTCTCGACTATTGCTAAACCATTATATGACTTAATCAAAAAGGAAAGGGAATTTCAGTTTGGATCAAATGAGTTAAAGTCTTTTGAGCTACTTAAACAAAAGCTTTTAGAAGCGCCAGTATTAAATCTATATGATCCGAAAGATAACATTGAGTTACACTACGACGCGAGCGCTATATGTTTAGGTGCGATACTGTTACAAAGAAAGAAGGATGGTGAACTGCATCCCGTATTCTATTATTCAAAAAGAACTACCGATGCAGAATCAAAGTATCATAGTTTCGAGCTAGAAACGCTAGCAATAATAAATGCTCTGCATCGTTTCCGTATATACTTACAGGGCAAACGATTCAAAATAGTCACCGATTGTAATTCGCTAATAATGACTTTGAATAAAAAAGAGCTAGATCCTAGAATAGCCAGGTGGGCGTTCGAATTGCAAAATTACGATTACGTGTTAGAGCATCGTTCGGGCACCCGGATGCAACACGTTGTCGCCCTAAGTCGGTCCACCAATATATTGGTATTGGAAACTAATACATTCGAGGAGAATTTAGTGATTTGCCAGAATAAAGATAGTAAATTGGTCGAACTTCGAGAGAGATTAGAAAGATCGGAACACCCTTTGTATGAGATGCGAAATGGTATAATTTACAGAAAGAAAAATGATGGAACAGTTGTGTTTTGCGTACCAGAAAGTATGGAAACGCATGTAATGTACAAATATCACGACGAGGTTGGACATGTTGGCATAGACAAAGTAGTTGAACTGATTTCAAAAAGCTATTGGATTTCAAAACTGAGAGAGAAGGTAGGAAAACATATTAATAATTGTCTGAAGTGCATCGTATATTCTTCTAAACAAGGCAAAGAGGAGGGGTTCCTCCATAATATACCTAAAGGTAACACGCCTTTTGAAGTAGTACATATAGACCATTATGGACCCATAGATTACTCGAGAATGACAAAGAAATACATATTGGTAGTAGTCGATGCTTGCACAAAATTCGTACGACTGTATGCGACTAAAACCACAAACACCAAAGAAGTAATTCAGGCGCTAACAGGTTATTTCCGATCTTACAGCCGCCCTAGGAGTATTGTGTCAGATAGGGGAAGTTCATTCACGTCCAAGGATTTTAGTGAATTTGTGACTAAGAATAATATACAGCACATAAAGATAGCTACGGGTTCGCCGCAAGCGAATGGCCAAGTTGAGAGGATTAATAGAAGTCTAAGACCAATGATAGCAAAGTTAGTCAAACCAGAAGAGGGAGTACATTGGGATCAGGTAGTAGAGACTATAGAACACACACTCAACAATACAGTACATCGAACGATAGGAGAGCACCCGAGTGTTATGTTGTTTGGTGTCAAGCAAAAAGGCAAAGTGATATATGCAATAAAAGAGTGCCTGATAGATAGGGAACAAGTCGAAGGTCGAAAGGGCCTAAAAGAAGTACGGGAAAAAGCAGCAGAGAAACAAAGCCAGTTGCAGGGATATAACAAACGTTACGTAGATAGAAAACGACGAGAACCAACTAAATATAAAGAGGGAGACTATGTGATGGTGAAAAACTTCGACTCACACCCTGGTGCGTCTAAAAAATTAATTCCGAAATTTAGGGGACCTTATCAGATAACAAAGATTTTACGAAATGATCGGTATATAGTTCGAGATGTAGATAATTTTCAACAATCGCGTGTGCCATACCAGGGAGTGTGGGCGGTCGGGAATATGCGGCCTTGGATAAAATGAAACTAAGTGCCAGAAAATAAAAAACAAAAGTGTATAACTTAAGATCAGGGGATCTTACTGGTCAGGATGGCCGAGTTGTAGCAATAAGTATATCTAAGTAATGTACAGAGTATATGTAGGCACTGTCACTCTCTTACTGATAGGCCAGTTATCTAAATATTTGTAATTCTCTTAGCTTTAAGTTTTACCGCACATTGTATCGGTTATCTAAGTGTTTGTAATTCTCTTAGCCTTAAGTCCTACCACACATTGTATCGGTTATCTAAGTATTTGTAACTCTCTTAGTTTTAAGTTTCACCACACGTGGTGTGGACTGATCTTTGATACTGAAGAGGCGGTTCGAATAAAGTAATGAACAGAAACGGACGCATTTTATTTAATCTCGGTACCTACTACATTTACTAAGATTTTTCTTGTCAAATTTCTCTTAGTAATTATTAGTAATATATTAAACAAATAACGAATTTAAATTAGGTTACGTCGAAAGACATAGTTTAAGTATTAGGTTTTAAGTCAGATTTAACATAGATAGCTAGTTTTGAACGTTTGGCTGTCTAGCATTTAAGTACTACTGAATTAGACTAACAAAAATGCACTAAAAATGAAATGAAAAAAAAAGAAAGTATATTCGCTTGTGATTCGAACTGTTCAGGTTCGAGAACACCAACCACAGCCACTCGAGCATAGAAGCGAAACGAATATGTAAAATCTTAAGTTTCTCCAACTACTATACCAAAAGCAGTTCTGGCTAATAATATAAGGGAAAAAATTGAGTCTGTGTGCTCGGGGATTTGAAAATTTAATTTTAAAGACAAGAAAAAAAGTCTTTGTACGATGTGAGATACTGTATACCAATTATAATACAATACACCACTTACTTCAAATCAACTTAAGAGACTTTTGTTTGCTACAACTTGTTTTTATCTCCTTCACTTCTCCAGGGTTGCCACTCTTCTCCTGAAGTCTGCAGAACATTTTTTAGGGAATAATTTGATTAGAAAAAAAAAATTAAAAATTTTCGACAAAATGGCGTTTGAAAAAAGAAAATTATAATTTTTGTTTTACTTTGAGGAGCAAGAGTTACAGCTTTCTAGCGAAACAAATTCTTGAACATAATTTGTTGTTATAAAGGGTGACCAGATAACAATGATAGTTTTTTCCAATTGTTATGTTTCAGCAGCAGTCAAAGTTACCAATGACATCTGTCAAAATATTCAGTAAGGTTTGCCATTTCATCATGCATCGTCTGACACTTCCCGAACGTGTGGAATTTATTCAAAAATATTATAGAAATTCCGGCTCAGATGAAAATACGCAACGTGAATTTCGTCGTGAGGTCGGTCGTCATCATGTCTTCAGTGCGCAGGCAATTCGTCGCATCGTGGAAAAGTTTTAGAGGGAGTACTCTCTTTTGGACCTTAAGCTACCAACCAGACAAAGATCGGTGCGAAACGAGGGGCAAGTAATCAGTGTATTCAAGGAACTTTTCTGTACGTATTCATAGTGTATTCAAACGTATTCGCGTGCATTAACACGTATTCATATGTATTTACTTGTATTGACACGTATTCACAAGGTATTCAAGTGTATTCACAAGTATTCACGCGTATTCACCTGTATTCAATGTGTAGCCAGCGTATTTTTAGTGTAATCACGTATTCATATATTCATTTTTATGGCTCTTTATTACGGTCGCAATGACGTACGAACTATGCGTTCGTATTATTATTGCACTTTTCTTGTTGAATTATGCCTTTCGTTGACGTAGATGTCATTTTCTTAAACCGAATAACCAAATGTCAAGTATATTCCCGCGTAATTGTCGTGTGTGAGACTGATTTGTAAGTGCGTAAAATAAATTTGACTTGTGGCCCGTAATAAATTTTTGACTCGTAATTCATAATCTCGGTCATAATAAAAATGGAAAAGAAAAAAGAAAACGTCTGGGATGATATCGAAAAGAGATCGGGTGTGTACCAGAGAGCATTAAATTGACATTCAAAATTAATGGTTTTGAAAGCTTAACTACAATCGCTCAAATTACAACCGAAGACGTAAACGACATGCAAAACTCGGTGCGTACTGTGTTCCGGACTATTCTTTCGGAGGAAGAATATTCTGTTTGTGTAGGAGCGTTTGTAACGAAACCCGAAATGTGTTCGTCGTTAATGATGGAACTTTTTCCATATTCAATAATTTTACAGGTTTTGATTCTTCCCCGGACACAAGAGGCTTATATCAAGTGCAAGTGCTTGCTGCCAAACAATCATTAAACACCGAGAAAACTCGGACTCAAAATTCTTTGGTTCTAAAAAACGCAAGCTCGATATACCCCCTTGTTCCGCTGCCACCAATTCCGAAACCAATTCCGAAAATATGCGTCTTATATCCAAAAATAAAATAGCGGAATCGATTTCCCAATTCATGTCAACAAAAAAAAAACTCGCTAGAATTTTACAAAAGTAAATTGGAAATTAAAGTTTATTTGGATCCCAATGATCTTCCTCAGTTGATCCGGAGCTTTTGTCTGCGCATGACATCTCTAATTGGCTTTCTCCCTAGTGTACTTATAATTATATTCAAAATATCTAAGCGCGATAGATCACCTGAAACCGAGGACAATTGTCTGTCCTCGGATAATAAATATCGTCGGACAATGAATAACGCGAATAGTTCTCGTAAAAAGGACTCCAGTGTTAATTATTGGAGTCCATTACAATGTCTTCCTGATAGTGACAACAACGATGATATGGACGAAATAGTCGCGGTTAGTGAAAAAAAAGTGTATGTACCACCAATCAAACTCCTCCAAAAATCAAGTGATTATGTTCACAGTTTTATGAAATCTTTAAATATTACTGATTACTATATAAAAAGAATATCCATTGGGATAAGAATTATCTGTGAGTCTCTTGCTTCCTACAACTCAGTATTTGACAAGTTAAAATCTGAGAACTGTCAGTTCTTCTCACATGATCTCCGCAGTGAGAAAGCTTTTAAAGTGGTTCTCTACGGTATGGGCGATATGGACGCAAATGAATTAAAAAGTGAACTTATAAAAATTGGTTTAAAATGCATAAATATCAAAAAGATAACGAAAACATACGATGGGTATAGTGATATTTTCTATTTAATTTCGTTAGAAAATAGTTCAATCAAACTATTTGATTTAAAAAAACGTTATCGGCCAATTCTACATACACAGGTGAACTGGAGTATTCAAAGAAAGCTCAAAGGCAAACTGACCCAATGCCACAACTGCCAAATGTTCGGTCACGGCGAGCGAAATTGCTACATAAAATCATATTGTGCCATTTGTGCTGGTCAACACAAGACTACATCATGCGTCAATGTTGCCGTAAATAAATGTGTGAACTGCAACGGTTGTCATAAATCTACTGATCCAACCTGTGTCAACAGAATTAAGTATTCTGAGATGAAAGAAAAATCTCTAAAACAAAAACCCAAAAGTCTTTACAACAGCACATCGCAGACCCCAGCTCGTGCTCACACAAATGCTACACATACGCAAAAACATATTTCGTTGACTTCTATGTCCGATTTTCCTTTGCTGCCGCAGCCCCAGCGCTGTCGACAAGAGAGCAGTACTTATGCTAGCACTAGCTCTCACCCTCACTCTCACGTACAAGCGGAAGCGCGAAGTGTGTGGGAGAACGCGAACTTCAATCAGAGCATCTTTTCCAACAATACTGCCAGCAACATTCCTGGAAACATTCCGAGCAACATATCCAACCAACTCAACCATGCAACTTTGTTCACGATCGAGGAACTTAACTCCTTAGCAATGGAAATGATTACGAGTTTATCCACATGTAAATCTAAAATAGAACAATTTCAAGTTATTGCACATTTAGCAACTAAGTTTTTGTATACTAATGTTAAATAATATGTTAGATAGATATATTAATATTGTCACTTGGAATGCGAGAGGAATTCGCAGCAAAACTGTTGAGTTTTTAAACTTTTTAAATAACAGCAACATTGACGTTGCTTTAGTTACTGAGACTTGGCTCAATCAAGGTATAAATTTATCAACACCCGAATTCAAATGCTACCGAAATGACAGAATCGATAGGTCTGGTGGCGGTGTTGCGATTCTTATCAGAAGATCAATTCAACACTCGCTCTTACCTGTTGTTAGAACGCGTTATGTCGAGAATGTGGGGATTGAAATAAAATTAAGGAATCAGAATCCAGTCAAGGTTTTTTGTGTGTATTTTCCGGGTAAAACTGCATCAGATGAGAAAAGAACTAGTTTTAAAAATGACTTGCGAAGACTCTTCACATTAAGCGGTAGTTGCCTAATTGGAGGAGATCTCAATTGCAGACACAGAAACTGGGGTTGTATTAGAGCGAATGCATGGGGAAATTTACTTGCTGATCTTCTTGTTATTTTGCCAATCTCTGTTTTGTTTCCTCCTAGTCCAACTTATTTCCCAGCGAGTTCTCGTGGTAGTCCTTCCGTCCTCGACTTATTTGTTACAAATGTGCCCTGTTACATAACAAATCCAATATCTCTAAATGAACTTAGTTCTGATCACAATCCTGTTTTCTGTCGTCTTTTATGGTCAGGAGAAGTAAAAGTGCAGTATGTTCAAGATCTAAAAAATGCAAACTGGACACAATTTCGTTCAGAAGTTAAATCCAAACTACAAAATATTCCCCTGAGTATCGACGGCATTTTAACAAAGGAAGACGTTGACTGCCTGGTAAACGACTTCTCAGAACACGTTCAAAGTTCGGTCGATGCAAGTATTCCAAAAGTTCCGAAAAAGAACTACTCTTTAAAGTTACCGTCCCATATATTGCTTTTAATTAAACAAAGAAATATTTGTAGACGAAATTGGCAAAGGTATCGCCAACCCATATTTCGCCACCAAATGAATTACCTGAATAAACAAATAAGCAAACAAATTTTAGATCACCGTAATAAAGAGTGGAACAAAAAACTCAATATACTGGACAAAAACGGTAAACCTTTCTGGAACATCGTTAAACTGGTAAAAAATAAAAACAGACAGTTACCTTTTCTAGAAAACTCGTCGGGCACATACTTTACCGATGTCGAAAAAGCCAATGCACTTGCCGTCAATTTTTCAAATAACTATAATGTTGCACAGAATTTAGGTGATGCACACACCAACACCCTCGTGAACAACACCATTCAAGCCTTTCTAGCACAAGGAACAAATCATTCCTCTTCTACCATTTTTGTTACCGAAGAAGATATAGACTTCATAATAAACAACCTACGTCCTATGAAGTCTGGAGGTCTTGATATGTTAAGAAACATTTATTTTAAGCAATTACCCAGGATAGGTATAAAATTCGTAACATTTATTGTAAACGCATGTCTGAAAATGCAATACTTTCCTGATAAATGGAAACTTGCAAAAGTGGTACCAATATTAAAAGCTGGTAAACCTCCAGAAAGGCCGGAAAGTTATAGACCTATCAGCCTGTTAAGCAACCTTAGTAAGATATACGAAAAAGTATTAAAGGAGCAAATCCTAAAGCTCGTTGAAGTTAATAAAATTTACCCCAATGAACAGTTTGGTTTTAAACGTCATCACAGTACATCCCATCAGGCACTGAGAATATGCAATAGTGTTAAAAGAAATCGCTTACAGGGGAAATCTACAGGTATGGTCTTCCTAGACATTGAAAAAGCATTTGACTCCATTTGGCATGAAGGTCTGACATACAAAATGATAAGTTTAAACTTTCCTCCATATATCTGTAAAGTAGTCCAAAGTTTCTTGTCCAGTCGTCGTTTCAAAGTCCATGTTAATAGTAGTGTTTCTGACTTGATATATTTTCAATCGGGTGTTCCACAAGGCTCAGTTCTTGCTCCAGTTCTGTATAACATCTATACATCTGATTTTCAAAGGTTACCGCACTGTGATATAGCTATTTTTGCAGATGACACCGCAATATTTTCATCTCATGAATTCGCTTTCAATATTGAAAGAAATCTCCAAAATGGAATGGAAATATTAGTAAAATATTATCACAAATGGAAAATCAAACTGAATGTATGGAAAACGCAAGCTATCTTTTTCACTCGAAAAAGAAAGCCTTGCTTTCTTCCCAACAGACAGCTTCAGCTCAATGGGAGTGATATAAATTGGGAGCCCTCTGTTAGATATCTAGGTATTCATTTAGATACCAAGCTTACATTTAAGGATCATACTACTAAAACTATAAAGAAAATAGGAATAGCAATAAGGATGCTGTACCCTTTTATAAATAGAAAATCGCTACTCTCCACTGAAAACAAAATTATATTGCATAAAGTAATTTTCCAGTCAATTCTTCTGTACGGGTGCCCGGTATGGGGCGACTCTGCAACGTGCCATATAAAAAAATTGCAAGTGTCACAAAACAAACTCTTAAAAATGATGCTAGATTTACCTTGGCACCACTCTACTCTTGACATTCATGAAAGAGCGAATGTTGAATTGATAGCTAATAGAATCCTTAAACTTAATAACACGTTTAAAACAAGATGCAGTTTTGCTGATAATCCACTTGTAAACGAATTAAATACTTAAGATCGTCAAATTGTAAATGCAATTACTCATTTATACTCATTTATTTATGTATTCATGTTAAAACCTCTATAATTAATATTATTTACTTATTACAGATTTGTGTACACATATCTGTATATATTAGTATATTTGTATATTGTGTTTAATTTATTTACTTTTCCATGTTTTTTAAGCATTATCTAGTCATTTTTATTAATTATTTATTTATTTACTTATTTATTATTTATCTTATCTATTATTTATTTAATTACTATTTATTTAATTATTATTCATTTAATTATTGTTTATTTATCTATTTGTTATTATTTAATTATTTACCTTTTTATTTATTTACTCATATATATTTATTTATTTATTTATTTATCTATGTTTATACCTACGCATGTTCATATGTATATATGTATTTATTTATCTATTTATTTATATATATAAATATATATATCTATATATATATATATCTATATATATATATATATATATATATATTTTTCTTATTTCATATTTTTCTTTTTTTTTTTTTTTTATTCCTATTGAAGGTTTTTTTCGTATTTTCCTTCAAATTTGTCTCATTTTCTTGCTATACGTTCTTAATAGAAATAAAAATAATGTTTCAGTTGAAAGGTAAAATTCCAAATTACCAAATCTCTGTAAAATGTGCGATAACAAAAATTCTGTAAAAATTTTGTATACGAAATAAAAATATCTATCTATCTAAAATATCAATGATCTTCCTCACGCCGCAGTCACCTGCTGGATTTGTTCCAAATCTGTGTCTATCAACGTACAAAACTTAAAAAAACAGTGTAAAAGGTGGATTATTTCAAACTTTGTGAGGCATATTGCAAAGCACAATGCAATCCGAGATGCAATCCCAACTTCCAATTCCAAAGAACAAATAAGTCAGCCTATCACAAAGTTTTTCAATTCAAAACAAAGTAAAAAATGTGTTAATGTTGAGAAAGATTATGCAGATGACAGCAATATTAGTAACTTGGATGAAGACACTGGGATTGACAGAGCAAGTGAGGAAGATCAAATCCTTCAAATCGAACGTCGTGAATTGGAAGTCAAGGACAACGAACTTGAGCTCAGCTTGAAAGCAATATTTCACTCCGATGAATGGGAGGAAGTGTAAAGGGGCCTGATCAAGAGATCCATCAGAGCTTCAAAATATGTAAATTGATCTCAAAAACAGTCGTACACACCAAAAGAAAAACTACCAAAAAATTATTTAATACGAGTATAATAGATCCTCTTCAAACAGATATAGATGACTATTTCCCAATTATCAACAGCATTCAGGTTTTATTTGATAATGATAATGTTGTTAAAGAGAATATATGCAATTTGATGAATAAATCTCAGCTCCGATTGTTGGAAAATGGAACAACTACCCAATTTGGTAAGTTTTTGTTTTGAATGGTCTCAAGTACATAATACCTATCTTAACGCTATCTTTTTTAGGGTATTTTATGGAAGAAATAATAAAGCTTGCACAAAACCGGTCTAATAAAATAAGAAACGTATACAGCGATGATATAAAGATGTTTTCTAGTTTTTTGTATATGATTGGAGGTAAAACATTATACCAGACACTTTCGTCAAATCTACCATGCCGTCTATATCAACGGTTCAAAAAAACCTTCTAAATTATAACAGAAACTCATCTATTAATGAAGGCGAGCTCAGAGTTAATGACTTAAAAAAATTTCTATGTGAACGAAATCTCTCACTAAAAGTGTGGTTGTCTGAAGACGGGACAAGAATTTTGAAGAAAATACACTACGATCCAGCTAAAAATCAGTTGATTGGAAATGTCTTACCTCTCAATTCAAAAAATGGTAAGTATAATTATCGATAATTATTGTATTTATTTTATGAAAGCTCTGGGTCTGGATTCTGTAAGGCGAAAACGTTCAAACGTTCTTGTGTGCACGAAAGATTCCCTTGAAAACGTTTGAACATTTTCGCCTTACAGAATCTCGCGAGGAATCTCGACCCTGACTTAAGTACTCACATAAATAACTTAAATCCGGATAGTTATCCTCACAGACATATGAAAATAGACGGGATACCCAGTTTTACAATTATCAATACAATTATTTTGTATTTTGTGTAGTATATACCATCTTGTAGAGCACAGTTAGTCGAATTAAAAATTGTATTTTTTAATTACATTGACATTTATTTTCATTATTTTAGGAATGCCTTAAAAAGGATGTTTCGTTGTTAAAACTGATTACCAAATGTATTCCATTATTTCGGAAGGAAACATTTCAAATTACGCATACGTCATAATGGCTCAGCCTCTTCAATTAAATGGGGATTCATTTTGTCTTTGTATTTTCGGTACAAATAATCGTTTCACTTCAACTAGTGTATTAAATCGTTGGAGATTTATTCAATCAGAACTTCTGCGCAATGGTATTGATGTAATAGGTGTTTCTTCATATGGAGATTCTCGCCTCCTACGTGCGATGAAGGTAAGAAGTAAGCTGCCATCAATAAGCCGTTTATCTTCGGATATTCCTGACAATTGGCGAGAATGGTTTTGTTGTGAGTACGATTCCGATTTCCTGTGTGTTCAAGATAACACACATATCCAAACAAAACTAAGAACAAGGTTCCTTAAAACTTCGAAAGTGTTAGTACTTGGAAATAGAATAATATCACCGCAACATTTTTTTTCACTAATTGAAAACGTTTCTAAAAGTGATCATTTGCTTTGCAGAAGTGATTTAGACCTAAAAGACAAAATGAATTACAAAAGCGCTTTGAAAATGTCTGAAAAAATCGTTAGTGATAGTTTAAATAAGTATGTTAGCAGCAGCGAAGCAACTGTAATGTATTTAAAAATCATGAGGTACACGCGGCTAGCATACTCCGACAAAAATGTTCCTCATTTGAAGAGGATGTATTACATGTGGTATATCACTTTCTTTCTAAGAATATGGCGGAAATACTTGAGTAAATCGGAATGCTATTCTATTACAAATAACTCCATTACATACAATACCTATTGCTGTATTGAATTGAACGCACATATGATCATTAATGCTATAATTAAAGCGAGGAAATGTGATATCGACATATTTTTGCCTACGCTTTACCAAAGCCAAACATGTGAAAAAAATTTTAGAGCAACGCGTTCAATGACATCAACTTTTTCAACAATGGTAATTTTCAGCTTGTTTGATCTTCTTAATCGCGCAAAAAGAATAGATTTAATTAATGAAATCAAAAACAAACTTGGTTATGCATATAAATTCGGAGCAAAGCCGGAAGACGATGCTCAGAAGTCACCGTTACCATCGAATTCTGAAATATTCAAAGTCGTTATGGAAACCAAACACCATGCGATTACTGATGCTCAAAAATTTGGCATTCAATCGAACGAATGCATCCCAAATGAATTGGAGCTTTTAAATGGCTCTGATTTAGAAGATGTTGTGGATGACTAAAATGAAGACGATGCAGTGATGGATGTGGCCGCACAAAATATTTTATGCGAAAATGAAGGCTTGGAGATTGATTTGCAGCTCCTTTTTTCTGAAAGAAAAGGAGATCTTAATATTAAAGAAATGAAATTTTCAAGTGTTAGTTTGGATTTAAATTATTAAAAATAGATTTCCTAACTGCCAATTTTATTTTCAGATGACCGTATCCCAAATATTTATGTTGCAATTAAAAAAAACAACGGAAAAGTTGTTTACATAAAAAAGTCATCTCTCTTATGGCTAATGTGCAATAGTGAACTAGACAAAGTAAGTCCGGATCGACTATTTATATTTATTAACTGCAGTAAAAATGAGACTCTCAGAAAAGAAGACGAATTAACACGTAGAAGTGAGATTAATCTAAATGATTGGTGTATGTTTGATAGCCAATCTAAAGGGAAAGTAATAGGCAACATACTTAATTGTTCCTATTTATATGGCACCAATAAACAAAAGGAGTATACGTTAAACAAGGCACCAATTGAGCCACCAGAAGGATGGAGATCCCTTGGTTTGGGAGTGCTGGCGCATTGGTACATATGGGATGAGTTTGGACAGCTAGAGATGCTAGATATTATGAACCATGAGTATGTTGACATTTCTAATTACGTTCATCATGTACCTGCTCCATCTGTGACAAAAACATTCAAACTAATGATAAATGCTAAAAACCTTTAGACCTAATAAATGTGATTTTTTTTTGTGTTTTTTTGTCAATGTATTCGTATGTATTCAAGTGTAGTCAAGTGTATTCTGCCGTATTTAAATTAATTTACGCGTATTCAGATGTATTCCCGTGTATTCCCATATATTCACATGTATTCACATGTATTCACAAGTATTCATTATGTAATCACACATTGAATACAATATTACGTGTATTTTTGCGTATTCTGTAGTCTAGGACCATGCAAAAATATTGATTACTTGCCCCTCGGTGCGAAATGAAAAAAAAAAACCTCCGCCGTAGCGGCCAGTACCGAAGAAGATCCAGAAATGTCGATTCGGTGCCGATCAGCTGAATTGGGAATCGCCAGAGAAGCAACCAGGCTTATTTTGCGGTTGGATTTGGGCCTATATCCGTATAAAATTGTGCTAACGCAAGTATTGAATTCGGACGACCATAGACAACGCTGTGAGTTCGCTAATTGGACGCTAGAAATGTTGGCCGGAGATCCGGATTTTGGCCAAAAAATCATCTTCTCGGACGAGGCCCATTTTTTGCTCAACGGCTATGTCAACAAGCAAAACTGCCGTTATTGGAGCGACCACAATCCACAAGTGTTCGACCAAGCATCACTGCATCCACAAAGATTGACTGTTTGGTGCTGTTTTTCGAAATGAGGAAGGAGACAACGTTACCGTCAATGGTCCTCGGTATAGAGCAATGTTAAGCGACTTTCTGTGCCCAGAGCTCGATAACATCGTTATATCCGAGCTGTGGTTCCAACAAGACGGCATTACATGGAATACAAACGACGCAACGCTCGAAGTGGTGAAGGAGAAATTTGGCGACTGGGTCATCCCACGGCGAGCGTTCATCAATTGGCCGGCGCTATCATGCGACTTGACACCCTTCGATTATTTCTCTGGGGCTACGTCAAGTCCTTAGTCTTGCCGGAATAACACCGCACATATTGGACCGACCGCTTGAAGTACTGTCAGCGACGCCGAGGCGGCCATTTAAATGATGCGATATTTCATACATAATGACATAAATGTAGCTTCAAAATGAAGCCAGGATCAATTTGATATATCACACCGTTGTTTTATTTAAATTTATTTTCCTATCGTTCTTATCTGGTCACCCTATCTTTTCACGTTGGGTTTTGGAATGTATTAGTTTAACAGTTATAGCATCAAATGCGATGACACTTAACAATCTCACTTTTTCATCTTCAATCGGCTATAACGGGACAGGATGTCTGTTGCTCTGAAACAAACTGTATATACAATTCATATGAGGGTCTGTAAATCTCCTTACTCTTTATTTATTTAATTTAATTTTAATTTTAATTTTAATTTTGGTGGGGCAAAATGTCCCATTTATTTGGCTTAATACAAGCTAGAAAAAAATACAATACAATACTTACAATACTAGAACTAAAAACTAAGACTTATAACTAGGAGTTAAAGCTAGGGCTTATGTAGAAGGAGGCTAATGGAGGAAGAGCTACGGTTGAAATCAAAAATGGAAATGTTTGAGTTTACTTTCCGTAGCATACGGGAAATTGGTTCGTTGGAGCCGTAGGACGTGCGGTGGGTTGGCAGATAGAAGAGACGGGGGTGTCTTAAATTACGAGGGTTAGTATTTAAGAAGATGGAGTTGTAAAGAGACGGGCAATCGATAGAGCCTGAGAGGAGGCGATGAATGAAGAGAATGTCTGCAGCATCTCTCCGGTCCTCAAGGCTATTCAGGTTAATGAGTTTGAGGCGGTCATGATAGGGAGGCAGAATTAGGGGATCGTTCCAAGAAAGACCGCGGAGGGCAAATCGAAGAAAACGTCGTTGTATGCTTTCGATTCTGGCTACATGAACTTGCTGATAGGGTGACCATGCTTGGCTGGCGTATTCGAGGAGGGGGCGGACGAAAGTGATGTAGAGAGATCTGGTTACGTAGGGATCAGAGAATTCCTTTGACCACCGTTTAATAAACCCAAGGGATGAATTGGCTTTACGAATTATCTCGTCAATATGCGAACGGAAATTAAGTTCCCGGTCGTACAATATGCCAAGGTCACGAAGAGACTGTACGATGGGTATAGGTTGATCATTATGAAGGTAAAGACGGGGAGGGGACTTGTTGTACTTACGTGATAAGGTGATGGATTGGCATTTCGCAACATTTAGCTCTAGGCAGTTTTTGAGACACCAAATAGAAAAAGAATCTAGATCTTGTTGAAGCAAGCAGGGGTCTTGTGATGAAGATATGTGTTTATAAAATTTGGTGTCGTCGGCATAGAGAGAGATAGAGGAGTGTTTAATAACCCTTTCCAAATCGTTTATAGTTAAGATGAAGAGAAGGGGACCTAGATGACTGCCTTGTGGTACACCAGAGGTGGCCAGAAATGGAGCAGATAGGACGGACCTGAAGCGAACGCTATAGAAATGGTTTTCCAGATAAGAGGATATCCATTTCAGCAGTATTGGTTCAAAACCAAGGGCAGACAATTTGAAAAGGATTAATTTGTGGGATATCTTATCGAAAGCTTTACTAAAATCGGTTGCAACAACATCGACTTCTTTACCACTTTCTAAGGCCGACAGCGCAGAGGACGTGAATTCAACGAGGTTTGTGGTGGTTGATCTACCTTTTAGAAAGCCATGTTGGTTTTGAGAAATTAAAGACTTGCATTGAAAGCTTAAGGATTCGTACAAAATACTTTCCAGGAGTTTGGGTATATGCGAAAGTTTGGCTATCGGGCGATAATTAGTAACTTCGCTCTTTAATCCCTTTTTATGAATTGGCGTTATGAAGGAGGACTTCCATATATGAGGAAAGTCGCCTTGTGATAGCGAGAGTTTAAAGAGGTGCGAAAGGGGGTAGTTGAACAAAGGCGTTGTCGGCAAAAGATTGTTTAAAAAAGGTGGCATACAAATTGGCAATGGTGTGTGGATCACTTGAAGATATGTTTTCGTAAGAGAGTGATGGAGGGTAACCGTCAGATTTTTTCTTGTAGTTAACGAATCGGAAAAAAGATTTAGGGTCGCTTATAAGGTTGACTTGCGCATTGTCAACATATCGTTGATAGAGGGAGTTATAAGCCTGAGTGAATTGAAGGTATGAGCCGAGATAGTTGGAATAGTCAGAAAAAGACTTATTTCGAAGGAAAACTGACCATAATTTGTTTCTCTTGTTGCGTAACGATCGGAGTCTTCGATTGTACCATGGAGGGGATGTAGAGAAGGGTTTTGGCCGAGAAATAGGGACAAAAAGGGAGATAGAAGCAAATAGTTCTCTGTAAAACAAGGAGATGGCATCATTTACAGGGAGATTGGCAAACTCAAATGAGACTTTGCTGAGGTGTTCATTTATTTTTCGGAAATTGGCTTTATGAAAATCATAACAAGGGAGGCCAGCGGGGGGTGTGGGCTGTAGTGGAGGGTCGTGAAAAAAGAAAGAAGAAGCGGGGGGTGAAGGTTGTCAATAGTTGATAGAAGAAGAGGGGAGAGTGAGACAGAGGAGTTAAGTGGGTCAGTAGTGAAGATTAGGTCTAACTGCCTACCCATATAATTAGAGATGCCGCTAACTTGGCATAGACTTGAGTCAGTTAGTCGATCAATGAAGAGACATTCTTTAGTTGAGTTGGGATTTGAAGCAATGAAAAACGATTCATCATCAGATAAATCCCAATGTAGTTGAGGCAGGTTAAAGTCGCCGAAAATAATGATGTCGTCAGAGGATTCAGATAACTCAATTACTTGATCGATCGCATTAACAGCAAGTTGGTAGGATTCAATAGGTTGGGCCGGCAGAATGTAGAAACACATTACGTATAGGGACTTGTGGGGGAGTGTTATTTTTATTGCAACAAAGTCGAGTTTTGAAGACGAAGAAGTAGCAATCGAAGAAGAGTCCAGGTCGTTATGAATAGCAAGAAGAACACCTCGACAAGGGGAGTCATCCGTTGGGCGGCTGATATCGTCCCGATAGACATTAAATATGGGTGGGAATAATTCCGGGTTCTTTATATCGGGAATCAGATTGGTTTCAGTTATAGCGTATATATCGAAAGGAAGAGCATGAGACTGGCGCAGAACAGCTTGGGTTTTTGTACGCAGGCCCCTTACGTTCTGATAGTAAAAGGTTAGAGGAACGCTGTAATGGGAGGTTTGCTGAAGCCCTGCTATCAAATTAGGGACGAAAAAATTTGTTGTGGTCAGCACGGGTTCTTTGAAGGCGTGAGATACGTTTAGAACTGATATGAGAAGCAAAAGCAGATAAGTCTTTGTCCACGGTGGCCGACGAAATGTTATAACCCTCGTGATAACGGTTGAAGATTTTTCGCAGTGCAGCAGGATCAATAGGAAGGCCTTCTTTTTGGATAGATATCTGAACGTTTGTTTTGGTTTTTCCGTCAATGCAGATGGATTCAGGCTTATCAAATAAGTAGGCAAGGTAAAGTCGAACATTTTCGAAGAGCCTGTGATCTCTTAGTCGTGCCATAGTATATCGGCCATCAAGGTCGTTGGGGGAGGAAATGTGGTTTGAAAACTTAGAAGTAAGTTTAACAGCTGGGGGAAGTAGAGGATCGAAAATTGCAGGGGCCTTAGAGATTGGTGAAGGTGTCTCTTTATGAAGAGAAAGAGCGGGAAGAGCAGCATTGGAGGCAGCAGTGGGCGGGGCAGGATTGAGAACATGGGAGTGTATGAAGTTCGGATAATTAGAAGTGGATTGAGTGTTTGCCGGGGCTGGCGGATGATTAGAGGGGAGACCAGGGTCTGGAGTTAAGTTAAATGATACGCGATTACGTTGAGGCTTAGGTGACTTAGCGTTTACCGTGGGAGGTGCTGAGTTAATAGAGGTAGGTGGCTGAAGAGTGAGAGGGGAGAAAAGAGGAAAAGTTCCAACTTTGAAGCTCCAGTTTGGGTCAGGGTTGGGACTAGATGAACTATCATTCTTAAACTTACGTTTCTTTTATTTAGCTTAACACTAGGCTTATTTTTATTACTAAGCTTCACCTCTCCTGTATTGTACTTGGTGATGGTCATCTTTCCCAAGCTGAAGACGTCGTTTGAGGGGTTCGAAAAAAGCCAGGAGTATTTGGAAGGTATGTCAAGCTTTAAACGGTTATTTTTGGTGTTAGCTGTAGAAATCATCTGACAGTTTCTGATGGTGATGCCAAATTTCTGGAGGAAGAAGTTATTCACCCAAGAAACATCAGCATGCTGAGGAGCGTTATTTATTATAAAGGCGTTATAATCGCAGGCAGTTCTGTGTAATTTATCGAGTCTTTTATTCCAGTCGGCGGGTGTCCATAGTGTGCCAAATCGGTTTAAGGGTGTCGAAGCAGATTGTGCCAGAGTGCCTGATTCTTCAGTTGGTGTTGAGGTCGGTGCGGGTGTGGGCATTGTTGCAGGAGTTAGGGTTATTTCAGGTATTGTTATTGTGGTATTAGTAGTGGTTGTTGTTGTAGTTGTAGTCGCCGTTGATGTTGGTTGATTAAATGGGGATGAATCCAAGATTTCGGCATGTATTGATGTGTTGTAGACTGGGCTCGATTGTGGCTGTATGAGCTCTGGTATGCAATCAATTTTGCTCGATGCCAGTCTAAGGTTTTCATCAATATCGCCCATAACTAATTGGAATGCAGCGACATCATTGCTGACCTCATTGATTTTGCTTATAATGTCAAGCAGTAGAGGATCGATGAGTTGAGAAGATGAGACACTTGGTTTTGAAGGGCTTTGTAAATTGGTATCCAGGTAGGTGCGAAAGGTGTTTAGATGGTCTTTGATCACTGATACATGCGGGTTCAAAATTGCGTTAATATCCGATTTCAGATCACTTTTTAAACTTAGGAACTTCGACTTGAAGTCAGCCGGTAACTTCTTAGTTAAATCACTAAGACTTGCCAGCTGCTTGTCTATGTTCTTGAATTTAGATTTGCAAAGAGTGGAGGAAACATCGATGCCGCTGGATAAATCTCCACACTTTTAAACACTTCATCATACTTAGCAAATTGGGTCATGATTTGCTTGTAGAACAGTTTGCATTCGGAGGAGTTTGTATTAATAGAGTCACTGATACATTTTATCGCGAGCATAACATGTGAAAGAGAGATGCCCTTGCATTCGTCGCAAAAGAAAAGGAAATTATTGTTGAAATCGTTGAGGTAGGTAATGGAGCGCTTACTCAACCCTATGCAGAGAGCATGAAACGATTTCCCGCATAGCCCATTACAATTCACAAAGTCAGCACTAAAGTCTGGCGAAGTTAGCACACAATCAGTATTACCGCACTGCTTTGACATAGTTGATTTTTAATTAGGTCAAATAATGGTTCGCGATCAAAGGCAATAACCAATTAATAGGTGGAAAGGCAATGAACTCAGGGGGAAATTGCAAGTACGCAAATAAATAAGTTGGAATTAAATTTATTTAAACTCGCGAAGCGGGAGCAAAAGAAAAACACGTCCGAACGATTGGAGGTACAACGAACAAAGTTTAAATAGTTATTGACGTCTTTTTATGGTATGTCCAATGGGTCATAAGAGGTGCCCCTACTTGGGCTTAAGCAATAGTGTCTGTGACTTCTGTATCCAATAATTTGGGAATTAAAACTGTGTTGTTCATCGAACAACTTACCAATAACTATTTGACTATGTAGTAAGGGAGTGTTTATTCACCTTGCACAAGAACTGTGACCACCACCGTCGCTCGCTACCACGGTCTTTTACAACGGTGGCGATGTTGCCGCACCGTGACGGTCTGGAAGGTGACGTTATATATGAGCCGAAGACGAACTCGATACCCAAAACTTCTTCTGCACTGTATCACCAAGCAGCAGCGATATCACATCCAGTGCGCCAGTAATACTTAGTTAGTTTGGTACAAATAAAGAAATTTTATAAAGAGATAGAGCGTTATAATTTGATGGGTCAGTCACCGTCTGTTTCTCAAGTCGTAAACTTGTTTTCAATTTTGCTCGCTCTATATTCTCAAATTTCACAGTTATTCTCTCAGCATTTACAGCAACATATTGCCTTGTTATTGCTTTACCTCGACATCGCAAAAATATATACATATATAGCGTGTTCAAGTGTGTAACCCATTATGGCCTCTAGGCCACCAGTGTTCTCGGGCAACAGGTTCGAACCGCTTGATAAAAAGCAACCCACTGTGCCTGAGTCCAAAGTGAAAAAAAGAAAAAAAAAAAAAACAAAACTCCACATATATTAACCTTGAAATACCATTGCAAATAAATACAACTTTCCCCGACACAAAGTTCATAACCACTGCTTCAAGTGATGTAAAAACGCCCCTGTCGTCTATTAGAGTCTTCTTACTTAAAAAAGCAATTGACGGTGTAAGTGCCGCGTACGAAAGTATAACGGAATTATGGGACGGCAGCCTCCTCCTCCTTGTAAAATCCTCAAAAATAGCCAATCTGTTCCTCAAACAAACAAACCTTGCTAACCTGTGTCCAATCTCAGTTAAGCTCCACACTAACCTTAACTCTTGCAAAGGCACAGCCTACGCCCCATGCCTTATTAATGTGCCAGAGGAAGAAATAATTTATGAAATGAAATGCGAAGGTGTAATCGATGTCTACAAATTTAAAAAACCTACACTCGACAACAACCTTCGTGCCACCGGGCTGGTTTTATTTACTTTTGATCGCTTCCGTCCTCCCTCCGCTGTTAACATAGGCTGGTATAATAAAAAAATTGAAGAATATTTCCCAAAACTAATGCGATGCCGCAAGTGCCAACTCCTTGTACACACCGCCACCGCCAAGAAATGCAATTCTTCAGAATTTTGCGAAACCTGTAACCTTCCCCCAATAAACAGGAAAACTGTACACGCACTTCATGCGCGAACTGTTCCGAAAATCATGCTTCATCTTCAAAAAATTGCAAAGAATACATCAAAGCTAATGAAATCCTCAAAATCAAGACAATACAAAAATGTTCTACGGCTGATGCAAAAAAAATATATAAAGAGAAAAATCCGATTCTACTCTTCTCCACATCATACTCTTTAGTCGCACAAAGCTCATCCATGTCAAACAAACAAACAGCTCCCAGGGCTGTATCAAGTGTAAGTTCACTTACTTCGCCTCCCACCACGTCTACTTCCAATCCGCCTAATCTTTCACCTCTATCCAACACCACATCTAAAACAATTCCTCACACTCAAAATACCACAGCAACCAGTTCACCTCCACCAAGAAGTAATAAAAAAAAAAGCACAAACAAACAAGAATGCAATGATACTACCTCTTCTACACAAACAAAATCCGCTCATGTTACAGAAAACAACTCTGCTATCTCCTCTCAAATTAAAAAAAACCAAACCAAAACGGCATTAACCAAAAACGGCAACAACAACCCACACACCCATTTGAAAATACTCACTCACTTACACCTGCAAACTGCCCATCTCCCATAGCAAATTTAACAAACACACTTCTCCCAAAAAACAAATACTACTTAGACATACCCGTTAATCATATGGATCATGATGAATCAACCTAGTAATAAACTTCTTTACCAAAACAACGACTCCGCGGTAGGGACACTGAATCGGCTGGGCTCCTCACCGAGCCCGCCCGCTTCAGTGTCCACGTCGCGGAGTCAAAACGAACATCACAATATAAACGCCACCTTCAATACCCCCAATCAAAATTCTCTCTCCAGCAATAAAAATCAGTCTCTACCTTCAGTATGCCAACGTTCATGGTTCTACAATGGAACATAAATGGCCACATTGATCTATCACTAATTACGCCCTCTCTCCTCAGTAAAACCACCTGGGACATATCCGACAACCTCTCTGGGAGCGATCATTTTTCAATGTTTATTAAACTTACCACCAACCAACATAATCAGCGACTAAAACACCCAAACAATTTATTCTTTTCAAACATAAACAAAGAATCTGCTCTGATTCATAAATCAATACGCTCTGCAGCAAACCTAGCTATTCCGCAAATTAGCAACAAAAGCCACAAAGAAACAACCTCTTGGTGGAATAAGGAAATAAGTTCTTTGCGAATGCAAAAGCAAAAAGCTTGGTACAACTTTAAAAAATCTCCTACTCAACTAAACCTCATCCTGTACCGCTAATTAAATGCGAAATTCCGTAAAACTGTGAAAGCTGTAAAAAAAAGACTTGTTTTGAAAAAGTTACCTCTAATATAAACCCTGGCTTAACGCCCCAAAAACTTTGGGCCGACATAAAATCCTTAACAGGCACATAAGTTAAACACTTTTAACGATTCAAATCTATGTTTTCAACCCAGTTCTTCAGCTATCTCCATTGAATCCGAGATTAACATGTCAGAACTCACCTCTTGTTTACACACTGTAAAAGGCAAGACACCAGGTTTCGACCGCATTTCGTACGTTATGTTAAAAAACACCCCACAGACTCTAAAAATACGCCTGCTTAAACACTGCAATAAAATATTTGATACAGGGATCGCATGCCTGGAAAACTGCAAATGTCATTCCACTACCTAAGCCAAATGGTGACTTCACTTTAACCTCTTGATATCGGTCCATATCCCTTCGGCCATGTACAGGGAAAACCTTAGAAAAAATCATAACCAAACGCTTATTTTGGTTCCTCGAAAAAGACCATCTTGTTGACAACCGGCAAGTTGCATTTAAAAAAGGAAAATCTACGCTAGATGCCCTTCTCCATATCGACCATTTTGTCTACTCAACATTGTCGGAGCGTAATCATGCCACCATTCTTAGCCTTGATTTCCAGAAAGCCTTTGATAGAATCGAGGCACATGTCGTCCTGAATCAACTATTAAATTGGAAAATCGGCCAAATACAGTAACATCTATTCAAATATACACAAACTAAAAAACGACATCCCTCAAGGATCACCACAATCAGTGGCCTTATCGACAAGTTCCATAAAGTAAAACACTTACTTTATGCCGACGACTTAATTATTTTTTCAAAATATAAAAACCTGCACGAACTGGGTGACATTCTTTCTTTGATTATAGATGCTCTCCTCAAATGGAATAATTACTCGGGCTCGATAATTTCATACCCAAAATCTGAATTATTTCATATATGCAAAAAACAAAATTGTACTAAACTTATTCAAGTCAACTTAAATAATAACTTTATAAAAAATGTAGAATCATTGAAATTTCTTGGCATTGTATTGGATTCTAAACTTAACTTTAAGAACCATTGTATTTATACAAGGAAAAGTTTAGCTGCCAGGGTCAATATAATTAAATATTTATGTTCAAATAATAGCTTTGCCAACATTAATACCCTCATAAATTTAACCAAATCCATAATATTATCAAAAATTACCAAACCTTAAAAATCGTTTGGATACCAGGCCACGTTGGCATCAGTGGCAACAAGGCAAACTACAACCATCCGTACAAAAACATTAATCCTAACGGCGATAAAACAATACATCCCAACAACATATCTCCAAAAAAAACTAAAGATATATAGCAGACTCAGACTAGGTCACTCCTACATAACACACAAACACCTGTTCAATAAAGAATTACCTCCTATTTGCCACCTTTGGAAGAAAATTCCACCCTTACAAGGACAAATATTGCGGTTGACCTTTTTACGGCACCGCTGTATAGATTAAGTTATTGAACGATTATTAAGAATGATGGTATATAGCACAATCCAAGTTGCAATATGATTTGGTTTGTTGGGGCGGCGGTACTCACGGTAATAAAATTCAACCTTCGATTGTTGTCCAGAAATATATTACTAGAATTATTTGGAGAAAGGGACCCATGGATAATAGCTTTCAGCTCTTTTTTAACTCAAAGATACTTCCTCTTAAGCATCTTTCCTTTTATAAAAATCTAAAAATATTTTATAAAGAAGTGGATGCTCGCGTAAGTCAACTGTCTATAGACTTCGCAGCAACGATCGGTATCTGGCCGCTATTCCAACGCATTTTTTAACTTTTTTTTATTTCTATAGCACAGAGACTACAATAAATTGCAACTTGCTTTAAGATGCACTAGGGATTTTCTTTTGTCAATCGAGACTAAAAAATTGTTTTTTTAATTTCAATTTAAATGAAATAAATCACTTACTCAACGTGATATTTTAAGACTTATTTGTGATGCTAAGTTTACATTAAAATGTTGATCATCCCATGATCTGATCACCCCACTACCACCTTTTATATTTTATGTATTACATAAGTTTCTTCGCAATAATACATTCGACACTAGTTCTTTGCAGAGTATATCTACATATTCTACAATGATAATAATAATAATAATAATAAATTGTAATTTTTTTGAAATGTTTATAAAACTGAATTGAAAAAAAAGAAAAAAAAAATACTCAGGTTTCTATAGTGATATGGCACCACGTTCGTCAGAGCAAACAAACAAATCCAGAACCAAATAAGAAGTACGAACAAGCAGTCGGAAGCAGACGCATCCAACAAACTTGTGGTGGATGATATTCAATGGACCACCTGCCTTACATAATTTCTGAGCACTGTGGGTAGCAGGGGTGAAATCCAAAAAAATATCATTTAAAACGGGTAATCGGTGACACCACGCTATCCATGTACATCTGAAGAGCTCTCCACCTTGCTACACCACAATATTAACTCCTGGTCACTTTCTTGTTGGAAGCGCACTCAATGCTGTACCCGAACCGATCACGAACGAATCAGAAAACAGTCATTCTCGGTGGCTACTAATACAAAAGATGTCCCAAGATGAAAGAAGATTTGGCCATCGCAATACCTTTCACAACTCCAATAACGAACTAAGCGAAAACGGAAGGAAGTTAATATCAACACTGGCGATGTTGTAATAATATAAGAAGATCGATTACCACTAACCAATTGGATAATGGGCATCATATCTGAAACACATCCTGGAAAAGACAACGAGGTTTGCACTTCTACAGTATTCAGGAACAAAAATTACTTTAAGAGACCAATCACCAAACTGTGCCTTATACCCATTGAAAACAATGAGGTAAGACATCAAGAAAACCAGGCGTCTAGTACGCCGGCTATACCAGCTCAGCGAGTTAACGTTGCAGTAACTATAGAAGAATTCGCAGAAGCATTGAACAATGTTTCACATGACCCTAGTTCAATTAGAAAAAACTCAAAACTAAGAAGCAGAAAAAGGATCACCCACTGCTATGGATTTGGTTGCTATCAGCTCTCATTAACTCGACTAGATCGATGTCAGTTAACAAGCAGGTTGAAGTGACGCAATTTATCAATTAGCAAGGTATTTATTTTGAGGATGTGGGCCATGTAAACTTGATCTCAAACTCATGAAAAACAATAGTATTCATCAGCAACTATTGGTTAGAATTTGAAACATATGAGGAATGCGTTACGCAAATGAAGAAAATTTGCACTTCTACGAACATACGAGTAACAGACGTTAAAATGGTATTGTGTGAAAGAACGTTAAAACAATTTGTACGCCAACTTCAAAAAATTGAGCTGAATAATGACATTCTATTACATGCAAACAATGAACCAACACGGAGAGCAAAACGTTGTCCATTATCGAAAATGTGTAATCAAACTAAAAATATGTGATTCAGTTATTGAAAAACCAAACCAAAATAATCGATTCAACGCTCAACATATTTAAGGAAGAACAGTCATCATCAAAAATATCAAAACTCAAAATATATTACTAGACCTCTTGTTATCAACACACAGTGGAAAAATACATCTACTCATATTAACAGTTCAGCTATTTAAAGATGAATTAGCAAGAATTCATGATGATACGTTCAATGATGATATCTGGACAGCGACATCATGAATCCATCGTGCAATTATACAAGACCTTTCGTCTGCGAGAAAGAGTAACTGGCAGAAATATTATTACAGAAATAACATTTCCGCTGTTGTATAATGAAGAGTATAAGATCTACAATGCACAACGGAAATATTACCTGCATCATTCCATCGTCAGACTATTTACTAGTCAATCTCCAATGCATGTCTGCAAAAGCCATCAGATATTTATTGGTGCAATCTCCAGCATCTCTTGTGAAATGAGCATAGTTGAGTTGAGTGAAATGAGTTGTCGGAGAGTCGTGTATGATTTTCACACCATCCCAAAAAACGCATATTGGATAAATAAGCATCACTCAAATCATGGAGTTTTAGTGTGCAAATTACAAATGCGCACCTTTGTAATTTGCACCCTTGTAATCTGATTGTAGAATAAACATATTTTTAGTATATAATACTGTAACATGCGAGCTACGGCTCGAGTAGATAAAACAGTATTCTGTGAAATTATTTCTTTATTTTCTAGTCTATAGAACAATTCAGGTTCACACTATACTATTCTTCGCAAATTCTTTTCTTACAATGTCTCTTTCCTCTCTAATCACTTTATCTCCTTTCAATTACTTAATTCACAAATCCAAACTAATTACTTTTTCTTGTTCACTCTCAACTTTCAATTTATCACCAAATTACAACTTCGCCCATTATCACTTTTCCAATCTCTTCGCCACGGTTCTAAACCAACTGTCTTTTTTTTGACCGCCATCTGTCCTTATATAGCAGAAGTTTCTGATAGCCAGAAACTTCTAGCAAATTCTTCGACCACTGGAATAAGAGAAATAATTCTTGCAGTTATAATTCCCTTTTATCCCTGATATTATTCGTCTCTTTCGTTGACATGAGCTGTGGAGACTTCGTCCCAGACACGAACCTCGAATGAAAAGACAGTACGAACCAAAATTCTGCCAGAATGAAAAGTCACTTCGGAATTTGTTGCGTCATATTTTTAGGGGGCGTAGTTATTATTATGCTACACTGCCCCCCTCTTAGACGTGTTCGTCCCGAACAAGTGCATCCTCATTTCGGCCATTGTATCGACTCAGTCGGTCCACATGAACCACTTTCATTTTGGCCCTCGGTCCTCGCTGGATGCGGTAGACAACATCGTTGATGCGGGTTACTATTCTGTAGGGACCTTCCCAGTTCCGCTGTAATTTAGGTGATTTCCCCTTTTGGCGATGGGGATTATACAGCCACACCAGATCTCCTTCCTGGAATCCTGACGTTGTTGCCTTGGCATCATACCTGGTCTTCATGCGGTCGCTCGTCATCTTAATCTGGCTTCTGGTCCTTTGGTGTATGTCCCTAAGCCTTTCCCTAAGGTCCGCCACGTACTCTTCTTCATTTCTGGGCTCATTGGTAGGAGATCCAAATTTCACCTCACTGGGTAAACGAGCTATTCCACCAAATAAGATTTCGAACGGCGTATGTCGAGTAGTGCTATGCACGGCACTTCTATAGGCCATCAAAAACAAGGGAATCTGCCGGTCCCAATCCCGTTGGTAGTCACCTACGACCTTCGAGAGATGTTCGTCCAAAGTCCTATTGAAACGCTCCACCATACCGTCCGACTGTGGATGAAGCGGGGTTGTCCTTGTCTTTTTGATTCCGAGTAGTTGACACATCTCTTGGAAGATTCTTGACTCGAAGTTCCGCCCTTGGTCAGAATGCAATTCCAAGGGCACACCGAATCTGCTAACCCAATTGTAGACGATCTGCTCCGCCACGGTTCTGGCTTCCTGGTTAGGGATCGGAAACGCTTCCGGCCACTTACAGAAGTAGTCCATCACTACGAGTATATACCGATTACCATTGTCGGTTTCCGGAAAGGGCCCTGCGATGTAAATGGCGATTCGTTCGAAAGGTGCTCCCACGTTGTATTGGTGCATCTTACCTCGAGTTTTGATTCTCGGACCCTTGCTAGCTGCACACACGTCGCATTTTCTGCACCAGTCTTCGATATCTTCCTTCGCTTTTAACCAATAAAAACGTTCTCGTACCTTTTCTAGCGTCTTATTCACTCCCAAGTGGCCTCCGGTCGCCCCGCCATGCATTTCCTGTAACACCTCCTTGACCCTCGTCCGCGGTACGACAAGCTGCATTACAAACGACTTTCCGTCGGAGGATTCCCATTTTCTTCTCAGAACACCTTCTTGGACATGGAGGGAGTCCCACTGCGCAAAATATGCCTTTAAGGTCGGGCTTCTGTGAGAGATGTCCTGATGATCCGGTTTCTCCATGTTCTCCTTCCAGGCCAGAATCGGCTCGATATCCGGGTCTTCCTTCTGAGCGTTCCGGATCTCATCTACGCTCCAGCCGGCGATAGGTTCGGCTCTCATTCTTTGGATGGAAACCAGCTCCCGTTCTTCCTGACGCGCACAATGTTTACAATCCGCTCTGCATGGTCTCCGGGACAGTGCATCCGCATTAGAGTGGAGTTTTCCTTTACGATGCTGTATTTCGTAGTCGTAGATTTGCAGCCTTTCGATCCATCTTGCGACCTGACCCTCAGGACTCTTGAACTGTAATAGCCATTTTAAGGCTGCATGGTCTGTGCGAAGAACGAACTTCCTCCCGTAGAGGTATTTGTGAAAATGCTTCGTAGCCAAGATCAAAGCTAGAAGTTCCCGCCTTGTCACGCAGTAGTTCCTTTCTGGCTTAGAGAGCACCTTGCTGAAGTACGCAACCACCTTCTCTTGGCCGTCATGCACCTGGGAGAGTACGGCTCCTACCCCGACATTACTAGCATCTGCATCCACAACGAACGTTTCCCCGGGAGTGGGGTAAGCCAGTATCGGGGCATCGCATAGCCGTTGTTTAAGTGCCTTGAAGCTCTTCTCGCACTCAATTGACCATTTGAATTGTTTTCCCTTTTCCGTCAACTGGTGCAGGTTCTTTGCGATCCCGGCAAAATCCTTCACGAACCGTCTGTAGTAGGTGGCTAGGCCCAGGAAGCTCCTTAGTTGGTGTTTGTCTTTGGGGACTGGCCAGTTTTTCACCGCTTCGACATTCTCCGGATCGGTTCTCACTCCTTTCGCTGAAATTATGTGTCCCAGGTACTTGACTTCCGCTCTAAACAGGGCGCACTTCTTGGGGTTGAGCTTCAGGTGGGCACTTCGAAGCCTTTGAAACACATCCCTTAGATTGTCTCGGTGTTGCGCAAACGTTTTTCCTACGACGATGACATCATCCAAGTATACCAAACAGGTTTTCCATGTTAACCCTTGCAGGACACATTCCATCAATCGCTCGAAAGTCGCCGGAGCATTGCACAGCCCGAATGGCATTACCGTGAATTGCCATAGCCCATTTCCTGCGGTGAAGGCGGTTTTCTCCCGGTCTTCTGGATGGATCTGTACCTGCCAGTAGCCACTCTTCAAGTCGAGAGTGGAAAACCATCGGGCTCCTGATAGTGTGTCTAGCGTGTCGTCAATCCGTGGCAGAGGGTAGCTGTCTTTCTTGGTGACGTAATTGAGCTGCCGATAGTCCACGCAGAACCGCGTGCTGCCATCTTTCTTCTTAACCAGTACAACCGGTGATGCCCACGGACTTTTGGAACTTTCAATCAGACCTTCTTTCTCCATTGCCGACACCATCTCTGCAACTTCTGTCTGCTTTGCCAATGGAAGGCGCCTAGCAGGCTGACGAATTGGTCTAGTATCACCAGTGTCTATTCGATGTTGTACCAGGTGTGTTCGGCCGTATTCTCCGTCCTGTGAGGCAAATACATCAGCGTACTCATTGATAAGATTCTCTGCCATAGTTCGCTGCTCCTGATTCAGCTCACTGGACTGGAGAATCGTCTCTCTCGTTTCCGCTGTCCAAGGTGATGGGAGAGGTTTTGGAGTATCACGTTCAGATATTGTTGCGACGGCGGTAATCGGCGTGCATTTTCCAGTCACCTCCCCTCGCCTTAGTTTGACAGTGTGTGGTCTTGCGTTCAAAACCCTCACTGTAACCATGGTGTTCTTTGGTTCGACTAACGTCTTTCCCACGATGTAGTCTTGAGAATTCTTCTCTGGGTCTGGTTCTACTATGTAGAATTGGTGGCTCCCAAGATCACCTTCCAGCTTCGTCCAAATGATTGTCTCTGAAGACGGCGGCAAAACTTCGTCTTTGCTGATGACTGTCCTGAGAGTTACGGCACTCTCGTTTCCGTACACCATCGGAATCTCCACATTTCGATACCTCAGTACTTGCATCCCGATGTCCAGGATTACTTCATTTGCTTTCATGAAGTCTATTCCGATGATGCACTCGTCGCATATATCTGCCACCAGAAACGCATGGGAGAACGTCAGTCCTGCCAGAGTAATCGTAAGACGAACTTCTCCCAATACCTTCGCCATTTCCCCTGTTGCAGTCTTCAGGCAGTAGCTGTTGGTGTTGTGCAGCCAGGAGCTTTTGACGATATCTCTTCTTACAATGGAGGCAGTGGCACCTGTGTCGATGGTGGCTACGCACTTCTTCTTGTTGATTAGTGCCTCCACTGTCAGGCTCTTGTTACCCCGTTTGGTTTGCGAAACTTGAATGGTGGTCCTGGGGGCCTCGATTCCAGTAACCAACTTCTGCCCCGCGAAGTTGGTCCTTACGCATCTCCCGACTGCTGGTTTTGGGAAGTCTGACCGACAGGATACTTCCTCTCTGCTTCTCCTACTTCCGCAATGTGGACAATTTCCTCGTCTAGGTGCACTTCTGCACTGCCGTTGTAGGTGTCCAGTTTGGTTGCAATTCCAGCAACGGATTTGACTTCCGCGAGCTTTGTCTTCATCCATGACGGCTGTTCTCTGGCATGAGCATTCCACGACGGACATTTCCTTGACACGGTGTATTCCCTGGTATGCTTGGTCCGCAGCCTTCATTGACAGAGCGAATGCCAATGCCTCGGGGAGTGTTCGCTTTTTAGCCATCCTTACAGCCATTTGCAGTTGTCTGTCCTCTATGGCCTGAATAAAAGCTTCCACCGCCATTTCGTTGATAAGCTCCTCACCGGCTTTAGGGTATGAAAGATGGGCTAGTCGCTCTATATCCGCCTGCAACTGTTGGAGCGTTTCCCCCCTTTTCTGGACTCGACTACGCAGCTGAACCCTGTACACCTGCTGCATGTGTTCATCCCCAAACCGCATCTCGATAGCCTGAACCAGAGAGTCGTAATTCTGCTGTTTATCTTCCGGGATGGTCTGCAAGAGCTCCGCAGCTGGACCCCTCAGTGCAAGTGTGAGTGCAATGGACTTCTCTTCATCGTCCCAGCTATTGGTCATTGCGGCCGCTTCGAATTGCCTTTTATAAATTGGCCATGATGTTTGACCATCGAAGATAGGGGGCTGCATCTCCTTTCTTCTCAGACCGTCAGTGGAATATTCCCGTGCTTTCTGTCTCTTCACGTTGCTGAGTTCCTTAGCAAGATTTTCGACTTGCTTTCCTACTCTCTCGAATTGCGTATCCACTTTTTCAAACTGAGTCTCTATCTTCCCGAACTGAGTATCATGTTTCTCAAAATTTTCATCGAATCTAGTTTCGACTTTTTCGAGTTGCGTCTCGACCTTCTCGATTTTCTCTTCGATCACTTCGAATTTGGATTCCAAGTTCTTGTTTTGCTCATCAAGTTTACTTTCCAGAGCATCTAGAGAATTCTTTTGTTCGTCCATTGCTTTCTTTTGTTCGTCCAGCTTAAGTTCTAGAGAATTCCTTTGGTCGCCCATTGCTTTCTTTTGTTCGTCCATCGCTTTCTTTTGTTCGTCCATCGCTTTCTTTTGTTCGTCCAGCTTAAGTTCTAGAGAGTTCTTTTGATCGTCTATTGCTTTCTTTTGGTCATCGAGCTTAAGTTCCAGAGACTTCTTTTGGTCTTCCATTGTTTTCCTTTGTTCGTCCATAACTGACTTAAGTTGCAGGAGCAGACTTGTTATATCCGGGTCGGCTACTGTACTTGCTGGTTCCTCTCCCACGTCAAACTCTACGTCATGCGGATTTTCACCTTCCTGCGTTACTGCTTCTTCCAGACGAATCAGTAGGGCATCTTTTCCCCCAGTTGTGTCGAGGTTCCGCTTACTGAGTTCTGCCTTTAGTTGAGTTATAGTTAGTTTTCCCAATTTGCGACCCATTTTGCGCAACTAATTAACTCAACACAGAAATCGATATTTTTTTTTTTTTGTGCAATTTCACACCACGGAAATAGTTATTCACAGAATAAGTTTTATCCCGCTTCTGACACCAATGTAACATGCGAGCTACGGCTCGAGTAGATAAAACAGTATTCTGTGAAATTATTTCTTTATTTTCTAGTCTATAGAACAATTCAGGTTCACACTATACTATTCTTCGCAAATTCTTTTCTTACAATGTCTCTTTCCTCTCTAATCACTTTATCTCCTTTCAATTACTTAATTCACAAATCCAAACTAATTACTTTTTCTTGTTCACTCTCAACTTTCAATTTATCACCAAATTACAACTTCGCCCATTATCACTTTTCCAATCTCTTCGCCACGGTTCTAAACCAACTGTCTTTTTTTTGACCGCTATCTGTCCTTATATAGCAGAAGTTTCTGATAGCCAGAAACTTCTAGCAAATTCTTCGACCACTGGAATAAGAGAAATAATTCTTGCAGTTATAATTCCCTTTTATCCCTGATATTATTCGTCTCTTTCGTTGACATGAGCTGTGGAGGCTTCGTCCCAGACACGAACCTCGAATGAAAAGACAGTACGAACCAAAATTCTGCCAGAATGAAAAGTCACTTCGGAATTTGTTGCGTCATATTTTTAGGGGGCGTAGTTATTATTATGCTACAATACAATTGAAAGAAAAATAAATATTAAGTTTCTATCAAAGTTGAACCAATTAAATTGTTAATTTAGACTCCCCCCATCCGCGGTAAGGGGACTAAAATATTGTATCCTCATTCCATCAGTTGGACTAGTGGAGTATATACATATATATATAAAATAGTAAAAGTATGCCTCGTTAACCCATATTATCCCAAACACCTTTAATTTTGTTCGATTCGAGAAAAACTCTTACCAACTCATATTTATGACACTATGAACATATTTATGTATAAAAAATACAAAATAAATTTTTGGATAACGGTTTCTAGAACCGTTCCTTTAATGGAGCAGTAGCACAATATGACACTGTATTTTCTTCATCGATTTTTAAGTGAAAGAAAAAAAAACTCAAATAATTTGACTATTTCGATACATTTTATTTAAAAAAATAACAGATTTAAAATCATTAGATACCCAGAAATTATTAGAGTCCAAATAGTTTATTAAAAAAAAAAACATACACTTTGTGGCGAGACATTTTTTTGTCGATTTCCTAATTTAACACACAATAAATACACCGACATTTCTCGAAATCAAACCAACCGTAAATTATTTTGACAGCAAATATTATTAGTGATGCCAGAATGCAAAAATAAATAATGGACGAGTTCAAGAAATATTTGTAGAAAATTAAACAGATACCGTTCCACTAATGCAACACTAGGATGATGCGGGTTAGTAGATCTTTCAACACATTTTTCCAAGAATCTGCACTTTAATAACCTCAATGACGATGTCTGCAGTTCAGATCTTCTTATGTCGTTCTTCAAGCAAATAGCCTTATGTACAGCCCTGGCCCTAAATGAAAAGCTCTCAAATAATTAATTAAAGTACGTTTTACAAATAAACACATAATAATGACAACACCAATAAATTTTTATCAAATCTAACAGCGACTAAATCAACTATGGAAACTATGTAAATAAAAATCTTCAAAAAGGTTGTATCTACCAACCACCTTTATTAAAGCTCAAAAACACATGGTCTAGGACAAATACAAAGCTCAAACACTTGCAGATTACTTTAAAATAACATTCACCAATCCTATCAACCAAACTAACATCTAGATGCCTCAAGTTAACATTACGACGTACAGGACAATAAAAGCATTCGACGCAAATGAAATAAATCACTTTCTCCAATATAGACTAAATATAAAGAAGACACCTGGTTATGACATGATAACAGGAAGAATGTTAAAAGAACTACCAGATACGGCAACTAAATTCCTAAGGATTATTTTAATGCTATTCTTAGGCTAAACCACTTCCTAAGAATTTAGAAAGTATCAAAAATAACCGCCATACCAAAACCAGGAAAGAACGCTACAAGATCAACATCGTACAGAAGACCAATAAGTTGACTTCCAATTATCTTCAAGACATTTGAAAAATTGCTTCTCGACCGTATAGAAATAGCCATACAGCAAAAAAAATCCTTATCCCCGACGATCAATTCGGATTTCGTAGACAATATTCAACAATTCAATAAATTCATAGAGTAACAAATAAGATCCTTAACGACCTGGACGAGCGAAGATATTGTGTGGCTGTTTACCTAGACGTTGCTAAAGATGTGTTTGCATAAAGGACTCCTACAAAAATTAAAACGAATGCTACCAGACTACTACTCTCTTATTAAGAGTTATTTAAACGAGAGATTCTTTTATGTAGAATACAATGACGGATATTCAGACATATCCAAAGTAGACGCAGGTGTTCGTCAAGGAAGAGTTTTGGGACCGATATTATATCTTTTATATACAGCTGACATACCAAAACCAAGAAATATAAACACTATGGTAGCAACATTTGCAGATGACACGGTGATCCTTTCCTCTCATAATTGCCTTCAAACGGCTACCAACATAAAACAGGGCATAATGGACAAAACAGTTGACTGGTTCAGCAGATGAGGAATTCAAGTAAACGAAGATAAAACAGTACAAGTAATTTATACCACCAAAAGAAGTTTCAGTGCTTAAGCCATTTATTTAAACAATAAGCAAATTCCCATTGACAACTATGCGAAATATCATACCTAGGAATTCATATAGACAACAAACTTACATAGAAACATCACATAATACAGAAACGAAACCAAATTAAAATCAAATTTAGACTATACGAGTATTGGCTCCTGAAAAAAAGTTCAAAACTTTCAACGGAAAACAGGCTGTTAATATATCTATACAAGACCATAATCAAACCAATCTGGACATATGGAATACAAATACAAATATGGGGCACCGCCAGTACATCAAAAGAAGCCATTATTCAAAGACGGCAAATCAAAATTCTCCGGACAATTATAGATGCTCCTAGGTACATATCTAATGACAGTATATATCGTGATCTTGGCATACCTTCAATCAACGAAGAAATAAAAAATATGAGCACACAACACATGTGTGCGTGGACACAAAATTATCCACGCACACAAACAATGACCTACAAGTTTTACCCTATCAGTAAACCATCACAAGAAGACCACTTAAGAGACGCAAATCCGTAGACCTACAACAAAGATGAAATACCTGAGAAATAAAAATCATAAATTACATATAACTAAAACCAGAAAAAAAGTAGCAAGATAATGATTTAATTATTGTATTGTTATATCGCGTGAAATGCATGTACAATCAATTACTTGGTGTCCTATAAAGGACAGATGTAAAATTTTAATTGGGAAATAAAAAAAAAATAAAAAAAACTAATGCAGGTAGGTGAATATTTTTGACTTCCCAGGATCCGTTACCAATTAATAATTAATTATGGGGAATTCCCGCGATTTGAACTCTAGATTTTTTTGTATGCGGTAAAATTGGTAAAATTGTATAATTTCGAAAATAGTATGTTAACGCCAAACCATCAACTTGCAACTTAGCAAAGATTTGGCAGCACACGTTTTTCTCTTCGTTTCTTTTCTGTCTTTTTGACATTAGATTTTCCCGCTTTTTTCCGCTTATGTGTAATTTTAGTATTGGAAATGAAATGTATATAGTTTAGTTTCATACTTGAACCAGCGCAGTTTTATTTCGCAACATTTTTGGTCCTTCGGATCGTTATTTATTATATTAAATAACCTACGTACACTTTGTACAATAAATTTTACAACGTGTCTTGAAAAGTATTTGGTGCTACTACATATTTCCTTTGTCTCTCGAGACGTTCTCAGAAACTCACTTAAACGTCTTATGAACCAAAGCAAAAGAGCAGAATCGTACGATGAAGATATTAAATCATTTTTAAAACTCTTCTGTGACCACTGGGAGAAATTTGACGAAGCACAGAGTGCTGTGGAATGCGCTTGCGGTGATGATGATGGTTTGGCAACAGAGGAAGCTCAACGTGTGCAGAGCGAAGAATGGTACAAACTGGCATTCTCTAACTTCACGAGGGCACAATATAAGCACGAAGCTGACTCCAATAGCAGTAAGCCGATAGAATCTCATAACCACGCGGACGTAAAGTTGCCACGTATGGACTTGCCACAATTTGCTGGAAACCCGTCGGACTGGAAGCAATTTCACGATGCATTTTTGTTGCTAATACATAGAGACTCATCCATGACGGGTTCACAAAAGCTCCATTACTTACGATGCAGCTTGCGGGAGAAGTTCTCAAAGTCATCAAAGCATTCGCTATCACTGACAGCAACTACGCAGAAGCCTGGGAGTTGCTAGCAAAAAGGTATAACGTAGAGCGCGTCATTGTTGATTCTCATTTTCGAGCACTGTTTTCACTACGGAAGCTTTCTATATAAGAGCATTGTTAGATGACATCCAAGATAACTATCGTTCGCTGAAGACACTGGGCAGACCTGTTACCAACTGGGATGACTGGCTTGTGCACCTGATAGTCACTAAACTGGATCTGGAAACTCATCGACAATGGAAGCTCTCGCAAACGAACGACAAAGTATCCACTTTCAAAGAGCTGGTCGATTTTCTAGAAGCTAGATGTCGTTCTCTGGACGCAATCAAGTTCCACAATACCATCAATGCGCAACCAGTCCCCTCGCCCAAGTCCAAATTCAAGTCTACACCTGCTTTCACCCTTCCAAGAAGAATGGAATATGTTATTTTTGTGGTGGAAAACACAGTATTTACGGTTGCGAGCAGTTTCGAGCTCTGCCAGTTCCACGCAGAGTTTCCATCCCAAAGGAAAAGTCATTATGCAGCAATTGTCTCTCAAATGTACATTTTGAGACAGCTTGTCGTAGCACAAGCACGCGTCGCTTCTGTCAGGCTAATCACCATACGCTGCTGCATACTGAAAAGCCCTCGCCGTCTGTTTCAAACACATCTTCGTACCACGTGGCTAACACAGACCACCAAATCCTCTTAGGCATCGCCCTCGTCAAAGTCAGGGATAGTTTCGGACGGTTTCAACTAGTGAGAATTTTGTTCGACAACGCTTCACATCTAAGTTTTATCACGAAGGCATGCGTCGAAAGACTTCAGCTTAAAGCTTTACCCGCAACAACTATGGTCGAAGGCTTAGGTGCTATTGTCACTGGTCGCTCCAAAGGAATTATCCAATTTGCGTTATCTTTGCTCGACGACAGCTTCATTGAAACCATTCAAGCGAACATTCTGCCGAAGATATCCAACGCTTTACCGCCTGCTCGTATTCGTAAAGGATCATGGCAGCACATTGATGGTCTAACCTTAGTCGACCCCAATTTCAACGTACCCGCAGGAGGCGACATTCTACTAGGCTGTGACCACCCAGGAAGGTTTCTTCTCGATGGGTTAATTCGAGGCCCAAAGGACACCCCAATTGCGCAGCAATCAACACTCGGGTGGGTATTGTTCGGATGAGTGGTCGTATTGGATACCACATACGCGTTTTCAACAGTCATCTCTACTCGCTCAGATTCCACTCTAACCAAGGCAGTGGCAAAGTTCTGGCATCTGGAGGAGCTCCCAGAATCCAAATACCTTACTGACGAAGAGCGCTTGTGCGAAAAAATTTGTTCCCAAACTCACTCACGTCAAGTTGATGGACACTATGTGATCAAGCTTCCCTTCAAGCAAGCAGTTCCACTTGGAGGTTCCCGTGATGCTGCAATTCGAGCTTTAAACCGCATGGAGAAAATATTCGCCAAGGATAGACAACTACAATCCCAATATGTGGATTTTATGCAAGAATTCATCTACCTGTGACATATGGAGGAAGTCGGTGATATCCCAGCTCCGGGAAATCATTATTACATGCCACATAGGGCAGTCGTCAAGGAGTCCAGCACGACAACGAAGTTAAGGGTTGTCTTCAATGCCTCGGCTAAAACATCGTCTGGATTTTCTCTCAATAATACCCAACTTATAGGTCCCCAGCTCCAAACAAACCTCTTCACAACCTTACTCCGATTTCGTGGTCATCGATTTGCTTTAACCGGTGACATTGCAAAAATGTATAGACAAGTGCGAGTCGACACAGATCACGTTGACTTCCAACGCATCGTCTGGCGGCACACACCATCAGACCCAGTCAAAGATTATCGCTTGCTGACGGTAACGTATGGCGTTGCATCGGCTTCTCATCTAGCCGTCAAAGCGTTGCAACAAACAGCCGTCGACGAGGGCCATGATTTTCCTGCGGCCGCACCAATCGTACAACGCGGTCTTTCGACGAGA
Source organism: Pocota personata (assembly GCA_963082735.1). Lineage (NCBI taxonomy): Eukaryota > Metazoa > Arthropoda > Insecta > Diptera > Syrphidae > Pocota > Pocota personata. The sequence goes on along the minus strand of OY720429.1, from coordinate 100,582,876 downwards.
TAGAGCTACGCCGTCTACAAACCGAAATTGCTAGCATGCTAAATCGTGGTAGATTTCATTTGCGTAAATGGTCTTGGAAGCGTGAAAACATTGGGGTTTAAATGGCATTCATCTATTGCTGTCTTCGCATACAGCGTGCAGGTTCATGAGATAGATACCCTTAGTTTTACTAAACGTCTATTACTTTCAGACACCGCAAAGTTATTTAACCCGCTGGGATTACTCGCCCCCACCACAGTTATTCACAAAATAATATTCCAACGCCTTTGGAAACCAAAGGTCGACTGGGACGAAGAGGTACCATCATCACTGAAGAAAAAATTGCTAGACTATCGCGCAAACCTTCCTTGTTTGGCAGCCAAGGTGATTAGGAGTTGGTGGCCCAAACGCAGTGACAGATCTCCATGGTTTTGCGGATGCATCGCAGGCCGCTTACGCTGCTACTTCTAAAAACAAAGTCAAAAGCGAATTTACGAAAACATTGGACATTTTTTAATAAAAGTGGGTCTGAACTGAACACTAAATCAGAATGTATCTTTACATTCTACGTTCGCAGGAAGAAGAGAGAAGAAAACCATCCCGATTGTGTAGATGGACTCGGAAAGCGTGACGAGCTTCAGAGAATTATTTGTTTAGAAGAATTTTGAATAAAATATGTGCATACGCAACTTTGTATACATATATAAATGTTGAATGAATTTACAAGTTCTTGCTGCCATAAAACACCTACCGTTGATGCTGTCACTACTCCGTCGTTTGTGGATTCCACTTCATTATAACTTTGCTCGCTGTAGACATTTGAAATTTCATGTGTGCAAGTGGTCCAATTACAAATGGCAACAGATGTTTTTATTACCTCACAAGCATATATGGGCTGAACTCTTAGGTGGTTGAGGCAAGGTAACTTTTCTTTTAAAATACGATTTTCAATTAAACACCGTGTACGTTTATGCACCCTATTGAAAATCTGCACGGCAGGATCTTTTAAATCATTACACTTAGGCGTAATTAGCCATTCTCTAAGGGGGTAAGCCGAATCACCCAAAAGTACTGATCATAGGTGGGGGCACAAACCATTTTTAATTTTTTCCTATTCTTTAGGACACGAGCATTATTCACTTTGCAGGGGCATTTAGCACTGCTGTAATAAAATTGTAGATCCGGTCCACAAACCAACAAACAGTTAATGGAATGATTTCCGTGACGATCAATTTAACGGTCTTCATGATTTTTGGGTGCATCAGTGTTGATAAGAGTATCATCAATACAGCCAATGACAGCAGGCATGTGACTAATTGAGTAAAATCTCCTTACAACACTGTCCATGGCACTGGGCCATTTTACAACGTGTGGAAAAATCTTTTCGTTAATTAGTTTAACTACTTCCTTAATTACACGGTAAACAGTGGCTTGTTAAATGCCATGCATACTCGTATCTACTATTCCGTGATATTGACATCCGTTTCCTAACCAATTAAGTGTTGTAAGTAGTATTTGCTTAAGCGACAAAGCACAATTTCGTCTTGTTGGAGTTTCAAGATAAGGTCCGATTCGTTGAAACAAATATTCAAAAGATTCACTATTAATTCAGAATTTTTTATTGAATTCGTAACTGGTATTTATTCCATAATTGATTCTTTGTTTGAATACCCGAACACGATATACTCTTATAAGTTCTTATTCATTAAACTCATCATCAATACTCGAAAACATTTCAGATTTTTTCTTTTAAATAAGCAAAATTTATTAACACGATATTACACATACACCCGATGATGGGTACAAATTGAGTTTACGCACGTTTCTTGACGGTCAATCGCATTTGACTAATAACACTTTTCTTATTAGAAATTTCTTAACCGTTACTCGACTAATAAAAACATTATTAGTTATTAGTGCAGTAAAAATACTATGATACTTCTATAAGACATAATCTTCCTACGGTAATAATTCCCCATTAATAACTATTGGCGCTGGAGAAATAATTTATTAGTGTCCGAAAATATTTATGAAACACTATTTTACTAATAAATAGCAAACTATTAGTAAATATGCTACAGTGAACTCCCTCTTAACGGACACCCCTCTTAAGTGGACGATTCCGTTCAGCGGACAAGATGTACTATAATGGTTGGCATAAGAGAATACGATTTTTTTCTTCTCATTACTCGTACACGTTGTTTTCGCTTCTGTACGAAAGATCATTGTATACATTTGTACATATGCATTTATGTGACAGCAAGCGCGTGCACAACGGGTGTATACACACAAATTGTACAGGAAAATCGAGACTACGCTTTGCGCCCTCTCATTCTTTCATTCGGTTAAAAGGAATGAATGCAAGACAACAGACACTTTGTATTTGAATAACGGCATCTAAAACGTTTTGTTCGTAAAGAGTTAACTTGTAGGAATAGATCTCCATATGTAAAAAAAATCAATAGGAAGTATTGGTTGTTGGCAGCAGGCGGACAGTTTTCACGTGTTTGATAGGTTTTCTCTTTTGTTACCAATCATCTTGCCATCAAAAAAAAAAAAAACACTTACCTTAAAACAAAAAGTATAATAGAAATCATTAACTTCGCAAAGTTACAGAGCCAGTGTGGAGTGCGATCCATAGGAAAAAAATTTGGTGTTTGAAAATCGTGTGTGACCGGCATATTGAAAAACAAAAACTCGTTACTCACTGATTGGAGCACTGGCGCGAATGAGCTACAAAAACGGAGGTTTCATAGCAGCAAAGGTCAATACGTTGATACATGAATGGTTTATCAAAGCTCGCGAAAAATGCATTCCTATTTCTGGACCATTCATCCAAAAGAAAGCCAAAGATTTTGCTACGGAGATCAATTTCACAAATTTTAAAGCATCATCTGGCTGGTTACGACGATTTTTAAAACGACACCACATTTCGTACAGAGCGATATCTGGGGATATAAATCCACAAACTGTTGCTGAATGGACTAGCCGAATTGGTTCATTAATTGAAAAATTAATTAAGGGTGGCCGTGGTGTAGTGGTAACATCATCGCTTGTCACGCTACAGGTTCACGGTTCGAATCCTGATGTCAATAATCATCTATTTATTTCGCATGATATAAATAAAAAGTCGATTAATTGCGAAAGCTTGTGTCAACTCTACTGCGAAGGCATAACACTGGCAGTAGGGCGGTCATATGGCTAAAATGCAACTTGATCGTGATGATGACATCAGGAGGACGGAAAAAAATACTGTGAATCATAAGCAACGAAAAAAGCAAAAACAAACAAGCTCCCCAGTTATCTGGACAACCACCCTTGGAGTTCACTGAAACTTAATACCAGCTGAGTTTCAAACCAACTACACCAATCTGTCTTTCTCTCTGTCTCTTCCCCTTTCCTCAAAAACGCCCGTGTCCCAAAAATTAGTATAAGGGTATTCATAACCCCTTTCACACGTGCAAATTATAAAAAAAAAAAAACAAAAAAAATATGATCCCAAGGATATTTTTAATGCGGATGAGACGGCTTTGTTTTCTAAAGCTCTCCCTATAAAGACATTCTATATAAGAGGCGAGTCGTGCTCAGGGGGGAAATTTTCCAAGGAAAGATTAACAATGTTGTATTGTATGAACATGCTTGGAGAAGTTGAACCATTGGTTGTGATTGGGAAGTCAACAAGCCCACGCTGCTTCAAAAACATACCGAAAACAAATCTGCAAGTGAAGTGGTTTTCTAATAAGCGAGCTTGGATGACAACTTTTTTAATGACGGAATGGTTAAACTGCTTCAACGCCAAAATGAGAAAACTACGCAGGAAGATTTTACTTTTTCTGGACAATGCAACTTCACATCCTCATCTAACTTTAAGCACAAATTTACGGGGACTCTGCTCCTTCCATGTCAACCATTAAAAAGTAGGCAGCTGAATTTAAATTTGAATCCCTTGAGAAAGGCAGAAGAATTACAGGCGAATATTACTTCAATCAACTAACATCACTTTGATATTTTTCCCAGCAACACCACATCTGTTTGTCAACCTTTGGACTAGGGCATCATCAAAAATTTTAAAGTTTTTTATCGCGAAGAAGTTTTAAATCACATTATTGCTAAAATAGATAACGTTGTTAATGTAGGAGAACTTTCTTCTGCAATTAATGTGCCAGATGCCATTAATTGGGCTGCTGCAGCCTGGAACAAAGTTTCTCAAGAAATAATAAAAAACCGCTTCGATAAATCTGGGTTTCTACGTAATCAAACCATCCAAACAGAGAACTTCACCCCAGAGGACGACATACCATTGATCTGTTTTCAAAATTTGTCCTCGCTCGTCAGAAACACCGTTTGCAATCAAGTTTATTACTTAGAGTATGCCTCATGTGACAACAACGTTCAAACCGATGAAGAATGGAATGAGAACTTGGCCGAGACGATCAGAGCGTTATTAGTGTGAATGACAACAGTGACGATGACGAGGACATGAATGCTTCAGGAGCAGATACTGAAATTGATTCATACTCCTACAAGAAGGCGTTGAACGCTTGTGAATCTTTGTGCAAATTTGCTTTGAAAGCTGGAGACGAAAAGGCAATGCAGCTGAAAACTGTTCTCCGATCTCATTATGAATCAGTGACAGTAAGGGGTGGTAATCTCCGCCAAAGATTGAAGATTTTTTTAAAAATTAATATGTATATATGTAGATTTAAGCTAATGTGTATACATATGCATACGTATATACTATTTTATACGTACAAAAGAAATAAGTGAATTAAAGATGATGATTTTGTGTTCTTTTTAAAACTAGCGTTCTTATTTTTATTTTTTGTCTTAAGCGGACACTCTCTTATGTGGACAAAAAACTCTGGGCCCGTGGCTGTCCACTTAAGAGAGATTTCACTGTAATAATAATCAGTCGTTCACAGACTTTCAGAGAGTAGGCACGTGTTTCGGCTTCTCAATTAAAATCGGTGTGATTTAAAGTACAAAATTAGACCAGCTGGTGGGGTGACAGCATCAGCCGATGCAATAAAGACATGCCACCCAGCAACAGTGGCAACCGCAAGTAAGGGGAAAAGGAGAAGGAAATTGAAACCTTCTCCCAACAATGTAAAACGTCCCTCCACATCAGCTCCAGCTGAACAGCTGCCCGGTGGAGTGAGTGAAGGGGCGCCGAGCACAACAACAACAGTAGCAGCAGAAAAAAAGCGACAGAGGTCCGATGACTCTGTCGAGTTAGCGTACATCTCCGACGGTGGGGGAAGGCCACTACGTTGGAGATGAGAACAATAGCTTCGGAGTACTGGCGTCCTCCGGTTCATATGACGAGGATGAAGAGGTCAAGAGTCTGACTACAAGCATCAGACAGCTGGAAAAGAGGGTGCGTGCCATAAAGGCCAAACAAGTGGTCAGAAGGGATAGAGAGCGGCAGCTAGAGCTCCAGCGCACTCAACAGCAACAACAACTACAGCAGCAGCCGCCAGAAAGCCATCGGCAACCGCCAATACAGCAGCAAATACAACAGCAGCAGAAGCAGCAGCAAGCAATTAAACAACTACAGCAGCAGCAGCAGAAACAACCGCAGCAGAAACTGCAGTAACAGCAGCAGCAGCAGAAACAACAGCAACAATAACCGCAGCAGAAGCAACAGCAACAGAAGACGACGACAAAAGCGAGGATACCATCGAACTATGTAAGTCGACCATAGGGAATAATTTTATTATTAAAAGACTAAATGAAAATAGGCATGCTATCCACTGTAATACAGTGGAAGAACATAAAAAAATTAAAGAATTACTTAGGGACACGACGACGGAGTTCTTCTCCTTCACCCCGAAGGGGGAAAAGCTGCAAACTATGCTGCTGAGGGGGATATATCCGTCTACTGATCTGGAGACGCTCCTTGCGCTGCTTAACCCTGCAGTCGTCGCGCACCAAAAAGTCACACCAGTCGTCGCGAAGATTACATATGTAATCCATTTTAAAATTAAAGTAAAACCCGTATGCTTTAATTTTTTCAAATTTATTTTGCTGCAAAATGCAATTACATATTACTTAAAGATAAAAAACATAAATTATTACTTCATAATACAAAAAATAAATAAATAAATTAAAAAAAATAAAAATTTCGGATTTCTTGTAGAAAAAAAAGGAACTTTGGTGGATTACAATAGTAATCCGCGCGACGACTGCAGGGTTATAGAGAAAGAGCGCAACGAGCTCGAATTCGTAGGGGTCAAGACATTCATCACAGCTAGGGCCAAAAGGGAGAAGCGGAAACTGCCGTTCTTCCTAGTTCAGCTTTCACCCAATAGCAAGCTGGATGGTCTAAGGAGTATTAAAGTCCTAGACTACCAGGTTGTCGCATGGGGAAAATTAAGAAGGAGCGAAAACATTTTGCAATGTGTTCGCTGCCAAAGCTTCTGTCACGCCGCGTCGAACTGCGAAATGCAGCCTCGATGTGTCAAGTGTGGAAAGAACCACAAAGCAGAGGAATGCACTCTGGGTAAGGATGGAGTGGCAGATAAGACCCAGCTCTCGTGTGCTTTATGCAGGAACTCGGGACACACCGCAAACTATCGGGGTTGTCCTAAGTTCCAGTATATTAAGAAAGTAAATCTGGTTCGTCAGGAGAAAGTCGTAGTGAAACGTCTACCTGGTCCAATTCAAACACAATCCGTGACTCCCCAAGTGACCTACGCTCAAATGGCGGCAGGTTGGGGAAGCTCGAAACAGAAAAGACCGAAGGTTGCTTCTCAGGCCCCAGCGCCTAGAGCACCGGAGGCTCAAACTGACTTGCTGGCCATCTTGCTCTCTATCCAAGGGAAGATGGAGTAGCTTCAACGTCAGGTACAGGAGCAGGCGAAGCGGGTGAACCAGATCTACGCACTTCTGACGGGCCTAACGCACCTCCAGTCGTAATGGGTACGAACATGGAGGAGCAACCCTTGAAGATCCTTGCGGTGAATGTGAATTCACTTATTAGGATCGAGCGAAGAGCCGTATTCTTTAAGTTGCTAAAAGACCAAACCCCTGATGTGCTTATGGTTAGCGAAACAAAGATATCCCAGAAGCACAAATTGGGGCACAATAAACACAATATTGTCAGAAGAGACCGACCCAACTCCACACAAGGAGGAGGTGTTGCGATCTTCATACGCAAACAACTGCAATTTAAAGTTATGTACAGCGGTGAAGTGCGAAGGTGCCAGGAGCTGGAAGCGTGTATCGTGTGCACGTAGTGGAAAGAGAATGTACTTGGTCGCACTCTATGCACCTTTATTTATTTCAGAGCTCGAGACACTTTTTCGATTCCTAAGGCTGGAGTCGGAGGAGAACTATTTCATCATGGCCGGAGATCTTAACGCCAAACATAGAGATTGGGGAAATAACACACTTAATCCTAGAGGGAACCTACTATTCAATTGATGGGGTCGGCACAGTGTCGAGTATAAACTCGATTTGAAGCTACAAATAGTCCGTCGTTTCCTAGAAGCGGCTCCTATCTGGATCTTATGCTGTTCGACGTACGGTTACAACTGACCAACATGGACCGACAAACTATAAACTGCCTGCACACATTTGTGTATGACAGCGACCATTGCGGACTCAGTGCCGTAATAACGATTCCCAACGAAATTGCGGAGTTGGAGGAGTTTGTCCAAACGTATTCCTACAATTTTGACAAGAGCATTCTCCTTGAATTCGCTCTACCCACCGTCCAATAGGAATCTGTCAAACGAGGAGATTGACTGGTACCTAAAACAAATGGACGAGACAATTAAACGAACTATGGACAATACCATACCTCGGTATCAACATTCTGACAATGCAGACATATTCCGTAATGCAACAATTGAAGCACTACACCAACACAAAAGTAGAGACTAAAAACCTTGTACAGAAAATTTACTGACAGACAAAACTTAGAGGTTAGGACGCTGAAGTCGTTGATTAAAAACCTCCAGAAATTAATTAGAGACAATTACAGACTTTCTGTAAATTTGCATTGTAACAACAAAATTCAGGCTGTGAAATCCAACAACCCGAGTATGTTCCCGCAAATAAATAAAATATTTCGGAGCAATAATCAAAACGACCTTCCGTGTGTTAAGATCCCCCGAACGACGAACAATGGACGAATACTTATAACAGTAGGTATAGATCCAGATAACGCAGTAGAGGATGACAACTTCTTTGTGATCGAAGATCCGCAGGAGAAGGTAGAGGCTATAGGAGCGACTTTCCAGGAAGTGTACAAGGTAAATGATACCATTTGCCCGAACCACGACCTGGAAAATCGCGTCCTTGTGAACAACTTCTACCTTCGAAATGATATAGAGCACTGGCGATCCGAGAACATAGGTTTTACCGAGATAAATGACGATAACATGGCAAATAATGTCATCGCCGATGAAAGGGTACATCCCCCGTACATATCGAAGGTGGAGCTCCAAACGAGCTTCGACTCATTGAGGAGGAAAAAGTCTGTAGGAATCGACGGAGTGTCGAACATTGTGCTTCGACATCTCCCTCTAGAACCGGTGGACATTTACACCACTCTGTTTAACAATGCGCTGAATAATGCACATTATCCTGCGCATTGGAAAACAGCAGCGATACTACCCATCCCCAAACGGGGTAAGGACACCTCCAATCCGGCAAATCTCCGGTCGATAAGTCTCCTTCCGAATATCAGCAAGGTATTCGAAAAAGTGATCAATAGAGCCCTGCTTCAGTGGACTGAGAACAGTAATATAATTCCGGATAACCAATTCGGTTTTAAGGCGGGGCATGATACAATACATGCCGCGTCCAAACTGGTATCGGATATCCAATGGAACAGAAGCAAGAACCAATGCACGGGTGCCTGCCTGATTGACGTGGAGAAGGCCTTTGACACCGTATGGTTAGAGGGACTATACAGATCAGGACCAAAAATTGAAGTCACTGGAATTCTCTTGCAACGTGACTTCGATAAAATTCAGCGATATTGCGATGGCTGGAAGTTGAAGATCAACTTCCAGAAATCGGAAACCATTCTTTTTAGGACGCCGTTGTCTGGTGCCTCTAGGGATACCAGAAAGAATTGGCGAAAGTTCTCAGTCATTGGACCGCACGGACAGCCACTTGTGAGTCGAAGTGTAGTCCGATACCTGGGGCTCTGGTTAGACCAACATCTATATTTTAACAAACATATAGATGCTGCTCTGACCAGAGCCAAAGGTGCTTTTGCCCTTACAAAGAGACTTTTTTATAGCAAGCAACTCGATGCAATGGTAAAGGTAATCTGCTACATGGCCCTCATCCGGCCCATGCTCGTATATGGATGCCCCGTGTGGTTCAATGTGGGAGCAAGCTTGTTGGAAAAGATTCGGGTGTTTGAGAGGGCTTGCCTGCATTTATATAGAACACAACAACAAGAGTGGATAATTTCGTTATCAAGCTGATTCGAAGGCACGTTGCAAGAGCAATGAGCTCGACGAACAACCTGATATCCGGGGCTCATTACCCCAATTACGAGTATCATGAGAGAGTGCGTCTTAACGGCTTTGTTCCCCCAGAGGCGTTCCTCTATTTTGATGAGAAAGGTCTGATCCAGGACAGATTGGCGGTTCCGCTAATCGTAGGCGACTCAACTACGACAGAAACGTTGCACACGGCAGTGTGGAGCGTCTCCGGTTTAGTAGGGTGGTATCGGGTCGTGATGTTGAGGACGTACAACGTCAGTACGGTCATTTCTGGTGGCTAGCCGAAAGAGAGGAAACTCCTTCGTCGTTTCCCCCTAATCCAGGATAGCCTGTTGAATGTTTGAAGTTGGCTGTTTGTTGTTCATGGCCGATTTACATAGTTTAAGGTTTAGGTAGTTTAGGTAGGTTGTAGGTAATATAAAAAAAAAAAATATATATATATATAAATTCACGGCACTTAGATGCAAAAATACCAAAAACAAAAAAATCACAAAAGACACTTAAAAACCTTAAAAAAAAAAAAAAACAGCATTCGATAAAAATAAATCAAAAAAAATTAAAAAAAATTTTTTTAAAAAAACAACAAAAAAAATTTCATTTACGTATAAAAATACGTAAGATAGAATAAGATAGGCTAATTTAGAATAAGGTATTTTTAAGATTTATTTTAAGGAAGATTGTAAGTTTTGTATAAGATTATATATATAAGATTCAAAAATGAGTTAACATACTAAGTTTTTTCCATTTATTTAACATTTTTCTTAGTATCAATAGATAATTGAATAATAAAATAAATAAACAAATAAAGTCAGTGACGTCGGAAAGTATTAGGTTTAACTTAGAGCGCCCGCATAGGGCCAGTAAGTTAGAATAAATATAGTTAAGTTAGTTAAGCTAGTTTTAAGCGTTTTTTTGTCTAGCTATAAGTTTAATGAAGTAATAATAAAAATGCATTAAAAATGAATGAATGAAAAAATCACTGTAATAAATATTAGACTAAATAATATTGGGTCAATAACTTAATTCGTGCGGTTTGCTAAGAGATGGCGTAACTTGTATTATTCCATTGGAACATGCGTTGGAAAGCTACTGTCATTGTACGTCATTTCAGTATATGTCATTCATTTGAAGGGTAAACAACAATAATTTTTTTTCACTCAAATATGTCGAACTTTGTGCCTGAAAAAGTGTTTTTGCGGGGAGTTCTTCTTCATTACTTTAATATGAAGAAAACTGCTGCCGAAAGTCATCGTATTTTGGTGGAAGTTTATGGTGAACATGCGCTAGCTGAGCGAACGTGCCAAAAGTGGTTTGCACGATATAGAAGTGGTGATTTTGGCTTGGAAGACGATGGACGTCCTAGGCAGCCAAAAAAGTTTGAAGATGAAGAACTGGAAGCATTACTCTATGAAGATTGTTGCCAAACACAAGAAGAGATCGCAGAATCTTTGGGTGTCACTCAAGCAGCCATTTCAAAACGTTTAAAAGCAGCTGGATATATTCAAAAGCAAGGAAATTGGGTTCCACATGAACTCAAGCCGAGAGACGTCGAAAGGCGGTTTTGCATGTCCGAAATGCTGCTGGAACGCCACAAAAGGAAGTCATTTTTGCATCGGATTGTTACTGGTGATGAAAAATGGATCCATTACGACAACCCCAAGGGCAAAAAATCATATGTGAAACCCGGCCAACCAGCCAAATCAACGGCAAAGCCGAATATCCATGGCGCGAAGGTAATGCTCTGTATTTTGTGGGATCAGAAGGGTGTGCTGTATTATGAGCTGCTAAAACCGGGTGAAACCATCAATGGACAACGCTACCGAACACAATTAATCCGTTTGAAGAGAGCAGTAGCCGAAAAACGCTCGGAATATGCGACCAGACACGAGGCAACAATTTTCCATCATGACAACGCTCGGCCCCACGTCGCTATTCTGGTTAAGAACTATTTGGAAAACAGTGGATGGGAAGTTTTACCCCACCCGCCTTATAGCCCAGACCTTGCCCCTTCTGACTACCATTTGTTCCGGTCGATGCAGAACGCCTTCACTGAAATACGGTTCACATCAGAGCAGAATATCAAAAATCGGCTTGATTCATTCTTGGCTGCCAAGCCGGCGCAGTACTTTTGGGATGGGATCCACAAATTGCCAGAAAGATGGGAAAAAGTCATATCTTCAGATGGGCAATACTTTGAATAATACTATTGTACATGTTTTTCTTAAAAAAACGTTCAAATTTTGACAAAAAAAAACCGCACGAATTAAGTTATAAACCCAATAGTTTTATGAAATGGGGCCTAGGTTTCACCGAAGGATAAATTTTCAGCAAGATAATGCACCATCCCGAAAAAACGATGTAATGGTTTTTAGATCAAAACATTCAGGTCTTGAAGTGGCCAGCTGAATCACCAGACCAGAACCCGATTCAACACCTGTGGGCAGTTCTAAAAAAGAGGACAAAGAACAATAATCCGATATTCTTAGTAGAATGGGAAAAAATCAGCTCGGAAGAATGTTTTCATTTAGTTGCTAATTTTGCTCAATACATATATGCATATACGAGGGCAAGGTGAAAAGTTCCTGAAATGACACAGATATGGCGTTCCAATCAGCAAAAATTTATGTTTGCTGCCTGGGTGCACTTCTCATTAGTTCGTATGACAAGTTTCAACTTGTTCTCTCAAGCAGTTTCTTTACAAGAATTTTTGTAGTAGACGTCTTGCGTGTTTTTCGTTAAAATGGATAAGCTTGAATATCGTGCGGTGATAAAATTCTTCGTTTTGGATGGGTTAACCGCTAAGGAAATTCATCCAAAATTGACAAAAGTTTACGGGGACTCTGCTCCTTCCATGTCAACCATTAAAAAGTAGGCAGCTGAATTTAAACGTTGTCGCACGTCCCTCGAAGATGACCCACGTGAAAGACGCCCAAAAACCGCAAAAACACTCGAAACCATAGAAAAAATGCATGATATCGTGTTGGACGATAGGCGAGTGAAGGTGAGTGAGATAGTTGAGGCTGAGTGTATATCGGAAGCACAAAAACTTAGGGATGCGAAAGCTCTGCCGCATTTTCTGAATGCCGATCAAAAGCAAATGCGTAAACGCTTTTCGCGGCAATATTTGGATTGATTCAATAGGGATCCGACCGATTTTGTGCGTAATTTGTCACCATGAATGAGACATGGGTTCACTACTACACGCCAGAAACGAAACTGGCCAGAGTGTTTTGGGATGCGAAAGGGATTCTTTTAATTGATTCCCTTGAGAAAGGCAGAAGAATTACAGGCGAATATTACTTCAACCTTCTTGACCAGCTGGATGCCAAAATTCGCGAGAAGCCTGGCTTGAAGAAGAAAAAAAATCATCTTTCACCAGGACAATGTACCTGTACACAAGTGTGCGTTGGCGATGAAAAAACTGCGGGATTTGGGGTACGATTTGCTCGGCCAACCCCCCTATTAACCTGGTTTGGCACCCTCATACTTCCATCTGTTCCCAAACTTGAAGGAATTTGTTTCTGGGAAGCGCAGAAGTTAAGAGGTGATGAATATTTTCACAGCGTTCCAGACTCTCACTTCCGAGAAGGAATACTGATGTTAGAAACGCTGGACCAAGTGTGTTGAAGTCAAGGGAGATTATGTAGAAAAATAAAAATTTTTTCAACTGAAAATCGCAGTCTTTCATTGTCAGACCGAAAACTTTTCACCTTGCCCTCGTATGATTAAGCTCTTGTACGCGCTGCTGAGATGGTGGTTGTTGTTGGTTACTGAATTAATGATTTTGGAAGTGATGGGAAGTCTTCGATGTTGCTGCAGTTAAATGATTTTTTTATTGCTGCAATATTTTCCCGCTAGGAAATGGAGAAAAGTGTGCGAGGACTTTTTGAGACACATTTTCTTTGATTTGCACATGCTTCGCGCAACGTTCACATGATTCATCAGTAGATTTTGCACAACCAGTTTTCACATTGCAATGCTTTTCACCATGGCCATATATTTGGCAGTTGTGGCACTGGGTCATTTCATTTTTAATACGTCGCGAGGTTGGTATTCCCGTCTGTCTTGTGTGCGGAAAATTGATTTAATGGTTTTGCGGAGTTCGTCTAAGTGAACCATCTGTAGCGGGATGAGATTGGAGAGCACTCCAAAAATTACCAATAAGCGGCACTTTAGGAGTAATTATTCTTCTATTTATTTGCTGAGGATATAGAATCCTCGAAAGTGTTAAAGCGAGGCTAAGAAATATTGTTTTTTGTTTTTTTAATTATTCCCATAAACATAATTACCGGTTTTCAGTTTGAAGATAAAAATTTGTGTTTTCAATTTAAGTATATCTGCAAATTAAATAATAACAAATATAATATTAATAGTTCTGTTACAAATTTTTTGTTTTATTCTAACGAAAAAGTGAGAGACTTGACTAATTGAAAATGTTGTAGATTATAACTGAAATACTGTTATAATCTATTGGCAATAAGCTGAGATAAGTCGTTTAACACCATAATCAGCTCAAAAGAATAACGTCGTGTAGTGTTTATATTTTCCAAATTCATTTGCAGAGAATCACATGTAAACGTGGCCCTTTGTTAAGTGTTTAGCCGTGCGTTGCAGCAACTTTTCACCTTCATTCGTCTAGTTAGCATTGCCTACAAAACTCTATTCATCGGTAATTGCTCCAATCACGGTCCAAGTTTTTGTTTGCTGAACTTATCCTTTTTCGACTTATTTTTTGGTCCGCAACCTGCGTTTTATTGCACTTGTATTCCTTTTTTTAAAGTTGTTCCTTCGCATGCTTGAGAGTTAGTCCTTCTCGAACAGTTCGCAGAGGACTTTCTTTCCTCTATTATATAGCTTGGTCCATTTTTTCACAAAAGAAATTGATGTTTTTCTGTACTTTGCTGCCTGTCATTTCTGGACCTTATGGATGTGTCAGCACAAATACTATTTCAAAACGTCTATTATACGCTCAACTCATTGGGGTTGGTCACGATATCCCGACTCACAAAATCCCGTTTACAAAATCCCGTTTACAAAATCCCGTTCTCAAAATCCCGGAAACCAGAAAGCATATGCTTTCAGATTCTCATGCATTTGAATGACTTATATAGTGTAACCAGATAAGAACGATAGTAAAAGAAATTTAAATAAAACAACAACGGTGTGAGACATCAAATTGATTCTGACTTTATTTTTAAGCTACATTCATGCCATTATGTATGGAATATTTGAAGTGAAGTTGCTTATGAACCCAGAGTTGGTTTAAATTGTAATTTATGAACGCATTTCTGTCTTTAATTTTATCTCAAATTGTTTTAGCTTGTTCTTCGTCATTTTGGTGTCAGATTGATTTAAAAAACGTTCTTTTAGAGCGATAGAACTGTTCCTTAAAGGGATATTTGTAGCATTTCAAGTTTATTTAGAGGAGGTCCAAATTTCTATTTGATTAAGACTGGAGGCTCCGGGAATTTTCGTCATAGGAAAATTATTTCATAATTCGGTTTCCCACTACTATGCCGAGATTATTTTCACTTTTAATTTTGAGTTATGTCTTGCAGACTAATGTATCTTAACAGTACTTGGGTGGCCCGCTTCGCGGGATAAAAGGATTTCACACTATGGGACATCTCTTCGACTCATACACCGGACGACCATCGGCCTCACATGCAGGTACTCAGGGCGCCGCTACGCGGCATATAACCAAATTTGTATATGCACTTTTCATTTTTTAAAAACACATGCTTGAAGATAATAGTTTCTGGAAACATATTTCCAAAAAAATCAAAAATCAATCAAAATATAATGATTTTAATTAGCAACCGCAAAGGCATTCGGTATTTCTCGTACTCCGACCACTCAGTTAAAGAAAAAACTCCTAAAAGAAAAGTATGGCAATACGAGGAAGCCAACTGGAGCGGCCTTAATAGCTTCTTTAGGAGTTTTAACTGGTCGCTATGCTTCCTCAATAGCGACGTGGATGCCGCTGCTGATATGATCACTAACACCATACTCTTAGGTATGAATGACTTTATTCCTAACAGAATAAAGAGCATTAAACCTAAGGCAAACTCGGGGTTTGGCCAGAGCTGTAAAGAGGCTTTCAGGTTGAAAGAAGTAAGTTTTCGGTCTTATAAAGCCAACAAATCTGAGGAAAACCGAAGGAAGTTTAAACAAGCCAGAAAAGACTGCAATGCCGATATTCGACTTGTAAAATTCTTACATGACCAAAAATTGAGGCAAAAAAACCTACAATGTCCCAAAGGTAGTAAAAGTTTTTGGTCATTCGTCAAAAATATTAAAAATTCTGCTTCGTCTGCCACGCTCATTTACAATGACATTCCAGCTGTCAGCTCCTTAGACAAAGCTAATCTGCTTGCTGCTCACTTTGCAGTGAGCTCCACGCTGCCAGATATTGCTTTGTCTCCACCTGTATTTGAGAGCGTCAAATTTTCCTTGGGACAAGTCCACTTTCGCACTCGTACAGTTGCAGGAGTATTCAAAGGTCTTAACATACACAAATCCGCTGGTCCAGATGGTATCCCCCCATAGTTCTGAAGAGGTGTTCTTCTACGCTGGCAAAACCTCTGCGTAAGCTTTTCTGTCCATCCTACTTTTCAGGGCAGTTTCCGAGTAGATGGAAAAGAGCATTTGTCCAGCCCGTTCCCAAAAAAGGCGAATCTTCCTCCCCGTCCAATTAATTCCCGACCCATTGCACTTACGTCCCTTCTTTCCAAGGTCATTGAAACGCTGATAAATAGTCAGCTTATGAAATATCTCGATTCACGAAAACTCCTTAATGACCGGCAGTATGGTGTTCGTAGCAACAGGTCCACTGGTGATTTGATGCATATCGCACCGAGAAGTGGAACCAATCTCTCCATCACTTCGGCGAAACCAAGATGGTTGCGCTTGATATTTCAAAGGCATTTGACAGAGTTTGGCATCAGGCTCTTTTGTCGAAAATGCGTGCATATGGCGTTGTTGAGTCTCTTCTTCAATGGATTAGAAATTACCTTTCGGGGCGTTCAATACAAGTTGTTTTGGACAGCTTCAAGTCTGCAATTCACCAAATAAATGCTGGTGTTCCCTAAGGGTCTGTTTTGCCTCCGACTCTTTTTTTTTTATTTTTATAAATGATCTCTTGTCTGCAACTTCTAATCCAATCTATTCCTTCGCTGATGACAGTATCCTCAGTTTTTCATATTCGTTCCCTAACTCACGTCCTTGCTCTTCGGCCGTAGAAGGAGAACGACAACGTATGTTAAACACATTAAATTCCGACCTGGACAGCATAATTAAATGGGGTTCAACCAATAGAGTGGAATTTAATGCTTCCAAAACACAATGCTGTCTTCTGTCTCTCAAGCGAAACCAAAACCCTCAACCATTATCCATGGATGGTACTTGCATCATTGAAACCGAAAGTCTTGGCATTCTCGGCATGTGTATTAATAATCATCTTCGATGGAATGATCACATATTCGAGGTCGCCAAAAATGCTGCAAATTGTCTAGGCGGTGCAAGAAATATTTTACCCCGTCTGATCTGGCCTCAATTTATAAGGCATTCATCCGCCCTAAGCTAGAATATAACGCCCATATCTGCTCTGGTGCACCCAAGACTGTTCCGCACATCTTTGATAGGGTACAAAATCGCGGGTTAAAACTTATAGGTGATATAGAGACATAGTGAATTACATTCATTCACAAGAACATCGGAGAAATGTCTCCTGTCTCCCAGCTGCATTCCTCCCCTTCAAAACTTCACCCGCAATACGCGACATGCTTCGAATGCACATCAGTTCACCCTAAAGCCTAACTTCGGCCGTACTGTTAAATATAGGGATTCGTTTATAAGCCGAATGACACGAATGTGGAATGATCTACCAAGCTATGTATTTCCCCATCACTACAACCTTCAAACATTTAAAGCCAACGTGCATAGGCTTCTCCTCTGTTCCTCTTCTCCCTTTCCTTAAAAGCAGTATAAAGGTATTCATATTCCTTTTGGCGCGCGCGAATTATAAAAAAAAAAAAAATAATTAAGACAGGCTTGTTTGAAACAGCTGTATATAAATATTTTTGTTCGATATATACATCCCTGACCACGCTTATAGACAAGTTGTCAATAAAAAGATACTGCATCAAACTAACACGGATTACAGTCTGCTGATTGCTGTTTGGAGGTATGGCATGACCGAGTACGAAGAAATATATATTATTCGCTAACTACATAGAATGTACCTAAACTTTTTAAGTCTGATTGTAGGTGTGTAGCTGAATACTCGAACCTACACAACCACAGCTGGGTGAACTTCAGCGAGTCATGTCCTGTTGATCTGATTGGCTTAAATCTGCGTCTCAGAAGTCTACAATAATTTTTCAGAAGGAGGACGTGCGGCGGACGAATTCTCTCGATGAAATCAACGGCGAAGGATCTGGCCGTCCAGGTTGGGGGTTATGATTCGGGGTAACTGCTCTATCATGGTTCTTCTAGCTACTAGTTACGAAGCAATAACAAGCCTCGGAAAAGAAGCAGCGCTTATTTGGATGCGGTTTTGTCATCAGAGGTAGACTTAAGTAAGAAGTGTTGAGCGTTAGGAATGTGAGCGAACACCAGATGACAATAATGGCACAATTCGAAAACATCAGCCTAATATGCGCTCACATCGCCACAGTATAAGCACGACGTGAACAGAAATTGTTTTTATGACTCCTCGGCAGGACTTACGACCAATATCCACGTTATGACAACATCTCCGGAAAGGGAACTCAGGCTAATCGACTTTGCGGCGTGATTGATACAAAACTCTCTTCCAATATTTCGAATGAAGAGTGCCGCCAAGTGCACACAGAGACCCTTTGAACTGTATCAACCACAGATATATTAGTATCCTCTACACCGCGTATAATACGAGTATATAATCTGTCATATTATGTGAACGCCTCAAAATTTTTGTCAACAATCTGATTAGTCCGTATCAGTGTGGTTTTAGACCAGGAAAGACCATTTTTCATCCATTTTTAATGGATTCTTATTAAATTCTAATTCATTATAACTTAGTTGCTAGACAAAAAAAGGTTAAAACTAGCTTAACTAACTTAACTATGTTATTCTAACTTACTGGCCCTATGCGGGCGATCTAACCTAAGCCTAATATTTAAAACTATATTTTTCGACGTAACCTAACTTTTTATTTATTTCATTTCTTTTATTACTAATAACTAATGATTACTAAGAACAATTTTAATTAAATGGAAAAACTTAGTAAATTAACTTTATTGTTTGTGTTTGTTTCTCATATAAATACGTTTTTTTTTTTTTTTTTTTTCTTAGATCCAAGTCTGTATTCTTCTTCTTTTTTTTTTAAATAAAAATGCACTAAAAAAAACTATCTAAAACCAAGCTAGGTAAACCGGCCATAGAAAAAGGTGCAAACTTCAAACACGCTACCCTGGGTTATGGGGAAACAACGATATAGTTCCCTCTCTCGTGGTGCCTGTAATTGGGATAATAAGCCCCAGAGATCATCGAGCTAATTGCTCCTACAATGTGCCTTCGAATCAGCTTGATCATGAAATTATCCACTCTTATTAGGTTAGTCCTGTTGTACAGGACCTCATTGGGATAGAATTTTATGTACTGGGACTCTGGTGTTCTGTATAAATGAAGGCAAACCCTCTCAAACACTGGCATTATTTCCAATAAAGCTTGCTCCCAAGCTGATCCACACGGGACATCCATATACGAACATGGGCCGGATAAGGGCCGTGTAGCAGATTACCTTTACCCTTCCATCGATTTGCTTGCTATAAAAGTCACTCTGTAAGGGCAAACGCACCTTTGATTCTGGCCAGAGCAGCATCTATATGTTTGTTAAAATATAGATATTGATCTAACAAGAGCCCTAAGTATCTGACTACACTTCGACATGCAAGTGGCTGTCCGTGCGGTCCCACGGTTGAGAACTTTCGCCAATTCTTTCTGGTATACCTAGAGGCACCAGACAACGGCGTCCTAAAAAGAATGGTTTCCGATTTCTGGAAGTTGATCTTCAACTTCCAGTCATCGCAATATCGCTGAATCTTATCCAAGCACCGTTGCAAGAGAAGTGCAATGACCTCGATTCTTTGTCCTGATCTGTACGCTACCAAGTCGTCTGCGTACGCTACGGCATGGTGAAGTGATCCTATGAGATCGCTCGTGTAAATGTTGAAAAGGATCGGTGAATTCACCGCACCTTGTTGCAGACCGTTTTTAATTTGAAAAGTTCCAGCAGAAGTCACATTGCCATTTTTCACAACGAACTGTCTACTGGTGAGCATGTTGTAAAGTACGTATAGCAGTGGTTTGCTTATGCCCAGCCTGTTCAGCTTATAGAAGAGTCCCTCTAACCACACGGTGTCGAAGGCCTTCTCCACGTCAATCAGGCAGGCACCCGTGCATTGGTTCTTGCATTTGCTCCATAGGATATCCGATACCAGTTCAGACGCGGCATGTATCGTATCATGCTCCGCCTTAAAACCGAATTGGTTATCCGAAATTATTTTATTGTCCTTAGTCCACTTAAGCAGGGCTCTATTGATCACTTTTTCGAATACCTTGCTGATGTTCGGAAGGAGACTTATCGACCGGAGATTTGCCGGATTGGAAGTGTCCTTACCCCTTTTGGGGATGGTTTGTATCACTGCTGTTTTACAATGCGCTGGATAATGTGCATTATTAAACAGAGTGGTGTAAATGACCACCGCTTCTGGAGGGAGATATCGAAGCACAAATTTCGTTATTACTTCGATTCCTACTGATGTCTTCCTTCTCAATGAGTCGATGATCGCTTGGAGCTCTACCTTCGATATGAACGGGGGATGTATCCTTTCACCGGCGATGACATTATTTGCCACTTTATCGTCATTGAACTCGATAAATTATGTTCTCGGATCGCCAGTGCTCTATATCATTTCGAAGGTAGAAGTTGTGCAAAAGGACGCGATTTTCCAGGTCGTGGTTCGAAGTACAAATGCTGCCATTCACCCTATACACTTCCTGGAAAGTCGCTCCTAGCCTCTACTTTCTCCTGCGAATCTTCTATCAAAAAGAAGTTGTCACCATCGACAGCATTCTCTGGATCTAGACCCGCTGTTACAAGTGTATGTTCGTTGTTCGTCGTTCGGGGGATCATAGGACACGGAAGTACGTTGATGTTACTTCTCTGAAATTTTTTATTTATTTGCGGGATATACTAGGGTTGTTGGCTTTTACCGCTAGAATTTTATTGTTCCAGTGCAAATTCACTGTCAGCTTGTAATTCTCTTTTATTAATATTTGGAAATTTTTGATCAGCGACTTTAGCGTCCTTACCTCCGGGTTTTGTCTGTCAGTAAACTGTCTGTACAGGGTTTTTAGTCTCGACAGCAGTCTACTTTTGTTTTAATCTAGTTGCGTTTTGAAATATATTTACGTTGTCGTACTGTCCATAGTTCGTTTAATTGTCTCGCCCATTTGTTGTAGGTACCAGTCAATCTCCTCGTTTGACAGATTCCTATTAAACGGTGGGTAGAGCGAGTTCGAGGAGAGTGCTCTTGTCAAATTTCTGGAGAAGGGAGTCCAACCTGTCCTACTATAATTGTAGGGGTACGTTTGGACAAACTCCTCCAACTCCGCAATTTTGTTATTACGGCACTGAGTCTGCAATGAGATCCAGATAGGTTCCGCTTCTAGGAAACGACGGACTATTTGTTGGTTTCAAATCAAGACTGTGCCGACCCCACCAATTAAATAGTAGAATCCCTCTAGGATTAGGTGTGTTATTACCCCAATCTCTATGTTTGGCGTTTAGATCCCTGACCATGAGTTAATAATTCTCCTCCGACTCCAGCCTTAGGCATCGAAAATGTGTCTCGAGCTCTGAAATAAATAAAGTAGATTGAATAGCTTCAGGTCCATAGAGTGCGATCGATCATGTACATCCTCTTTCCACTATGGAGAGGGATGCTTACAATACACCCTTCCAGCACCTGAAACCTACACAATTCACCACTGTACACTACCTCAAATTGCAGTTGGTTCTTGGGTCGATCTCTTCTTATAATATTGTATTTATTGTGTCCCAATTTGTGCTTCTTGGATAGCCTTGTTTCGCTAACCATAAGCACATTAGGTGTTTGATCTTCTAACAACTAAAATAGTACGGCTCTTCGCTCGATCCTAATCAGTGAATTCACATTCATCGCACGAATCTTTAAGGGTTGCTCCTCCATGTTCGTACCCTCTACGACTAAAGGTGCGCTGGGCTGACCAGGAAAATCCACCACGGATCAGATGTTCATATTGCAGCAGATCTTGGAAAAACGCAGGAATTCCACATCGATACTCACCATATAGAGATGAGCTATACAGAGCACGGAAACTTCATTTAAGATGGCGCTGGAGTCCGGGATGGATCTTGGTCACCAGCCAGCTCGATCTTGTGATAGCTGCCTCCAATTTTGAACACGAAGTTGGTTCAAATCCCTTTTCACTTGTGTTCGCCACCTTTGGTGAAGTCTTTCTTTACCGCGTCGTCCTTCCGGAATGGATTCCAATCATCCATTTCATGTCCATTCGCTCTACATGATCTATCGTCTCAGGTCATGAATTCGAATACTACTGACTAGTCCTTGTCGTTGTACAACCGGTATAGTTCGTTGTTATATCTTCTCCTTCATTCCCCGTCGACACAAACGGAACAAAAAAAAACAAGCGAAATATTTTTCTTTCAAAACAACTAATGATGTTTTCATCCGCCTTTGATAATGTCCATGCTTATGCGCCAGAGATAATATATTTATTTATTTATTTATTTATTTAGCTTAATTCAAGCAGAACTTAATAACTACACTAAAACTATACTATTACTAAACACAACTTAAGACTAAGGCTAAGTACTTAAAAACTAAACTTAAAACTAAAACTAAAGTTATTAGGGCGGAGGAGTGGAAGTGGAATTCTGGAGGGCGTTTCTAAGTGCAAATCTGCTGCAGTGAAAATCAAAAGAGCTGTGCGCGCCGTTGGCCAAACGTAGCATTCTAGACATTGGCTCGTTACAACCAAAGTCACAGAAGGGACGAGCTCGTCAGAGATGAAATAGGATCTAGGGCCTGGAAGACGCTTTCGGGAATATGTAATAGCTTGACATTTTTTGACGTTGAGCTGAAGAAAAATTTTTTGACACCAGGTTGAAAAGTTGTTCAAGTCAGCTTGAAGTGGGCAAGAGTCGGCGGGGTTTAATATGTGCCTGAAGATTTTTATGTCATCAGCGTAGATGGATAGATAAGAGTCTTTGATGATGAAGTCAACGTCGTTAATTGACAAAATGAAAATCAAGGGACCAAGGTGGCTACCTTGAGGGACCCCGGAAGTGGCTTTAATGGGGTCGGATACAGCCGATCTAAATAGTATTTTGTATTGGCGTTCCTCAAGATAGGATTTAATCCACCCAATGAAACTCAGTTGGAAGCCAAGGGATTTGAGTTTAAAAAGAATGATTCTGTGCGAGATTTTATCGAAGGCCTTACTAAAATCTGTGGCAATTACATCAACTTCTTTGCCATCCTCTAATGCACACAGAGTCGTAGATACGAATTCCGTTAAGTTAGTAGTTGTTGACCTTCCCTTAAGAAATCCGTGCTGGTTAGGGGAAAAGATAGACTTACAATGGAAGAACATTGTATCGTAAATAATGCTTTCAAAGAGCTTAGGAACGCAGGAGAGTTTAGCAATGGGCCGGTAGTTGGAGATTTCATTCTTGGGACCCTTTTTGTGAAAGGGAATTATGTAAGAGCTCTTCCAAAGCTTGGGGAAGACTCCTTGTGCGATAGATATCTGGAAGAAAGCCGTGAGGGGTTGGGCCAGATGGTTCAAACAATTTTTCAGTACTATTGAAGGGATACCATCATGACCAGGAGAGTATTCGTTTTTGAGTTTTTTTATCTTTTCTTTCACGTGTTCCACGGTTATGTCAACGGAGACTAACGAGGTTTGGGCACAGCTTCTCATGTACGAGAAGTATTCAAGATCAACTTCAAGCCCATGGTTGCTAAATGATTGGCTGAAAAAGTGGGCAAATAAATTTGCGATTATCTTAGGATCACCGGAGGAAGTGTTAGACAATTTTAAAGTAGCTGGATAGTTGTCAGATTTTCTTTTTGTGTTGATGAATTGGAAAAATCGTTTCGGATCGGAGATCATGGTATGCTGGATTTGGTCTAAATATTCGAGATATAGAGATTCACAGAGTTCGGAAAAGTGGGTATATGCGTGGAGGTAATTGGAAAAGTCAGAGTGCGAACGAAATTTAAGGTACGTGTGCCAAAGTTTATTTCTTCTATTGCGAAGCGAGCGCAATTCTTTGGTGAACCAGGGTGGGGACGACGAGGAGTTCTTCTGGAGCACGAATGGGACGGATTGTGTGAAATAGTTGAAGATTTCGGCGTAGAACAAAGCGAGAGCACCGTCGATAGTAATTCTAGGATTTTCAAAAATAACATTGAAATTAACGTTCGTCGAGTTGTCTACCTAAGTAGTTAGTAACGCCGCTTAACTGGTAAAGGCTGGAGTCAGAGACACAGTCGATGAATAGGACCTCCTTATCTGAGGAGGGATTTGTAGCGGCAAAGTGAGTCTCATCGTCAGAAAGAACCCATCGAAGATCTGGGAAATTAAAATCCCCCAAAATTATGACGACGTCGCGGGGGTCTACAATGTTAAACAGCGAATCAATCGCATCAATGGCAAGTTGGTAGCATTGGATTGGTTGAGATGGACGAATGTAGCAGCAGAGGATGTAGATGTTGCTACCAGCGATAGTTATTTTGACGCAAATGAACTCGAAATTAGCGGTGTGCGAGGTTTTAAAGAGTGTGGAGTCGAGGCGATTGTGTATTACCAAGAGAACACCGCGACCAGAGGAATTATCATCATTTTCAAGACCATCGTCCCGAAAGACATTGAAGTCTGAGGTAAATAATTCGTTGCTATTATAATCACTGGACAGATTGGTTTCGTTTAGAGCAAAAACGTCGTAGGGGAGATTCTGTGAATTAAGAAACACCGAGGAGGTTTTAGTTCGAAGACCTCTTACGTTCTGGTAGTGTATGGACAAGCAATCAGGAGGCGTTAGATGTTGAGACGGGAACTGTTCAGGGGCGAAAGTAACTATTGAATTCGGCGCGAGTTCTTTTGAGGTGGGACCTGCGTTTAGAGGTTATGTAGGACGCGTAGGAGGTGAGATCGCTTGTTACCTGACGAGGTAGTATATTGAAGCTCTCATGAAATTGAACGGAAATTTTCATCAAAGCATGCTCATCAATTGGGAGACCTTCCTAGGAGATTAAGACCTTGATATTGGTGTTCGTTTTTCCATCAATACAAATGGAGTCAGCTTTATCATGTAATTAAGCAAGATAAAGACGGACGTTATCGTAAATTCTACGGTCTCTTAGACGTGACATTATGTAGCGGCCGTCATCTCCGGAATCTGCAAACTGTTTTGTAAGTTTGACAGTGGGAGGTAGCAGCGGATCTAAAAAGCTAGATGATGCGACGGTGGAGTTAGCAGCGCTGGTGTGTGAAGAGGTGGGTAAATTAGCGGAATTGTTAGGGGTAGTCAAAGAAGGGGCAGACGATATTGAGGGTGAAGGGTTAAGAGTGTGAGAGTGAATGAAGTAAGGGTGGCTGATGGAGTGAGCGTCCTTGGCAGCTGGAGTTTCGCTAGAAGGGGCAGACGATGATGAGGGTGAAGGGTTAAGAGTGTGAGAGTGAGTGAAGTTATTTTGGCTGACGCAGGGTGTGTCCTTGGCGGCAGGAGTTATGTTAGATGAGGCAGACGAGACGGGAGAGAGGTCAAAAGACACGCGGTTGAAAGCAGTTTTGTACTTAAAATCTGGAAATATGCCCATTTCGAGGGACCAGTTAGTATCGGATTTTGTATTTTTATTAGATGGCTGGGTTGAATGGGGGATGGGAGGATTATTGGATTTGCGAGAGGAGTAGGGTCTGTTATTGGGTCTGTTCGGTTTATTAGTTATGTTGTTAGACTTATTGATATGCTTATTGTTCGACTTATCTATCCAAAGGGTAATCGTCATTTTGCCGAGTGTGAGTGTATCCTTCAGAGAGTTGAAAAGCCAAGCGTATTTAGAAGGAATCATTACTTTAAAACAGCGAAACTTGTTGGGCGTTAAGCGAGTGATCGACAGGCATCTTACACCGGTGATGTAGAATTTCTTTTCGAAAAATTTGCGGACCCAGGATACGTTGGCTAGTTTCGGGGCACCTTTCAGCAAGTACGCGCAGTGCACTCTGTATTATGACGGGAAGCGTGGGTACTGGTGAGGTAATCGGAGTTATGTCTTGAAGCTGAGTGAAGTTTTTGGATTCTGCTATTCCATTCAGATACAGTCCAGAGCGCTCCGAATTTTTGTATTGTTGTAGCTTCAGTGGAAGTTGCGGCAGGAGATAATGTGGGTGAAACAGATCTGGCAAGTGGAGCTGGTACAGCAGGTGTAACGTCGAGATCAATGGCATTAAATAGTTCTTCTTGCAGGGACTTGTTATTAGGCGGCTGTTTGTCGCAGGAGATTAAGTCTAGTTTGCTAAAAGTGAACTTCAATTCTTCTCCGATATCGATGACAGCTAGCCTGGTCGAAGCCGATTCGTCTCTCAGAGATCTAAAGCAAAGTTCGATCTCTTCTACGCGTTTCGTGTGAACCGCCATATTAGAAGCCAAAGATTCGATTTTAACTGACTGGTTTGACAGGGACTCACTCATTAATTGCACGTTTGCATGAATTGAATTGCATAGGGATAGCTTAAGTTCGTCGATTTGGGTAACTAGGATGGAGAGAGGGCCGGTGACCTTAGCAAATTCTGCGTTAAGGTGGGATTTAGTGAGCGCGTCGCGGGATTTTTTAGAGGTCGATTCGTTGAGTTCCGTAAGTTGCATGTCAATATTTTGGAACTTAGACTTGATAATGAGGGTCACAATTATTGTCCGTGAGAGGACTTTGCTACTCAATTGCTTATTTTAGCACAAAGAATCAGTGGTTGGCAAGAGTAATTCTTCGCTTGATATCTGCGCTGGTGTCATTGTTTGAATTTACAGCGGAGTCTAATTAGACAGAGTCCGGAACTACCCCCCAAAATTGTAGCGGTCTATTGTGACACTCTGTCCAAGTCGCCGATGTCGATTATCCTTTTTGGATGACAGTACGAGTATATATTTTTTCTGCTGCGTTCTTCCAATTATGTCAATATCGTTGCCGTACGCGAGTAGGTCAAAGATCGTACCCCTGATGTCAGCTTTAGAATTTTGTACAATCCTTTCAAGTATGATGTTAAAGAAATCACATGACAGCGCGTCACCTTATCGTAGTCTTTTTCTGAAATCAAAAGCCTCGGTGATGTTGTTACCGACCTTGATGGAGCAGTGAGCATTCTCCAATGTCATCCTGCACAGACGGACGAGTTTGGCTGGGATACCAAAAATAAACATGACTTTGTATAACTTGTTTCTATAAACGCTATCATAGTTGACTTCGAAATCGATGAAAAGGTGATGAGTATCAATTTGGAATTTCTGGGTTTTTTCCAAGATCTGCCGGAATGTAAATATCTGATCTATGACGGACTTTACTGACATAAAATCACACTGATAAAGACTAATTTTTGACAAGAAGGCATCACTTAGGACTATGTTCTTTAAAATTGTTCACACCAATGAAGACAGAGAGGAGAATCAAAGATAAGAGAGGAAATGAAAGAGAGTGAGGTAATGATGCGCGTTAATTTTGAATCTTTGGAGGTTATAAGTATCTGGAAATACTGAGAAAGGCAAGTTATTTCACATTCGTATGGTTAAAAAAAATATCTTCGTAGGAGCTCCGGCCCAAACATGCGAGTTATATTCAAGTCTCGGACGAATGTAAGTTTTATAGATTGTAACCAAGTATGTGGAAGTGAAATAATATCGTTTACATATATTTCCGAGGCATCTACATAGTTCCAGCTTTAGCAGAATCTGTAATCTGCTGATTCAAACGAAGGTCATTATTTTGAGTTTGTCTACGTTAATATCCCGCTTCAGAGACAAGAGACAGCACTGGGTTTTTGACGCGTTTAACTCAACTCGGTTTTTTACACTCCAATTGACGATGTCATAGTTAAGTTCTGTGGACATTCGATATCGCTCGGTCTCGATGTCTTGAGGCCTTAGTCGTGGAGTCGATAAAGAATAAGTGAAGTCCAAAGTGCTGTTGTCGATAAAAAGTAAAAACAGGACCGGAGAGAGGACTGAACCCTGGGTTACACCAGCATTAGTTGAGAAGGGGGTAGAAATACAACTATCTTAATCCCCTTTGAGAAAATGTCACCAACACCATAATTGAAGCTTATTTATGAGAGCGATATGCCACACTCTACCTAAAGATTTAGATATATCAAGGGCAACTACTCGACATTCACCATAATGATGAAGGCATTGGTTGCATTTTTCGGATAGGTATACCAATAGGTCTCTTGTGGAACGAGATGCCAAAAACTATACTGCCGGTCACTAAGTAGATGGTTTTCCAGATATCTCATGAGCTGGACATTGATAATGCTCTTTATGACCTTGGAGCGGACTAACATTAGTGCTATGAGTTAGTAGTTAGAAGGGGTTTTATCGTCCTTTTTGTGAACTCGCTGAACGCAAGTTTCCTCCTATCTGGAAAAAATGCCTATGGACTACTATAGATGAAAGAGCTTACGTAGACGTTTGGCCAGGGTAGAAGAACACATCTTCAAAACAAAGGAAGAAATACCATCTGGAGCTGAAGATTTGTTACAATTGAGATCTTTAATGACTCGAGCTATCTAACAGGTTCGAACAAATATTTGTCCCAAAGAATATTCAGCCTGTTTCAACATAAAGAGAGCTATCAGGTAAGGTGGAATTTGTTGCAAATTTTGTTGCCAGCAGATTAGCTTTCTCCTTAGAGTTCGCGATATTGTTGTAGACAAGCGCTGGGATGGTCGATGCGGTAGAACCTTTAATTCTAACGAAAGAACGAATTCGATCCGATCTTTAAAGTGAAACAGAAACAGAATATTTATCCGAAAAAGAAGTTAAAAATAGATCTAGTGTGTTTTCGTCGTGACTGTGAACATCAGGTATGCGTCCAAGAACTGAGTCAAATTATTAAGCTCAGCAAAGATATCTGTGCCACGACTTTCAGGGGTTGTTGATATAAAACAGTGACACAATTAGTATTCTAGACATTAAAATCTCCTCCAATAAAGATTTTTTTGTGTGATTACGGGAAGAATATTTTTGTATGGACTCAGAAATTTAGTCGAAGTGGTTAAATGTCAATTTTTGTCTGAGCTCGGGCTTCTATACAGGAGGGAGAAGTGAATAATGTGGTTTCCTATTGTAAATTTGACCCAGAAAAATTGGAAGAAGGGGTCGTCATCTGAGCTTTCGAATTGGGGCTGCAGCTGAAAGTTCACTTCATTTTGAACATAAGCGGGATACCTATATGTGATCCAAATAATGGTACCAGTGTGTAACACTATGGCAAATTCACATACAATATAAAAAAAATTCACGAATTTACACTAACGAAGAAAATAAGTGCACGGAAATTTATAATATCGAAACTTATTGGGCCTGCATTGCAGAGTTAACATGTAAATATTTCGATTAAAAGTTAACGGACATTCATTTGCTCGCGTACAAAAAAAAAAAAAAAGAACAACGAAACAACATAGCAAACCACACACATGCCATTGATGCCAGGTCGGTAATCAACGATGTAGCAGCAGCGCCAGCAAAGGCTTGCATATATGCGTGGGGGAGTGGACGGACGGGTGGCGTCACTATATTGTTTTTAACGTTACTTTTTTTTTTAAATGTGTGA
The DNA here is from genome assembly GCA_963082735.1 of Pocota personata. NCBI lineage: Eukaryota > Metazoa > Arthropoda > Insecta > Diptera > Syrphidae > Pocota > Pocota personata. The sequence goes on along the minus strand of OY720429.1, from coordinate 100,553,493 downwards.
TTTATGAGTATTTGCGTAGTTATTACATATTTGCGTAATTATTAAATATTTGGTAATTATATATAAGCCAATTTTGTTCGCACTGAATTTTGAAAGTCGTTGAATCTTCACTTTTCAATGAAGAAGTAATTTGGCACACTTTACTCGTATGTACATGTGATTCAAAAGTTCTATGGGGAGCAGATCCCGCGACTGTGGCTGGCAGACCATGTTTATTAAGAAGGTCCCGTCTGCAAATACATTGTCGCAGCCTCTTTTGTTTGAAACGTCGACCGAAAACCCATCTCTTCCTGCCAAACAGCTCGAACTAGACTCATCAGTCCAAAGAATCCTTTTCCAGCTTGGGGTCGAATTATGACATCAGTTAACGAGTGAGTGAAATCCATACGCTATCGAGTGATCGAGTAACTTCATTGGGATGATCACATAAGAATGGTCACGTATCGAGTGCACTTTGAAAATTATACTAGTACAATTCTACTACATTGAATTGAGATGGCTGACAAATGTCAAAAGTATTTATTTTTGCGTGAGGAAAAGTTTTTTATTTATCGTCTTCAATTAAAAATGGAAAATCTACTTTATTTTTCATCTTCTGATTCAGATGATGATCGCTATGAGTGTATTGAACGAAGACGTTCAAAAGATAAAAACGATCCCTTCTCTTTACAAGACTCTGCGTACGTATACAAAACTATAATTTTCTGAAAATATCTTTCACAATATATACTTTTGATTGTAGTTTTATTAAAAGATTCAGGGTAAATAAGAGTGCATTCTTATTTATAATGGAGAAGATAAATTTTAGAGGATGCACCTCAACCGCTGTCCCAGCTCATGAAATTTGTCAAAATCTCCTTTTGCACAGTGTTAATTTTATTTAGACTCGACCAGAATAAATTGTAAGCAATAAATTAAAAAAAAAAAAAAATAAACAATAAAATAAAATAAAATAATAATAAACAAAGATATTCTTACATATTTTCTCCCAAATGCACCTCAGCTCGTCAGCAGAAACCACATCGAATAAATAAATACACGATCACTGATCACAGAATGCCAAATTTCGATACTCGATCTCTTAAGCGGTCATGCCAGAACAACATTTATCAGTCACGTGTTACTCGATAATTGATGCGGTAATTCGACCCCTCTTTCATTTTAAATACATTTTTATTAACTCAATTCAATTATAACTTAAGTGCTAGACAAAAAACGCTTAAAACTAACTTACTTAACTTAACTATGTTATTCTAACTTACTGGCACTATGCGGGCGCTCTAAGCTAAACCTAATACTTAAAACTGTATTTTGACGTACCGTACTTAATTGTTTAAAAAATTAAAATGAAAACGTGGAAGATTAGCGGCACTGCCCATCTGTCCTGGATCAGACCCTTCTCATCGCAATAGAGGAACGGCTCTGGGGGAACAAAGCCTTTTTTTTTTTTTTTATAATTTGCACGTGTGAAAGGGGTTATGAATACCCTTATACTAATTTTTAGGACACGGGCGTTTTTGAGGAAGGGGGAAGAGACAGAGAGAAAGACAGATTGGTGTAGTTGGTTTGAAACTCAGGTGGTATTAAGTTTCAGTGAACTCCAAGGGTGGCTGTCCAGATAACTGGGGAGCTTGTTTGTTGTTTTTTTGCTTTTGTCATTGCTCATGATTCACAGTATTTTTTTTCCCGTCCTCCTGATGTCATCATCACGATCAAGTTGCATTTTAGCCATATGACCGCCCTACTGCCAGTGTTATGCCTTCGCAGTAGAGTTGACATAAGCTTTCGCAATTGATCGACTTTTTATTTATTTCATGCGAAAGAAATAGATGATTATTGACATCAGGATTCGAACCGTGAACCTGTAGCGTGACAAGCGATGATGTTACCACTACACCACGGCCAGCCTCTACTCTTATTAGGTTAGCCCTGTTGTACAGGACCTCATTGGGATAGAATTTTATGTACTGGGACTCTGGTATTCTGTATAAATGAAGGCAAGCCTTCTCAAACACCCGAATCTTTTCCAACAAGCTTGCTCCCACGTTGAACCACACGGGACATCCACATACGAACATGGGCCGAATGAGGGCCATGTAGCAGATTGCCTTTACCCCTGCATCGAGTTGCTTGCTATAAAAAAAGTCTCTTTGTAAGGGCAAAAGCACCTTCGGCTCTGGCAAGAGCAGCATCTATATGTTTGTTAAAATATAGATATTGGTCCAACCAGAGCCCTAGGTATCTGACTACACTTCGACTCGCAAGTGGCTGTCCGTGCGGCCCAACGATTGAGAACTTTCGCCAATTCTTCCTGGTATCCCTAGAGGCCCCAGACAACGGCGTCCTAAAAAGAATGGTTTCCGATTTCTGGAAGTTGATCTTCAACTTACAGTCATCGCAATATCGCTGAATCTTATCGAAGTCACCTTACAAGAGAATTGCAATGACCTGGATTTTTGGTCCTGATCTGTACGCGATCAAGTCGTCTGCGTACGCTATGGCATGGAGATCGCTCGTGTATATGTTGAAAAGAATCGCTGAACTCGCCGCACCTTGTTGCAGACCGTTTTTGATTTGAAATGTTCCAGCAGAGGTCACATTGTCATTTTTGACAATGAATTGGTGAGAATTTTATAAAGTATGTACAGCAGTGGTTTGCTTGCCCAGCCTGTTCAGCTTGTAGAAGAGTCTGTCTAACCATACAGTGTCGAAGGCCTTCTCGAAGTCAATCAGGCAGGCACCCGTGCACTGTTTTTTGCTTTTGTTTCATTGGATATCCGATACCAGTTTAGACGCGGCATGTATTGTATCATGCTCCGCCTTAAAACTGAATTGGTTATCCGGAATTATTTTACTGTCCTCAGTCCACTTAATCAGGGCTGATCAATTTTTCGAATACCTTGATGATGTTCGGCAGGAGACTTATCGACCGGAGATTTGCCGGATTGGAGGTGTCCTTACCCCTTTTGGGGATGGATTGTATCACTGCTGTTTTCCAATGCGCAGGATAATGTGCATTATTCAGCGCATTGTTAAACAGAGTGGTGTAAATGTCCACCTCTTCTACAGGGAGATATCGAAGCACAATGTTCGACACTCCGTCGATTCCCACAGATTTCTTTCTTCTGAATGATTCGAAGATCGCTTGCAGCTCCACCTTCGATATGTACGGGGGATGTACCCTTTTATCGGCGATGACATTATTTGCCATAATGTAATTCGTAATTAGACCCCTGTTTAAATTCTTGTGAGCGTTAGACTACTCCTAAGGGACGCGTTTTGACTGTTGTGGCTAAGAGTGGAATTTCTGTATTCTTGTTTATCTCACAGATTTCTGGTGCCGTAAGCCTTCGATTACGTTTGCTGCTAACGACAATAAGATTATCCCCTTTTTTGGTAGTTTTTCTCAGACGGCCCCGCTTTTTCTGGGATCACTGCTTCCGGCTTCGTTAAATCCTTTGATAGTGTAATAACCTACAGATTTCGAAATATGAAGTTGTTCCGCGGTATCTCTTGACCGCAATAAATTTAACTTGATATTTGTTTTGACCAACCCATTATTTTAACTTAATTTCGTGCCGATATGTCTTTTGCAATCCTTTTAAATAAATCATGTGGCCGAAAAAATACAAAATTGGAATTCCCTCAGAATTTTTATTATGCCAAGGTATTAATGGGTTCCTAAAAAAAAAGTTTAAACAATCAAGGAAACAATGGTGGTCTTAAAATTGTAAATGGTAGTGTATGTCGAAGGTGACTTAGATATAAATTTGGAATAAAATCGGATAAGAAAATCCATCCATTCAGTTAGGAAGCAGTCAGAGATTTAGACAGAAAGATAATTGCGAGAACCACTTTTACGAATTTCTCCATAACTTTTCGTGAATTTCGAAATTTCGTGATCGACAATTTTGACGAAAACAATACTTGCGCTATACGAGCAAGTATAAACGGTAACTGTGTGGATCTTTCCACAAGCTATATAAAATGTGCGGGTGGTCAAAATTCCATCTCTTCGAAAAGGAACAGTGGGTTTTATTCTTCAACTGGATTAAATTTTAAATACGCTTGTAACAAAAATATAAATTCATAAGCTTACCATTATAGACCGTAATCCACGGGCTCCAGTCTGTTTTTCTAAAGCTAAACTTGCAATCGACTTAATTGCATTCAAAGTAAACGTAAGTTCGACATCGTCTAGACGTAATAAAGCCTTATATTGTGGTATAAGGGCATTTTGAGGCTCCGTTAAAATCCTTATAAGCATATTTTCATCAAGGCTATGAAAAGGAACAATCACTGGAAATCGACCCACAAATTCCTGAAAGAGAAGTTACATATTATAAATTAATTATTATAAGAGTATATTTTAAGCACATACACTGGTCAGTACAGAAAATGGGACCGCTATTAAATTAATGAAAGGACCCCGCACAAAACGTATAGGAAAGTAAAGCACTATCAGATATGTGTCGTAAAGTACTTATTACAAGCAACTATCAGCAGAGATTCGCCAAAGCATACACAATGCATCCACAGGCTGGAGTTAGGGTTAGAAACAAACGAGACAAACATCACTAACAGGAACATAAGAAAACTTAAACTAGTTTTATTTATATTGAAGTCGAGGAGGTTAGAGTTTATATTGTATACTCTGCTCATGAGACTCATGTGTGCCATAATTTGTTCTACGACAAGGGACATGCAATAACTCCAAACTACCTACGCTGTAAGATCCCCCACGAAAGTTAAAAAATAAAGTAAAAGATAACAGATCGGGTGCATAAAGTAGGCTCGAAATGAGTTGTTCTAAACAAATGATAACATTATTTTCCCCGTCTTTGAGACAAATGTAAGATTTTTAAAAGTTTTATGCGACGTTTGTATGGTGGAAGGTTAAATGGATAATCCGCTAATAGCCAATCGGATAGAATTTTCCTGAATAAGCTCAAATCATAAAAGGGAATCCAGACTTGGATAGGGCCGGGCGAAACAGTTATACAGACAAAGGGTAATGTATGGGTTTTGAAACACTTTTTTATAAACAAGAATTGGACTTGTTAACAATGAAGTTATTATACTTCATAAAGTCAAGATTAGGGTTAAAATAAACGGTTATTTAAATCGTTCGAAGAGCTAACTGGCTGTAAGACAAACAAGAGGGCATTGTCTAGTAATGTAAGCTCCTGTAGGGCTCAAGCGAGGGATGGAATCAAATGAAACTCGTCTTCCGAGGGTAACCACTCTATGTGACACAATATATATATGAATTTTAGAATCTATTTAGTAGGACGATTGGTCTGAATCTACTGAGGCGACGAATTCTGGTCGTTACTTGCTGTGTTATGCCGTTTATTTCGTTGTTAGAGTGTAGGGTAGGGTATGTTCCTCGCTAATTTTTCTTATTTCTTCGCAGAGCTTAGATTTCGATGTATATCCTTTTTGGAAATGTACCACTTGATGTTTACTATTGTCCTTAGAATTTTTGACTGCTTTGGTTTTGTCTTCATTTATTGTTATGCTCTACTTCTTGAACCAATCCATTGTCTTGTCAAGAATTGTTTGTAGATGATTTGTAGCTATATTAAGGCACTTGTAGGAGGTTAGAATAATTCTGTCGTCAGCAAATATGGATCTTCTGGGATCAGCATGTCCGCTGCGAAGAGTAAGTATAGAATTGGGCCCAGGATACTTCCTTTTTGTTTCTTCCTCTTAAAGTTCCACTCCGTTCCGAAGCACATAGGAGTATTTCTAGCAAAAAGTCGGCCAAAGGTCCATTTTTCGAAAAGTAAAATCAAGAAATAAATGTTTGAAATAGCGGATCGAAATATACATGGGATAATAATATACCGGCTTTTTTTTCTCAGAGATCGTATTGTGTGATAAAATCAGTTCAAGGTTAACTGTTGCAATTGCTGCATTTTCCTGTGCGTGAAAATTATCGCGGTCAGTGTTATCCAGCAAGTGATTTTTGCTAGTTGTGGTAAGAAGTTAACAATATTATTAAATGGAGACTTCTACTGTGGGTATCGATTAACACTTTAAATTCATTTATGAAACATTCAGCGGTTTTCTGTTTTCAATTATCCTGTTTGCAAATTCTATTAAAAAAAGTTACATATTTTTGTGAAATTTTTTAATCTCGAATGAGTTTGTTTTATAATTGGGCACTATTGTGCAACGGTTTAAGCATTTCTATACAATAAAAATGTTCTTAAACACAATACAAAAAGAATTAGCTGCAACTATTTGCAACTTTTAATTTTATAAGCGAAGTAGTATTTCACCTTCATATTAAAATAATGTTCGTATGCCATACATAACTTTTTAAAGAAAAAAATTTTACTATTAGGGCCGTCCGGTATGAGGGTTGTGACAAGGAGATATTTATATAACATTATGGAAGAAAGTGGGAAAGGAGATATAACGGAAAAGCTAAATTTTTTACAAAATTTCTTACTAAACAGTGCTTTTTATTCAAATGAGCAATTAAAACATTTTAAGCCAAAAGTCGCGCTGCTTTTGTTTGACTTTAAAACAAAATGGTTAGAATCCCACAGGATTAGGTACATATTTTTAAAGAATAATGAAACGTGGCTTCAAGGAAGTTTTGAATTCCCAAATAAAGCAACCAGTTTTGGACCAGGACGATCTGCAAAATCTTTCGAAGAATCGAGTGTCAGAAGTAAGAGAAAAAAAAAACAGAAGGTATTCGAGAAGAGTTTGAAACTGAAGAACTAACGTTTGCTACTCAGTTGAAATTAAAAGACTCTGGCAAGGCTGTTACTTCAAAACTATTGACAGAAATAGTGAAATATCCCGGCAGAGCGCAGAAGTATAAAGAAGCATACTGTGATATCATTAAGAAAAAAAAAAGAAAAACTGTCAACGCTGAAGGCTCTTTCCATATTTGTTGAGGCAGGATTATCACAGAAACAGTATGAAATCATTGCTACAAGTGATAAAAACTTATTTCCATGTTACAGTATACTCCAAAAAGCTAAAAAAAAAGATTGCTATCCTGTTCCAGAGTCATATACTGTAACGGAAACACTAGTCGCAGATTTTTTAATAATCCGGAAGCTGCAGCTGAAATAACCGGAATAGATTTTCAACTTCCGCTTCAAAATCATTTTAGAGACAATTTCTAGTAGATACAAAATTTGGTCTGTACACAATGGATACAGCAAAACTTTATGTAAAGTTATATTCATGGCACCCTATGACTCCGACTATGCATAAAATTTTAATGCACGGACCCATAATTATAGAAAATGCTCTGCTTCCAATAGGTCAGCTATTAGAGGAAGCAGTCAAAGCCAGGAACAAACATTTTAGGTAAGTTTATCAGTTCATCACAAAGAAGCGTTATGGAAGTCAAACGATTTTTTTTCTTTGACTTGCAGGCTATACAGGTTAAACTATTCAAGAAAGTTTTCTAGGTCAGATTGTAACATGGATGTCCTAAACAGATTGTTACTGCGCTCTGATCCCCAAATTTCTTCCATAAGAAAATCCCCCTCGAAGTCGAAAAGAGTATTGTCGAAGAACACTATAAAAATGTTTCTACCAGAAGATTCAAATACAACTTCAAACGATGAAACCCTTATGCCTCGAGATGAAGTTGAAAATAATGAAAATCCATTTGTTGAAGAGTCATGGACAGATTCCAGCGAATAGTGCCAAAATTAAATACGAAAAGCTATAGCAATATGTTAAAATCTATATACCCATCATTTTCTTTGTTTTTGAATAAAAATTTCCAAAATCGATAAAAAAAAAGGTTAAAACATTATTTTATTGCATCATTATTGTAATGTCGTTTAAAGGGAAAATATTTCCGGTGTTTTCACTTTACTCTTCATTAGTCCAAGTTTATAAAGTTTTATCTTGCTTAAATTATTTTTACAAAACTACGAACGAACCTCACGACGTCTGGGCAAAGAAGAAAGAACAATGGTCGCCCTTCATGGCCGTCTTACGTCAAAACTACTCGAGGACCGGTGATGCCAAATACATCACAATTATGCATTTGAATCAAAAACAACTACAAAAAGAGTGGAAAATAATTTTGGTCAGGTTTTCGGTGCAAATACTCCTATGTGCGACGGTTGGAAATCATAATTTTCAGGGTTTATTTATTTATAACACCTCTTGTTATTTTTGTGGTCGAAAGGTTAAGCCATCCCCGCATATTTGCCAACCATGTCAGTCTTTGTACACCGACGGCTTTCCTCCTTCTATCCTTCCTTGCAAGATAATCTGCAGATGTCTTGTATTTGCTGTTTCGTAAAATGTGTACTAAATATTCAAGTTTCCGTTTTGCTTTATTAAGTACATATATAAGCAGCTCCCTTTTCCTTCTTATTCGTCGTAATACCTATTCTTGTTATTCTGTCGACCCAGTAGATGTGTAGTATTCTACAATATATTCACATTTGGAAAGCTTTTAATTAACGTCCATGTTTCTACTCCACATAGTAGTACTGGCCAAATATAGCATTTAACTAGTCTTATTTTGATGTTTAAATTTATACCTCTGCTGCATATTATTTCATTTTACAAAAAACTGCCCTCGCCTGTTCTATTCTGAGGTCTATTTCTTTACTAGGATTTGCGGCATTATTAATTATCGTACTTATATGTACTTTCCAGGTGCTTATAATTGCTAACCCTTTCTATATTTTCGTTATTTACTCGTACATTTGATTCGAAGTTATGGGTTTGTTATTTTTTAGTAAGTACCATAAACTTTATTTTGGTCAGTCTATTCATCATGTTATTTAATTCATTTATGTCGTTTGCTATTAGGATAGCATCATCTGCGTATCTTAAGTTATTTATTGTGATTCAGTTTACTTTTATTCCGCCCTCGTTTTATGTTATTACTTCTTTGAAAATTTCTTCTCCGTGTACATACGAGGGTGGGTCAATAAGTCCCTGAAAAATGAAATAAGGAACACTTTTTTCGGTATAAAAACATTTTATTTTTCAACATAGTCTCCTTTTAGCTCGATACACTTCATCCAACGTTTCTCCAATTTTTTGATGCCTTCCAAATAATACGATTTCTCGAGCCCCTCAAAATAAGCGTTTGTTTCAGCGATGACCTCTTCATTCCACCCAAATCTCTTACCTCCGAGCCATTTCTTCATGTTTGGGAACAAGAAATAGTCGCAGGGGGTTAAATCAGGGGAATATGCTGGATGAGGGAGGAGTTCGTAGCCTAACTCATGCAATTTTGCCATTGCGACTGCGGACTTGTGCGCCGGTGCGTTGTCCTGGAGAAAAAGAATTTTTTTTATTCGCCAAATGCGGCCGTTTTTGCTTCAAATCGCCTTTGAATCGATCCAGCAGCTCTTCGTAATATGCGCCGGTGATCGTTTTACCCTTTTCAAGGTAATCGATGTGAATACCACCGCGCGCATCCCAAAAAACTGTGGCCATGACCTTGTTTGCTGACAAACCCACCTTGGCCTTCTTCGGCTTCGATTCACCAGGAGAAGTCCATTGTTTTGACTGTTCCTTGGTTTCTTGTGTGTTGTAGTGAATCCAGGTTTCATCCACGGTTACGAAACGGCACAAGAACTCAGACGAATTTTTCTGGAACATTGCCAAACACACCTTTGAAGTTGTCAAACGAATGCGTTTGTTGTCGATTGTGTCCAAATATTTATGTAAAATCGAAATCACGAAATCATGTGATAAGCCTGTGGCCTCTTCAAGCTCGCGCACTTTCACTCGCCGATCGTCCATTATCAAACCATTTCTGGTGTGGTAACCTCAATTGGGCTACCAGAACGTTCGGCGTCACTTGTGCTTGAACGACCGCACCGAAATTGAGTAAACCAGTGGTGAATGGTTCCAATCGATGGTGAAGAGTCCCCATAATATTTGTCAAGCTTTTGTTTGGTTTGCGTGATAGTTTTTTCTCGCAAAAAATAGTGTTTAATGAGCACTCGAAATTAACTTTTTTCCATTTTAACGAAAATGCTAGTAGGATGCCACAACAAAACTATTTGACAGATCTGTCTGAAAATTTGGGTGCGTTCTTTTGAAAGATTCTTGACAAAAAAAAATTAAATTTAAGGTGATGACACAATTTGTGTTAATTTTCAGGGACTTATTGACCCACCTTCGTATTGAAGAGTAACGGAGATAAAATACATCTCTGTCTTACTCCTCTATGAATATATACTATATGTACTTCATCATATGTACTGTTATTTTTGCTTTTTGGCCCCAATATATATTTTCAATCATCCTGCTGTCGTTCATGTCTATATGTTCTCTATTAAGAATTGCAAACATTTTGTTATGTAGAACTGTGTCAAAGGCTTCTTCATAATCTACGAATAATATGAAAACGCCCTTACACATCTCAAAGCTTCGTTGAATTAGCATGTTGAGTGCGAACAGTGCTTGGTGCGTACCAAACCCGTTTCTAAATCCAAATTGGGAGGGGCCAGCCAATATCCTCTTTAAGTTCCTTATATATTCTTCTGTGAATAATTTTAAGAAAGATCTTTAGGGAATGGCTTATTAAGTTTATTGTTTGTAACCAATCGTTGGGAATCTTGCCATAGTTATAGGTTGCGTTGAAAAGGTTTACTAGATTCAATACATTCTCAAAAGAGTCCTTCGATGTATTACTTCCATCGGTCTAGTTTGTCTTTCATGCTCAATCAAATTTTACCGTCTGCTCTTTGAGAAACCGAGTACTGACAATGCCAGAGATTTCTTTTACTTTTTCGTGTAAGTGAAAGCTGTCGTATTTTTTCTCATGACTTTCTAAATCCTCACATTGTTGTTGTTTGTGAGGGATTAGAAAGAAAAAAGAAAGGTGTCTTATAAAGGGTGGTTAAGTTTTGAGGGCCGATGTTGATTTTGAATAAAACACAAATTATTTAGGAAATTACTGTCATTTCTTTTTATTATGATAATATTGGTATGGTTCAATTATGTATGGAACAAAATATCGGCCAAATGGCCGCCGCGACCTCGGCGGCACACCTCCATCCGATGGTCCAAATTTTCGATGACGCTGAGGCATAATTGAGGTTCTATGCCGTTAATGTGCCGAATTATCTCATCCTTTAGCTCTTGAATTGTTGCTGGCTTATCGACGTACACCTTTTCTTTCAAATAACCCCAAAGAAAGAAGTCCAACGGTGTCAAATCACATGATCTTGGCGGCCAATTGACATCGCCACCACGTGAGATAACACGGCCATTGAATTTGTCGCGCAAAAGAGCCATTGTTTCGTTAGCTGTGGGGCAAGTGGCACCATCCTGTTGAAACCACATATCGTCCACATCCATATCTTCCAATTCGGGCCATAAAAAGTTCGTTATCATCTCACGATAGCGAACACCATTCACAGTAACTGCCTGACCGGCCTCATATTGGAAAAAATACGGCCCGATGATGCCGCCAGCCCATAAACCGCACCAAACAGTCACTCTTTGTGGGTGCATTGGTTTTTCGACAATCACTCTTGGATTATCATTCGCCCAAATGCGGCAATTCTGCTTATTGACGAATCCACTGAGGTGAAAATGTGCCTCGTCACTGAAGATGATTTTCTTCGAAAATTGATCATCCACTGTTGCCATTTCTTGCCACCATTGTGACCATTGACGACGCTTGAAATGGTCAAGAGGCTTTAGTTCTTGAGTCAATTGCACCTTGTAAGCGCGTAAATGCAAGTCTTTATGCATAATGTTCATCAACGACGAGCGTGAGAGGTGCAATTGTTGGGCACGACGACGAGTTGAGGTGGACCGCTCTTCAGCCATACTATCGCGAACAGCAGCAAAATTTTCTGCAGTACGAGCTGTACGAGCATGCACTGGTGTTTTCACATCTCCTACAGACCCGGTTTGCACAAATTTTTGCACGATTTTTCCGATTGTACGCACATTTGGACGATTAAATTGACCGAAAGAATCACGAAATGCACGATATGCATTTTGATTTGAACGCCCATTTTCATAGTAAGCCTGAATAACTTTAACACGTTGCTCGATTGTGTATCTTTCCATGGTTCAAATTGAGTTAGTCTGAAATTGAGAAATGTCAAATGAAATGCAGAAAAAAACTTGACGTTTAGGTGTGGTTCACATTCAACATCGGCCCTTAAAATTTAACCACCCTTTATTTCACAAAAAAAGAATCGTTCACTTATTCACTCTCCATTATTAAATAAAATTCATGTGGGAGAGTTTTTTTTTTTTAAATTGTAAGGAGTTTATCAATAAGGACATAACAATTTTGTATTTAAATAAAACACAGAATAATTGAGATATCGGGCTGAAATTTATTCCAGGTGTAGTACACATGTTAAATTTAAGTATGGAATTCGACCTCGTTCATATGACCGCCGCGAGCACGTTTGCAGCGATCGACTCTTTGGAGCCAATTTTCCACCAATCTTCCACATATATCGGCCGGAACGTTGGCGATTTCGCGTTCGATATTGTTCCTGAGCTCCTCTAACGTTGTTAGCTTGTTGGCATAAACCAACGACTTAACGTAACCACATAAAAAGAAATCCATCGGCGTTAAATCGCATGAGCGAACTGGTCATTCGACCAGACCAATTCTCGAGATTACACGATTACCACGTGCCACCATCTTGTTGGGACCACATATCACTGATGTGAAGTCCATCCAATTCTGGCCAAAAATAGTCTTCCAACATGACACGATAGATAGCGAACTCCATTGACCGAAACATGGTGATCATTTTCATCGACAAAAAATACGGTCCAATCACACCTCCTTCATGAGATCCACACCACACGGTCGTTTTGTGGATGCAATGGAATCTCTTGAAGCACATGTGGGTTTGTTGCTGTTCAACGCATATTTTACTTATTGACAAAACCATTAAGCCAAAAATTAGCTTCATCGCTGAAGATGATTTTTCGATGAAATTCAAGATTTTCTTCGCTCTTAAAGTTGCGACCATTCACCCAGAATTTCGGTAGTAATTTTTAATAATTTCCAAATGTTGCTCGTTCGTGAACTTAACCATGATAAAAATGTAAACCTTGACTGACGGTTTAACATTGACAGATCATACAAAAAAGTGCGTTTGTATTAAAATACAAAATTGTTATGACCCTATTGAAAAACGCTTTACAACAGGTCCAGATGCCAGACTTTGTTGATTGCTTTTGCAGTAGTTCTCCGCAAGAATTTTTTCCATCGAGGTCATTTGATATTTTATTGGTCACCCCATGAATTTGTTGTATGGTGAAATGATGTCGAAACCCAAATTGGTGATCAGATACTAACATATTTCGAGTCCAGACAGATTCCAGTAGAGTAAGAAATAGTTTCTCAAACATTTTCGATAGAGTGGGTAGCAAGCTAATTGGGCGGTAGGATGTTGGGTTGATTATATCCTTTCCAGGTTTAAGTATTAGAATTATTTGTGCAACTTTCCACTTCTTCTTCTGCTTTTCCTTACGGTGGCTTTATGATCCGGAGTAAAAGAACCACAACCCTCCCACTTTACTACATCTATATTGGTCCGCCTGTGGGGTTTACCGGTTGGACGTCAGGAAGTATCGCCTTTGTGCAAAGAATTGCAATGCCTCCTCTGATTAGGCATTGGATCACCGCTCATAAATTTGGAGATAAGAATCATGAGTCATCTTGGTGTTGCTGGGCGATTGCCTATCCCAGGATTACTTTGCAATCTTTAACCCGGGGTTTCATGAAACTGGCTACCAAATTGTAGTCAATCTGGGTTTCATTTCCGTTACTGCTGTAAGTGATCAGGTGCCGGCTTTGTTTGACGAACATGGTATTTAGTACGATAAGACCGTATGACTTGCACATGCTTAGGATGTCTTCTCCTGGAGAATTCCCGGTGTCGTACCCCAGTCCTCTATGGCAGTCTTTATAGTCTTCGGTTGTCTTTCCGACATGTCCGTCCAAATTTCCGCCAACAAACAAAAGATCTTTGATGCGGTTGTGAAAATCCAGCCAGAAAAAAAAATCCTACTGAGAATCCCCACCACGAAAAGGTAAGTAATCGAAGAGGATGAAAAAAATATTCCTAAGTTTATAGCATTTACTTGTATAAGGGTAATCTTGTATATTATTATTATTATTTGAGGGTGGCCGTGGTGTAGTGGTAACATCATCGCTTGTCACGCTACAGGTTCACGGTTCGAATCCTGATGTCAATAATCATCTATTTATTTCGCATGATATAAATAAAACGTCGATTAATTGCGAAAGCTTGTGTCAACTCTACTGCGAAGGCATAACACTGGCAGTAGGGCGGTCATATGGCTAAAATGCAACTTGATCGTGATGATGACATCAGGAGGACGGAAAAAAATACTGTGAATCATGAGCAACGACAAAAGCAAAAACAAACAAGCTCCCCAGTTATCTGGACAGCCACCCTTGGAGTTCACTGAAACTTAATACCAGCTGAGTTTAAAACCAACTACACCAATCTGTCTCTCTCTCTGTCTCTTCCCCTTTCCCCCAAAAAAATCGCCCGTGTCCTAAGAATTAGTATAAGGGTATTCATAACCCCTTTCACACGTGCAAATTATATAAAAAAAAAAAAATAAAAATATTATGTTTGTGTTTAAGAATTTATAATTTATTATTATTATTTTAAACTTTATTAACATGTAAATAAATTACAATGATAATATATAAAATAAGCTCTAGCTACCAGGGCTTGCGGCTTGTTTTCGATTAATGACTAGGAATATTAAATGTTATTAGCAATATTTAGTTCATTAAATAGCTGGTAAACATCATTAATATTTTTATCTGATGAGTTTTTCAGAAATTCTGATAAGGATGTATTAGGAATTATACTATTTTTTTTATTAATATTTTTATCTGATGAGTTTTTCAGCAATTCTGATAAGGATGTATTAGGAATTATACGTTTTAGTTTTTAGTTTCGTTTTGTTTTTTGAGGCATTAATTGGGTATATGGTTTTGTCAGTGTCGACATTTATTATGGCTTAATGGTGGGTATACTGCTTCCAGTCTTCTTTCCTTTTCTCTTCCCAGTGCCGAATAATTGTTCTTTTTACATCTCTTTTAGATTGAGTTGAAAAAGAAACTAATGGTCCACCTGTCCCCGTCTTAGCAACCCTATCTGCTTATTACCTTTTATACCAACGTGCCCCGGTATTCGCACGAGTTTAATTTTATTATTTTTATTATCCCAATAAGCTTGTCTCGGTTGGTTTTAATTATTGGAGTTCTGTTGTCGATGTTTTTGGTGGCTTTAATTGTTGATAAGCTGTCGGTACAGATTGTTGTGTTTTTATTTTCCGATAACTCCAAGGCTCTAAAAATCCCCATAGCTTAACTGAGGGAGAATTCGTCGAGTAGTAGTTTTTCCGTCTTGATCAACAACTGCGAAAGGAACTCCTGCGCTGGTTTTTGACCCATCAGTAAATAGGAAACTCCGGTGTGCTTGTTCAGTATCCATAACTTCGAAGAAAATTAGTTCGTAGGTTTCGTCAGGGGTGAATGTTTTCGCGAACGAATGAAGATGGGTATTAATGGATTCATCCTTAAGGGTCCTTGGGGGTGAAGTAGATCTTTACATGCTTTGCTCGAAATTGGTATGCCGATGTTTTGTAGACAGGGCTTAACTTCGGTACAAGGAATGAGGTTGAAAAGTCAAAATGCTGTTCAATAGAAGGAAGTCCGGCTTCCGTTAGGATGGGCGTACTTCTAAAGTTCTTAAGGCTTAGCCGGAGAGCTGTGTGGTATGTTGGTTTTATAAGCCTAAGCGAAGATTTTGAGCATTTCTCATATATAGTTAAGCCGTATTCGATCTTTGATAGTATAATAGATCTGGTAATGTTTATGAGGGAATTAATACGGCAGAAACTATTTTTAGAAGCTAAGTATTTAATAATATTACACCTGGGGTCTATAACACAAAACTACAACCCTACAAGTCAACAGGTGCTTGTATAGTTATGTTTGTTTGTCAAGTGTAGATTATTGTTGCAACTCAGAAAAAAATAGTACAGTTGTTGCAAATAGAAATTTCCCTTGACTTGTTGACGTACAGTTTACAGGTGTTTTTCAAGAAAGAAGTGAGCACCACAATGAGCAAGGAAAGTCTAAATAAAAAAAATTGGGGTTTTGACGAAAATTCGGGAAAATAAAACAATTCTTTTTGGTGGAATTTCCGATGTGCTAACTAAGCAACATAAAAGCGAAAAATGGAAGGAGATGTGCTTTAAGTAAGTTTTTCTCTTGTTCCTCAAAATAAAGCGTGGACGTACACACGAGACGTGTTTTGGCAAAATTGCAAAAAAAAAAATGTTGTAGTAAGTACTGCTGTAATAAATTTTTAAAGCGTCGAAATAAAAAATCTACTTTGCAGGCAAAATTAGACAACTCTAAGAAAACCGGTGCTGCTGGCGGAAAGGAGTGCAAGCTGACTGTTTGTGACAACATGGTTCTAGACATCGTAGGAGAATCTGAATCTCTTACTGGGCTTTGAGTTGAGGAGTTTCTGAGTACTGCTGACGGTTCGTGTGTTAAAACAGTTAAATCATGATTGCCTATTACTGTGTGTTTTTAGACTTTTACAAGAGTTCTCCTGCTATTCTATCAGCGTTTGCTACTAACAGCTCTGCTTCCGTTCCACCCGCTATACGAAGACTAACGGGTAGTTATTATATTACACTTATTCCACAAAAGTAAACAACTTCATTTGTAATTATTAGGCAGAAAAAGAGCAGTCGACGGAGAATCTCCTCTTTCTCTAAAAAAAGAAAATAATAATTGAGTACATTCAATTAAAAAATTATAAAACGAAACTAGAGATTGCGGTATTGGCGAAGCAACTTGGTTATCCTCCTTCAAACTTTACTAAAAGTTTAAGTGATGGCATAGTCGATATCAGAGTTACGCGGAATAGCGCAAATAATGACAGTGATGAACTTCAAAGTGATGAAGGGGAAGCCAATGACGAAAATAACGCTGAAGAGATCATTGATATAAGTAAGTAGATATTAAATCTTTACTGTGAATATTTTTTATTTTATTTTTTGTACATATTTGAATAATGAAATAATGTTAATTTACAAATAAATATTAAAGTATTGTTATTCTTGGTTAAAATAATTCAAAAGTTGTTGTTGTCTTCGTTGGGCTTCTCGGGATGGTGCTGGAAAAATATTTTCAGATGCGGAATTCTCTTCCCTTTGAGGATTCTCAGCAGCCAGATCTTCAGAAATATTAACTACATTAATATGATGACGAGAAATATTGCATAAAGTAACACAGCAGTTAAATATGCTTGCAGCAAATACCGGATTGACTCGTAGAAGATTCAAACATGGAAATTTGTCTTTCAAAACACCCTGTTGTAACGAACTATAGATGCGCTGCCAGAGTTTGAAAATGAAGGCGGCATAAGCCACGTTTTCAACGGACATGCGCTATGTCCTAAGATAACGGCATTTAGAAAAGGCCGCCACTCGCCTTCCATTTTATGATATAATGAGCTATTACATAGTACTCATGCATCATGCCTGGCAAGTTAGCACTGACGTAATAAAATTGTAGGTCGGGACCACAAACTGCCATACAATTTAGGGTGCTGCTTCATTATTTGTCGGAGCATCGATGTTGATAAGAATGTCATCAATAGCACCACAAACTGCTGGTATACCACCTTTTTTAAAAAAAAAAATTAATCACAGAGCTCACATCTTCTGGCCAACACACTTGGTTTTGAAATTATATTACTTCATTGATTGCAGAAGTAACATCATGAATACTGTCATTTTGGCGACACCATGCATATCACCTATAGTATGGTACTGGGATCCCAAACCAAACCAGTGCAAGGCAATCAAAATTTTTTTCTTTTACACTCAGAGCTTTACTTTTTTGTTAGTTGACGACCGCAACTTATCCGAGAGTCGTTCAACAAAATATTCGATAACGGATTTTTGCACACGAAATTTTTTGGAGAATAAGTGGTCTTCAATTTCGAAGTTTATCCTCTCTTTATAAATTTTAGTTCTGTTTTGAAAATCACTGTCACTGTCCGATTCTGAATCAAAAAAATACATATTATTTTTTCGTATCTTAATACTTTTATTTTAAATACGCACTGGAACCCACACACCTTTCCTTTCCAAATTTATAACACAGAATGATAGCTTGTTTTTCTTCGTACAAGTTTTAAATCGCCTGTAAGATTTGTTCAAATACTCAACCACTGAAGTTTAATTTTTTTTTACAGTTGTAGCTTCCAGTTACAGAAAGAGGGAAATCATAAAATTTCCCACTTCGTGTATTTGGCCGTAATACTTGTAGAAGTGTCTACATTTATTGTTTAATGTTACACAATTTGTCCACACTTGTATAATTTCACTTGTACTTGTAGTACTCGTAGTATTGTG
This sequence comes from Pocota personata, assembly GCA_963082735.1. Lineage (NCBI taxonomy): Eukaryota > Metazoa > Arthropoda > Insecta > Diptera > Syrphidae > Pocota > Pocota personata. The sequence continues at coordinate 100,535,061 of OY720429.1, read as the reverse complement.
TTATAGGCCCCTGGTACCTAAGCTATTCTTAAGATCTAAACAATGGTTTTTAAAACTAAACTTAGAATCAAACATAATATCAATTATTTTTAAAGTACTTACATTTTTTATAGGTGCTAAATTAAAGTATAATGTATTGTAATATTTTTTAGATAACTAGTTTTCCTGCATATGTGCAGGATTTTGCTTTTTCCCACTGATATTTTTGAAAAATCTGCTAGGATATTAGAAAAATCTATTTCTGTGAGGTCTTTGCATTTGGAGACAGAACTAGGTCATCCACATATAAAGAATGTTCGATTTTTCTATCTAAGAACGATCTCGCTTAGTTCATCAAATGCAATGATGAAAAGAATAACCGAGAGTGGAGATCCATTTGGTATGCCGCTATGGAGTTTTTTAACCGATGGATGAGTAGTGATTGCCTAATTCTACCCGGAATTCTCTGTTGGTTAAAAAAGCTTTAATGTAGCTGTACAATTTGGGTCCGATTTTCCAATGCATTAATTTATTTAAATCCGATTCTATAGAACTCTTTCTCAAAATCGATTGATAGGATTGAAATGTGGTTTTTATTTTATAGAACGTGTGAGATGGAATGATCTATGTGGAGAAATGCATCCATAGTAGAGCGTCCATGTTTAAATGCTACCTAATTGGTGTTTATAAAATTATTTTTCTCCAGGAACCAGAGCAACTTTGTTAGCAATTATTATCTCTAATATTTTCCCAGTGTATGGAAGAAGGGCCGTACCCTCTGACTTCAGAGGGGCTCTTGCCCCATGCTTGTGGAATAACTCCTCGGCGTAGGATTTGATTGTATAGGAACAGCAGTCGAATTTTCAAAATGTATGGACTATTTTTTAGCATTGGATACGACACTCTGTTAAAACCAGGCGTCTTCCCTTTGGATGATCTAAGGCAACTTTCTAGTTCGATAGAATTGATAGGGAGTTCAATGACTTTAGCAAATGGGTCAATATTATTTATTAGGGGTTGTTCAATATTGCTAGGGACTTTAAGTGGAGGAATTCAGAAGACAAGTTACTTTCGTCCGAGTATTGTGACCAGGTGTTTGTGAAATGTTGAGCTATGTCAACTGGGTAGGTTATGTTCGCTGATTCGGAGTTTATAACTTTGATTAACCTGGGTATGTAGTTACCCGTGAGTGATTTCACATCAGCCGATAGCTTTTTAAAGCTAGCGTTAGGATTAATATTCAGCCCTATCGTGAATTCCGAGGGAATATTTCTTTCCCTCAAATTCGTCTGTTCCCAGGAATAAAATCCCCCTATCGCCAATTTCCCTCGAATTGGATTTCCCTCGGAAACAGAAATGCCACATTGAAAAGGTATAAACCTGAATTCGAAATTAATGTCGAAGATTTTGACAGCTACGAGTATATTTTGGTTGAAATCGGAAATATAGAAAGAAATCAGTTAATTTGTGAAAGAAATATTTTTATTATAGATAACATAGCATTGAGAGTTGTGACTGAGGAATTAGATGAGATGGAAGTAAAGCGACAACGGTCAATCAGAAGAAGTTTAAGAGATTGTTCAAATCCGATGGAACTACCACAATCACTGTATGTAAAAATGGAATTTTCTATTTTTTTAAGGAATTAGTTATTTCTGTTTTTAGGTTTCAAAAATATTTCAGGGTAAATAAACCCGCATTCAAATATCTACTTGATGTGTTAACAGCTTCTTCACCACAGCCTAAGAAAGCGTTTGGAACTTCTCCCATAGTGAAATTAAGCGCATGCTTACGCTTTTTTGCTGAAGGCGGCTATCAAAAAGGAGTTGGGAAAGACAACGATGTTGGCTTGGCGCAATCAAGTTTTAGTGAAGTCCTTTCAGAAGTCTTAACTATTTTTGAGACACAATTGTGTCCAATATGGATAACTATGTACACTACATTGGAAGAGAAAAGAAAAGCTGCATTTTCCTTCTATGAAAAACAAAGGATACCTGGCGTTGTAGGATGCATAGATGGAACACATGTGAGAATCGTTGCTCCCTCCGCAAACAAACATTTATATTACAACAAAAAGGGATTTTACAGCCTTAATGTTCTGCTTGTGAGTGGTTGTTTTTAGTCTTAAATTTGTTATCATGGTAAATTGAATTTTATTTTAGGTATGCGATAACGATATGAAAATTCGTTACGTTGATGCAACACATCCCGGAGCCTGCCACGATTCTTTTATTTGGAATGTGAGCCAAATTAGGGTGAGCATGGAGCAAGATCACTTACGTGGGATGAACAATTTTTGGCTCTTAGGTGAGCTCTTAAAATGAGATAATAATGTTTTTAAACCGAATAAATTCTTTACTAGGAGACGCTGGGTATCCACTAGAGCCGTGGCTTTTAACCCCCCATAGAACACCAGAAGAAGGTTCAAGCGCGAATAAGTTTAATGAGGTACATACACGTTGTCGAAATGTTATTGAACGTGCCAACGGCGTACTAAAAAACAAATGGAGATGTTTGCTTGGCGCAAGAGAGCTGTATTACGCTCCTGAAAAAGCTGCAAAAATAATAAATGTATGCTGCGCGTTGCACAATATTTGTATTCATTATAAAGTCCATACTGAAGTTCCATTGCTTGAAACCCAACCAGAAAGCGACGCGGAGATAATCGATGATAACCTTTCCATATCCAGGCATCAGTATACAGTAGCTCAGCAGATTAGAGAAGATATTGGAAACTGTCTATGAAACATAATCTTTAAGCTCAAACAAAACAGAAATAAATATTTCTTTATTAAAAAAACAAACAAATTCCATTCATTTGAAACCAAAAAAAAATTCTGTAAAACATAGTCTAATAAACAAAACAGAAATAAATAGGTAGGTACTTCATTGTTAAAAAAAAAAGAAAACTGCAATAATTCATTTAAAACCAAAAAAAAAAAATGTCTGCAAAACATAGTCTAATAAAAAAACACAAATTTTCTTTATAAAAAAAAAAATCATTTCAAAATAAAAAATAACACTTTAAGGCACATAATTGAACTTAAATGTTTATATAGGTTAAAGTTATTGCATTTTCATATCTTCTATTTCTAATAGGCGGCGATTCTTTTCAAGATTTCTACTTCAATTTTTCTCAGTTTTTCCATTTCAATATTGTGGCAATTGAACGATATATCTTTTTCATGCTTGACTCGATTTCGCTGTAATGGCTTTTTAAAGTTTCGTTAACTTCACTTAGCCTTGTGCATATTTCGTTTTGAATTTGTAGTTCTCTTTCAAGAACGTCCACTGCAGTATTTGTTTTTGTCTTTACGTTTTTGGAAGTTGTGGCAGTTGGCTTGTTAGATGCTTTATTCAAATTATGTTATGCTGTGAGACATCGTGGTCTTCATCGCATAACATGGACAGATCTGCTTCAAGGTTCAGCTCTTTGTTTTCTTTGTGTGCGTCTCCAACTGTATTTACTTTTAAGGAAGGTAATCCGAATGGAATTGCTTTGGGTATTCCTTCTACCTCTTCTTTCGTTCCGATTAGTTTGAAAATTGCTTTTTCTATTGGGAAAACTTTTGCTCTTTGTTTGGACCTCCTCCAGTACCATTTCTCATCTGCAAGTTTGTAGCGGCCTTTTTCCGCACGTATTTTTTTTTTGGTCATTCCACACCTAAATTCAAACTCTTATAATAGTGTAATACAATGAGAAATTATACATACAATAAATTACCTTTTTCCATTCAAAAATGGTTTTTGATGGCGGCCCTACACTGTTAAGTTCACTCTCAACCATTTTCCAGAATCGGGCAATATCATCTTTACTTTTTTTATGAAATCCTCTGGCAATGTCTGGACTAGCTTCCAACAGATTAATTAAAACATCTAATTGCTGTTTATTTGTTGTATTAGACATTGTATTTAATTTAAATTTTTCACTTTTCAAGCAAAGAGTAACCAAATTGCGTGTTGCTTCTCAGAAATTCTCCAACTAAATAATGGCGTAAATATCCGAGGGAAAATCCATTGAAAATTTCCCTGCATTCTCATTCACGATCGCTATTTTTTTCGCCATTCGAACATCATTCACGATAGGAGTATTTCGAACGTAGGAAAAATTCCGAGGGAGTTTTTATTCATGATAAGGCTGATTGGCTGTAAATCTTTCGGAAGACAACATTTTTTGTTTGCTTTTTTCCTAAAGAGAGCATACTCTTTGCAGTAGAAGATCAGGCCTTTTGTTTGCTCTGTCGCAGCCCGTTAATTTCCTTGGTCCACTAGGGAACCCCTGCATTATTTTTTGATTGAGGGGTTGCTAGGTTCGCTGCATAGCGAATAGATCTATGAATTGTGGCTGCCTCTTTATTTATGTTTAAATATGATTCCCTGTGTTAAAAATTTATCGATTTCGTTTTTAAATGCGGACCAATCTGCCCTGTCTGTTTGGTATTTTGGTGCTATTTTAATGCAACTATGTTGTCTAACAAGCATTATTGCTGTTAAAATGTAAAAGGTTTTGGGGTAGAGTTGTGTGGATATAAAGGTTAAATCTACATAGGTGAAGGTTTTATGAGTTGAAAAATGAGTCGGCTGACCGTCATTCAAAACTACCAAACAAGATGCGTTGAGGAATTGCTCTATTGTTCTGCCACGCCTATTGCTAAGCGGAGAACCCCAGAGCGGACTTCAAGAGTCACCTGTTAAAAGAATTGGCGTTTGGATCTTCTCGACAACATCTTCAAGATCTTTGGTGGTGAATTTTTGATCTGATGGGATATATAATGAGATGACTATCAGTTTTGTTTTTAATTCTATTTAGCTGCAATACGAGAGTTGATGTTAAGAGATTTATGGGGAATGGATTTGTGGACAAGAAGGCAAATGCCTTGTTTATATGTGGTATTTAGGTTCTGATTATGGAAATAGGGTGAAAATTGTTTGGGGAATATGGTTGAAAATTATTTACTATGTGAGTTTCCTGTAAAGATATGATAGAAGGTTTCAGGTCATTTATTAGCAATTGAAGTTCATGGTAGTTATTAAGAAAACCATTAAGGTTTCACTGAAGAACCTTTAATACAGGTTTATTTGAAATAGGAGACTTTTGTACAATACATATAGTCTGAGGTATATTTTGAAAAATCTGGGCTTAATAACTTTGGGTGGAAAGGACTCTGTAATCCAGATTTTGAATCCCCCAAGTTCTAAATGGAGCTCGCGTTATTCAATCCCTGAACCGCAGAGTCAATATTATGAATAAAAGAGGTATTTTTAGATGTCGCTATCATAAGAATCGGATGGGTTTACAAAGTAATTCTTGTTTTTGATAAGCGTTTGGGCTACAGAAGATATAGGAAAAGTAATGGGTGTCTGTGTAATTAGAGGAGAAGAGATTGAGTATTGGTTTTGTGTGGGTTTAATCAGGTGAGATGTGTCATCATTAATGATGAACATACCAAAATTGTTATTGTGTGTCAGTGATTTGGTGATTGAATTTAGGATTGAGTTTGGAACTGAATGTGGTGCGTTTGTGGGTGTTGACTTTGATAAGACTGAAGTTGGATTTTTTTTAATTTTTGCGGTGGGGAACTTGAGTTTAAGTAATTATTTTTTGTGTGTTAAATTCAGGACGAACAGTTTCAGGCTGCGAGGTGGAACTGGCTGGAAGAGTAATATCGGTTTTATGATGTTGGTTAATGATACAATTTTGGGATTTGATGCGTGGGTAGGAAATTTTGTTCGGTGTGGTTTTGGTAAGCTAGTAGTTGCGGACAATTTATCAGATGCGATTTCATTAGTTTTGCCGATTGGATTGATTATTTCAGAGAAAAGCTGTGTGTTGGGTAAAACGGGATTTTGCTCTTTGCAAATACGTTTAGCTTCAGCCAAAGTACATTCATGTTTCATTTTAATTTTTAGTATTTCTTTGCTCTGGATGTATTTTGGACATGTTTGATATGCAGACGAGAGTGGTCCAAGGCAATTAGCAATTGGTCCAAAGCAATTGGCACACATTGTAGATGCAACTGGTATCGACATGAGGTGGGAAATTGGAGGTTTCGCAGGGGGTTAGGGAAACACTCGTTTACTTTAGCCTTATACCAGCCAATTTCAACAGAGTTAAGAAGTTGGAAAAGATCAAAAGTCATGAGGATTAGATCGGTGGGTTTTGTTTGCCCATCCCGCTGTTTGGTGAATTTATAAATGTCTACAACACCTTGTGTCTCCATTTCTGAAAATTGAGGTTAGAGTGTAGTTGAACTGACACCGGGCATGTGTTTGCTAAGAGTTTGACGGCGAGGAATTTATCTGCAATTTTTTTGATTTTTTAGCTGCGAAATTTGTTCGTACTCTTTACTCGTACTTACACCGTCAATAGCTTTTTCAACAAGAACACACTTATTGAAGTTAAAGGTTTTTCGACACTTTTGGGGAAATCAAGACAAAGCGCGGGTTCTCGGCTATGGTTTTTGATGGGAGGGTTGGGTATTCGTCAAAAGTTAATGATGTTGTTGTTTTATTTCTTTTTGGCCGAGGCTCAGAAACTGATATTTCACTTAAGTCGGCAAAACGATTTCCGGGCATGGTCTTCGGCCCCGGGGCCATGGTTTTTAAGCGGAGCACCAATGCGCTTTCACTAAGAACAAACTGCAGTTGTGTAAAAGTTAGGTTAAAACCGGTAAAAAGGAAAATAGAAGGAGAGAGAAAGAAATAGGTTGAGTCTATCGCAATGAGAAAACGCACCACTGGAAAAAAAACTATCTTTGCGGGTCCGTTGAATTTATAATTTAATTAAATTAGTTTGGTTTGTTTTGGAGAATGGAGATTCCTTCATTTATTACCGATATAATTAATTTTCACATAGCGATTTGCGCTATGCCACCAGTAGATAAAAACACGTCTTCATAGCGGCGCTGTCTGTTTTTCGACAAGCACAGGAAATTTTGAATTACAACATAATTCTTATTATGTGCTGAAAGAAAAACACTCACCGGAAGTTAGTATCAAATATCAGTTTCGGTGGGGTGTAGTCGGTATTTTCGTATAATAAATTTTGCGAGTTAAAATTCGAGGAGTGGCCAACTGAGAAGTTGGACCGCATAGAGACAGATGGCTCCACTGGCGGCCATTTTATAAAACCGTCTACTAAACGATCAGGCCATACATAAGTATGGGCCTGATACGTACATCCAGAAAGTGGTACGGGGTTACATACCCCAGCTTTTTTTTTTACCGCGTTCTAGTAAATTGGCTTTCCAGATTAGTTTCCTATCCAAAATAATACCGAAGTATGAGGACCTATAAGAGGAACTTTGAATCCGAGTGAAGAGGACGAATTCGATTTTGTTGTAATTTACTCCCAAGCTACAATTTGTGGCCTACTTGGAGAGCAGCAGAAGAGCATGTTGGATGAGTTCCCTTAGAGTATTAGGATGTTTCCTCGAGACTGCAATAGCAATGTCGTCTGCATAGGCAATCACCTTGCATCCCGTCCTTTCCAGGACGACTAGTAGTTTGTCAACCAACAGATTCGAAAGAGAAGGGAACAAGACGCCACCTTAAGGTGTGCTGCAGCTTAAGTCTTCGAGTCGAAGCTCCGCCCAGTTTTGTGTTAATAATCCTTCTTCTAAGCAATTGATTGATTAGCACTCAAGCGAACCTTCGACGTTCAGTCTTACAAGCGCCTTAGTAATTGCTTCTGATTTGACATTGTTAAAAGCTCCCTCAAACTATAATATACTCTCGGATGCTCAGTGATTTTTCAATTGTGCGCACGAGTGAATGTACTCGTAAGGCCGTCTCAACTAACTTAACTTTGCATAGATGGGCTAATACTGCTACGTAAGTGGATATCGATTATGACGACTTGAATGGTTTAAAACTATGAATGGCCCAAAGGAGCTTTTTAGTGAATACTAAGGCGTTGCTACTCGATGGTATCTATTCGATATAGATTCGTATTCTCAATACGTGTTACAACAGCGGTGGTACCAGGGAAGTGAGTGTCCAGAAGAAGGTTAAGGTTGGGAATTCACCAGGGAGGCTTTTTCCTGCCGCGTGGTCTACGTAAAGGACAGGCCACCGCCATCGCATTATTGAAGATGCTCTAAGGACTAATGGGTGAATCGGAGGGAAGAACAATTTTCAGAGTTTCCCTGTACAGAAGCCACTTAGTTTTCTTGAAATTTCTGTAGATATTCTGGTTCGAAAAAGACCAAATTGGAGGTAACGGTGGTCTGAAAAAGAGTTGTCATCTGAGACTTTCAAGTCCTTTACCATGAGTGAAATGTGTTCGGAAACAAGTTTGATATCTAAGACTTCTTGTCTGTTTTTTGAAATAAAGATTGGTTTAGAACCTAAGTTACAAAGTAGGACTTTGACAGTCGAAGAATAAGAACGGCAGAGCAGCTTTGGAGTGGTGTGGGTTAATCTGTATTAATCGCAGCATTGGAGCTATAATCAGGGGCAGATGCCTCTACCACGGTTGAGTTAACTTTATCCGAGTCCGACGGCAGAAGGTCGTATTCGTGCATAGAAAGGATTTGGAGATCACTAACGAATCCCTGTCCGTAAACAAAGAGTCGACCCCCTGTAGAGTGGGTGTAGTGAGACGTAGATCAGGATTAAGGTCATGGTTGTAGAGTCTTAACACATCTCCGTGTCCGTCAATGTGAGGTTGACCCCCGTAAGAGATGGCGCACAGTCTGGGACAAGAAACAGAAACTAGGTTAGATTTTTTCTTAATCGATACATTATCAGTTACCGCTGGCTTCGGAGTGTCTTTCTCTGGTTCCTTTTCGTTGCACCTGTAGACATTTAGGGTAGTAGAGCCGAACCCATAGTTAATTACACCTTTGGAAGTGGGAAGAGGGGCCAGAGATTCTTCGTTAATAACCATAACCTTGCCAACCTTCCGCTTAAGGGTTGAAAGAGATTGATTGCCGATCCTGAGTATGTCCGGATCACCATATGATCAAAAGGTTCGACCAGGATCTATGCTCGTGATCTCGATCGGGTCGGGATCCGATTCTTCTCAACGACCTCGAGACGCGCTTCTGTCATGTGGTCAATGACCGCGATCTCGAGAGTGCTTTTTAAACACTTGGTTAAAGGACTTAGTGGTAGTGCTTAAAATCACTATCTTTTTCTTTACTAGAGCGGGGGACTCGTCTTGTGATCTTTGGCGTTTGGACATTGAGTCAGTATCACTTAAGTCCTGAAGGAGCTGTGCGCGTTTTCTAGCCCAGCTTAAAGAGGTTTTTTGTTGTTCTGTTCTCTTTTTCTAGTATTTGTTGGATGTGCTTTATCAATTTAAATACTAGGCGTCTATCCTGATAGGAGACTTTAGAGGAGGCGACTTGCCGTGAGCTCGAAACCGAACGGTCAATTGCCCCGGAAGAAGGAATGGATCTGAGAAGAGGATGTTTGTTCCTCAGTTGTGAAGAGGGAACTCCTGGTCGAGATCACAAAGTGTCAGCCAAAGACTGGGGGAGATCCTCTCGCATACTTTGTGGGACAGATAGGACCAGGTTTCAAAACCAATTTACCTACCGTCATTCCAGACGCGGGCTTAACGCTCATGGGGGTAAAACCTATTCTCGCAACTGACAGCATAGCTTCCGCCAGACTTGGATACAAAGGCATCAGCTAATCCCACTTCAGCAGCGCAGGGAGGTACACTCCACGATGTTAGACGACGTTTTTTAGTTATTTTTTTGTTTTGCTCATTTTGTACCCACAAGTAACGGAGAAATAGCATTTGACCTGGACTCTATTCCAGCAAAACAACTTTGCAACTTTTCACGCAGCATTGCAAATTCTTTACACTTATCCTGCAAGAAATTTGCAAATTTTAGATCAGTTGCATTTACAAAATTAGTATCATTTACAAATAGATTGCAGTGTTATGTGGAAAGTTGTATAGTTGTTCGGTGGAACAGAGCTCTGCACAAAGATCTGCCTTATGCAGGTAAGGCATTACTTACTGTAAGCTTTACTACAGCACTCACAGGAGCTCGCAAGGGCTGGTTTGACCCCCAGCCTTCCATCTCTACGTTACGATTCTAGAGCTAACACCACCAGGGAGTTAAGTATCTGCTGTTATCTCATTCTTAATTACCACTGCGCACGATTGAGTAGATGCGTGTAAGTCGAAAACATTTTACAATGTGTTCGCTGCCAAAGGTTTGGTCACGCCGCGTCGAACTACGAAATGCAGCCTCGATGTGTAAAGTGTGGAAAAAACCACAAAGCAGAAGAATGCACTCTGGGTAAGGATGGAGTGGCAATAAGAGCCAGCTCTTGTGTGCTTTATGCAGGAACTCGGGACACACCGCAAACTTTTGGGGCTGTTAACAGTTTTACTATATTAAGAAAGTAAAGATGGGTCAGCTTCAGCGTCAGGTACAGGAACAGCCGAAGCGGGTGGACCAGATCTACGCACTTCTGCCGGGCCTAACGCACCTCCAGTCGTAATGAGTACGAACATGGAAGACAACCTTTGAAGATCCATGCAGTGAATGTGAATTCACTGATTAGGATCGAGCGAAGAGCCGTATTGTTTAAGTTGCTTAAAGACCAAACCAATGATGTGCTCATGGTTAGCGAAACAAAGCTATCCCAGAAGCACAAATTGGGATACAATAAATACAATATTGTCATAAGAGACCGACCCAACTCCACACAAGGAGGTGTTGCGATCTTCATACGCAAACAATTACAATTTCAGGTAGTGTAACAGCGGTGAAGTACGAAGGTTCCAGGTGCTGGAAGGGTGTATCATGTGCATCCCTCTCCGTAGTGGAAAGAGGATGTACATGATCGCACTCTATGCACCTGAAGCTACTCAATCTACATTATTTACTTCAGAGCTCGAGACACATTTTCGATGCCTAAGGCTGGAGTCATAGGAGAATTATTTCTTCATGGCCGGAGATCTAAATGCAAAATATAGAGATTGGGGAAGTAACACACTTAATCCTAGAGGGAATGTACTATTTAATTGGTGGCGTTAGCACAGTGTCGAGTAAAGACTCGATTTGAAAGCAACAGACAGTCTGTCGTTTCCTGGAATCTTTTGTTGTTCGACGTACGGCTTCAACTGGCTGACAAACTTTAAACTGCCTGCATACTAATACATTTGTGTACGACAGTGACCATTGCGGACTCAATGCCGTAATAACGATTCCCAACGAAATTGCGGAGTTGAAGGAGGTTGTCCAAACGTACTCCTACAATTATAATAGGACGCGTTCGACTCGCTTCTCCAGAACTTTCACAAGAGCACTCTCGTCGAACTCGCTCTATCCACCATCCAAGAGGAATCTGTCAAACAAGGATATTGACTGGTACCTAAAACAAATGGACGAGACAGTTAAATAAACTATGGACAGCACGATACTTCGGTATCAACATACTGACAACGCAGACATATTCCGTAAGGCAACAATTGACGCACTACACCAATACAAAAGTAGACTGCTGTCGAGACTAAAAACCTTGTACAGACAGTTTACTGATAGACAAAACTCGGAGGTTAGAACGCTGAAGTCTTTGATTAAAAACCTCCAGAAATTTATCAGGGAATACTACACACTTTCTGTAAATTTGCATTGGAACAACAAAATTCGGGATGTAGAAGACAACAACCCGAGTATGTTCCCGCAAGTAAATAAAATATTTCGGAGGAACAATCAAAATGACCTTCCGTGTCTTAATATCCCCCGAACGACGAAGAATGGACGAATACTGATAACAGCAGGTATAGATCCAGATATCAAACTCAATCCGTAACTCGCAAAGTGACCTACGCCCAAATGGCTGCAGGCCGGGGAAACACGGAGCAGAAAAGACCGAAGGTTGCTTCTCAAGTCCCAGCGCCTAGAGCACCGGAGGCTGAAACTGACTTGCTGGCCATCCTGCTCTCTATGCAAGGGCAGATGGGTCAGCTTCAGCGTCAGGTACAGGAGCAGGCGAAGCGGGTGGATCAGATCTACGCACTTCGGCCGGGCCTAACGCACCTACAGTCGTAATGGGTACGAACATTGTCTACTACGTAGAAAAATCTTTTAACATTTTTTGTATTATTCTCACACCTTTTGATGAGTGCGCGTCTCGCATCTTATATTTTGTCATGTAAATGTATACTACGTAGACATCTTGTAGTATTTTAATTTTGTTCTTACACTTTTTGATGAGTGCTCGTCTCGCATCTCATATTTTGTCATGTATACACACCTAACAATAATTGCTGAATGCGCGTCTCGCACATTATTGTTCATGTTAGTTTGTTAAAAATAAATGTGTACTGAATTGTGAACTGTGTACTACGAAAAAAAAAACTTTGTAAATTCAACTGTGGACTTGTAAACAAAAACAAAATATTTTGAAGACCTTAGCTTCTGGAAAGAATAATGGAGGCAGCACAATTAGCAGAACGACTGGAATTGGGTAAGTTAATCCAAAACCAATTTATTATTATAATTATAAGAAAGATGGTGGGGCAAAGAAAACATTTAATTACCTGGAGTCGCGAAAGGGGGCATTAGAGAAGCATTGAGAGAAATTCTGTGAGAATGACGCTGTTATTCGAAGAGCAAAACAAGGAGCATAAATATTTTACTTCAACTTCAAAAGCCAAGTACAAGAAATTGTGCAAAAAATGATGAGTGATATAGAGGAAATAATTAAAACAATTAAAGATGCGGACAAGAAGAAGGTTGATCTGAACGAGTTTGATCTAATATCCGAAATATGTAAGGAACAAGGACTAAGCTCAGATGAGCAAAGAGTGAGGGTAAAAAAGCGAACGATACAAATGGCTTTATTCAGACAAAGCATGTTGTTAGGGAAACAGAAAATGCACCAGAAAAAGAAACAACGCAAACGTATTCATGATATGGATTCATGGTTCTATGGAAGAATCTGATAAAGACAATACTAACAAAGAGGTTCATGAAGTGAAATTGCCAAGAATTAATATTCCTTCGTTTGACGGAAACTACAAAAATTGGATAACATTTCGAGAAATTTATGAGGAAATAGTTCACATAAATACAACCGACTAAAATGGGTTGAAAAAATGTATTATTTAAAGGCAGCGGTAAAAGACGATGCATTTTTGTCAATCAAAAAACTGCACGATACAACTAAAGGAAGTTTACACGCAATAAAAAAATTGGAAAATCCTGGGGTCCATTGTTAGCCCATGTTGGCATTCAAAAGTTTGACAAAGAAACACACAAATTGTATGAACAGTCCCTAAAAGAGCTACGTGAAATACCATAACTGGAAGACGTGTTGAATTTTTTAGAAAATAGATTTCAGTCCCTTGAGGTATTAGGAGATGTAAGGAGACGGGTGCAGTATAAAGTAGAAAAAAAAATCTAACTAAAAATCTAACCTACGGAAACTGGAAAAAGGTCAATCAAAAGTCAAAATCATCATCTGCAAATATGCAAAGGAAGGATTGTTTTTATTAAATAAAATAAAATGTGCTCAAAACCAAAAGAGTAATGTCCAGAATATCTAAACACACATGTCACGATCAGACGAGTCAGGGAGAAAAACTATAAATGAAATTGATTTAAAAAAGAAAGGAAGCATTACTTTGTTGGCAACTGCATTAGTTAAAGCAGAAACTATTCAAAACACATTTGAGTTATTACGTGCATTGGTGGATCGCAAGCCACATTCATAACAGAGGATGCCGTACAAAGATTAGGATGCCCAAAAGATAAGACAAATGTGAAAATTTCTGGAATAGCACAATCTAAGGCTGGATCATGTCGAAACCATCAAACTGTATATTACACTGCGATGCACTATTTCTTTCAAGCCTAACGCATACTCAACCAGAAGATTTTATAAGACTAGATAATAATAATTGGCTGGAAAAAAAATTTCATTCTAGCTGATCCTACTTACGAGTATAACATACCCGGGCCGATAGATCTGCTTATTGGTGCGGACATAATTATTGATGAAATCCTGGATGGAGTTAAGAAACTTGAGAGCAGAATACTGCCCCAAAATACACAATTTGGTTGGATTCTGTCTGGACGAGCGGGAGCGATCGTTAAAAACAAAAATTGTTTAACGTCGATGGTTGTAATACAAGAAAATATTGAAGAATAATTAAAACGATTCTGGGAAATAGAAGAAGCAGCACAAGACTCAGAATTGACGAGTGAATATTCTAAATGCGAGGACTACTACAAGAAGACTACTAGAAGAAGCAGAGATGGCACTTATACAGTAAAAATACCCTTCAACGATATTGGACAGAGATTAGGTGATTCCAAACCCAGGGCAATGGTGCGTTGGTATCAAATGGAGAACAAATTCATAAGGACCAAAAAGTTACAACATGACTATAATAAATGTATGCAAGAATATCTTGACTTGGGCCATATGATGCCAATAACTAATGATGAAAACAATTATACGAACTGCAAACAACTGTACCATATGCTTCACCAGGCAGTTATCAGAAAAGAAAGCAACAACTAAACTGCGTCTAGTTTTTGACGCATCAATGAAAACAAGTAATGGGATTAATTTAAATGAACTAAAGCTTAATGGACCAAAATTACAGCAGATTTTCAGTAGATCTTCAGTACATTTTACTGCGGTGGAGAAGTCATCAATATGTCTACACTGCCGATATAGAAAAGATGTATCGACAGATAAAGATTGCTGAGGATCATCAGCATTTCCAAAGAATTTTATGGCGACGTTCTCAAAGTGAAAATATACAAGAATTTAAACTCACAATAGTTACATATGGTACGAAATCCGCGCCCTATTTAGCTATTAAAACATTACACAAGCTAGCGGAAGACGAATCAAATAAATACCCACATATTGCACAAATAATTAAAAGAGATTTTTACGTGGATGATTTGATGTCGGGTTCACATTCTTTAACAGAAGCTAAAACGATTCAGAATCAGCTGATAGAAGTACTCGTACTACAGAATGGTGGATTTAACTTGAGGAAGTGGAAAGCAAATCACCGAGGATTATTAGAAGATCTAAATCACGAACTAAGAGACGAAGAAAGAGATAGTTAAGACACTTCGTGCCCAATGCACCAACGGCAGATGCGTTTCATTTCAAAGTAAAACTACAACCAAGTCAAGATAAAATAACCAAACGCCTAATACTATCAGACATAGCAAAACTATACCCATTGGGACGGCTAAGCCCAGTTATCATAAGAGCTAAAATGTTACTCCAAGAACTTCGGATTGAACAGTATAAATGGGACCAACCATTAGAAAAAAAAAAAATTATAAATGAAATGGGAAAAATTCCGCATTTTTTTGCATTTGCAGATGCTTCGGAAAAGGCATACGGGGCTGTGGTATACAGTAAAGTGATAAGTTTAGATGGCAACACTCATATCATGTTACTACTTTCAAAAAACAGAGTAGCGCCAATCAAAATCTTTAAGGAAAGAAGTGACATTACCAAAACTTGAATTATGTGCTGATGTTCTACTTGCAAAACTTTTGAAACAGGTAAAAGCATCTTTGGAATGGACGAAATTGAGGTATTATGTATGCATGGACGAACTCAACCATAAAGTTAGCCTGGATTAATGGAGCAGTAGACAAATGGAATTTTTTTGTTTCTAACCGAGTAAAGCAAATACACGAAGTTAATAATCCAGCAAACTGGCACCATGTAAGATTTGAAGATAATCCAGCGGATCTAGCGTCAAGAGGCGTAGAACTAAATTCACTAAGAGACAACGCGCTGTGGTGGAACGGTCCACCGTGGCTCAAAACATCAAAATATTATTTCCGTGCAGGTTGAAACAGTGGAAGAGTTAAATGAACTTGCAGTTGACGCCATGTTAATATAAACCTTTGAAAACAGATGGGAGTTCTTGGATAAGTATTCCTCTATAAGAAAACTAACGCGAGTAGTAGCATATTGCATTAAATTTGCTGCGATGTGTAGAAAACTCCAAAAAATTCGATCTATGGAACTAACGAAAGAGGACCGTTCGGTCATTAAATACAATAATACACAAGATCAACAGTTCAACGTTGAAATAGTTTTGCTGAAACATTCTTAAAATTTGTCTAAGTCCAGCACTATATTATCACTAGATCCGTTCATAGACGAACAAAACGTATTAAGAGTAGGCGGTCGACTCGAAAAATCAAGTATTCAATATCAACAGAAACATCCAATCATACTTCCCAATAATGACCATATAACGAAGCTAATAATTAATGAAGCACACATGGCGACGCTACACGGAGGAAACGAAGCAACACCTGCTTACACAAGACGCAAGTTTTGGATAATTCATGGAAAAAAATCGTTAGGAATTGTGTCAAATGTTAACGATTTAATCCGCGCACCATTACACAAATCATGGGAGTTTTACCTTCCGCACGTGTACGACCTATTAAACCTTTAACACATACGGAAATAGACTATGCAGGCCCAATCCAAATAAGAACCAGAAAGGGTAGTTTCAAGTCTTACAAAGGGTATGTTTCGATATTTGTTTGTTTCAGTACAAAAGCAATACATATTGAGGTAGTATCCGATCTAAAGAAAGAAGCATTCATAGCAGCGCTTAGAAGATTTACGTCAAGAAGAGGTCTCCCTTTAGTGAGTTTCACAAAGCGATAAACGAAATTTCTATCAGTGTGTTTTGCTCTACCTTTGAAGGAGTTCGTTGGCATTCTATTCCCGCGGTAGCTCCTCACTTCAGAGGATTATGGGTAGCTGGAGTAAAATCGGTTAAATATCATTTGAAGCGTATAATAGGGGATTCAACACTCACGTTTGAAGAAATAACTACTGTATTATCTCAGATTGAGACATGTTCAAATTTTCGCCCATTGTATCCTATAAGTGACCCGGACTTAGAAGTACTAACACCAGCACATTTTCTAGTAGGACGAGCTTTAGTTACACCATTGGAGCCAAGCAAACTACAACCAGAAATGTATAAAACACGATGGAACGTAATTCAAAAGATGACTCAGCATTTTTGGAAGAAATGCCAAACCGAATATTTGTCAAGGCTTCAGCAACGAATGAAATGGCAAACTGGTAACCACAACTTTAAAGTAGACGTTGATTTGATTAAGAACGAAAACTGCCCACCGACGAGATGACCACTGACTAAATTAATACAAGTTCACCCAGAAGAAAATGGTATAGTACGAATTGTAACTTTACAATCTAAAGGAAATGCGATAAGCAAGAGATCAGTTGTGAAAGTTTGTCCACTTTCTATTGAAGATGAGGCGAACAATGAAGATACACTGAAGCAGAAATCGACAACAACAAACTTAGCCCTCGCCAAATAAATAAAAACTTCATCCTTTACAGAAACGCTACAAACAACTAAAAGACAGCAAAACACAAAATTAAGCTCAGTTCTGATTTATTTAACGATAGCATTAAGTTGCTTAACACAAAGCTGTGCACCATACACTATCAAACGTCCGCAGCCGGGGCTTTATGTTGAACAAGCGGGGCACGTTAAGATCAGCCGGGGAACACTCAAAATTGATGTCATTTCGCTACTGAACATTTCAGATGAGTACAGAAAGGTCCATGATATTGTCAAAGGAATGAAACAATCTTGTAGTACATCAGCATTGTACAGGGGAGAAACTCATTGTAACACTTTACTTAACCATCTCAAGACCAAGGAAACTTCAATTAAACGTGAATTAGAAATACTGAGTACATCATACGGTCAAAGAATCAATAGTCGTTCTAAGAGGGGATTACTCAGAAGACTATTAGTAATGGTATTTGGAGTTAATGACGAAGACCATAACCAAAAACTGTTAAAAAAGGCAATCCATCAACAGAATACTTTAATGGTGTCAACAACCATCTCCATTAATGAACTTCACGACAATGCAAAGGACCGATTTGATGTGATACGGCATAAGCTCAATAATGTCATAGTTAAGATCAATAAATTAGGCAGCTGGTTTGAAAAAACGTATGAAAACAAGGTAGGTTTGCAGATTCTGGCAGCATACCAAATTTCCTTTGACCTCCTTACTGAAATGGAGGCTCAATATATTAAACCGACAACAGCAGAATCGAGAAATTTCTTGGAATTTGCAACACCAGGCCACTTACATAGACAAAGTCATCGATAGCGTTTCAGCAAAGTTTCCAACAAATTTGATAATTGTAAAGCGACCTTCCAATCGAATTAAGACCGAACTTAACATGACTCATGCGATTATCAGCGGATTTCTACACATCACTGAAATAGCTTCATACGACCTTCTCGAAATTACTCCCATACCTGACAACATAAGTAATAACAATATGTAATATCAAAAGTCTCATCGTCCTTCTTAACGGTAGATTATAATAACCAACACTTCTTTGAAGATCAGACATCGAACTAAGAGGATGCAGCGTTTTGGAAAAGTACACCTTCTTAAGCAATCAAGGAGTAGTAGGTCAGATCAGTACGAAAGACAACTGTGTTATCAATCATCTGTATCGACGAAAGATGAGTGCGCCCTGAGGAAGCTTTTGTTGCCCAATAACACCTGGAAGCATTTACACCTCCTTAATACACGGTTATTTGTGACCAACACACCAAAACCGAAGCTGCAGTAGTTTCCAATGGGCAAAGAGAAGACGTCGTATTAGAAAGAGTTGGTATCATACAATTAAGCCAACCCTCTATTTGCAGAAAGAAATCCTAACATAAATATTCGGTTTACGTTCACTAGAGCTATGAATTTAACTATGACCGATACTTTAACCCTAAAATCTGAGGCTTTTAATTCCAGGTCAAAACCCAAAGAATCCATTTTATCCACAGGCGACTCATGGGACAAGCTAAAGGAAAACTATGAAAATGAAGAAATGTTCTCGTACTGACGCCAAATCACACACAATTCAAAAGCAGTCAGCATATCAGTGACCATAATATTGATGCTTGTTATAATTTGGAAGTGTGCGACGGTTGTACGAAGAAGGAAGCCAACAGTTAAGCCGAATGAATCTAAGGAAGGATTTATTCTACGACCATTAGATGCTGAATCCGTTTCTTCAACAAATGATTCTGATTTTAACACTTTTATACTCTTCTCACACATTTTGATGAGTGCGCGTCTCGCATCTCATATTTTGTCATGTAAATGTATACTACGTAGACATATCTTGTAATATTTAAATTTTTGTTCTCACACTTTTTGATGAGTGCGTGTCTCACATCTAATATTTTTTCATGTATACACACCTAACAATAATTGCTGAGTGCGCGTCTCGCACCTCATTGTTCATATTAGTTGGTTAAAAATAAAGCACTGTTATTTGAGCATCGAACGGGACGGTCGTGTATATTATTTTCTTTAAAAAAGTCACTCGCATTCAAACATGGAGGGGCCACCCTTGAAGATCCTTGCAGTGAATGTGAATTCACTGATTAGGATCGAGCGAAGAGCCGTATTGTTTAAGTTGCTTAAAGACCAAACCAATGATGTGCTCATGGTTAGCGAAACAAAGCAATCCCAGAAGCACAAATTGGGATACAATAAATACAATATTGTCATAAGAGACCGACCCAACTCCACACAAGGAGGTGTTGCGATCTTCATACGCAAACAATTACAATTTAAGGTAGTGTAACAGCGGTGAAGTACGAGGGTTCCAGGTGCTGGAAGGGTGTATCATGTGCATCCCTCTCCGTAATGGAAAGAGGATGTACATGATCGCACTCTATGCACCTGAAGCTACTCAATCTACATTATTTACTTCAGAGCTCGAGACACATTTTCGATGCCTAAGGCTGGAGTCATAGGAGAATTATTTCTTCATGGCCGGAGATCTAAATGCAAAATATAGAGATTGGGGAAGTAACACACTTAATCCTAGAGGGAATGTACTATTTAATTGATGGCGTTAGCACAGTGTCGAGTAAAGACTCGATTTGAAAGCAACATACAGTCTGTCGTTTCCTGGAATCTTTTGTTGTTCGACGTACGGCTTCAGATGGCTGACAAACTTTAAACTGCCTGCATACTCGTACATTTGTGTACGACAGTGACCATTGCGGACTCAATGCCGTAATAACGATTCCCAACGAAATTGCGGAGTTGGAGGAGGTTGTCTAAACGTACTCCTACAATTATAATAGGACGCGTTCGACTCGCTTCTCCAGAACTTTCACAAGAGCACTCTCGTCGAACTCGCTCTATCCACCGTCCAAGAGGAATCTGTCAAACAAGGAGATTGACTGGTACCTAAAACAAATGGACGAGACAGTTAAACGAACTATGGACAGCACGATACCTCGATATCAACATACTGACAACGCAGACATATTCCGCAATGCAACAATTGACGCACTACACCAATACAAAAGTAGACTGCTGTCGAGACTAAAAACCTTGTACAGACAGTTTACTGACAGACAAAACTCGGAGGTTAGGACGCTGAAGTCTTTGATTAAAAACCTCCAGAAATTTATCAGGGAATACTACAGACTTTCTGTAAATTTGCATTGGAACAACAAAATTCGGTATGCAAAAGCCAACAACCCAACTTTGGTCCCGAAAGTAAATAAAATATTTCGGAGGAACAATCAAAATGACCTTCCGTGTCTTAATATCCCCCGAACGACGAACAATGGACGAATACTGGTATAGTTCCAGATAACGCAGTACAGGATGACAACTTCTGTGTGATCGAAGATCCGAAGGAGGAGGTAGAAGCTATAGGACCGACTTTCCAGAAAGTGTACAAGGTGAATGATACCACTTGCCCGAACCACGACTTGGAAAAACGCGTCTTTGTGCAAAACTCCTATCTTCGAAATATCGAAGGTGGAGCTCCAAGCGATCTTCGACTCATTGAGGAGAAAGAAATCCGCGGGAATCGACGGAGTGTCGAACATTGTGCTTCGACATCTCCCTGTAGAAGCGGTGGACATTTACACCACTCTGTTGAACAATGTGCTGAATAATGCACATTATCCAGCGCATTGGAAAACTGCAGTGATATATAGCCTATCCCCAAAAGGGGTAAGGAAACCTCCAATCCGGCAAATCTCTAGTCGATAAGTCGCCTTCCGAACATCGGCAAGGTGTACGAAAAAGTGATTAATAGAGCCCTGATTAATTGGACTTAGGACAATAAAATAATTTCGAATAACAAATTCGGATTTAAGGCGGAGCATGATACAACACATGCCGCGTCTAAACTCGTAACGAATATCCAATGGATCAAAAGCAAAAAACAGTGCACGGGTGCCTGCCCGATTGACTTGGAGGAGGCCTTCGACACCGTATATTTAGAGGGACTCTTCTACAAGCTGAACAGGCTGGGCATTAGCAAACCACTGCTGTACATACCTTATAACATGCTCACCAGTATACAGTTCATTTGCAAAAATGGCAATGTGTCTTCTGCTGGAACATTTCAAATCAAAAACGGTCTGCAACAAGGTGCGCTCAATTCACCGATCCTTTCAAGATTTACACGAGCGATCTTATAGGATCACTTCACCATGCCATAGCGTACGCAGACGACTTGAACGCGTGCAGATCAGGACCAAAAATCAAGGTCATTGCTATTCTCTTGCAACGTGACTTCAATAAGATTCAGCGATATTGCGATGACTGGAAGTTGAAGATCAACTTCCAAAAATCGAATGCCATTCTTTTTAGGACGCCGTTGTCTGGGGCCTCTAGGGATACCAGAAAGAATTGGCGAAAGTTTTCAATCGTGGGACCGCACAGACAGTCACTGTAGTCAGACACCTCTGGTTAGACTAATATCTATATTTTAACAAACATATAGATGCTGCTCTGGCCAGAGCCAAAGGTGCGATTGCCCTTACAAATAGACTTTTTTTTATAGCAAGCAACTCGATTCAAGGAAAAGATTCGGGTGTTTCAGACGGCTTGCCTTTGCTTATACAGAACACCAAGATCCCAGTACATACAATTCTATCCCAATGATGTCCTGTACAATATGGCTAACCTAATGAGAGTGGATAATTTCGTTATCAAGCTGATTCGAAGGCACATTGCAAGAGCAATGAGCTCGATGAACAACCTGATCTCCGGGGCTTATTACCCCAATTACGAGTATCACGAGAGAGTCCTTAACGGCTTTGTTCCCCCAGAGGCGTTCCTCTATATTGATGAGAAGGGTCTGATCCAGGACAGATTGGCGGTGCCGCTTATTTTTCATGTTGCTCGGACAGATGTGGATAGGTGACACATCTACGACAGAGACATTTCACACAGCAGTGTGGAGCATCTCCGGTTTAGTAGGGCGGTATCGAGTCACGATATAGAGGAAGAACAACGTCAGTATAGACACTTGTGGTGGCTAGCCGAAAGAGAGGAAACTCCTTCGTCGTTTCTCCATAATCCAGGATAGCCTGTTTGATGTTTAATGTTGGCTGGTTTATATTCATGGCCGACTTACATAGTATAGGTTTTTGTATTTCAGGTAGGTTGTAGATGAAGGTTAAGTAAGATAGATTGAGGTAGAATAAGGTATTTTAAGATTTATTTGAAGGTAGTTTTTTAAGTTTTATATATAAGTGTAAACAAAACAAATTAAGATCATTCATTCATTTTAATTTTATTAAACAAAAATTTTCTTAGTCATTGTCAATAGGTAACAAAATAATGAAATAAATAAAGAATTAACGTGAGTTACGTCGAAAGACATAGTTTTTAAGTATTAGGTTTAGCTTAGAGCGCCCGCATAGGGCCAGTAGGTTAGAATAACATAGTTAAGTTAGTTAAGCTAGTTTTAAGCGTTTTTTTTGTCAAGCAATTAAGTTATAATGAATTGATCAATAAAAATGGACTAAAAATTTTATGAATGAGCGTGTAAGTCTTAGCTGACACTAATTGAAAAGACTGCGGCAATCCAATTCCAGCGCCTACGGGGAGGACTAGAGACTAGGAATTTTGCCTACCTATCGTTTACTAGTTTTTATCAACTTGGCAACTTGAGAAAAATGGATCTTAATGCATTCCCGGAACTTAGAATCCAAAATAATATCATAACGACGATGGCAACAACAACATCAACATCGACTAGCGTTGTTACAACTTTTGCTTCGGCAAATAGTACAACAACCATGACAAAAAAATATAGGACAAATCATAACAACACCACTCAAACAGATGAAACAAACAACAAAAGAAAAACCAATCATCCACACGAAAGTAGACAATACAACTCCAAACTCGACCAATAAACGAACAAGAAATTTACCAAATAAAACAATAGACTGATCAACATAGAAACCTAAAACGAGAGACCAGCCTACACTTAACTACTGGTTAAGTAAACTAAAGCAAGACAACTCCCAAAACCGCTTCGACATCCTTGCTGTAAATGATGATGACATAGGAAACCCGCCAAATTTAATGAGAAAAAAACCGAGCCCACACGAAAACCAAACAAACCTCCACCAATCTACGTCCAAGAAGTCGAGTGCATCAAAACATTAACAAAGGCTCTTGACGTGCAGGCAAAAGAGAAATATGAATTAAAAGTCTTGTCTAAGAACCAAGTTAGAGTTCAAGCAGCCGAATCTGCTTTTTACACAAAAGTCGTGAAACATGCACCCATCAACCGAACCAAACGATATGAAACAAGAACATGAAGAGCTTGGATATAAAGTACTTCACATACATAACATGCAACAAATAGGCACCAAAAAACCACTTCCCCTCTTCTCAGTCGAGTTAGAAAACAGTAATAACAATAAATATATATACAGCATTATGAGCGGACACACTAAAAACTTCTGCACAATGGACCCAGTTTGGGTTAAATGTGCAGGGAAAGACAAAACAATCGACTGCTAACTGACAAAACAAGACAATAACACTAAATAACACTTTGCGGAGGCAATCACACTGCTAACTATAAAGGATGCAAGGTTTACAAAACCCTCAAAATCCAATGTTTCCCCCCACCACGCCAAAGAGAAAATACAAATGCAGACATTCAAGCCGAAGCTTCATCAAGCGGAAACGAAAGACACGCGACACTGTAACTACCACAAGTTATGCTGACGCTGTTGCACAAAATTTGCCACCAAAACAAAACTCGCAGTCACAACTACCGTCAATAACCTAAGAAAATAAACAAACTTTCAAACTAAAACCCGTAGACAGTCAACATCTGGCTCTCGTAGCGTTAACATCTCGTTGTCACCCGCTGTGCTCTTCTTGACACTTAGTTCTCTATTTTCTCTGGACAGTTAAGTGTCCCCCCGTTTTTTTCTTTTCCACCTTCCCTAAAACTTCTCTTTAACAACCTCGTGCTTAATAAAGTTCTAATCCTCCCATTGCTTATTAACGGAATGGGCCGACCGGGGCCTAGACTTAAGCCCGGGAACCAGTTTGACATTCTATCTGATTTGTCAGCTTGGTCACCCAGGCAAAAAAAAACAAACGTGGTAGCTCACCGGTAGAATACCCAGAATTACCCTTTGTGCGTAATCCAAAATATCCTAAATTCGTAGTGACATCACCAAAAAGTGACGAAAAAAAACTATCGGCTGTAAGTATATTTGTTTTAAGAAAATCAATAGATGCTATTAGCACCGAATATGATAAGATATCATTATTAAAAGACGGTAGCATTCTTCTGTTAGCAAGAAACCAACAAATTGCTGATAAATTCCTAAAAACAAGTAACTTAGCTAACCAAATCCCCGTGACAGCGACTCTCCACAAACAACTCAACTCCTCTAAAGGCATCGTATTTGCGCCTTGGTTGAAAAATGTTTCCGAATCAGAAATTATTTCAGAAATGAAATCACAAGGAGTAACCGAAGTGTATAAATTCACTAAGAGAATTAATGATAAAGTTGAACCCACTGGTCTCGTAGTTTTTACCTTTGATCTCTATCAAACTCCCCAAACGGTAGAAATTGAATGGTAAAAGGCAAAGGTAAAGGAATATGTTTCTTCACCAATGAGATGCCGTAATTGCCAACTACTTCGGCATACTACAAAAAGAAGCACTAGAACCAAAGTATGCGTCAACTGCAGCCTATCCCCACACGATCCTGAAAACTGTACAAGATTAATGTGTGCAAATTGTCTAGATAAACACCCTTCATCCTCAAAACAATGTCCTAAATTTATACAAAATAAAGAAATATTAATTATAAAAACTAAAAACAAATGCAGTATGGCTGAGGCTAGACGCACATACAACTCACAAAATCAAGAGCACATTTCTAATTCTTTATCTCTCGCTGAGCGATTTAAAAAGTCAATTGCTAATAATACTCCGAAATCTCAGAATGTGGGGAGCGCGGAGCTACCCACTGCATGTGGTAGAAACTGCAGCCTCCTCCGCAAGCGTGACCATCGACGCTCAAAAATTTAACACCAAAACAACAGACAACATAAAACATTCAACTCCCTCGATATTTTGCAGTGGAACCTCAATGGTTTCATTAACAATTACGATGAACTTAACTTAATAATAAATGAACGTAAATATGTTATCATCTCGCTCCAAGAAACACACCTAGCTTATAAAATAGACCCAATAAAACTTAAATCGTACCTCGGGTACTTTGTCAACAACCCTCATAACACAACTTCGGTACAAGGCATTGGTATACTTATAAAAAATAATATTCCTCACGTGCACAAACAAATTAATTCAAACATATTGTAATATGCTGGCTACGGCTCGAGTAGATAAAACGATATTCTGTGAAATTTATTTCTTTATTTTCTAGTCTATAGAACAATTCAAGTTCACACTATACTATTCTTTGCAAATTCTTTTCTTACAAGGTCTCTTTCCTCTCAAATCACTTTATCTCCTTTCAATTACTTAATTCACAAATCCAAACTAATTACTTTTTCTTGTTTACTCTCAACTTTCAATTTATCACCAAATTACAACTTCGCCCATTATCACTTTTCCAATCTCTTCGCCACGGTTCTAAACCAACTGTCTTTTTTTTTGATCGCCATCTGTCCTTATATAGCAGAAGTTTCTGATAGCCAGAAACTTCTAGCAAATTCTTCGACCACTGGAACAAGAGAAATAATTCTTGCAGTTATAATTCCCTTTTATCCCTGATATTATTCGTCTCTTTCGTTGACATGAGCTGTGGAGACTTCGTCCCAGACACGAACCTCGAATGAAAGGACAGTTCGAACCAAAATTCTGCCAGAATGAAGTCACTTCGGAATTTGTTGCGTCATATTTTTAGGGGGCGTAGTTATTATTATGCTACACTGCCCCCCTCTTAGACATGTTCGTCCCGAACAAGTGCATCCTCATTTCGGCCATTGTATCGACTCAGTCGGTCCACATGAACCACTTTCATTTTGGCCCTCGGTCCTCGCTGGATGCGGTAGACAACATCGTTGATGCGGGTTACTATTCTGTAGGGACCTTCCCAGTTCCGCTGTAATTTAGGTGATTTCCCCTTTTGGCGATGGGGATTATACAGCCACACCAGATCTCCTTCCTGGAATCCTGACGTTGTTGCCTTGGCATCATACCTGGTCTTCATGCGGTCGCTCGTCATCTTAATCTGGCTTCTGGTCCTTTGGTGTATGTCCCTAAGCCTTTCCCTAAGGTCCGCCACGTACTCTTCTTCATTTCTGGGCTCATTGGTAGGAGATCCAAATTTCACCTCACTGGGTAAACGAGCTATTCCACCAAATAAGATTTCGAACGGCGTATGTCGAGTAGTGCTATGCACGGCACTTCTATAGGCCATCAAAAACAAGGGAATCTGCCGGTCCCAATCCCGTTGGTAGTCACCTACGACCTTCGAGAGATGTTCGTCCAAAGTCCTATTGAAACGCTCCACCATACCGTCCGACTGTGGATGAAGCGGGGTTGTCCTTGTCTTTTTGATTCCGAGTAGTTGACACATCTCTTGGAAGATTCTTGACTCGAAGTTCCGCCCTTGGTCAGAATGCAATTCCAAGGGCACACCGAATCTGCTAACCCAATTGTAGACGATCTGCTCCGCCACGGTTCTGGCTTCCTGGTTAGGGATCGGAAACGCTTCCGGCCACTTACTGAAGTAGTCCATCACTACGAGGATATACCGATTACCATTGTCGGTTTCCGGAAAGGGTCCTGCGATGTCAATGGCGATTCGTTCAAAAGGTGCTCCCACGTTGTATTGGTGCATCTTACCTCGAGTTTTGATTCTCGGACCCTTGCTAGCTGCACACACGTCGCATTTTCTGCACCAGTCTTCGATATCTTCCTTCGCTTTTAACCAATAAAAACGTTCTCGTACCTTTTCTAGCGTCTTATTCACTCCCAAGTGGCCTCCGGTCGCCCCGCCATGCATTTCCTGTAACACCTCCTTGACCCTCGTCCGCGGTACGACAAGCTGCATTACAAACGACTTTCCGTCGGAGGATTCCCATTTTCTTCTCAGAACACCTTCTTGGACATGGAGGGAGTCCCACTGCGCAAAATATGCCTTTAAGGTCGGGCTTCTGTGAGAGATGTCCTGATGATCCGGTTTCTCCATGTTCTCCTTCCAGGCCAGAATCGGCTCGATATCCGGGTCTTCCTTCTGAGCGTTCCGGATCTCATCTACGCTCCAGCCGGCGATAGGTTCGGCTCTCATTCTTTGGATGGAAACCAGCTCCCGTTCTTTCTGACGCGCACAATGTTTACAATCCGTTCTGCATGGTCTCCGGGACAGTGCATCCGCATTAGAGTGGAGTTTTCCTTTACGATGCTGTATTTCGTAGTCGTAGATTTGCAGCCTTTCGATCCATCTTGCGACCTGACCCTCAGGACTCTTGAACTGTAATAGCCATTTTAAGGCTGCATGGTCTGTGCGAAGAACGAACTTCCTCCCGTAGAGGTATTTGTGAAAATGCTTCGTAGCCAAGATCAAAGCTAGAAGTTCCCGCCTTGTCACGCAGTAGTTCCTTTCTGGCTTAGAGAGCACCTTGCTGAAGTACGCAACCACCTTCTCTTGGCCGTCATGCACCTGGGAGAGTACGGCTCCTACCCCGACATTACTAGCATCTGCATCCACAACGAACGTTTCCCCGGGAGTGGGGTAAGCCAGTATCGGGGCATCGCATAGCCGTTGTTTAAGTGCCTTGAAGCTCTTCTCGCACTCAATTGACCATTTGAATTGTTTTCCCTTTTCCGTCAACTGGTGCAGGTTCTTTGCGATCCCGGCAAAATCCTTCACGAACCGTCTGTAGTAGGTGGCTAGGCCCAGGAAGCTCCTTAGTTGGTGTTTGTCTTTGGGGACTGGCCAGTTTTTCACCGCTTCGACCTTCTCCGGATCGGTTCTCACTCCTTTCGCTGAAATTATGTGTCCCAGGTACTTGACTTCCGCTCTAAACAGGGCGCACTTCTTGGGGTTGAGCTTCAGGTGGGCACTTCGAAGCCTTTGAAACACATCCCTTAGATTGTCTCGGTGTTGCGCAAACGTTTTTCCTACGACGATGACATCATCCAAGTATACCAAACAGGTTTTCCATGTTAACCCTTGCAGGACACATTCCATCAATCGCTCGAAAGTCGCCGGAGCATTGCACAGCCCGAATGGCATTACCGTGAATTGCCATAGCCCATTTCCTGCGGTGAAGGCGGTTTTCTCCCGGTCTTCTGGATGGATCTGTACCTGCCAGTAGCCACTCTTCAAGTCGAGAGTGGAAAACCATCGGGCTCCTGATAGTGTGTCTAGCGTGTCGTCAATCCGTGGCAGAGGGTAGCTGTCTTTCTTGGTGACGTAATTGAGCTGCCGATAGTCCACGCAGAACCGCGTGCTGCCATCTTTCTTCTTAACCAGTACAACCGGTGATGCCCACGGACTTTTGGAACTTTCAATCAGACCTTCTTTCTCCATTGCCGACACCATCTCTGCAACTTCTGTCTGCTTTGCCAATGGAAGGCGCCTAGCAGGCTGACGAATTGGTCTAGTATCACCAGTGTCTATTCGATGTTGTACCAGGTGTGTTCGGCCGTATTCTCCGTCCTGTGAGGCAAATACATCAGCGTACTCATTGATAAGATTCTCTGCCATAGTTCGCTGCTCCTGATTCAGCTCACTGGACTGGAGAATCGTCTCTCTCACTTCCGCTGTCCAAGGTGATGGGAGAAGTTTTGGAGCATCACGTTCAGATATTGTTGCGACGGCGGTAATCGGCGTGCATTTTCCAGTCACCTCCCCTCGCCTTAGTTTGACAGTGTGTGGTCTTGCGTTCAAAACCCTCACTGGAACCATGGTGTTCTTTGGTTCGACTAACGTCTTTCCCACGATGTAGTCTTGAGAATTCTTCTCTGGGTCTGGTTCTACTATGTAGAATCGGTGGCTCCCAAGATCACCTTCCAGCTTCGTCCAAATGATTGTCTCTGAAGACGGCGGCAAAACTTCGTCTTTGCTGATGACTGTCCTGAGAGTTACGGCATTCTCATTTCCGTACACCATCGGAATCTCCACATTTCGATACCTCAGTACTTGCATCCCGATGTCCAAGATTACTTCATTTGCTTTCATGAAGTCTATTCCGATGATGCACTCGTCGCATATATCTGCCACCAGAAACGCATGGGAGAACGTCAGTCCTGCCAGAGTAATCGTAAGACGAACTTCTCCAAACACTTTCGCCATTTCCCCTGTTGCAGTCTTCAGGCAGTAGCTGTTGGTGTTGTGCAGCCAGGAGCTTTTGACGATATCTCTTCTTACAATGGAGGCAGTGGCACCTGTGTCGATGGTGGCTACGCACTTCTTCTCGTTGATTAGTGCCTCCACTGTCAGGCTCTTGTTACCCCGTTTGGTTTGCGAAACTTGAATGGTGGTCCTGGGGGCCTCGATTCCAGTAACCAACTTCTGCCCCGCGAAGTTGGTCCTTACGCATCTCCCGACTGCTGGTTTTGGGAAGTCTGACCGACAGGATGCTTCCTCTCTGCTTCTCCTACTTCCGCAATGTGGACAATTTCCTCGTCTAGGTGCACTTCTGCACTGCCGTTGTAGGTGTCCGGTTTGGTTGCAATTCCAGCAACGGATTTGACTTCCGCGAGCTTTGACGGCTGTTCTCTGGCATGAGCATTCCACGACGGACATTTCCCTGACACGGTGTATTCCCTGGTATGCTTGGTCCGCAGCCTTCATTGACAAAGCGAATGCCAATGCCTCGGGGAGTGTTCGCTTTTCAGCCATCCTTACAGCCATTTGCAGTTGTCTGTCCTCTATGGCCTGAATAAAAGCTTCCACCGCCATTTCGTTGATAAGCTCCTCACCGGCTTTAGGGTATGAAAGATGGGCTAGTCGCTCTATATCCGCTTGCAACTGTTGGAGCGTTTCCCCCCTTTTCTGGACTCGACTACGCAGCTGAACCCTGTACACCTGCTGCATGTGTTCATCCCCAAACCGCATCTCGATAGCCTGAACCAGAGAGTCGTAGTTCTGCTGTTTATCTTCCGGGATGGTCTGCAAGAGCTCCACAGCTGGACCCCTCAGTGCAAGCGTGAGTGCAATAGACTTCTCTTCATCGTCCCAGCTATTGGTCATTGCGGCCGCTTCGAATTGCCTCTTATAAATTGGCCATGATGTTTGACCATCGAAGATAGGAGGCTGCATCTCCTTTCTTCTCAGACCGTCAGTGGAATATTCCCGTGCTTTCTGTCTCTTCACGTTGCTGAGCTCCTTAGCAAGATTTCCGACTTGCTTTTCTACTTTTTCAAACTGAGTCTCTATCTTCCCGAACTGAGTTTCATGTTTCTCAAAATTTTCATCGAATCTAGTTTCGACTTTTTCGAGTTGCGTCTCGACCTTCTCGATTTTCTCTTCGATCACTTCGAATTTGGATTCCAAGTTCTTGTTTTGCTCATCAAGTTTACATTCCAGAGCATCTAGAGAATTCTTTTGTTCGTCTATAGCTTTCTTTTGTTCGTCCATTGCTTTCTTTTGTTCGTCCAGCTTAAGTTCTAGAGAATTCCTCTGGTCGTCCATTGCTTTCTTTTGTTCGTCCATCTTAAGTTCTAGAGAGTTCTTTTGGTCGTCCATTGCTTTCTTTTGGTCGTCCATTGCTTTCTTTTGGTCGTCCATTGCTTTCTTTTGTTCGTCCAGCTTAAGTTCTATAGAATTCCTTTGGTCTTCTATTGCTTTCTTTTGTTCGTCCATGACTAACTTAAGTTGCAGGAGCAGACTTGTTATACCCGGGTCGGCTGCTGTACTTGCTGGTTCCTCTTCCACGTCAAACTCTACGTCGTGCGGATTTTCACCTTCCTGCGTTACTGCTTCTTCCAGACGAATCAGCAGGGCATCTTTTCCCCCAGTTGTGTCGAGGTTCCGCTTACTGAGTTCTGCCTTTAGTTGAGTTATAGTTAGTTTTCCCAATTTGCGACCCATTTTGCGCAACTAATTAACTCAACACAGAAATCGTTTTTTTTTTTTTTTTTTTTGTGCAATTTCACACCACGGAAATAGTTATTCACAGAATAAGTTTTATCCCGCTTCTGACACCAATGTAATATGCTGGCTACGGCTCGAGTAGATAAAACGATATTCTGTGAAATTTATTTCTTTATTTTCTAGTCTATAGAACAATTCAAGTTCACACTATACTATTCTTTGCAAATTCTTTTCTTACAAGGTCTCTTTCCTCTCAAATCACTTTATCTCCTTTCAATTACTTAATTCACAAATCCAAACTAATTACTTTTTCTTGTTTACTCTCAACTTTCAATTTATCACCAAATTACAACTTCGCCCATTATCACTTTTCCAATCTCTTCGCCACGGTTCTAAACCAACTGTCTTTTTTTTTGATCGCCATCTGTCCTTATATAGCAGAAGTTTCTGATAGCCAGAAACTTCTAGCAAATTCTTCGACCACTGGAACAAGAGAAATAATTCTTGCAGTTATAATTCCCTTTTATCCCTGATATTATTCGTCTCTTTCGTTGACATGAGCTGTGGAGACTTCGTCCCAGACACGAACCTCGAATGAAAGGACAGTTCGAACCAAAATTCTGCCAGAATGAAGTCACTTCGGAATTTGTTGCGTCATATTTTTAGGGGGCGTAGTTATTATTATGCTACAATATTATCTACTGCTGTACAAGTTGATTTTGGCACTAAAATAACTATTATTTGCGTTTATATCCAGTGTGGTCAAACTTTCACCCAATCAGACTTAGAGAACATAATTCGGCAAGCGCATCCTCCATTTATATTTACTGGTGATGTAAACTCCTGGAGTCGGTCTTGGGGTTCGCCAACCACTAACAAAAGGGGCACAATCATTGAAGATTTCATAACGAAATCCGACCTAATAATACTAAACGATGGTTCTCCAACCCACCTCTCAACTCATGGAACACTTACCAACGTTGATGTGTCATGTTGTTCATCCATTCTCTCTTCAAAAATATCTTGGCACACATCAGATGATCTGCACAACAGCGATCATTTTCCAATATCCATTTCACTGCGCCTGTGTCCAAAACAATTTACCGTCAAACATATCCCAAGATATGAAATAGACTTGGCTAATTTTTTTTTTTTTTTTTTTTTTTTATAATTTGCACGTGTTAAAGGGGATATGAATACCCTTATACTAATTTTTTTTAGAACACGTGCGTTTTTGTGGAAAGAGGAAGAGACAGAGAGAAAGAAAGATTGGTGTAGTGGGTTTGAAACTTAGGTGGTATTAAGTTTCTGTAAACTCCAAGGGTGGCTGTCCAGATAACTGGGGAGTATTTTGTTTTGATTTTGCTATTATTGTCGTTGCTTATGATTCACAGTATTTTTTTCCGTCCTCCTGGTGTCATCATCACGATCAAGTTGCATTTTAGCCATATGACCGCCCTACTGCCAGTGTTATGCCTTCACAGTAGAGTTGACTTAGCATTCGCAATTGATCGACTTTTTTATTTATTTCATGCGAAATAAATAGATGATTCTTAGCATCAGGATTCGAACCGTGAATCAATAGCGTGACAAGCGATGATGTTACCACTACACCACGGCCACCCTTAATTGGGACTCATTTAAAAATAAACTTGAAGCGAACATCTCCAAATTACCTATGACTAAGTGTATTAACAAGGAAGCTGCAACGCTACTTAAGAGCATTCGCAGCGCGGCAAATGACTCCATCCCTCAAACATCCCCCATTACTTTTAATCGTATTGTCCCTTGGTGGAACCCTGAACTCTCCAAGCTTAAAACTGTAAAGTTTAAAACTTCTAGGGCTTTCATGAAAAATCCCACCCAAGTTAACCTCTTAGCCTACAAAAAAGCCAATGCTCTTTTTAGAAGAAATCTAAAAAGCAGTAAACTCAAAAGCTTTAATGACTTCACAAGCACAATTAACCCCAACACATCCACAAGCACAGCTTGGCAACGGATTAGAACTCTCACAGGCAACTCCACTCCCAAAACCATATTATCCATTAACACACCAACAGGCGTTATTACCAACCCTAATGCAATCTGCAATTTCTTCGCTCACACGTGGTCAATCAATTCCAGCGACTTAAACTTCCCAATGGCTTTTAACACGGAAAAAATAGCAAAGCCTTAACACAGTCCCACAACCCGCAAAAAACGCTGCGGCTCTGTGCATTGAGACTGATATCACTTCACTTGAATTCGAAAGTTGCTTGACTAAACTACAGGGAAAAACACCAGAACGAGATAGGATATCATACCCTATGATAAAAATCTCCCTGTTTCAGCTAAGCAAAGGCTTATTTCGCTGTTTAACAATATTTTCAATAAGGATATCATACCTCAAAGCTGGAAAACCGCTACCATTATTCCCATCTATAAGCCCAAAAAAGATATCACCTTTATAAATAGTTACCGCCCAATCTCTTTACTTCCCTGTTTATCGAAAGTCTTAGAAAAAATAATTGCAAACAGGATTTTATGGTATACAGAATTCAAAAAAGTTTTAAGTCCCAACCAAGTTGCCTTCAAACCAAGGAGAGGGTACATAGATGCACTCCTTCATATCGACTTTGCAGTAACAAACGCCCTCACAGCTCGCAACCATATCACAATCTTGGCACTAGACTTTGAAAAGGCGTTCGATCGCGTAGGCATTCACCTTATTCTGAACAAATTGAGAGATTGGGGTCTTGGACCCAAAATCTTTCAATACATTAAATCTTTTCTTACAAACAGAAAATGTTGCATCAAAATTCGAAATATGTTTTCTAAAACTAAGCCACTACATAATGGTATTCCGCAAGGATCACCTTTATCGGTAATTTGTTTTGCAATCGCTTTCAACCAAATAAGTAATCTTATTTTAAAACACAAAGATCTAGATCACTGTATCTATGCAGACGACGTATACATAATATGTAAATACAATGACCTAGAGAAAACTAAATCCTTATTTTCTGCTTTGCTTAATGAAATCAACCAATGGTCCTCTACCTCTGGTTCTAATCTTTCTTTAGAAAAATGCAAATTAATTCATATCTGCAGAAAACAAAACTGCACTAACCTAGACTTAATTATAAATAATACGAAAATAGAAGTAGTTACTAATCTAAATGTTCTAGGGCTTATTATAAACAACAAATACAACTGGAAACCCCATTGTACTTATCTTAAGACAGCATTAGCAGCAAGGCTAAACATTATAAAGTATCTTTCATCTAGTAAAAGTAATGCACATGTAAATTCACTATGTAATATTTCCAAAATGCTAGTTTTAAGTAAAATCGATTACTCTTTGTCCGTCTATGGTACATGCCCAAAATCAACTAAGAACATCTTTGCACCAACTTACCACCAAGCAGCTAGGAAAAGCCTTGGCGCTTTCCCAACCACACCAATCAGAAACATTCTAGCTGAAGCCGGACTTCCAACAATAGAAGGGAGATACTTCGAAATTATTGGCAAACTCAACGTAAAGTTCGTCTTTCAAACAGGTTCAGTGATAGACAATGATATTTCAAAAGCAATTTCGCACAAACGCAGTAGGAGGATTCCATCTGCAATACACCATGTTCTTGAGTCTCAAAACAAGCTACAATTACCCTTAACCAGAACAACCAAATTCACACAACGCAGACTCCATGTTCACTCCCCAAGGAATCAGTCATTCTCGATCTACAAGAATTACGAAAGACCAATACCTGCAAAACTATATTCAAAGTTCGATTCCTGGAAATCTTAAACGCCTTGTCAAACAAAGGTTGGAACTTTATATACACAGACGGCTCTAAAACGGATTTGAACACTGCCTTTGCAGTCGTAGCCCAAGATGGTTCAATCACCGCACAAGGCATCCTTCCAAACATTGCTTCCATCTACACAACCGAAGCACTAGCTATTTTCGAAGCTTCCAAGAGTCTGTTAAAAAAAGGAAAATGGGCCATCTGCTCCAATAGTTTGTCAGTGCTACGTGCCATCGTAAATCCAAGAAACGACACGGATATCATAGCCAAAATCTGAGACACCCTCTCAAAAGCAAAGACAAAAATCAAACTCATCTGGACTCCAGGCCATGTAGGAATAAAGGGTGACGAACTAGCGGATGCAGCCGCCAACGCAACATTTAAAGCTCACACCTACACTTTCAACACCTCTCGTCTTGACTTAAAGAGACACATCAATCAGGAGTGTCACAAACACACATTACTTGATTGGGAACACTATAAGCACCACTATAGCTCTATTAACCCGAGAAAAATTCAGCCAAAATTTCCAACAGATGTATCCGATCCGATCTCAAAACATTCATCCGATTACGCCTTGGTCACACCGCATTCACCCACCAATAACTGCTCAAAAAGGAACCTGCACCTACCTGCCCCAACTGTATGAATTCCATAACAGTAACCCACTTATTAGATCCATGCTTCCTATCTGGACATCCTCAAGTGCAAACCTCCAACTTCAACTCTAATCTCATCGAACTACTCAGAGAACCGAAACAAAGCAATATTTCCAAAATTATAGAAATAGTTAATAATCTTAAAGTTCTTATTTAACTAAATCATATTTTTCCTAGAGCCGAAAGCCTTTGCTGCTGTTTGCTCTTCTCTTCAATATTAATAACAATTTTAATTGTATATTGATATCTTAATAAATAAATAAATAAATAAATAAACCCGTAGAACCTCTGCTACCTCCAAAAACACAAAATATAGATACCGAACAAACATCTGACATAAAAGAATTAAAAGAAATGATAAAGCAACTAATCTTGCAAATGAGCAATATGTTAAATATTCTTACCTTACTAATTAACAAACATGACGATTGTAGATCATAACCACTTAAAAATCACTGTATGGAATGCAAACGGACTCCACTAACAATACCTGGAACTAAAGCAATACTTAACAGACAACCAAATTGACATCATGCTAATTTTTGAAACCCACCTAACTGCAAAAAATCACAAAAATTTCCCTGACTATGAAATTTACAATACAAATTACACAGATGGAACTGGGCATGGGGGATCAGCAATTATAATTAACAGACACATAAAATGTACTAAACTCAGCGGCTTCCAAACTGACCATATACAATCCACATCGGTTCAACTAAAGGAAACATATGGATTCTTCATAATATCCTCAATTTACTGCCCTCCAAAACACAAAATCACTACCTCCCAATTCCTAGGAAGTCGATTCTTAGTGGCAGGTGATTTCAACGCTAAGCACACAGACTGGGGCTCAAGACTAATAACCAAAAACGGTAATAACCTACTGGACGCAATCAATGCAAACAACTGTAAACACATTTGTACCAGGGAACACACCTAGTGGCCCACAGATAGGACCAAAACTGCCTTTGACATCGTCAAAAATATCAACACGCGCAGCATACAAATTAAATCCTCCTTCGATCTTTCATCAGGCCATTCTCCTATAATAATATGACAGAATACTCTACTCACCTCGAGAGGATAACAAAATCTGCTAAACTGTACAACTTTAAAACTGACTGCGACACTTTTCGTCAATATATACACTAACTTATCCACTAGCATCCCCCTTAAAACACAAAACGACATTGAAAAGATCATAATATACTTTAATGATACAATAAACGAGGGGCCATACAGGGCAACGCCCACAATAAAACAAATGACTAGCAACTCTTCATCAACTCATGTCATTAAGAAATTAATACTTACCAAGAGGAAACTAAGGAAAAGGTGGCAGACGACTCGAGCACCAAACGACAAAACCCAGTCAAACAAGATAACCAAAGAACTCAAACGAAAACTAAGAGTGGTCCAGGAAATTAACCTGGCGAACTATTTAAAAAATCTTACCCCAACATCTGAGACAAATTACTCACTATGGAAGGCTACAAGACACACAGCAAACAAGACAAAACATATCCCACCACTCAAGAATCCGGACAACACGTGGGCTAGAGATAATTTTCATAAAGCATCAATCCTCGCCAAGTACTTCGAGGCTACTTTCACCAACACGGACGGCGATAAAGACTCAGCAATACTCCACTACAACAGCATCTCACAGAAGAAACACATTAACAGGATGCCAGCAAAAGAAATTGAGGCCTGCGTTAAAAACG
The DNA here is from genome assembly GCA_963082735.1 of Pocota personata. Classification (NCBI taxonomy): domain Eukaryota; kingdom Metazoa; phylum Arthropoda; class Insecta; order Diptera; family Syrphidae; genus Pocota; species Pocota personata. Next base: position 100,497,536 of record OY720429.1, on the reverse strand, counting down.
AAATAAAAAGTAAAAAAGCACCGGGATACGACCACTTAACTGGAAAAATATTAAGGTAACTACCACGACTAGCCTTCATATTTATACGCAACCTATTCAACAGTATAGCAAGACTCAAAACTTTCAAAACTTTAGAAAGTCACAGAGGTAATTGCTATTCCAAAGTCAGAGAAGGACGCCACAAACATTACATCGTATAGACCTATCAGGCTACTCCCCCTATTTTCCAAAATATTTGAAAAACTTATACAAAAGAGACTCCGACCAATATTGACACAATCTAATGCTATTCCCAGTCATCAATTCGGTTTTAGAAGACATCACTCAACTATTGAGCAAATACATAGAGTGACAAACAAAATATTGTAGCATAATAATAACTACGCCCCCTAAAAATATGACGCAACAAATTCCGAAGTGACTTTCCATTCTGGCAGAATTTTGGTTCAAACTGTCCTTTCATTCGAGGTTCGTGTCTGGGACGAAGTCTCCACAGCTCATGTCAACGAAAGAGACGAATAATATTAGGGATAAAAGGGGATTATAACTGCAAGAATTATTTCTCTTGTTCCAGTGGTCGAAGAATTTGCTAGAAGTTTCTGGCTATCAGAAACTTCTGCTATATAAGGACAGATGGCGATCAAAAAAAAAGAGACAGTTGGTTTAGAACCGTGGCGAAGAGATTGGAAAAGTGATAATGGGCAAAGTTGTAATTTGGTGATAAATTGAAAGTTGAGAGTGAACAAGAAAAAGTAATTAGTTTGGATTTGTGAATTAAGTAATTGAAAGGAGATAAAGTGATTTGAGAGGAAAGAGACCTTGTAAAAGAAAAGAATTTGCGAAGAATAGTATAGTGTGAACTTGAATTGTTCTATAGAGTAGAAAATAAAGAAATAATTTCACAGAATAATTGTTTTATCTACTCGAGCCGTAGCGCGCATACTACATTGGTGTCAGAAGCGGGATAAAACTTATTCTGTGAATAACTATTTCCGTGGTGTGAAATTGCACAAAAAAAAAAAAAAAAAAAAAACGATTTCTGTGTTGAGTTAATTAGTTGCGCAAAATGGGTCGCAAATTGGGAAAACTAACTATAACTCAACTAAAGGCAGAACTCAGTAAGCGGAACCTCGACACAACTGGGGGAAAAGATGCCCTACTGATTCGTTTGGAAGAAGCAGTAACGCAGGAAGGTGAAAATCCGCACGACGTAGAGTTTGACGTGGAAGAAGAACCAGCAAGTACAGCAGCCGACCCGGGTATAACAAGTCTGCTCCTGCAACTTAAGTTAGTCATGGACGAACAAAGAAAGCAATAGAAGAACAAAGGAATTCTCTAGAACTTAAGCTGGACGAACAAAAGAAAGCAATGGACGACCAGAGGAATTCTCTAGAAGTTAAGCTGGACGAACAAAAGAAAGCAATGGACGAACAAAAGAATTCTCTAGATGCTCTGGAGAGCAAACTTGATGAGCAAAACAGGAACTTGGAATCTAAATTCGAAGCGATCGAAGAGAAAATCGAGAAGGTCGAGACGCAACTCGAAAAAGTCGAAACTAGATTCGATGAAAACTTTGAGAAGCATGAAACTCAGTTCGGGAAAATAGAGACTCAGTTCGAAAAAGTAGAAAAACAAGTCGAAAATCTAACTAAGGAACTCAGCAACGTGAAGAGACAGAAAGCACGGGAATATTCCACTGACGGTTTGAGAAGAAAGGAGATACAGCCTCCTATCTTCGATGGTCAAACATCATGGCCAATTTATAAGAGGCAATTCGAAGCGGCCGCAATGACCAATAGCTGGGACGATGAAGAGAAGTCTATTGCACTCACGCTTGCACTGAGGGGTCCAGCTGCGGAGCTCTTGCAGACCATCCCGGAAGATAAACAGCAGAACTACGACTCTCTGGTTCAGGCTATCGAGATGCGGTTTGGGGATGAACACATGCAGTAGGTGTACAGGGTTCAGCTGCGTAGTCGAGTCCAGAAAAGGGGGGAAACGCTCCAACAGTTGCAAGCGGATATAGAGCGACTAGCTCATCTTTCATACCCTAAAGCCGGTGAGGAGCTTATCAACGAAATGGCGGTGGAAGCTTTTATTCAGGCCATAGAGGACAGACAACTGCAAATGGCTGTAAGGATGGCTGAAAAGCGAACACTCCCCGAGGCATTGGCATTCGCTTTGTCAATGAAGGCTGCGGACCAAGCATACCAGGGAATACACCGTGTCAGGGAAATGTCCGTCGTGGAATGCTCATGCCAGAGAACAGCCGTCATGGATGAAGACAGAGCTCGCGGAAGTCAAATCCGTTGCTGGAATTGCAACCAAACCGGACACCTACAACGGCAGTGCAGAAGTGCACCTAGACGAGGAAATTGTTCACATTGCGGAAGTAGGAGAAGCAGAGAGGAAGCATCTGGCGGTGATAACATCCATCCTGTCAGTCAGACTTCCCAAAACCAGCAGTCGGGAAATGCGTAAGGACCAACTTCGCGGGGCAGAAGTTGGTTACTGGAATCGAGGCCCCCAGGACCACCATTCAAGTTTCGCAAACCAAACGGGGTAACAAGAGCCTGACAGTGGAGGCACTAATCAACGAGAAGAAGTGCGTAGCCACCATCGACACAGGTGCCACTGCCTCCATTGTAAGAAGAGATATCGTCAAAAGCTCCTGGCTGCACAACACCAACAGCTACTGCCTGAAGACTGCAACAGGGGAAATGGCGAAGGTATTGGGAGAAGTTCGTCTTACGATTACTCTGGCAGGACTGACGTTCTCCCATGCGTTTCTGGTGGCAGATATATGCGACGAGTGCATCATCGGAATAGACTTCATGAAAGCAAATGAAGTAATCCTGGACATCGGGATGCAAGTACTGAGGTATCGAAATGTGGAGATTCCGATGGTGTACGGAAACGAGAGTGCCGTAACTCTCAGGACAGTCATCAGCAAAGACGAAGTTTTGCCGCCGTCTTCAGAGACAATCATTTGGACGAAGCTGGAAGGTGATCTTGGGAGCCACCGATTCTACATAGTAGAACCAGACCCAGAGAAGAATTCTCAAGACTACATCGTGGGAAAGACGTTAGTCGAACCAAAGAACACCATGGTTCCAGTGAGGGTTTTGAACGCAAGACCACACACTGTCAAACTAAGGCGAGGGGAGGTGACTGGAAAATACACGCCGATTACCGCCGTCGCAACCATATCTGAACGTGATGCTCCAAAACCTCTCCCATCACCTTGGACAGCGGAAACGAGAGAGACGATTCTCCAGTCCAGTGAGCTGAATCAGGAGCAGCGAACTATGGCAGAGAATCTTATCAATGAGTACGCTGATGTATTCGCCTCACAGGACGGAGAATACGGCCGAACACACCTGGTACAACATCGAATAGACACTGGTGATACTAGACCAATTCGTCAGCCTGCTAGGCGCCTTCCATTGGCAAAGCAGACAGAAGTTGCAGAGATGGTGTCGGCAATGGAGAAAGAAGGTCTGATTGAAAGTTCCAAAAGTCCGTGGGCATCACCGGTTGTACTGGTTAAGAAGAAAGATGGCAGCACGCGGTTCTGCGTGGACTATCGGCAGCTCAATTACGTCACCAAGAAAGACAGCTACCCTCTGCCACGGATTGACGACACGCTAGACACACTATCAGGAGCCCGATGGTTTTCCACTCTCGACTTGAAGAGTGGCTACTGGCAGGTACAGATCCATCCAGAAGACCGGGAGAAAACCGCCTTCACCGCAGGAAATGGGCTATGGCAATTCACGGTAATGCCATTCGGGCTGTGCAATGCTCCGGCGACTTTCGAGCGATTGATGGAATGTGTCCTGCAAGGGTTAACATGGAAAACCTGTTTGGTATACTTGGATGATGTCATCGTCGTAGGAAAAACGTTTGCGCAACACCGAGACAATCTAAGGGATGTGTTTCAAAGGCTTCGAAGTGCCCACCTGAAGCTCAACCCCAAGAAGTGCGCCCTGTTTAGAGCGGAAGTCAAGTACCTGGGACACATAATTTCAGCGAAAGGAGTGAGAACCGATCCGGAGAAGGTCGAAGCGGTGAAAAACTGGCCAGTCCCCAAAGACAAACACCAACTAAGGAGCTTCCTGGGCCTAGCCACCTACTACAGACGGTTCGTGAAGGATTTTGCCGGGATCGCAAAGAACCTGCACCAGTTGACGGAAAAGGGAAAACAATTCAAATGGTCAATTGAGTGCGAGAAGAGCTTCAAGGCACTTAAACAACGGCTATGCGATGCCCCGATACTGGCTTACCCCACTCCCGGGGAAACGTTCGTTGTGGATGCAGATGCTAGTAATGTCGGGGTAGGAGCCGTACTCTCCCAGGTGCATGACGGCCAAGAGAAGGTGGTTGCGTACTTCAGCAAGGTGCTCTCTAAGCCAGAAAGGAACTACTGCGTGACAAGGCGGGAACTTCTAGCTTTGATCTTGGCTACGAAGCATTTTCACAAATACCTCTACGGGAGGAAGTTCGTTCTTCGCACAGACCATGCAGCCTTAAAATGGCTATTACAGTTCAAGAGTCCTGAGGGTCAGGTCGCAAGATGAATCGAAAGGCTGCAAATCTACGACTACGAAATACAGCATCGTAAAGGAAAAACTCCACTCTAATGCGGATGCACTGTCCCGGAGACCATGCAGAACGGATTGTAAACATTGTGCGTGTCAGGAAGAACGGGAGCTGGTTTCCATCCAAAGAATGAGAGCCGAACCTATCGCCGGCTGGAGCGTAGATGAGATCCGGAACGCTCAGAAGGAAGACCCGGATATCGAGCCGATTCTGGCCTGGAAGGAGAACATGGAGAAACCGGATCATCAGGACATCTCTCACAGAAGCCCGACCTTAAAGGCATATTTTGCGCAGTGGGACTCCCTCCATGTCCAAGAAGGTGTTCTGAGAAGAAAATGGGAATCCTCCGACGGGAAGTCGTTTGTAATGCAGCTTGTCGTATCGCGGACGAGGGTCAAGGAGGTGTTACAGGAAATGCATGGCGGGGCGACCGGAGGCCACTTGGGAGTGAATAAGACGCTAGAAAAGGTACGAGAACGTTTTTATTGGTTAAAAGCGAAGGAAGATATCGAAGACTGGTGCAGAAAATGCGACGTGTGTGCAGCTAGCAAGGGTCCGAGAATCAAAACTCGAGGTAAGATGCACCAATACAACGTGGGAGCACCTTTCGAACGAATCGCCATTGACATCGCAGGGCCCTTTCCGGAAACCGACAATGGTAATCGGTATATACTCGTAGTGATGGACTACTTCAGTAAGTGGCCGGAAGCGTTTCCGATCCCTAACCAGGAAGCCAGATCCGTGGCGGAGCAGATCGTCTACAATTGGGTTAGCAGATTCGGTGTGCCCTTGGAATTGCATTCTGACCAAGGGCGGAACTTCGAGTCAAGAATCTTCCAAGAGATGTGTCAACTACTCGGAATCAAAAAGACAAGGACAACCCCGCTTCATCCACAGTCGGACGCTATGGTGGAGCGTTTCAATAGGACTTTGGACGAACATCTCTCGAAGGTCGTAGGTGACTACCAACGGGATTGGGACCGGCAGATTCCCTTGTTTTTGATGGCCTATAGAAGTGCCGTGCATAGCACTACTCGACATACGCCGTTCGAAATCTTATTTGGTGGAATAGCTCGTTTACCCAGTGAGGTGAAATTTGGATCTCCTACCAATGAGCCCAGAAATGAAGAAGAGTACGTGGCGGACCTTAGGGAAAGGCTTAGGGACATACACCAAAGGACCAGAAGCCAGATTAAGATGACGAGCGACCGCATGAAGACCAGGTATGATGCCAAGGCAACAACGTCAGGATTCCAGGAAGGAGATCTGGTGTGGCTGTATAATCCCCATCGCCAAAAGGGGAAATCACCTAAATTACAGCGGAACTGGGAAGGTCCCTACAGAATAGTAACCCGCATCAACGATGTTGTCTACCGCATCCAGCGAGGACCGAGGGCCAAAATGAAAGTGGTTCATGTGGACCGACTGAGTCGATACAATGGCCGAAATGAGAATGCACTTGTTTGAGACAAACACGTCGAAGAGGGGGGCAGTGTAGCATAATAATAACTACGCTCCTATGTCTATGCAGCAAATTCCGAAGTGACTTTCCATTCTGGCAGAATTTTGGTTCGAACTGTCCTTTCATTCGAGGTTCGTGTCTGGGACGAAGTCTCCACAGCTCATGTCAACGAAAGAGACGAATAATATCAGGGATAAAAGGGAATTATAACTGCAAGAATTATTTCTCTTGTTCCAGTGGTCGAAGAATTTGCTAGAAGTTTCTGGCTATCAGAAACTTCTGCTATATAAGGACAGATGGCGATCAAAAAAGACACAGTTGGTTTAGAACCGTGGCGAAGAGATTGGAAAAGTGATAATGGGCGAAGTTGTAATTTGGTGATAAATTGAAAGTTGAGAGTGAACAAGAAAAAGTAATTAGTTTGGATTTGTGAATTAAGTAATTGAAAGGAGATAAAGTGATTTGAGAGGAAAGAGATCTTGTAAGAAAAGAATTTGCGAAGAATAGTATAGTGTGAACTTGAATTGTTCTATAGAGTAGAAAATAAAGAAATAAATTTCACAGAATATCGTTTTATCTACTCGAGCCGTAGCTTGCATATTACAATATGTATGTTCTTAAAATTATTATCCGTTTATAAAAATATTACTTGTTATTCTTTAAATGTAATTATATGTTATGTAATTTCTCTATATGTAAATTCACGTTATACTAATTGTTTTATATGTAAATCCATTGTATGCATGCATGTAAACAATTGTACGCACCACAAAATAAGGCGACACAACAACGAGCGAAAAGGGGCGCTCGGAGTGAATAAAACCCCGAACGCTTCGGGTGGATTAAATCCCACCTGTGCCAATAATTCTTTTATTCTCCTTCAAACAAAGGTGACGTAATTTTAAGGACAAAGGTTCAACGTATATTTAGATCCCAATTCTATAATACAATTTACTAGATGTCACATTATAGACAGTTGTAAATATAAAAAAATAAATATTTTGTACGAGTATGAAGCCCAACAACTCGCCTGATGATATTTCTAAGATAAGTAAACCTAACAGTTTCGTTTCGTCATTCAAGATTCACCCATTTTTAGTTTGCAACGGTAACTCTTGACCCCCTAATACACCCATCGAAGATTAAAAGAGGGCTTCGTACTAAAACTGCAAGTATTGATAGCGTTTTCACAGAAACTTGGCTTAAGTGTTTTGACAAAGCTGGCAGTTATCCACATTTTCTTTCAATATAAAAGTAAAGTGTTTTTACACTCTTGTGTTCTACGACAATTTAGAGCGCTTAACCTGTTACACCGAGGGACGTTGTAATAACATGCATTCTCTTTCACACGATCCAGATTTTAGCAGGTAAAAGTGCTCAACATTTGGAACAGTTATCACCGGCAGTGAAGCAAGAACTTTCTCGAGTTAATCGTAAGTCGTGGATCGTGGACCTTGGATCTTGGCCCGTTCTATCTGAAGCTTTTTTTTTTTATTGTATTCTACCGAAACTTTCCTTGTCGTCATTGTCAATACCATATAAAATACATAAAAAAAAATTATACATATATGGGTAATTCCATGAAAAAGCGGACATAAAGTTAGAAAAAAAGAATTTAATTTTTCGACTTGCTACTTATTCCTACTTATGAACAAAGTACGGCAACACTTCTGACAAGTGTCCAAAGTAAGACTTATCGGAATATGCCGTTATAAAATCAATGCAAACCTGCGATTGCAAATGATCAACAACTGCTAGCGTAAACGTGTTTGAAAGAAAATGAATTACCGTGATTATTTTATTAAAGCTGGTAGTGAATTAAGGTGACTAGTTTTATATTATTTTAAGCGATCAATACCATGTGAAAAAAGTTCTTTAGAATAAGGTTTAATGTGTAAAATAATAAATGCAAAGCACCATTTTTTTTTTGCAACGCGAGTTACCACTGCAAACATTTTCTTTGCTATATTTTGATTTTTCCTTATTCAAATTAATTAATTACTCTGTTCCTGTTTTAACGTGTTATTTTATATCGATAAACAAACAAAAGTTTCTCTGTTACACCTTACTTCCATTAGAATTCTCGTTCAATTTTTGTAACGTGAGTTACCGGTAACTCGCGTTACCAATTTGTATCGCGAGTTACCGACACTTAGACTTTATTCCCTTTGGTTTTTTTATTTCTAATTCAGGTGTTTTTATGTAAAATGCCACTTTCAGCCGCTGAGAAGATGGAAAGGAGAAGGGAAAAATTAAAAAGGGAAGGAAAATATGAAGAATTCAAGAAAAAACATCGGGAAACATGCAAAACGAACCGTGCAAAGAAGAAAACAGAAAATGTCAAGCTTCCGAAATCTGAGCAGAAACGAATGATCAGTGGCGAAAGAAAGAAGACGAGAGAACGGTAGCTAAATTTCGATTAAGCAAAAAACTTCCTCAAGTTGACTCAGACCTTACATCAACCTACATCACTCCTCTGTCCATAGGAAAGGCGACAGCACGCGCTCGAAAAGCTTTATCAAATGTCCAGTGAATAAAAAGTTAGTTCTGGAAAAACTTCTCAATGATACTGGTATTGCAGAGCCCTCTTCCTCTAATTTCATTCCGCAAAAACATGCACTAGCTTTGAGTGAGGATGTTGTTGTGCAAAAATTAAGGAGTTCTACCAACGCGACGATATAAGCCGACAGGCTCCAGGCTTGAAAGATTTCAACACCATTCGTCACGAAAAGAAATCAAAGGAAAAAGTACAAATTCGCCATTTATACGCTTCTCTTTCTGAAACCCATTCTTTGTTCATAAAAGAACATGGTATGATTGTGGGGAAGAGCAAGTTTTCAGAACTAAGACCTAAACATGTCTGTCTTTCGAATAAACTTCCTCACAACGTATGCCTTTGCAAATATCATGAATATCATGAGAATTATGCTCTAGCATTAGACTCACTGCATAACGTAATTAAAAGTCCAAGGTATAATCAAGGTTTCATTGGTGCTATCATTTGTGATAATCCAAGAAAAAAATTTTGGTTGAATACTTGTATTCCTGCAAACAATTTTTAGAAAATTCTCCTAAAATGTGTGTACAAGCTTCTGATAACTTGCCTGCGGAAGTTTCTTGGTATGTGTGGAGAGATTTCGATGGGAAACTGATCAAGGTTCAAGAAACTGGTACAATCAATGAACTGATTGAACATGTTTTGAATATGACCCCAAGTTTTTTAGAGCACGCCTACATCAAAAGGTGTTAAGCCGAATCATACCAAAAAGACAAACTTGCTATATCGTCCAAAACATATAATCCAGCTATTGCGTTAGTGCAGAGAATTACACATGTATAGCTCAAGATGAAATTCAAAGCTTCCATTGGATGCAGCCACAGATTACTCTGTTCACTGTTTCAGTATGGTATTATGGTGAACAGCACCCAATAGTCATTGCATCAGATAATGGGCATTATGACAAAAAAACGTCAGTGATATACGAGCATATATATATTGAGTTTTTAAAGAGCTACCAGAGAGTATAAAAGAGGTGCACCTGTGGGCCGATGGCCCAAGCTCACAATTTAAAAATAGGTACATTGCTGAAACCTTAAAAATGATTGAAACGAGAAATAATATACACATAATATTTAACTATTTTGTAACATTACATGGAAAAGTCCTGTTGATGGCATAGGCGGTGCTTTAAAAAGAGCCGTGAGAAATAAAGTTATAAAAAGAGAATCTGTAGTCTTCAATGCTGAACAATTTGTTGATGCAGTCAAATATTCGTCCGTAAAAGTGATTAACTTTTCACCAGAAGAAATTGAAGAAACTGCAAAGAAAATGTATCTGGAGGCGATCTTTTCCGATGCACCAGCAGTAAAAGGCATATCAAAATGTCACATATGTCATGGCTAAATAATAAGCTTCAAATGGCCCAAACATCAAAAGAGTTGAACGTGAGCGTCAAGGGAAAATTGAGTTTCTACAGCCAGGTATATACATCTGATAGCGACAGTAGTGATGATAATATACCTATATCAATGCTAAGAATTATTAAGTAATAAAAACAAATCGTTTAACGCTTAATACATTTTAGATCAATTTTGGCGATTTTGATTCTAAATCCTTAATTTTTGAAGTAAGAAGGGGGAATTAACACGAGTTACCGATTTTGTGTAACGCAAGTTACCGTAAAATTTTTAAATTTTTTTTAAAATTTCGGCATAAATATTAATTTTCTCATTAATGATGCACAGATATGGTTATCTTCTTCATTTTAATTCTACATAACAAGTTCACTTTATTGGTAAATTTCGCAGAAAATTTTTAGTAAACTATATTTGTAAAACCCAGGGTCTAAAAATGGTAATGCGAGTTACCAATATGATTTTATTTTTTATTTAGTAAGCATTTAGTTATCACAAAATATTTGTTTCTACCTCGCTCTGGAAATGGTTATTATGTCCAAAAACTATATGATTTTTAAAATTTAATGTTGGCATTGAGATGCAAATTTCAATCTATTAACTATGAATTGTTCCGAACGTAACGCGAGTTACCATGGAATTACCCATATTGATATATACATACGTATAGGTATATGTGTAGTTTTATGATTTCCAAGTTATGAGTGTCTAAAGGTCGTCTCTACATTATTGGTCTAAATCTCACCAACACATAACATTCCCCCTTATCGTTTCAACCACTACAAACCTTACAACAACTGCAACTACTAAATTTACAACTAACTCAAAACACGACGAAGCCGTAGAAAATATTTACAAGCCGACCGAAAAATCAACACCTCTAACAAAATATCAACTTCTGAAGACATATGTGCAAGGAGGTAGTACTTAAGCACACTGACCAAAGCAATGAATGAAGTAACAAATGAATACTTTCAATTGAAAGTACTTCCAAGTAATTAAATTACAGTTCAACCGATAAATACAAAAAAAAAAAAAAAAAAAAATACATATAAACCTGAAGAGGGACGCAGTTTCAAAGTATTGTTACGTAATATGCATAACTAAGCCGATGAAACAAATAACGAACGAAATAGCAGAAATGTGACATAACGTCGGTGGTAAACATTCCCAATATATTACACTATAACGATGGTCTAAAAAACCATTAACATTTTTCTCTCTTGAACTAGAAAATAATGTTAATAATAAAAATATCTATAACGTCAGCTACTTACTTCATTACAAAGTCCCGCCTCATCACAAGAGAATAATATCATAATGTATAAACTGCCTAAAAAACGGCCTTACTAAAAACTTCTGCAGATAGGAACCAGTTTACGTGAAATGAGAGGAAGTTTATATCTATCAAACTGTGAAGGCGCCTATTTTGAAGCAAGAAATCAAAGGAAAAAGTGTTTCATAAAATAAAAGGTGTATTGAAAAGTATAAACATGAAAACGTCAGTTAAGTGCGAAGTGAAGTTCACCTCTTTTTAAAAACCTGAAAATAAAATAGTGCTATAAGAAAGATAGAGACTCCTCGGGGCGCCCATAACCTCAATGGAGTTTGGATGATAATCAGCAAAATTCTTAAGGAGTGGAACACCATCAAGTGAGTGTGAGGAATCGACTATTGAAGAATTTCATATATAGTAGACAACTATGGTTTAGGAACTATTGAAGAAAGAGGATAAACATTAGTATAATTTTGCCAACTATTCGACCTAACCATTATGAATACATGGTTCGAACTCCCACCTAGAAATCTGTACAATTGGACATCCCCAAGACAAACAGCGAATACGATAATAAGAAGCCAGATAGATTTTATTATCATAAATCAAAGATTTCAAAATATCGTGAAATCGGCAAAAACGTACCCAGGCGAGATGTAGGGTCTGATCATAACCTTATCTTAGTTAAAATCAAAATAAAGATGATAAATATTGTGAAAAAATTAAATAAAGTATTACTAAAAGATCAAGTAATACAAAACCACATTAAGACAGAGATAAATGGAAAAATTCTTCAAATAGTTGCAAACGAAATTAGTGAAGAATCCATCAACTCTAAGTAGACAGAGATACAAGATATAATAAGGAAAACAAACGAAAAACACCCTCTTATTCTAGAACAACAAGGACGAAATGAATGGATGACAAACGAGATAAATAAAACCTGAATAGATACAGAGAATTAAATAGATTAAAAACAAAATACGAGAAGTCAAAAACCTACATTTAACAACGAAATATGAACAACTTGAGAGACTAAAGAAGTAAAATAAATCTCGGGCATTAAAAAGAAAAAAACATTTCATCACATTCAAGGATAATGAATGTCGTGATCTTAAGATAAACTACAAAGGTGGAGTACATCGAAGAATTATTCTTTGACGAAAGAGGACAACTGGAACCTTGCAACGAACCTGAAGGACCGAGTATTTTGAGGGAAGACGTCGAGAAGACTTTTATAGACTCTAAAAATAGGAAAGCTGCAGGCCCAGACGAATTACCGGTGGAACTTTTCAAACTAATTGAGAAAAGAAAATATAATGAAATTAATGCTATTTATAAATATAAATAATGGCATACTTCCAAATGACTGGTTAAAATCCAAACCAAAGCAATGTTCCGACTACAGAACGATAAGCCTAATGAGCCACGCATTAAAGATGTTTTTAAAAATCATCCACAGACGGATCAATAGTAAATTAGAAAAAAAACTTTAGTTCCACCCAATTTGCTTTCAGAACTGCTTTCGGTACTCGCAAAGCACATTTTGCCTTTAATGTGCTAATCGAAAAGAGCTTAGAAATCAACAGAAAAGTCTTTTCGTACTTTGTAGACTATGTAAAGGCGTTTGACAAGGTATAACAGAAAAAAATGATCGAAATCTTAAGAAATAAAAACATAGATAGAAACGACCGAAGGATAATCAAAAATTTGTACTGGGTGTCCAAATGTTAAAATCACCATTAAAGGCAAAGAATCTGAAGAAATTGAGATTCGAAGAGGTATAAAACAAGTTTGCATCTTATCATATATATACGCGGAGCAAATTTTGGCGCTGAAAGTTAGGTTAGTGAAATACTACGTACGGTTTGTGTTCTTATATGGAACAGAAACATGGACCCTCCGCAGAAGGGAAATAAGAAGGCTAGAAGCTTTTGAAATGTGGATCTACAAATTAATATTTAGAATCTCTTGGATTGACAGAGTAACAAACGAAGATGAGCAGAGGCGCATAAACCTAAAGAACGATCTTGTGGCTTTCGTTAAAAGGTGAAAACTAGAATGCTGGGACATGTTTTAATGAACGAGAAGTACGACCGACTTCAAGACATCCTACAGGATAGAATAGAAGAAAGAAGAGAATGTATGGGTAGACAAAGACAGACTTGGATATTAAACCTACGAGAGTGGCTCGATTTTTCTATAGCAGAAATATACAGAGCAGTAAAAAACAAAGAAACACTTACCATGATGATTGTCGGCTTCCAAAACGGGGAAAAACCCTAAGAAGCGCTTGAAGCCACAAAACTGAATTGCCAAAAAGACCCTACCTACGTAGTGGAAAACCTACGACAAACTATTGGGTCAATAACTTAATTCGTGCGGTTTGCTAAGAGATGGCGTAACTTGTATTATTCCATTGGAACATGCGTTTGAAAGCTACTGTCATTGTACGTCATTTCAGTATATGTCATTCATTTGAAGGGTAAACAACAATAATTTTTTTTCACTCAAATATGTCGAACTTTGTGCCTGAAAAAGTGTTTTTGCGGGGAGTTCTTCTTCATTACTTTAATATGAAGAAAACTGCTGCCGAAAGTCATCGTATTTTGGTGGAAGTTTATGGTGAACATGCGCTAGCTGAGCGAACGTGCCAAAAGTGGTTTGCACGATATAAAAGTGGTGATTTTGGCTTGGAAGACGATGAACGTCCTGGGCAGCCAAAAAAGTTTGAAGATGAAGAGCTGGAAGCATTACTCTATGAAGATTGTTGCCAAACACAAGAAGAGCTCGCAGAATCTTTGGGTGTCACTCAAGCAGCCATTCCAAAACGTTTAAAAGCAGCTGGATATATTCAAAAGCAAGGAAATTGAGAGACGTCGAAAGGCGGTTTTGCATGTCCGAAATGCTGATGGAACGCCACAAAAGGAAGTCATTTTTGCACCGGATTGTTACTGGTGATGAAAAATGGATCCATTACGACAACCCCAAGCGCAAAAAATCATATGTGAAACCCGGCCAACCAGCCAAATCAACGGCAAAGCCGAATATCCATGGCGCGAAGGTAATGCTCTGTATTTGGTGGGATCAGAAGGGTGTGCTGTATTACGAGCTGCTAAAACCGGGTGAAACCATCAATGGACAACGCTACCGAACACAATTAATCCGTTTGAAGAGAGCAGTAGCCGAAAAACGCCCGGAATATGCGACCAGACACGAGGCAATAATTTTCCATCATGACAACGCTCGGCCCCACGTTGCTATTCCGGTTAAGAACTATTTGGAAAACAGTGGATGGGAAGTTTTACCCCACCCGCCTTATAGCCCAGACCTTGCCCCTTCTGACTACCATTTGTTCCGGTCGATGCAGTACGCCCTCACTGAAATACGGTTCACATCAGAGCAGAATATCAAAAATTGGCTTGATTCATTCTTGGCTGCCAAGCCGGCGCAGTTCTTTTGGGATGGGATCCACAAATTGCCAGAAAGATGGGAAAAAGTCATAGCTTCAGATGGGCAATACTTTGAATAATACTATTGTACATGTTTTTCTTAAAAAAACTTTCAAATTTTGACAAAAAACCGCACGAATTAAGTTATAAACCCAATACAAAGGATGTGAAATTTGCAAAGCTTTAAAGATACAACGCTTTCCAGCTCTACGAAAAAAAGTTCTTCAGAATAAAGTAATGAAAATAATATAAAAAAAAAAATAAGAATACCTGGTTCAAAATATATACATACCTGGGTACAAAATATACTTCACCAACCACCCAGATGGAACTGCACATGCTGGATCAGTAATTATCCTCAAAAACGCATAAAATGTATAAAACTGGATCAAAACAATATGGAGTATCTTCAATCTACCAAAATCCATGTCGAAGACAACCATCTCAGCGCTCTACTGTCCTCCAAAACACAAAATCTTTACAGCATAGTATGACGACTACTTAAAATCACACTTATTACAGGAAGAGAATATAATTCAAGCACACCAACTGGGGCTTGAGAAACACCTAAGTACTGGAGAACCAACTACCGATACAAAGAAAAAAATGGACTTCATAGATTTTTGCACAACAAAAAATGTTGCTCTAACTCAACTAACAATCAAATCATGACTGGAACTCTCCTCTGACCATTTACCGATAATTTTGGAATATACGGTGGTGGACTCTAATACTTCCACTTCTATCAATAAAAAAGACAGTCTCTCAGCGTGTAATAATTTTTTTTTATTATGTAATGTATTATTATTTATTAGAGTTCAAACGTTCATTTAATTCACGAAAAAATGATGCGAGTATTATATTCCTGAAAATAACAGAAAATTATACACACATTTGTAAAACTATGCCTGGCTTTATGTGGCCAGGCATAGTTATATTGCACATTATATTGCATTGCATTACTCGTTAAATTATGAAATACCTTTGTAGATAAAGCGTAGAAGTCAGTATTTTGTTGGAAACCCTTTATTCTTCAGCACAGCTGCACATCGTCTTGGAAGATTCTGCACTAAAGCCTGACAACGTTCTTTAGGAATAGATGTCCAGGCGGTTTGAATCTGGTTCCACAACTCAGCTGCATTCCGCGGTTTTACTGTTTCGATGTGATGTTCAACATCGTTCCACAGGTTTTCGATCGGATTCAGATAGGGAGACTGGGCTGGCCACTTTAAGACGCTGACATTTTGATCGCTAAGGTAACCTTCATAAGACGAGAGATGTGCTTAGGATCGTTCTTCAATAATGGGTTTATACGAGTAGACATGTTGATCCATTTTCGTGTCTATTTTCATAATTGGTCCCACAGCCCACACCATCACACTTCCTCCACCGTATTTGACTGTTTTGAGTGAGTATCTCGGACCTGCAGAACTTAGATTCATCACTCCTCAGTACATTTTTCCAAAAAGCCATCGGTTTGTTAATGTGTTCTTTTCCAAACGACTTCCTTAGTTTCAAATTTGTGTTTGTCACGAGTGGCTTTCTTTGTGCGATGCATCCTCTCAAGTTTTTTTTTTTGCTGCAGACTCCTTCTTATAGTTATATCTGACACACAAATGGAATGATATGGGTGGCCGTGGTGTAGTCGTAACATCATCGCTTGTCACGCTGTTGATTCACGGTTCGAATCCTGATGTCAAGAATCATTTGTTTATTTCGCATGAAATAAATAAAAAAGTCGATCACTTGCGAAAGCTAAGTCAACTCTACTGTGAAGACATAACACTGGCAGTAGGGTGGTCATTTGGCTAAAATGCAACTTGATCATGATGATGACATCAGGAGGGCGGACAAAAAATACTGTGAATCATAAGCAACGACAATAATAGCGAAAACAAAACAAAATACTTCCCAGTTATCTGGACAGCCACCCTTGGAGTTTATAGAAACTTAATACTACCTGAGTTTCAAACTACACCACTCTGAACAAATTTTTCAAAACCTCTGTTCTTTATTGCTTTAGAGCTCGAAAATGGGTGGGCGGCACTAGCTCTGTAGATTAGGCTGTCCTCTTTGTTTGTGGTTTTCCTTGACCTTGGAGCTCTTGCAACATTTTCGACATTGCCATAAAGCTCCACATGACGTAAGGCATTATAAATAACCTTTCGGGAACATTGTAACTGGTTAACCGTGAACCGTTAGTTTCCATATTGCAGATGATTTCACGTCTTTCGTTTGAGCAATGTGGACCTCTCCCCATTTAGTACATCTCCTGATATTTAGTGTTACTACAAACTAATGGCAAACGTACTTACTTTCAAATGAATTTATTATTAATAATTCAATCGGAACAAAATGTAACTAGAATCACCAAAGAAAAGTGTGTGCTATTTAGGTGACCAGAAAAAAACACGTCCTTTCACGCTACAATCGACGATGTCAGTGATTGCTATCATGAGGACGCTGAGAATTTACCGTAAACCTTGTATGCATGCGATACTGAGTGTATGCGTTTATTTTTTTGCGATATTTCGATTATAATTGACGGGAAATACAATTTGAACTACGTGCAAAGATAGTGTGCTATTTATGTGTCCACCACTGTAAGACAGAAACGCTATCTAAATAGCCACCAGCACAACTATACAATAAAAAGACTGATTGGGACATTTTTCGGGAAATAATCAACAGAAAACTTCAATTAAAAATTCTATTGAAATCATCAAGTAATATCGAAAGCGGTATCATTCATCCATTAACAACCAAAAAACCCAGACGTGTACGTTAGATGAATACTTTGGAACTCGCACCTGGATTCCAGCCGAACCCTCCAATTCGGAGGATATTATCCGGATCTTCCAAATCAGCAATCCGTCGCTTCCTACTCACAACTACAAAGTCGCTAAGCTGGAGGAGCAGAGGGGCCTATATAGATGCGCACTTATTGTGATTAATAAGGAATCTTTTGCTCCTTTGGCGAAGACCGAAGGCGTGATGCTGTTACCCTGAAGGTGTACAAAAGTGGATGTTGACAAACTTCCCCCATCCTTCAGACCCTACCATAGGTAACAAAAACACTGAGACATCAATCTCCTTCCTTTCCTTGGAAGATTTTAGTCGATGACGGTTCGCTATCAGACATGTAGATGGGCGATATTACAGACAAAGCACATTTAAGTAAAGATAACCTTCTTGGCTTGTCATCAGACTCGGAGGGCTTAAATAACACTGTGCTGGAGGTTTCTCTGCCTGATTATAGCAACAATGCTGCAGTTAGTTCACAATCTGGTTTGTGGACTCAAGACTCCCGGGTACTATTCCCTATATGTCAAAGATAAAGATGAACCTAGATCGTGCATATTGGTAAAAAGTAGCATTAAGGTACTTTTACTTCCTAATTACAGGATATAACCGTAGCGTTGCTAGAAACAAGCAAGCGCTCCTACTTTCCTCCTACATCGGCTTATCTCGCCCATGGTATCATAGACCCCTTCCTGGACCCAATATGGTAAGACTGTGATATTTTGATATTTCATATTTATTTGATATTTATTGGTTAACAAAGAATCGCTGCACATATAAGAGCAAAAAACTTATTAATAGTACAGATAGGTAGGAAGTAATCATTCAAAAAAAACAAAGATTTCAGGAAAACTTATAATTCATACAAAATTAAAAAGAAGAAAAGAAATTAAATGTATACCAAGTTCTAGATGGTCTTATTGTAAGCAAGGCGAGTTTTTTGTGAAGATACTCAGGTTGCTGTCTGTGAATAATCTTGAAGAGCAAGATACAAGACTGATATTTTAGGAAAGTATCAATGTCGCAAACAATAAGTTTGCGACGTTCTGCTGAAACGTGATCATATCTACGAAGATTGAAAACATATCAAGCCGTCAATTTAAATGCCTTTCTTAGCTTTAGAAGAGAAGTGTAATCACAGTGAGCAAAGAGTTCACAGCCAAAGGAAATAATCGGCACAATAAGTGCTTTTGCAAGTTTTAGTTTAACTTCAGCAGGTAGTATTGTTTTGCTGACTGATAGACCTCTGAGCGAAGCATATATTTTGGATACTATGGTACAAATATGGTTGTTCCGTGTTAGCTCACTGTTAAAAATTATACCAAGATTCCTTATTTGGGTGACATATTCTACATGGGTGGAATATAGCTCAATAGGAGGAAAGTTAGAAAGACAAGGTTGACGCTTAAAGATAGGGAGAATTTTGTTTTTTTCAGGATTAAGTATGAAAGCATGTGTGGACCAATCCATAATAGAGCGTAGATCATCATTAATTTTTGCAGCATTAGAAGTTTAGGTAAAGCTGGATATCTCGTCCGCGTACATATTGAAATTACAGTGTGACAACACAGTTGGAAGGTCATTAATAAACATAGAAAACAGTAAAGGGCCAAGTAAAGATCCTTGCGGGACACCACTATTAACAGCACGGAAGGATGATATTTGGAGTTGTTAGAAACAGCTTGGATACGGTTAGTAAGATATGAGTAAATTAGCTTGCTAGAAGGAACAGACATTTTGGACAGTTTGTTACAAAAAAAATGACGGATTTACACAATCGAATGGTTTCGAAAAATCAAGCAAGGCCAAAAGAGTGGTTTCATCCTCATCAATACCCCGAATGTCATCAGATACTTTTAGTATAGCTGTTATGCAGCTGTGTCGTGATCGGAAACCTGATTGCATAGTAGTTAATAACTTATTGCTTTCTATATATTCTTTAATTCGGCGACATAAGATGGATTCAAAGACTTTGGATAGAAATGGAAGGATGGCGATAGGTCTATATTCCGGAACGTTTGCTTTTTTCGGAATAGGTATAATCTTAGTTTTTTTCCAGATGGTTGGGTAAGTTGGTGTCATAAGAATTGTGTTGTATATATGTGTAATATGGGGCAGAATGAAAGGAAGAAGTATTTTTATGAAATCTGGGTGGATATTATCCAAGCCAACTGATTTACATTTCACGTATAATATCGCCGTTCCAACAGTACATAAATCTACTCTGTTTAATGCGAAGCCATCCACTATGCTATTATTGAAAGTCAATACAGATGTAGAGTTGAAGGCACTAGAGGGAACGGAAGTAATAAAACGGTTATTTAATTCGTCTAGGTCAATGTCCTCGTTATTAACCGCAACATTTTTTTTACATAGACCAATTTCGCGAATTCGGTACCAAAGAAATTTAGAGGATCGGTCGGAATTAAATTTAGCATTGTAATATCTGCTGGCTTTATATTACGCGTGCATTTCTGTACAGCGAAACCTTTTCCAACGACGATACAATATGTCTCTTCTCTTCATAGCATCAGATATTACGGTTGAAAGCCAAGGTCAGGGTTTAGTTTATAAGACGCGGGTTTTACATGGAACATGTCTACTAAACAGATACTCGAGACTTGCATCTAGGAACTCTAATTGTTTATTGACATCCGACGACAGATAGATATATATACCACTCAATACTAGAACAATCAGAAAAAAACTTCCTACATTAATACTACGAAAATCACGATACTGAATGGGTTGTGAGGAACTTCTATCCATAGTAACATTGAAGGTAGCGAATACAAGATCATGATATAAAAAGACAGGTACAGATAGTTGAGTATAACATTTTATAATACTTTTGTCACTTGTCAAGATAACATCTAACAATGATGGCGAACAGTTCAGTTTGAAGTGGATTGGGTCAGTACGAGTAGAGTTAAGGAAAAATAGATTAAGAGACCTCACTGTGCTTTTAAATAATGAAATAGAGGACAAATTAAGGATATTCATGTTAAAATCACCACATATAATAATTTTAGGCGTCAGGAAAGAAATTTCTTCCATAATATCACCCACTATACTGGGGTGTGATACATCCGGTGCCATATAAATCGTGCCAATAGCACACTTATTTTCACTTATTAGTATGTCTACAAAAGAAAATTGACAATTATTTGTGCTATTGGAACAACGGAGATGTTTCGACTTAATTGTGTTCCGGACATAAATTGCAACGCGCGCACCTATTCTATCATGACTATCTGCTCGGTACAATCTAAATCCTTTTAATGAAAAAGCTTCACTTCATGTTTCAGAGACGCATATGATGTCGATCAAACTGTTCTCAAAGATCAATTTAAACTCATCAATCTTATTCACAAGACTTTGTGGATTAATGTGGCAAACATGCAAGCAACAGAATGTTTAGTAAAAAAAACTTGTCTTTTCATTCATGCCATTGAAACTATTACTATAGGTATAATAGTCTAAGGTCACGATTGTTGATAAAAAAGGCAAAAATCGAATGCAGACAATATTTCATAAACACAGGGATTAAGAAGAGAAAGCGAAAACTGAAATTACTCTTACAAACCAAAAACAAATTATAATTATAAACAACAAACTTGGTGAAAATAGAAAAGAAAAAATAAAAAGTAGAAAAATAAATACATAAAGAGAAACAAAATAAAAATAAGAGACTTAAGAAAAATAAGAGACTTAAGAAAAAGAAGAGACTTAAGAAAAATAAGAGACTTAAGAAAAATAAGAGACCGAACATTCAGTTTCAAGAGAATGCACGAATAGACAGGCTTTTTTTCCGTCTAGCTTTAGTGAGTAACTATAGTTAATAAACAATTAATTGTGCGAAAGTTAAAGATCTATAGTTCTTCTTGATCACCTACTGGCTTTAATATTTAAAAGACTTTATAAAATAATATAGAAATAGTTTTTTTTGGTGCGAAATCTTTGCTAACTACATTAACATTTTTTGTTTCGTCATTTCCCTACCACTACCACCAAATAAAACTCTCTTAAAAATATGTCTGGTCCAAGCCTTCGCCCAAGAACTGCTTCAACAAAAGGTCTCCCATCGACGCCTACGCAATCACCTGCTCTGGCAACGAAAGAGAAAAACTGTGACTCTGCGCTAACAGTCAAAATTTCTAAGCAAACAGAGTTCATGAAGCTTAGATTTGTTGAAGAAATCTCCAAAATGCGTCGAGAATTTCTCTCAAAGATTGAATAAATTAAAGAGGACTGGTGTCAGCGTTTTAACGAAATCAACAAAACCATCTCCCGCATAGTTGAACGTGTTGATAGACTTGAAGAAGACTCTCAAACAGCAAATCGATTGCATAATGCAGAAATTGTTGCTCTTCAGCAACGAGTCGACTCTTTAGAGAGGAAAGAAGTCTCATGTGATGCTGTTCTCTTTGGAGTACCTATAGTTCCTGAAGAGAATTTACAAAGTTTATTTAATCGACCCTGTTACACTATTAATTGCAACCCGCCTGCTTTGGTAAATGCTTTCCGTTCAAAAAAGCCCAACAAAACCAACAACAACCATAATACCGCAAACGTCACCGATAGTGTTGAAATTCAGCAACTCACATGCGAGAAATGCCGTTTTGATCACAAAAAATTACCGCAAACAAAATGCTTCTGAACTTCGCCTTCACGATCTTGGCTTCGAATCTGACAACAGCTGCTTTCTCAATGAAAGCTTAACCAGACAAACACGCTTTCTCCTCAACAGTGCTATTGGGCTGAAACGTAAAAAACAACTGTTTGCTGTGTACACAAAAAATGGATTTGTTTACGTTAAGAAGTCGGCGAATGGAAAAAGCTTTCACATTAAAAGCTCTGAGGATCTACTTGCTGCTGCTGCGACTCATCAATGAAATAAAAAACTGTATTGAAACATTTCTCTGTAAATATTCTTGTTGTTGTAGGTAACTAATTTGTTTTTCTGTAATTTTCGCTCTCTTTGTAAAATCTCCACCGTTCTTTCTCTCATTGTCAAGTTGAATTGCACTTTGTTTTCTTTTTTAATAACCGTACAATTTTTGTTTTCTTTTTATTTTTTGATTGATAATGAGTATTAGAAGTCTACCCCCAAATGGTGTTTACAGTGTGAACGAAAAATCTACGTGCACTATGTTAAACGTCCTTGCTAAACGTCGTGATGGATTCAAAGTATGTTACTTCAATGCGCGTAGCCTTAATGTGTGTAAGTTAGATTACTTTTCGTACTTATTTGCCAGTTCCTCTGTTGATGTTGTTTACCAAACTACAACCTCTTTAGAAATGATAGAGTTAGTGTTACTATAGGAGGAGGTATAGCTATTTATTGCAAATCAACCCTAAAATGCATTGTAATTAATAAGTCGAGCGAGCATGGTGTTGAATATATAATTGTTGAAATACATGACGGTAGTAAAAAATGCTTAGTTTCATGTGCCTATAGTAATAACAGAAGTTGCTCCCCAGCGCCATTTTTCTCTGTTCTTTCTGAGTATTGTGCGCTCTATGAACATCTCATCATCTGTGGCGATTTCAATTCTGAGTTGCTAAAAAATTATGCTCGTGTCTTTCAAATGAAGGATTTAGTATCCTCACTAGGACTTGAAATAGTGAATAAATACCCAACACGTTTTGCTCATAATTGTTCACCTAGCCTACTTGATCTAACCATTGTTTCCTATTTATCATCTGTTCTTCTTTTTGATCAGTTATCACTTGAATTTGCTTCTGATCACGACCTCCTATTTTGTGCTTATGACATTAACTTTTTGCATTTCTGTTCACCGCGATCTTTTACGTTCAAGGACTTTAGATCTATCGACGTAGATGCGCTAAATACTGCTATCTTTTCAGCCCCTTGGCAAGGCTGTAGAACAATAGCGGATCCGAATGATAAAGTACAGTATTTCCAACTACTTGTGTCAGAATTATACAATCAGTATGTACCAAACAAAACAGTTACCATTCGAAACCAGGCCTGTCCCTGGTTTACGTCTTTTGTAGTCAGTACTATCAAAAACCGTAATAAACTGTATAGTAAATGGAAACACAGACCAACCATTACCAACTGGGTTGCCTATAAAATGGCACGAAATAATACCACCTCCATAATACGTACCTCTAAGCAAAATTATTATGCCTCGAAGCTGAACACCTCTCTGCCTGTGAAAAGACTCTGGAGTAATTTACGCAAGATTGGCGTTTCCAGTAGGAATAACAATACTAACTGTGACCTGGAACCTGATGAGCTTAATAGCTTTTTTATTGGCAGTGAGACTCATACACCTAATTTTAACTTTAATTTGGTTCAGAACTCAGGACAATTGTTACCAAGACTGGATGATTTTGAAGTGGTAACGGAAAATGATGTTTGCACCTGTATTGCAGCTATAAAGTCCGACTCCATAGGAGAGGATGGCATTCCAACACGGTTTAAAAAACTAATTTTGCCACAAATTGTCAATCATCTAACCCTCGTTAGTCTTGGAAAATTGCAAGGGTCTTACCAATTGCCAAGAAAGCGAATTCGTCTCTTCCCGCTGATTTTAGACCGATCAGCATCTTACCACGTTTATCAAAGGTCTTTGAGAAAATTATAGCAAAACAAATTTTAAAACACCTGTCAGACTGTCAGTTGTTAAATCCGCGACAGTCTGGTTTCAGAGCCAACCACAGCTGTTCTTCGGCTATGGTCAACTTATTTGAGGAACTAAGACAAGACTTTGACAAAGGATATGTTTCGCTTCTTTGTTTGCTCGATTTCTCAAAGGCTTTTGATAAAGTTAATCACAACATCCTCTGTTGGTAGCTAAAAAACATTTTCGGTTTCAGTGTTAGAGCTGTCAAGCTGATAAACAGCTTTCTTTGTAGTAGGCTGCAAAGAGTTGTCTGTGGTGAAAAAATGTCAGCTTTAAAGCCTTCAAGGAGTTCCACAAGGGTCAATACTGAGACCGATTCTGTTTTGCATATTTATAAATGATCTACCATCAGTATGCAAGCATTCTTCAGTACATTTATATGCTGATGATGTTCAACTTCATTTAGCCAAACCTTTTAACAACTTAAAGGAACTTGCTTCTTTACTTAACGAGGATCTAAAACATATTAACATTTGCTCATTATCTAATGGTTTACAACTAAATCCTGAAAAATCTCAAGTAATTCCAATCTCAAATACGATTTTTAACCTCAACCTGAGATACGGCTTGCGGACAAAAAAATAAAAGCTGTAGAATCTGCCACTAGCCTCGGTTATGTAATCAATCGCAATTTATCTGGCTACAATCACACCAATGTGGTCATCGGTCGCATTTATGAATGTCTCCGCAACGGCATATTTTACTTCTAAACAAACCCGCCAAAAGCTTGTAACAACTCTTATTTTACAGCTTATATCTTATGCTGAGGTTGTATATTGTTCCCTTGATGTCTCATATCAGCGAAAATTACAAGTAGCTTTTAATGATGCAGTTCGGTATATTCATGGACTTCGTAGGTATGACCATATCTCTGTTTATACTACCATGCTGCTGGGTTGCAAGAATTCATCAATGCCAGAAATTGTATATTTTTACATAAAATCATTCACAATAAGTGCCCCCCGTATTTGTTTTGTAAATTAAAGTTCACTCGATCAACTCGAACCATTAACATAATACCCTATCGTTACCAATACCTGAATTCTTCACGTTTATGTTTTATTCACGCTGTCAGACTATGGAATTCATTGCCATTGCGAATAAGAAATATCTCTAACCCTACCAATTTTAAAAGTGCAATACTTCTTCACTTCTCATCTTCCACACCTCTAAATTAATTAATTTATTTATTTGTTTTCATAATTTTTTTTTTATGTATATATATATATGCTTTCCGAATTATGTAATTTATGTTTACTTATATTAACCTGTAAATCTATTTATTTAAAATACTAAGTACTTAAATGAAATAAATGAAATGAAATGAAATGAAAAAAATGTTCGATTAGTAGCATTACGAGGACAAGGTGAAAAGTTCTCGGCCTGACGCAGAGATGGCGTTCCAATCAGCAAAAATTTATGTTTCCTGCCTGGGTGCACTTCTCGTTAGTTCGTATGACAAGTTCAACTTGTTCTCTCAAGTAGTTTTTTTACACGAATTTTTGCAGTAGACATCTTGCGTGTTTTTCGTTAAAATGGATAAACTTTAATATCCGTGCGGTGATAAAATTCTTCGTTTTGGATGGGTTAACCCCTAAGGAAATTCATCCAAAGTAGACAAAAGAATACGGCGACTTTGCTCCTTCCATGTAAACCGTTAAAAAGTGGGCAGCTGAATTTAAACGTGGTCGCACGTCCCTCGAAGATGACCCACGTGAAAGATGGCCAAAAACCACAACCACACCCGAATCCATCGAAAAAGTGTATGATATCGTGTTGGACGATATGCAAGTGAAGGTGAGTGAGATAGCTGAGACTGTGTGTATATCGGAAGAGAGGGTGCGAAACATCTTGCACAAAAACTTAGGGATGCGAAAGCTCTGCGCAAGATGGATGCCGCATTTGCTGAATGCCGATCGAAAGCAAATGCGCAAACGATTTTCGCAGCAATCTTTAGACTAATTCAATAGGGATCCGACCGATCTTGTGCGGCGATTTGTCACCATGGATGAGACATGGGTCCACCCCTACACGCCAGAAACGAAACAGCAGTCGAAGCAGTGGGTGGAAGCCGGTGATTCAGCGCCAAACAAAGCGAAGTCGACTGCATCTCCCGGAAAGGTCATGGCCAATGTGTTTTGGGATCCGAAAGGGATCCTGTTAATTGATTACCTTGAGAAAGGCAGAACAATTACAGGAGAATATTACTCCAACCTTCTTGACCAGCTAGATGCCAAAATTCGCAAGAGGCCTGGCTTGAAGAAGAAAAAAATCACCTTTCATCAGGACAATGCACCTGTACAAAAGCGTGCGTTGGCGATGGGAAAACTGCGGGATTTGGGTACGATTAGCTCGGCCATCCCCCCTATTCACCCTCAGACTCCCATCTGTTCCCAAACTTGAAGAAATTATAAAATCATTTTTTAACTGAAAATCGCAGTCTTTCACTGTCAGGCCGAGAACTTTTCACCTTGCCCTCGTATGATCATCTATGAGTGAGCTCGGTCCGACGGCATTCTTAAGATCTCCAACGTTACTTATTAATATAAATGGACCCGAAGAATGGCGTATGTATATTTGTCCATTGTATGTATATACAGAAGATAGAAGAGATCTGTGCTTAAGATTTAATGCTTTCCTCTGTAGTTGGTAATTCTTCTTTGGTGATGAAGAAACTATTCGAAGAGGAGAGTCCCAAGTCGCTAAGTTTGAGAGAGCATTTTTTATTTTTTCGGTAGCGTCCGACTGTTCGCATAAAACTCTGCTTTTCTCGTTTGTCAGCCAGTTTCAAAATGATGCTAACATCAGAAGTACGCCCTTGATTGGAGTAGCGCCGCTTGACACGAAAGATTTTGTTGAATCGAGGCGGCTGAATGGTTACGGTAGAGCAAATACTGTAAAAGATGTTCTCTAGGTTTTCGTCAGGGGATTCTCTTTTTCTATCAATTTCATCAGTTATAAGCTCAAGCCGCTTAATGTCTTGGTTCGAGCTGCCCATTCCTCGAGATCCCTTCAATTCGGCTTCATAGTTTGTCCGCTATATTCTCGGTGTTGCTGGTTCCATGTATGACCGGAGAAACAACATTTTGCTTTCGATTATGTCGATTCTTGCGGAAATCGTAAGGCATTTTAAATCAATGGTGAAGCAAAAGCGGGAAACTTGAAAGGTCATTTAAAAGATACGTCACTTGATAAATTAAACTATACGTGAAAAACCTTTTTTAGTGGATTGGTTAAGATTTAAACCTTTAAACTGCGGTTTGACCAGGAGAAATTAAAAATTAATCGGAGGATGAAAAAAGCACATCTAGAGTCTATGCATACTGATACATAGATGAATCTTGTTGAGTTAATGCTCACCACTCCGATTGGGGTACCTCTGACATCAACGAAAGGGGTGAGTTGCTTTTTGACTGTACTCTAAAAACTAAACTCATTTTTTCTAACATCGGTAACTTGAAGTTGTCGTATTCAAATCCACCTTAAATTTTTATTTCACCCCTTTTTATACAAATCACCTAGTATAAATATGCTGACACGCAAAATTACATACGTGGCAACTGCTGCTGACTCAGCTACGCTGACCAGAAACTGATGTCAAAGCATAATGATGGGAAGTTTTCCGCGGTGTTCGTTTCCAGTTATATGCATACAGCTACGAGCAACTAATTAGAAACGAATATGAAGAGAAATTCATCCTAGAAAAAAAGCGCTTAATCTAAGAAAATATGAAAATTATCATTTATTTGAAAAAAAAAAAAAAAAATATTAATTTTAAAAACGAATACTTGTTTTGAAACTTGATATTGAAATGATCTAAACGTAATTAGAAAACACAAAAATATGTTATCAAACATAAATAAAAAAAATAGTTTTTAATCATTTGATTAATATTTTGTTGCAAATCCTTTTTGTTTCAATACTGCTTCGCAACGACGTTGAATGGATTTGATGAGTGATCTACATCGTTCCACGGGTATGGCCGTACCACGATTATTTTCCTGTTATCATGGAGTGAAGTTTTTCTGGGTCGCTGCCTCCTTTTGATGTTATTGCAAGTACCATACGTTCGAAAATATTTCAATGCATCAAACACTTTTCTCTCTGAGCAATTTAACTGATTGCTAATTTGTTTTATACGACAAACCAGCCTTGAGTAGCTCCAAAATAGCTTTTCCCATTGCGATTAAGTCTTAACGAAGATTTTCTATCTTAAAAATTGTCAAAATACAGTTTGTTAAACTATAATTACGAATAAATTAATTTACAGTGATTTCTTTTTAAATATTTGCGTAATATTGCAGCGTTTCTATTTAGTTGCTCGGGTAAATTTTACAATTTTCTCTAATATAGCTAAACTACTCACAATAGCGCATAAGGTACACGTCTGGTCACTTGACTTTCAACTACTGAAAGAGAGAATGATACATACACATACTGTCAGACTGCAGAAAAAACCGTTATTTCATGTAGCGGTGATAAATCGGCAATGTAACAACACACATTGCATTTGGTGGTGCGTCGTTTATAATTAGTTGCTCGTAGCTTTATTTTTTTTTTTATTATCTGCGCGTCAAAGGGGCTGTTTCAGGGCCCGTGCCCTGAAACAGTATATGAAATACTGTTTCAGGGCACGGTCGTCAGGGAAAAGGGGGAAGAGAAACAGAGGAAGAGCCTATGCACGTTGACTTTGAATCTTTGAAGGTTGTAGTGGTGGGGAATTACAGAGCCTGGTAGATCATTCCACATTCGTGTTGTTCGGCTTATAAATGAATCCCTATATTTGACAGTACAACCGAAGTTTGGCTTTAGGGTAAACTGATGTGCATTCGAAGCATGTCGCGTATTGCGGATGAAATTTTGAAGGGGAGGATTGCAACTGGCTATTTCGCTAGAACATTTTTTATAAAAAAAAAACGATAAAACAGGGAGACAGGAAACATTTCTCCGATGTTCTAGAACCGAAGCAAAATGCTCCTACCATCTCTTCAGTTGATCCTCATCCGATATTAGCAACGAACCGTCTAAGCCTTTCACTGGGTGTTGAGTAGAGCTTCGACCACCTATAAGCTCTTTAGTGATTCTATAAACGGTTCTGTTGTCGCACCTCGCTGCTGTTTCTTCTGCTTCCGTAGCCAGCGCATTGATGTAATCGCGCTTGTCAGTCTCACGCTACGCTGTACTTCTCTCAACTTCATGCGATATAGGGACTCAAGCTCGATCCTCCCTGCTGCTGGAGTTGCTGCAATTCGAGCTCTTAGCTGTTTTCGTTCGTTGATCCTTCTCCAGGTATCCTCAGAAAGCCACGCCCTATGGTTTCCCTGCGATCGACCGACAATCCTTTCAGCACCTGATGTGAAAACAGTTTTCACAGCGCACCAATGGTTTTGGGTGGTGGCGGGCAGGGAGCTGCTGATTGTTTCCACTCCACGTGAGAGATGGTCCCTTAATTCTTGGCGCACTGTGGGAACTCTCAGTCGGTCTACATTGAACCTAGGTATTCTTGTGTCGTTAGATCTACGAACGGCAGCAGTGCGTAGTCGGAGAGTAGCTATCAAAAGATGGTGATCTCGTACCAACCCCATGTCGGCACCTCGCCTGTTTCGGACGTCTAGGAGACTACTTCTAAAACGGCGACTGATGGCAAAATCGTCAATTTGGTTGGAGGTTGCTTGCCTGTCAGTTAACACCCAACTGATTTTATGGCAGGCTTTGTGCTCAAACATGGTGCCACCTATAACAAGACGATTTGCGTTGCAAAAGTCAACAATTCTTTCGCCGTTGTCATTGCGATTGCCTAGTCCGTGCCGTCCCATGACATGTTTGAGCCCTTCGTTGTCGCAGCCTACCTTGGCATTCAGGTCCCCCATCACAATGACAATGTCGCCGTTGAGTGTTGCATTATGAACAGCTCCCAACTGGTTGTAAAAGTTCTCCTTTTCTTCCTCAGACGAACCATCCGTGGGGGCGTAACACTGTATGATGGTGACGCGACGTACTCTCGTCCGGAATCTGGCCGTTAAAATCCTATCACCGTGCGGCTGCCAGGTAATTAGGCCTCTGCGTGCTATTGGCGTTAGCAGCAGTCCAACTCCATATCCACGGGGGTTTCCGGTTGGTCTTCCGGAGTAGAGTAATACAGTGTTACGCGATGGGGATTGGTACTCACCTGCATCTAACCATCTTATCTCGCTTACTCCCAATATGTCCAGCCTATATCGCATGAACTTATGCTCCAATTGAAGGAATCTGGCGTTCTGAGGTCCTTCACTCTGAGAGTCAAGGAGCGTCTTCACATTCCAGAAACCAATCTTAGTCCGGGTACGATAGCCAAAGGTCGTCAACGTGTTATCAGTCCTTATCCGAGGCATTGTGTCGGTTTCCGTAGCAATTGAAGTTTCGGTAACGCGGGTTGCTGGCCCAGGTTACCTAGCCTAGGCATAAGACCCTAGACAATCTCGCACTTGCAATTTTGGCCTATATGTATAAGGATTTATACATGCAGTTGCCCGGGGACCACCACGAGGAGGTAAAGCAAGCACTACATTACGAACTTGATTGTTGCGCTACTGGTCCAATCCATGTTTTGGACAGTCAGTAGTTTCCCGATCAATCACCATGCAGATCCTAAAAAATCCACTCTGTTGGTTGAACCCCATTTAATTATGCTGTCCATGTCGGAATTTAATGTGTTTAACATTCGTTGCCGTTCCCCTTCTACGGCCGAACAGCAAGGACATGAGTTAGGGAACGAATATGAAAAACTGAGGGTACTGTCATCAGCGAAGGATTGGATTGAATTAGAAGTTGCAGACAAGAGATCATTTATAAAAATAAGAAAGAGAGTCGGAGGCAAAACAGAGCCTTAGGGAACACCAGCATTTATTTGGTGAATTGCAGACCAATTGCCGTCCAAAACAACTTGTATTGAACGCCCCGAAAGGTAATTTCTAATCCATTGAAGAAGAGACACAACAACGCCATATGCACGCATTTTCGACAAAAGAGCCTGATGCCAAACTCTGTCAAATGCCTTTGAAATATCAAGCGCAACCATCTTGGTTTCGCCGAAGTGATGGAGAGATTGGTTCCACTTCTCGGTGAGATATGCCATCAAATCACCAGTGGACCTGTTGCTACGAAGACAATACTGCCGGTCATTAAGGAGTTTTCGTGAATCGAGATATTTCATTAGCTGACGATTTATCAGCGTTTCCATGACCTTGGAAAGAAGGGACGTAAGTGCAATGGGTCGGTAATTGGACGGGGAGGAAGATTCGCCTTTTTTAGGGACGGGCTGGACAAATTCTGCTTTCCATCTACTCGGAAAGAGCCCTGAAAAGTAGGATAGACAGAAAAGCTTACGCAGAGGTTTTACCAGCGTAGAAGAATACCTCTTCAGAACGATGGGGGTGATACCATCTGGACCAGCGGATTTGTGTATGTTAAGACCTTTGAGTACTCCTGTAACTGTACGAGTGCGAAAGTGGACTTGTCCCAAGGAAAATTTGACGCTCTCAAATACAGGCATTATCTGGCAGCGTGGAGTTCGTTGCAAAGTGAGCAGCAAGCAGATTAGCTTTGTCTAAGGAGCTGACAGCTGGAATGTCATTGTAAATGAGTGTGGCGATGGCAGACGAGGCAGAATTTTTAATATTTTTGACGAATGACCAAAAATATTTACTACCTTTGGGACACTGTAGTATTTTTTGCCTCAATTTTTGGTCATGTAAGAATTTTAGACGCCGAATATCGGCATTGCAGTCTTTTCTGTCTTGTTTAAACTTCTTTCGGTTTTCCACAGATTTGTTGGCTTTTTAAGACCGAAAACTTACTTCTTTCAACCTGATAGCCTCTTTACAATATTTATTCAACCGTCGCCGTACTCAGTCGCATTTTTCTTTTTGCTCCGCAAATTAATTCTTAAGCATTTTCCCGCTTATTTTTTTGACCCACTTCGCGATTGTACAACTGTTCGCTGACGCGCCCTTTAATTTGTTGTCCTACTTTTTCGTGACCTTACGCAACGACTTATTTTCTGCCATGTCTTGTGGAATGTCTAATTGCCTAATCACTGATAGCAATGCCGATTGGACTGCTTGTAATGGCAAATCTTTCCATGCCATTTGTGTCGGGCTTAATAAAAGAAACACGGTTTTTATTAAAGAAATATCAGCCAACCTTTTTTTCTTCTGTGATGAGTGTAAGAACATATTGCTGTCGCACGTGCTCCTCGCCATAAAATGCCTTAGTGAATCTAATGAAAACCACCATAAAAGTCTCATTAAAAATATAACAGATAAATTGTCCAGCCTTGAAAATAATGTAAGATGTGTTGAAGAATTAAGCGTTGCGGTACAGTCTTCAAACAACGCAATTAAAACCAAACTTGTTAACATTGAGAAAGAAATTGCTGGTCTTTTTGAGTTGGGTTTCGCAAGATCTAGTAACGATGAAACCACCTTGTATCCATTCAATACTGTGATAAGTGATCTCAAAACAAAATCGGATGCGCAAATTATCGCACACCAAAATACGTGCGAGATTATTAACACAATGCGTGAAGACTTAGATTTTCATTTCCAAGCCCCCTCGATCAATCAACTATCTCCCAAGCAACCTGATCCCATGCTCGAAGTGATTTTCGATAAAATTAGTGATGTCGGCGACGAATTAACCGTTGTACGGTCGACTTTTTCTGATATTGAGGATAGCATTGGAACAATATGCAGCAAAATTGATCAAGTATCAAACCATACTCAGCATCACCCAATTGTTCAGTACAACACGTCAATCTTGGCTGAACTATTAGATACCGAAGTGGATCCACCCTCATTCCACCTTCCTGTCTCCAACGGATGGTTCAAACGGATAACTCCAATGCAAGCGTTACAACTCACGAATCTGAAGTCACGGTAACGTTGTCTCCTCCCGCTGTCGCCCCACGTGAACTCATCAAACAGTTTGGCACTACATGGACACCTTCTGAGTGGCAGGGCAGATTGGACAAGCTAAGGTTGGAGAACCAGATGTTCACTACCTTTCTCATCAAAGGCGCCCCTCACTACGCGGATGTCCCATGGATTTCACAATTTTTCAAAAAGAGATTTGGTATTACCATCTACTAATGCATAACGCTCCTGTCATCCAGCCACAAGAGTAATCGAAATTTCAAATTCGAATTACCGTCTCCATACGAATGGATATTTCAAAGCTCTACTGGTACTGACTTCAAGATTGGTAAGATGGGATTAACAAATCGACCGATAAACTCTGCATTAATGATAAGACTGTAAATAAATCTAAGATTAATAATAAGCATCCAAAAAATGTTTCCAACTCCCGACCCAAATCTGACACTAACTGGTTCCTAAAAACTTAATTATTCCCCAAATTTACCGCCCCTTCCTCAGATTTGGAAGACCTCTCTCATAACCCCCATACACAAAAAGGGATCAAAGAACGAAGTAACAAACTATCGCCCCATTGCTAAACTTTCTCATTTACCCAAACTTTTCGAAAGTATTTTATACGAAGCCTTAAGCTTTCAGTGCAAGTCTCTTATCTCTCCCACCCAACACGGCTTTCTGAAAGGTAGATCAACTACCACTAACTTAGTCGAATTCGTGTCCTTCGCCCTGTCTGCCTTACTGATTTTAGTAAGGCTGTTGATAAGATATCTCATAACTTAATCCTCTTCAAATTGTCTGCCCTCGGTTTCGAACCCATATTGTTAAAATGGATATCTTCTTACCTGGAAAACCGTACTTACAGAGTTCGCTTCAGATCCATCTTATCGACTCCCTTCTTGGCCACCTCTGATGTTCCGCAAGGCAGCCATCTAGGTCCCCTTCTCTTCATTCTAACCATAAACGATGTCGAGAGGGTTATTAAACACTCTCCCCTCTCTCTGTACGCTGATGATACCAAATTTTTCAAAGCCATCTCTTCACCACATGACTACTGTCTCCTTCAACAAGACCTTGATAGTTTTTCGAACTGGTGCCTACAGAATCGCTTAGAGCTCAATATCGCTAAATGTCAATCCATTACCTTATCACGTAAGTACCACGAGTCCTCCGCCCGCCTTCACCTTCTCCATGGTCAACCTATATCCATCGTTCAATCTCTCCGTGATCTTGGTATATTGTACGATAGGGAACTAAATTTCCGTTCACATATTGATGAGATAATTCGTAAAGCTAACTCATCACTTGCCTTTGTCAAACGATGGTCCAAAGAATTCTCCGACCCTTACGTGACCAGACCTCTACATTACCTTTGTGCGCCCCCTCCTTGAATACGCCAGGCAAGCGTAGTTTTTTTTTTTTTTTTTTTATAATTTGCACGTGTGAAAGGGGTTATGAATACCCTTATACTAATTTTTAGGACACGGGCGTTTTTTTGAGGAAAGGGGGAGAGACAGAGAGAAAGACAGATTGGTGTAGTTGGTTTGAAACTCAGGTGGTATTAAGTTTCAGTGAACTCCAAGGGTGGCTGTCCAGATAACTGGGGAGCTTGTTTGTTTTTGCTTTTGTCGTTGCTCATGATTCACAGTATTTTTTTCCATCGTCCTGATGTCATCATCACGAACAAGTTGCATTTTAGCCATATGACCACCCTACTGCCAGTGTTATGCCTTCGCAGTAGAGTTGACATAAGCTTTCGCAATTGATTGTCTTTTTATTTCATGCGAAATAAATAGATGATTATTGACATCAGGATTCGAACCGTGAACCTGTAGCGTGACAAGCGATGGTGTTACCACTACACCATGGCCACCACTACGCCATGGTCAACCTTTCAGCAAGTTCATGTGACCAGAATCGAGAATGTTCAACGTCGATTTCTTCGATTTACCCTTCGAGGTCTTCCTTGGAACGATCCATTTATCTTGCCTCCCTATCAAGACCGCCTCAACCTCATCAACCTGAGTACTCTAGAGAAACGCAGAGATGTTGTAGACATTCTTTTCATCGACTTCTTTCAGGCTCTGTCGATTGCGCATCTCTTTATAATTCAATTTTGTTCAATACCAACCCACGAAATTTACGATGCCTTCGTCTTTTCTATCTACCGTCCCACCGCACTTCATATGGATCTAATGAACCAATTTCCCGTATGCTGCGAAAAGTGAACTCAAACCTCACCCAATTTGATTTTAATCTCAGCACTCCCTGCCTCAAAACCGAACTCCGTCACCATTCTCCTTAGCTTTAAGTCTTAGTTTTTAGTTTTAGGTTTACGTTTTAGCCTTAAGTTATTTGTAGCTTGTAATAAGCCAAATAAATGGGGGCTTTCGGCCCCACCAAATTAAATTAAATTAAAATTACAGCTCTGGTCAAACCACGAGTTTGCCTTAGGTTTAATGCTCTTTATTCTGTTAGGAATAAAGTCATTCATACCTAAGAGGATAGTGTTAGTGATCATATCAGCTGCGGCATCCACGTCGCTATCGAGGAAGCATAACGACCAGTTAAAACTCCTAAAGAAGCTATTAAGGCAGCTCCAGTTGGCTTTCTCGTATTGCTATAGTTTTCTTTTAGGAGTTTTTTTCTTTAACTGAGTGGTCGAAGTACGAGAATTTAGCTGATACAATATTATGGTCAGACCGACCTAGAGGCGCTAAAACATCAATAGTGTATTTATCAGGGTGCGAAGTAAGAAACAAGTCCAAAGTGTTGGCGGAATGACTTTCAATGTCATATGTATTTACAAACTAAACTGAGTCAAATTGTTTACCTCAGAAAAAAGTTCAACATACCTCCGAATTGTGTATATTGAAATCCCCCGCAATGACGATTTCAGTATGAGGGTACAAGGAGACAATTCGATTGATGGAATCAGACAGCGCATCAAATTCGTCAAAAGTTGAGTTGCTGTCCGCACTAGGGCATCTGTAAATAAAGCAGTAGTGGATTATTTGCTTACGGACGGTGAATTTTAGCCATTTGAAATTAAATTCCGGGTTGGAACAGTGGCCATACTGTGGTGGAACTTGGTAAGCAATATCACTACGGACGTAAATAGCGAGGCCACGGTGGGGAAAGAATAATGACACTAAGTTATATCCAGGCAGTTTCAAATCGGAAGATTCTTAAACTACCTGCGTTTCGCTTAGTGCCAAAACAGCTGGTTTATGGGAATGGGCGTGGGCGTACATATCGAAGAAATTTCTGCGAAGCCCACGAATGTTGGTAGAATCAACCCTAAATTCCCTCATCACTACAACATAGAAACACAAAAAGACACAACTCTGACGTAATTAAGCGAAGCTGTGAAGTGAAGATCCAATGAATAGTTTTCCAAAACAAATTGTCGCAGGTGCTATGCCCAAACGACTATCAGCTAAGGTCCGCTATTCGGATAAACATTCCCAGTACGTAATTGTACATTCTGCCGAGCCGAGCTGGCTTATTCCGATGTTGTGAACCACCTTGTAGCGGGTACTAGTGCCTGCTGCGCGCGTATGTTTCTTCACGTCTTATGCTGCCACACTATATATGCCACGATGGTGATGAATAAGCCGCCAATCAGGCTGTAGCAAAATGCTGTAATGCACGTGGTGAGCCATTGAATCCGCTGGCAGTTCCACGCTGTTTGTTTAGGGTGTCAGTCTTCATTGCGGATCTGCTGACGTTGGATCGGCGATTAAACATGCGATGTTGTTGTTGGCATAAGTATCTATTGTTGATTTCTGTACATTTACTGAGCTCGTCCCTTGCCATTCTGTAGTCTAGTGATGGTTTAATGAAGACAAATTCATATTCATAGTCTTCTGACTTGATTGGTGGAATTCTTATGTCGAATATGATGTTCTGCTGGGATATTCGGGCCTTTGCTGTTAGCAGCCTGTAAAATGCCAGCGGATCCGAACCCATTCTGTCTTCTGCCACAGACAGATAACTCTAGCTGTGAGCGGAGTTGGTCTGGCGTTAATATAAACGGATTAACTTTAGCGTGATGCAGATCAGTTAAGACGTCCAATAACGAATTTTGAACCTGTTGGTAGTTTACCATTGCTAAAGTCGTGTAAGTTGATATAGCTAAGAATTTCCTTTCCGCCGCTGTCTGGTTGCTGGTTTTCGTTACATAGTTGTTCAAGTCTTCTAGGTTGTTATGAAATACTTGGAGTTGCGCAGTCACGATTTGCGTATTTTTCTGCAAGATGTTGCTAATAATTCTGTATAAGAGTGAGTAGATGGTTCTCATTCAATCGTGTCTGTTGAATCTGCTGCTCGTAATGCTCCGCATATGACTCATCTAAAACCCCAAACAGTTTGTTCGCTACGGTCCCAACGAAGTCAAATGGAGATCGTTTCATCCTAGTCGCTGGCACCACCCTTCCGGCTCCTTGTTTTAATAAGGTCATTGTTGCCTTTTATAATTATCAGTTGGTTGTTAAATTGTTGGATCATATTGTGTGTCAGTGTATCAGCGGCTTCTATTTTGCAGAATTCGTTCATTTCGTTAATCAATTTTTGTTAGAAATGTTGACATGTTGAATGTAGAGCAGCAGTTTTTGCCAAAAAATATTGTCTCATTTTTTTTATGCGTCTGTTTTTGTGTGATTCTAAAGTACCGTCATCTTTACTTCAATGTCACAAGGACGTGGAGGAAAAAAACCTTTGTGTTACAAACGGTTTTCTATTACCATTTTTACTGAAATTTATTTAACATGTGAATTTATTAATTTCACATACGATTTGATCAAAATTTAGAAAAAAGCTAGTAAAAATGGATAAGAATAAGAGCTCCAACCCATGCGAGAGGACATCATCTGGAAAGCCTTCCAGATCAATTGCAAAAGTGGTGGATTTCTTAGGTTTTTTAAAAGATAAAGTGAAAAATGCAATTCACTATTACCAAAAAAATTAAATATTTAATAATCTTCCGTGTAATAAACCGCGCAAAACCACATTTTAGGAAGATAGACAGCTGACTCGACTGAGTAAGTCTGAACCTTTTCTGACTTCAACTCATCTAAGAGCCGAAATGCGATGAATCGAAATTGAACGTCTTTGAAAACGATAGAAGACCATATGTAAGGCGTCTCTCATTGAAAGAATTAGACCCCAAGTAAACCAAGAAAACGGTCAAGCATGGTGGCTCATCGGTGATGGTCTGGAAATGTTTCACCTTATCCGGCGTTTGTCCAATACAATAATTTAATTGAAGAGTTCGGTGACAATTTGCCACTAGCATGAATCTTTCAACAAGATAACGATCCAAAGCTTTGCTCTAGGGTCGTTAAATCATGGTTGGACAACAGCTTCCACGTTTTTCACTGGCCAGCTCAAGCCCCGATTTAAACCCCATAGAAAATCGATGGGGCATTATAAAAAGGGCAGTTGCTGCAAGAAAACCTAAAAACAAGGCCTTTCTGTGGCAAATTATTCAACAGGAGCGGAACAAGATCACACCCATCCAATGTAAAGCGCTGGTCAACTCTATGACCAATAGATGCGCCGAAGTTATTTGGCAAAAAAGTTTTCCAACCAAGTACTGACTCTCAAAGAGGTAGGACCTATTTTAATAGCTATAGTATCTTAACTTTTTCAGTAAGTGGCAACCGAGGTTAAAGCGATATAAAAGCGATATATATAAAATTTACATTTTATGATTTGTTAAACAAAAAATCCAAGTTGATATGAATTTTACAAATAATTATAAACAATCCATTTAAGTCAATTAATCGTAATTGACTAATAAAAAGCCTTGTTTTACACAAAATATTGTGATCGTGTTTATGTGGCTTAATTGTATGAGCACAAGTGTAGTTGTGGTAAGTTGTGCAGTCCGCTTATTGCCGTCTTGGTTTTCCTTTGTAGTAGACAGATTTTCGTGACTGGCCTTTTGTAGATCTTGTTCCTTGCTTTGATGGTTACTACACGCATCAAACCATCTTCTCCAGCATGTGTCTCTAGTACCTTTCCAAACATCCATCTTGTTGGAGGAAGTTGTTCATCTTTCATCAAAACAATGTTGCCAACTTTAAGATTTTCGTTCTTTGTTGACCATTTCGGACGTTGTTGTAGCGTCGTTATATATTCTGAACTCTACTTTTTCTAAAAATTTTGTTGCAATCGATCTATTAGCTGCCATTGCGTCAATAATCCTTCTCTTTCATTGAGTCTATGCCTTTCGGGGGGTGCCAGTAAGGTTGTTCTGATCAAGAAATGACCTGGCATCAAACTTCTATTTCATCAGGATAGTTTGAAATTGGACAAAAAGGTCTTGAGTTTAAGCATGCTTCGATTTGACTTAATAGCGTAGACATCTCTTCGTATGTCAACTTGTGTTCCCCAATGGTTCGCTTGAGGTGGTGTTTAACTGACTTCATTCTTCCTGCCTCCCATAGACCACCAAAGTGGGGTGTCGTTGGGGGTATGAAATGCCATTCCGTATGGTAAGTTGTTAACGCCTCGCATATTTCATCGTTGTACCCTTTCACCGGTATTGAGCGCGAACACTGATGCCGTTTGTAGGAACACAGTAGTTGTTGATGTTGTGGCATTTTTTCTTACATCAGCAGTATACAAATTAACCGACTTTTCTATTGATATGTACCGGTTGTCGACGATAATCTGGATCACACATTACCTTTGCATGCCACCCCCTGCAGACGATCCATCGCAAGTGCTTAAGTGTACACCGTTTCGTTGAATGACCGCGCGAAGTGCAGCGGAAGCATCTCCCATCCTGCTTCAGCATGTTTTTTTCGCTGCGTTAAAGTTAATTAGCTGTCACAATCTTTGGTATGATGAGAACTCGATTTGCAGAAAAAACATGACTGTGGGTGTGACGTTGTCAATAATTCAGCTGCTGTTCAATATGGTTTCGATTGCAGCCTATTTTCCCTGTCTTATGATGAATTTTCAAAAGCCATAATTTCTCGCTTGATGAACCTTAATATGTCCTTGATTTGCTTATCACCATCAAGAGTGAAAGAGCATTCACTTTCTGATTATGAAACGTTAGCGGGTTCGGCAGGTACATCACTTGCATGGCTGAAACGAAAATAATTAGCGCGGAGTTCATTTGATAAACAACGTAATAATTTTAATTTCAACATGATAGAGTAGTTACTGGATGGGATGCAGTGAGAGATCTGATGGAACACGTGGCAGTATTGTCAATTTTGGGTACGCCACGTAGATCTCCCCTTGTTGTCATGGATGGAATGGACATCATTTCGTTCATATTTTTGTCTATCAATTTGTCAGCATTACCAAACTCTTCCTGGAGCAAGGCTATAGTTCCATCGTAGCCGTTTCCACTCGGCGTGAACCCTGCGATTGCGTCAGCAACTGTGCCTTTCAAGGCTGCTTGCAGGTGATTAAATTTATCTGTCCCTGACAAGGAATTATTATCGTGCACAGCTGTTTTGAATTGCTCCCAGAAAGGAAACCACTCTCTGAAATCGCCCGAGAAGATTTTGAGGGAAAGCT
This sequence comes from Pocota personata, assembly GCA_963082735.1. Classification (NCBI taxonomy): domain Eukaryota; kingdom Metazoa; phylum Arthropoda; class Insecta; order Diptera; family Syrphidae; genus Pocota; species Pocota personata. The sequence continues at coordinate 100,456,920 of OY720429.1, read as the reverse complement.
TTGGTAATCTAACACCGTTCGTATTAACACGCGATGGTGGCATTGGATTGGGACTACCCAATGTACCGTTACCGTTTCGCATACGGTACAGTCGTTCGAGGCGTTGCGTTAATAGCGCGATAACGGAATGTGCTTTGTCCTCATAGGCCAAAGTCGTTTCACTGTCTTTAATTTATTCGTCCAGTACCCCACTCCCCACAAAAACACTATTAGCTTTAATAAGACCTTCATGGGCTACTTTTAAACGGTGAAGAAGGACATTAAGTTTCTCCTCGATATTGTCCCAATTTTCTTCGTTCGCAGCGGTAGGTATCGATTCCGGCGATTGCAAATAATCAATTGCACTTTTCGCAACACGTGTCACCTGTCCTCGATATGCAGATCGACATGCGTTTCCATCTCAGTATTAAGTTTAATTCTAACGATCGATAAACTTAGTCTTCACTCCCGGGTTTCGGCACCATGAACAAAATTCGACAAATGGAATTAAATTAAATAAACACGATTCAAAATACACAAGAACTTATTTATTGAATTAAACTTTTGAACACTTCGATGGTTTTCTTTCAACTAACGACAAAGATTGAAAAAAGGAATGTAAAAGAGAAAGCCAACGAAAAATGTAATAGATTGGTTTACAAATTTACAGGGTGAACAATTTTCTACAAAGGTAACGAACTTATATGGTTTAAGTCTTATTTGTTTGATCGTACTCAAAAAACTAGTGTAAACTGTGCAATGTCTAGTGCCAAAAATACATGTTTCGGTGTTCCACAAGGAACTATACTCGGTCCCTTATTATTTTTAATTTACATAAATGATATCTGCAAAGTGTTAAGAAACAGTCAAATGCCCCTGTTCGCTGACGATGCCTTAATGTTTGTAAGTGGTAAAGCTTTGAATGACCTTAAAGAGCATATTGAGAATGACTTAAAAAACCTTTGAGTAAGGCTGCAACAAAACAAACTAAAAATTAATGTAAACAAAACTAAATTTTTGGTTATAAATAGTGACAAATGTATTAATTTATTAATATATGGTGAAGAGATTGAACAAGTTCTGAAATAAAGTACCTCGGTGTAATATTAGACAGTAAAATGAATTTTAATAGTTATATGATGTACATAACTAAAAAAAATTCCAAAAAAGTGTCCTTTCTTGCAAGAATAAGAAAAAATATAGCAACCATTTGAGCAATTAACATATATAATACTATAGTAATTAAACCACACTTTGAGTTCTGGTCTACTATTTTGTTTATGGGGAATAATGAACACGTAGGGCAACTACAGGCGCTGCAGAATAAAGCGATGAGAACAATTCTTCGATGTAGCTATTATACATCGAGTAGATGGATACTATCTTGTTTGAAATGGCTAAACATCAATCAGCGTATCATCTTCAATGTGCTAACATTTGTGTTTAAGATGAAATTCAGCATGGTGCCACAATACTTGACCACAAATTTAATATATACAAGGGACGCTCAACACTATAACTTAAGATCCAACTACGATTTCAGATTACAGATGTATAGGGATTCCAGAACACAAAATATGCTCTTATATTGTGGATTAAAATTATTTAAGGGGGGAGCCTGCTTTAGGAGGCTCAAAAAATCGATTTTTTTTTTATTGCTTAAATCTGTTCCTAATATATCTAAGAATATGTCTGTCAATTTTGGAAAGACAATTCGGATTATTTTCGAAGATACAGCACTAAAAGCAGTCGGGCGCCGAGCAGGTATACGAGCGTTCGGGCAGCTGCAGCCGCTCTATAGAGTTCGTGCTCCTCCCTTTATTCGAAATACCCCAAATGTATACCTGGGGACGCATTATAACGGTACCCATTATATTTATGTCTGTATTTGCTTCTAAGCTGCGGCATCAACAGTCTGTGTTGTTTAGTTTTGCTCAGTTTTACTCAGTTTTGTTTCGAGTCTTGTCGAGTAAACACAGCTACGAGATCATGGCAGGTTATCCTAAAGGTGAAAAATCGACCAGTCAGCGTAGTTCGAAGCCACCAAAACGCAGATTCCATGGGAATCAATTCCTAAGTAAACCAGATGATGAAGAGTGTGGTACAAGCAGTAGTGCAAGGAAACTATCTAAAGCGAGTACCGATGACGTGATTGTGCATCCAGGTCACTGTTACAGAATAATTGATTTTCTGACAGTGTTTCTGGCAATTTCGGACTTGACATTGTGCAAAACATGTAAGCGAACCATCACGTTTGCAGAGAGCGGTAATCGAGGGCTGGGATTCAAAATTGTGTTGACATGTTTGTGCGGTCGGCGGGAAATCAATTCAGGGCCGTTAATACACACCGGTTTTGAAATAAATAGACGTATTGTGTTTGTGATGAGACTTCTTGGTGTTGGACGAGAAGGTGTCAATGTATTTTGTGCACTGATGGATATCAGCAACGGTTTGGCGAAATCAACATATGACAAAATAGTGGAGCATTTATACGCAGCCACTAAATCAATGTTTAACAATGTCTGTGAAAAAGGCATCAAAGAAGAGCAGGAAAAAAATGTGGAAAACGGACGAGTAGCAGATCATTTGAAAGTTTCCGGTGATGGGTCCTGGAAAAAACGTGGCTTTAGTTCCTTGTTTGGTGTAACAACGCTGATCGGCTATTACTCTGGAAAAGTAGTCGATCTCATTGTTAAAAGTGCGTATTGTCATTTGTGTGCGCAAAAAAAAAGCCAATTGGACGATGAAGAATTTGAGGAATGGTATGAAGATCACCAGGACTCATGCTCCTCAAACCACACCGGATCAGCAGGAAAGATGGAGGTGAACTCAATCGTCGAGATGTTTTCCAGATCTGTGGAAAAATTCGGCGTGATGTACCGGAATTATATCGGCGACGGCGATTCAAAGACGTTTTCTGGAATTCTCCAAGTGAATCCATATGGGGACAATTTTCCCGTTAGTAAAAATGAATGCGTGGGACACGTGCAGAAGCGCATGGGTACTCGTCTCCGAAATAAAAGGAAGGAAGCGAAACTCGGAGGTAAAAAGCGGTTGACGGAAAGCATCATCAAAAAGTTGACGATTTATTACGGTTTGGCAATAAGAAGACATATTAATTCTGTCGAAGATATGAAAAAAGCAGTAATGGCAACCCTGGATCATTATTGTTCGACCGATAAATCTCCTCGCCACGAGAATTGTCCGATAGGCGCCGACAGCTGGTGTGAATGGCGAAAAGCTGAAGCCACGAATTCTCTTGCTTCTTTTAAGCATCCTGATCGATTGATTGCTGAAGATATCGAAAAACATATTTGTCCAATCTATGTGGAGCTCTCAAACGACGATCTTTTGACGCGATGCTTAGGTGGGCACACACAGAATGCAAACGAATCATTCAACTCCACTGTCTGGCGCATGTGCCCAAAACATCTGCATTCTGGCCAAAAAATCGTTGAAATTGCTGCTTACTTGGCTGCAGGAATATTCAACGAAGGGTATTCGGCAGTATTAAGTACCATGGAGCTTCTCGATATGAAAATTGGCATACAATGCAAGATCTTTGCTGAGAACGTCGACAAACAGCGCGCCAATCGGGAAAACCGTCGTTCGTCTTTCGACAGCAAAGAGTCTCGAACAGCTCGTAGACTCCATCAACTTCAACAAAATGAGTATTTTGAGGAAGAGGAAGGTCTACTTTATGGTCCAGGAATAGCTGATTAGCGTATTATTGCTGTAAGTAATCAAAAAGTACTATTTTTTCCGACCGTAAACTTTAAAGCGCGTTTTCTCGAGTTTTCATTTTTGGGATTTTCCAAAATTGGCGGGCAAAATTACAAAAAAAGTATTCAACCAATCGTAAAAAACCAAAGCTTATTAGATTCAGTATCTTATTACCTCCTCTGTGAACCTAAAAAGTTCTTGAAAAAAAAATTCTAAACTATTTTTTTAGTAAATTGAAGTTAGGTTTTTTGGTGAAAAATGCAACTTTTTTTTTCAAATCTAAAAAAAACTTTGATTTTCGCGTTTTTTTCGGGTTTTTTTAGGTTCACATAGAAGAAGGACTAATGAAAATTAATTATCCATTTGATTTTTTTGTTTCAGACAAAAATTGCGACCTACATTTTGCCCGCCAATTAGACACTTCAATTGCGCGGTGGTGCACAAAAGTAGATGAAAGTGGGCTGTATTTCGATATTTTAAATTTTAAAAAATGTTTTTTGTAAGTTTAAATATGTAATAAAATGATGTAAAAATTTCATTACATTTGCTTGTTTTTTTCTATCCTAAAAAAAATCACGAAAAACTGCCTTTTTTAGGCCTCCTAAAGCAGGCTCCCCCCTTAACGAACTACCTAATGAAATAAAGAATGAAACTGTTTTAAGAAGATTTAAAAATTTGTTAATATCACATATACGAAATACAGTAACTTAAAAGTAAAATTAAGTATTGTTATATAAATTAAGATAAACCAAATGATTTGTAATAGTAACTGATACTAAATAAATAAAATACATACATACATACAAAACTACGCTACAAATTCTCAAACCTGTGTACCATCAAAGAGCCAGACGAAGGATAAATGCATTCCGTACAACACCAATTAAAAACATTCCGGTTGAAGCCGGCCTTCCTACCATCGAGGACAAAAGAGACGCTGCTATTGCCAAACTATATGCAAAACTAATTTTTTCAACACACTCGGTAATTGACAACGATATCCGACGCTACATGGCTCGCAGGCCCACAAAACGAATAGCTTCGGCTATAGACAACATTCTGTATACATCCGCGGTCTTGCAATTACCTAAAGTGCTGCTCTGCAACTACATACCTACTTTTCCTCCGTGGTCGATGTCACCGGAAAGCATCGTAATGGCCTTAGCTGATCATAGCAAAACCAACACCAGCTCTACTGTATACCGCACTTTATTCGCCAGCGTTTCCTCAGACCTCAAATCATCCGGATGGAAATTTATTTACACTGATGGGTCTAAAACTTCGGCTAATACCTCCTAATTTTGCTAAATTGCCAATAAGTAATTGTATAATATTAACCTATTCAAAGAGCCAGCTATTGCTCATTAAATGTATATTAGCCCGTAATTTGTAATTACTTGTTATTATTATTATTCAAAAACTAGCTTATAATTAAAATTATAAGTTAGCTGGATAGCCGGAGCATCGAAGGCCTTCGGCTATGTAGATAAATTTAGATTAGGTTGAATAAATTAGATATTTTGAGAAAATCTATTATAGTTTTTGTATTTTTTTGATTGGGGTTAGAAAGGAGTTCTTTGGAATTGTTTTGGGGAAGGAATCTGTGCCTATGGTTGTGGAAGGCGGAACATTCGGAGAGGATATGGTGGATACTGATTTGTGATTGGTTACAGTAGGTGCACTGAGGTGATTTGCTTTTGTCTATGTAGTGTTCGTGGGTGAGTTTGCTGTGGCCGAGTCTAAGTCTAATTATTTTAGTTATTTCGATACAGGACATTCTAGAAGGTTCTATATTATTTGCGTAATCTTTGACGGACGATTTGTTTTTATTGATGCTCCTGTAACATTCAGATGCTTTGTCCCAGAGTAGTTGATTGGAGTTAGCTTGTTTTCTTATAAACTTGTTAAGGTCTTGGGGGTTGAAGTTGGGGGAGAAAAAGTATGGGGTTCTAAGAGTGTCTTTGGCGGTTTTGTCGGCAAATTCATTGCCCGCGATCTGGGCGTGACCTGGGACCCATATTAGTTTAATATTGGGGGTTCGGAGGTAGAGAAGGTTACGGATTGGAGATGGAAATAGGTTTGGTTATAGATGTTGAGAATTGCATCAATAGATGACAGTGAGTCAGTGCAGATGGCAAATTTTTTGTTGGAGTTTTTTTGTGTATTGCAAGGCTTTTAAAATGACAATTATTTCGGCAGTGAATATAGAGCTGTACGCAGGGAGTAAAAAAGAGGAAATCGTCTCTCTTTCAGAAGTGACAATAAAGGCTACTTTATCTCCTACTTTGGAGCCGTCTGTGTAGATGAAGGAGTAATCTTTCAAGTTATTTTTGAGCTCGAGGAAACGGGCTCGGAATATATCCGGGGGGGTATGAGCTTTTTTGTAGGTTCTTAGAGATGAGATAACGGAGGAAGGTTGGAAAAGCCAGGGTGGGGGAAGGAAGGGTAGGGTTGAATGGGTTTGTGAGGAATGTTGATTTCATTACAGAGGGCTGTGGAACGTTCGATATAGGACAGGTTATTTTTTTGTTTTTTTTTTGGGTTTCTTAACATTTTATATAGAGAGGTATCTTTGCTGAATAAAGTGGGTTTATATGGTTTTAGAGTGGATTGGTAGCGTAGGCTTTCAATCGTTTGCATTTTCGCTTCGAACAGGAGGTAGTTAATGGGTGCTGTTCGGTTGGCGTTGAGAGCTTTTCTTAGAGCGGCGTTATATATGGTTTTGATTTTGTTTAGGTGGGATTTGGAGGAATAACCGTATAGGAACAGACCGTATTCTATTTTGGTGAGTATTATAGATTTGACGATTGAAGTTAGGTCGTATGGGTTGCAATTAATTTGTTTGTAGGAAAGGGATTTTATTATGTTTAGCCTTTTTTCCAGGGCTGGGCGGATATATCCAATGTGTGCGTTCTATTTGTAATTTTTTGGAATACAATGCCTAGGATTTTAAGTCTATCAACTTTTTCTAGTAGACTATTGCAGGAGCATTTGTGTTTTCGGTAGATATGAAGATGTTTTTACTGATGATAATTTGGCTCCAGAGTATTCGCACCAGGAGAGTATGTCTTGGAAGGTGGAGTTGAAGTCAATGTTGGAGGAGGTATTTTTTTTGCTTTATTTTTTTATGATTTTACAAATTGTCAGCATATGCGCAGAATTTTATTTCTTTATGGAGGGATAGGATATGAGAGAGCTTATTGAAGGCTATAAGGAAGAGGGGAACGAATAAGGTCTGGGAATAGTAGAGGATCAGTTACAGATTTGCCTTTTTTGAATCGCATTTGATGACTGCTGAGAAGTTTGTTGTGGGAAACAAACCACCCCAGTCTGTTGGCTATTATTTTGTCGAGAACTTTGGCACAACAGGGGTTAAGAGAGATGGGTCTGTAGGATATCGGAAGGGATTTGTCAGAATTAGGTTTAAGGATAGGGATGACCGTACTGTTTTTGCATAGCTGGGGGATATTACTATGGAAAATTTAGTTATAATATTTCAGGAGTCGAGCTTTCACGGAGGGCGAGAGGTTTTTTATCATAGGGTAAGATATTCTATCGTTGGCTGGAGTCTTGCCTTTTAGTTTGTTTAATGCTGAGTCTAGTTCCAAGGGGCTGATGTCGCTGTCGATGGTTTCAGCATTTTTTGATGGGAAGTATGAGATGGTAGGGGTAGTTAGGAGTTTTTTTTGGCAGAAGGGTTGGGGGAAGTTAGAACCGTGGGATTCTTTAGACCAAAATTCAGCGAAATGTTTGGCTAGGCTGACGGGGTTCGTAATATTAACGTTGGAGTAGTCTGTAGGAGTAATGGAGTGGATGGAAGAGAAAAATTTTGACGCCACAGAACCTTCTTATGCTGAACCAGATTCTATCAGTAGGGGTATTGGGGTTGATTTCGGAGGTAAGTTTATGGACTCAGTTTTCGCAATTTTTATTTTTCTTTTAAATCGGGCGTTGGCTCTTTTGTAATTAATAATGGTATCAGTGGAAATATTGCGTTTTAAGGGACTTTTTGTCTTTCTGTCGAAATAGAGGTTTGGGGAATGGATTGGTTGGCGCTTTGAAGGATAATTTTGTGGATGTTAGCTGCTTCTTTGTTAAGATTATCACTGATGGGGCGTTCGGTAGTATATTTATCTAGAAGTTTTTGATAGAAATCCCAGTTAGCTTAGTCGATTTTGAATTTGGGTCTTCTTTTAAGGGGGAAGGAGGTCGTGTGGAACATGGAAATAATAATGGGGAAGTGATCACTTCTAGATCATCAGAGATATTCCATTTGGTGTCGACAGCTAGACTCGGGGAACAAAAGGAAAGGTCGATGTGGGTGAAAGTGGAGTGAGTGCTGAAATGTGTGGGGGATCCGTCATTAAGAAGTTGGTAGTCGGATTTTTTTAGAAACTTGGAAATAGAGTTGCCGCGGTGGTTATTTTTGGGCGAGCCCCAGCTAGAATTCCAGCCATTGAAGTCGCCTAGTACTAGAGTGGGTAGATGTTGATGGTCAAAGACGTTTTTCAGATTGCCAAGGTTAAAAGATTGTGTAGGGGAAATGTAGGCATTTATTATTTGAAATTTAAGCTTAGATATTATTGTCATGCCAATTGCTTCGAAGTCATTGTTGAGGTTAATCTGGTTGTGTTGTATCGAAGTGTAGATTAGGAAAGCAATTCCACCATAGGGGTTTAGGGATAAGTTTTGGGGGATAAAGTGGTAGTTGACTGGAATGGGGATATTATTTGTGGATGTAAGGTGAGTTTCTTGTAAAGCTATTATTTTGGGAGAAATCATTTTTATGAGTATTAATATTTCGTTATTGTTAAATATAAGTAGCCTTTGATGTTCCATTGAATTATTTTTAATGCAGGTGTGATGTGTTGGGGATGATTTGTGGTGTGTTGCGTTGCTGGTATTGGTGCGACCCCGCCATCCTGGATTGGAATGGTGAGGGCCCATTGTTGGGCCCGGGATGGACGGTCTGTTGATAGCTGGGTCGTTATCGTTGCTAGTGTTTGTTCGGTTAGGATGATTCATTGTTTTCAGTTTGTATGGGCTCAGTGAAGAGGTTTTTATCGCTGGTATTATGATTTTTGATGTTTGATTCGTAGTAGGAAGTAGATTGCGGTTGGTTTGGTAAGTTATAGTATTTGTTTTCGCGGATAAGTTTTTGGGTTAGGTTTGAGATTGGTGACATTGCGGTAATGATATTTTGCGGTGAAAACTGATGATGAATGTCTATAGTATTTGGTTGATTTGTAGAAGTGGATTTAAGGTGATCAACAGGTTTAGATGTGTTTGTGTATATATGTTGCACTGAGGGGTTTATTATAAGTGATTTTTGATCGTTTGTGTTTTCACTAGGTGGACTGATTTGTTTGGTTGTTGGTAGTGGATTTGACGCGGCAGGAATGGTGGAGAGGTCGGGATGAGTATTTGTTGGAAGAGATGTTGTTTGTAAGGATTGCGATTGAGAAGGCGTTTTGGCTATTTCTGCATATGAAATGGAAATAGTGGGGGTGGGATTTTGGGCTATGTATATTTTGTTTGCCTCGGATAAGCTGATTTACTGATTGTTTTTATTTTCAAAACTTCCAACTTCTGTTAGAGGTATGCTTTGCATGACCTTGAAGAAGCTGCATGTTCTTCAGAACAGTTGGCGCAAGATGTGCGACTACACGTGGCAGGGTCATGAGGGGGGAGATTGCACTTGTCACAACTGGGAAGGTTATTACATCTTTTGGTGGCGTGGCCTAAGATTTGGCAATTGCGACAGCGCATATGGTTGGGGAAGTATTCCCTAACTTTCACATTGTACCAGCCGATGTTTACTGATGATGGGGGACGAAAGCGGTCGAAAGTAAGAAGAACGACACCGGTGGCGAATTGAGCCTTCTTGATTTTTTTTAAATTTGAATACTTCTGTGACTCCCTGTGATCTCATTTCATTGATGATTTCTTCCGGCACGTGTATGGTGCAAGGAGCGTATACAGTACCCTTGGAGGAGTTTAGGGCGTTGTGAAGGGAAACTTTGATGGGGCAGATATTGGATAGGGATTTTTTGGATATAAACAGGTCGGCAATTTTTGGGGATTTCACCAACACTAGGAGGTTTCCGTCTCGCAGTTGGGTTATAGATTCGTATCCGGTGCTTATGCTGTCTATAGCTTTTTTGAGGAGAAAGACACTGGATGAGGTTAGGGGTTTCATTTCATCACTCGCGGCAATAACAATAAATTTGGGGTCAGAAAGGTTAGATGTTGAGGTTGGGGGGTTAAAGACATCAGTTTGGGGATAAGCGTTTTTCTTTTTTCTTTTATGTGTGGGCTCAGATAGCACCTCAATATCGAGGTTACCGAACAGGTTTCCCGGAGGCACGTGGCCCCGGAGGGCCATTATAACGTATATTTATTTAGAACTCTTTAAATTTGTTATAACGGAAAAGAGAAAAAGAAAAACAATGCACTTGTTACAACGTAGCGGGGTTTTTTTTTTTGCGCGGACGCGACCGATAACAACTCGCTGATAGGTGTTGACTGTACCGCGGTTAGTCGACGACTGTCTAATTACTTGTTATTGAATAATAATAATAATATTTACTCGTATTTATTATATTTTTTTTCATTCCACTTCACTGATTTGATTTAGCGCGCGCGATTGATTTTTTTTATTTTTTCCTTATTTGATGAGATTTTTGTTTTTTATGTAACAGTGACAGCGGACAGTTAAAATCGCGTTTGCGCATGCTGGCAGGCAAAAGGCAAGGAATTTCTTTCCCCAAAGCGATGATTTGTTTCTATGTCATCTTAAGATATATATATATAATTCAAGAACGGCTGGACCGATTTTTATGATCTTGTTCATCGCAAAAATTAACGAAAAAAAAAAAAAAAAAAAATATGAAGAAAATTAATTTTCTCATACATTTTGCATGGAACGGCTTTTTTGATGATATCTCGAGAACGTATTGACTGATTTCGATGAATTTTTGTTTTTGTTCGTCTCGGCATCGAAAGGTGGCTCGCGCATTGGAAAAGTAAGAAAATCACAAAAAATTAAATCCGTTTACAACGACATCTCTGATACAAGACAGAAACAAAAATGGACATGGCGTTGTATGCAGGTTGCGGTAATGCCAGTAGATGGCGTTGTGTGCATTATCCTTTGACAGCTGATTCAGTTGCGCGGTCCTTTCATTGCATACTATTGAGCTAGCTGTGCAGACGTGCGCCGCGATTTATCAGCTTTTTTTTCGAGTTTTCACCAATTTTCATTCAATTTCCGACGGTTATTACATTTGAATTCGATTCAATTAATTCTTTTCAAACGATTTTTTGTGAAATTCATTAGCGAAAAGTGACTTCAAAGGGGTGAATTCAGTTTGATGAACTGCACATTGTCAAAGGTTATGTAGTTTGTCATTGTGCGCGCATCGACAATCAATCCAATCGGTAATTTTGGACTGAGTGTTTGGTTTTCCAGGCGGATTCGTTCGTAATTCTGCGAAATTCTATTTTCGATTGTGTTTTCCAAACGGTAAGTTGCCTTCGAAGATGTTCTCTTTGTAAGGTTATTACATTGGTGATTGTGCGCGCATCGGTATTTGCTTCATTATGTAATTTTGAATTGTGCGATTAATTTTCCAGTGTTATTCACAATGCCGCGAACCAAAAGATCTACCGTAATGCAGTTAGACTTCGGAATATTGCGAATCAATCCACTGCAGATGAACAAGAAATCGCACGAGAAGAGCGCCGCGTTAGTAGGGCCCGACTTTGTCCATCACAAACACAAGAACAAAGAGATGCAGTACGTCAAACGGCTCAGCTGGCAATGAGAAATGGTCGAGCTTATCGCACAGATCAACAACGTGCTAATCTTCGGCGCGCAAGAAGAAATGCTTCAAGTGTTGATTTGAATTGAGTAACGTTTCAATACGATTGCACAGTTGACTACAGATCGCATCCTTTCGGTCGAATTGGCCCTATGGAGGTTGTGTGCGGACATTGCGGAGCATTGAAGTTCGCTGGAGAAACGCCTGGATTGTGCTGTGTCAGTGGCAAAGTGAAATTGCCATTATTGCCTCCGCCACCTGAGCCATTGCATTCATTGCTTCGTGGCGAAACACCAGAATCACGACATTTGCTATCGAACAGTCAAAGTTGCAATGGATGTTTCCAAATGACTTCATTTGGAGCAGACATTATCGAAGAGCGCGGATTCAATCCGACATTCAAGGTAATTTCTGCTCGAGAGAGTAAACGTTCATTTTCTTTTGGTCATCATAAATCAGTAATTCTGACTTCGCCTTTGACTTTAAAGATCCAAGGCCAAATTCACCATAGAATTGGATCATTGCAACCGCATGAATACGCACAGCTTAAATTCATCCAAATTTACTTCACGGGCAATATGGAGGACCAACTTGATCGGCGTCAAACGATCAATACGGCAATGAAAAGAGCAATTCTTCAAGATCTGCAGCAACTACTCTTTCATTTTATCATTTTATCTTACTAAAAAGCTGATCTTAATTCAGGTAATAAGTTAACACAGCATTTATTGATTCTGAGGCGGTACGAAATTCGCCGGGTCAGCTAGTATTTAATAAAATCCCAAATTTAAATGAATTTGATAAAAATTAATGACAACGAATAACAAACAATAAAAATAAAAAATATAGTGGATTGAAAAATAGCCTTTCTCGACTGGGTAGCATGTACTTTTGTTCATATGTCCAAAATTTGAATGCCAAGTCCTCACATATATGACTTAGATATCATTTTTGAATAAAATAGTTTAAGCTGCAACCAAAAATGGCCTATTTATGTGAATCTACTAATAAGTAAAATGCCGTTATTCGACTTTTATGGAAAAACTGGATACGCAGTCTTATTACAGACGTCTATATTACCTCAGATATAAATTATTGTTGAAATCGTTAAAGCTGTTTTGCAGAAAATTACACCTTGGCTCTAAGAATATACATTACACATTAGCCCTAAGAAAAATACCTTTAATTTTGATGTCAAAATGAGAATTCCACAGACTTGAAATTTGATATAAATACGTCCAGCCGTTTAGGCTGCAGTAAGATATGCAGACGCTCAGACGAGACCCACCAAGATTGACTAAAACATTCAGGTCGATTTAGATGAGAAAATTAAAAAGAAAAAAATATCATGTATACTGATAATTTGTACATTCCATGTGTGCTTTAATAAAAATAGACGTGTTTATTTTTTTTCATCAAAATTCGCACGAAAATTTTCGATTGCACTGAAGAACCAATGACGAAAAACGAAAACTTATCGACGCATCTCTAATAGTTTAGTCGTCACTAGGCCCCGGATTTGCATGCACTAAAAACTCTCTTTTATGCGCATAACCATGCAGTAAAAAACGCCAAAATATGCGCTAAAAAACAATATGCATTAAAAACAACATATACAAGAATACAAATAAATCCGACAAAAATAGGTAGGTACTTGTTTGCACATATATCTAGTAACTATTGTACCTATACATAGATAATTTTCTTCCAATAAATTATAGTTTACTCTACTTATTACATATTATTTATATTTTAGAAATTAATAATTAAATTTATCTATTAGCAGCTTTCAATATTTGATTGCTTTCATAATTTACTTTGTGAGATTTTTCCACTAACCATCTTCTCCATTGAGTAAATGAATCATCTCTTCTTCAGTCAATCCATTCTTGCCAAAATATTGCAGTCTGAATTCCTTAAGAATTGGACATGTGCGAAGTGTTTTAAATGACTTTCTCATTTCAAACCAGCTTTTAAAAGATTGTAAGTATGATATATTTCTTCTTCTTGTGGGAGCCGTGACTCAGTGGTTAAGTGCGCGATCACTGAGCGATAGGTTCAAGGTTCGAATCCAAGAAAACACAAAAATGAAAAAAAAAATAAAAAAATTTCTCACAGTCCCACCACTCGCGAACGTCTAACAAACATCCGAGAGTAAAATTGTCATGAGAAGCTTCTCTCAATCGAAAAAAATGTCTCTTCTGAAACGACTTAAAACTGTAGGTCCCAACCATTCGTGAGGCGCACAGCACGAATAGTTGTGAGAAGCTAGGCCAGGCCCTGTAATTAGCTATTAGTGCCAAAGGTTGGCAACTAAGTAATTGCCGATTTCACAAATAGATGCCTTTGATCATATTTTTCAATGGCTTCTGCCAATGACATATTTTTTTCCTTTTGACATTTGTTAGTTGTCAGTCTTACTTTGCTTTAGAAGCAAATTGCGCGTATTTTTGTGAAAAGGTATTAATTTGGCGTCAGTTTTAATATGGAGTGCAAAAACTAACATTTTCGTCCAGGCTTGATGAGCCAGCCAGCACAATCCACCTCGAAAGCTGATATCCACCAAAAGAATATTTTGCTCTCAATTTGGTGGGATTGGAAAGGTGTGGTGCATTTTGAGCTGCTTCCAAGGAATCAAACGATGAAGGCGGATGTGTACTGTCAACAACTGGACAGATTAAATACAGTGATCAACGAAAAACGGTCAGAGTTGGTCCATCGAAAAGGTTTCATTTTTCACGTTGTGAAATCGCAGTTGATTCAGTTTTTTGCCGATAAAGATCAGAAGTTTTACGAACGTGGAATTATGAAGTTGCCAGAAAGATGGCAAAAGGTCATCGAACAAAATGGAAAATATATCATTAATTAAAGTTTATTCGTTGTATTTAAAAAAAATGTGTTTTATTTATCTGAAAAAATCGGCAATTATGTACTTAGTTGCCAACCTGATATTTATATATTTATTCCATGGGTTGCTGCAATTCGCCAATTCTGATATTAAGGTCTCCTAGGACAATAGGATTAGTTACATTATGCTCTATAAATACGTTTATAATTTTTCTGAAGTCAGGATGACAGCTCGCACCTCTTAGGGGATTATAGTGAACGATATATCTTTGACTAGTACTTTTATCATCTTTCTATCTATCAACATTAAATTTGCATTTCACACTAGTTGTAAGTAACATTCGCCTATGGCTCTTCCGTATCTGCTGTGCCTAATTGCTTCATAAACCATTATTAAACTTATTGTATTTTTCGATTTTATCTTTGGTAGTGTATGTTTCGTACAAAACAAAGATCTCATAAGATTTCATGTACAATACATAGCTAAAAAAGTTCGGATACAAAAGTTTATTTGCAAGTCCATGAACCTTACCTTATATGAAAGCATATTAATATTTACAAAACATTTATTTAAAATTTATATTTCTCATTAGTTTCAAATCTTAAATTATTGCTAATTATACCACTAGGTTTTTTAATTAATTTTATTTATCACAAGGAATCGTTGTAGTACTGTTTCCATATCTCTTCTGCGTCCTGTTGTCCACATATTAGCTTCCTATCTTTTTCCACATAAACCATTTGCTGCTCACTTTCGGTTTGTCGTTTCGAACGCTAATGCGGTGGGTCTGACTAACAGCAAGTATGTTTCGCTTCAACTCCATCATGATTTTCTTTTGAAGCTAACTTTCACTGTTGCGCTCTTGCTCCACATATATATTCGACCCAGCCAAATTGTTGGTACACTTAAAAACCTATTCAACCATCTTCTCCGTCTGCATCTCCGCACTGTTTGTCCTCTTCCCATCTTTTTCATATATTTTCTTCGTAGTGTTTGTCTCTGTGTGCTGTTATTTTTAATTTTTCTTTGCACACTTTCTTCACGACCTCACGCAATGACGTCTGTGTTTCTATTCTAAGCCTTTGAAATTATTATTTTTTTTATCTGGCTTTCAAACTGTTCAATCATTTGCGTTCCTTATCTCTTACTTCTTTTAGTTTACCAACTTCTATCTTTGATGCCTCATTTGCAGATGTTAGCATACCAACATTCAGTGTTGTCATTTATTTGATGCATTTTTTGTATCAATTTAATGAACATAATAACTTTAAATTCGATTCTTCATTTTTGGAGGAGAAATGTGTCAAAAATATGGAAGGAAAAAATAATATATGCGATTAAAAGCGAAAAATGCATTGTATGTTGTTGAAAATTAATACATCTATTTGTCTTCTTCTACATATGTATGTATATCATTATTGTTCTCTCTCTTCATTACTCTATGTCCTTCTCATTGTGTAAATTCAAATTATTTTTAAGTTAGTTGATCCTTGAAATTCGTAGCGAAAAGTCGTGTTTATAGATACCTT
Organism: Pocota personata; assembly: GCA_963082735.1. NCBI lineage: Eukaryota > Metazoa > Arthropoda > Insecta > Diptera > Syrphidae > Pocota > Pocota personata. The sequence goes on along the minus strand of OY720429.1, from coordinate 100,441,018 downwards.
ATTTTCAGTCATTATGTTCCCTTTTGTTTTGTAAGTTTAATTATTACAATAAAGCGTAAAACCAAATTTCGGCAAGCCTTTTTATAAACGGTTAATATTATTTTAATTTGGTGCCGAAACCAGGGAATTATCGGTTATCTATAAAGACCGACAAAATAAATCATCATGGAAGTAGCTACACGGGCTGCATATCGGGGTCAGCTAACGAAAATAGTGAACACTGCGTTAACCTATCTAAAGTCCGCGGATTAGCAGTTGGACAATGATGAAACCATCGGCGAAGTCGAGGAAGAGCTCACTACATTTATACAACGCTTAAAGGCGGTGCACGGAAGTCTGCGCGTCACAAATAAAGATATCGCAGACAAAGAACTCATTAAATCTGAAGGATTCGAACAGGAAATTGTCAAAATTACAGAATACGAGGATTCCGCAGTATCAACCCTATCACGTCTAGAGTGTCGGCTGAAACGGCTAAAGGAAAAGAACACACCACATACGCCGGTCTACACAGAAGCAACAATCACTCCAACAAATCAGCATCAAATTAACGCAAAGTTACCGAAGCTTCAACTGAAAAAATTCGACGGCAGTATGAAAGAGTGGTTGCCATTCTGGGAGCAGTATCGTACATCAGTTCACGAAAATCCAAACCTAACTCCATCGGATAAATTTAATTACTTGGAAGCACCCTTTAATCGGCAGTGCAAAGAAGGCTGTAGCAGGATTTACACCGTCGGGAATATGCTACGACGCGGCTGTTACGTTGCTACAGGAGCAGTATGGCGACACAGAAAGGTTAGTAGATAATCACATTCAACAGTTAGTTACGCTTCATCCAGTACATTCAAGTTCAGACTTGATCAGTCTTCGACATTTGTACAATCGCATAAATACATGTAGACGATCGCTCACAACTTTACAAATACCACCAAACCAATATAACGTAATGTTGAAATACATACTGCTACGCTGTTTACCAAATGAACTTCGAGTTGACTATCACAGCACAAGAGAAAAAGACGGATCCATAGAGAACGACGTCGAAGATGAAATTCAAACAGAAAATTCTGTCTCAGAAGCGGCACCGTCAACAACTTCAACCAAAGGACAGATGAAGCAACTCATGGAATTTCTCAAGAGGGAGATAGAAGCATTGGAACGAAGTAAAATCAACCTCATGCAAAGCGATGCGAAAACAATAAATACAACAGCGGCAAATTTAGTTACTTTGAACGAGAAAGATAAATGTATATTTTGCCATTCCTCTCTTCACTACACAAAGAATTGCAATTCCAATCTATCCATCGCACAAAAAAGAGATGTATTAATAAAGGTTGGAAGATGTTTCAGATGTGCAAAAAAGGGAAACTCATCCAGAAAATGTAGGAACGCGAAATGGGTAAAATGTGATATAGTAAGTGTAAGGGAAACCACCTAACTTCAATGTGCGATTCAATGTACAAGAAATCTTTTACTGGGACTTTGGTAGCGAGAAAGGAGGAAAAAGAGGAAGAGAACAACATCGCCTTGAATTTGTATAATTCCAACAGTACATTCTCAAACGTTTTTCTCAAAACTGCACGCTGTATTGGAGTTGGACAAAAAGAGAGAGATAATTTGTTACTGCGAGTGCTGATCGACGGCGGTAGCCAAAACACTTACATATGTGAAAATATAGCGAAAAAACTCGGACTCATCGAAATTGGAAAGTTTAAAATGACATTAATCCACTTTGGCACGGTAGAAAAATCTCCACAAAAAATACTCAAAAAGGTGAGGATTCTGTTAAAAAGTCAATACGATAACAGAACGGCAGAAGTGAAAGCGCTGTTTGTACTCAAAATCTGTACCGACGTTCTTAAAGCTCCAGATGAACGATGTACTTGTTTCTCAAATTTCAGACTGGCTGATAAGAACCATCATGTCAACAGAAGAATGGAAGATGGGCTAAGTATGTTAATTGGCTCTGATTTTTATTGGGATAGTCACGGGCAAACAAAAAAAGATCAGCAAATGGTTGAGAGCGGTGGAAACACTTTTCGGATGGACACTTCAGGGACATCACAAAGATTCGAGTGCTACAGGGAGCAACGATGACTCTACGTCTTTTGTGTCAAATGTGCTGTCAGTAGCGGATATGTGTATGGATGATTTTTCAACCATGCGGGCGTTAGAATCGATAGGTATCCGTGGAGAAGAAGCAGAGAAAACCTTTTGGACGGAGAAGCTAAGTCAGCGATGCATTCAATGGTCAAGGGATCGTTACAAGGCATCCTTGCCATGGAAAGACGACAGTTCGAGACTATTTAACAACAGACATCAGGTGCGTGCTCGTGTTGACTCCGTAGTGCGACGTCTTTCAAGAGATCTAGATAAGCTTGTGGAATATGATACTGCTGTACAAAAGCTGCTCAAAGACGGAATAGCAGAACAGGTTAATGACGAGACATCAAAGGGGGTCTTCTACCTTCCGCATCACCCAGTATTTAAAGAAGATAGTGAAACGACTAGGCTGCGCATAGTATTCGACGCGTCTTTTCATACGGAGGAACACCCATCACTCAATAGTTTCTTGTTGACTGGAACGAATTTGCTTGCTGATGTTTTACTCAACTTCAGAATGGGACCGTTTGCAATTGTGGCAGACTTAGAAAAGGCTTTCTTGCAAATTATGCTCGACGAAGAAGACAGAGATTCTCATCGTTTTATTTGGTTCACATCTTTAAAAGATCGTCAGTATCGAGATTATCGGATGACACGTGTCACGTTTGGGGTGAATTGCAGTCCATTTTTGCTGTCAGCAACAATAAAGTATCATCTGCGACAAGAAGAAGTGAGGTATCCTGATACCTGCAAGGCCTTAGAAAGGGCGTTTTATGTAGATGACCTGGTTCTCAGCGTGAACACAGAGGATGAAGGACAAACAATTTATAAAGAATCTTCGGAAATTATGGCTCGAGCATCTATGTCTTTAAGGAAGTGGCACTCGAACAGCAAAAAGGTACGTGAAACAGTTCAAACGAAAAGTTTTCCAGTCTGTCAAAAGGTTTTGGGTCTTACATGGTATGTCTTCAGTGACGAGTTACAAGTCCCTTTACAGTATTTCCAAAATCTCCCGCAGTCCAGCTCTTTCCGAGGTAATAAAAGGAACGTGCTTCAAGCTACAGCAAGGGTTTATGATCCGCTGGGCATTATATCGCCAACCATCATAAAATTGAAAGTCTTGTTTCAGTCAATATGGAATTTGAGATTAACTTGGGATGAGACCTTGTCTGTGACTTTGTTGGAAGAATGGAAGGAGTCCATCAGGAACCTTCTTCAGCTCACTGATATGGTTATTCCAAGGTCAGCTTTGCCTATGTCGGATTCAAGTATCGTCTTCGTACACATTTTTTCGGACGCAAGCTTAAAAGCTTATGGCGCTATGGCATATGTGAAAAGTCCAAACTCACGAGGTGACATCAACGTTTCCTTCCCGTGTGCCAAGAGTAGAGTCGCTCCATTGAAGAAGAATAAAGAAGGAGAATTAACACTTCCGAAATTGGAGCTTACAGCAACGTTGATAGCTGCCAGGTTATGCGCGTATTTGAAGCAGACGCTGAAAATAAACGTGCAGAAATATTTTCTGTGGTCCGATTCCAAAATCGCCTTGAATTGGATTTATGGAGAAGCACAGCGTTGGAAACCTACCGTCCAGAGCGGAGTGATGGAGATACGAAACCTCACAAAGATAACTGAATGGAATCACTGCAGCGGAAAGTAGAATCCTGCTGATTTACTAACCAGAGGTGTACCAGGAGTCAAACTTCAAAGGTTAACGCTTTGGCTTTAAGGTCCTGATTGGTTAAACAAAAAGCACGATAACGAGCAAAGGAGCTACGATCATATTCCAGATCCATGCTTCAACTTGCAAACAGCTTAATTGCTTGAAACGGAGGCTGATGTTCCTGTATGTACAGATCCTGTATTGAACTTTAAAAACTACAGTTCATGGCAAAGGTTATTAAGAGTAACGAGTTGGGTCCAGTGATTCATCAGATTTTGCAAGCAAAAGCAAAAGCAGAGGGCGAATTCAGTTCAGTTATTCGCTGAAAAACTTGATGATGCTGCACTCATTGGGTCAGGTAGGTACAAATGAATGCTTTTACTAACGAAATCAGATATTTACAGAAAGGACAAGCTGTACCTAGCAAATCGAGAATTGTCCAGCTATCGCCATTTTTGGATGACCAAAACATTTTAAGATTGGAAGGCCGTCTGCAGCTTTTGGATGACGTCATGGAAGTAAAGCATCCGAAGATATTGCCATCAGACTCATATCTTACCATCTTACTTGTGACGACTTTCACTTAAGAACCTTACATGGGGGTGTTAACATCGTGTTGGCCTGCCTAAGAGAGCAGTTTTGGGTAATGAGAGGACGTCAACTGATCAAGAAGCGAATCAAGAACTGTGGCGTTTGCAAAAGACTATGGGGCAAACCTGCTTCTCAACCATTTGCACCTTTGCCTATAGAAAGAATCAAACTTACCAGGCCCTTCGACAATGTTGGTGTTGATTTCGCCGGGCCACTATTATACGTGGTAGTCGGAACAACAGTATGCACAAGGGGTACATAATGATCTTCGCATGTGCTGTAGTACGAGCTATTCATTTAGAATTGGTAACCAGTTTGACCACGGAAAGCTGCTTATTGGCTATACGACGTTTCATCGCACGGAGAGGTGTGAGAGGAACTTCATCGTTGAACGAGCACCATGGTGGGGTGACTTTTGGGAGAGGTTAATTCGAATAATGAAGAACACGCTTAAGGCAGTTATAGGAAAAGCTAAATTGAATTTCGACCAATTGAGAACCATTTTGACCGAAGCCGAAGCTATCGCCAATGACCGACCACTCACTTACGTCTCAAGCGATCCGCTGGACTTAACACCGATTTCACCAGCGACATTTTTAATAGTATCCAGCTCTTCTACCCCTAGAGTATGTGTTGCTACAGAAACCGACAGTGACATTCAACAGCTATGGAAACATCGAGTAAGGTACACAAATCAGCTATGGAAACGATGGCGGTCTGAATATTTGCAGATGTTGCGATTATTTCACATGAACCATTCAAAGACGTCCGTTGCGTTAAAACCAGGTGACGTGGTTTTGTTGTTCGACCAGGCAGCCCCTCGGATTCACTGAAAGTTGGCAATTATTGACAAAGCTTTCGTTGAAAGAGATGGAAAGATCCGTTCCTGTGAGATCCGCTGCGGTAATGGGAAAATATCCAGAAGGACAGTGCAGTTATTATATCCGCTGGAACTGTCGCCTCTCGCCTCGCCGGAGGATGTTGAAAATTAATACATCTATTTGTCTTCTTCTACATATGTATATCATTAATGTTCTCTCTCTTCATTATTACTATGTCCTTCTCATTCTGTAAATTCAAATTATTTTTAAGATAGTTGATCCTTGAAATTCGTAGCGAAAGGTCGTGTTTATAGATACCTTATTTTCAGTCATTATGTTCCCTTTTCTTTTGTCAGTTTAATTATTACAATAAAGCGTAAAACCAAATTTCGGCTAGCCTTTTTATAATCGGTTAATATTATTTTACATATGTATTTAGAGGCACAATATACACTTGCATACATTTGCATAGGAATACGGGCCCTAGTCGTCACATATCCAATTTAAAGGAGCTTTTAAATAATTTTATTCCGACTACCTGAGGTGCAGGCTACCGGATGGTAGGTGGTGGAATGGCATTTGTGCGAAGTTGCGAAGAACTATTGGATATTGTATATGTGTGGAGGAACTAGCCATTTGGCTGTGCGGTTTCCTCCGCAGCGTCTGAATTAATATCTGCGAAGGGTGATTCTCCGGATTAGCAGCGGCTGAAATTACGAACTCATCAACACACTATTTTTTCCTCTTTAATCTTTAATACTACTCTATATCACTTTCTCTCTATCCAATAAGTCTTTAAAATACTTTATAAATTCAAATGCACTGGGTTAATAAACTTTAAAAGACATAGTCTTAAGTGATGGAGCAAATTGAAAACAAAAAGAACACTGAAAACATGTAAAGTGGTTTCTATTGATCGTGACACTAGGTCATGCGTCATTTTGACGCATTTCGAATTTTATAAAAAAAATTAGAACACCGTTCGCATTTTTATTTTTTATTTTATCTCTTGTACTGACTTATTCGTTGAACGAGGTAAATATATATTGAAATATTGAAGTCTATTTTCTTCAAAAGTGTTGACATATTGATGTTGTTTTTTCTTTATATATATGTATTCGTTCAAGCGTCAAATTTACGCGTGTTCGTAGAGATAGGTATATAAGAAATTTCCGTAAACCTAGTGTTAAGTATATCACGGATGTTTTGTAGATCTCCTTGAACTCTAAAAGTCATTGTTTTGACATAACTTTTATATATATTGTAATATAATTACTTTTGTTAACTTAGCGCCCTCTGTTGTTTCTCTATTATAACTTATAAAACTTACTCTTTGTTAACTTAACGCCCTCTGCTGTTTCTCTATTATAACTTATAAAAATTGTTAGGTTGGCCATGTTGTAAATTCAATAAAAAAAATGGAACTGGAACGGCGTGGAAACGATATAATTTCCGGCATTCTGGTTGTGATCGTCAAAAAGAAAAACGTGTTCTTTTATTCCTCCCTGGAGATAACAATTCAGATGTGGGGTAATACCACTAAAACTTCAAAATAACAGAAAAAATTCATAAATACAGTAATGAGCCGACGTGTATCCCGGCAAACAATTATTGACGAGCTTTCAGCAGCAAACATCGAGTTCCCGCAAAATGCCTCGCTTACGCAATTAAGGCGGCTGTATAACGAGTTGTTGGCCGCAGACATTGCTGAGGATAATGGTGAGTACTCTGAAATCGAGGAAGATGCACTCGCGGCCACCGAAACATGTGCTGCTGATAATACTGGGGCTCCGCCTGCTGTTGATACCGCTGATGAAGTAGTACCTGCTGTTGTACCCGATGCTATACCTGCTGCCCCGCCTGCTGTTGATACCGCTGATGCAATAGTGCCCGCTGTCGTACCCGATGCTATACCTGCTGCCCCGCCTGCTGTTGATACCGCTGATGCAAGAGTACCCGCTGCTGTATCCGATGCTATACCCGCTGCCCCGCCTGCTTTTATGTCCGATTGGGCACGTGCTGCTGTACCCGATGCTATAGCCGCTGCCATGCCCGCTGTTACGCCTACCGCCATATACGTTGGTGGACCTGCTACCATGGAATACATACCGAACAATGAAGCACGCCAGCTGAAGGAACAGCTGAACATTTTACGAATGCGTCGTGAAATGCTCGAGCTGCAACAGCAAATTCAACTTTTGGAAGGGAGTGTTTGCCAAGTGTCAACCGGACAACGTGTGTACTTTGAAGAGCTAGATGCCGCAGTCCCTATGTTTTCTGGTGACGACCACTATGACATAACCAAGTGGTTCGCGCAGTTTGAGGACTATGCTTTCGCTTGCGGTTACAATAAAAGAGAGCAGAGTCTGGGTGTCCGGCGCCGACTAGACGGAACAGCGAAGGTGTATGTGTTGAACTTGGGACTGATGGACTATGATGCCATGAAAGCCAGCCTAATCAAGATGTTTAAGCGTACCGTAACACGTCAGGAAATCTATCGCCAATTAAGATTACGCACATTAAAGCAGTCTGAGTCCTGTTTGAGCTACGTCGTGGCAATGCAAGCTATCGCAGCAAAAGCCGATATAGATGAACAGGAGACATCATTATCGATGGGATTCATGACAATACTAACAATGTCACTCTTTTATATGGAGCTAACACAATAGAAGACTTAGTTCACCGAATGGATCGATACGAGCAACGCCGAGCAAGCAATATTAGCAAGCCAAGTGTTAATATTAATATTTCCAAACCGAGGAGCACCGCTGTCACCGTTGTTGCTGGGAAAAAAGTAATTAGGTGCTATAATTGTTCGCAGTTCGGGCACTACCAAAGCGCCTGCCCGAGACCACCTAGGCCTCCTGGATCTTGTTTCACCTGCCATCAGATGGGTCATAAGCACAAAGATTGCCCCAAATTGAGACGTAACCAGACAGTTGCTGCCATGGGATCATCAGAGACGACTTACAACCCCGATGCTGATGATGATGATATTGTAAAAGCTGTGCGGGTAATGCAAATGGTAAGGGTGGCTTTTATTGATTATTGTAAGTCTTATCAAGATAGATGCACTGAGTTCATATATCTCTTTTCTCTTATTGATTCCGGTAGTCCGATTAGCCTTATTCATCGTTCAAGAGTTCCGGCGTCCGTTAGATTGTCAGATGTTTTAGTACCGACTAATTTCAGCGGTCTTGGAAAACAAAAAAATATATACTTACGGTACGATATCATGCCTAGTAAAATTTCGTAATGAATCTAAAATTATTTGTTTTGCAGTTACACCTAATGAAACGATGACGATGCCAGTAATTCTCGGGCGCGATTTCATTAAAACATTTAACATTCATCTTATACAAAGTAAAATTAGATATGTATCGCCTTATAGAGATAACGCAAATAAATTTGAAAGACATATATGTTCTCATGCATCTAAGTTTATTAATTTAGGAAAAGATATTGGTGGGTTTAGCAAACGACAGGGGTCCCCTGAGGTAACCGCGGTAAAAACATGTGAGGTTGAGTCAACTGAAAGGAAGACTGTGCCCCTGCCCGCTGATTGTGTCGAGAATTTTTTTAAGCAGTTATGTGCTATTGACGTAGATAGACCGCAGGTAGACTTAGAAGTTGACATTTGTCCGCGACTGGACAAGTTGTATTCCGATGCATTACGAAAAATCATAACCGATTCTTACCTACGACCCAAAAATATCGATCGGAAGCCGTGTGACTATGAAATGAAGATTAGATTAAATGATGACACTCCGTTTCACTGCAACCCTCATCGCCTATCATTTCATGATAGATCCGAGGTTCGAAAGATAACCGATGACTTACTAGCAAGAAAGATTATCCGACCAAGTCAATCCCCTTATGCGTCGGCTATCGTCTTAGTCAAAAAGAAAAATGGCACAATACGTATGTGCATTGATTACAGAGCGTTAAACAAGAAAACTGTTGGGGATAATTTCCCACTGCCATTGATTGAGGACTGCATTGAGTCGATGTCCTCCAAACCAAACCTGTCGTGAAAATGCTTTCAATCGCGAGGAAGATACAAATAAATGTCAGACTGTTGCTGTCATAGATAATGATGATCTGGACTTCCAGATACAGGTGACGCAAAATCGTGATGAAAAAATAAGAGAAATCCAAGGAAAATTAGAGGCCGGTCCTGTTGATGGCTTTGAGCTCTATGACGGTCTCGTTTTTAGAAAAATTGATTCAGATCTTCTGTTATATGTACCAAAGGAAATGGAAGACAATGTCATTCGGATGGTGCATGAAAAGATAGGCCATTTAGGAATTGACAAATGTTATAATCAAATACGAAAGAACTATTGGTTTGAAAGGATGAAGGATAAAATTGGTCATTTTATACAAAATTGTATTAAATGTATCCTGAACTCGGTGCCGGCTCGCTCAAACGAGCATAATTTGTTCAATATACCTAAAAATCCAATTCCGTTCGATACAGTCCATGTGGACCACTTCGGTCCTCTGCCTTCAATCATTTCAAAACGTAAGCATGTGCTTGTAGTTATCGATGCATTTACGAAATTTGTTCGCCTGTACCCAGTCAATTCGACTAGCACCAAGGAAGTATGTTGTGCACTGGAAAAATATTTCAGTTACTATAGTCGTCCCAGACGTATAATCTCTGACCGGGGTTCTTGTTGCACTTCTCGTGAATTCAGTAATTTCCTGATGGCAAACAAGATTGACCACGTTAAGGTTGCGGTAGCCTCGCCTCAAGCAAATGGTCAGGTGGAACGGGTAAATCGTGTCCTTAGAGCAATGCTCAGTAAATTGGCTGAGCCCGTTCAACATGCAGATTGGGCATTAAAGTTGACTCAAGTTGAATATGCCATGAACAACACTGTTCATAGTACTACAAAAGAGACACCTAGTCAATTATTGTTCGGAATAAACCAACGGGGTAATATTATCGACGAACTGACAGAATACTTGGATGACAAATTTATTAACGTGAAACATCGCGATTTGGATAAGAGTAGGTCAATAGCACTGAACAATATAGAAAAATCTCAAGAGTATAGTTTACGACATTTTCTGAAACATAGTCGGCCGGCAAGGACATATTCGATTGGAGACTTTGTTGTCATAAGACACATCGATACAACTGTGGGACAAAATAAGAAGTTCATACCGAAATACCGCGGCCCGTATGTAATTTATAAGATATTGCCTAATGATCGGTACGTAGTAAGGGACGTGGAAAATTGTCAGTTGACTCAGCTTCCGTATAATGGTATTGTAGAAGCTAATAAAATACGTAAGTGGCTAGAACCAGGAGAATTGTCGAGTGCTGAAGTTACTAACATCTGTCAGCCACCAGAACCCAAAATAACGTAAATGTTAGGAGAGAAACTAGAGTATTTTGTTACTTTTCTTTCTTGATCGTGGTCAATCAAGTGTCAGATTGGACGAGTTGTAATATTATTACTTTTGTTAACTTAGCGCCCTCTGTTGTTTCTCTATTATAACTTATAAAACTTACTCTTTGTTAACTTAACGCCCTCTGCTGTTTCTCTATTATAACTTATAAAAATTGTTAGGTTGGCCATGTTGTAAATTCAATAAAAAAAATGGAACTGGAACGGCGTGGAAACGATATAATTTCCGGCATTCTGGTTGTGATCGTCAAAAAGAAAAACGTGTTCTTTTATTCCTCCCTGGAGATAACAATATATATTTTTTTTTTACAGTCATCGACTAGCGTTCGTGCTGTACACATCGTTGTCAATCGGTTGCTTTCTCTTGTGTGCTAACTAGGCCCTCTCCCTACAACAGTTTCCCTTTTCATTCAAGTGAACTCTTTCGGTCTCTCTCTCCCGAGGTTGTAGTTTGGTAACACCTAACCGCATGGCCTCAGGGCCAAAAATTAAGCTGGGAAATCGTTTCAGCGAACTTTCCGAAGTTTCCCTTTCCGAACGAAACAAAATGGCCCTTAGCTACCTCCAAGAATTCCCTGAACTTCCAAAAAAACAAATTACAAAAACCCCATTTTAAATTTTTTTTACTGCATTTTTATTGTTAAATTCATTGTAACTTAATTGCTAGACAAAAAACGCTTAAAACTAGCTTAACTAACTTAACTATCTTATTCTAACTTACTGGCCCTATGCGGGCGCTCTAAGTTAAACCTAACACTTAAAACTATGTATTTCGACGTAACTAACTTTAGTTATTTATTTATTTTATTATTCTATTAACTATTACTACTAAGAAAAATGTTTAAACAATTGAAAAGACTTAGTGAATGAACTTATTTTTGATTGTGCTTACGAGTATATATAAAACTTAAAAATCTACCTTAAAATAAAACCTTATTCTAAATTAGCCTATTTTATTCTACCTTACGTAATTCTATATCTACCCAAATTTTTTTTTTCATCGAGTGCTGTTTTTTTAATTTTTTTTTTTTTTTTTTTTGTGTTTTTTGTGCTTTATTTTTTTATTTTTTTTCATCCAAGTGCTGTGGATTATTTTTTTTTTATTCTATCATTACCTAAAACCTACCTAAACTAACTAAACTATGTAAGTCGGCCATGGACAAAGTACAGCCAACCTTAAACTTCAAAAAGGCTACCCTGGATTATGGGGAAACGACGAGGGAGTTTCAGCTCTTTCAGCCAGCCACCAGAAATGTCCGTACTGATGTTGTACGTCCTCAATATCGCGACTCGATACCGCCCTACTAAACCGGAGACGCTCCATACTGCCCTGGGCAACGTCTCTGTCGTAGTTGAGTCACCTATCCACAACTGTCCGAGCAACGTGGAAGATTAGCGGCACTGCCAATATGTCCTGGATCAGACCTTTCTCATCAAAATGGAGGAACGCCTCTGGGGGAACAAACCCATTAAGGCGCTCTCTCGTGATACTCGTAATTGGGGTAATAAGCCCCGGAGATCAGGTTGTTCATCGAGCTCATTGCTCTTGCAATGTGCCTTCGAATCAGCTTGATAACGAAATTATTCACTCTTATTAGGTTAGCCCTGTTGTAGAGGACCTCATTGGGATAGAATTTTATGTACTGAGACTCTGGTGTTCTGTAGGCAAGCCCGAAGGCAAGCCATCTCAAACACCCGAATCTTTTCCAACAAGCTTGCTCCCACGTTGAACCACGCGGGGCATCCATTACGAGCATGGGACGACTGAGGGCTGTGTAGCAGATTACCTTTACCCTTGCATCGAGTTGCTTGCTTTAAAAAAGTCTCTATGTAAGGGCAAAAGCACCTCTGGCTCCGGCTAAAGTAGCATCTATATGTTTGTTAAAATATAGATATTAGTCTAACCAAAGCCCCAAGTATCTGAATACACTTCGACACGCAAGTGGCTGTCCGTGCGGTCCACGATTGAAAACTTTCGCCAATTCTTTCAGGTATCCCTAGAGACAACAGACAACGGCGTCCTAAAAAGAATGGTTTCCGATTTCTGGAAGTTGATTTTCAACTTCCAGTCATCGCAATCGCTGAATCTTATCGAAGTCACGTTGCAAGAGCAGTGCAATGACCTCGATTTTTGGTCCTGATCTGTACGCGATCAAGTCGTCTGCGTGCGCTATGGCATGATGAAGTGTTGTGTAATATAGATTCAAAAAGATAAAAACTATACGAGAGAGGATCAACCTTAGAGAAAACTTTAATTATAATTAATATGAGTTTATAAAATAATTAAAGAAAATACAATTCATGAATGTTACATCTTAGTTAATACTTAAAGAAAAAATCGTAGATATGAGTTATAGTAAATATCTCCATTGGTATTTACAGGATCCAGGTGTCGAGAACAACATTTTTTTTTTTATGTGTGGTTGCATATATTATATAGCTCGCCCCAAAGACGTGAGAATGTACACGATTTGAATATTATTGAGGCAGAAGGACGCAAAGTTTGACGACTGATCGTGTGAGAACTCCTGTTTGAGTTTGGATGTCGACTACTCTGACTCTTTGATCAGAGCCACGATGTACCTCTACAACTCGCCCTAGTCCCCATTCATTAGGAGGTAGGTTTTCGTTCCGAATAACGACTAGACCATTAACCTGAATATTCCTCTTGGGATATTTCCATTTAAAACGTTTATGGAGCTCCTTCAAATATTCTTCCTTCCAGCGGATGCTGAATTGATGATGAAGAATCTTGATCTTTCTCCAGCGATTCATAATACTCAGGGACTGATCTGTATATGTGGGCTCGGGAAGGCTGAGTAGTAAGCCACCCGTGAGAAAATGACCAGGGGTGAGCGGAACGATATCGAGTACGTTTTCCGAGATGGGTGATAGTGGTCGAGAATTCAAAGTTGCTTCAATGCGTGAGAGAAGTGTCGTAAATTCTTCAAATGTAAACTTTGCATTCCCAGCGAACTTCTGGAAATGTGTCTTAAAGCTTTTGATACCGGCTTCCCATAAGCCACCCATATGAGGAGAGCCCGATGGTATAAAGTTCCATTTGATTTGGGTGAAATTATGAGAATTTTCTTCGGGATAGTGAAGAAGAGCCTCGCGGTCCTGAAACAGCAACTCGGAGGCTCCCACGAAATTAGTTCCGTTATCCGAAAACACTTGTACGGGTGTACCGCGGCGGGAAACAAAACGAGTAAAATCCGCAAGAAATGCTTGAGCAGTTAAATCACAAACAGCTTCTTTCTAAATGTATAGCTCGGGTCGCAAAGCAGACAAACAAGCACGCATAACCTTTGTCCAGGCGACACTTTCGACCGTAATAGGTTTTTAATAAAAACGGACCAGCGAAATCAACGCCAGTATTGGTAAACGGACGACTAAGAGATGTTCTTTCGATTGGTAATGCACCCATTAATTGAGTATGCATTTTCTTTTTGTATCGGATGCAAGGTTGACAGTCACGGATACACTTTTTGACCAGGTTTTTTAGTTTAGGAATCCAGTATTCGGAACGTATCAGACGAACCATTAATTGTGTTTCACCATGTAGTGGAAGTTTGTGAACATACGCTACATAAAGCTGAGAGTAATGGGAATTATATGGCAACAGAATCGGACAGCGCTCTTTCAACGGCAGTGTAGAAGCCGATAATCGTCCATGACAGCGGACTATTCCATCGGCATCAAGAAAGGCATTAAATGGCGACAGCCAGCTTTTGGGTTTAGGACACCAAGTCCTTCAGACAGAGACTGATACTCCACTGGAAAATATTTTTGTTGGGTAAAGGCAATGAGTTTAATTTTAGTACAGCTAATTTCCCCATGTGAAAGCGTGATCGTCGAATTTTTTGCTCGATAAATTTTACTCCGAGATGCGTTAAGAAAACGAAGCATGTAGCTAACGACACAAATGGCCTTGTGCCAAGAAGAGAATCGATGCAAAAGTATTTCGAAATCAGGCGGAACATGGTTGGAAAGCTTTTTAATGGGTTTACATTCTAACAGTGATTCCACAGGAGGGACTGGCTGAGATTGAGGCCAGGCAGGGTGTGGTTGTTAAAGCCATTCCGGACCATGCCACTACAGCCGTCTGAGTCGCAGCTCGAGCGGATTCACTCCGCGAGTAGCAAGATCAGCCGGGTTATCACATGACCGTACGTGAGACCATTTAACTCCTGAAGTGCTGCTCAGGATTTCGGATGTTCTGTTGGCTACGAAAGTTTTCCAACAACTCGGATATTTATTGAGCCAAGCCAGTACAATAGTGGAATCTGTCCACAAGGTAACTTCTTCTATGTTAAGATGACTAAGATTTTCCGTGATCAACCGCACCATTCTAGAAAGTAGGACAGCTCCCTGCAGTTCCAGCCTGGGTAAAGGAATTGGGTTTACAGGGGCTACTTTCGATTTGGCCCACAATAGATGCGACGTATAAGAGGCGGAACTTTGTCGAGTCAGGATATACATCGATGCAGCATATGCATTCTCCGATGAGTCACAAAACCCATGAATTTGACAAGGTGCCCAGGGCGTATACTCCACCCATCGAGGAATACGGATTGCTGCAATGTCGGGAAAAGTGGATAAAAACATCTTCCACCGTTGTTCGGTATCGAACAAAAGACCTTTATCCCAATCGGTCTAATCCTTCCATATTTGTTGCATAAGTATCTTTGCTGTAACCACAACTGGAGCCAGCCAACCGGCAGGGTCATATAACTTGGCGATAACGGAGAGTACCGATCGCTTAGTAAATGGTTGTGAATAGGGAATTGGTTGCACCGAAAAGGAAAAAGTATCAGAAGAAGCATTCCAACGTATTCCGAGGGTCTTAAGCGAGCTTTTTTCATCGATTCGTAGAAAATCTTAACTTAAAAGATGGTCCCGAGGCAGATGGTTCAGTAATTCTGGGGAATTAGATGTCCACTTTCTAAAATTAAAACCTGCTGATTTCAAAGCGTCTATTAGTTCACATTGAGACCTTTGAGTCTCAGTAGCTATGTCATGAGCTCCTGAGAGGACATCATCTACCTAGAATTCACGTGTAAGAATCTGCGAAGAAATCTTTAATATCTTCTGTCAACTTCCGCAAGGCTCGAATCGCCAGATAGGGGGCGCAATTGACTCCAAATGTAACCGTTCTGAGTTCGAAATCTCTTATTTCCTGCTGTGGTTCCGTACGGAATATTAGTCTTTGAAAAGGGGTTTGCTCGGGGTGGACTAGGATCTGTCTGTACATCTTCTCTATATCACTATTAAAAACATACTTGTAAGACCGCCAATTTAAAATAAGCAAGGTAATATCCTTTTGAAGAGTGGGACCAGGATATAGTACATCATTTAAGCTTGTACCGTTAGAGGTTACATGTGACGAATTGAAGACAACCCTTACCTTCGTGGTGAGGCTGTCGGGTTTAATCACTGCATGGTGGGGTAGGTAGTATGAATTGGCCTTCTGGTTCGAACTCTCTTCTGGTGGGAGTATGGGTACCATATGACCTAATGAGGCATATTCTGACAACACTGAATCATAATCCTTCTTCAAATGTGGGTTAGTGAGGAGGCGTGATTCGTTTCGAAGGAACTGTCTGAGTGCCATATGGCGCGAATCCCCTAGCGAGATCTTGGGGAAAAGCCTCCTTAAATGGCATTCGCACTACATACCTTCCCGTTGAGTCTCGAAAGGTGGACTCTTCGTTCAGCGTCTTACAGAATTGCTCGGCTGCTGTAAGCACTGGAATTTGTGGCAGCTCTTCCAGCTTCCAAAACTTCTGGAGATCTTGCTCTAGAGTCACTTCATTAAAAAACGATACCACTGTCGAACAGGGAACTTGGCGTGTGGGTGGATTAAGAGGGCCAAGTAAAACCCACCCGAATACGGAGTTCTAGCCCATAAGAGACTTAATAATATTTGTCTTTGTACATTCGCGGATAATCGATGGATACAAATCAGCAAAAATTAACATCTCAATTTTTGAGCTTGGATTAAAAAAAGGATCGGCCAGTGAAAGGTTAAGATCCCGCGGAAGTTCATTTATATCAATTGAAAGAGACGGCAAATTTCCCATCAACTTCTTAAGCACTAAAGCTTGTGCGTGAAGAGTGAAGTCCTTATCGCATTTGGATAGAAGAGTGAATGAACAGAGTTTGGATGAAGTAGCAGTCAGAGTTGAGCACATGCCGGAAATTTGTGCTCTCACGGATTGAGTAGGCTACTTTAATCGACGTTGGATTTCCTCTGAAATGAAGGAGACTTCCGATCCAGGGTCAAGTAGGGCGCGTAGATCAAACTCACAACCCATACGTCGAATGCGAACTATCGCAGTAGCTAATAGCGCTTGACGACTGGTGGTAGCGAAGAAGGCGTTAGGGGTGGACTGTACATTCGGAGTTGGGTCTGTTGATGTAGAAACGAAGCTAGTCGTAGTCGCCGGTGAGTCGGCGTGAAGCAAAGTCGACACTCACGTACAGTGTGCGTTACTGCTAGACAGTTGAAGCAATACTTGTGCTTGCGCACTACGTTTCTTCGATCGTCGGTTTTCATATTTAGAAAATTCGGACATAGCCGTAACGGGTGTTGACTCTTACAAATTTTACAGAGCTGGGCTATCTTTGAATAATGAGAGCGGACGCGGGCAGTCCTGATATTTGAGGGAGGGGACGGAAGTGAGTTTTTCGATTTATTCCCCGGGTGAAAGTCGGATACACTTTCCAGTACTCGATACCGATTGGTTCATGGTCTCCCATGAGGGTATCTCAGTTGGCTTTTCTAGTGACTCCTCCCGGAGCGCGAGAGTTCTGTCGGGTAGTCGCGTTGAGCATAACTATGTAAGAAGCGCGTCAAACTCCTCTACACCTACTCCATAAGACTTTAATGCAAGCAATGCATCATTAATGCTGCTTTGGAGTTCTTTTATGGCTTTGGCGGACTCAAGAGGGATTGGTTGCTGACTGAGGATTAGCTTCACTTGATTGTTTACTAAAATTCGTTTATTTTCAAAACGATCGTGAAGGGCCTTCGAGGCCAAATCAAAATTTTCATCTGCTTTCATCTTCGCTCGAAGGTGAAATAATTTTTGGACCGAGCTGATGTGAGTATGATTAACATACACAGCTGTAAACATATCCCTAACATATCCCTAAACTTCTGTATCACACGGTGGGAGCTTGACACTAGGTGAAGTATTTGGTGTAACAGTGAGAAGGTTTCCTTGAGCACTGGGGATAGAGCTGGGCTCCTTCGCCTTTTCTTGAGCGCTACGAAGTGGATTGAGCATCTTATCTGATTGAGGGTTTTTTCATTCTAAAAGCTCACTTAAACAAGATAAATATGTGTTGGATGAACACTGGTATTTAGCTTTTACTACACTAAGGGACTCATTTAGCTCTTCGTCTCCCGCAGACTTAATGACAAAGTCGTTATAAGCCTTTTTGACTTGAAGCCAGAGATCACGAAGTTCAATCTGGTATGCTTCTAAAAGAGAAAGCGAAAAGGAAGCGCTAGGTTCCTCACGGAACGTAGCGTGAAATTCGACCAGCTGATCGGCAGCAAAAATTACGTCCTCCAAACTCATCGCGAATGAATGAAATATATATACCGATTGATAAATATTTAAAAATATAGTATATGCAAACAACTACAAAATGTTTACGCATGCAATGGAGATATTTAAAATAACCAATACATGTACATATACGTATGCGTTGATGCTAAAGATGCTTGATGGTGAGTGATGCTGCTGTTGAATCTTTCCTTGGTCCAGCGACGTGTGAGAACAAATGTGGTTTGGTTGCAATGGCGGGATGGAGCACACCTTTTGTCCAACGATGAATGAGGAGAAAGTGTGATTTGGGGTACACTTTTTGTCCACCGACGAATGAGGAGAAAGTGCCCTCTAGAGCACCCTTTTTTCAAACAATGTGTTGAAAAACGATGAATTGAGTGCCAAGGCGGGATGGAGCGCACACCTTTGAACAATCCAGCGACGAATGATGAGAAAGTGTGGTTTGGAGCACACTTTTTTTCCAACAATGTGTTGAAAAACGATGAATTGAGTGCCAAGGCGGGATGGAGCGCACACCTTTGGACAATCCAGCGACGAATGATGAGAAAGTGTGGTTCGGGGCACACTTTGGCGACGAATGAGGAGAAAGTGCGATTTGGAGCACTTTTTTCCAACAATGTGTTGAAAAACGATGAATTGAGTGGCAAGGCGGGATGGAGCGCAAACCTTTGGACGAGTGATGAGAAAGTGTGGTTTGGGGCACACTTTTGGCGACGAATGAGGAGAAAGTGCGGTTTTGAGCACACTTTTAGCGATGAATGAGGTGAAAGTGCAGTTTGGAGCACACTTTTTGTCCGCACAAGAAAATTAATTAAATCCTGGTGATCCGGCTCGTTTGGACCAAAATGTTGGTGTAATCACCTGTGCGAACAAATACTTTTGGTAATTTAAACTTTGAAAAATAAAAAAGAACACTTAAGTTTTCCGCTGTTTTCGGATTTTATTTCGGCACGTCCGCTACTTCCGTCGTCTGGATTCCAAGTGGATGACCACCGGAAAAGCCGACAACCATCTTAAATACAATGAATGTCAAAAATATATTTTAACGCTAGAGGTGTCCTCTAGGTGTCAACAGCATAATAATAAACTTTAGGGTGGGATTACAATTGAACAAAATCAATCAGGCAGGCACCCGTGCACTGTTTCTTGCATTTATTCCATTGGATACCCGATACCAGTTTAGACGCGGCATGTATTTTATCACGCTCCGCCTTAAAACCGAATTGGTTATCCGGAATTATTTTATTGTCCTCAGTCCACTTAATCAGGGCTTTATTGATCACTTTTTCGAATACCTTGCTGATATTCGGAAGGAGACTTATCGACCGGAGATTTGCCGGATTGGAGGTGTCCTTACCTTTTTTGGGGATGGGTTGTATCACTGCTGTTTTCCAATGCACTGGATAATGTGCATTATTCATAACATTGTGATTCGAAGATCGCTTGCAGCTCCACCTTCCATATGTATGGGGGATTTACCCTTTCGTCGACGATGACATTATTTGCCATAATATCGTCTTTGAACTCGGTAAAACCTATGTTCTCGGATCGCCAGTGTTCTATATCATTCCGAAGGTAGAAGTTGTGCACAAGGACGGGATTTTCCAGGTCGTGGTTCGGGCAGATGGTGTCATTCACCTTGTACACTTCTTGGAAAGCCGCTCCAATAGCCTCTACCTGCGGATCTTCGATAACAAAGAAGTTGTAATCCTCTACTGCGTTATCTGGATCTATACCTACTGTTATAAGTATTCGTCCATTGTTCGTCGTTCAGGGGATTGCAAAAACCCCAGATCTGTCCTCATTGCCCCTGAAAGTGAAAATTAACCCCTTACATCAGTGAGCATTTTCCCGCTAAAAAAAGCCATTGACGCCATTAGCAAGGAGTATGAACAAATCACACAACTAAGAGACGGTAAAATACTTTTTTTGACCAAAAAACCAAAAATTAGCAAATCGGTTTGTAGCTACAAAAAATCTATCAAACCTTTGTCCAGTCTCTATCACTATGCACAACTAGCTAAGAAGTAGTTGCCTCAAAAGAAGTAGTTTTCGTCCCATGGCTCATAAACGTGTAGGAAGAAGAAATCGTATCTGAAATGAAAGCACAAAATGTGACGGAAGTCTACAAATTCACAAGTTCTCTGACGGAAAGCAAAGAGCAACGGGCTTGATGCTTTTCACTTTCGACCCATTTCAACCTCCAGATACGGCTGAAATTGGGTGGTACAATGCAAAAGTCACAGTACTTCCCGAATCCCATGCGGTGTCCACACTACAAGAAAGTGCGGAAATAACCCTATGTGTCACACATGCAACCTTCCACTCCACTCTAACACAGAATGCACTAGAACTATGTGTGCCAACAGCCTTGGCACCCGTCCATCCATAAAAACTAAAAAAAAAAAAATCAGTATTGTTGACGCCAGACGCATTGGTGGTGGGTTTAGGTCTTTGAACCCACCACAGAGTAACTCAAATGAATTCTTTGCAGAAATGACAAAACTAGCTAAAGCTATAAGGGTCATTCCACGATAAATCGCCGAGGCTATATGGAGAGCTCTGAACGACCCCCCTCCGATTTGGCTGAAAAGTGGTAGAAATATTCGTTGGAGTGGTAGGAATCATAAGGCAAAAAAGTTTTGCAGAATTCGATATAGTTTGCAAAACTTCAAAAATTGGCAAAAAATCGAAATTTAAACGTTCTTCTATATTTAAAAAAAATCATAACTTTGGTTCTACTCATCAGAATTCGATAAAATATACCTTGTTGCATTCAGGAAAATGTGAATTTTCAAAGATTATGAATAATTTTTATTTTCAAGGCCTTCGTCCTTGAATATTCCAGAATATCCTTTTTACATATATCCTTGAATAACTCAAAAAATGGTATTTTGTTTTTTTTCTTTTTTTTATATATCATAGATATAATCGTCCTCTATCTCTATGTCAAATTTCAAGTTGGGATCTCTATGGGTTCGGCCAAAATAATGTTTTATAGAAAGGTTAAATATTCTGAAAATAAATATTTCCATATTAAAAAAAGTCACACTGGGGCCTTTGTATCCCAAGGCCTTAAGAACTAAAAAAATTATTATTTATTTTCTTCTAAGAGCATATACATATTCTTCCGATGAAAAGGAAAAATATTTTCCTTTAATAACTCCTGGTGAAACGGATGAAATATGATGGAGTTTTCTTGTTTCCGGCACAGTTCTTAAATTAGAAAATCTTGATTCCATCAATAATTTTTCTTCATTATACTCCTTATGGGAGAAATCCATATTTCTTATATTTTCAGTTGCCCAGTTATATAACTGTAAGGGAGTTGTTAAATGTTCCCTATGCGGTCTTTGAAGGCTAGTTCTGGCAGCCAGTCTTTTTACTGTGCCACCAAGTCCATCGCATGCACTCTTACCATGTGAGGTGGCAAAGAAGTTCCATTCAGCATTCAATCTAAAATCCTGTTCATGCAATGTTAAATTAAAAAAAATCTTTTTGTTTTTGTACTGCGCAGCAGATCCATCGAAAAAATAGATAATTTTTTTAAAATGTTGGCATTTTTTGTACAGGA
The DNA here is from genome assembly GCA_963082735.1 of Pocota personata. Taxonomy (NCBI): domain Eukaryota; kingdom Metazoa; phylum Arthropoda; class Insecta; order Diptera; family Syrphidae; genus Pocota; species Pocota personata. Next base: position 100,419,263 of record OY720429.1, on the reverse strand, counting down.
ACTCTAAGAGACGGCGCTGAAATAAGTGTACTGCGATAGTGTCATGCTTTAAGCAGTCACTGATTACAATAAAACTTTCGTTTTTAATTTCATGCATCTCGTTCCGATAATATATTGCGAAAGGGTGAATCGTCGCCTGTTCGTTAGTCCAGTGGTATCCCTGCACTGCATCTTGCACAACAAAACCATAATTTTCAGAAAAGTCCATTAAAACAAGTATGTCCGTTTTCGTTAAGAGAGTTTTGACTTCTTTTATGTACATGTTTTGTTGGTCAGTTATAAAAACGTGACGAATGAAAACACTAAGCCGTTTCAAAAAGCTCTGAATGAAATCCTCAGAGTTTTCAATTCTGACTTCCAATTTTGATGGGTCTGTGTGAGTCCACTGATAGTATGTTACGTCTTCTATGAAGTGATTACTAAATGCAGTGTCAAAGATTCTTCTTAATTTAGAATAGTTTGGGCAATGAAGGCACTTGCCCAAGTAACAATTTATATGAGGAGGGTTACATATTACCAAAGCTAAACAGGCTCTGCTGTCATTGAGATGCTTATCTTCGTTTTCTGTCAGCCTCGATATGTTGCTACCCTCAAACATGAGTTTGATATTTTGATGGATGGTGCAAACACATACTGAATGAGTTCCTGATGCCCCAAAAAAGAACTGCTTCTTTGGTCTTAACGATGCGAATTTTGAAAAACCAATCTTAATGTTATTATGAACTTCCTTGAACTTACAATATATCTCTCTAAGGTTAGCCAAAACCAGGCGTTTTTGAATATGTTGTTTCTGATTTTCAATCTAACAAAAGAGCAAAAGGTCTTATTTTTGAACCTGAGAAAATAAATTTTTGTTACCTTTATAGATACGTAGTCTTTTTTTTCTGGCATTAAACGGCTGATATCGTCATCACAGTAAAAAGTTTCTACCAATTGCTTAATATCAGCATTTAAGCTTCTCCCATAAGTTGATGGAACGCTTTGATCTTCTTGAAGTTTTCTAGATTTTTTAATCATATAACTCTGGAAACTCTTCTATAATTTTCTCGACGCTCCATTCTCTTGAAAGTAAGGACAACAAAACAAGTTTGGTGTCTTTGCTTGTAGTTTTTTGGAAATTTTCTTTTATTTTCCCAACAAAATATTCTTCCTCTCTGGAATAATCTTCATCGAATTCAATAGTAACAGAGAAAACTTTCTCTGCAATTTTTAACATAGACTTTTTCAATTTTGACTGCACCTATTTTAAGTCACTAAGTTTTCTCTTGTCGAATAGATCTTCTCCAATATACTGTATGCATTCATTAATCAAATTGAATGCAATGTCTTTATCAAAATACATTTCGTCAACTTCAATTTGATCTTCAACATCCAGCAATGATGGCGTTGTATCAGAATTTCGGATCTGACTCAATTTTTTTCTGCACGAAGAGAAAATTACCAAGTTTGTGTCCAATTTTGGCTGAACCGTAACCATCCATGGTCGTACAGGCCGCAAAACACGAGCACTGGGTTGGTGAGGTGGTAAATCCAGAGGATTACAGCACGTTTTCCACACAAAAGCACTCATTATCAATTTATTAAACTCACAATTTAATCAACTCTTTTTACGATATAATTCTGGAAAAAGTCACGAGCTCACGACTGATTGACATCAAGTGAGTGCAAATAAACTACTTAGTCTAACTTCTAAAATATTGAAAAACGGGAAATGTGCAGTTACAAACACTAGTCATTGAAGAAATAAAACAAAAACAAGCACAGTGAGGCTTTTTTTTCTAAAAAAAAAAAAAAAAAAAACAGCTATGTAACATATGTGCACTCGGGTTATATGTTATGTGACGATGATAAGAGGAGTAACCTAATAAACTTTTAGTTTTTTTTTGACTTAGCCGTCTATAGAACATTATTTTGGCCGAACCCATAGAGATCCCAACTTGAAATTTGACATAGAGATAGAGGACGATTATATCTGATATATAAAAAAAAAGAAAAAAAAACAAAATACCATTGAGTGAGTTATTAAAGGATATATGTAAAAAGGATATTCTGGAATATCCTTCGTCCTTGAAAATACAAATTTCCTGAATGCAACAATGTATATTTTATCGAATTCTGATGAGTAGAACCAAAGTTATGATTTTTTTAAATATAGAAGAACGTTTAAATTTCGTTTTTTTGCCAATTTTTGAAGTTCCGTTACACGCAAACTATATCGAATTCTGCAAAACTTTTTTGCCTTATGATTCCTAACACTCCAACGAATATTTCTACCACTTTTCAGCCAAATCGGAGGGGGGTCGTTCAGAACGTCGGTCGATCCTTCGTGGAATGACCCATAAGTAATTTTCCAACCACCCCTAAAAACCTATCCATAGCTAATACAGTAAATTCATCACAAAACAATAGCAAATAATTCTTTCCCGCTCTCCTCCACCAGTGTTCCAATACCATCAACACCTTCAACTGCCCCAAAACTACCTGCAAGATCCTCAGTAACAGTAAACAATAACTCTAAAGAAAAACAACCACCTTCATACCACAAACAAAACCCAAAAACTACTTCTCCTCCCTTACCCCCGTTAGCTCCTATTTTCACACCACCAACCTCTTCAATGATAAATTCCCGAAGAAGAAAACAGCCGTTCTTCTATTTCGCTAGATAATCCCCTACCTAAACACAAACAATACTCCATCGACAAGAACACCACCGATCAAAAGAAAAAAACCGCTTCATACACCAACAACAACTCACCCCTAATCAATATCACAAACACTTTAATTAAAACAACAGCTATTACATGCATACGTCAGACGACGATGCTGACTCCAATATATCAAAAACCCCACAAGCTTGGTGTCTCCATCGACGACGGACAGCATGTTGTGACGATCCACTTGTAGGCCTAAGTCGTGACAGTACCACGAGGCTGATAAACGTCTGACATGTAGTCCGTCGCCGATGGAGACACCGATATATGTATCTAATCACAGTTCATAATCTTTACCGAATATATTAAATTGTATTGTCTTAAAGAAAAATTTTGTTATTTTGACAATGCTCGAAATTCTAAAATGGAACATGAATGGGTACTTCAATAACCTCCATGAACTGCAACTATTAATCAATCAAATAAAACCTTTGATAATTTCCCTTCAAGCAACCCACTTGATTAAAAATACAACTCCGTATATCCCCAAGCTTGCTTTTGTTTTGCTATTGTTTTGTGATGGATTCAAACACCCGAGCAAAACAAGGCTTGGGATTATTAGTACACAAATCCATACCCCATACATTCAAATTCATAAACACACAAATATCAGCGATTGTAGCGGAAATAATTAACGAAAGTAACAGTTATATCCATGTACATTCATCCCACTGAAACTTTCTCTGCAACAGATTTAGATAATATTATCTGCACTTTCAATACTTCTATTCTGATAACTGGAGACTTCGACTCGTGGAACACCCTCTGGGGATCACCATTGATTAGTAATAGAGGTAAGATCATTGAAAACTAGCTAATACGGATTTAATAATTTTAAATGATGGCAGTCCGACTCATTTCTCGACTCATAACACTTTTACTCATTTTGACCCTGTCTCTAATATCTGCTCAACTCATCCCATACACAAACTGGAAAACTTTACCAGATTTACACGTCAGTGACCACTATCCCGTAATCGTCTCAGTATCACTCGGCAGCAACTCCAAAAACACTAAGATCGTTCCTAAATTTCTATCTAATAAAGCCAATTGGTCGTTGTTCCAAGACAACACTTAATCAATCTGATAAGTTACCGGAAATCAAATGCCCTCTTTCGAAAACACGCAAAAAGATAGTTTCGAAAACTTTACATCAAATATTAACCCGAACTCCTCTTCGAAGAAATTATGAGCTGGTATTAAAACCCTTACGGGCAATACAGTCCCCTCTGCATTAAAACAATCATATCTGGCCCTCAGATAATGACCTGCCTCTTCCAAATAGCAGAACAGTTTGCGAGAATCTGATCGGCATATTCCGAAGATACAAACTTTCACACTCATTTTACCCAAGCAAAATCTCTATCAGTGAATAACGAACTCCCACCGTATTCTATCACTACTTCAGCTATGCTCTTTGATTTCCCCCATTAATACAACAGAATTAGAAGCCAGCCTCAAATCTGTAAATGGAAAATCCCCCGGATTTGATAGGATCGATTATTCCATGCTTAGAAACTCTCCTCCTACCTTCAAACATCGTTTACTACGTCTATATAACAAAATTTTAGACACTGGAATCATCCCACAAATATGGAAAATCGCTAATGTCATACCTATCCCTAAACCAAACAAACTATCCACTGAAGTCAATGGCTACCGACCAATATCTCTCCTCCCATGTGCTGGAAAAATTTTGGAAAAAATTATTTCAAACACGCTGTTATGGTTTCTGGAAAAAAACAATCCCGTTGATATTAACCAATTTGCATTCAAACGAGGTCGTAGCACAATCGATGCACTTCTACATATAGATAGCTACGTAACTTCCGCATTATCGACTAAAAACCACGTTTCAATACTGTCAATTGATTTCGAAAAAGCTTTTGATCGTATTGGAATCCATATAATACTAAATAAGCTTATTAAACGGAAAATCGGTCCTAGGATTTTTGAATATATCAAATCTTTCTTAACAAATCGAAAATTTCGAATCACATTAAATGGCATTTTTTCTAACGTCTATAATCTTTGCAACGGAATCCCACAAGGTTCACCCCTCTCGGTCATATTATTTATGGTGGCTTTTAGTGAGCTTAGCGAAATCCTTTTAAAGCACAAATCTATCAAATATACCCTCTACGCAGATGATTTGGTGGTATTTACAAAATGTAAAGACTTAACAGCCGTTACAACAACCTTTTCGAACATTTTAGAGGATCTTGCAACCTGGTGCAACACCTCAGGATCGAAGATTTCTGCACAAAAAAGTAAAACCTTACACATATGTAATAAAACTAGTTGTTTGAAGCATATAATCATTTCTTTCAATAATACTAACATCTCCCAATGTAAACTGCTAAAGATACTCGGTGTAACCTTCAACTGTAAATATAATTTTAAGGATCATTGTCTAGCACTTAAGAAAAGCCTAGTTACCACGATGAACATTATAAAATACTTAACATCAAATAATAGCTCTGCACATGTCAACGCGCTGATTAGGGTCACTAAATCCATAACACTTTCAAAAATCGATTACAGACTTCTTATTTATGGCAAATCCTCCAAAACAACTCTGCAAACCATCAAACTATCATACCACACAGCCGTTCGGATAAGCTTTAACGCATTCAGGACAACACCTATTAAAAATCTATTAACGGAAGCCGGTCTCCCCTAGATAGAAAACAGATTCGAATATCTGACATCGCTTATGATTCCCAAGATATCCACATCATACAAGTCACCAATAACTGATGAAATCAGGAAATCACAAAAAAATATAGACAAATGTCCTTCGGCCATACTCAATGCCATTACTTTCTCAAAAAATGAGCACATCCCACTTACCACCCAAGCTATACGATGTGAAACACGCCCATCTTGGTTACTCCCACAATATTGCAACTCTTCCTAAAAACTCAACAAATAGCAAAATTTATAAGCAAATGTTCAGAGAAAGCGAACAAAAACATAAACAAACGAATTGCAATCTGGCTTTTTACTGACTGCTCTAAAAACGAAGTTGGAACATTATTTGCTGTCGTTGATGATAGAGGCAATACCATATCCAAAGGATTATTACCTGAATACGCGTCAGTACTGACAGCAGAAGCCCTAGCAATCCTCCGCGCCACAGAAACAACAGCCGATAAAACAATCATCTACACATATAGTTTGTCAGCAATTGAATCGATAAGAAACATAAACAACAACACACCAATCATTGCCAACATTCGGGACAACCTTATCACAAGACTCGCAAAAATAAAACTTATCTGGATTCTAGGAAACACTGCCATCCGAGGTAACGAAGAAGCAGATGCCGCAGCGAAGATCGCAACGAAAGAACCGCTCATCACCTTTCATGCTATCAACAAAAGAGACTTGTGTAGACAAATAACAAACATCTGGGACGAAAAAAGCAGATATACCTGGAGGCAGTATATACATCATTACACGACTATCAACCCCCGAGGTGAACATCCACTCTACCCCACTAACTTAACAAGGCGGATGACCAAGTGCTTCCTACGACTATGCCTAGGATACACAAATGTTACACATATTCATCTGCTCAACAAAACAGATCCACCTAATTGCCATATTTGCCAAACTAACAAGATCCTATCCATCAGGCACCTAATCTACGACTGCCCAAAAATCAAAACCCTTTCAAAGCAGCTATTCGATAATAGTAATTTAAGTGAAACATTATCGCTTCGTACTGAAGAAACTATCATTAAGGTATTCAAACTACTAACACTTATTAAACTAGAAAATAATATATAATCATTCAAAAAAAAAATAATAACAAAGCAGGCCGTACTGATGATCTATGTATTAGGCGTGTTCCACTTACGAGTACTTATTTACTAGAATATTTGTTAAGTGGAACTCGAATTCTTCGTTAAGGAGGATAACTTTACTCTTTTCGCAAATAGAGAAATCTATTCTTCTCTCAAGATTTTAAAGTCTTTGTTAAGTTTTTAGTATTTATGATATGATTACAAATTTGTATTAACTTCAAAATTGCATAATTTCAGATGTTAATGGAATTTGGCTCGTGAGTTACAACTAACCCGGTAGTTGCCTCATCTGAATTGGATGAGGTTGAGGTAAGATATGTGAAGGAGTTTTTTTTACGAGTTTTTCTCTATAAGCACTTTTTTTTAGATTTTTCGCGATTGTGCTTTCGGAGACAGACTGGAGGTTGGTAGTAGCGAGGATGGCATCTCATTTGCCTTGGTTATTGAGATTTTATGTTAAACAATTTTTATCCAAAAGAAATATTTTTAACATATTCGAATTCCTTGTTTAGATTCAAGGACAAATTCACCATCGTGCAGGAGCATTGTTGCCGCCAGTGAATGCTGATCACAAATTTCTTCAGATTTATTTACTTCGTCGTCACTCTGCACAGGATAACCGTAGAATGATAACGTTGAAAGTCAAAAATAAGGACGTTGTAGTCGAGAACAGCTGGATTGTTCCGTATTCGGCACTGCTTTCCAAAACATTCAAAGAGCATTGCAATGTTGAGTACTGCAATTCAGTCAAATCCCTCAAATACGTTTGCAAGTACGTCACGAAAGGAAACGAAATGGCTGTATTTGGTATTGCAGCTCTTGATGCCAATGATGAAGTTTCACAATATTAGATGGGAAGATATGTGAGCAGCAATGAGGAGGTTTGGAGAATCTTTTCATTTTCCATACACGAACGTCATCCGACTGTGGTCCATTTAGCTGTGCACCTGGAGAATGGACAACGAGTTTATATCACGGCAGCAAACGCAGCGCAGAAAGCTGAACGACCACCAGTAACAACGCTAACAAGCTTCTTCGCGACATGCGCAAGTGATCCATTTGCAAGAACACTGCTTTACTCGGAGATGCCGAGATATTTCACATGGAACGCATCATTAAAAAAATTCCAACGTCGGAAACACGGAAAGCCTGTTCCTGGATACGTGAATGAATATTCAACCGCGCATTTGCACAGTTCATCCGAGCAATGACGAATGTTTTTATCTGCGTTTGTTATTGGTTAATGTTCGTGGACCGACTTCATTTGAATATCTACGAACTGTCAATGGTGAGTTGTGTGCAACATATCGAGAAGCCTGTCAGTGTTTACATTTGTTCGAGGATGACATTCATTGCATAAAATTCAATCACTTCTTGCCATCATCATTTCAAGGTGTTTTCCATCGAAACCCACTTCATTTGTGGAACAAATACAAAGACAATATGGCTGAAGACATTATGCATCGAGTGCGTACAACAACAGCGAATCCCGAACTTGAATTTAATGCGGAGATCCACAACGAGGCGTTGATTTCTACAGAGAATTTGTCCCTGATGATTTCCGGCAAGATGTTGCACGAATTAGGAATGCCAGCGCCGAATCGCCCCATGCACGATGCATTCAATCGTGAATTTGAACGAGAACGGCAATACGATCGAGATGCTTTGAGTCAATCAGTACGAACAACGATCCCACTTTTGAATGAGTAGCAGAAAACCGCGTACGACACATTGATGATAGCAGTCAACGACGGCTACGGAAGAATCTTCCTCCCCGTTGCACCTGGCGGAAGGTGCACATATAGTGTTGATACCGGACGGAATTGGGATACAGCCTGGTAAGTGCTCAGAAAATATTTTTTTCAGTGGATCTTGACTTATAAAAGATCACGCAGCCAGACAGACAGAGAAACATTTTCAATTTTATATTATGTAGAGATAACAATAATAATTTCGTAATTTTTGTCTACAACCCGGATTTTTTTTTCTTAAATTGAGTCGGGTCCCCGACGAAAGCGTTTGATGAGCATTAAAACAACCGTTCCGTAATATAATGCAGGAGGGTTAATGCCAAACAAAATGATAGAATTGAAGAAAATAGTAGCGGATAATTTCATGTAATAATACTTAACGAAACCAACATCGTACCTGAAAGAAGCATATACAAGGTGGCTGACATGAACTGTTACTAATTCAAATAGGTTAATTTTTTTTAATAGTCAATATTTTTTTATTGAATCCAAAGAAAAAATTGTTGGACATTTATTCAAATTCAAGGATTTAATTAATATTTTCGATATGGCCACCTTTGTCAGGAACAATTTCCTTAAGACGGTCAATAAATTTATCGCACGCTGTACGCTGTATGAATACGCTTCCATTCCCGGCGAAGCGCTAACATGAGCACGTCCATTGTTTGGTATTTTTTAGTGCCAACCTTGGCCTTCAAAATGCCCCAGACAAAAAAGTCTAATGGATTCGCATCAGGAGAATTCGATAGCCATTGTGTCGAGGATATGAAGTGCGGAAGGTTTTGTCGCAGCCATTCTTGATTTGCTCAGCCTTTGTGGGCCCTGTTGAAATGTCCGGAGTCCTGTTGGAATGTCCAAAGCCTTGTTGGAATGTCCACAGTCCTGTTGGAATGTCCAGGGTCGTTGGCCAAAATGTTTGCGTGCCCATGGCTGCAACACAGCTTCCAAGACAGTTTCACGATAAACTATCGCGTTTATCTTAACGCCACTGTCCAAAAATACGAGCGGAGACCGAACATCGGCAGTCATTGCGGCCCAAACCATTAAAAACGGTGGCGCTGTTGGTTGGTCGAAATTATCGTATGACCTCTCGGACAGGTAAACTCGATCATTTTGCTTGTTGACAAGTAGCTGAATTGGAAATGGTACTTCATCAAAGAGGATGTTTGGCAATTGGCTACTTGCGTGCAAGCGGATCAACTCCTTTGCTCTTTCCACTCTAACTTTTTTTGGTCAGGTGTGAGATCGTGCACTTTTTGGAACTTTAAGGCCTTTAGTCCGAGCTCATTTTTTAATATGTGTTGCATCAGTTCTCTGGATATGTTTAGCTCAGAAGCTATTTTTCTTCCGCTACGCCGACGATTTCCTTCAATTCTGGCCTTCACACTCCGAATCACTGTTGATGATATGTTGCTGTCTTTTTCGGACCACCTCCATAGCGTTTTGCTATACTGCCGGTTTCGTTGTAACGCGATATGGTGCGATACACAAACATTTTATTCACTTTCAAATGTTTTAGCTCAGGAACAATATCTGATTGTGATTTTCCGGCCAAAAAAGGGCAATAACACAATTACATTTGAATTCCATTGTCGATAGAACAAAAACTAAACACGCGATAAAAAAAACCTTACACACGCTTGTCAACAATGAAATGAATTAACAATTGTCAAATTTTCGTAGTTTGGCAGACACAACGACGTGAAGTTGATAACGGTTCATGTCAGCCACCCTCTACATTAACTTCCACTTTTCAATAAATACAACCTCTTCAAGAGCCGAATAATAGCCAGCGGAATTGTGACATATGTAAAGGACGAAATTTTATGCAAGTTTAAGGTAAAGAACGAAATAGACAACAATAACGAGTGAGGCATCTGGAAGAACAACCAACACATAAAAATATATGGCGTGTGTAATTGAAGATCTTAATGCTGCGTCCCAGATATCAATCCACAAACAAATCAGGTACTGTTGTCAAATATTTTTTTGATTCAAACGGCTATGGTTTACATTAACAACGATACAAGATCATGCACCACAACGGAAACACGACCATGTCCTGGCCATTGTTGCAACACCAGATCCAAAGAGTGGTCATAGAACAGTAATACAAAAAACAAATATAACCCAGAGAGTGTAGTCTTCCATACCGTTATTTTAACCATATCTTTATTTTCCTTTCTCGTTAATTCGTGAAAAAAAAACGCTCTCTATTCCATGTCTGCTATATGATGCGTAGATCATTTCGTGTAAAAACTGTCAAAAACGGCCAAATGTGGGAGTGTATTATGGGGGTTGGGGTATCAAAAATCTTTAAATCGTGTTTGTTAGCCCTCCTAAACATATTTCGATGAAAATTTGACACGTCTGACTGATGTTAGTATTTCCACTTGAAATCGATCGAAATCTAATAAATTGGGAGTGAGATGGGGAGGGATTTTGATGAAATTTGAGTTCGCAGTTATGACAGATATGTATGTAGATCGCCTATTTGAAAACCATTGATTCATTCAATAATTTTAACCCCGTATTCAAATATTTTTCAAGAACTGTTTACCTCCACGTAAATTTGTACGCCCCCATTTTTTTTCAAAATTTTCGCAATAATAGTTACGGAGATAGAGGGGTAAAAATCGCCAATGCCCTAGTTTTTGAGTTTTTTTATTCGAGAAAATTTATAAAAAAAAAAATATTTTTTAATATTTTTGGACTCCTTGAAAGTATGTATAAGCAACATCAGATACGAGAGCTTAAATAAAATATGTACATCCAACAAAATCTCAAACAAAAAAATAGAAAAATCTCATCTAAAACATAAAACAAAGAAATACACCACGATAAACCTACAAAATACTAGATTATTACACTAAATTATTTCCATCACACATATAATTAGTTGTGTGTTGGTAAAAATCACGTAACTTTTCAATAAGAAGAACCAAATCGAACAACAAGCGGCGGCTGCAGGGAAAAATGGGAAAACGGCACATTAACCACGCCAATCGGACACTTTTTTCGCAAGTTATCTGTTATTCGGGAATCACCAAGAAGATACACAGATTTTGTTTCGCTACAATAATAGCACTACAACTGTCATATACTGGCACCTCACTCACTTTATTTTGTGTGCTATGGTATCGGTGCAATATTAGTATATTTAAATAAAAGTTCAAGTCAAGAGCAACATTTGAGCAAATGCAGACCTTTCTAGGATGTTCAGTTAACTGACAATAAGCATTTAAAAATTCTACAATATGACGGAAGTATTTTGAGAAATGGCGGCAAACTAGTAACCGGATTTTTTGGGATTTTCTTAATTAGCATCTTGAACGAGTCCCGCATCATTTTCAAGATGTCTCATTTTGTTATTCCAAATGTCTAGGTCAAAACCTAATTTGACTTGGCAATTGGTGGATGTTGTAAAATACTTTCCTACCACCTAAAATTAACCTTTCCTACGTACCGTAGTACATTAGTTTCAGAGATATGGAGATGATAGAGTCAGTCAGTCAGTGAATTATATTAATTAGGATAGTGCATGTTAAATATTTACTTACAGGTATCATTCCAAATTCCACTAAGTCCTTTGCTTCCACGTTATTAAGGCACTTATCACCAGTCCCTTGGGCATTATCTTTAGATGCAGATGCTTGTGCAGCTCTTCTTCCTTTACTGATTGTAGTCGGTGTACCAAAACCTATGTACTATTATAGGAAACATTGCAAATATGTGAATATTAGTTAAATCTTGAGGTTTGTTTTACAAACTTTCTCATTTATTCTTCTTGATATTAAACGTTCCAAACCGTTGTATGCCCCACTTGCTACAAAAAGTATGTTTGTCGTATCCACTTGAACAGTTTCCCCTCGTAATTTTCTTGGAGAATTTTTCTCAGGCACATTAACGACAGTTCCTTCCAACATTTTCAGCATACCTTGCTGGACGCCTTCTCCTCCAACATCCCGAAGCTGATGAATTCCGGGTACAGCGCCAATTTTATCTACTTCATCTAGAAATACAATTCCTGTTTGTGCTTTTTCAACACTTAAGAGGTGAAAACATTTATCAGAAATCATGATCATGTTTATAATTTAAAATATTTACTTGTAGTTAGCTTCCTGAAGGAGCTTAGATATTACACTTTCAATGTCTTCTCCTACATATCCTGCTTGAGTTAGGGAAGTGCAATCACAGATTGCGAAGGGAACATCAAGACATCGAGCTATAGTCTGCGCAATTAGTGTTTTACCAGAACCTGTTGGACCCAGCATTAAAATATTGCTTTTTTCTAGCTTAATATCATGTAAATCTTCCTTCAAGAGATCTGACCCGGTAACACTATGTTGTGTTGTGTTCCCACTAAGTACTGTGTGACTCATTTCAGATACATAAAGCAAATCTGATCTCCCTAATTGTTCTCCTGTTGGAGTATTATTTTCCAATTGCGGGTTATTATGATGAATTCGTTTGTAATGATTGTAGACCGCTACAGATAGTATCTTCTTAGCATATTCCTGTCCAATCACGTGTTTGTTTAAATAATCCATAATTGATTTTGGCGGTGGTGGTGGTTTTCTTTGATTTTTTATTGCTTCCTTAAATGTCTTTTTAGATTCTAATTCTGTCAATACCACAAAGAAGTGATTACACTTGGCACATTTAACAAATCTTGTGGAGCTTATAAATGTTTCTACATGAGTACAAGGTGTTCCACATTTTGGGCAAGATAAAACATTTTTGTTGTTTGGAGGTTCCTTATCACCAGTAGAACCACCAGATGTTGAAGAACTTTCTTTACTTCCTTGAATTGTCAAGTGGATGTGACGTGATACTTGTAATGTATCAACTTGTTCACTACTCAAAAATATTGGATAACAAAGTCCTGTAACAAAAAAAAAATATAAATTAAAAAAACTGAAATGCGATCAATTAGATTAAATACAAATGTACCAGCCGAATATTAGCACAATGAAGCTTGTGTTAATTAGAAAATCCGCCTTCAATTACACTTAAATAAATTAGCACTATCGGGATCTACAATAGTAGTATGCTCAAATCGAGCAGTACATACCTAGAGATATTGCCGTTGCAAATATATCGCAAACAAACTGGCTCATCATTTCCAAATCCAAATGGAGTGCTGTTCCCACTTGGGCTCGAACCTGCACAGGTCCGATCACAGGTAAACACACTATTCAACACTGTGGCTAACTCTTACACTCCTGGACAAAATGATGACACCCCACAAATTCTTAAGAAAAAAAAAAGCGTGTGTAACATTTGCCAAATCTGATTGAATCATTCGGTCTTTCTCTGTAAAAAAGTCATTGCCTGGCAATGGAATTTTTAAATTTGTATGTCGTCAGCGTATATAAGAATGTCACTACCATTTACGATTGAAGTCACATCATTGGCGGCTAGTGTAAGAGTGACTGCCTTGTGCAACGCAACGAAGTGACTGCCTTGTGCAACGCTCGATTTTGTTATGAAAGGTTTGCCTTGCATTCTATACATTCAACTTGATACGACATGCCTGCAAGATAAGACTGTATTCAACACGTGATGGTATCTGAGAATACCAAAATTATAAGAATCCTGTCTGAAAGCTGATCAAATGCTTTTGAAAAATTTGGTGAAGAATATTTTGCCGAATGATTGCTCCCATCCCTTAGCGCCGGTGATCAAAGCGTTCTCGATATTCATCGGCGCAATCCGAGGACAAATAAAAAAAAAACCCTTATTTACTTCAACTTCACTGCAAATATTGTAATATTTTTCTCTCTTTTATGTGTATCAACCGGAGAAACATCACTTTGTGAGTTGTAGTAAAATTTCTCAAATACAATTTTATTTTTATTCGACCTTTCGAGCGTCATCATTCCAATGAGGTTAATTGATCATTCGATCACGAGTCCTACTCACTCACGTTATTGATTGCGAATTCGGCCCCAGTATTACAAGATAGTTGGAACAGGATAGACAAGAGGCTTAAGAAACGCATCACAACATTGCTTTTTGAACAAGTGTGGAATTCCGTCCGAACCAGAAGTATGCTATGGAAGTGATTGGCTACTGCTTTTGTTTAATTTTAATGGGATGGAACTATACAAACAGTCAAACACGATTGAATAAAAAAGAGCTACTGGCCACTTCAATTTCAGTAGAATGCAGAACTTGAAAATTTGTTTATTAATTTTAACGCAGTGTGAAGAAGCACAGCATTGCATCGTCAAGGTCTACAGAAACTTGTACCATACCTACCTATAGCGAAACAACTCAGGGCATTATTATCACCAATAACTCGTTTCCCAATAAATTATACACCGTGTCGAGGTGAGCCATACAAGGATTCTTAACAAATTTCTAACTCATGCAGTTACTGAGATACTGATATTTTAGGACTCACTCACAAATCATTTAACCTATAGGGTACTTCCAATGAACGTAGAACCTTGAGAATTGGTACAGAGATAGTAAGGTAAAGTGGTGCATATTCGAAAAGTTTTTTTTTTTTTCAAAGTACTATTTAGCCAGGACAATTCGATTTGATGTAAATATCGATATAAAAATCACTTAACGAATTTGTTTTTTTTTTTTCTTTTTTTACTTTAAAAAAAAAAAAAACTGTTTTGCTCCTTTTTTTCTTTGATAGCGTCAACTCTCAATTAATTTGTTTTGTAGTTGCGAACCATTTCTGCGCTCAAAATGTAAAAAGTGACACTAGACTAAATATTAGAAATCAATAAAAATTAAAGCTATTTATCAGACCGACTAGCATTCAAACCGAACACATCGTTTTCAGCTGCCTGTGTGCGACCAAGTGCGCTCACTCTTAACCGGTTTAATTTCCCGTAAACCGATTTTATTCTTTTTCGATTTATTTTTCTTTTTGTTTCTAGTTCAAGGGCCCACGTGTTCTTTTTTTCTCTTGCGCGGAAGTATTTTTCTTCAACAAGAGGAATGGCCCCTACATCAAATAAGAACGGAAATCGATTTAAGGAGCTTAATCTTGACGTTCCTTTCGACAACCCAATCCCCCTACTGCTTATTTCACCTAAAAATTCCGAAAAACAACGATCATCCCTTAGTCCCTTTTTATTCAAAAAAAAAAAACAATTGATGGCATTAGTATAGAGTACGAACAGGTTTCTTTGCTTCGTGACGGAAACCTACGAATTTTAGTTAAATGGCAACGTTGCCGATATGTTTCTTAAAATCAACAACCTCGCCAATGTTTGCCCAGTGATTGTTAAACTGCATGCCCAACTAAACTCAACTAGAGGGATTATTAATGCTCCCTATCTGATCAATGTCCCAGAACCTGAAACTGTAGCTGAAATGAGGCTTCAGGTATATAAATAAATCTAAAACTGCAACTCTACCTAAAAGATCAAATCCATTTGTTTCGACTGAAAGTAAGGGATCTACTACCCCTACTATCCAATCAAAGACAAAACCAAACAACACAACATCAAATATTCCCTCTGATCCAAACAAGTTATTCGTAACACTTCAACATCTATACCTTCTTCACTACCACCACAATTGCCTGACCGGTCAATTCATACTATTAAGAAACCTAAACAACTCATAGACAGCATTATCTCGCAAAAACAACCTCCTTCAACACCAAACAACACAAACAATGAATGCAATGCTCTAACGCACTCACCTCTCTTTGCCGCAACCCTAATTCCGGCTCTGCACCTTTGGAACTGAACCACCCTGAATTATCACGGAGCCAGGGTGGTGTATGTATTCTATACATACACCACAAACTACTTTGATGAGCTTAGAAAGAAAATATAAATAAAAAAAAAAAAAAAAAAAAACCTAGTCACCTACTAACCTTCAAGCCGGCAACATCGTGTTATGCGTGAGTTCGTTCCGCCCGCTCATTTCGTTGGTACTTCTCCCGCTATTTTTACATAGCCACATCCGAGCACTATTTCTTTCTGTGAAACATAAGAGTGTGAAGTAAACCAGCACATTATGGCCGATGGGCCACGTGTTCTTTCGGGTAATCGTTTTAGCGGACTCGACACGGAGCCGCTAATCGAACCCAAACATAGAAAAAGAAAAAAACCTGCCCCCCTACAGTAGAATTCAATAACGCATACAATTCGACCCCAAGCAATCCCAAATTCATAGTCATTTCTTCAGCTAATAAAGAAATACCACTTTCATCTTTCAGTGTCTTTTTGCTCAAAAAAGCTATCGACAGAATAAGTACAGCCTATGACTACATAACGCAATTGCGTGATGGAAATCTTTTAATCCTGGTAAAATCGCCAAAAATAGCCGACATTTTTCTATCAAAAAAATCCCTGTCCAATCTCCCTATCGCCCTATCAATGTAGCCCTTCACACGAATCTGAACGCATCCAAAGGAACAGTATATGCACCCTTCCTCATCAACGTCCCAGAAAGTGAAATTGTTGAAGAAATGAGGTCTCAAGGCGTCACGGAAGTTTTCAAATTTAAAAAATCTATAGAAGGTATTCAACGCCCCACCGGTCTTGTACTATTTACATTTGACCTCTTCCGCCCCCCAAACACAGTTAGCATTGGTTGGTATAATTTCAAAGTTGAGGAATATTTCCCCAATGCGCTGCCGCAATTGTCAATTCCTTGGCCACACCAGCAAAAGATGCAATGGCAATGCATCGTGCGAAACGTGCAATTTGCCACCCCATTCTCCCAACAATTGCTCACGTGTATCATGTGCAGATTGCTTTGATGAACACCCCTCGTCCTCTAAAACATGCCCTCGCTATCTCCAAGCCAAAGAAACCTTGAGAATAAAAACTGTAAAAAAAAAACAGTATGGGCGAAGCAAAAAAAATTTACAAAGAACAGAACCCCATGTCCACTTCTACCTTTTCATACTCAGCATTTGCAAAAAATGCAACGCAAGTCCAACCAACGAAAAAAATACATGCTGTAAGTGACAGTGCAACACCCCCTCCACTTCCAATAAATACTAAACTTTACTAAACTTCCCACAAAATAAAAACCAAACTGCACATAATTTTTCAGAAGCCAACAGCACAACTCCAAATTCACCCAATGCAGTACCCCCAACAACATCAAGCCCACATAAGCACACTACCACCCATCCGATCAACGAGCGTACAAATACAAAACCAACTTCCAGCACTCGCACTGTCACCATAAAGCAACCACTAAATCACAAGTCGAACGCACAACACAACATAAACAACTCAAAATCATCTCTCAGTCAAGCCACCACAACTCATTTACCGCTGCCCAACAGCCACACACAATCAGACAAATTATTGAAGTCACCACCTCAAAGTATTACCTCCCTCACAACTGCAAACCTCTCACCTTTATCAACCGTCACCCAATCTCTCATAAACTCCGATAAATACTACTTAAAATCATTCGAAATGGATGATGATAGCAACTAACCACAATATTGGAAATCAAGACACTGACTCTGCCGTTCGAATGCTGAATCATTCGGATTCCTCACGGAACCCTTACGATTCAGCCTTGGAGCGGCAGAGTCACCCATCTCACTCCTCTATTTCTACCACCCCTGATTTCGCGCAATATACCACAGGTTGTACTGCACCGAAGTCTCATATTCTCGATAAACAACTTCCCAAGGTTCCCCAGCCGACGCTGGCACATACAGGCCCTTGCACTAGTCGGTACGACCCAGCGACTGGTTGGCGGGATCGGAGCAGTCCCACCACCAATTCACCTAACCACGACTTTTCACAATATACGCCCGATTATATTGTACAAAAGTCCAAAACTTCTAATAAAATAGTTCTTTCAGTTCTTCAGTGGAACCTTAAAGGATACTTTAATAATTAGCATGAACTTCAAACCCTAATGTACGAAAAATCTCCCCTAATAAAATCCCTTCAAGAAACTCATCTGCCACACACCACCACCTCCCTCCCCGTCAAGAGGTACCACACATATTTTCACAACATTGACACCAATGACGGGGCGAAACAAGGTACCGGCTTGCTGGTGCACAAATCAATATCACACAAATTGCGCCAAGTTAATGGCTCTTTCCCGTTTTCATTTGTTGCTGTGGAAATCACAATGAATATAAAACTTATAATTGTATCCATCTACATACATCCTGAGCAAAGTTTTACCTCCGACGACTTGCATAATATGGTGAGTTCCTTTGATGCCCCCATTCTCCTTACGAGGGATTTCAACTCCTGGAGCCCACTATGGGGATCCCATTCTATTAATAGAAGAGGGAAAATTATAGAGGATTTTTTACTAACCTCCAACCTAATTATTTTGAATAACGGCCAGCCAACACACTTTTCGACTCATAAAACCTTGACCCATATTGATCTAACTCTCTTATCCCCTCAATTCGTGCCTAAACCAACATGGTCAGTTCTCCCCGACCTGCATGGGAGTGACCATTTTCCAATCTTTACCTCAATTACCCTTGGTATCTTTAGCATAAATATAAAACTACCACCCAAATATATAACGGATAGATCAGACTGGAACTTGTTCCAAACTCACGTAAGTGGCTTTTTAGCGGAAAGAACATCTTCCAACAATGTCAACAAGGAAGCTGCAACAATTCAACGAGCCATTCATTTTGGAGCCAACTTTGCCATCCCTAAAACAGGGAGTTCGCCAAGGCAAAGATTAGTTCCTTGGTGGAATAAAAATCTGCATATTCTACGTGCGACCAAGCAAAAATGTTGGAAACAATTTAAAAAAAACACCCTGACGATAGCAACCTGATAGCCTATCGTAAAGCAAATGCTATTTTCCGTAAGACTGCGAAAGCTGCAAAAAAAAAAAGAGTGCTTTAAACAATTTACGGCAAATAATAACCCTCAATCATCCTCTAAAAAACTCTGGTCGGATGTAAAAGCACTAACAGGTGATTTCTGCTGGCTTTATATAATGACATTTTTACACAAGGTATAATTCCGCAAAGCTGGAAAACGTCTTCGATCCTCCCAATACCCAAGCCCAACAAAAACATCTTGAATGTAAGCGGGTACCGTCCTATTTCTCTTCTTCCATGTGCAAGCAAAATACTGGAGAAAATAGTGGCAAAACGACTTAGCTGGTTCTTGGAGTATAATAACCTTATTGATAATAGTCAAACAGGATTCCGGGCAGGTCGGTCAACGCTAGATGCATTATTATACATTGACCACTATATATCCACAGCTCTGTCAAGCAAAAATCACGTTTCCCTCCTGTCCATCGACTTTGAAAAAGCTTTTGATAGAATTGGAGCACATATTATACTTAATAAATTAGTTGAATGGAATATCGGCCCAAAAATGTTCAACTTTATAAAAGCCTTTATGACCTTTAGAAAATTCCGGGTAAGATATAGTGGGTGCCACTATATCTACCCTTTGCATAATGGTGTCCCCCAAGGGTCCCCTCTTTCCGTGGTACTCTTTATCATTGCATTTAACGACGTAAGCAAAATTCTCTTAAACCACAAAAGCATAAGCCATTCTCTCTACGCCGATGATCTTATTACATTCTCCAAATGTAAAGACCTTAACTCAGTAGACAGAATTTTTTCCTCGCTTATAGCGGACATAAATACCTGGGGCAAATCTTCAGGTGCGAAAATTTCGTTTCGAAAATGCAAAATATTACAAATATGTAGAAAAACTAGTTGCACAAAGAATATTGTTGTTAATGTACATAATAGTAGTATAAAAAACGTTGATAATTTATCTATTCTTGGTATTACCTTTGATAAACGATTTACTTTTAGGGATCATTATGCCAATTTAAAACAAAAATTATCTACCAGGGTCAATATTATCAAATATTTAAGCTCTAAGAATAGTTTCTGTCATGTCAATAGTTTAGTTACAATAACCCGTTCAATCATCCTACCTAAAATAGACTACGGACTTAGCATCTATGGAAAGTGTTCCAGATCATCCCTCAGCCTAATTCAACCACTCTACCACGCTACAATAAGATCCAGTCTAAAAGCTCTTAGATCAACACCAATCAAAAACATAATTGCTGAATCTGGCCTACCTGGAATCCATCACAGAGTTGAAGTCCTCACTGCAATGGCAATATTGAATATTACCGCAACGCAAAATCTTACGATCTTTAAGACCGCCACAAACTTCCACACAACACTTCGGTCACCTAAACTACTGTCAACTATCCAAAAATCGGTGGCGTTAGGAAAAATTATTGGAATACCACTACCGAACCATCCTAGCAACCCGAAATCTTCGCCACCCTGGGAATTAAATACTGGAAATATAAACCTCACACTTAAAACGTTTAACAAAAGCTCAACTTCGGATGTTGTCTACAAGCAGATATTCCTAAAGTTTTTGGAAACATACAAATTCAACAATTGGAGGTTTATATTCACGGACGGATCGAAGACAGCTTTCGGAGTGTCATTTGCGGTCGTGGACGAGAATGGTAATACCCTATCCAAAGGCCTACTACCCGACTTTGCATCTGTTTTTTCTGCGGAAGCCACAGCTATTGCACAGGCGCTTGCAGCTCCAAGCAAACAAAAAATAGCAATTTGCACAGACAGTCTCTCTACCCTGACAGCGATTACTAACACCAAAAATAAAACACCGATTATTGTAACCATTCGGGACAAACTAATCAAGTACCAAGGAAACATAAAACTTCTATGGGTCGCTGGACACGCGGGAATAAAAGGGAACGAAGACGCAGACGCAGCAGCTAAGAATGCCATTAATGAACCTTTACTCACTCACTTTGTTTTTAACAAAAGAGATACAAAAAGACACATCCAAGCCTATGTACAAGTAAAACAAAAAGAGGAGTGGTCTGCATACACCCACTACTAAAAATCTTTAAACCCGGATGGGACAGCAGCATTTCACCCCCAAAACATATCAAATAATATGCGAAAAGTTTTTACTCGGCTTAGGTTGGGCCACACTCTGCTAACCCATGGACATCTTTTCACCAAAGACAACCGCCACAATGCCACCTCTGCAACTCCGCCCAAACACTAACCATACAACATCTCGTTTATGATTGTACCACCGTTCAAGCTAAATTAAATAGTCTATAGTTATGCCTAGCTTCTTCATTAGAATTAATCAATAAATTATAAATTATAAATTATTTGTAAATGTATAGCCGTAGGCCCTGGTAGCTAGCGCTATAAATCTGTACTATTAGCACATACTTTATTATTTGTTAATAAAGTTTAATAAAGTTTAATAATAATAAAATAATAAAAAAAAAAGCGTCCTTGTATTATTTCGCTTCAAGAGACCCACTGTTTATGTACAAATTAATTTTATTTACCGGGTTTTATTTAAAAAAATTAAACTTTATTCAATGAATTCAAACTTAGAACTAACTACAAAATCTTGTCTTAATTCTACCTAAACTCTACTCTGCCCGAAATGCCATGGGAACCAATGCGAAGTGTGTTTCCCGTTCTGCAATTGGATCCGGTGTCAAATTTCTATCTGGGTGCAATGTTATCTTATTTCTAGGTTGCGCGTGCATTCACGAAGAATTTACTGCTGACGTTGTTAACTCCTCCTCTCTTAAATCTGAATATCCACATTCAGCTTCTTTTTAAAAGAATTGTCCTTCGTAAATCCTTGGTAAACATACTTGATTTTTTAGGGGGATGAAAATCGGTAAAGGGAATGTTGGTGGATCTTTGATTGTTTCAGGTGCATTGGCGATGTGATCAGTGGTACTTCCTTCGTGCTTTATGGTTACTTTCGTATGCTTCTTTCTTATGATGATTACAAAGACCAGCAATATTAAGACAGTTGAGACTGACCCGTACGTGACTAGCTTGTGGATTTGTCCTTCAGCTTCTGGTTTCCGGATATGTCTTGTGTTGTTTATGTGGAGTTCGTTAATCATTTCCAATGATAAAAGCCGCTCTAATTCTATCTCGTGTGGTTGTGGTTCAATAATTGTTGGTAGGGCTTGTAGCGATGACCTCTCTTCGGATCCGTAGGTTTGGCCTTTGATGATGACGGTTGCATTGTGGAATTTGACAAGAAACGTTCCGTTAAGGATATGGGTGACTCCATCGATTGTTATGCTGTCGTCGAATTGGTTCAGGAGTATTGCACCGGGATCGATAGGTTGAATTGTTGGCACGTGCTGGTTGTTCACTATGGGGCATGATGAGTTTTGGCTTTTCAGCAAGTTCGGGATGCAGCTAGAGTTCGTTGGTTGATAAGAAATTAAAAGTTTTACATTAGTTCTTGATGTCATAATATTTTGCTTCGCATATAAGTACATGAGTTTCGATACTATTTCATAATTTTATTATTTCTTTTTAATGGTTTTACTAAGAGTTTTTTACATGTTTCTAATTCGGTGAGTGGAATATTGACAATATAATAAAGTAAGGTATTATTGGTAAAGATTTTAACATTTGCGAATTCTAATGCCTCTTCTATGATATTGTAAGGTACTCTTTCTTTATTAAGTGTGGTTATTGAAATGTTTACATCGTCCTTTGACAGAATCATAGAATTTAATATTCCGTTCTTTGCCCAATGGATGGCGTATTTAATATTAATAAGTTCTTCTTTTATTATCTTAATCTTATATTTAAAACTCATTACAAGTTCGTTAGATAAAATTTTACTATCCTTTAGTATTTTGTTAGTTATGAATGTAATATTATTAATTCTATCGTTATACAATTGGTTTATTACTATTTGGTTTTCATTATTTGAAATAACATCATTTATTTTATTCTTTATGGGCATAAAGTCTTCATGGTCAGGACTTTCAGCGATCCATTCCACGCTGTACCTATGAAGTCTAATGACCTTTTATTTCTATTAGGTTTTATGTAATTGAGCAAACTTCCAATTTGGCTTATTTCATATTGGATGAGAGGGAATATGATGTGGGAATTGGTTATTGTTGTATGAAGTGTGCTATTTGCCTGCTCTATAAATGTTTGGTATTGGTAAAAGTTGATCAAATGAATCAATTTAAAATTCCCATCTTGAATTTTCGCTATTCCGGAATTTATTGCGAGGATTTGAGAGTTTGAGTAGTCCAATATTTGCACTTCTGTGTGCACCAAGGGTATGTAGATTCTGAAATTGGAATGAATTAATTTTAATTCATGATGTTACTTTTATGAACTACCCTCCCTGAGGTGAGGACAGTTGAGTTCCTGTTTTCCCTAACAATTTCTGGCTTATACCTTACCGTGAGCTTAGAGCCTAGACGCTTATTATGTTTTACAAAAAGTTCTTCTCCTATCTCATAATCTTTAGGGGGTTTACGATTCTTATTATGAGTCCTGATGTCTTTGAACTGTTTTTCTCTTAGTCTGTCTATGTTTTTTTTCCGAGCCTCTTCAAATTGTTCAGGAGAAACTCGTTGACTACGGCCATAGAATACCTCCACCGGTTTTTTTCCAGTTGTCGAATGAATTGTGGAGTTGTATTCGTAAACTGATTTTTCAAGAAGTTCACTGAAAGGAGTTATCTTTTGCTCACTGTTAATGCAACGCATAATTTCGGCTAGAGGAGTGAAACCTTTCCACTTGGCCGTTTACCTCGCTTTTGTAAGGTGGAGTTATGAATACTGTTATGTTTAATTCTTCCATCATGGCTTTAAGAGATACTGAATTAAAAGCCTTCTCATTATCGACGACCACGAGTTCGGGTACACCAAAGAGAATATCTCTAAGTGGTTGTCGTAAGTCTTCTACCGATCTAGAAGCGATTATTTTAGCATGTGCTAATTTGGAGAATTTATCAATTGCGGTTAAAACGAGATGGGTTTGAGTGGAGAAAATGTCTATATGGAGTATATGGCCTGGATATGAAGGTAATGGTGTGGGGTTAATGTTAATATTGTTTGGATGCCTTTCGTACTTATTTTCTTTACATATTTTGCATCTCTTTAGTAAACTTTTTATTCTAGAACTCATTTTAGGGAAATAGTATTTCTGTAATATTTGGAGACGGTTCTCGTAAGTATTCTTGTGAGCTCTTAGGATGATCTCTTCCTGGTCTGTTTCGTTAGGAATGTCACTTACTTGAGTTTGGGTGTACCTTATTTTGTAATGTCGAAAATGAAGGGGATATATGGTTTGTATTAAGGCCATTACAGGTTCTTCAGTTTTGAGACCATTAATTACGTGGGGGTTTAAGTAGCGCTTAAAAATGTCTATGACCATTTCCTTAGTGTATCTTATTTCGTTGAAAGTGTGGCGGTGATAATTTGGGAAGGGTTGTTTTAGATGGTAACTAGATTCTTGTCCAATAATGAGAATGATCTGATTTTTGAAGACATTGACCGGGGCTTCGACGGATGGTATTAGATCGTGTGATGAACTATCATTACTGTGGATTGTCGAGGTCAAAGAATTTATATTAGTTTGTGGAAGCCTTGATAGACCATCAACCACTACGTTGGTTCTTCCAGGTTTATACTGGAGTTCGTGATTGAATTCCTCGAGTATGGCCTTCCAACGCTTCATTTTTGTGTTCGAATTCCTATTGCTTAGCGCGTAGGTTAGTGGTTGGTGATCGGTGAATATTTTCACTTTTTTCGATCCGTATAGGAAATTTCTTAATGAAGTGAGTGTCCATATTAGGGATCTGGACAAGAATGTAATTGGCCTGTCGTCCTGTACGAGCACAGCACCAATAGCGTAATTCGACGCATCAGTGGTCAGGTGAAATTCTTTGGAAAAGTCAGGATAAGCAAGCATGATTTCATTGGAAATCAAGGTGTTCCTGATTTTTTCGAACGATTTAAGAGCTACTTCATCCAAATGTATTGCTTTTGTTTTTGACTGGGTTTTGGAGATGCGACCCTCCTCCCCCCTTAAAAGGGATGTCAGGGGCTTAGGAATTTTGGCGTAGTCTCTTATACATCTGCGATAATACCCTGACATACCTAGGAACGATCTCTTAAGGTCTTTGGTGCAGAAAATTCGACTATCGCCTTTACTTTTTCGGGATTTGTTTTAATGCCATCTTTGGAGATGACGAAGCCTAAAAACTCGACTTGCTTTTGCAAGAAACTTGATTTTTCTAGTTGAACTTTCAATATTTGCGGCTTCTAAGGTTCTGAAGACAATCTCTAGATCTTTCTAATGATCTTCTTCGTTTTTGCTGAAGATAATGATGTCATCGATGTAAACGTAACATCTGACACCAATGTGTTCTCGCAGTATGTCATCAAGAGCGCGCTGAAAGATAGACGGTGCATTCATGATCCCGAATGGGAGGCGTGTGAACTCGAATTTACCATTGTTCACTGAAAATGCCGTCTTTTCTATATCTGATTCCTTGAGAGGGATTTGATGGAATCCGCTCTTTAAGTCTATAGTAGTGAACCACTGATTATTGCCTAAATTCGACAGTACCTCATTAATCTCCGGAATGGGATATCTATCGGGAATGGTTATAGGCCATGGGGTATGGGTAGGTCTTTGAATAGACCGGCTCACTGGATGTTGTTCGTATCTTCCCTTTGACTCTAGTAGTGTACGTTAGTTTCTCATCAGGGTCTGCAAACAAAGTGGGGCATTTTTCTATTATACGGAGAAGCCTATTAGTCTGATTCGTACTAAGATGGGACGAATTTATATCGATTGAATTTACTGATTGTGAATTTTGCTGTTTTAATGGTATTCTGAAATTATTATTGATTAGGAAATAATTGTCTTTTGTGAAGATGACTGCGTTAAGCTCCTTTAAGCTATCATTACCTAGTATGCCGTCGAATGTTTTCAGGCCTGGTAAGATGAAAAATTTTATATCGGGGATGTCTGGTCCGAACAGGCGTAAATTTACATGATGACTGACTTTTGAATTACCGCTGATGATGTTTGAACGTTTGAGATGGGGTTCCTAACATAGCGGGACTGAATATAATTTTTATTGGATCCAGTATCCACTAAAAATTTTAAAATTTTTCCGTTCTTCGCCGTGTATTCAAAAAAGGGCAGCGAAGAGCTTTTTAATCTAAAAAATTAATATCCTCTGGTTCAGAAAGATTCAATTTCTTCGTTATACTGAAGGTCTGCGTATTCATTCATGGAGTCAGCGTCGTCCTGTGGCGGATCATAGCTGTGTTGATACCATTCTGTTACATTCGGGGTTTCATTAGTGGGAGAATCATTCGCCGCATTTACATAGTAGAGGCGTTGGGCTTTTGTTGGATATTGAGGGGAATGAATCTGCTGAGAATTCTGTCGTTTCTGGGCATAGGACTGATGCTTCGGTCGATTCTGATAATTAACTTTGCGAGAGTAAATGGTTTCTGTGTCTATGGGCTCAGGCTTTGGCTGTGGTTTGGGTGGCAGATTCCTAGAATTGCCAAACTGATTTATTCGGTTCTGATTGTGTTGGTATTCCTGTCTTGGAGGATAAGAATAATTTTGTCTTGGAGGGTAAGAATAATTTTGCTTTGGAGGCAGTGGTGGTGGCTTGACGAATCTAATTGGTTATGGAATGTGGGCCGGTGCGGCTGATCTGCGCGGAGGTACTGGTGGAGCCAATGTATCAGCTCGCCTAACTGCTCCTTGGCTGTTCATGGCGTGTTGGGTTCTGTAGTTTACGTTGTCAAGCATAAGACACAGATGGAGCGCCTGAGGAAGGTCTGCTGTTTCTCGTATGCTCAGCAGCCGGGGTAGATCACCCTTTAGCCCTCTAATAAAGGTGTCTAGTGCTTATCTGCGTACCCTGTGATTTTGTTTCGGATTACGCTCAGAATTCCGTAGTATTTGGGTGAACCGCGAATGGGTTCGTATATATTTAGAATCCTATCTACGCTCTTTTTCCAAGATCCGAATTCACCAGACTGACCGGAGAATTCGCGTAAACTTTTAACGACGTCTGGGATTTTCTCCAGGTCGTTAAGATTTCCAGCTTGACTTACGTCAATGGTTTGATCATAACGATCGGAATCCTCTGAGGATGTCGCGAGACGGGCAAGGGCATTAGCGACTATCTCATTTATTAAGGCTGTTAGCTCGGTTTGAGTGATAACGTTGGAGTTTGGATTAGGATTTGGACTGGGTGCAGTATTTTAAGTTTAGGCAACGCCATCAAGGGCACTTGACCTTAGCACGTTGTTGGCTGGCATGATTTACGATAGTAGTTATGATTTAATTTTTTTAATACTTTACAATTCTAATTACTTTCTCAAATTTGTATAAAAAATAATGACTTACAAAAAAAATTTCAATAGTTTCATTGTTGGGTTACAGTGGTGAACTCCTCCAACCGTTGAGGGGCTGTATCCTTTTTGTCCGTCTGCGAATTTTCAGCTGCTGGCGGTGACTCGGGTATCCTTTCTCCAACTTCGATGGAAAGTTCTTTATAAAGTCAATGCGCGGCACTGTGCTTATTACGGCACTTCACTTTGCTTTGCTACGGCACGTCTATGCTTTTGCCACTGTTTAATAATCCGCGACACTGCGCTTATTACGGCACTTTAACCCTTTGCTTTTTCCAGCAAGTTGGTTTTTATCCGCGACACTGTGCTTATTACGGCACTTTAACTTTGCTTTTTACAGCAAGTATGTTCATTCGCGCTACTGCGGTGTTTCAATTTTTCGCGACACTGTGGAATTTGCTTTTTATAGCTAGTTGATTCGTTATTTTTTCAACGACGTTATTTTCCACAACACACATTAACTTTATAACCACTGTCCCTGCTCGGGCGCCAATTAATTTTATTTACCGGGTTTTATTAAAAAATTAAACTTTATTCAATGAATTCAAACTTAGAACTAACTACAAAATCTTTTCTTAATTCTACCTAAACTCTACTCTGCCCGAAATGCCATGGGAACCAATGCGAAGTGTGTTTCCCGTTCTGCAATTGGATCCGGTGTCAAATTTCTATCTGGGTGCAATGTTATCTTATTTCTAGGTAGCGCGTGCATTCACGAAGAATTTACTGCTGACGTTGCTGCGCGTGGATTTGCAAAGAATTTAATGTTGACGTTGTTATCTTACATAATTCCTCCCCTACTACTCCCACACTTTATATTCGATACTTGTTTTTGCAAACAGGCTATCGGCATAATGGTTAAGACAAATATTCCACATAATATTCCGATAAACTCAAACATCTTAGTTTTAGCAATGGAACTTCAACTAAATAGGAAAATAACTTACATGGGAATTTATGCCCCGCCATAGTTGTCAACATCAACGAACTGTATAACATCTTGGCTCAGGCCAAAACTACCATTACTTTTGGTAGAAACGTAAACGCGTGGATTGTTCTTTGGGGCTCGTCACCCACGAATAAAAAAGAGCGTATATTTGAAGATTTTATAACCAACTCCAACATCCTCATACTTAATGACTGCTCCCCCACATATCTCTCCACAGATAAAACATTTACTCGTACACATGTCGACAATACTTGTTGCTCTTCGGAGTTATATTCCAGAACACATCGGAAAATCATTGACAACCTCCACAAAAGTGATCACCTGCCTATTTCGACTACAGTCACTCTACGTTATACTAACAAGTCAAACAGCCAAGCGCCAAAGTTAAAAACAGACCAGGCGGACTGGGTAAAATACAGACTGTGCTATGAGAGTGATTAGTCGTTTAGGAGTGGATTGCAATATCATCTGCATTTTTCCAAATTCTTTGCGTATCGCTGCAAAGGAGTCTATTCCCCAATCATCTTCCAACCAGTTCAATCGTGTAGTTCCCTGGTGGAACAGGCAACTTAGTATTCTGACAGGCGATAAACCTAATCGAATATAATTTTTTATATGCGATTAGGTTTACATCGCTAGGGTTTTTCTATTACGCTATTTTTAGGACGCAGGCAAGAATCAGCAAAACTAGAAGCTTTGATCATTTTACAGCTACCATTAACCCAAACTCTACTGTTAGCGATATTTGGACCAAAATTAGGCACCTTGTCGGTCTCACCTGCACCCATTAGCAGATAAAATGCATCAACACAACTTTAGGCTCCCTCATCTGCTGAAATCAGTAACTCCTTTGCCCATACATGGGCAAATGACACAAACTTTCACAAGAACTTTGTATCTCACAAAAATCAAGCTCTAAATAACCAACACAATTTGTAACGAACAAGACCTGTGAACTTATAGAACACCAATCTCATTAGTAGAATTAAAAGCATGTCTAAGCAAATTGGTAGGTAAAACACCAGATAGGGATAGACTCTCCTATCCACTGTTTAAGAACTTATCTCTTCCAGCCAAAAATGCGCTTCTTATACAGCCTTGGTAATAAATGAAAGGCACCCTACGCAAATGTATCAAATGCCGTTGTATTTGAAAAATTCAATGCATATATATAAAAAAACAATTAGTGTGGACGAACATTTATTTTTTTATTATAATTTAATATTTATTATTATTATTCTTTATTCATCTACCGAGCTTAACTCTAACAGACTTTGGATTAAATGATATAATAATTCAAGATACATTAATATTTAACGGTATAATCTTTTAGGTCATATTAATATTCAATAGAGACAATTTAAATTCTGATCTATCATCACATAAATCTATTTCAGTACAAACAGAATTAAAAAGTTTTATACATTTAGTCATTGGTTCATTAAGATCATAATTGTAGAAATGTTTAGGACTCAATAAAAAATTTCTTGTTCGAAGAATTCTTTCTGGAGCATATAATTTAAAATTTTGAAGTACATCGGGACATATTTTACGATAAGAAAAGACATCGTGAATAAACAGTACACAGTTAACATTTCACATTTTTTCTAAGGTATCTAATCCTATTAAAGCACATCTTGTTGGATAAGAGGGCATTGTATCAAGGTTCCATTTCATTTGCCTTATAACAAATTTTGTAAAGGATTTTTGAACCCTTTCTAGTCGTATTATAGAATTTACATATATTGGACACCAAACTATAGAGCAATATTCAAGGAAAGGTCGTACTAGAGACATATAGATAGTCTTAAGGACATATGGGTTAGAAAATTCAGCACACGTTCGCTTAAGAAATCCAATCATTGAGTTTGCTTTGGCAACAACATAATCAATGCGAAACGAAAATGCAAGTTTCGTGTCAAAAATCACACCAAGGTCTTTAATTTCGGTTTTTTGAGAAAGGGTGGTCCCGGAAATTGTGTAGTCATTAATAACAGGCACTAATGTATGGTACACAGAAAGAGAATGACATTTATTTATGTTCAAGGTAAGCCGATTAAGTTCACACCAATTGACTATTGTGTTTAAATCATTTTGAAGACATTCACAATCATAAATATTTTTAACGCGCAAAAAGATCTTTAGGTCATCAGCATACATCAAGCAGTTAGCACGATTAAGCAATGAAGGAATCTCGTTAATATAAATATTAAAGAGCAAAGGCCCTAAGTGGCTACCTTGGAGGACATCAGATAAGACCTCAAAGAGTATAGATTGAGAACAAAAAATTTTTACTTACTGCTTTCTATTCAAAACCCGAAACCCACTTAAGCAGCATCGAATGAATGCCAAATGATCTTAATTTGTTTATAAGAATATTATGACGTACTGTGTCAAAAGCTTTCTTGAAATCTGTAAAAATTACATCAACTTGATATCCCGACTCAACAGAATCAAAAAGATATTTCGTAAACAGCGTCAAGTTGGTTAATGTGGATCTACCAGATACAAATCCATGTTGTTGCAATGATATTTGTTCCTTGATTGTGAAGTAAAATTTTTTTGTAACAATCGACTCGAACAGTTTCGGAATAGCTGAGAGCTTAGATCTTCCACGATAATTTTCAACTGTTTGTCGGGATCCGGCTTTGAATATGGGAGTTATAAATGATTATTTCCATTCATCTAAAAACGTACCAGAAGTTAAGGATAAGTTGAAAATGAATTTTAAAGGAAAAGACAAGGAAAAATTATAAGAACATCAAATGGAATACGATTAGAGCCAACACAAAGGATTCCTTGAAATTTGAGACTCAGTGTTCATTACATATTGTTTATACAAAAATTCATATTCGCGGCGCAATTGGCAAAAACGTTTTTTGTCCAAATCAGATTTTGACTTTTTAAATAATTTAAACGCTTTGTTTTTAGCATTCTTCAAATTAATTAGTCTTTGGTTGCGCCAAGGTAATTTGAATGATTGTCTTTTCCTCATGAGAGGCACGAACTGAGTAAATCCATAGTCTAATATACTCAAAAATGTATCATAAACTTCTTTAAGTTGTAGACCAGAAAGAATGCTCAACCAATCAACCGAGCCTAAATAATTGTTTAAGGCATTTTAATTCGCTTTTGAAAAACTATAACTCATTTCATAAATATTTGAATTTGATTCTATTGCAGAAAGAGTACTGTATTGTAAATCTAGACATAGAGCAATGTGATGAATAGAATTTCTCATTATAGGACATAAAACTTCTCTGACAGTCACCGACTGGCTTTCGTGCTGCACGCATCTCTTTCAATCGTCTGTCCTCCTTTGCGAATCTATCCACGTTTCTCTCAAAACTTGTTTTCAAAACACCTTCCTTCTCTTTCACTCCACTTAAGACTACGGTTCTCTCGTTCTCGCGAGTGTAGTGTTTTTCACCTAACCGCATGGCCCCAGGGCCAAAAATGAGACCTGGGAATCGGTTTGGCGAACTTTCCGAAGTTATCCTTTCCGAACCCCGGGCGAAGAAAAATAAATTCACGCTAGATCCCCTCGAAGAATTCCCAGAACTCCCCAATCGATCAACATTCAAAAACCCTAGATTTGTGTTAATTTCTCCACAAAGTGAAAACAAACCCCTTACATCTGTAAGTATTTTTGCATTAAGAAAAGCAATTGACGGAATTAGCACAGAATATGAGCAAATATCTCAGCTCAGAGATGGTAAAATTCTAATTTTAACCAAAAACCAAAAGGTGGCTGACAGATTTGTAGCCACGAAAAATCTATCTAATCTGTGCCCAGTTACAATCACGTTGCATAATCAATTAAATTCATCCAAAGGAATCGTCTATGCCCCTTGCCTAATAGACGTCTCAGAGGACGAAATCGTCTCCGAAATGAAAGCGCAAAAGGTAACCGAGGTATATAAATTTACCAAACAATACGAAGGGAAACAACGAGCCTCAGGCTTGATGCTTTTCACCTTCGACTCCTTCCAACCTCCTAATACAGTTGAAATAGGATGGTATAACGCCAAAGTAACTGAATACATCCCAAATCCCATGAGATGCCGTGTTTGCCAATTACTCGGGCATACTTCTAAAAGATGTACCAACAACCCTATTTGCCAAACGTGCAACCTACCGCCTCACACGAATTCTGACTGTTCGAGAACTATGTGTGCCAACTGCCTTGCTCCCCACCCCTCCTCATCAAAAGATTGCCCAAAGTTCGTTCAAATGAAGGAAATATTAAAAATCAAAACCAAAAAAAAGTGCAGTCTTGCCGAAGCTAAACGCATATATAAAGAACAAAATCCCTTGCAACCCAACACAAATCTTGATTTATACTCTGAAAGAGCTAAACAAACAAACGTAACACCCGCAAACCCCCCTCCCCCTAAGATGCCGGAAAACGTAGAACCAACAATAGATCAAACAATTAGTAACAAAAACAAAGAGGGAGCACCTTCTGTACCTCTCACATCACCATCAATACCCCCCTTATTAACAGCACAAACCACTCAAACGGCAAAGCCTACGAAAGTTCACTCTATATCAGAAGACAAAACTACCGTAAACAAAAATATTTCTTCACGCTCCCCTTTATCTGCATCTTCAACATCGTCAACTCGTTCAAATTTAACGGCTCAAAGAGAAGTCAATCGGAGCCCTGTTAACCAACACAAACACAAAAATCTCCTTGATTACAATCAATCCTCCTACAAACCAAACACTCAAAACCAAAAAATAAACACTTCAAATACAATAACAACCACATTAAGCAATACAAATGCAACTACTATCACTTCCCCTCTCACATCTATTGCAAATACACTAATCACAAACAACAGCTACTACATGCAAACATCAGACAATGACTCTGATACATAGTAAAAAACAAACACACCCACTAACTCGGTGTCTCCGTCGGCGACGTGTAGAGTTCTGGGGCTGCCTGCTCATGCGTGTGTTGTCATTATTCGACAACACCCCGGGTATCGCAGCACCTTGTGCCATGCTCGTCGCCGGTGGAGACACCGCAGTTAATACAGTTCCGGTCTTTACTCAATATATTAAAATATATTGTTTCAAAGACCCAATACATTAGAATGATGCTCCAGGTTTTACAATGGAACCTGAATGGCTATCTCAACAATCTCCACGAACTGCAACTCTTAATACGCCAAATAAACCCCTCAGTTATCTGCCTACAGGAAACACATATAAATAACACAAAACGACCCCCCTTCCCACCTAAGCAATACGCAGCAATCTTCCACAACTTACAATCCAATAATTCAGCGAAACAGGGTACGGGCCTACTGGTGCACAAATCCATTCCCCACAAATTCATCAGCATTAACTCCCACATCTCAGCAATAGCCGTAGAAATTCAAACCAAAATAACCCTTACAATAATATCTTTATATATTCCTCCCGACCAAAATTTTACCGCCAAAGATATCCACGATATTGTAAGCTCCTTTCATACCCCAATACTGTTGACTGGCGATTTTAACGCGTGGAGCCCACTATGGGGTTCCCTTTGTACCAATTCCCGGGGCAAAAAAATTGAAGAATTCCTAGCAAAATCCAATTTAATTGTTCTCAATGATGGCAGGCCCACACATTTCTCAACCCACAGAACATTTACCCATCTCGATATCTCTTTTATCTCTCCCCAACTATTCACGAAAACAACATGGGCAGTACTTCCTGATTTACATGGGAGCGACCATTTCCCAACCTTAACCACAATTACATCAGGGAGCTCCCCGCAAAATATTAAACTGCTCCAAAAATTTCAAACAGATAGAGCCAACTGGAATTGTTTCCAGTTAAACATTGCACATTTCTTAGAACAGAGGGAACAAACACCGAATATAAACAAAGAAGCAGCAACCATCCAAAAATCTTTGCGTTATGCAGCTAACTTAGCAATCCCCCAAACAAATAGCTCATTAAAAAAATATATGGTTCCATGGTGGAGCAATGAGATTCAACACCTGCGTCAATCCAAACAAGATTCTTGGAAGAAATTTAAAAAATATCCGAATGATTCGAATCTGATCTCCTACAGAAAAGCCAACGCTCTCTTCCGGAAAGCTGCCAAATTAGCCAAACAAGCGAGCTTCGAAAAATTCACCTCCAACATGAGCCCCAAAACTACAACAAAAAAACTGTGGGCAGATGTTAAATCACTTACAGGTAACTACATACCTCACTCGATCAACATCGTGAATACCAACTCGCAAGCAATATCTACTCCCCTTGAAATTTCGCAACACTTTGCCAAGACCTGGTCTGAATAATCTGCTGACACCAATTTCTCTTCTGACTTCCTCCAATTAAAATTGTCAGCAGAAAGACTCGACCCGTCAAACTGGAATACCGATTCTTCTACCAAATTCATTGAGTCCCCTATAAACGAACTTGAATTTCAAAATGCCCTCAAGAGATCTAAAGGAAAATCACCTGGGTACGATCGAATCTCTTACTTCATGATCAAAAACAGTCCAAGAATTCTGAAACATCGTCTATTAGGTCTGTACAACCAGGTTTTCTCACAAGGAATAATTCCCCAAACCCGGAAAACAGCGAGCATATTACCAATCCCAAAACCTAATAAGAATCATTCCGAAGTCAACGATTTTCGTCCCATTTCCCTACTCCCATGTTCAGGCAAAATCTTAGAAAGGATTATCTCCTTCAGACTACTTTGGTTCCTCGAGAAGAATAACCTTATTCACACCAATCAGATTGCTTTCAGACATGGACGCTGCACCATAGATGCTCTTTTGCACATTGATCAATACGTTGCATCCACTCTATCCATTAAAAACCATGTCTCAATTCTGTCAATAGACTTTGTTAAGGCTTTTAATAGAATTGGGATTCATATAATATTGAACAAACTAGCGCAGTGGAGGATAGGAGCACGAATGTTCAACTATATAAAATCTTTCTTAACAAACAGAAAATTCCGAGTCAAAATAAATAGCACTTACTCCTCAATCCAAAGCCTTCATAACGGTATACCACAGGGATCCCCCCTCTCGGTTATACTATTCATTGTTGCGTTCAGTGACCTGAGTGAGATCCTTAGCTCATACAAAACGATTGGTCATTCACTTTACGCAGATGATTTGATTCTGTTTTCAAAGTGTAAAGATCTTACGGAGTTATCGTTAAAATTTTCAAGTATCCTAACAGATCTTAACTCCTGGTGTAAGCTCTCAGGCTCCAAGATCTCCGTAGAGAAAAGTAATATTTTGCATATATGTAAAAAAACTAAATGCTCTAAATATATATCACTTATTTGTAACAATGTAGATATAAAACATGTTAATAATCTATGTATTCTTGGTGTCATCTTGGACAACAAATTTAATTTTAAGGAAGATTGTATTAGTCTAAGGAAAAAATTAGCTACCAGGGTTAATATTATTAGATATTTAAGTTCTAAAAATAGCTTTTGCCATGTTAACACCCTACTCAACATCATCAAATCCACCATCTTAGCTAAGATTGACTACGGATTGAGTATATATGGAAAGTGTGCAAACTCATCCTTGAAGTTCATTGAGCCGCTATACCACTCAGCTATAAGATCCAGCTTAAAGGCATTTCGATCGACGCCTATTAGAAATCTCCTCACAGAATCCGGCCTACCATCCATCCAGCACCGAGTTGACTACATCACTTCGATTGCCCTGTTAAAACTTAACATGGTACAAAAAACACAAGCCACTTACGATGCCAAAAAAATCACTTCCCAGAAAAAATTCCCCAAAACAGAATCCACAATTTACAAAACTATCAGCTTTGCCAAAAGTATTGGAATACCAATTACAACCTACCAAACTAAGTTGGCAACTGCTCCTCCGTGGGAACTAAGAAAAGAATCCATAAATACGGCTCTAAACATTTTACCCAAACTGATAACTCCTAGCGAATCATACAAACAAAGATTTATGGAATTGTCAGAAACCGAAAAAATGTTGAATTGGCACCTTGTTTACACTGATGGATCTAAATCTGAATTTGGGGCAGCATTTGCGGTAGTAGATGAAAATGGCCATATCTTATCCAAAGGGCTCCTAGCTCCCTCCTCTTCTGTATTTTCAGCTGAGGCGATCGCAATCCTCCAAGCTGCTAAACTAGTAAGCAATAGGAAAATCATTATCTGTACCGACAGCCTATCAGTTATTATGGCAATTAGGAATATCTACAATAAAACACCTATTATAGATTCCATCCGGAATAAATTAATAGTTAATAGGAGCAAATTAAAACTCTTATGGGTACCAGGCCATGTGGGAATAAAAGGTAATGTAGAGGCGGATAAGGCAGCCAAGGAGGCCGGTAGGGAACCCCTCATTACCTTCTGGACATACAACAACAATGATATTAAAAAGTGCATACAACGCTTCTGGCACAACAAGTTAATGTTAAACCGGCATGAGTACTCCCATCATTACAAGACGATAAACCCTGATGCCAAAACATTCATATATCCCACGGACTGTCCAAAAAGTATGATTAAGACCTTCATTCGACTTCGTCTAGGACACACAACGCTCACGCATAGTCACCTCTTCACTGGGGAAGACCCACCACACTGCCACCTTTGTACCTCCAATGAAAGACTTTCCATCAAACACCTAATATATGAGTGCAACACCATCCAAACTAAATCATCTCTCTTATTTCCAAACCGTACCTTAGCTGATCTACTTAGAATACCATCAGAACAGAACATCAGAAACATCTATAAACTACTTTCTATACTTAATATACAAAATAGCATATAAATAATTTGTAATCGTCCATAAAATTTTAAAAATTAGCTGAAAGCCCTGGTAGCTAGTGCTGTAATCTTTGTATTAATCTTATAATTCATTATAAGTTAATAAAGTTGTAATAATAATAATAATACTTCTCTGACAGTACAATTTAAGTTATTATCAATAAATATTAGATCAAGAATTCTATTTAATGAATTATGACAATAATTTTGTTTGAAATATATCAAAAGCAAACATGGAATCAATAAACATGAACTCACAATCCGTTTTCATATTATATGGAATTAAACATTTATCTTCATTTGAATACGATCATTTGATATCACCTAAATTAAAATCGCCCAAACCGATGAGATGTTGATGTTCAATCAGCTGATCAGCGATGAATTCGATGTTGGCTAGATGACATTCATACACATATAGTGGGCTTTTTGGGAGTATGTAGCTCGCAACGAAGAAAACTTGCTTTCGTCCAAAAAAACATTCAAGCAATTATTGAATTTGCAAGTTTTTATCGATTCTATCGAGCAGTGTAGTGCAGTAAGTGTAAACACAATTACAATTCACTGCGAATTCCCGTTGAGCAGTGCAAAAAACAAAAAAACATTTCTTTGTTCTTCTATTCCATTCATGATCGCAGTGGTTTCCGAAGGGTCGACCTGAATTACTGCGAGCAGTCAGTGGTCTCACGGTCCTTAAAAGAAAAGAAATCTAGTACTACGTAACAATGGGTGACATCGCACGTAGGGCGTGTTTCGATCCGCAATAATGAGAGCTGCTAAATTTGTCGAGGAAGATGAATTCAAGCAGGCAAATGAGGCTCTGCTGAAGACCAAGGTGATAGCCGACGAGAATACATTTGAGAAGCTGCTTCTAGAGCACATGCCGTTGGTGGAAAAAGCACCCAAATCAGAAGAATTGAAGGCACACACCTACCTTGCGGCGGTCGAAATAGTCTATCATACGACAATTGCAAAGATGCGGTCACACATCTCGGAGCTGGAGAAAAAGGTAGTTGCTAGTAATACAATGAACGCATTGGAATCGCAGAGTGGTGTCATACTGCGACAGACAGGAGCGCACTAGCAAAATAATTCTTTTTGAAAGTGATTACACCAAGTGGCGTGAATTCCAGGACCAATTTATCAATGAAGCCAACTATGCCGTAGCGTGGGCACAATTAAATGAGGTCTACGATAATACGCAAATCGATA
Source organism: Pocota personata (assembly GCA_963082735.1). NCBI lineage: Eukaryota > Metazoa > Arthropoda > Insecta > Diptera > Syrphidae > Pocota > Pocota personata. The sequence goes on along the minus strand of OY720429.1, from coordinate 100,380,807 downwards.
ATACTAAAGCCACCCAGAGTGTTGGCAAGGGATCTTCGAAACCACGTGATATTCAAGAATTGGTGAACGAGACCAACGCGTATTTGACCTCATTGAGTGCCTTTGGCCTGGATACTACTTCCTGGCATCCATTCGTCGTCAACATGCCCAGAGCAAGGCTAGACTCAGAAACTAACCATGAAGATGTCTGAAAGATTGCGACACTTGAAGAGTTTCTGAAATTCCTGGAGAAGCGAGCGAGTGCATTGGACTCAGCCTTTTTCGATTTGCAGGAGAGAGGCAGTGAGATATGCACAGAACCCGAGCATCGACCGAATAAGAACATCAAAGGTATACATGTTGGCAGCAGTGCAGCATCAACCCCGAAATGTCCATTGTGCAAATCGCAGCATCTATTATACCGTTGTGAAGACTTTTTGTCTCCACCCAGATAAGATTCGACAAGGTCAGATCCTGGAAGCTGTGCGCTAATTGGCTGGCCACACCTCACAAAACTGTCCTTCAGACGCATGTCGCAAGTGCAATAAAAAGCATAATAATATACTATGCCCAGAACAAAACACCCCAAAGACAAGTTTTGCTGCGGTAATGGCACCAAAGCCAGGACCATCAGGTTGTTTCAAGGAAGTGAAGAGCCAAGAGCATAGCAACCAACTGGTCAATTGATGCCCGAACCAACCTTTAACCTCTCAACTCTTCGCAGTGCAGCGAGGAGTTCGGTCGTGCAGAAGCTGAGGGTGCGTTATTAGCAACAGCACGTGTGAATGTTACTTGCGGAGCAGGGCGACCGTTGGTGGCAAGAGCGCTTCTTGACAGTGGGAACCAAATCAACTTTATAACGAAGCAATTTGTCCAAAGAATCGACATCAAAAAGCGCAAATTTTTGATGTCGAGTGACTGGGATTGGTTCAAAGGCCAACGTGCGGGCGTTAGGAGTCGTATGCCTCTACATTCGATCGCAAACTGAACCATCTTTTGCACTGCGCTGCATGATGTATACTATTCATAGAATTTCTTCATACCTACCCATCAAAGATTTGTTGCCCAGCCAAATTAAAGATACAAATGAGCTGAGTCTAGCTGACACTGGCTTCGACAACCCTTCCACCATTGACATCCTGTTGGGAGCAGAAGTTTGGGCAGCGATCATAAGGAGCAACATAATAAAATATGCTTCCGGATTGACGGCGCAGGATAGTCAAGAGCGATAGTGATTTATCGCTCAACGAGCAAGAGCTATAGTGATTTATCGCTCAACGATGTACAGTTTCGAGGCGGTAAACTACAAGACGATTTTCTGGCTATCATTACTGAAAAAATTCAATTTTTCAATAGTTTTTTTTTTTTTTTTATGCAATACAATTCATTATAACAAGTCAAAAGAAACTATATGTACATAGTTCAAAGAATTATTTTATACTCTAAATCCATTAATATAACGTACCTAAATAGATATCTATAAGTGTTTTTCATTTTGTATTGAATAATATTTAGATACATTCTATAGTTAAGGCAACTAGTGTCGAATGTATCGATTAAGTTAAATTTCTGTTAAAAATGATCTAAACTTTTTCATCCATGTAACTTTCTTAATTTTTGCCCTATATTATTTAAAGTTAAATATTGCTATCTCGCTTTTATCATTAATTATATTCTTGTGGAGACTTTGTGAATTTAATTGATTTGTCATCTACATAGAGTCAGTTGCTACTTAACTCTCAACGAGAATAAACGTGTTTCTGAATTTTAGAAATCGGTCTTTCTTTTAACGCCACCCGGTCTTTTAGTTTTGCCAGTCGAGTCATTCTTTTCTTTATAGTGACGAAACCCGGGAGGAAAGACGTCGAGCCTAAATTTTAGAAAATTATTGTAGTATAACGACTAGCAATTAGAATAACGACAGTGGTAGATGTTTTCGTTGCGCAAACCGTGGACATAATTCCAAAACATGTGGGGCGCGAAATGGATAACTTGCACAGAGTTCAGAGGAAAACACCTGACTTTTTTGTGTGACCCATTATACATTAATTGAAGGAATATGTCAGTGCCGAACGCCCAAAGTGCACTAAATTTATGTGCTTGTAATTCAACGCTGGGAAACTCAAACGTCTTTTTGAAGACAGCCCGGGACATCGCCGCAGCCCCGAAGCAAGAAAGAAAACTACTGATTCGCTTTATCATCGACGGCGGCAGTCAATACTCTTATATCCGCGAGGATTTGGCAAGCAAGCTTGATCTCACATCTGTGGGCGAAGTTAATGTTTCCCTAGTCCCATTTGGAAGTAAACGACAACTTCCATTCAAGAAATACCAGAAGGTGAAGATGTCCATCACTAGCCAGTTTGGCAACAAGAGTGTGGAAATTGAAGCGGTGTTTGTTCTTGAAATATGTATCGACGTATTAAATGCTCCTGATACCGCATGCTCGGAATTTCAAGGTCTGCGACTAGCTGACACTCGGCAAACCAGCATTGATCGGTTGGACGCTACAAGGAACCCCCTTTGTAAGAATATTGCCACAAACGAACATTCATTCTTTCCTTCTACTCGTAGGACTACCCTACATCTATCGGCTTTAAACGACGACATCATCACGTCATTTTGGTCTTTAGAAGCCATCGGGATTGCAAGTGAAGAATCAGAAAACGAACATCTCGCCGAAAATTTGATCGCCAAATGTATTTTATGAAAAGGCTCACGATATGAGGCTACTTTACCGTGGAAAAAATCCAAACATCGAAATGAAAACCAATAAGGGTCATACACTGAGACGGTTAAAATCATTGACTACGCGCTTATCGAGGAATCCCGACCAATTCTAAGAGTATGATGCGGCTATTTGACAGCTTATTTTCGACGGCATTGCTGAAAATGTTGCTCCAGACAGTAAAATCATGTCAAAACGAGTGTTTTACTTACCACATCGACCGGTGTACAAAGCACACAGCACAACTACTAAGATGCGTATTGTGTTTGACGCTTCCTTCCGCATAGAAGAGCATCCTTCGCTGAACGATCATTTACATGTGGGTGCTGTTTTGTTTTATATCATATATAAAACCCTTACAACTCTCTTTCAACTCTCACTCTCTCAAGCTGTTTTCCCTAAATTATGGAAGGACTCCTTTATTTTCCCTACCCACAAAAAAAGACAGTAAAAACGACATATCAAACTACCGACCCATAGCCAAACTTTCTTCTATACCTAAGCTTTTTGAAAGCATTGTCTATGACTCACTTTACTTTCACTGCAAATCTATCTTTTCTCCACAACAGCAAGGTTTCTTAAAGGGTAGGTCCACAACGACTAACCTAACCGAATTCGTTTCTAAAACACTGCAAACATTAGAGAAAGGTAAGGGAGTGGATGTCATTACGACCGACTACAACAAAGCGTTTGATAAAATATGTCACCTAACTATTTGCCTTAAACTTAAAGCTTTCGGGTTTCCCCCCTTTTCATCTCATGGTTGAGATCTTACCTAGCGAAGCGCCAGTACAGGGTTCTCTTTAGATTCTCAGTCTCTGACCCCATAAACGCCACTTCAGGTGTTCCTCAAGGCAGTCACCTTGGTCCACTGATTTTTGTCTTAACAATAAACGATGTTGATCACATCATAAAAGACTGATCTGTCTATTTACGCGGATGACATTAAAATCATTAAGATAATATCTACCCCCGCTTATTCTCTCTTACTTCAAAACGACCTTAATTCATTTTGCACATGATGCGACAAAAACTTCTTACGAGTAGAACTTAACGTCGGCAAATGTCAACCCATGACGTTCTCTCCTAAGCGACTTCCCCCACCCCTTAGAACCTATTACTTTCGCAACGAGCTTGTTCCCGCAGTTTTTGTGACAGTGAGCTAAACTTCCGTTCCCACATTGATCAAATTATTCACAAGGCCAATTCTTTTCTTGGTTTCATAAAACGCTGGTATAAAGAATTCTCGAACCCTTACGTTACAAAGTCTCTTTACACTACCTTTGTTAGACCCCTCCTTGAATATGCCAGCCAAGTTTGGTCACCATTTCAAGACACCCACTCCCTTAGAATCGAAGCCTTACTTGGTCTCCCATGGGACGACAACTATATCTTACCCCCCTACGAAAATTGGCTAAAATTAATTAACTTGCAGACCCTTATAAAACGTCGCGAGGTAGCTGAAATATTCTTCGTACACCAATTATTAACTGGCACGATCGATTCTCCCGCACTACTGGAAATCATTTCACTGCAGACTAACCCACGCAACCTTAGATCCGTACCGAACAGCACCCGAAAAATGCCCCGAAATAAATGAAACACGGAATAAACCGCTGTCCTTGACAACGGTCAAACGGAGATTAAGACATACTGGACTATTTGGACGATTTGATGTTCGAAAACCGCTGCTGCGACCACAAGGCAAGCAGAAAAGGTTAGAATGGGCTAAAAAAGTAAAGAGACTGGACGGGAGAAGATTTCAACAGAGTTTTACGGAGCGATGAATCCAAGTTCGAGGTATTTGGAAAAAAACGGAGAGTTTTAGTTCGACACAGCGCTGAACAAAAGATTCTACCAGACTTTGTGGTTCCTATCGTCAAGCATGAAGGCGGTTCTGTTATGGTCTGGCTCGAGTGATTGGAAAAATTAATAAGGAGGCATACAAAACAATATTGAAAGAAAACGCTGTGACCTCTGGGCTAAGATTAATTGGCGAAGGATTCGTATTTCAACAGGACAACGACCCTAAACACACGTCAAGACTTTGTCAAGACTACCTGGAGCAGAGGGAAGATGAAGAAATCTTACAAATCATGATATGGCCGCCGCAATAATTATAGAGCTGTTGTGGGAGGAACTGGATAGAAGGGTATGGGATCAATGCCCATCATCAGAATCTGCGTTGTGGAATATACTATTGGATTGCTGGAGCAATATACCACAGGCTTGTTCTTCTTAAGGTTCCTATCCGTTTCGTAAGTTGGAAATCATCGCTCTTAACGTTTGTTGGTTCGTTACTCCTCTTAGTAACTCCAGTGTTGAAAGACGAGTCATTCTCTCAAATTTACTATCCATGTTGTTCTTCGTCATCGTCTTGTCCCCCCTCCTTCCTTCTATCTTTCTTGCAAGATGATATGGAGTAGTTGGTGTTTACTGTTTCTGAGTATATGACTTAAGTATTCCAGTTTTCGCTTCTTGACCAGGAATATTAGTTCCTTTTTTCATCTTACTCGTCTTAGTACTTCTTCATTTCTTATTCTATCCATCCAAGAGATCCGTAGTATTCTTCTCTACATCCACAAAAAGCTTCTATTTTTCTTATATTTCTTCTCTTCCAAGTTTCTGCGCCGTATAATAGGATCGACCAGATATAGCATTTCACAAGTTTTGTTTTTATTTCCATATTAATTTCTCTGCTGCATAGACGTTTTTTTTTTTTCATTTTATAGAAGGCGGCTCTGGCTTGTTCTATTCGGCATTGAATTTGTGGATCGTCGTTCCTAAGTATTTGAAACTGAATACTCTCTCCATGTTCATATTATTTATTCTCAGTTCAACATTCTCTGTAATTGTTTTTGGAAATTACCATAAATTTCGTTTTTGCAGCAGCGAGATTCAGTTTATTCATCATAATATTCAGTTCACCAAAGTCATTTGTTATTATTACCGTATCATTCGCGTATCTTAGGGTATTTATTCTCACGCCATTAACCTTTACTCTTTGAAGATTTCTTCTGAGTACATGTTGAATAGAAGTGGAGATAGAATACAACCTTGTCTGACTGCTTTTTTAATGCCTATATCAACAGATTCTTCTTTTTCTATGTTTAGTTTTGCTTTATGATTCAAATAGAGGTTTTCGATAATTCTGCATTCCTTTATATGTGCTTTTATTCCTGAGGACTTCTATCATCTTTTTCTGCTGAACTTTGTCAAAGGCTCTTTCATAGTCCACGAAATATGCGTAAATCTTTCTGTTCATTTCTAAGCTTTGATGGATTACCATATTGAACGAAATTAATGTGCTTCACGAGTACCAAAGCCACTCCTGAATCCAAACTGTGAAGGACTTATGTATATCCTTTCTTCAAGTTTATTGAATATTTTTTTGTGTTGCCTATCCACAACTGTCCGAGCAACGTGGAAGATTAGCGACACTACCAATCTGTCCTGGATCAGATCCTTCTTATCAAAATAGAGGAACGTCTCTTGGGGAACAAAGCCGTTAAGGCACACTCTCTGGTGATACTCGGAATTGGGGTAATAAGCACCGGATATCAGGTTGTTCGTCGAGCTCATTACACTTGCAATGTGCTTCTAATCAGCTTAATAACGAAATTATCCACTCTTATTAGGTTAGCCCTGTTGTACAGGACCTCATTTGGATAGAATTTTATGTACTGGGACTCTGGTGTTGTGTATAAATGAAGGCAAGCCCTCTCAAACACCCGAATCTTTTCCAACAAGCTTGCTTCCACGTTGAACCACACGGGACATCCAAATACGAGCATGGGCCAAATGAGGGTCATGTAGCAGATTAATTTTACCCTTGCATCGAGTTGCTTGCTATAGAAAAGTCTTTTTGTAAGGCTAAAGCATCTTTGGCTCTGGCCAGAGAAGCATCTATATGTTTGTTAAAATATAGATATTGGTCTAACTAGAGCTCCAGGTATCTGACTACACTTCGACACGAAAGTGGCTGTCCCACGATTGAGAACTTTCGACAATTCTTTCTGGTATCCCTAGGGGCCCCAGACAATGGCGTCCTAAAAAGAATGGTTTCCAATTTCTGGAAGTTGACCTTCAACTTCAGTCATAGCAATATTTCTGAATCTTATCGAAGTCACGTTGCAACAGAAGTGCAATGACCTCGATTTTTGGTCCTGATCTATACGCAATCAAGTCGTTTGCGTACGCTATGGCATGGTGAAGTGATTATATGAGATCGCTAGTGTAAATATTGAAAATGATCGGAAAATGATCCCTAGGGAACCGCACCTTGTTGCAGACCGTTTTTAATTAGAAAAATTCCAGCAGAAGTCACATTGCCATTTGTGACAATGAACTGTCTACTGGTGAGCATGTTGTAAAGTATGTACAGAAGCGGTTTGCTTAAGCCCAGCCTGTTCAGCTTGTAAAGAAGTCCCTCTAACCATACGGTGTCGAAGGCCTTCTCCAAGTCAATCAGGCAGGCACCCGTGCATTGGTTCTTGCTTTTGTTCCATTGGATATCCGATACCAGTTTAGACGCGGCATGTATTGTATCATGCCCCGCCTTAAAACCGAATTGTTTACCCGGAATTATTTTGTTGTCCTCAGTACACTTAATCAGGGCTCTATTGATCACTTTCTCGAATACCTTGCTGAAGTTCGGAAGGAGACTTATCGACCGGAGATTTGCCGGATTAGAAGTATCCTTACCCCTTTTGGGAATGGGTTGTATTACTGCTGTTATCCAATGCTCCGGATACGTGCATTATTCAACAGAGTGGTGTAAATGTCCACCGCTTCTAGAGGGAGATGTCGAAGCACAATGTTCGACACTACGTCGATTCCTACAGATTTCTTCCTCCTCATTGAGTCGAAGATCACTTGGAGCTCCACCTTCGATATGTACGGGGGGGAGAACCCTTTCATCGGGGATGACATTATTTGCCATGATATCGTCATTGAACTCGGTAAAACCTATATTCTCGGATCGCCATATTCTATATCATTTCGAAGGTAGAAGTTGTGCACAAGGACGCGATTTTCCAGGTCGCGGTTCGGGCAAATGGTATCATTCACCTTGTACATTTCCTGGAAAGTCGCTCCTACAGCCTCTACCTTCTCCTGCGGATCTTCGATCACAAAGAAGTTGTCATCCTCTACTGCGTTACCTGGATCTATACCTGCTGTTATCAGTATTCGTCCATTGTTCGTTATTCGGGGGATCTTAAGACACGGAAGGTCGTTTTGATTATTCCTCCGAAATATTTTATTTATTTGCGGGAACATAATCGGGTTGTTGGCTTTTACATCTCGAATTTTGTTGCTAAAATGCAAATTTACAGAAAGTCTGTAGTTTTCTGATTAATTTCTGAAGGTTTTTAATCAACGACTTCAGCGTCCTAACTTCCGAGTTTTGTCTGTCAGTAAACTGCCTGTACAAGAGTTTTAGTCTCGACTTTTGTTTTGGTGCGTCAATTGTTGTGTGAATTTTTGCAGTAGACGTCTTGCGTGTTTTTCGTTAAAATGGATAGTCGCGATTGAATATTGCGCGGTGATGAAATTCTTCGTTTTGGATGGGTTAACCCCTAAGGAAATTCATCCAAAGTTGACAAAAGTTTACGGGGACTCTGCTCCTTCCATGTCAACCGTTAAAAAGTGGGCAGCTGAATTTAAACGTGGTCGCACGTCCCTCGAAGATGACCCACGTGAAGGACCGCCAAAAACCCCAACCATACCCGAAACCATCGAAAAAGTGCATGATATCGTGTTGGACGATAGGCGAGTGAAGGTGAATGAGATAGCTGAGGCTGTGTGTATATCGGAAGAGAGGGTGGAAACGTCTTGCACAAAAACTTAGGGAAGCGAAAGCTCTGCGCAAGATGGGTGCCGCATTTGCTGAATGCCAATCAAAAGCAAATGCGCAAACGATTTTCGCAGCAATCTTTGGACCGATTCAATAGGGATCCGACCGATTTTATGCGGCGATTTGTCACCATCGATGAGACATGGGTCCATGTCTGGATGCCAAAATTCGCGAGAAGAGTCTTGAAGAAGAAAAAAATCATTTTTCACCAGGACAATGCACCTGTACACAAGTGTGCGTTGGCGATGGGAAAACTGCTGGATTTGGGGTACGATTTGCTCAGCCATCCCCCCTATTCACCTGATTTGGCACCCTCAGACTTCCATCTGTTCCCAAACTTGAAGAAATTTGTTTCTGGGAAGCTCTTCGCATCCAATGCAGAAGTTGAGAGGGCCGTAGATGAATATTTTCACAGCCTTCCAGACTCTCACTTCCGAGAGGGAATACTGATGTTGGAGAAACGCTGGACCAAATGTGTTGAAGTCAAGGGAGATTATGTACAAAAATTAAATCATTTTTTAACTGAAAATCGCAGTCTTTCATTGTCAGGCCGATAACTTTTCACTTTGCCCTCGTTTTTTTTTTTTTTTTATAATTCGCGCGCGTCAAAAGGAATATGAGAAGCATATCGCGTATTGCGGGTGAAATTTTGAAGAGGAGGAATGCAGCTGGCTATTTCGCTGGAGCATTTTTTATAAAAAAAAAACGATAAAACAGGGAGAGACAGGAGACATTTCTCCGATGTTCTTGTGAATGAATGTAATTCCCTATGTCTCTATATCACCTATAAGTTTTAACCCGCGATTTTGTACCCTATCAAAAATGTGCGGAACAGTCTTGGGTGCACCAGAGCAGATATGGGCGTTATATTCCAGCTTAGGGCGGATGAATGCCTTATAAATTGAGGCCAGATCAGACGGGGTAAAATATTTCTTGCACCGCCTAGACAATTTGCAGCATTTTTCGCGACCTCGAATATGTGATCATTCCATCGAAGATGATTATTAATACACATGCCGAGAATGCCAAGACCTTCGGTTTCAATGATGCAAGTACCATCCATGGATAATGGTTGAGGGTTTTGGTTTCGCTTGAGAGACAGAAGACAGCATTGTGTTTTGGAAGCATTAAATTCCACTCTATTGGTTGAACCCCATTTAATTATGCTATCCAGGTCGGAAATTAATGTGTTTAACATACGTTGTCGTTCTCCTTCTACGGCCGAAGAGCAAGGACGTGAGTTAGGGAACGAATATGAAAAACTGAGGGTACTGTCATCAGCGAAGGATTGGATTGAATTAGAAGTTGCAGACAAGAGATCATTTATAAAAATGAGAAAGAGAGTCGGAGACAAAACAGAGCCTTGGGCAACACCAGCATTTATTTGGTGAATTGCAGACTTGAAGCCGTCCAAAACAACTTGTGTTGAACGCCCCGAAAGGTAATTTCTAATCCATTGAAGAAGAGACTCATCGATGTCATATGCACGCATTTTCAACAAAAGAGCCTGATGCCAAACTCTGTCAAATGCCTTTGAAATGTCAAGCGCAACCATCTTGGTTTCGCCGAAGTGATGGAGAGACTGGTTCCACTTCTCGGTGAGAAATGCCTTCAAATCACCAGTGGACCTGTTGCTACGAAAACCATACTGCCGGTCATTAAGGAGTTTTCGTGAATCGAGATATTTCATAAGCTGACGATTTATCAGCGTTTCCATGACCTTGGAAAGAAGGGACGTAAGTGCAATGGGTCGGTAATTGGACGGGGAAGAAGCTTCGACTCTGGATCAGCGGATTTGTGTATGTTAAGACCTTTGAGTACTCCTGCAACTGTACGAATGCGAAAGTGGACTTGTCCCATGGAAAATTGGACGCTCTCGAATACAGGTGGAGACAAAGCATTATCTGGTAGCGTGGAATTCGCTGCAAAGTGAGCAGCAAGCAGATTGGCTTTGTCTAAGGAGCTGACAGCTGGAATGTCATTGTAAATGAGCGAAGGAATGGCAGACGGGGCAGAATTTTTAATATTTTTGACGAATGTCGTATGTTGATACCAAGGTATCGTACTGTCCATAGTTCGTTTAATTGTCTCGTAAATTTGTTTTAGGTATGTACCCCAGTCAATCTACTCGTTTGGCAGATTCCTATTGGACGGTGGGTAGAGCGAGTTCGAGGAGAGTAGTCTTGTTAAAACTCTGGAGAAGCGAGTCCACTCCATTGTAGGAGTACATTTGGACAAATTCCTCCATCTCTGCAATTTCGTTGAGAATCGTTATTACGGCACTGAGTCCACAATGGTCACTGTCATACACAAATGTGAGCAAGCAGTTTATAGTAGTAAGCAATTGAATAGTAGGTTAACTCTAGAAATAGGTGTGTTATTTCCCTAATCTCTATGTTTTGCGTTTAGATCTCCGGCCATGAGGAAATAATTCTCATCCGACTCCAGCCTTAGGCATCGAAAAAGTGTGTCGAGCTCTGAAATAAATAAAGTAGATTGAGTAGCTTCAGGTGCATAGAGGGCGACCGAGTACATCCTCTTTCCACTATGAAGAGGAATGTACACGATACACGCTTTCAGCTCCTAGAAACATCGCACATCACATTATTACATTATTTTAAATTGCAGTTGTTTGCGTATGAAGATCGCAACACTTCCTCCTTGTATGGAGTTGGGTCGGTTTCTTCTAACAATATTATATTTGCTGTGGCCCAATTTGTGCTTCTGAGATAGCTTTGTTTCGCTAACCATAAGCACCATAAGGGTTTGGTCTTCTAGCAACTTAAACAATACGGCTCTTCGCTCGATCCTAATCAGTGAATTCACATTCACCGCAAGGATCTTCAAGGATTGCTCCTCCATGTTTGTACCTATTATGACTGGAGGGGCGTTAGTCTCGGCAGAAGTGCGTAGATCTGGTCCACCCGCTTCGCTTGCTCCTATTCCTGACGCTGAAGCTGACCCATCTGTCCTTGGATAGAAAACTGGTCCTGCTAATGGGAGCGCGGACCTCTCAATATCCATCACCGGATTATTATTTGTTATTAATGTTGTATTCACTGTTGTGTTTAATTATAAAAAACGAAGTCCAGGGTAAAATTTTCCCTGGATGGTTATTGAACCCAAGTCTCTGGGTTGACGGTTCACTACCACTCCCACTAGGCTAACTCGCCACTTGAAAGAACACTGTCTAATTTTCTACTTTAGTGCACTCTTTACGGTACACCACCACTACCTCTAGGCTAACTAGCCATTCGAAATTACACTGTGTAAAACACTGTGATTTTAAATGAAAGCTGAAACACTTGTGCACACAGTGAAATTCTGTGAACGACTGACAAGCGATGATGTTACCACTACACCATGGCCACCCATGGATAAATTAAGTATTTTGGTGTAATAGACATTAAACTATCGTTTAATAATCATGCAGATTTTATATGTGCGAAAATTTCAGTTTTTTGCGTTCTTTAACAGGAACACTTGATTACCCTCATCAATTTGTTTACACAATTCAAAGCAAAAGGTCCTTGTGTTGTTTTATTGCTACTTTTTGTTTAACGAAATTGTTTGTGTTTTTGCTGCATTCTAAATAAGATGGGTCGAGGTAAAACACTAACTAACTTAGAAATTATCAAAATTCTTACATTGAAGCAAGGAAATTATTATTATTATTATTATTATAAGTTTATTGACAACGAATTAAATTACATTGACAATAATTATATATTTAGCTTGAGCGGCTAGGGCCTTCAGCTAGTTGAACATAAAATTAGTTAAATAAGATTTTCTAAATTGAGTTCTGTCATCAGCCTATATACATTGTTAACATTTTCGTATGTGATTTCGGTTAAAAGATCGGATGAGTTTTTTTGAGCGATGGTTTTACAAGTTAAGTATATTTGTTTACATGAAATGAGATGACTTATGGTAAGCGTTTGGTTTTCGTTGCATAAGTGGCAGAGGGGGGCTGTTTCGTTAGTGATGAGATGTTTGTGGGTCATGTTGGTATGACCCATTCACAGTCTGATATATATTTTTATCTTTTTATGTAAAATATCTCCAGGGTAGTATGCTTTTTCAGCATTAGGGTTAAATTGTTTGTAAATGTGTTGATAGTTTGACCAGTTTGCTTTTCTCCTATATTTCCAAGTCTCCAGAAGATATTTTTTTATGGCTTTTTTGTTGTAGGCGAAGAATGTTGTCAGAGGTTCTTTTAAAGCCGATTTAGCAACAGCGTCAGCAATTTCGTTTCCCTTAATTCCGCTGTGCCCTGGGACCCAGCAGATTTTTAGTTTTCCATTTCTAGATAAGAGTTTGTCACGGATGGATTCAATTATTTCGCTTCCATTATTTATGTTTTTTTATAGCTGTTACAGAGGATAGGCTGTCTGTGAAAATAATAGTCTTTCTGTTTTTGGATGAGTTAATGGCAGTGAGGATGGCAAAGGCTTCTGCTGTAAATATGGAGGTGAAAGTTGAAAGAAGGCCTTTACAAATGACTGATAGGTCCTCTCCAATGACAGCGAATGATGTTCCGTTTGGCGTTTTTGAAGCATCGGTAAACATAAAGTTCCAGCCTTCTTCTTTGTGGTTTTCTGCAACGTCCAAAAACATGGCTTTGAAGACTTCGTTACTTGTTGATCTGATGGAATGTTTGCTGAGGCCGGTGTGTATGGAGTCTTTTACGAAATTCCAAGGCGGACAGGATATTGACTTAAAGTTTTGAAGGACAACTGGAATCTCAAGGTGTTTTGCGGATGTAAGAGCAGATACCAATGTCGATTGAAGTCTTGGGGTTTTTTTCCTTTTTAGAATTTTTTTGACGTCGTCGTGAATGGGTGACGTTATGGAGGAATTTAATTTTTGTATCGTACACGTAGTAATGTATTCGATTCTTTCTGTAATATGTGGCAATCCAGCGTCAGTTAGGAGGTTTCGAATTGGAGTTGTACGAAAGGCTCTCATAGCGCTCCTGATGGCTGCATGGTACGGTGTTGTGATGAGTTGAGTTGATGATTGTGAACATTTACCATATACTGCTAAACCATAGTCGATCTTAGATAAAATTACAGATTTTATTACGTTTATGATAGTATTAATGTTACAGTTGCTGTTCTTAGAGGAAAGGTATTTTATAAGATTAATTCTAGTGTTAAGGCTCTTTTTCAAGTTGATACAATGGTTTTTAAATGTAAATTTGGAATCGAAAATGACGCCAAGTATTTTAGCAAAGTTTACATTGATTATATTTGTGTTATTTAATTGTACTAATATGTTCTTATCGCAACTGTATTTTTTACATAAGTGTAGAATTTCACATTTTTTTATTGAAATGTTTGAGCCTGAGTATTGCCCCCATTCTGAAAGGTTTTGAAGGATATTGGTGAACGTGGTAGAGACGTTAAGTCTTTGCAACTGTAGTAAACTATAAGGTCGTCAGCATAGAGTGTATGACCTACTACGTTGTGATGGTCAACTATTGAGCTAATTTCATTAAATGCAATTATAAAAAGGACGACGGATAAGGGCGATCCTTGTGGAATGCCGTTTTTCAGTTTATGAATCGTCAAATAGTTACCGTTCGCCTTGATGCGAAAGAACCTGTTACATAAAAAGGATTTAATGTAATTCAAAATTTTGGGCCCAATTTTCCAGTTAATCAGTTGTTTCATAACTACATGTATGCCAATACGATCAAAGGATTTCTCGAAACCGATTAGAAGGATTGAGACGTGTTTTTTTTTTGCTGAGAGAGATGAGGTAATTATTTCGTCCAAATGGAGAAGAGCGTCGATGGTTCCACGTTCTTTTTTGAAAGCCACTTGGCGGGAACCAAGAAAGTGGTAAAAAAAAATTGGTCGAGATCCTTGGACGGTCGACAATTTTCTAAAAGATCCAGAAAATTATGGGAAAAACCACAGAATTTTGCCGAGCTCAGAGTTGAGTTCGGACGCAAACAAATTTAATTTGGATGGCCCCGATGGCCTTTCAATATAACTTTCATGATTTGAGGAAATCCGTGTTGTTCCTGTTAGGTCGTCATAATACTGTTGGTTCCATCATGGTATGGGCTGCAATTTCATTTCATGGCGCAATAGAGTTGTCTTAGAAGGTCGGCAGAACTCAGGGGATTACATAAAGCTTCTTGGAAGGCAGACAATCAATTTGAACAAAATATTCGAGGCCCAACGGTGACTTTTCCAGCAAAATAACGCAGCCATCCACACAGCAGCACGTGTAAAACAGTATGTTTTGGATTGGCCAACTTTATGTCCCGATCTAAATCTAATTGAAAAGGTTTGGTGATGGCTGTCGCGAAAATTTTACGCAGAAGGAAGACAATTCGAAAATAGAGGTCTTATTAAAGCCATTGAATAGCCTTTGAGAAAATTTCATTAAATTATTTAAAAAATTTATATCGATCCTTAGAAAATAGACTTTCTGAAGTTAATAACGGAGGACCTATAAAATATTAATAAAAAAAAATCATTAAAAACATTCGTTTTTTCTCTTATTTTTACAGATGAGGGTAATCAAGTGTCCCTGTTAAATTAGGCAAAAAACTGAGAATGGGGATTTCCCTTCATTAATTTTTTTTTAAGTTTGCTATCAGATAGAGAATGAGTGAAAATTAAAGTTTTAGAAATGGATCCGAACAAATATCACCGCTGCATTATGATTTAGGTCGAAAATTTAAATGAGGGTAATCAAATGACCGGTTGTTTATATAACTCGATAATATTACCTCTATTGTTGGCATATTTTGTATTTGTGTTAAGAAATGTAGATTTCAGATTATCTTTATATAGGCAAACTAGTTCTCAGAAAAATATTTTGTACAAAGGAACCCAAATGTTTAATAATTTTAATTGCACATTGTCTTCTTTAAGAAATTGTTGAAGAGTTTTTTCTTACTCTAATAATTAAATCAAAAAAAAAAAAAAACTTGTGCGGATATTCCAAACACTACAACACCAAAGAAGTACTGTGAGAAAATTTAATATCCAACGGCTACAATCGTTTTCACCGATCCAGTGTCCCTGAACCTCTCATGGAATCCAATGCCTCATGAAAACGTTAAGCGCAGATGAGCAATGGCATCACTGTCAAAAACCGTTTAAGCTTTTTTTTTCTATAAATCTTTTTTAATTTTTTTTTATATATTTTCTAAAACTTGGTATGCCATAGATTTCTTAGCGATCGGTTGTGTTTTTTATAAGCTCTTTTTGTGGCAAGTGCGACCGAGGTTTCAGCCGCGATGACAGCCAACTCGTACCATGTAGTGGATTTTGCAAAAAAAATTCGCACAGAAAATGTTGCGAGGGCCGAATCACGGAGTATGATGTCGAACTTTTAAAGAAGAATCGGAACCTAGGCTACTATTGCAATGAATGTATTGTGCTACCGAAGCAAATCTTAAAACAATTTGAAGCATTAATGGGAGTAAATCAATCAAAATACGAACTTTTGGTTGAACTTTTAAATAAAAAAATACGAATTTAATAACCGAAATTCAAAATACTGTTAAGAGTGAACTGTTAAAACTGAGTGATAAAGACAATAAACAAATTAAAGAGAGTGTTCAAAGTGTTACGGAAACAATAACGGAAATCAAAAATCAAATCTCGAAAAATATTACTGGAAGTGAAAGAGACATGCAACTAAAACAAAGTGTTGATCATATTTCAAAGTCTGTGAGTGCACTAACACAAGAAATAAAAAAGAACAACGGTTCGGAAAATCCGGTAAAAAATAAACATCACACACTGTATTCGGATGTAGTAAGAAAAATGAATCGTCTGTCCTTGTCTATCCCAAAAAGAAATAAGAGTCTAACGAAACGAGAAAACAAATAAAATTAAACATAGATCCTACTAGCGTAAATGTAAATAATGTGGTGAACAAAAATAGTGGCGGCGTTGCCATGTTGCCATCAAGTGTGGTGATAAAGATTCATCAGAAAAATTAAAAAATTAAATAGAGAGTAAATTAAAGGGTGATTATAATGTTATAGTGCCAACAATGTTTAAACCAAAAGTGTGTGTGATGAACCTGGAAAATTAAAAAACAAAATGAATTAAACAACTGTATATTAAATTAATGAGCTCGTTTACCAATAATAAAAAATGGAGAAATTTGAATGTAATTCTTGAAGTTGAAAGCAATTGTTTTAAAAAAATAATTGAATTAGAGTACTTAAAAGTAGGGTGGGTAAAATGTCCAGTTAGAGAATATTTGAATTTGCGAAGATGTTATAAATGCCACGGCTTCAACCATAAAGCAAGTGTTTGTAAAAATAAAATATCGTGTAGGAAATGTGGTGGTGAATATTCTATTAAAGATTGTACCAGTCATGAAATTAAGTGTCCAAATTGTGTAAGAATGAATGAGTCTTTAGGGATGAATGCTAGTTGTGACCATGAAGCGAATGATAAATGTTGTCCTGTGTTTCTACGTAAATTGAAGGTGTTGAAAGAACGGATTCAGTACTAGCAACCAAAGCAAGTGTCTTATCTGTGTGCTAATGTACAAGGACTTACAAACAACTTCAACGAAATTGAAGTATTAGTGAAGGACAACAGTTTTGAAATCCTTGCTTTTTATGAAACCCATTTAACAGTTGCCTTTTGCCTGCCGTCGTGTGCACACGCGTTTCAACTCCCAGTCTCCACCGTGGTGAAAAAAAAAAAAAAAAAAAAAAAAAAAAAAAAAAAAAAAAAAAAACCAAACAATTTGTCAATTCCATCTAACAAAAAAATAAAATCGATCGCGCGCGCCAAATCAAATCAGTGGAAGTGCAGTGGAAAATAAAAAAAATAAATTGATTAATTAAAAAAAAAAAAGCAAATAAACAATTCACCCCCACTCACCCGCTGTTGCGCTTCTTCGTTATCGCAATTGGAGCATGTGCTACATATGTATGTACATACTCCCAGTTGCGATGACTGAGAGAGTGTAATATTTGATGCATAGCGGACTGTGAATGTTTATCTGAATAGCGGACCTTAGCTGATTGTCGTTTGGGCATAGCACCTGCGACAGTTTGTTTTGGAAAACTATTCATTGGATCTTCACTTCACAGCTTCGCTTAGTTACGTCAGAGTTGTGTCTTTTTGTGTTTCTATGTTGTAGTGATGAGGGAATTTAGGGTTGATCTAACCAACATTCGTGGGCTTCGAATGAATTTCTTTGATGTGTACGCCCACGCCCATTCCCATAAACCAGCTGTTTTGGCACTAAGTGAAACACAGGTAGTTGAAGAATCTTCCGATTTGAAACTGCCTGGATATAACTTAGTGTCATTATTCTTTCCCCACCGTGGCCTCGCCATTTACGTCCGTAGTGATATTGCTTACCAAGTTCCACCACAGTATGGCCACTGTTCCAACCCGGAATTTAATTTCAAATGGCTAAAATTCACCGTCCGTAAGCAAATAATCCACTACTGCTTTATTTATAGAAGCCCTAGTGCGGGCAGCAACTCAACTTTTGACGAATTTGATGTGCTGTCCGATTCCATCACTCGAATTGTCTCCTTGTATCCTCATACTGAAATCGTCATTGCGGGCGATTTCAATATACACAATTCGGATTGGCTTCAACATTCTGGACAGACAACACCCGAAGGAAGGTATGTTGAACTTTTCGCTGAGGTAAACAATTTGACTCAGCTTGTAAATAAGCCTACACGTATACCGGACATTGAAAGTCATTCCGCCAACACTTTGGACTTGTTTCTTACTTCGCACCCTGATAAATACACTATTGATGTTTTAGCGCCTCTAGGTCGGTCTGACCATAATATCGTATCATCTAAATTCTCGTACTCCGACCACTCAGTTAAAGAAAAAACTCCTAAAAGAAAAGTATGGCAATACGAGAAAGCCAATTGGAGCGGCCTTAATAGCTTCTTTAAGAGTTTTAACTGGTCGCTATGCTTCCTCGATAGCGACGTGGATGCCGCTGCTGATATGATCACTAACACTATACTCTTAGGTATGAATGACTTTATTCCTAACAGAATAAAGAGCATTAAACCTAAGGCAAACTCGTGGTTTGACCAGAGTTGTAAAGAGGCTATCAGGTTGAAAGAAGTAAGTTTTCGGTCTTATAAAGCCAACAAATCTGAGGAAAACCGAAAGAAGTTTGAACAAGCCAGAAAAGACTGCAATGCCCATATTCGACGTGTAAAATTCTTACATGACCAAAAATCCTACAATGTCCCAAAGGTAGTACAAATTTTTGGTCATTCGTCAAAAATATTAAAAATTCTGCCTCATCTGCCATCCCCACGCTCATTTACAATGACATTCCAGCTGTCAGCTCCTTAGACAAAGCTAATCTGCTTGCTGCTCACTTTGCAGCGAACTCCACGCTGCTAGATAATGCTTCTTCACCACCTGTATTTGAGAGCGTCAAATTTTCAATGGGACAACTCTACTTTCGCACTCGTACAGTTGCAGGAGTATTCAAAGGTCTTAACATACACAAATCCGCTGGTCCAGATGGTATCCCCCCATAGTTCTGAAGAGGTGTTCTTCTACGCTGGCAAAACCTCTGCGTAAGCTTTTCTGTCCATCCTACTTTTCAGGGCTCTTTCCGAGTAGATGGAAAAGAGCATTTGTCCAGCCCGTTCCCAAAAAAGGCGAATCTTCCTCCCCGTCCAATTAATTACCGACCCATTGCACTTACGTCCCTTCTTTCCAAGGTCATGGAAACGCTGATAAATAGTCAGCTTATGAAATATCTCGATTCACGAAAACTCCTTAATGACCGGCAGTATGGTGTTCGTAGCAACAGGTCCACTGGTGATTTGATGGCATATCTCACCGAGAAGTGGAACCAATCTCTCCACCACTTCGGCGAAACCAAGATGGTTGCGCTTGATATTTCAAAGGCATTTAACAGAGTTTGGCATCAGGCTCTTTTGTCGAAAATGCGTGCATATGGCGTTGTTGAGTCTCTTCTTCAATGGATTAGAAATTACCTTTCGGGGCGTTCAATACAAGTTGTTTTGGACGGCTTCAAGTCTGCAATTCACCAAATAAATGCTGGTGTTCCCTAAGGGTCTGTTTTGCCTCCGACTCTCTTTCTTATTTTTATAAATGATCTCTTGTCTGCAACTTCTAATCCAATCCATTCCTTCGCTGATGACAGTACCCTCAGTTTTTCATATTCGTTCCCTAACTCACGTCCTTGCTCTTCGGCCGTAGAAGGGGAACGGCAACGAATGTTAAACACATTAAATTCCGACCTGGACAGCATAATTAAATGGGGTTCAACCAACAGAGTGGAATTTAATGCTTCCAAAACACAATGCTGTCTTCTGTCTCTCAAGCGAAACCAAAACCCTCAACCATTATCCATGGATGGTACTTGCATCACTGAATCCGAAAGACTTGCCATTCTCGGTATGTGTATTAATAATCATCTTCGATGGAATGATCACATATTCGAGGTCGCCAAAAATGCTGCAAAATGTCTAGGATTCCTTAAACGGTGCAAGAAATATTTTACCCCGTCTGATCTGGCCTCAATTTATAAGGCATTCATCCGCCCTAAGCTGGAATATAACACCCGTATCTGGTCTGGTGCACCCAAGACCGTTTTGCACATTCTTGATAGGGTACAAAATCGCGCGTTAAAACTTATAGGTGATAGACATTGTGAATTCCATTCATTCACTAGAACATCGGAGAAATGTCTCCTGTCTCTCCCTGTTTTATCGTTTTTTCCACAAAAAATGTTCCAGCGAAATAGCCAGTTGCATTTCTCCCCTTCAAAATTTCACCCGCAATACGCGACATGCTTCGAATGCACATCAGTTTACCCTAAAGCCAAACTTCGGTCGTACTGTCAAATATAGGGATTCATTTATAAGCCGAACAACACGAATGTGGAACGATCTACCAGGCTTTATATTCCCCCATCACTACAACCTTCAAACATTCAAAGCCAACGTGCATAGGTACCTCCTCTGTTCCTCTTCCCCCTTTCCCTGACGCCCGTGCCCTGAAACAATTAAAGGGTATTAATACTCCCTTTGGCGCGCGCAGATTATAAAAAAAAAAAAAATATAAGTGACAAAGAAATAAGTCTATTAGAGTACTCGGTGTTGCGGTGTGATATTACTAGTCGTCATACAGGTGGTGTGGTTCTATGTATCAAAAAAGGATTAGAGTATAGATTAATAAATCAAGTAGATATTGAGATGAAAATTTGGAGTTTGTGTGTTGAAATCTATTCAAATTCCTTTCGAGAAATGGTGGCAGTGTTCTACAGATCACCTAGTAGCTCTGAACGCGAATTCTGTACTCTTTTTTCTGAATGGATTGATATGGCTCTGCACACAAATCTTAATATAATAGTGTTTGGAGATTTTAATATTAATTTGCCATCTACTAATAATACGTATACAAAGGCAATCAATGAAATTCTAATAAAAAACAATTGTAAACAAATAATTAACAAACCAACCAGGATTTTAGAATCGACAAGATCTTTAGTTGATTTTGTAATAACACCTATTGAGAAAAATATTTGGGCAGATACAATCCCTGAACTAAAAATTAGTGATCACGAATCAATTGTAATAAAAGTAAATGTGGATGACAAACAAATTAACAATTGTGTTATCTGAAGTATTACAAAATAGTTTAATGTATTGTGTAAAAAAACAGACTATTCGTAAGAAAATCGCGCTTTGTGAGGACAAATGGTTCACCAATGAACTTAGAACTCTAAAATGCAAAAAAAATCAATATTTTCAAAAGGCGACTATATTTAATTTTGCATCAGACTGGGAAAGTTATAGAAGTATACGAAACATGTACAAAAATAAATTACATTTTGCTAAAAAGAACTATATATGTAACAAAATCGGATCATGTGAAACCCAAAAGTCTATGTGGAAAGCTATAAAGGACTTGGTGTTAAAGCAGAAAAATTAAGATATACCAAATGAATTGTAATAGTAACTGATACTAAATAAATAAAATACATACATACACAACATCAGATGGCGTACCAACTTTTTTTTCCAAAGATGTACTTTGCTTATTAACTGGTTTCTGAAAATTTACTATTTCTCGGCTCTGATTCGATCGATTTTATTCGAAATAAATATTTGAATCATATTTGACATAGAAGATTATGTAAATACATACATACACAATATCAGATGGCGTACCAACTTTTTTTTTCCAAAGATGTACTTTGCTTATTAACTGGTTTCTGAAAATTTACTATTTCTCGGCTCTGATTCGATCGATTTTATTCGAAATAAATATTTGAATCATATTTGACATAGAAGATTATGTATGTGTATGTATTTTATTTATTTAGTATCAGTTACTATTACAATTCATTTGGTATATCTTAATTTATATAACAATATTTAATTTTACTTTTAAGTTACTGTATTTCGTATATGTGATATTAACAAATTTTTAAATCTTCTTAAAACAGTTTCATTCTTTATTTCATTAGGTAGTTCGTTAAATAATTTTAATCCACGATATAAGAGCATATTCTGTGTTCTAGAAACCCTATACAACTGTAGTCTGAAATCGTAGTTGGATCTTAAGTTATATGGTTGAGCGTCCCTTGTATATATTAAATTTGTGGTCAAGTATTGTGGCACCATGTTGAATTTCATCTTAAATACAAATGTTAGTACATTGAAGATGATACGCTGCTTGATGTTTAGCCATTTCAAACAAGATAGCATCCATCTACTCGAGGTATAATAGCTACATCGAAGAATTGTTCTCATCGCTTTATTCTGCAGCACCTGCAGTTGATCTCGTGTTCATTATTCCCCATAAACAAAATAGTAGAGCATAACTCAAAGTGTGGTTTAATTATAGTATTATATATGTTAATTGCACAAATGGTTGTTATATTTTTTCTTATTCTTGCAAGAAAGGACACTTTTTTGGAAATTTTTTTAGTTATGTACATCATATGGCTATTAAAATTCATTTTACTGTCTAATATTACACCGAGGTACTTTATTTCAGGAACTTGTACAATCTCTTCACCATATATTTTTAAATTAATACATTCGTCACTATTTATAACCATACATTTAGTTTTGTTTACATTAATTTTTAGTTTGTTTTGTTGCAGCCATACACAAAGGTTTTTTAAGTCATTCTCAATATGCTCTTTAAGGTCATTTAAAGCTTTACCACTTACAAACATTAAGGCATCATCAGCGAACAGGGACATTTGACTGTTTCTTAACACTTTACAGATATCATTTATGTAAATTAAAAATAATAAGGGACCGATTATAGTTCCTTGCGGTACACCGAAACATGTATTTTTGGCACTAGACATTGCACAGTTTACACTAGTTTTTTGAGTACGATCAGACAAATAAGACTTAAACCACATAAGCTCGTTACCTTTGACACCATATTTTGACAGCTTTTGTATTAATATATCTCTATCAATTGTTTCAAATGCTCTCTGAAAATCTAAAAATAATGCTATAATTTTGTTACCACTGTGTCTTTGTTTTTTAAAGGTCATCACTAACCAATTTAGGGATGTTTCACAGGAGTGATCATGCCGAAAGCCCAATTGGTTGTCGATCAATAATTTATTATCACACACATATTTATAAAATTGTTGATGAGCACACTTTTCCACTATTTTCTCTAGAACAGGCATCATGTTAATGGGCCTAAATTTGTCACACATTTTTGTACCGGACTCCTTGATAGCATATAACCACCATAACTCAAATATCAGATTTGATCAAAATCGTTAGACCTGTTTTCGAGAACATTTTTCAAAAACGAACATTAGTAAAGTACCGTTAATTTTGGGGTTACGATAAAAATTCTGATTTCACCTCGAATTGTGATCCTACTGATCCTAGATATACATAAGATTTGAAGAAAATCATGCGTTCAGTCATTTAGGCTGCAGTCGACCATACATACAGACATACAAACAGAATTGAGAAACCTACTTTTGAGATTCTCGATTATACGATAGTAATGTCAAGTTTATTAAATGGTGGAGACTTTGAAAAAGGCAGGAGTCAAAGTAAATTGGATTAGTAAAGTGCTTATTAAAAAGTTGTATTATACAATTATTTTGAACTATTATTTTTGTTATTAATGTGACTCATTCGGTTAAACGGTTTTAGTTAAATGGAGAATAGGTCCTAAGAATTTCCTCCGATCTTTCTACAAAGAGTGCAAGGTTTTGTTGGGAAGTATGAAACGACCTTGTTCTCATATTCGTGCCAACTGAAATTAAGTCCATTCAAGTGACATCTTGCACGACAATTAGAATATACACAAAAGTAGCGTTGCCATCTGTCCGGATTTTCCCGAACATGTACTCTTTTGTCCTGTGCGGGGAACGTCCGGAATAGTTTTTCTAAATTGTCCTGGTTTGTCCGGACTTTTGCATTATTCATCAATTAAAGTACTTGTCTCTTATTTCTTATTTATACTCAAAAAATCCAACTGGAATTACTCCAGTCAAAGAAACAAATAGAATCAATAATTGAAAAAAGTAAATTCGATATGAACAGAGCTTTAAAACCGCCAAGTATCAAAATAATCCTAATAGTTGTCCCTTTCTCACCGTGATCTGTATTCTTCACACTTTCATCGTGCGCTCCTTGCCGAAAGAATTGTGTTGTCATTCATTTGACGCACTTTGAAACAAGCATATGTGAGGATTACAAACTGCGGTGAGTGAATTTGTAGTATGTTATGTTTTGAAATGTAAATATAATACGTTTAACTGCTCACAATGCCCAGGAGAAAACATACTTTTAATGATGAATTGAAAAAAAAGTTTACTTCCTTTTAAAAAAAGGGAAATACGACTGGGAGGTGAACTGCTCCATTTGCAATCGTACGCTCTCAATTGCAAATAAAGGCAAAAGTGCAGAACATTTCATGAATCAACAAGCAACAACATCGTCAACAGCGTTAGATTCTTTTGTTGTAGGCAGACCAGTGACGCATCAAAAACATTTAGAAGCAACAGAGGCAACAATAGCATACCAAACTATTTATCATCAGCAATCTTTCAATTCTCGTGATTGCGCAATGAAATTAAATCAAGAACTATACTTCGACGCGAATATCTGCATGCAGATGTCTTGTGCAAGGACCAATGCTACAGCATCACCAATGTCATAGCCTCATTTTCTGAATCAGTTATTGTGTGACTTAAAAACGATTTCTAACATTAGTGCTTAAACTTATGCAAGTAATCATTTAGCCTTAAAAATGTTCCCCGTTTTAATAAGGCATTATGATTTTAAAAATTGTAAAACTAAGTATAAAATTCTCGAACTTGTATTAGAACAAAATGATAAATCTGAAACAATAACCCAGCTTACAAAAAATATATTATCAAATTGTATTGGATTTTGCGCTGATAACTGCAACACCAACTTTGGTGGTCGACAAAGGAAGGGTTCTGTCAAAGCTTAAATCAATAGTGAAAGACAAAATTATTGGTGTAGGATGTCCACCACATGTTTTCAACAACGAGATCTTCCATGGATGTGATACTTGCCAGTTGACGTCGATGTAATCATTGTAAATATATACATATAACATAACTATTTCTCTATATATACGGTCAGATTGGAAAGACTTGCTGAATTCCTCGACAATGACTATAAAAAACAAACAAGCTCCCCAGTTATCTGGATGCCACCCTTGGAGTTTACTGAAACTTAATACCACCTAAGTTTCAAACCCACTACACCAATCTTCCCCCTCTCCTCTCTCTCTCTCAATTTCTACAAACGCTCGTGCCCTGAAATAATTTAATGGTATTCATATCCCATTTGGCGCGCGCAAATTATAAAAAAAAAAAAAAAAAAAAAATCACTTTTAGGCCATTCAAAAACTAGATGGCTTTATCTTTAAAGTCCTATTTTGAAGACGTTGAAAACCTACCGAATTACTAAAATTTTTCAATCGAGTGGGTCTTGCTATAACTTGAAAAATATGATTCTAAACACTTCAAAACTTCTTTGGTACTCGTATTTTTACCGGCATAAAGTTTTGTCAACTTAGAAAACCCGTTAACAACTAAAAATATATATTTTTTTAAGATTACGAAGTGATGAAGGCAAAGGACCATAGTGGTCGATGTGAAGAGTCTCAAAGGATTTGTCACCTTTGGGAATGCTATACAAAATCCCCTCCCACATCGTAAGCAACTACTTATGTAGTTTTTAATTTTGGTTTTCATGAAAGGAAACCAGTACGTTTTCTTAAAAAAATCGTAGCATTTGTCGACACCGACATGGTATAAAGCATCATGGTGAGTCTGTATCACATTCCTTTCCATTTGTGTTGGGACATAAAACAAAATTTTATTATTCATCTTACGGTAGATAAGACCATTTATCAGTTCGTAGCAATGATTTTCTCTGTCTTCCAACATCTTAACTAATTTTCTTATAACAGCATCCTTTTGTTGCCAAGCTGCAAGTGCGAATTCAAATGACTCAGGTTCGATTACAAAAATATTATGACACCTGCTGAGCGCATCCACATGGCCCATTCTCTTTCCATCCCTGTGTTCTATACTATACTCAAAATCTTGGAGCTCTAAGGTCCACCGTGAAATTCTGGGATTTAAGAGCTTTTTACTCAGAGTTAGTGTTAGTGACTTACAGTCAGTAATAATTTTAAACTTAATTCCAGCTAAATAAATCCTCAGTCGTCTGAGTGCGCACACTATCGCCAATGTCTCAAGCTCATAAGAGTGATATTTTGATTCCTGAGCTGTAGCTCGCTTAGAAAAGAAAAATATTGGGTGTAACAGTTTGTCTTCTTGACGTTGTAGTAAGACTGCTCCGAATCCCAAGCTGCTTGCATCGCAATGCAGCTGAGTTTTAGCGGTTGGGATATATGTGTTGAGTAGTGGTGCATCTAGAGGCATTTTCTTCAGCATTTCAAAAGTGGTTAATTCCTTTTCACCAAAAACAAATGCAATATCCTTCTTCAAAAGATCATATAAGGATTTTGAAATTATGGAAAAATCTTTAATAAACTTGCGAAAATATGAGCATAAGCCCAAGAAAGAATACAAATATTTAGAATTTATTGGTGTTGGAAACTCTCTAACTGCCCGTAACCCATCTGCATTAGGACCTATTCCGTCTGCTGATACTTCATATCCCAAGTAACTTATTTTTTCTAACATAAACGAGCACTTGTCTAAACGTAATTGCAATTATGCATGCCTACAATCTGCATAACCTCTTTTAAAATCTCAAAATGCTCCTGTTTTGTTTTTGACGCAATAAAATGATCATCAGTGTAGATTAAAAGTTTTCCAGATTTTATAAGATTTTTAAAAACTAGGGTTATATACCTTTGACATCTGCAGATGCATTTTTGAGCCCAAAAGGCATGCGCATAAATTCAAATTGACCTAGGGGTGTTACAAATGCGGTGTATTTTACTGATTCTAATGACATCTTTACGTGGTGAAATGCACATTTTAAATCGAGAAGAGAAAAATACCTTTTACTACGCAATGTGTTCAAATGATCCTCTATCAAAGGAAGTGGAAAATTATCTTTTAAGGTAATATTATTTAATTGTAGAAAATCAATACATACGCAATTCCCCTGACTTCTTCCGCACCAAAACAATTGGCGAAGCAAAGGGAGAATTACTCTCGCGAATTATTTTATTTGTAAGCAAATCATCTAAGATTTGATGTAATTCCTGCTTATGTGCGAAAGGCAGCCGTCTTGGAGCACAATTGAAAATCTTATTCGCATCCGTTAAAACAATTTTCATCGCATAATCTTCACCCTCAGTTAGCAGAACATGAATTTGATTCTTTCCATTTAAAGTATTATTGTTTGGAACACTCCTAGTTACTAAATTTGTTATTTTTTCTTTCTCTTCATAATTCAAATTCTCATTAATCTGTAAATTGTTATTATCCCGGTCACTACACGTATCAATATTCAGGATTTAATCTGTTTCAGTTTCAGCCTCAAATTCGTTACTACTTAATATTTATTTTTCTTCCACAAAATTAGTTTTATAATTTTCTAATGTTAACTTAATGTTGCTTTTTGGAAAAAAATCTCTTCCTAAAATTATCTCATTCTTCATTGTATCATTTTCAACTACATATATGCATAAATTGACATGCACACTTAATTCTACACAATACTTTACCAAACATAATTAATTTGCTGTTGTTGATACTACTGAAGTCTTGCGGCGAGGTTTCTATAGCTGTCATCAAATTTGCTGGAACATATTATGGGACTGTCAGTATCTATTATAGTCATCGCTCTCATCGTTGAACTAGCAGCTTGAAACTCGTTGTTTATGAACTCATATTCGAAGGTGCCACCAAAATCTTTGAGAAACGGCGGTTGTGTGTTGATTGCCTCATTTTTCTGGAGCATCAACACTGCTGTTGATTGTGGACAGTCCCTAATAAGATGCCCCGTTTTCCCACAACGAAGACAAGACCCTTTGTCCCTCCGCGGCTTAGGACAATTGGTGACGATGTGTCCTACCTCATTACAATTGAAACACTTGATGGTAGAGTTGCTCCGTGCATTTGGTGTTGATTTGGGAAGCACAGTAGACATGATGTGGCTCGTTGTCAGCTGAAGCTCTGGTCTCATCTTTTCATACTTTCTTAATGTAATTTTCAGCTCAGAGAGAGTGTTGGCTGTAAGTAAAGCACTTTTATTCCTCAAACTAACATGTTTAGAAACCTCGAAAGCCTTTATCCATCTCGTGACAGAAAAATTGTCATCACCTGAAAAATTTCGTAGGGATTCCTCTATATCTCTGAAACTTACACTCTCAGTTATTGTTGTTGTCTCCAATGGGCCATTTAGTTCAGCAAGTCTCCTCTGCAACTCACGAATCTCGTCCTTCCTCTTCACTACTTCTCGTAGGGTCTCCAACTACTGAGTCACCACTCTGTTTTCCTCCTCAAGCTCTGATGAACTTTCGCCAATATTTATTTCGTCCAGAACACCGGTAGGAAAGTATTTCTCAATTTCGGCATTAGCGAGTTGCTCGATTGCCTGCTCCAATCGAATTTTTAGCGCTGATTTTAATCAACTTGTACGCAAATTCATTTCGCCAAGTTTGTCCTTTAGCTGAGGTACAGTTGCCATCTGCAAATACCTCGTTGCGCGCTCTGCCATCTTATAATTCTCAATTACAATTTTTTATTTCACTAACTTTCAATTAAGTTTTGCGCACAATATGCAAACACTTAAAAACACACATAAAGTTCCACAAAATGATTAAAACTTGAATCGACTAGACATAAATTAAGACTCTTCTGTACAGTAATCCCACTTCTGATATACATAGTTGTAAGATGAGCAGAACAATTAAAAGATCAAGACAATGTTTCTTTTACCAACGCTTTATTACAAGTGTTCTGTCGTTCGATCGACGACTCTTATATACATAATTTGCATTGAAATAAATAATGCGATTGCATAAATTAGTGAATATGCAGGTGCACGGATCTAGGAGGCGGGATAATAGTTTCATTTTAATTAATTTGATTAGTCGCATAGTATGTCCCTTACAAATTATAACTTATAGCACAGATGATAAACTATTCATATGGGAAGAAGTGATATATGAAAACGAAATTCAC
This sequence comes from Pocota personata, assembly GCA_963082735.1. Classification (NCBI taxonomy): domain Eukaryota; kingdom Metazoa; phylum Arthropoda; class Insecta; order Diptera; family Syrphidae; genus Pocota; species Pocota personata. The sequence goes on along the minus strand of OY720429.1, from coordinate 100,351,579 downwards.
TAAAAAAAAAGGTTTTTAAAAAGCTTAAACTTCTTACAAAAGGGGAAAAATCAGAACACAGAACATTTGTTTTTTCTGCTCACTTTTTAGCCCATCGTGTCACTCACACATAAGGGTATGTTTACCTTCACGGCAAAAAATAAACAAAAAAAATATTTTGTGCGACTGCGGTCACGAAGTTCTGATGCCAACACGTTGGTAGGATGGATATGGATGGATATATCATATATATATATGTGCAAATGGTTGGGCTTATGTTGTGTGCTTGTTATTTTGTCTGTATGTATGTACCTTATTTTAAGCACTTGATTAAATAAATAAAAACTCTGTAAACTTTGTGGACACAAATTTGCTCTGAAAATTGGTATGAATATGAGTTTTGCATACTGCATTTTATATTTATGCACTTATAATAACTGATCACTGCTCTTGGCCTACTTAAGTGAAGGTGACTAATCTTCGAAATTATTATAAAAAAAACTAACTAACTTAACAAAATAATCATTAACTTAAATTAAGTTAGTATACATTCCTTGAATATATTTTCTTTTAAGTTAGATGCAAAAGGTAGTTTTCGAAAATATTCGGAAAATATTTGTACATGAAGACGGCATACTTGAAAATAATTTTCTGACGGCCATAAGAGAACCGTATTTTCTTTTGAATTTCCATATTCTTTTAATTTTATCAATACTTCCGTTAGATCGAAATTTTGTTTGTCCTTTGACATTTCTTCAGCACAATTTTCACAGATTTTGTTCATTTTTTTGTATTGTTTTAAAGATGCAATATCCGGCAAAGTATCTTGTAGCTAGGTCGTTGACCTGCGGTACCTTGACTGATATTGCGTCTTCATCTGGTGGATTAACTGTATTGTTCGTATTCATGTTATTTTCAAAACATTCCTCATTCTTAAGAATGTCGTGATTTTGTGATAGCTCTTGGGTAAGTATTATTTGTTCTTCTATATCACTCTGCAAATTAGCATTCCAATCCACCTGTAGATATTCCGAATCGTCTTCTTCGCAGTTGGAACATTTCGATTTGAATAAAAATTTTATCGATATAACTTTGGCTAGCAGGGAGTTAAATTCGGAAACATTTTGATTACTTTTATTAATATTCCGCGCTCTTATTTTACCAAATAAGTTCTCTAACGAATCTTGATTAAATTTATTTACATAAATGTAATATAAATCGCAGGTGACCTAGCCGTTCTGATAAGAGGTAAGCACCTGAACATCATAGGAGAGCTTATGCAAAACACCCTTCGAATCATAAAAGAATGGGCGGAGGAGAGTGGATTAGAAATAAATCCAAATAAAACGGAGACGGTTCTCTTTACAAAGAAAACCAAAACTAGTGACTTTCACATTCCACAACCCGGAGGAGTATCACTACAACTCCGCGACAGCGTCAAGTACCTGAGCATTATATTGGACAGGAAACTGACCTGGAGAAAGAACCTGGAAGAAAAAGTCACCAAAGCCAAGAGAGCATATTGGATATGCAGGAGGGCCATCGGGAAGTCATGGGGATTGAAACCGAAACAGGTCCACTGGATATACGAATGCGTAATAAAACCTATCATCTTCTACGGTGTAGTTGTATGGTGGCCAGTGATGAGCAAAAAGTATGCAAGAGACTTGTTAACTAAGGTGCAACGTATGGTCTGCCTGGGTATTACAGGAGCACAATCCTCAACACCAACCGCGGCCATGGAAGCGATACTAAACATTCTACCAGTGCACCTCGAAGCGAAGGAGATTGCCGGCATTTCAGCCTCAAGGCTTAGAACTATCGGCCATTTCATCGGTGGTGGAAATACAGGACATCGAACAATCACCGAAATGATAAGAGTAATGACACCACTCATCGATTGTCCCAGTGATGTTGTTGAAAAATCGTATACGTTCTCCAAGAACTTCGAAACAATTTTCCCCGCAAGAGAATATTGGACGTATGAAAGAACGACAAGAAACTCCAATGGGATATCGGTATATACAGGCGGCTATAACATATCAGGGGAATCAGGGGCTGATATCTTCAGTGCTAACCCACCGATTGAACTTGCTATTCACCTAGAACCATTTGTATCGGTGTTCCAAGCAGAAGTCTATGCAATTATGAAGGCAACTGAAATACTCGCAGAAGACACCAGCGAAGGGAGGCAAATCGACATCTGCTCGGATAGCAAAGCAATAACTACTGGACGAATCTAGACACGTGCAAAGTGGCTAGATCTGTAATAACTAAACCGAGTAACAACACAGCAAAAAGAGCTCTTAATTCAAGCAGAACACAATTGAGATTGATGGTGGGACTTTTAGCAGGGCACATCAATCTCAACAAACATTCGTTCAGACTCTGCCAACTGTGAAGAAGAGGAGGAAGATATAGAATACTTCCTCTACCATTGCCCTGCTACAGCGAGGCTAAGACCGAAAATTCTGGGATCTCCAAGGATTCCGGATATTACTCACCTCAGTAAGAAAGGAATCGGGGATATATTGGAGTTCGCCAGACGAACACTACGATTCCCCGATCACTATACGATATAGTTTCCCGTTGATACTACCTATGAACCCTAGTCCTAAATCCTCTCAGCATATAATTCCCAAAGCACATCACTATTCCCAACAGTTACATAGATGAGTTTACTATATAAACTACGATTTATGGGTCCTTGATCAGAGCAAGTAGCTCCGCGCATATATCGAGACAATTATATACCTCAATCTCAAGTTGTTTCATAGGTATATTGCTTGGACAAACGACATGATATAAAACTTGCTTAAAATTTCCGAATCATAAAAACACACACTTCTTTTTCTTTTGGTGATAATGTCGAAGTTATTTTCTTTATTTCCTCTAGAACATTTAGATTTATTCCAGGTGACAGACTTTTAATCTTAATCCACCTATGTAATGAAGACGGGTGCGGCAAGTGTAGTCCAAGCTGATCCCGTAAAAAGTTGTATCCGGAAGACGAACGGAAAAAAATGCACTCCGAAATCTAATTCTCCTCTTCGGTGTATTGTATATGTATAATATCTTAGTATTTTGATCAATACCAAGCAATAAATCAATTTTCTCTTGAATACTCTGCTTTTCACGAATTTGCAGCCTTTTTTTGTCCTCTTTTAAACGATGAATTCTCTGCAGCAAATTTATTTTCGATTTGCGATTTCCTTTTATTGTTATCCTTAAGCTATTGTTCAATTTCTTAAGCCTCTCAATTTTTTTAATATAAATAGATTGCCTTTTTATGAGTCTCAGAGTTGGCGCAAGTAAATGCAACGTTATCATTTAATCTTTTTCTTGATAACGTTTTTGAAGACAAGTTTAGTTCTTCTACTGTAACATCATTCGAATCCAGTACTAATTTATCGCAGTTTTCATACGTAACCTTAGATCCCGTTGGATCAAAACAAATGAACTCATCATCATATACCAACACTTCGTTTTAACAAGAGAGAAGGGTAAGCATTTTTTTTAAATATTTCTTTCCAATAAAGGCATTTTTAAAATGTTTGCATATATAGGGCGTTTTAAGGCTTTGTATGTGTTTCCGAGACTCCTCTGCTAAAGCTAGCCATTCATCGTATTTAACTGTTCCTTTTTTAGGAAATTTAAATAATTTTCCATCAGGCAGTTCATTTTTGGTTATAGAACAGTGTGCAATTGCATACTTCGTTCTTTTCCAGGACATTTTTTCCTTGGAGACAATTTTCTTTTGCCTTTTAATTTGTTAGTATATGTATGTAATATATATGTATGTTAGTAATTAACCTGAAAATCTAAATGATTGATATTCGAGCAAAATCTGTCAAACTTTCTCTTCATATACAACGCATACGCGTTTACAAAACTTGCATTCATGAAAATTTATTCTTCTGCTGCGGTGGTATGGAAATCACACCGTCATGCATCTTCATGCCCCTTCCCGCATACCCCTTTACACTTCACCACCTCGTTCGTTTCCATGTGACAACACACGATGAGAAAAAGAACTTTTCCCACACGAGCGAACGGAGTGAGAAAAAAGAAAAAGCTTTATTTGTGGTACTTATTCTGAAAGCACTCTGTCTGCCAGGACAAAAATATGCTTCATTTTTTTATATGGGCGTGCGACATCTGGGTAGTTTATTATCTGTAGGTAAAATGTACCTAATTAAACGTGATTATATTTTTTTTTTTTAACTATTTCTTTTTATTAACTAATATATTAATAAAATAAGTTTTTTTTGTTTAGTTTAGTACAATCTATTAATTTAATATTTAAAACTTGAAGTGTAGTAATAAAAGTGTAGTTCTCACCCCTATTTTGTCCGGGAAAGTCCGGGATTTTCAAGCTTAATAACTAGTTTTGTTTAAATATTTATTATACCCTACACAAAAGTGAAGCTCAAAACTTCTGTTCCAACATATACTTTCGTAAAAATGTCGACGTAAGGTCTAAAAGCGAGAAATGTTAAACTGTGACTTCTACTATGGAAATAAAGTGAACAATTCATAGTAACACGTGAATTCAAAAATGTTGAAGGAGTCAAACCCCAATATATGACCATGATCCACCGAAAAGTTTAGATTTTACATTATTTTCAAAATTTTCTTCAATATCAATAAGGGTCAAGGAGTGGTTCATTACATTTATCGCTGTTTTCTTTATGACAATATTTAATTGAACTCCTCAATTACTGAATACAACGCGGGCTGTTTAAATTGACTTATTCTAAGATGTACTGTAAAAGAATTTTTCTGCGGAAACTTTTTTTCTATTTTTTTTTTTTTTACTTTTAAAGTTTTAAATTTTCACAGAAAAGTACATATATACAAACTGCAGAAATGAACGCGTTCACTTCACATAACGCTTGTGCTAAGTGATTTCTGCTGCTGAAGAGGGGGATGGGTGGGGTGGTGAATGCAGTGAATTTTGGAAAATACTATAAGTATTGCCATATGTCCCAAAGTTAAAATACAACGTGTTTAGTACTATGTACGTATATGGTTCTAAATGTTAATGTGGAAGCGCTGAATGTTATTAAACCTGTTTTTCAACTGATGCAAGAATACTTATGCGGAATGGCCCACTGTTCCTTTACTGGAAAATGCTGTTATAGCCCAACCTATGGTTAGTGGTCACGTAAACAGTGTTGAATTTGACAAATTAAGATTGTTGCCCTTGTTGTAAAAACGAACACAATAACGGCAGACAAGGGTTTACGTAAAGCAACCACGGGGCAGTCGAAGAGCAATCGATAACTTTCAGGATGAGTCCGAACACTATGGCCAGAAAGCTTCGTTTTTAACGTCTTACGACTCACAAAGGTGACAGGACATAATTAAGGTATAAAATACGGCAGTAATGTAGTTTAACTTCCAAGAGAATTTTAATTGCTGCCTTTGACGCGTTTCATTGCGCCGATTTCAAAAGTATAATCGGCAAAATTCTAAATGTTCAAATGAGTTAAATCAAAAAATAAATGTCATAATCAGATGTTGTTGTTGTACAGTTGTTGCACAGAAATTACATTAAAATCACTATAACTTGTACACAAGAAAACTCCGACTTTTTGTTATTAGTTTTGAAATCGGGGCAATAAAACGCTTAGAATGGCATCAACACAATTAAAAAATTCGCTTATGAGCTAAACTCCATTCCTGCCGATCCAAATAATAAAATCAAAACCCAATCATGCGTGTCTACACAGCACATTCTAACAAATCGAAAAGAAAAATGTAAATGCAAATTAAGATCAAATCACATAATTATCTTACCTTTCCAGGACCGGTAGTTGGAGGAAACAACAGGTAATCGTAAACACGAAAAAACGTACCGAAATGAAACCATTTTACTAACTCTAGATTATGATATTTACCACTCCCCCTAAAAACTTTTATTTACCAAAGCATCTAGTCCGACTAAACAAAAACTATATTACGATCATTACATCATTGGCCGGGTTCAGTCGACCTAAGCTGTACGATGAATTGCATTGCTAGAGCACTAATCGCTTAATGACAAATTGAGCAGGTTTAGGAATGATTTTTGTTATTCACTTCACACTGTTTATTGAAATTTTGTTTGTTCAAATACTGATTATTTCTTTACAGAAACGAAGTGCAAATGCCCCATTATTAATTTAAGATTATAGTTGACACATGAGACGGTATTCACAGTTTAGGAGTGTTCACAGCTGATGACCTGCGAACGAGCGGATAGTCACCAATTTCGGCATGTCAATCACAATAAATTTTTGTTCAAGGTCGGAACAATCTACGATTTTCAATAGTTGTTTTGTATTTGTGAACAATCCTCTTTCCAAGAATTACAGTAGGCCTTCAAGGATAATTACACAGGGGAACTTATTTTACTTCATTGGATTTCAGCTCCTACATGCTGGATTTGAATGTTGCTCATGTAATAGTAGCAGTTCATTCACCTCAGGCTAACGGGCAAGTCAAGTTAATCAATCTAAACCTAGTAGGTATGCGAGAGAAGCTTAGTGATCCCGTACAGCAGCTGATTGAGTACGAATGCTTTCACAGGTCAAGTATGTGCTAAATAATACAGTTAACTGATCCATACGCACGACGCCCAGTAAGCTCTTATTCGGAGTTGATCAGCGTGGCGTCATAGTGGATAGGCTGGCTGAGTTCCTAGAAGAAAACGGATTAGGCTCTCAAGGAAGGAATCTAAGTCAGATTAGTCAGTGTGCGTCTGAATTCATATATAAAACACAAGAGTACAGTTTCAAACAGTTCGAACAACGCAGTCAATCTGCACTTACTTACGAAGAGGGTGATTACCTAGTTATTAAAAACGTAGATGCAATGGTCGGTACTAATGAGAAATAACTCCCAAAGCTTAAGGGACCGTATGTCATCCACAAGGTTTTGCCCTATGTCGTCAACCTTCCACACGTAATGCCACAAATAAAACACCTCAATTCGTCCAATTTGTTGGGTTGGATTTAGGAGAGAGTTTATTTTTTGCTGGCACCTGGTTCACGACTTCATTCGGGGTTGGTTGACGATGGAATGCCCGTTTATTCAAAAGGGCTGAAAACCTTAATCTGACAGCCAAAAGGATCTGTCCGCGAAGTCGATCGTGAACCAGCGCCTTAGGCAAGCGTTACATTGGCAAAGTGCATGGAACTTCGCGACACCTCACCCCCCGTGAGGCGCCCGAGTCCTGACAAGAAGTCTCACTCACATCTAAGATAGCGAGTTTCACTGCAGGCCTCCGGATGATTCCTGTCGCTGTTTTCACTTCTGCCGAACGAACCTGACCATCTACTGCGGGGAACACATTCACGACTCTGCCTCTTGGCCATCGGCTCCGTGGCATGTTGACATCGCATACGAGAACGATATCACCTATCTTCAACGGCGGGACCTTCTCGAACCATCGGCATCTCTTGGTGAGAACAGGAAGGTACTCCCTCGTCCATCTCGTCCAAAGTCGGTCCTTAAGCTGTTGGCTGATCCTCCATTGCTTCCGAAGACACAGAACCCTGTCACTGATCGGTCCTGGTGTCTGAGTTGAACTGGTAGATCCGAGGATGAAATGATTCGGAGTGGAGGTTCCTCGTCCTCAGCTGAGATGGGTAGGTATGTCAACGGCCGGCTGTTGATAATATTCTCTGCTTTTATTAACGCACTCTGCAGAGTCTCTAATCTCGGTGCGACTACGGACAAAGTTCGTGACAGCACCCGCTTGATGGATTGCACCAGTCATTCCCAGCATCCTCCTGCATGTGGGTTTGCAGGGCAATTGAACACCCATTCGATGCCTTTGGTGGCGAGTTCTGCTTTCATTACCTCATTGTCGAATATGCTGCTGTTGCTTAGTTCATTTTTGGCGCCTATCAAACTGGTCCCATTATCGCTCCTTATGCGTACCGGCACTCCTCTTCCATTGACGAAGTTACGCACGCATAAAATGCACGCATCAGTTGATAAGTCCGCTGCGACTTCAAAATGTACGGCTCGTATAGTCAGGCATGTGACCGACGGTTATGACGAGGGGTCCAAAGTAGTCGAGGCCAGTAAACGTGAATGGTCTGACGTTCGGCGTAAGGCAATCCTCCGGTAGCTGTCCCATCAACGGCGGTAATGGCTTGGCACATCGGATGCGGTATTGTTGGCATTCTTTCTTCACCATCTTTACAGCGTCGCGCAGACCGACTATCCAGAAACTCTGTCTGATCTCGTTGACCACTGTATCATCTCCCTGGTGGCCCAAGCGGCTGTGAAATTGATCTATCAGTAGTCTCTTCACTCTGTTGGACTTCGGCAGTATAATAGGACGTCTTGTGGAAAACGGCACTGTCGTAGCAGCATCAATCCGGCCCATAATGCGAAGGATTCCAGATTCGTCGAGATATGGTGTAAGTTGGTAGATTTTGCTGTTCTTCTCAAGGGGTAAATTGCGTCGCAGCCTGTGTATATCAGGACCGTAGGCCTCTCCTTGTATCTGGCGCACTATCAGACGTTCAGCGCTGGCAAGCTCCGAAACGCTTAATTCTCCTGGCTCAATCTGCTTACCCCTGCATGCAGTTAGAAAACGGAGCACCCATGCCATCGTCTTCTGCAGCTTCAGGTAGGTCGAAAATCTAGATTCGTCGAAACAGGCATTCTCGGCTAGGGTCACGTTCAGTATGTGCTTGGGACGCAGCTCATCTTGGTTTTCGTACGCGGCAAGATCATCTGGCAGTTAAGGCCATTCAACTTCTGGCAACTTGAGAAAGGCAGGCCCATTTATCCACTTGTTGTCTAATTGAAACTTCGGAGGATGGCGTGCTCGCGTACCATCGTCGGCTGGATTCATCTTGGAGGGTACCCATCTCCATTGGTTTATCTGGGTGCTGTCTAAGACCTCAGCAATCCGAAAGGCCACAAATTCCTTGTGGCGGCGAGGGTCGGATCGAAGCCAGTGCAACACCGTTTTTGAGTCGCTCCAAAATACGTGATCGGTGATCGACAAATCGTGATGTTCCATGACGGCATTGCTAAGCCTCGTGCCTAGAACGGCGGCGGTAAGTTCTAGGCGTGGTATGGAAAGAAGTTTCTTCGGACTGGCTCTTGTCTTCCCATACACGAACGACACGTGGAATTCTCCGTTGAACTCGACCCGGAAATAGCTCACTGCGCTGAATGCATCTTCGCTTGCATCTACGAAGATGTGAAGGCTCACTCGATCTGCTTTCGATAGATGGAGGTGGTGGCATCTTGGGACAGTCAGACGCGTCAAGATCGGCAATTCCATTTTCCACTCAGTCCACTGAGCAAAGACTTCATCTGGGATCTGCTCGTCCCATCCGATGCCGTGATGCCAGATCGATCGTAACATGAGTTTTAGATGAAGCGAGAAATTTGCGATCATCCCAAACGGATCGAAAATAGACATCGTTAGACTCAGGAACCCTCGTTTGGTCGGTCGTCGGCTGTCCTTAATGATGTCTTGGCTCACACGTGCAAAGTTAAGATGGAAAACGAAGACGTCCCTCTGGGTATCCCAATACAAGCCGAGGACCTTTTCCGTCGCAGAATCCATATTCAAGTCGATTGCATGGCTGGAAGATCCCTCTTGATGATTGACAATTTCTTGAATTAGCTCATCCGCATTGGAGGCGAAGTTTCGCAACTCAAAACCACCACTCTTATGGATAGCGACAACGGCATTTGTCACCTTGATGGCTTCGTCGATGTTCTCAAAGCTGTCGACATAATCATCGACATAGTGATTCCGTGTTATTGATTCGACGGCTCACTCATTTTCCGTTGAGAATCTTGAAGCGTTGAGGTTCTTCACGAAGTTGGCGGAACACGGCGAACAGCTAGCACCAAAGGTCATGGCTTCCATCGCGTAGACGTCTATTGGCATATCTTTGTTATGTGTCCACAGAAAGCGTTGAGAGTCCTGGTCTTCTTTCCGGATAAGGATTTGGTGAAACATATCTTTTATGTCCCCGATGGCTGCTATTGGCCGCATACGAAAGTTGGACAAGACGGCGACTAGTGGCCTGTAGTCGTCAGGCCCTTTCAATAAAAGAGAGTTTAGAGACACACCACTTACCGCTGCTGCTTCGTCGAATACTAGTCGGAACTTTCCGGGTTTGCTGGGATTCTGTACTCCAAAGCGGGGGAGGTACCACATCCTGGGACCTTTCATTTCAGCTTCAGTGCGTGTTAATTTTCTGGCATACCCCTTGTTGACATAACTCGTCACGATGTTTTTGTATTTGGCGGCAAAATCGGGATTCTTCTCCATTTTTAGCTCGAGGCTGAGCAGTCTCTTTTTGGTTTGCTGATAGCTCTCAGGGAGTTGGAGGCCATCCTCCTTCCAGAGCAAGCCTGTAGAGTAACGATTACCAGTTGGTAACGTTGTCGTGGAAAGAAGCATCAACACACGCTTGTCATCATCAGAGACCAGGCTCTCTTTCGGTTTTTGACACCGAAGTTCTCGATCCTGAAATAGTCCTCAATAATACCGTCTGAAAGCTGGTCTTGCTCTCAAAGACGGCTGCTACATAGAACGATCTTATCTATGGGTGATTGAAGCTGCTTTCCCATACACTACCCAACCAAGCTTGGTGAGCGACGCAACCATAGCTCCGTTTAGCATCTTCATGCTTTTCGTTGGTACGCCAAGGTGACAGTTGTCAAGGCCGATGAGCATCAGTATATTCATCAAACAGGGCATGCGTTCGCTCCATTATGTCACCGTTGTACACTCCCACTGGCACTACTCGAAAGAGAATTTTGGAATCACCGCTTCGTTTGCAACTTAGCACTGGCTTTTGGACATCACTTTGTGCACTGGCCTTGGTCTTCGGATCATCCTTCCTTCTGTTACATCCGTAACAGAGCTTGTGTTTCTTGGCGAATTCCGATTTGGCTGAGGAATCTAGTTTCTTAAAGCTGCTGCATTCGGTTATAGGATGCCTCTTTTCTTTACACTGTCGGCAACTGCTGCTGAGCGCGCCGCTGGATGTCGAACCACTATCGGCATGTAAGACTCTTCCTGACCTCATCTTCGCTTCTGATCTGGCTTGTGGTGAAGGAGATAGTGACGTCGTCATGGCAACACATATTATTCGCGATAAACCGTTCAGCCATTCATTAAAGTGCTTGATAGTGGCACACGGCTGAATAAGCATACTGGTCTGTGCCCACTCCAATCTCCTGGTCATTGGAAGCTTCCCAATCAACTCGTCGAGTAGCAGAGGATCCATCAAGTATTGGTGCATACCACTTGCCTCGAGGAATGCAGTAAGATTCTGCACTTTAGTGGCGAATTCCACGATTGGATCCACCTTCGACTCCGAAATCTGCGCAGTTTCCCCCACCTTTTTCAACTGGCTCTGGACAAGACATTCTGGTCGTCCAAATCGGAACTCCAACGTTGCCATAACTAGTTCGACATTATTCAGGTGGATGAGCAAGGATTCGACGACATCCTTTGCCTGTCCCTTGAGGCACTTTTGGAGGCGAAAAATATTCTCTACCTTACTGTACTGGAACATATTGGTTGATTCTACAAAGGCTGTACAGAAAATCGGCCACTCCTCAGGCTTTCCTTGAAATCAATCAATCCCAAAGGACCCTGACGATGACGTCGGTTGTTGGGCATTTAAAGATGCTGGATGTGGCTCAAAACCCCGTGGCTCAAACGTTTGAAGAGCGTTGAGTGGTGGCAGGAACGTGGGAATCCTACTGGCTGTTTCGAATCCACATGTACTCGCTGTCGATTGACTGGGTTGCAGCAACAGTGGGGCTGGTGGTGGCCAGGAGTGAGGCGAGTACGCAACACGTGACATGGGTTGCGTTGAACCGGCTTTGGGAAGAACGGAAGCTGCATCAGATGCAAAAGCAGGAAACGGCATTGGCGTGTGGGCTTCGGACGCGGCGACGTGAGTCATGGCTGTGGCAAACGACGTAACAGCTTGTTCGTTCTTAGTCGCTACCGATGAAGGAACGTTCATGGCGAAGGCTTCCGTCGCAGGAACACACGAATCCTTCACTGCGGAAATAACTGGATCGACACCGACCATAGCGCTTGAAATGACTGTAGCTGGGGTAGGCGTAACAACAGCAAACGTAGGCTGTGTTGACTGCTGTTCCCTAAGTAGTCCTTCAAGGCGCCGGTGTTCCTGTCTCTCCTCTACGGCTGATGCTGTGGTTGCTTGCAATTGCGCACGTAGCTCTATATCTGGCAGATTTGCTGTTGTCCGTGGCAACAGCAAATCTACCGCTGGCTGCGGGCAAACAATTATTCCGCTGGCTGCGGACTGGCAAATCTTCCGCTGGCTGCGGGCAAACAAATATTCCGCTGGCTGCGGGCTGACAATTCTTCCGCTGGCTGTGGGCAAACAAATATTCCGCTGGCTGCGGACTGGCAAATTATTCCACTGGCTGTGGAAAGTTTCTCCTGGCAGGCTTGTTGCATTCAGCAAATATGATTTCCTGGCGGGAGATTTAATTTCTTTCACAGCGACACACTTCTTTACAAATTTCTTCTTCCGTGGCAAAGGCAAACTTACGGCTTCGTTGCTGGCTGTCGCCACAAAGTCGTTTGTAGCACGAAGAAAAATGGCTGGCTGGATGTCTCCCAGCGAAAAATAAAGCACAAGGAAAAATGGCTGGTAGCAAAAAATAAAGTTGTCGTCAACCTTCCACACGTAATGCCACAAATAAAACACCTCAATTCGTCCAATTTGTTGGGTTGGATTTAGGAAAGAGTTTATTTTTTGCTGGCACCTGGTTCACGACTTCATTCGGGGTTGGTTGACGATGGAATGCCCGTTTATTCAAAAGGGCTGAAAACCTTAAACTGACAGCCGAAAGGATCTGTCCGCGAAAACGATCGTGAACCAGCGCCTTAGTCAAGCGTTACATTGGCAAAGTGCATGAAACTTTGCGACACCCTACGATCGGTATATTGTGCGTGACATTGAAAACTCTCAGATTACTCAATTGGTCTACCATGGAGTTATTGAAGCGAGAAGAAGGAGAACAGTAGCTATGCTCAGTTGAGCGACATTCTTATTATTAAGTTATCATTATAGTAAACTTGTGTGATCCTGCTGTACTTATAATTTAACCTTTTTGGTTAAGAAAAATGCTCATTCATCAATCTCTGTATACTATTTTTCAAAATACTGATAGACATATTTTGTAGTGAAACTCCATTATAATGCTGAGATTTATTAAAATAACGATAAGAAAAGAGTAAATAAAAGTCTACGCTTAACATACCCAACCTGACGTTGGCAGCAGGCCAGACAAATGCGACCAACTTCATATTGTTGGCACCCATATGCCCGATTCACAATGCAGCGTGAGAGCGAGACGAGTCTAGCGCGAGTTGTCCAAAAATGTTTCAATCTATGCAAATGTATGAAACAATACACAATGATGCGAGACTCGTTCTATCTCAACGCATTCTTTTCGGAAAATTAAAGAACTCTCGCGAAGAGATAGCCTGTCAGCAGGCTGATGTGACTTTGTTATGTAGCCAGAAAGAGAAAGGTGGTGTGTTGCCGTTGTTGCTTTTAGTTAGATAATACAGGCTCGCTGTCAAAAGTATGGCCTTCATTGTGAACTGCGAAACGATTTTATGAGGACGAGGATTTCTCGCCTCACTCTAGTCTCGCTCTCACGCTGCATTGTGAATCGGGAAAGAGACTAGAGCGAGGCGAGAAATCCTCGTCCTCATAAAATCGTTTCCCAGTTCACAATGAAGGCGATATTTCTGACAGCGAGCCTGTATTATCTATGTGTTAAAGTGAAAAAGCAGCAACCGCAACACACCACCTTTCTCTTTCTGGCTACATATCAAAGTCGCATCAGCCTGCTGACAGGCTATCTCGTCGCAAGAGTTTTTAAATTTTCTGAAAAGAATGCGTTGCGATAGATTGAGTCTTGCATCATTGTGTATTGTTTCATACATTTGCATAGATCGAAACTTTTTTCGACAACTCGCGCTAGACTCGTCTCGCTCTCACGCTGCATTGTGAATCGAGCATCTTCATGGGCTAATAATAACTACAGTGTGTGAAAGAGAGTACATCCAGAATTCCGTACCTCGATGACACACCTACCAACTTTAAAGGCACGTATCATGTGTTGCGCATGCGTCAACATACTCCCCTGCTGAATTGATGGATGTGAAACAATTGAGGACGGTTGCGAGACAGAGACGGCTACTTTCGTTGTTCTACTACATAGTCCATTGCAGTATCGGTTATGTTACTTCGGGTTGGTTTGTTTTTCTTTTCGGTGGTTAATCGCATCCACTGCAGTGTTTTTGTTATATTCTGTTAAATATACAATAGTAAGTGAAAAGTAGTGCTATTAGCGTAAAACCAAACAAATAATATTTAATGCAATTAAAGGGTGTTTATTTTAAATTTCTTGTTTCGTGTTTGTTATGTGTGACGTTGTGTGAATGGAGATTGTCATGAATGAATTTCATTGAGCGGCATCATGGTTACGGGTTGAACCATTATGTTACATGCGATGTGTGATTGCGATGTACATAACCTGCTAATTAAACTTGAAATACTTCATTAGTTCATGGAATAAATTCTTAATATATATTTGTTTTGTTTGTTTATTATGTGAGAAAATTTCAGTGAATACAAAAAAAAGACGATGACGACACACCATTCGTGTGTGGGTAAACAGATCGTTCGTTAGGCGAATGTGAACGACTGAGACGAAGATCTTGTGTGATGTGTTGGATCGTTGAATTGTGTATTGTGTGTTTGCATAGAATGTGTGAGTGTGCAACATGGTTATCATGCTACGTTGTATAGTGAGTAGTGCAACTGGTGTTCACTATACCATATAAATGTTGCCGGTAATATGTTGCCAGCGAGGTTGTGTAGAAGTGTGTAATCGATATGAGTCAATGTTGCCAAAGTGTTTTCTGCTTGATGAAAAAAATTTTATTATTTCAATATTTTAATTATAATTTAGTGAGTTTTTTTTTTCATATTATAGGAGTATTAAATATACGTGAATTCATTTAATTTTATTAATCTTATAGGGTATTGTTACGAATTCAGTTTGTTTTTATGTAGAATTATTTATATGTATGTATTATAGAATTGGAAGCAGTGTATGTTGAGTGTGTTTTGTCGTCAGTAAATTGATATTGCGGGAAATTTTGATTTGCCGTCGGCAAATGATAATCGTGGTTGTTGCTAAATTAAATTAATTTATATTTAACTGAAGGCGTATATGACATGTGGTGTGAATGGTTTGAATGAGATATAACGTGTATCTAGAGTTGTGTAGTGTGGGGTTGAGAGTTATTTAGTGTGGGGTTAAACTGAAGCCATTTCCTCACGTGAAGGAATCAGTTGGATCATTGCTCATTGGACAAAGAGATTTCGATTTCAGGCACGCTTCCATTTAGGTAAGTAGCATTTTGAGCTCTTCGGACGCGAAAGTGTCCGTTCCAATGATTCGCTTGAGATGGTATTTAATAGACTACACCCCGGCTTCCCATAACCTCCGAAATGGGGGAAGTTGGTGGAATAAATTCCCACGTAATACCTTCATTCGAGAATGTGTCGGTGAACTCCTTCCAGTCAAACTCTGCGGCTCTCAGCAGTTTCTCCAGCTCGGTGCAGATACCGACGAAATTCGTGCCGCAATCACTGAAGATTTGGGTGCATCTTCCTCTCCTCGACGTGAATCTTCGAAGCGCTCCTATAAACGATTGAGTGGTTATGTCGCTGACCAGCTCAATGTGAATAGCCTTTGTTGCTTGGCATATAAAAATCGAAAAATATGCTTTATATTGTTTTGACCCCCAACCATTCCAGGCCTTAATATCGATGGGACCGGCATAATCCACTCCGATATTGGTAAATGGCCGCGAGATCCGGACAAATTGCAGATTGCCCATTAATTGCCCGGCTGACACTGCGCTAAATCGGAAATATATATTGCAATTGTGGATACATCCCTTTGTGCAGCTCTCCATCTTTAGAATCCAGAAATTTCTCCTCAACAATGATCCCATTTGTTGGGTTCCTTCATGAAATGTTTTCTTATGGGCATCCTGCATGAGAAGTTTTGTAAAATGATGTCTGGAATCCAAGGTAATTGGGTGCTGCTGTTCATAAGGTAAATCCGAGTGCTGCAACTTACCTCCTACTCATAGAATACTATCAGCATCTTGAAAAGGATTAAGAGAGATAATGGATTTTGAAGAAAATTCTTTCTTGATTCCAGCAATTTCTGCAGAAAATGATTCCTCGTGCATTTTTTTTACTACAAGCATTTTAGCTGAGTGGATTTCAAGCGGTGGTAGTGTATTATTATGTATCCCTATTACAAGGTAGATGTTTGCACTTATTGATAAACCTAAGGGTTTAAGCTAAAATCCTTAAAACCCTTGTTAAATTTGAATGTTTGTGCATGAGTGTATTGGTTGCATTTTTCCCTACTTCTCTATTGACGCAGTGAGCACGAACAGTGCGTTTTTCGTCCTCGGCGGATGTAACTACTGGCCGAAGTGGAAGAGAAAAACTCCAAGTGTTGTGTAAGAAATCTAGTCCATTCCACCAAAGATTGTTTCTCTTCAAGACTGAAGGCAAGACTCCCCGGGATAGAAGATCGGCTGGATTAGATTTGGTAGGGATGTGCATCCAAATATCCTTTGAAGTGAGCTTTTGGAACTCCGCCACTCTATTGCTGAAAAAGGTAGTCCATTTGGAGGGTAGTGCAGCAATCCATGCCAAAGCGATCCCCGAATCGGTCCATGGGTACTGCTTTACCTCGTTGAACCCAAGAACCGTGGATGTGTATCTGAGAAGTGTTGCTATTACGACTGCTCCACATAGTTCCAGCCGTGGCAGACTGATAGTTTTAAGGGGAGCTACCTTCGAAAGCAGCAGATGCATGTGGATGTCATCGTGTTGATCTAGCACTCGCAGGTAAATTGCAGCCCCGTAAGCACCTTGCGAGGCGTCAATAAACCCATGTCTTTCTAACTCCTTTTGCAGATTTTGTGTTCGAATCCAACGAGGTATCCGGAGTTACTTAATGTAAGGGAGTTCTTGACGAAACTCGCTAAAATTCTCTTCGAGCTCCTCAGGAATTAGATTATCCCACTGGCTTCCATCTCGCCAACGCTGTTGCATTATCATCTTAGCCTTAACTACGCAGAGTGACATCCAGCCGAGAGGGTCATAGAGTTTGGCGATTGTGGAAAGAATTGTTCTTCCGATTCCTCTTTGGTATTCGTATCAATGCTCTGAAAAGAAAAAAACATCATCAAGAGGAAACCATGCTATACCCAAGGCCTTCACGTGTTCAGGCGACTTGAATGGTAACGAGAAATCACATTCTTGCTGATCCCCTGCAATGTCTACCAAAATTTCCGGACAATTACTAGTCCACTTCCTGAAATTAAATCCTGGAAATGATCAGTCGTTCACAGACCTCAGAAGAGAACAGACGTGTTTCGGCTTCTTTGCGAATCGAGAGTATAAATCAAGTTGTGTGTCAGAGTGGCAATACCAAATCACCAGCGTGGTGCAGTGAAAGTAGTGGTAGAAAGCCGCGTGGCAAGACACGGTTCGACTCCTGGCCGGAGGAGTAAGACTTTTTTTTTTTGAGAATCACAACACGTGATGAGTGGGACCGAACGGTCGGCGCTCCCATAGCGGGAGCTGCGGCCGCGGAAGATGTAACATCTGGCGAGGTGGCGGTATATTCAGGCCACCCAGTAGCAATGCCAGCTACAATTGAAGGTACGGCGAAAAGGAGGAAGAAGCCAAAAATTACTCCTAACTTGGGAAAGCGTCCCACTATATCAGCTCCAACCTAAAAGCTGCCATTTGAGGTGGGGGAGAGGGAGCGAGTGATGGACACTACGTTAGCAGCACATGGAGAAGAATTCCCATACGTCTCCGACGGTGGGGAAGGAAGATATACGGGGGCAAGCAACAGTTTCGCTTCCCTCGTACAATCGGAATCGGAAGACGAAGACGATGAGCTGGAGTGCCTTACCTCCAGTATAAGATAGCTCCAGCAAAAAGTATTGGCCATAAAAGCCAAGCAAATGGCAAGGCGGGAGAGGGAGAGACAGGCTGAGCTCCAGAGCTCCCATGAGCAACAGCAACAACAACAGCCACAGCAAAAGCAGCAGCAGCAACAGCAACAACAACCGCAACAACAAAAGAAGGTGCAGCAACAGCCGCAGCAGCAGAAAAAGCAGCTGCAACAGCAACAGCAGCAGCAAAAACAGCAGCAACCGAAACAGCAACAACAACAGCAGCAGCCGAATCAGCAACAGCAACAACAACAGCAGAACAAGCCAGGAAAGGTGCGAGTTCCGCCTATAAACACCTATAAGATGGAGTTCAAGGACACCATAGTCGGCCATAGGCGATAACTTTACAATTAAGCATTTTAATGATAATAGACACTCCATCCAGTGTAATACGGTGGAGCAGTATATTAAAATAAAAAATATATTAAGGGACTCGACGACGGAGTTCTTCTCTTTCACCCCGAAAGGGGAAAAGTTGCAAACTATGCTCTTGAAAGGGATGGAACCGTCCACCGAGCTGGAGGAGCTCCTTAAGATGCTCCAAAAAATTAAGTGCGACGGTCTCACTTTTGTAGGGGTTAAGCCTTTCACCACAGCAAGGGCTAAAAGGGAGAAGCGGAAGCTACCGTTCTTCCTGGTTCAGCTGTCGCCCGATAGCAAACTGGATGGTCTAAGGAGTATTAAAGTCCTAGACTACCAGGTTGTCACATGGGATAAAGTAAAGCGCAGAGAAAGCATTATTCAACGCGTTCGCTGCCAAAGGTTCGGGCATGCCGCGTCGAACTGCGATATGCAGCCTCGATGCGTGAAATGTGGAAAGAACCACAAGACGGTGGAATGTCCTCTAGGTAAGGAGGGAGTGGCAGATAAGAGCCAGCTCACATGTGTGCTATGCAAGAACTCAGGTCATACCGCAAACTATCGGGGCTGTCCTGAGTTTCAAAGCACTAAATCAGCAAATCTGGTTCGTAAGCAGAAAAGTGCAGTGAAAGTCCAACCAGGTCCAGCTCAAAAACTAACCGTGACTCCTCAAATTACCTACGCCCAAATGGCGTTAGGTAGGGGAACCACAGTACAGCAACAACCGAAGGTAGCTGCACAGGCCCCAGTGCCTAAGGCACCTGAGGCGCAAGGCGACTTGCTGACCATCCTGCTCTCTATCCAGGGGCAGATGGTACAGCTACAGCGCCAGTTACAAGAACAGACGACCCGCGTGGACAGGATCTACGCGCTTCTGCCTAGCCTAACGCACTTTCAATCGTGATGGGTACGACCGCGACTCTTCATCCGTAAAGAACTTAGGTATAAGACCGTGAACAGTGGTGAAGAGCGAAGGTTCCAGGGGCTTGAAGCGTGTATTGTGTACGTCCCTCTCCGTAGTGGAAAGAAGATGTACGTGGTCGCGCTTTATGCTGCGGAAGCAGCTCAATCTTCTTTATTTATTTCAGAGCTCGAGAAATTGTTTCGATGTCTACGACTGGAGTCGGGGGAGAATAATTTCCTTATGGCCGGAGATCTAAACGCCAAACATAGAAGTTGGGGCAATCACACACCAAATCCTAGAAGGAACTCACTATTCAATTGGTGGGGTTAACACAATGTCGAGTTTAGGCTCGATTTGAAGGCTACAGATAGTCCGTCGTTTCCCAGAAGCGGCTCATATCTGGATCTACTGCTGTTCGACGAACGGTTACATCTGACCGACATTGACCGACGAACGATAAACTGTTTGCACACGTTTGTGTATGACAGTGACCATTGCGGACTTAGCGCCGTAATAACGATTCCCAACGAAATTGCGGAATTGGAAGAGTTTATTCAAAAGTACTCCTACAACTACAGTAGGACACGTTGGACCCGCTTCTCCCGAGATTTGACAAGAGCACTCTCCTCGAACTCGCTCTACCCACCGGTCAATAGGAATCTGTCAAACGAGGAGATTGACAGGTACCTTAAACAAATGGACGAGACAATCAAACGAACGATGGACAGCACGATACCTCGGTATCGACCAACCGAAAACGTGTTCCGCAATGTAACAATGGACGCACTGCACGTACAAAAAAGTAGACTGCTCACGAGACTAAAGAACTTGTAAAGGCAGTTTACTGACAGACAAAACTCGGAGGTTAGGACGCTGAAATCGTTGATAAAGAACCTGCAAATACTAATTAGAGCAAATTATAGGCGTTCGGCTAATTTGCACTGGGGCAACAAGATTCTGGCTATCAAGTCTGATAACCCGAGTATGTTCCCTCAGATTAATAAAATATTTCGGAGGAACGATGTCAACGAACTTCCGTGTCTGAAAATTCCCCGAACAACGAACAATGAACGGTTACTTACAGCAGCAGGAATAGATCCAAGGGACGCTGTCGATGATGACTACTTTTTTGTGATTGAAGATCCGCAGGAGAAGGTGGAGGCTATAGGATCTATTTGTGAGGATGTGTACAAGGTAAATGCTAGCATTCGCCCGAACCACGACCTGGAGAATAGAATCCTTGGGCACAACTTCTACCTTCGAAATGATATAGAGCACTGGCGATCAGAGAATACTGGTTTTACCAGGTTCTATGACGAAAACTTAGCAAACAATGCCATCGCCAATGAAAGGGTTCATCCCCCGTACGTATCGAAGGTAGAATTCCAAACGATCTTCGAATCATTGGGAAAGAAGAAATCAGTGGGAATCGATGGAATATCGAACATTGTGCTTCGACATCTTTCTCTAGGAGCGGTGGAAATTTACGCCACCCTGTTCAATAATGCACTGAATAATGCCTATTATCCGGAGCATTGGAAAACAGCAGTGGTACAGCCAATCCCCAAAAGGGGAAAGGATACCTCGAATCCGGCAAATCTTCGGTCGATAATTCTCCTTCCGAATATCAGCAAGGTATTCGAAAAAGTGATCAATAGAGCCTTGATTAAGTGGGTTGAGGACAATAACATAGTTCCGGATAACCAATTCGGTTTCAAGGCGGGGCATGATACAATACATGCCGCGTCTATACTGGTGTCGGATATCCAATGGAATAAAAGCAAGAACCAATGCACGGGTGCATGCCTGATTGACTTGAAGAAGGCCTTCGATACCGTATGGATGGAAGGGGTCTTTTACAAGTTGAGCAGGTTGGTCATAAGCAAACCACTGCTGTACATGTTGCTTAATATGCTTACCAGTAGAAAGTTCGTTGTGAAAAATGGCAATGTGACTTCTGCTGGGACGTTCGAAATTAAAAATGGTCTGCAATAGGGTGCGGTTAATTCGCCGATACTTTTCAATATTTACACGGCTAATCTGATAGGATCTCTTCAGCACGCAATAGCGTACGCAGACGATTTGATTGCGTACAGATCAGGACCTAAGACCGACGTCATTGCAGCACTCTTGCAGAGTGAATTCGATAAGATTCAGCGATATTGCGACGACTGGAAGTTGAAGATCAACCTTCAGAAGTCGGAAACCATTCTATTCAGAACGCCGTTGTCTCTGGCCTCTAGGGATACCAGAAAGAATTGGCGAAAGTTCTCTATAATTGAACAGCACGGGCTTCCACTTGCGTGTCAAAACGTGGTCAGATACCTTGGACTTTGGCTAGACTAATATCTATATTTTAACAAACATGTAGATGCTGCTCTGGCCAGAGCCCGAACTGCGTTCGCCCTTACAAAGAGACTTTTTTATTGCAAGCAACTCAATGCAAGGGTAAAGGTAATCTGCTACACGGCCCTCATTCGTCCCATGCTCACATATGGATGTCCCGTGTGGTTCAACATAGGGGCAAGTAGGATGGAAAAGATTCGGGTGTTTGAGAGGGCCTGCCTTCGGGCTTGCCTTCACTTGTACAGGACACCAGAGTCTCAGTACATAAAATTATATTCTAATGAAGTCCTATACAACAGGGCGAATCTGATAAGAGTGGACAATTTCCTGGTCAAGATGACTCGAAGGCACATTGCAAGAGCAATGACCTCGATGAATAACCTGATCTTCGGGGCTTATTACCCCAACTATACGTTCAGTCGAGACGTCGCACAGAGACGTCGCACAGAGCACTGAGGAGCGTCTCCGATTCAGTAGATCGGTATTGGGGCGCGATATAAAAGATATGTTAAAGCAGCACGAGCAATTCTGGTGGTTAATGGAGGGAGCTCCAGTAGCTAGGTCCAGAGCTAGGTCCAGTACGGCAAAGTTGGCCGCCATATTTTTGCCTTGGCCGGCTTACATAGTTTTTAGGTGTCTAGGTTTAGGTAGTTTAAGTTTATTTATTTATACGAAAAAAAAAAAAAAAAAAAAACAGCACTTGAATAAAAAAAAAAAAAAAATAAAAACTCATAAAAAACAACAAAAAAAGTGCATATTTGACTATGCAAGTAGTTAAGTTAGGTTAAGATTTATTTTAAGGTAGCACTTAAGTTTTATATATAAGATGGAAAAAAAAGTACTGTTACTAAGTTTTTTAAAAAATAAATTAAAATTTTTCTTAGTCTTAATTTGTTCTGGAAATAAAATATTAATAAGTAGTAGATTAAGTCGAAAGACATAGATAAAAATGAAGATTAGCTTAGAGCGCCCTCATAGGGCCAGTAAGTTAGAGTAAAATAGTTAAGTTAGTTAAGCTAGTTTTAAGCGTTTTTGTGTAGCAAGTAAGTATGAAATGAATTGAAATTAATAAAAAGCTAAAAAAAAAAAAAATTCTGGAAATGAAAGCAATTTTGTGACCACTTTCCGACGAAATAAAGCTTCTAAACCGAATCGCCACCAGTGATCAAATCATCAACGTACATATCTAATCGTACCAATTTTGCACCAATTTGGTGAGATAGGGGACACAAGTAGTGTCAAATGTGACGGTCTTCAACCGTAACATTTTAATGGGTTCCGTTTTAACGGACTGTCACGCCAATATATCTCAGCTGGTAGTATGAGTCATAATGATTCATTCTCACTTACCTATACATGTTCTCGATGACAGCTCTAAAATTAATCGTGTGAGCTCTCCACCTTAAAAGAATGTCTAATATATTGCTTTGTATCCATGTCGAGCTAGCAAGTGGTCGTTGAGTGAAGTTCTGTCGGCAGTTTTCGCTGCAGCATCGAAAACGACTCGCAGCTTGGTGGTCGAGCTGGACTCCTTAAAGACAGCATGCTGGTTTCATCTGCAAGGTTTCATCCGCATTCACGTCGACTTCTTCCATGTAACCAAGCTGTAGGAACTCCTTAATACACTTAGTGTACTCACTGTGTAGTGTTGGGTTGAACTGGAGAAGTCTCTCCAGTTAAAAGAGCCTACGAAAGACGCCTGACTTCGAGGCAGAACCCAGGTTGCGCTCCTTCCTTAAAGGGTAGAGTTACCTCATAACACCTAGCTGACCTTCTTAACGTCGTTGTGCGAAATTGTTCCTCACAGGCCCTGTTGTCTGGAGTTTCGTGAGTTTCATAAAGGGTCTCCGCAATCTCCCAAAATTTCTTCAACTGGGAATCCAAATCGATGACTTGCATGAAACTCCTGATTGATTTCCGGTCTTCCACGCTGATTTTCCCAAACAGGATCCAATAAAGCAGTGTATTTTGCGCAATCGGAATTTCGAATTTCCGACAATATCTGGTAGAACAATCTCGGAGTAGACATCGTTCCCCAGAAGAAGGTCGATTGTAGCAGGGGTGTGGAACAGGGGATCCGCTAACGGAAGGCCGTTCAAATGGGTCCATCGGTTGGCATCAATTTTCTGGGCCGGAAGAAGCCCAGTCGGGGACTTATAAATGAAAGCGCTTTGTAGTACGAGTGTAGCGAACCAAAAACAGGATCAGCATATTATGCTCTGCTGCTGACCTTCCCAGCCGAGAAACTTCAACAAAGGTGCGGTTGGTATTTAATCCTAACAGTTGTGCCGTTTGTATCCGCTATAAAAGCAACTTCCTACCCGGGGTCCACTAGTGCTCTTAGATTACAAAATGTCCCTGATAGTCCCTTGACCTTCACTAAGGCTGTTGCTAAAAATACCTGATGGGCTGTGTTGTGTTGAGTGTGTAGGCTGTTAACAAGTACGGTTGATCCTGGCTGACTGGGTGAAAAGATGGGAGCATTTGGATCAACCGTTGAAATTTGGTATGCCTGTATTGAACCTGTATTACCTATTTGTCGTGTAGAGATATGAGTTTGCAGGGTGGTTGAGTGGTCAACAAATGTATTGTATTGTGTGATATATAATTATAACGAGTGTGAGTTTGGGGTTGTGTAGTGTAGTGTGATGGTGTGTGTGGGTTGAAATTGTGAGTTGAAATTGTGATTTTGAGTGTGTGCGTGGTTAGAATTATTAATGTGAAGCAATGTGTGGGTGTGGCTGTTGACAAAAGTAGCATCGAGAAGAGCTGGAACATTGCTAAATGTGATGGCTGTATGCAAGGTAGTTTCTACGTACCCCTATTCTAGAGACTGCATCCTTACGTGCACCTATATTAATTTTAATATATTTTAAACACGACCGCAGGAAATGTTCACCTTTGTTGCAAACCTTGCAACTGAAAGAAATCCTTTTCGCGTTAAAATGGAAGGTCCGTGTCTTGGATTTTTTATTGGTACCGACTATATCTATATGCTGGTCAACAGCCTCTAAAGTTCGGAATCTGGACTCTAAAAATTTGGAAAACTCCGTAAATCTTTCTTTATCCCCAATTTTTCTTCCCATAATTGTTGGGTTTTCGCAGGAAGCTCGTGAACCATAATATAAATTAAAATGGCGTCCCAATAATCCAATGAATGCCGACACTCAGTGGAAGTATCTAACAACGTTTCTAAAACAGTGCATATCTTTTCCTGGTGAACTGTCTGTCCAAAAAACAGCTTGAATTGTGCATTCACTAGCAGCCGCTTGTGGTCATACCTGTTCTTAAGAATAGACCAGGCTTTCTCGTAATTCCCATTATCTATACTTAGGTGCTGAAGTAGTCTATTGGCTTCACCCACGATACTATATATAATAATGGAGCTCTATTGTGAACCAATGAAACGAAAAGGTCATGGAAGGACCTCCGTCCCTCATAATTCCCCGAAAACTTTGGAACAGCTATCTTGCTTAGGATTAGTTCTGGGTCGTGCATATTAATGAGATTTGAAGGACTTACCACTTTCTCCGCATGTGTTGACGATGCCTGAGCAGTCCCTTCCACTTTATCCAGCGCATCAAGCATGTCAACGCGGTAGTCCAGGTACGAGTATATTCTCGATCTTATCTTCTGTCAGCGCTGCAACCACCATGGTATGCTGTAACCTTACGGAAGTTGAACTCAAGGACAGAAATCCTTCCGCTAAGATAGTTCCTGGTCCGCTCCTTCACTACTTACTTCCCGAAATTGTCGACATCCTTCTTTACTTGCAAGTAATATTCTACAAAATCTCTTTGTTTTCTTCTTCTAGAAGTCCAACGATGCAGATGATAAGTTATCAGAGTACTCGGAAATTCAATTGAATTATCGAAGAATTTAAAAAAAAATTACACGTCGCGTTTTGACGATTATATATAAAAAATATTGCACGACGCGTGTAATCCATTTGCACTTAAAAAAAACTCACAGTGTCCATTATAACTGTTGATTGTAGTATCTCACTATTACTGTCTACCAAAACTGTCTATAGAACGGGAAATATATTGCACTAAAGCTGTTGATGTTCCACCGCAATTGTTCAAAATTTAATAAATTCTCTAAATCTTTTAAAAATTAATAAATTTTTATTAATAAACGTAACTGTTTTAAAGTTGCACTGATTTTTTTTATAGGCAAGAAGGACCAAATGTTTTTACTAAAAGAAATAGAAATGAAAACGCACTCGTCACAATGGTTAACAAAGAATAATTCTTATTGGACTTAAGGCTGAACTACAATAGTAGAATATTTTCGTACGACCACTTCCGAAACAGAGCGAATACACAGGATTTGTATTGTGTGACCATAACAGCTTTTTGCTTCGATTCGTTAAGTTTCGTTCACTTTTGCTGTTAGTACTTAGATGAGGGACCGCTTGTCAAGTTTTCATACGTACACTTATGAAAGAGCGAATCCATTCGAATCCATTCGCACATACACATATGCCTATTATGGGCTACTTGAGCAATTGACAGTACTGAAGGAAAGTTAACGTAGAATTATGACATTAGCTTCCGATTGCTTATATTAACTGACTATTATAGTTCAGCCTTTAAATCTCTTTTTATACTTGTACATTAATAATACCCACAGTATGTGAAAGAGAGTACATCCAGAATTCCATACCTCGATGACACACGTACCAACTTTCAAGGCACATATCATGTGTTGCGGCTTGCGTCAAAATTTCTAAGAAAAAAAATTGCTCCAAACAATAAAGGTGTACAATGGGAGTGAGTCAACAAATGTTAACAAAAAACCCTCTTAATAAATTCACCCGTAATTGGTATTGAAAGTATTAATAATTAATTCTGAGGTTAAAGTCGAACGAATGTTACATTCTCGAGATCGTAGAATGCCTTCTAAATTTGTGGATTGCGAATGAAGGGTGACAGTTTGAAGGCAGCATTCGCTTAAGTAAATGTGTTCAAGACATGTACGATGTCTTGAGAGAAACAACAGTTCGAACATACCCTGGTGACAACAACGACCCAGGAAGAAATGCCAGCTATCAAATTCTATAAAATATTGTACACAATACATTGTATTGTATATAAAAAGATAAATTTATGATATTAAAACACACTAGCCAACCCACGTTGTTGGCTGAGGTATCCAATATAGTTCTCTAATAAACTTAGCCCCAGGCGCCTGCCTGACAGTTGTTGACATACCTTAAGAGGAACTTAATAGATTAATCGCGCGAAGCGCTCCGCTTACCCACTGTTGGATATAAGTTAGCTTTTCGAAATAATTACCAAAAATCATCCAAATTTAATTTGGAATAATAAATTTTTTTTTTTTTTTTTGTTTATCACATTACAGTTATTTGATATTGTTTTTGCTTTATTTTTAGCTATTAAGTAATAGTTCAAGGTAAAATTTCGAAGAAAAAGAAAATTTTTTTTTATAGTATTAACTTCCTCTCAAAATTTTTTTTTTTATACTATTAACTTCCTCTCAAAAAAAAATTTTTTTTATGCTTTTTAGACCATTTTAGACTAATTAAAAAAAAAATTTTTTTGCGAATTTCCTATATTGGAAACCCGCCCCCGTGGGTTGAATAGGTGGTTTTATTTTTCCGATTTCTGGATAGTTTCAGCGTTTCTTTTCTTACAGCTACCATGATGCACGGTTAACCTTTGTGATCAGCGGCATTTACTTCTCGCACAAAGACGCCAACATTTGGTTCTTCTAAGCTTTTTTTAATTTTCTCCTAAGTGTGGTCTGTAGGAATAAAAAAGATGATGTACACAATTAACTCTAAATACAAAGTGTGTGTGTGTACTCACGCGGTGATTTTTTTGCGGTAAGTTCTTGATGTGATTGAGGTGTTTCAGCTGCGAAAGAAAATACCTTAATTTGAACAAAGGAATCATCCAGACTTGAAGAAGGATTTGAGGATTGATCTTTCCCTTGCTGAAAGTAAACCTTGGATTACAGCTTCTGGATTTCGGACATAAACCTAAAATCAAGTGGGTGCAATATTTTTCTTACCTTTTACTTGTAAATTATATGAAACAAAGTGTTGAGCCAATTCTTTTAAGCAATGATTCCGAAAAAATTTTGAAAGGGGAAGAAAAATTAATAGCTTCTAATTATTTGGCAGGACTGTTGTCTTTACTAGAGAAGAGAATGGTATCAGCAGCGAGCAATTATGAAGAAGCTCTTGCTTGTATCGGGGTGGATGCGGATAAGTCCAATAAGGTGGAAGAGCCCTTCGAAAGTATCCGTGGAACGTATTTCGACTATATGTCATTAATAAGGTCAATACTGCTGATCTGAACGATTTCAAAACATTGATGGAGGCTTCTTTGCCAGTATCAATACAGCAGACATAAAATTAAAAAAATAATAAAAATGCATTACTTAAAAACTTAGCTATATCGACTGACAGAAAAACTTTTAGCTCGCCTGAGTACCATTATCTAGGTAAGTATACGAAGGCTTGGACAGTTTAAAAGGATCGGTATGATCACCAGCGTTTTCTCGTCAATACTCAGTTTAAATATTTATTCGGTCAGGCTTCGATATCCCAGAAAAACATTAAACAGCCGACACAACAAATGTTTTTTTTTTTTGTTTTTTGTTTTTCATAATTTGCGCGCGCCAAAGAGGATATGAACACTCTTATACTATTATAGGATGAAGGGATAGAGAGAAAAAGAAAGATTTAGTGTAATGGTTTGAAACTCAGATGGTATTAAGTTTCTGTAAACTCCAAGGGTAGCCATATAACCACTGTACTGCCAGTGTTATGCCTTCGCAGTAGAGTTGACTTAGCTTTCGCAGTTATATAAGCGGAGGGTGTGTTATTGGTCAGCTAGAGCAACTGGGCAATGACCGCTTGCAGTGGCGATGACGGTGGTTTGTTCATAGTAGTGCATGGACCTGGAATAGGTGCGAGATTATGAGGGCAACAAACGTGAAGCAGTGCCAAGGCCAATGAATCTGCTGCTTTCTTTTAAACCATCTACGAGAAAGGGTTATATAATCCAAGTTACCAGCACCAAAGTCAGTTGGCTTAAATAAAAAGGAAAACAACAATCTTAGTTGATTTTTTAACTTGTGTTCGGTTTCACTGCCTAGGGTTCAGTCACGTCGGTTTTTTTTTATCAAAGTCTAAATAGTCTATCAAGTACTCAAATTACCAAGCAAAACACAGCAGTTGTGGGATGAGCGCCTAGCAAGTAAGAAGAAGCCCAAGGATTTACCATTTTTTGATGTTTTTACCAAGTTCGTCGAAACAAGATTCCGCACGTTGCAGGCAGTAGTAGTAAGATGCCACGTAGTTCATCACATCAGAACTCCTTGCATTCGCAAGTCAACAACGCCAAGTATTCCTGTAAGGGTCAGCATCCTATCCATAAATGCAATAAGATTCTGAAAATGAGCATCGCAGATCTATGTCAGAGCAATGTCGAAGTCGTAGTCGATGCTTTATTTCACATTGTTCACTTTTGCATACAAACCCAACATCACGATATAGGCAGTAAAATTCATACAAGAAAACTCATAATAGTCCACATAGTCAAACCCGTCAAACACTCGCAATCACCCTCAGAATTTAGCATAATCGTATTCAGTCCTTCAAAACCTCTGCAATAAATGCTGAGGTCCCCAATTTTCTGCCATCAAAATGTACTTTTCATACAGTTATTATTATTATTATTATTATTATTATTATTATTATTATTATTATTATTATTATTATTATTATTATTATTATTATTATTATTATTATTATTATTATTATTATTATTATTATTATTATTATTATTATTATTATTATTATTATTATTATTATTATTATTATTATTATTATTATTATTATTATTATTATTATATAAAACTTTATTCACTCTTTCTTAACATACTACGCGTACAATAGTAATTTCTTACAATTAAATAATATAAGATTATATATAAAGTTAGTTCTATTTACAATTTTAAATAAATTTAGTTTAAGTTAGGTAGTTAAATTTTCTTTTTTAGTTTTATTTCCGAGTACGAATTTTCTTTATATTGTAATATGCGAGCTACGGTTCGAGTAGATAAAACGCTATTCTGTGAGATTATTTCTTTATTTTCTAGTCTATAGAACAACTCAAGTTCACACTATACTGTTCTTCGCAAATTCTTTCCTTACAAGTTCTCTTTCTTTTCAAATCACTTTATCTCATTTGAATTACTTAATTCACAAATCCAAACTAATTACTTCTTCTTGTTAACTCTCAACTTTCAATTTATCACAAAATTACAACTTCGCCTATTATCACTTTTCCAATCTCTTCGTGCGGTTCAAAACCTAACTGCCTTGCCTCGATCGCCATCTGTCCTTATATAGTCGCATTTCTGATAGCCAGAAACTTCTAGCAAATTCTTCGACCACTGGAACAAGAAAATTCTGATATATATAATTCCAAGATGACAGCCGCAGCCAATAATCTCTTGCGGTTATAATTCTCTTGCGGTTATAATTCTCTCTTAATTCCGCGATGTCGTCTTAGACATAATCCGTACACGAACCTCGAATGAAAAGACACTTCGGAATGTGTTGCATACTTTTGGAGCGCAGTTATTATGCTACATTATGTTACAATATATTAAGAGTACATATAAAGGGTGGTTAAGTTTTAGGGGCCGATGTTGATTTTGAATAAAACACAAATTATTTAGGAAATTACTGTCATTTCTTTTTATTATGATAATATTGGTATGGTTCAATTATGTATGGAACAAAATATCGGCCAAATGGCCGCCGCGACCTCGGCGGCACACCTCCATCCGATGGTCCGAATTTTCGATGACGCTGAGGCATAATTGAGGTTCTATGCCGTTAATGTGCCGAATTATCTCATCCTTTAGCTCTTGAATTGTTGCTGGCTTATCGACGTACACCTTTTCTTTCAAATAACCCCAAAGAAAGAAGTCCAACGGTGTCAAATCACATGATCTTGGCGGCCAATTGACATCGCCACCACGTGAGATAACACGGCCATTGAATTTGTTGCGCAAAAGATTGTACGCACATTTGGACGATTAAATTGACCGAAAGAATCACGAAATGCACGATATGCATTTTGATTTGAACGCCCATATTCATAATAAGCCTGAATAACTTTAACGCGTTGCTCGATTGTCTTTCCATGGTTCAAATTGAGTTAGTCTGAAATTGAGAAATGTCAAATGAAATGCAGAAAAAAACTTGACGTTCAGGTGTGGTTCACATTCAACATCGGCCCTTAAAATTTAACCACCCTTTATAAGCCTCCCCCATTTTTACCCAAAACTACCTATTTCTTGCAGTTTGTTGCCATCGTGCATTTATTCTTTGAAGATCATCTCGCCATCTTAAAAGTTGTCTTTCTGCTGTTCTCGTGCCATCTGTAGGGTGCCAGTCTGTAAATTTGTTTTTCCAGCCATCATCCTAGCAACGTGTCCGTCCCATTGCGATTTTTGAGTTTTTGCTCCTGTTACCACGTCCTCGAATTTAGTAACTTCTCTGATTCTGCTATTTCTGACTCTTTGATGCCTAGATATACGCCACAGCGGTCTTTCTCTGTGAGTAGTTTCAAGCCTTTTAAGATTTTGTAAGTTCATACTCCAAGTTTGAGAGCCGTACTGTAATATTGGAAACAGATACTTTCTTCATGCGCCCTAATTTTTGAATCAAATACGATATTAAGATTCCATACTTGCTTCCAACTAATATTTGAAACTGTCCTTGTACTTCTTCTTTCATTGTTTTTAGACGATATAATTTGCCCTAAATAGGTACAGTCCTCAAACTTGTCTGTTCACAATTTAATTTCAATCTCATCGCTGTTGGTCATGCGTTTGGTTTTCATCTGGTATTTCCTCTAGTAATGCACATAAAAGTGCTGGTGATAGAGGATCTCCCTGTCTTACTCCTCTGTAAATTCTATTTTTAAATTCTGGGTCTCTAATTTGAGTCGTGATCTTCGGTGTGCTGTTTTCATATAGAACTCAAAGGATTCTTATAATTTTGTGTGGGATTCCTTTTTTTCTAAGGCTTGCCATATTTTCACATGTTCTACAGAATCGAATGCCTGGTAAAAAACCACAAACGCTATATTCAACCCCTTTTTGTATGTTACTATTTTTTCAACGAGCTGATTTATTGATTGTAGATGATCAGCTGTGGAGTATCCTGACCGAAAACCTGCCTGCTCTTTTGGTTTGTCACTGCAATACTACGTAAAAGCTAGTATACCACGAAACATACCTAGTATTGAGATTCGGAATTTTTTGATGGTATACTCGTACCACCATCTTACTGATTGCAGCGGCGATTTCTCTCTATTGGCTAGTCTTTGTAGCTTCTTTGACAATTCTTAGGTATGCGCTTTCGCTTTCAAGTATTTGAATTTTCTTTTCATTCATCATTTGGCACAAAAGTAAATCATTTTTAATTATCCTGTCTTGAATTTTCTATTTTTATTTGTTATGACAGACAACACAAACGTCAAAGTATACTACTTAACGCCAAAGTCATCGAATACTACGAAATGCAGTCTGCCAGGGGTTGTAATATTCGCTATACCAGCAGTCTGTCTCCACTATAAGTAGACATTTGGCTTAGACTTTGTATATTACAGAAATAATGCTAATTACCCGGTAGTTATTAGCTGTAGGGTATCGTCTGTCTGTTTGTCTGTCTGGACCCAATCCCACATTCGGCTAACCTGACGCCTCATTCGTCCTGAATGAAGGGTTCTATTTCTTTATTTTCTCCGCTATGGTCGTTGTTCTAAATGGGCCTTCGTGATCCCCAACCCGCTGGACGTCATATCTTCCATGGTTCAGTGCCTTGACGATGTTATATGGCCCTAAGTATTTCGACTTCAGCTTCAACCCCGTACCGAACTGTGTGCGCTTGCTGGCGACTGACTCGTTGGGCTCGTAGTTTGGCTCAGGCTTCCGATTCTTGTCAAACGTTCTGTTTTCTCGTTGAACCACAGAGATGTTTTCGCGAACCTCGTCCCGCAAAGTTCCTCTCTCCTCTTCTAACTCGCCGACCGCTGTATCTGCCATTAACTCTCGCAGGTCTGGATAGTCACTAACCCGCATCTCTATACCGGTCAGTATCCGGAACGGACTGTGTTTGGTTACCCTTGATGGAGTACTGTTCAAAACCTGTTGTATCCGATCTACATGCCGATACCAATTCTGTGAGTTCCCAAAACAGGCTTTCGCCAACATTGGCAAGATTATTCGATGGATCCGCTCAACTTGTACGTTGGCCCTCGGAACTCCCGTTGCTATTTGTAAGTGTTGAATACCTTCCTCCGTGCAATACTCTCCAAATTCTTTCTACGTAAAAGCCGTTCCTCGGTCAGATATTATTCGACGAGGATTACCAAAGGTTGCTGCCTGTTTCCTCAGCCTTTCCCCCACCTCGCCGGACCCTCTGCTTTTCGTGGGATAGAGCCACACGAACTTCGAAAACGCATCTACCATCACCAGTATGTGGTCATACTGTTTTTTCGTTTGGTCCATCGGGCTAACGTGGTCGATGTGGTAGGTTCCCAGTGGCTTGTCTTCCTTGCTAATGGGACTAAGGTAGCCCTCCTTCTTACCGGTTTTCGATTCTGCTATTATGTATTGCATACAACCCCTTACAACGTTCATTACTTTCGCAGCTAATCTTGGGATGTAGAAAGTCTTTTCGATTAGGTCTTGAAGCTTCTTAGCAGAAAAATGTCCCTGCTGGTGAGCGATGCGTATAACTTCTTGCTCCATAACTTCTGGTACCACCACGAGTTCTTTGATGGGATCTTTGTGTAGTACTCCTACCTTCACGAAGAAGTCTTCATAACTCTCTTTCTCTAAAATGTTCCTGACTGCCCTGATCCAGTCATCTTTTAGTTGTGCCTCCCTGAAACGATGATTCAAAGAGTCACTTACCATCAAACAGGACACCCTACTCAGCGCGTGCTTCATTTTGGGCTCGGGACGATGTTCTATCACATAGTCGAACTCCTGAAGGAACATCTCCCATCTTGATAACCTTAGTGGAACGTCAGTCTTCCGCATGGTCATAGTGAATCCGTTGCAGTCCGTAATAATCTTGAATTGCTTTCCCATCACATATGTTCTCCATTTCTTCAGAGCCTTGATAATCCAGCTCGTATGAGTGATATTTTTCTTCCACTGGCATCGTCTTACGGATCATATACTGGATCGGATGGAGTAACCGGTCCTTCATATCTTTCTGCAGCAGAACTGCATCGTAGCCGAACTTACTCGCGTCTGCATGAATCTCGGTATTTGTCTTGGGGTCAAACAGTCTGAGAACGAGCGCTTCGACTAATGCTGCCTTAAGTTGTTGGAACGCTGTCATCTGTTCAACTTCCCACTCGAATCTGGCATCCTTACGCAGTAAATCCGACAGGGGCTTGGCGATAATGGCAAACCCTTCCATAAACCTCCTAAAGAACGACGTCAACCCCAAGAAACGTTGTAGCGCTTTCTTATCGGTTGGCACCGGAAACCCTTTCACTGCTCTCGTTTTTTCTTCCGAGGGGCGGATAGCATTATCCTCCACGATGTACCCGAGGAAATTTATTCTTCTCTTCAGGAATTGACATTTCTGCCATTTCATTCGCAATCCATACCTTGTCGCCACTTCGAGTACCATTCTCAATCGCTCGATACCTTCTTCTTCGTTTTCTGCTCGGATGAGTAGGTCGTCAGTATACGCAATTACAACGCCTGATTGGATTAGTGTCCGAAATACTGCGAATATATACCTGCTGAAGACTGCTGGGGAATTATAGATGCCGAAGGGAACGTATAGAAGTTCATGCTGCCCTTCCTGCGTCACAAACGATGTGTACTTCTGCGAGCTTGGGTCCATAGGGACATGGAAGAAACCATTCTCCAAATCTAGTGTCGTGAACACTGTTGCTCCCTGTAACCGCTCGAGGACTTCATCTATGAGTACCATTGGGAAGTTGTTTCTTATGACCTTCTCATTCAGCTTTCTATAATCACAGCTTAGCCTCTTGGTGCCATCCTTCTTGGCTACTAACACAATTGGCGCCGCGTACTCGGACATACTTGGCTGAATTATCCTTTCCGCTAACCATCTGTTAATTTGCTCACGTACTACGCCTTGATCCGCATACGACATTCGCCGTGGTCTCTGAAAAACTGGGATCTCGTCCTTCAGCAGCAGCTTCATCTTCACGGGTGATTCTTGACTTCTCCTCGGGGTGTACCCTTCGATCATTTCCAGCACCTCCTTCTTTCTATTCTCCGATAAATGGTGTAAATCCATGCTCTGCTCGCTCCTCCAAGTTTCTTCTACCGCTGATAGGCATATTCTCTGGAATTCTCTGGCTAACTCGAAGGTCTCTGGCCGTATTTCGCTCCATTGCTCTCCTGTGTACAGGCTCTCTCTTCCCAACTCTACACCTTCATTGCTGCTGAACGTACACTCCCTCTGGTGGCTCCACTAACCATATATTTTCAATTAGCTTAATACAAGCGGTAAAGAGACTTATAAATTATTATTTTTTACAATGTTTATATACATAAATTTAAATCAAGACTTGAGTGAGGAAGGGGAATAAAGGTAGTTTCTAAGTGAGTTTTTTCTGTACTGAAAATCAAAAAGGTTATGGCAGTCATTAGCCATGCGTAGCATTCGAGACATAGGCTCATTACATCCGTAATTCGTACGGTGAAACTTGAGACGGAAGAGAGGTACTGACCTCAGGATACGCGGATTGGTGCTGAGTAAGATGGTTTGGAGCAGCATAGGACAATCAATTTTGCCTGCTAATAACTGATGTACAAATAGTATATCGGCAACTTTTCTACGCTTTAAGTTCAAGCGATGCTCGTAAGGAGGTAGGTTGAATCTGTCAGACCACGGGAGTCCACGTAGAGCAAAATGGATGAACCTCCGTTGGACACACTCAATTCGATACGAATGTGTATCGAGATAGGGAGACCAAAATTGGCAGGCGTATTCTAGAATTGGTCTTACAAACGTGAAGTACAGAGATTTCGTGACGTAAGGATTTGAGAATTCCTTGGACCAACGTTTCACATAACCTGGCGCAGAATTTACTCTGCTAATAATATTGTCAATATGACTACGAAAATTAAGCTCACTGTCGCAAGTGACACCGAAATCACGCAGAAAGGTGACAGTGGGAACAGGCTCATCGCAAATCACGTACGTTCTAGGAGCTGTCGGAAGGCGCTTCCGGGAATAAGTAATAGCTTGGTATTTATTGACATTGAATTCAAGAAAGTTTTTATTACTCCAAGTAGAAAAGCTGTTCAAGTCAGATTGAAGTGCACGGGAGTCAGTGGGAGTGGAGATGTGTACAAAAATTTTCATGTCGTCCGCATAAACTGAGAGACGGGAATATTTAATAATACCATCAACATAATTAATTGACAAAATGAAAATCAGGGGACCAAGATGGCTACCTTGAGGGACACCAGAGGGGGCCATAAAGGGATCAGAGATTAAGGATCTAAAAAGAACTTCATATTGACGTTCATGAAGGTAGGATTTGATCCACGCAATGAAACCGAGAGCTTCGAGTTTCAAAAAAACAATTGCATGCGAAATTTTATCGAAGGCTTTGCTGAAATCGGTAGCAACAACATCGACTTCCTTACCTTCCTCCAATGCGCACAGGGTGCTGCATACGAATTCGGTTAGGTTTGTGGTTGTTGACCTTCCCTTTAAGAAACCGTATTGGTGAGGAGAAAATATAGACTTACAATGGAAAAACATTGCATCGTAAACAATACTTTCGAATAGCTTAGGTATGCAAGAGAGTTTAGCTATGGGACGATAATTAGAAATTTAATTTTTCGGGCCCTTTTTATGAAGTGGAATAATAAAAGAGCTTTTCAAAAGCCTAGGGAAAACGGACTGTGAAAGCGACAGTTGGAACACAGCCGTAAGGGGATGACCTGAAGAGTCTACACATTTTTTTAAAACTACGGCAGGTATACCATCCGGACCAGCGGGGTATTCGCATTTGTCTTTTTATCTTTTCTTTCACGAGAGCCACTGTTATATCGATTGAAGTTAAAGAGGTTTGGGCACAATCTCTCATGTAGGAGAAGTAAGAATGGTCGGGCTCTGATGTGTGGTTAGAGAATGATTGACTAAAGAAATGGGCGAATAAGTTTGCTATTATTCGAGGATCGCTTGACAATATATTGGAGAATATCAGAGTTGATGGGTAGCTGTCTGACTTTTTCTTGGTATTAATGAAGTGAAAAAATCTTTTGGGGTCAGCGATGATGTCAGATTGAATACGGTCAATATATTTGATATAAAGAAACTCACAAAGTTCAGAAAAATGCGTATGTATAAGGAGGTAATTGGAAAAGTTAAAATCAGAACGAAATTCGAGGTAGATACGCCAGAGCTTATTTCTTCTGTTGCGAAGTGAGCGTTATTCCTTAGTATACCAAGATGGAGATGACGAGAAACTCTTTTGGGGCATGTATGGGACGGATTGCATAAAACAGCTGAAAATTTCAGAGTAGAACAATCCAAGTGCATCATCGATAGAAATGTGTGTACTGTTAAAAATGCTGCTGCGATTGATAGCACTTAAAAGGATACTAAGTTTTGTGTAGTCTGCCTTGCGAAATTTAAAGATATACGAATACTCTGACTGAACAGTATTATTACCGTCATTGTAAGACAATGTAAGGGATAGAGGAGGGTGGTAATGATCCAATTTGGATAAAAGGTGGTTGCTTGCTGAAACAACGCAGTTATCGGCATCTGACGAGAAAATAAGATCAAGTTGTCTACCAAGGTTATTAGTAACTCCACTTAACTTATATAGGCTGGAGTCTGATAGACAGTCAATGAAAATGACTTCCTTATCTGAAGAGGGGTTAGTTGCCATATAATGGGACTGATCGTCTGATGGAGCCCATTGGAGGTCGGAAAAATTAAAATCCCCCAGAATTAAAACGGTGTCGCGAGGATCAATAACATTAAGCAGAGAATCGAACGCGTCTATGGCAAGCTGGTAACTCTGCGTGGGCTGAGATGGTCGAATGTAACAGCAGAGGATAAAAATGTTGCCGTTTGAAATAGTTATTTTGACACAAATGTACTCAAAATTGGATGTGTCCGAAGTTTTAACTAATGTCGAGTCAAGGCGATTGTGTACTGCCAGAAGAACACATCGACCCAAGGAATCATCCTCTTTCTCGAGACCATCATCTCGAAGGATGTTAAAATCGGACGTAAACAATTCATTGTTGTAAAAATCTTGAGTAAGATTAGTCTCGTTAAGGGCGAAAATGTCATAGGGGAGCTTTTGGGAATTAAGGTATATAGAGGATGTCTTAGTTCGAAGCCCTCGGATGTTTTGACAGCATACACAAAGACACTCAGGGGGAGTTACAAACAGATAAGGAATATCTAAATGAATACTTAATAATTTTTTTGATGCGACATTACTGGTGCAGGTACTGGAGTCTTTATGAATGACGTATTCTAAGTCCGAGAAACATATTCATGGACTAAAGTTCCATCTGGCCAAAATTCTCTCGATAGTAGCAGTTCAAGGTGAGAGTCAGGAGTTAGTAGTTTGAAAGATGCTATTTCGCGGGGTTCCTTAAAATTATATTTGATGCATTTGAGGGATGAAGGCACCAACGTTTTGCTGCTGATGTAGTTCATAATATCGCTGACAGAGGTAGCGGAAGAAAGTTTCGAGATGAAGATTGTTGTACGAGGAGTTTTTTTGACTACCACTAGATTGACGGATGAAGATGTTAGATGCGACGATTCCTGACGAGAAATAGGTTGAGGTAGAGAGTCGTCGTTGCAACTAAATGGCGGAATTAACGAGGACGAGGAAAAGCGGGAAGCCCCGCAAGTGAATTCGTGTATGAACGTAGAAATCTTTTCTGCTGCGGAGGATCCAATTGCATAGGGGGGTAATTGCTTGTTGAGCACATCAGGTCTATTTTATGTTGTTTGTGTGTTGACAATATTGACTCCTGAATAGTTACGACGGAAGTCTGCGATGGTTGATGCTGAAGCGGTGTTAACTCCATTTCCTTTAGTTTTTGTTGTTTTTGTTTTTGTTGTTTGTGCTGTTTTTGTTCTTGTTGTAGATGTTCATGTTGCTGACGTTGGTTTTGTAGAGGTTCTTGTTGTTGTTGTTCGGATTGTTGTTGTTGTCGTAGCAGTTATTGCTGTTGATGTTCTTGTTGTTGATGTTGTTCTTGTTGATGTTGTTGTCGTTCTCGTTGTTGTTGTTGAAGTTCAAGTAAATGTTGTTGGATAAGGTGTTGTTGACTTTGTTGCTCAATTAGCTGCTTCTGCTGCGCTATTATGGTGAGTTGATATTCGTTGGTAGACTAATGTTCTTGTAGCAGACGATCAATATTATTGAAACCCTCCAACAATTTTTGTTTATTAGTGGTGTCAAAAATAAACACCTCCCGAATTTCCGCAAATATAGCAGATAGAGTAAGAAAGGTTTTTCGCAGCTTTATAACCTTCCAATGCAAGACGTCGGTCGATATGCTGCGATGTTTTTCACAGTAAAAGCAGAGGCCAGGGGTTGCACAATTTTATCAATGTCTTTCCCTTTAATATTAATACATTTGGCATGCACGTTCTAAAGGCATATTGCACAAGATAATTTAGCATCATTTGATGATTTTTTTGTATACATAGCATTCAGAATCACTCATGAATAAGAATATATTTCCACAAAAAAATTCGGAGAAAAACGGTTGGAGTATCAGATAGCAAATATTTTCGGCGAAAAAGCCAGTTGATTGATTGCAGTATTTGATGAACGATGGTTATGACATGCAATGAGTGAAGACAATACAAATTCAATGGAGTAGAATCTGCAGAATGGCAGAACATGCACTAAATATTGTACTCACACGAGCGAGGGAGTGAGATCACCACAATGTTTCTTCAAAAATTTTTATTATTCTTGGAAGTAATAGAGAACCACTCAATAAGTTCTACAGTTATTAAATATGAGTCGAAAAATAAGTATTAATGGCCGAAATGAAACAAATATATACGGCAAGTTAATATGGGTTAAAGAGAACCACTCAAAAGTTCTTCTGTTATTAAATCAAAAACTTTTAATTTTGTTTAAATATGTATATATATATATATATACATATATATATTTATAATTCAGTTTTATTTTTATTTTGAAATTAAATAATTTAGAGCTAAAAACACAACTCGCGCTAATGATAATACAAAGAAGTAATTCTTAATTTATCAAGCACGACATAAGTTTAAATTTTTAGGCGAATGCTTAACAAATAAAATTGATAATAAAAGAGAGCAAGGCTAAACGCGACTTTTACTCAAGTAAATCACTCACTACTCATAGTACTACCTACTGTACTTCCTTCTACCATTCTTGGTCCTACGAGGTGATTACCTCCTTCTTTGACCGCCCTTGGTCATACGAGGTGATTACCTCCTTCTTTCACCGCCCTTGGTCCTACGAGGTGATTACCTCCTTCCTCGACCGCCCTTGGTAGTACGAGGTGATTACCTCCTTCTTCGACCGCCCTTGGTCCTACGAGGAGCTTGCCTCCTTCACCACCTTTATCATTGCTTGAATTATTGCAGCTCTGCCTCTTTCTAAAATGAGCACTTTCCCCAGAAATATTTAAGTCAACCTCTTCGAGGACATCATTTCCTATCGCGGTTGCATACTACAACCACGTGCCAATTAATTTTTAATCTAATTCCGTCTACTCCGATTTCTTTCTCAAAGCTACCCATAGTCACCACCCTACTCTGGCCAATCCCTACCAGGTTCCTCTTCGTCGGTTTCAGCTCCGTGTAATCCATCACCATCAAATTGTCATACCTAAGGAGACTTACATCACTACCAGTGTCCAACAGCGCTGACAAGGTATGACCCTTTACCGTGATGTTTTTGAACACTCTGTTCGAACTTATTGCTAAATAAACTCTTGCCTCTGGTACGTAGCTAGATTGGTCACCCGTTGACCCGGTGTGCACATTGCTAGCCCCTACTTCCCTATGCCGCTATGGTGATTGCGTTTCGGCTTTGCATTCGAATTGTCGGTGCCCTTGCTGCCCACACTTGAAGCATTTCCAACTTCTGACTTGGCAATCCCTTGCGATGTGCGTTGTCTGGCCACACTTGCACCACTTCCTGTCCATTTTCTCCTGTTTTGTTATCTGTGACGATGATGAAGTACGTTGGCCCCCTCCCAAATATGACGACTGTGGGTTGGAACATCGGACCTTCTTATACACCTTCAATTGGCCCTTAGCTCTCCAATGGATTTGGCCTGGTACAGCACCATCTTGTTCTGCCTAGCATCCGGTATACCTTCCACAAAATACTCGATCACACTCTCGTCGTCTAGTGCGATCATTTCCCCCAACTCCACCAGGCAATAGAGATATTCCCTTAATGACTCACCTGGTTTCTTGCGACGGGCTTTTAACAGACGGTGGACTTCTGCCCATGACAGCTGGGTCCCAAATTCCTCGATCAACGCTTTCTTCAAATCGTTCCACCTCTTTATCCCTGGTTGACTCCGAAGGAAAAGCTTGGCGGCCCCTTTAAGCAGCTGTTTTGCATAAACGTATTTCTGCAACTCGTTCCAATTGACCGTAGACGCGGTCTCCTCAAATTCACGGATCCACAGTAGCGAAGAGTAAATGTAGCTCGGTCTATAGGCACAGATCTCGAGATCTCAGCTTCCTCGAATAATTCCTCATCTTCATCGGCTATAGCGCGGGATAAGCCGAAGTGTTCCATGAGCCTGTCCTGAAGTGCTGCCTTAAGCCCTACTGTCGGTAAGTTAAGTTTTGTCAGTTTTGCTCTAAGTCCGTCCGCAGTCAGAGCTAATACCTCTTCTAAATTCATTTTATTTCAATACGATTTCAAAATTTTAATTTAGAGTTTGCAGTTTTTATTTAATATATCAAAAATTAAATTAATAGAATTTAGAGCCAAATAGGAGTAATAAAAAAAAATAACTTGCCAAACAATTTATATTTTGACTATCTTCTCTGCTTCTTCTTTTCGGCCTTCTGCTTGGGTTTGGATACCGCTCCGCTCCTGTTCTACTTTGTCTGGACACGGCACAACTATTCGCTGATGGTTTAACGACCTTTTACTATTTTTCGTTTCCCGTTTGTGTGCGCTCGTCACTGAGTGTTTTTTTTTCTCACTGCAATAAGGGATGAAATTTGGATGTGTTGTTGCCCTTTCTTTGTTCTTTCTTTTTTTTTCCACTTTGCCTTTTCTTTTATTTTTTTTTCATTTTGTCTTTTCTTTTTTTTCCACTTTGCTTTTCTTTTTTTTTTAAATGGCTTCAAATTAATCCCGGTTGATCCCCCACTTTGTAGGATTGATACAATAAAACACATTTTTAAATCGTTATAATTTATTTCACTTTATTTGATAATTCTTACACTCGGCTTTTTAGCTCCTACTGGCTCAATGATAGTTTGAAGACTAACTCGATATTAGCTCTCTAAAGTCTAGTCCGTGGCGTTTCGTCGCTGTCGCTTGTCAATGTTTGTACACGTGTGTATCTTCGTTTATCGTTCGTTGGTACATTAGTGCGAGTGTGTATTATGTAGTTCTGTATCATGTGCTGTTCGTTCTACTACGATCGTCCTCTTCGCTTACTTGTGCGTGTATGCATTATGTACTTTGTTGCGCTGTTATATGCCGCTTGGTCGTCGGATGGTTGAACAGTTGTTGGTCATGTCACGTGATCTTTATGTTGTGTTCTGTTAGCTGTAGGCTATCGTCTATCTGTACTCAATCCCACATATATTTTTTTTACCTATGTACATATGTAGTTAGTTTTAATATGATTAATTGAAGTACATATTAGCTAGAACTGTAAATATATAATAAATTAGATTTTACTTTTCTTATTATTATTATATACCTATGTATTATGTATGTCATTAAATCTCATAGAAGTGAATTATATTAATTATTTAACTAAGATTATAAATTTCCTGTAGAGGAAGAGTTGTTGTGTCTTGTTAACTTTTCCTCATTTTTAGACAAGGAACTGTTAACATCCTAGAATAAAGTATTCATTAACTCCCAGAATTAGCGCGTTTTATTCAATCAACGTATACGATACAACATGTGTCATATGATCGAGGTTGAAAATGGCTCGTGTTTAAACAACCCTACACATTACTTTCTCCCACACCACGCAGTAATCGAAGAACCCAGTCCTTCTACCAAACTCCGAGAAGTCTTCGACGCCTTCTTTAAAGCTACCAATGGAATCTCGTTGAATGGTAGACTGATGGTAGGACCGGCCTTACAAAGGAACATTATTGACATCTTTCTCAGATGGAGGCTATACAGATACCTTTACAGCGGACATTGAGAAGTATACCATCAAATCTGGGTAAAAGAGCTAGACTCTAGATTGTAGGATTTTATGATGAATCCGGGTATGTCTTTGGGTGCGCTGACAGATATTTCTTCTGCTTTGACGTAGAAGTTATCTAGGAACCGAGGACGTGTTCTGATAAGACAGTTAAAGTGGCAAAGTATTTGTTCTGCTGATTCTTCGTCTTCGTTGCACATTCTGCATACGTCATCTTGCGCTATTCCCGTTGCCATGAGGTGTTTTTTAACAACGCAATGTCCCGTTAAGAAACCTCTGACCAAGGGAATCTGATCCTTACTTAGTTGTAACAGTTGCTTTGTTCTTAGATGGGAAGCATTTGCAAGAATTTGTTGGTCTGTCTGTTACCTTCAGTTTCTATCCAATATTGATTCCCTTTTTCTCTAAGCCAGTTTTCAATACTGCTTTTTGCAGTGCTGTTGGTTATTCCGCAGAATGGTCTTGGCATCTTGGCATTGATCCGCATCAATCTTTTTCTAGCTAGTTCATTAACTTTTTCATTACCTTCATAACCGCTGTGCCCAGGTACCCAAATGAGATGAACTCTGTTTGTACTGCTTAATGTTATGAGCAGTTGAAGGC
Source organism: Pocota personata (assembly GCA_963082735.1). Lineage (NCBI taxonomy): Eukaryota > Metazoa > Arthropoda > Insecta > Diptera > Syrphidae > Pocota > Pocota personata. Next base: position 100,307,813 of record OY720429.1, on the reverse strand, counting down.
AGTCCCATACTAGTTTTTAGGTAATTTCATATGCCTTAACTGCAAGAAGCGCGGATTGCTATCTGAGAGAATATGAATGTTCTTGTTGGTTATAAATCTGTTTATGTTCTCCCGGCTTGAAATACTGAGCTACTTTCATCCATACTTGCGTATAGGAGAGTATTCGTGTACAGTCCATATACTCCGGCCCCAACTCCTTCATCTGTTTTGGATCCATCTGTGTACCATACATGAGAATCTCTAGTAATTGTAGGTTTATTCTGTTCCCAGTTACCTCTATCTGGCAATGTTACCTTGAAGTTGTGGCTGAAGTTGAATTTCGGAAGACATTTGTCTGTTATACTTATTTCAAGTAGTTCATTCCTTTTTATTTCTTGTACAATATCCGAATGAATAGATCTTATATTCCTTTCATCCTCTGTGATGAGCATATAGGCATTAACCATAACTTCTTTCATGATATAAAGATGAAGTGGTGGCTGATTTAGGGTGACTTCTAGCGCTGCTGTGGGAGTAGTGCTCATGGCTCCTGTGGCACACACGCAAGCTAGTCTTTGTAATTTATTGAGCCTGTCTTGTGTGGACCTTTATTTGTTCTTTTTTCCACCATACGGATGCTACGTATGTGACGATAGGTCTCGCTAGGGCTGTATAGAGTAATTTTGGATGTAGTCCCCAGTTCTTGCCAAGAAGACCTGCTGATCCACAGGGAGATCCTGGCTTTGTCTATGGCTTTATTAAGATGAGAATTCCATATGAGTGTTCCATGCAGCGTTATTCCAAGGAATTTGACTTCTTTTGAGAATTCTATCGTCGGCCGCAAATTCCCTTAGTCGCAGGAAGTCCAAGTCGGTGACGATATGACTGCATCTGTCTTACCTCCTTCGTTGGGTAGCTCAATTATTGCCGCTACCAGATCCTTTTTAATAAATTCTGGAATGGGAACAATTCTCATATTGTAGAATAAGGGCTAGAATATACCCGAGGTAAGGAATAAAAAAAAGGCGACTAAGATCCAAATCGTTTAAACCTTTCGCAAAAGTTAATATTAAAATATGGAATGAACGAAGCAGAAGATTTTAATAACCCAGGTGGTACGCCATTCAAAATAGTAAATCCACAGGAGCTCGGTCCCACGGATTCTGGGGGGTCCCCCCATTTATTGCTCACCGAAAATCCTTTTGGAAAATATGAGAGGGTAGAGGGAACACCCCCATCACTTACAATGGATGCAAACCAAACTCTAAAGGCTAAATACTCAAAAGCCTGCGAAGAAAGAGATGGGTTTAAGCAACTGAACGAGACATTAATTCAGGAAATTGATTGTTTAAACCAAGAGTTGCAAGCCTTGAAACAACAGATCAACAGCCAAAATAGAGAAAAAGATAAAAGTAAAGTAGTTGAGTTCTCAACCGATGAGGGAGAACTACTGAAAGAGACAGAAGGAAAACCCAAAAACGGGAGCAAAAATAAAAAACGGAAAATGAGTACATCCCCAAAGATCTCATCTCCGAAAGAAAGCTACCAAGTTACGGAGTATTATTGCACTGCAAATAACAAATTATGAAAGCTTAGTTAACTTTTTGCAGAAAAATAAATAAAATTAAAGCTAGCAATGGTACTCTTATGAGAACAAACAAACAGGACCAATTAAGGTTGTTGTAAAAAAACTACATTTCTCATGCTCACCAGAGAGTATAGTTACAGGGCACAATGGACCCCAATTGTTGGTCTAAGTGAGCAGTGACTCTATTTGTCACAAAGTACCCATTTATCTAACCTAACCTACAGATCTAAGAAGGAAAAACTTAATGATATTGGAAACTGTTTGTTCAATTCGAATCTCACCCTAAAGTTTATTATTATGTTGTTGACACCTAGAGGACACCTCTAGCGCTAAAATGTATTATGACATTTGTGTGTTTAAGATGGTTGTCAGCTTTTCCGGTGGTCCTCCATTTGGACTACAGACAGTGAGATCGGCGGACGTGCATATCGTTGCGAGCCAGATTTTCTTTTTGCACAAGCGATTACCGAATCATTTTTGGTCCAAACGAGCCGAGTCCAAACCATACTTTCTCCTCATTCGTCGTTGGACGAAAGATATGCTCTATCCAGCCATTGCAAACAAACCACATATTGTCTCACACATCGCTGGACCAAGTAAAGATTCAACAGCAGCTGTTCAAGCCATGTACGATGTCTTGAAAGAAATAACAAATTGAACATACCCTGGTGACAACAACGACCCAAGATAAGATTTCAAATTCTATACCAATAAAGTACATAAAGGTTAACATGAATTTCATTACATATAAATACAATTTGAAATGAATAAAGAAACTTACTGGTTTATAACGTGGATGAATACGGGTGTTTTTATTTAACCGGCTCCAAGTGGTTCTTTTTCTTTTTAACGGACACAGAAATTTTCAGGTTTTCTGTTCTTTGTCAAACAGTTCCTACACTGTAGTTTTTCATGCGAAAACATTTGGTCCTTTCAAACTGGATAATTTTTATATCTAAAATAAAAAAGACAGTGCATTTGTGTAAATTAGGACAATAAAGTTTATTTTACATTTTTGTGTGGTTTGTGCATGTGCAATTTAAATCGAAATCGGGTTCCCGCGTCGTGAAACAAAATTGTTGCAGCAGTTCGTCGAAGAACATCACAAACATATCACAGATCCGAAGCAGTTCATCGAAGATCATCACAGGCGCATCACAGATCCGAAGTAGTTCATAGAGGTGCATCAAAGATTTCATCAGTTCAAGGCAGGGAAAAAACATACAGGTATGTCGTATATAGACTTGCTAAAAATGTTAGTGTCTCAATTACAGCGGGATTTTAGGAATTTTAAAAAGACAGGTGAATTGCGCCGCACGGCAAATTATCTGTCGACACGGCTTTCCTTGCTCGAGGAAAATTTAGTGCACTCTAGGCGTTATCACGAACAAATTATGTGTGGGAAGCTGGAAAAGGAAGAAAAGGATGAATTGGCTGCCACATATGACCAAATTGTGGAGATTTACGTGGAGTACAGATGTGAATTGCTAGATGCCTCGCAGGCATCAAAGGCACCTGAGTCTCACGCACCGAAGCCGCAAGAGTGCGAGCATTCATCATTTAAAATCAAGCCTTGGTGGTGAGGCGGAACGGCTCATCCCACATTTTGGTCTCGAGGAAGATAATTATGAAATGGCGTGGGATTTAGTAAAAGGGCGCTACGACCATAAACGCATACTAGTAAATGCCCAATTGAAATTATTCTTTGGCCAAGCGACGTTGACTCAGGAGTCCGTCAGTGGCATCAAATCCATGCTGGACATCTCGCAGGAATACATTCACAGTTTGGAGAACTTGGGTGTCGCTGTAAGACATTGGGATGTCATCTTAATTTATATTCTCTTTTAGAAAATGCCAACTACAACGGAACAACTATGGGAGGAGAGATTGGGCAAAAGTAAAAACTTGCCAACAATGAAGCAGTTTGAAGATTTTTTGGAGACGCGTTTCCGAACACTTGAAGCGGTAGATATACAGCCATCAAACCGTGCAAATATGAGGTTTGGATTAAAGCCGACTAACACAGCTAAGGCATTGCATGAGAAGACGCAACCCAAGGGGCATTTTGAATGCCAGGTATGGCATCAGGGGCAACACTCTTTGCGTAAATGTAGGCGTTTTCTGAATTCGAGTATGGTGCAAAAGTTGATTTTAGTGCTGCGAATCAAGGTGTGTGAAAATTGTCTCGCATATAGCCACACAAAGGGTGACTGCCCCAGCATTAAATATTGCTACTTCTGCCAGCAACGGCATAACACACTATTGCATCCAACGCCAAACCCTCTCAACATACACCCTTAAATGCATTCACAGCCAGTCAATTCAACACAATTCACACAACACAACACAAATGTTCCAGTGGGACAAGGGCAAATTAATTACGACGCCCCAGCATTTCATCCAGGAGGTGAACCATCGGGCTCACAAGCACGAAATGCATTTTTTGCAGCTCAGCACAGTACCCAAATGCTGTTAGCAACAGCTCTAGTGAAAGTGAGGGCAGCTGATGGAAGGTACCACGAGCTGAGAGCCTGGATCGATCCTGGATCAGAGGCAACTTTCGTCACCGAGTCAGCGGTACAGCTGCTGAAGCTGAAAAGACAGGGTGGTCTGGTCAGAGTATCTGGGCTAGGGTTGGTCACCAGCGGCACAAGCAAACATTACGTCGAACTTAAGTTTGCATCACGACATTCGGCTTATGAGAGTGCTACAGAAACACACATTTTCAAATCGCTGAGTGGGCTTCTTCCGGCCCAACCAATGATACTCAGTCGTAAAAACCAGATAACAAATTTGGAGTTAGCAGATCCAACTTTTCATGTTTCCGCTACTATCGATTTGCTCTTCGGATGTAGCGTCTATTCGGACATCATCCTCCCAGAGGTGGTTAGATTCCCAGAAACTAATTCACTCATTGCTCAAAGGACCCAGCTAGGTTGGATCATTCTGGGAAAGGTATCCGACGGAGATCATTGTACTCTTCGAAGCCACATTCAACGCGTCGATCTTGATGATGAGTTGCGAAGATTCTTGGGAATGGAAGAGTCGCCTTTTAATGTTCCACCTTCGAAAGAAGATGCTGCATGTGAGGAGCATTTTGAGAAAAACACAAAGCGACTACCGAACGGACGATATGAAGTCACAACCTGCCATGGGATCCAGCATCGAGCGCGCTCGCAGAAGGTTTGCTCAGCTGGAACATCGATTCGCAAGCAACCCAAGGCTTCAAGCGGAATACAGTCGATGTATCAGCGAATACCTGCCTCTACAACACATGGAAGAAATTGATGTAAGAGACGACATTCTGCACATCCAATTTCATTATTTCTTGCCACACCATACTGTATTCAAAGAGACTAGTTCTACGAAGAAGCTGAGAGTCGTCTTTGTTCACCGCCGACATTTTCTGATAGGGCCTATCGACCGGTACTACCAATTAATCTTTTGGCGACAACATCAACAACAGCCCTTAAGGGTGTACAGACTCAACCCAAGTCACATTTGGTACTGCGTGTGCAGTACCAATTGGCGATAAAAACCTTAAAAAAGGCGGCCAAGGATAAGGCTCTGAAGTATCCAGTAGGGGCAAGCGTGGTCGAAAACGAAATGAATGTTGATGACCTCATAAGGCTGATACACTCCGCGAAGCACTGCAGAAGCAGGATGAGGTGCGTAAGCTTCTCTATCTACCGGTTTCAACCTTCGAAAATGGACGTTAAATGAAAGGACACTTCTACAAAACGTTCCCGAAGAAGACTGCGAAATTAAGTTTGATCTTCCTTTCAGGGGAGCACAGGTCAAGACCTCAGGGATCCAATGGGACCCAATACAAGATTTGTTTGCATTTCAGAACATGCAACACAACTACAATGAGGCTACCAAGAGGACGATCCACTAGGCTGGATATCACCGTGCATTATCTTGGCAAAAGTGATGATGCAGGAGCTATGGTGCAAGGGTGCGGAATGGGACCAACCAATCCCACCAGAGTTAACAGATGAATGGGAAAGATTCTGCCAGGAGCTACCATGTACCCAGAATGTAACAATCCCAAGGTGGATACACACGCAAAAAGAGTGCAAGGCGGTAGAAATCCATGGGTTCTGTGATGCTTCCAATAAGGCATGCGGAGCTAGTATTTATATAAGGGTTTTAGATAATAACGACGAAATCCACATGCATCTTCTAATATCCAAAACCAAGGTGGCCCCACTAAAGCAAGTCAGTCTACCACGTCTTGAGCTCTGCGGTGCTGTCATCCTAGCTTCACTCATAGACTACACAACTCACATACTGCAAATACTAGAGGCAAGGCTATTTGCCTAGTCTGACTCCACCAACACTCTAGCGTGGATCCGTGCGCCACCCGCCAGATGGACAACGTTTGTAAGTAACCGCGTCACAGAGATCAAACGCCTCACGAATCCTAACATATGGAGACACATACGGACTCAACACAATCCAACTAATCTGACTTCCCGGGGGGTTTCGCCGGCAACGATAGCGTCCCAAGTCTTGTGGTGGGAAGGTCCCTCATTTCTAAGCCGGAATGGAACTTCGTTGCACCAGAACAACCAACACTACAGGAGCCAGAAGAGGAACGACGTACAATCAAAATATTCTGCACAACTAGTCGTCAAGATATGTTAGTTAACAGCACGATTAACAAATTTTCGAGACTCTCTAAGGTAATTCGGGTTTTAGCTTTTTGTCAACGATTCTTAAAGAACTGCAAGGTCGATGCGAGTACCAGGAAATTAGGTATACTGGACGCTGATGAACTCCAAGCAGCGACACAAACGGCGATCAAGGCGGTGCAAAGCGATTTGTTCCCTACCGAGGTAAAGCAATTTAAAAATAAATCCGCAATGCCTAAAACGAAGATCGCTCGAGCTTTCAACGACGGGAAGGGTATTCTACGAATTGGAGGCAGATTGCAACATTCTAACCTTCCCTTCACACAGCAACACCCAATTATTTTAAAGTCTAGTCACCATTTTACCCAGCTAATAAAGTAGACGCACACAAGCAGACACGCCATGGCAGCATTCAACAGATGCTCGCGTACATTCGCACAGCTTATTGGGTGCTGCAGCTTAAACGCAGCGTCAAAAAATACATCCACAACTGCAATGTATGTTTTCGCCAGAGGGGTAAAACTATGCAGCCATTAATGGGAAGTCTACCCGCCCCCCGAGTAATAATGACAAGACCCTTTTCTAACACTGGGGTCGACTATGCAGGACCGGTTGACATAAAGACATGGAAGAGCAGAGGAGCCAAAACCTTTAAAGGCTACTTTGCAATTTTTATTTGTTTAGCCACAGAAGCCATACACTTGGAACTAGTGAAGGATCTAACAACCCAGGCGCTTATAGCATCATTCCGCCGTTTCACAGCACGTCGAGGTTTATGTGCCCAGATGTACAGCGATAATGGAACAAACTTTGTTGGAGCAAACTCTGAATTAAATCGAATGCTGAAGCAAGCTCATCATGAGTGGAACAAAGTTGCTGACATTTTAGCCAGTCAAGGCACAAAGTGGAGTTTTATTCCTCCTGCTTCTCCTCACTTCGGGGGACTTTGGGAAGCAGGTGTCAAGTCAGAAAAACGCCATCTAACAAGGACCGTAGGAAACGAGAAATTAACCTTCGAGAAATTCAACACACTTCTTATACAGGTAGAAGCTTGTTTGAATTCCAGGACGTTATGTCCTCTCTCCAATAACACAGACGAAGTAATCATTCTAACACCGGAACACTTTCTAATAGGCGAGTCACTAAAAATTATCCCTCAAGGCGATTTATCGGCGGAAACTGTAAACTATTTACATCGGTGGAATAGAACCCAAAGTTTAGTCTAACTATTCTGGCGCAGATGGAGTCAGGAGTACCTGTCGCGCCTCCAACAACGTCCTAAGTGGACAAAGGCAGAGGCTGTACCCAAAGTAGGTGAATTGGTCTTAACAAAGGATATTCGGTTACCTCCGTCGCAATGGATGCTCGCAAGAATCACGGAGATTCATCCGGCCAAGGATAACTTAACGCGAGTAGTCACACTTTAGACCAGGAACGGAATCACCAAACGCCCCATAACCAAAATATGCTATCTACAATCTAATAAGGCAAGTGAAAACAGCGCCATAATATAACAACACAACAAATATTTAGCTAATTAATTAAAATAGAATAAAACAGTCATTCCATTCAACACAACACTAATTCAATCATACAACACTTCAAAAATACAGCATTGAATCATTCACCATCAGCAATATTGCCGTCGGCATTTCGACAAAATTGCATAATACCGTCGGCAAACACCTTATCAACACACCACAAACACCCAATGAAAATGAAAATAAAAAACTTTTAAATTAATCAACAATTTATTAGTCTTACAACACATTTTCTATCCATAATCATAATATACAACAATATTTAGGAACCATGAAAACAACACTTATCTACCACCAGTTGGAACACATGAATTAAAATAATACCAATTTGAACACATGAATTAGAACAAAACTATAAAATCGACTGCATATGTACCTACATACATATACATACATGTTATATTACCAATGAAATTAGAAGCCTAAATATCACTCACCTGAATTTCAGTCCCAGGATCCATGGTATAGCACTCCAGAGACGGAAACCTGGATTTGTAGGCTGCGGCTTTCCTCCAGCATCACGTCACCCATTCGGAGGTGCTCACTGACGTCAGGTCCAATAAAAAAACAAAAAAATCCCGCACATCACAGCACTCGATGTAAAACGTGCGGTTCTATTTCATATTAAAAACTTCGAACAAACCCCAACCGAGATGACCTGTGTGGTAATCAACTTATAACCATATAATGTTCAAGCCATGTACGATGTCTTGAAAGAAATAATTGATTGAAATAATTGACCCAACAATTTGAAATGAATAAAGAAACTTACTGGTTTATAACGTGGATGAATACGGGTGTTTTTATTTAACCGGCTCCAAGTGGTTCTTTTTCTTTTTAACGGACACAGAAATTTTCAGGTTTTCTGTTCTTTGTCAAACAGTTCCTAATTAATAACACTGTAGTTTTTTATGCGAAAACAGCAGCATCACACACCATCGGGCATCTTCAGACTCATCAGCGCTCAACGTTACTTCTCCTCATAGATTCAACAGCAGCATCACTCACACTCATCATCTTCAGCATCAACGCATACGTATATGTACAGGTATTTGTTGTTTTAAATACCTCCATTGCATGAGTGAAAATTTTGTAGTTGTTTGCATATATTATATTTCTAGATATTTATCAAACGGTATTATATATATATCGTTCATTCACGATGGGTTTGGAGGACGTGATTTTTCCTGCCGATCAGCTGGTCGAATTTCACGCTACGTTCCGTGAGGAACCTAGCTCTTCCTTTTCGCTTTCTCTTTTAGAAGCATACCATATTGAACTTCGCAATCTCTGGTTTCAAGCCAAAAAGACTTACAACGACTTTGTCATTAAGTCTGAGGGCGACGAAGAGCTAAATGAGTCCCTTAGTGTACTAAAAACTAAATACCAGTGTTCATCCAACACATATTTATCTTGTTTAAGTGAGCTTTTAGAACGAAAAAACCCTCAATCAGAGAAGATGCTCAATCCACTTCGTAGCGCTCAAGAAAAGGCGAAGGAGCCCATCTCTATCCCCAGTGCTCAAGAAAACCTTCTCACTGTTACACCAAATACTTCACCTAGTATCAAGCTCCCACCGTCTGATACAGAAGTTTTTTATGGAAACTATTTGGAAGGGCCCACTTTTAGAGATATATAGATATGTTTACAGCTGTGTATGTTAATCATCCTTACATCAGCTCCGTTCAAAAATTATTTCACCTTCGAGCGAAGACAAAAGTTGATCCCCTAAACATTGTAACCAAATTCTCGCTTACAGGTGAAACTTTTGATTTGGCCTAGAAGGCCCTTCACGATCGTTTTGAAAATAAACGAATTCCAGTAAACAATCAAGTGAAGCTAATCTTCTTATGGAGTACGTGTAGAAGAATGGGATGCGCTTTTTTTCTTTTTTTTTGAATGCATTTTTATTAATTATTAATTCATTATAACTTACTTGCTAGACAAAAAAAAAAAACCCTTAAAACTAGCCTAACTTACTTATCTATGTTATTCTAACTTACTGGCCCTATGCGGGCGCTCTAAGCTAAACCTAATACTTAAAACTATGTCTTTCGACGTAACCTAACTTAAATTTGTATTTATTTGTTTTTTTTTTACTATAATTACTAAGAGAAGTTTTATTCAAACGAAAAAAAAAAAACTTAGGAAATGAACTTTTTGTTTTTGTTTCTTATACATATAAAACTTATAAACTATCTTAATAGAAATCTTAACCTACCTTATTCTACCTTAATCTATCTTATTCTACCTTACTCTAACTACGTAATTATATACGTTTTTTTTTTTATACATCCAGTGCTGTGTTGTTCTTGTTTTTTTTTTTTATACCTATATGTTATCTCGAAATCTACCTAAAAACTACCTAACCCTAAGCTATGTAAGCCGGTTATAGAAAAACCAGCCAACTTTAAACTGGCTACCCTGGATTAAGGGGAGACGACGAAGGGGTTCCCTCTTGTTCGGCTAGATACCAAAAATGCCAGTACTGACTGTACGTCGCCTATATTGCGACTCGATACCGCTCTACTAAACCGAAGGCGCTCCACACTCCTGTGTGCGACGTCTCTGTCGTAGTTGAGTCACCTGTCCGCAGCTGTCCGAGCAACATGGAAGATTAGCGGCACCGCCAATCTGTCCTGGATTTCTCGTCGAGATAGAGGAATGCTTCTGGGGGAACAAAGCCGTTAAGGCGCACTCTCTCGTGGTACCTGTAATTGGGGTAATAAGCCCCGGAGATCAGGTTATTCATCGAACTCATAGTTCTTGCAATATGCCTTCGAGTCAGCTTGATCAGGAAATTATCCACCCTTATTAGGTTAGCCCTGTTGTACGGGACCTCATTGGGATAGAATTTTATGTACTAGCACTCTGGTGTTCTGTATAAATGAAGGCAAGCCCTCTCAAACACCCGAATCTTTTCCAACAAGTTTGCTCCCAGGTTGAACCACAGGGGGCATTCATATACGAGCATGGGCCGGATGAGGGCCATGTAGCAGATTACCTTTACATTTGCATCAAGTTGCTTGCTATAAAAAAAGTCTCTTTGTAAGGGCAGAAGCACCTTTGGCTCTGGTTTGTGCAGCATCTATATGTTTGTTAAAATATAGATATTGGTCTAACCTGAGCCCTAGGTATCTGACTACACTTCGACATGCAAGTGACTGTCCGTGGGGTTCAACGATTGAGAACTTTCGCCAATTCTTTCTAGTATCTCTAGAGGCCCCAGACAACGGCGTCCTAAAAAGAATAGTTTCCGCGATCTGGAAGTTGATCTTCAACTTCCAGTCATCGTAATATTGCTGAATCTTATCGAAGTCACGTTGCAAGAGCAGTGCAATAACCTCGATTTTTGGTCCTGATCTGTACGCGATCAAGTCGTCTGCGTACGCTATGGCATGGTGGAGTGATCCTATGAGATCACTCGTGTAAATGTTGAAGAGGATCGGTGAATTAACCGCACCTTGTTGCAGACCGTTTTTGATTTGAAATGTTCCAACTGAAGTCACATTGCCATTTTTGACAATGAACTGTCTACCGGGGAGCATGTTATAAATTATGCCCAGCCTGCTTAGCTTGTAGAAGAGTGCTTCTAACCATACGGTGTCGAAGGCCTTCTCCAAATCAATCAGGCAGGCACCCGTGCATTGGTTCTTGCTTTTGTTCCATTGGATATCCCCGCCTTATAATCGAATTGATTAACCGGATTTATGTTATTGTTCTCAGTCCACTTAAGCAGGGCTCTATTGATCACTTTTTCGAATACCTTGCTGATGTTAGGAAGGAGACTTATCGACCGGATGGGTTGCATCACAGCTGTTCTCCAATGCGCTCGATAATGTGTATTATTCAGCGCATTGGTAAACGGAGTGGTGTAAATGTCCACCGCTTTTAGAGGGAGATGTCGAAGCACAATATTCGATACTCCGTCGATTCCCACAGACTTCTTCCTTTTCAATGAGTCGAAGATCGCTTGGAGCTCCACCTGCGATATGTATGCACGCTTTCATCGGCAATAACATTATTTTCCATGGTATCATCATTGAACTCGGTGAAACCTATGTTCTCGGATCGCCATTGTTCTATATCATTTCGAAGGTAGAAGCTGTGCACAAGGACGCGATTTTCCAGGTCGTGGTTCGGGCAAATGGTAGTATTCACCTTGTACACTTCCTGGAAAGACGCTCCTATAGCCTCTACCTTCTTCTGCGGATCTTCGATCACAAAGAAGTTCTCATCTTCCACTGCGTTATCTGGATTTTAAGATACGGAAGGTCGTTTTGATTGTTCGTCCGAAATATTTTATTTATTTGCGGAAACATACTCGGGTTGTTGGCTTTTACAGAACGAATTTTGTTGTTCCAATGCAGATTTACAGAAAGTCTGTAGTTATCCCTGATTAATTTCTGGAGGTTTTTAATCAACGACTTCAGCGTCCTAGCCTCCGAGTTTTGTCTGTCAGTAAACTGTCTGTACAAGGTTTTAGTCTCGACAGTCTACTTTTGTGTTCTTGTAGTCCGTCAATTGTTGCATTGCGGAATATGTCGGCGTTGTCAGTATGTTGATACCGAGGTATGGTACTGTCCATAGTTCGTTTAATTGTCTCGTCCATTTGTTTTAGGTACCAGTCAATCTCCTCGTTTGATATATTCCTATTGGACGGTCGGTAGAGCGAGTTTGAGGAGAGTACTCTTGTCAAAACTCTGGAGGAGCGAGTCCAACGCGTCCTACTATAATTGTAGGAGTACATTTGGACAAATTCCTCCAACTCCGCAATTTCGTTGGGAATCGTTATTACGGCACTGAGTCCGCAATGGTCACTGTCATACGCAAATGTGTATATGCAGTTTAAAGTTTGTCGGTTCATGTCATTCATTTTTAACCGTACGTCGAACAGCATAAGATCCAGATAGGATCCGTTTCTAGAAAACGACGGACTATCTGTAGCTTTCAAATCGAGTTTATACTCGACACTGTGCCGACCCCACCAATTGAATAGTAGGTTCCCTCTAGGATTAGGTGTGTTATTTCCCCAAACTCTATGTTTGACGTTTAGATCTCTGGCCATGATGGAATAATTCTACTCCGACTCCAGCCTTAGGCATCGAAAAAGTGTCTCGAGCTCTGAAACAAATAAAGTAGATTGAGTAGCTTCAGAGTGTTATCATGTACATCTTCTTTCCACTATGGAGAGGAATGCACACAATACACGCTTACAATACCTTAAATTGCAGTTGTTTGTGTATGAAGATCGCAATACCTCCTCTTTGTGTGGAGTTGGGTCGATCTCTTCTGACAATATTGTATTCACTGTGCCCCAATTTGTGCTTCTGGGATAGCTTTTTTTTGCTAACCATAAGCACATCAGGGGTTTGATCTTCAAGCAACTTAAACAATACGGCTCTTCTCTCGATCCTAATCAGTGTATTCACATTCACCACAAGGATCTTCAAGGGTTGCTCCTCCCTGTTCGTACCCATTATGAATGGAGGTGCGTTAGGCCTGCAGAAGTACGTATATCTGGTCCACCCGCTTCGCCTTCTCCTGTACCTGACGTTGAAGCTGCTCCATTTGCCCTTGGTTTGTGTTTGAATTGGAGCAGGTGGACGTTTCACTACGACCTTCTCCTGAGGAACCAGATTTACTTTCTTAAAATAATGGAACTTAAGACAACCCCGTTAGTTTGCAGTATGTCCCGAGTTCCTGCATAAAGCACAGGAGAGCTGGCTCTTATCTGCCACTCCATTCTTACCCAGAGTACATTCCTCTGCTTTGTGGTTCTTTCCACACTTGACAGATCGAGGCTGCATTTCGCAGTTCGACTCGGCGTGCCCGAACCTTTGGCAGTGAACACCCTGTAAAATGATTTTGCTCCTTCTTAATTTATCCCATGCGACAACTTGGTAGTCTAGGACTTTAATACTGCTTAGACCATCCAATTTGCTGTTGGGTTAGAGTTGAACAAGGAAGAATGGCAGTTTTCGCTTATCCTTTTTGGCCCTAGCTGTAGTGAATGGCTCGACCCCTACAAAGTTGAGATCGTCGCACTCTTTCTCTTTAAACAGCACAAGGAGCGTCTCCGGATCAGTAGGCGGATCCACCCCCCTCAGCAGCATTGTTTGCAGCTTTTCCCTCTTCGGGGTGAAGGAGAAGAACTCCGTCGTCAAGTCCCTCAATAGATTTTTTATTGTTTTATACTGTTCCACTGTACTGCAGTGGATAGCATGCCTATCGTTATTAAGTCTTTTAATATAAAAATTATTGCTTACGGCCGACTTATATATATATATATATATATAGCTCGATTGTCTCTTCAAGTTCCATTTTGTACGTATTTATAGGAGGCACCTTTGTCTTCGTTGCTTTCTGCTGCTGTTGTTGTTGTTGCTGCTGTTTCTGTTGTTGTTGCTGTTGCTGCTTTGGCTGCTCCTCCAGTTGTTGTTTCTGCATCTTCGGCTGCTGTTGTTGTACTAGCTGATTTTGATTCAGCTCCTTCTTCAGCTGTTGTTGCAACTTCTTTTGTGGTACCTGCTTTGGCTGCTTTTGTTGTTGTTGTTCTTCTTGTGGTTGAGGTTGTGGTTGTTGTTGTTGCACTTGCTGTGAGAGTTGCACCTCTAATTGACGTTCCTGCTCCCTTCGTGCCATTTGCTTGGCTTTGATGGAGAACACTTTTTGCTGCAGCTGTTTAATGCTGCTGTTCAGCTGTTCCACCTCTTCCTCTTCATCCTCGGACTCTGAGCCTGCTAGAGAGGCAAAACTGTTGCTTTCTCCCGTCGGAGATGTATGGAAATTCGTCACAGTCATCTGACCTCAGACGTTTCTTTACTGCTGCTTCTGTTGCGGTCTGAGGCTCCCCTTCCTTCACCGGCAGCTTTTCAGTTGAAGCTGATATGGAGGGACTCTTTACCAAGGGAATTGGTTTTATCTTCCTCCTCTTCTTTCGTGTACCTACTGTGGCCACCATTGCTGGGTGGTCTGACCAACTGCCTCCCATCACGTGGTGTTACACTTTGATTCTATTATTATTATATATAATATTACATATGTGTAAAAAAAAGAAGTCTGGATGTATCCAGGAAATCAACCCGCGACCACCGATTCACGGTCCACTGACACTACCTCTAGGCCAAGCTGGCGCTTCTTAACACAAGTTTTTCACTAAATAAATAATTTACTGTGCACTTATTAGAAGTCGAAACACGTGTATATTCCACGGAGGTCTGTGAACGACTGAATGGGATGCGCTTCTTACATACTTATGCTCAACGCGATTACCCGCAGAACTCTCGTTCTCTGGGAAGAGTCACTAGAAAAGCCAACTGTGATACCCTCATGGAAGACCATGAACCAATTTCTTTCCAATCGGTATCGAGTACTCGAAAGTGTATCCGACTTGCACCCGGGGAAGAAATCACTTCCGTCCCCTCCCTCAAATATCAGGGCTGCCCGTGTCCGCTCTCATTATTCCAAAATTGGCCAGCTCTGTAAGATTTGTAAGAGTAGCCAATACGGCTATGTCCGGATTTTCTAAATATGAAAACAGACAATCGAAGAAACGTAGTGCACAATCATAAGCATTGCTTCAACTGTCTGGCAGTAACGCACACTGTACGTGAGCGTCGAAGTACGAATACGTGCTTTAAGTGTAACAGCAAGCACCATACTTTGCTTCACGCCGACTCACCGGCGACTACGACTAGCTTCGTTTCTACATCAAAAGATCCAACTCCGAATATACAGTCCACTAATCGTCAAGCGCTATTAGCTACCGTGATAGTTCGCATTCGACATCATGGTTCTGATTCTGATCTACGCGCCCTACTTAACCCTGGTTCGGTAGTCTCATTCATTTCAGAGGAAATTCAAAGTCGATTAAAGTTACCTACTCAATCCGTGAGAGCACAAATTTCCGGCACAAGCTCAACTCTGACTGCTACTTATGGGCCAGAACACCGTATTCGGGTGGGTTTTGCTTGGCCCTCTTGATCCACAAACACGCCAAGCTCCCTGTTCGACAGTGGTATCGGTTTTTAATTAAGTGGCTCCGGTGCAAGATCTCCAGAAGTTTTGGAAGCTTGAAGAGCTGCCACAAATTCCAGTGCTTACAGCGGCTGAGCAGTTCTGTGAGACGCTGTACGAAGAATCCAACTTTCGAGATTCGAAGGGAGAGTATGTAGTGCGAATGCTATTTAAGGAGGCTTTTCCCCAAGATCTCCAGCTGGGAAATTCGCACAATGTGGCACTCAGACAATTCCTTCGAAACGAATCACGCCTCCTCACTAATCCACATTTGAAGAAAGATTATGATCCAGTTTTGTCAGAATATGCCTCATTAGGTCATATGGTACCCATACTCCCACCTCTGGTTTGAACCAGAAGGCCAATTCATACTTCCTACCCCACCATGCAGTGATTAAAGCCGATAGCCTCACCACGAAAGTAAGGGTTGTCTTCAATGCGTCACATGCAACCTCTAACCGTACAAGCTTAAATAATGTACTATATCCTGGTCCCACTTTCAAAAGGATATTACCTTGCTTATTTTAAATTGGCCGTCTTATAAGCATGTTTTTAGTAGTGACATAGAGAAGATGTGCAGACAGTTTCTAGTTTTCAAAGACTAATATTCCGTACAGTACCACAGCAGGAAATAAGAGATTTCGAACTCAGAACGATTACATTTGGCTTTAATTGCACCCCCTATCTGGCGATTTGAACCTTGTGGAAGTTGGCCGATGATGTGAAAGATTCTCACCCCCTTGCTTCGCAGATTCTTACACGTGAATTCTACGTAGATGATGTCCTCTCAGGAGCTCATTACATAGCTACTGAGACTCAAAGGTCTCAATGTGAACTAATAGACGCTTTGAAATCAGCAGGTTTTAATTTAAGAAAGTGGACATCTAATTCCCCAGAATTACTGAACCATCTGACTCGGGACCATCTTTTAAGTCAAGATTTTCTACGAACCGATGAAAAAAGCTCGCTTAAGACCCACGGAATACGTTGGAATGCTTCTTCTGATACTTTTTCCTTTTCGGTGCAACCAATTTTCTATTCACAAACATTTACTAAGCGATCGGTACTCTCCGTTATCGCCAAGCTATATGACCCTGCCGGTTGGCTGGCTCCAGTTGTGGTTACAGCAAAGATACTTATGCAACAAATATGGAAGGATCAGACCGATTGGGATAAAGGTCTTTTGTTCGCTACCGAACAACGGTGGAAGATGTTTTTATCCACTTTTCCCGACATTGCAGTAATCCGTCTTCCTCGAAGGGTGGAGTATACGCCCTGGGCACCTTGTCGAATTCATAGGTTTTGTGACTCATCGGAGAGTGCATATGCCGCATCGATGTAGCTCCGGACTCAACAAAGTTCCGCCTCTTTTACGTCGCATCTATTGTGGGCCAAATCGAAAGTAGCCCCTGTAAACCCAATTCATTTACCCAGGCTGGAACTGCAGGGAGCTGTCTAGAATGGTACGGTTGATTACGGAAAATCTTAGTCATCTTAACATAGAAGAAGTTACCTTGTGGACAGATTCCACTATTGTACTGGCTTGGCTCAATAAACACCCGAGTTGTTGGAAAACCTTCGTAGCCAACAGAACATCTGAAATCCTGTGCAACACTCCAGGACTTAAATTGTCTCACGTAAGGTCATGAGAGAACCCGGCTGATCTTGCTACTCGCGGAGTGAATCCGCTCGAACTGCGACTTAGTCAGCTGTGGTGGCATGGTCCAGAATGGCTTCAACAACCACATTCTGACTTACCTAATTCTCAGCCAGTCCCTCCTGTGGAATCACTGTTAGAATGTAAACCCTTTAAAACATTTTCCAACCATGTTCCGCCTGATTTCGAAATACTTTTGCGTCGATTCTCTTCTTGGCACAAGGCCATTTGTGTCGTTAGCTACATGCTTCGTTTTCTTAACGCATCTCGGAGTAAAATCTATCGAGCAAAAAATTCGACGATCACTCTTTCACATGGGGAAATCAGTTGTACTAAAATTAAACTCATTGCCCTTACCCAACAAAAGTATTTCCCAGTGAAGTATCAGTCTCTGTCTGAAGAACACCAAGTAAAACCCAAGAGCTGGCTGTCGCCATTTAATGCTTCTACACTGCCGTTCAAAGAGCGCTGTCCGATTCTGTTGCCATATAATTCCCATTACTCTCAGCTCTATGTAGCGTAAGTTCACAAACTTTCACTACGTGGTGAAACACAATTAATGATTCGTCTGATACGTTCCGAATACTGGATTCCTAAACTTAAAAACCTGGTTAAAAGTGTATCTGTGACTGTCAACCCTACATCCGACACAAAAGGAAAATGCACACTCAATTAATGGGTGCATTACCAGTCGAAAGAACAACTCCGTTTACCAATACTGGCATTAATTTCGCTGGTCCGTTTTTATTAAAAACCTATTACGGTCGAAAGTGTCAACTGGATAAAGGTTATGCGTACTTGTTTGTCTGCTTTGCGACTCGAGCTATACACTTAGAAGCTGTTAGTGATTTAACTTCTCAAGTATTTCTTGCGGCTTTTACTCATTTCCGAAGAAAATTCCCACCATTTCGCCCAAATCAAAGGGAATTTTATACCACCGGGCTCTCCTCATATGGATGGCATATGGGTAGCCGGTGTCAAAAGCTTTAAGACACATTTCCAGAAGTTCACTGGGAGTGCGCAGTTTACATTTGAGGAATTTGCCACACTTCCCTCACGCATTGAAGCAACTTTGAATTCTCGACCACTATTACCCATCTCGAAAAACGTACTCGATATCGTTTCGCTCACCCCTGGTCATTTTCTCACGGGTGGCTTACTACTCAGCCTTCCCGAGCCCACATATACAGATCAGTCTTTGAGTATTATGAATCGCTGGAGAAAGCTCAGGATTCTTCATCAACAATTCAGCATCCGCTGGAAGGAAGAATATTTGAAGGAGCTCCGTAAACATTTTAAATAGAACTATCCACAGATGGATATTCAGGTTAATGACCTAGTCGTTATTCGGAACGAAAACCTACCTCCTAATGAATGGAGACTAGGGCAAACTCAAACGGGAATTCTCACACGATCGGTCGTCAAACTTTGCGTCCTCCTGCCTCAATAAAGTCGTTCAAACCGCGTACATTCTCACGTCGTTGGGGCAAACTATATAATACATAGTTAATCTTTAACTATCTTATAAACTCATATTAATTCTAATTAATATCTTCTCTAAGGTTGATCATTTCTTGAATAGTTTTTATCTTTTTGCATTTATATTATACTTATTATATATTCCATTCTTCAAGTAGTTATCACTTAGGTATCTACTCTCTTTGTTAGCGTATGAATTACATTGAAGCAACTGCTAGGGGGGCGGTAATGTTCAGTTGTAATCACACCCTAAAGTTTATTATCATGTTGTTGACACCTAGAGGACACCTCTAGCGCTAAAATGTATTATGACATTTGTGTATTTAAGATAGTTGTCAGCTTTTCGGGTGGTCATCCACTTGGATTACAGACAGCGAGATCGGCGGACGTGCCTACTGAAAATCGGAAAACAGCAAGTCAATCAAGTGGTTTTATTTATATAAAAATATCGTTGCGAGCAAGGTTTCCTTTTTGCACAAGTGAATACACAATCACTGTTTATTTATCCCAAATACCTTTAATTTTGTTCGATTTGATAAAAACTCTTACCAACTCATATCTAGGAAACTATGAACATATTGTAACATAATGTAGCATAGTAACTACGCTCCAAAAGTATGCAACACATTCCGAAGTGTCTTTTCATTCGAGGTTCGTGTCCACAGTAAGAGACGGATTATGTCTAAGACGACGTTGCGGAATTAAGAGAGAATTATAACCACAAGAGATTATTGGCTGCAGCTGTCATCTTGGAATTATTACATCAGAATTTTCGCGTTCCAGTAGTCGAAGAATTTGCTAGAAGTTTTTGGCTATCAGAAATGCGACTATATAAGGACAGATGGCGGTCGAGGCAGGGCAGATGGTTTTCGAACCGCACGAACAGATTGGAAAAGTGATAATCGGCGAAGTTGTAATTTTGTTATAAATTGAAAGTTAAGAGTTAACAAGAAGTAATTAGTTTGGATTTGTGAATTAAGTAATTGAAATGAGATAAAGTGATTTGAGAGGAAAGAGACCTTGTAAGGTAAGAATTTGCGAAGAATAGTATAGTGTGAACTTGAATTGTTCTATAGACTAGAAAATAAAGAAATAATCTCACAGAATAACGATTTATCTACTCGAGCCGTAGCTCGCATATAACAATATTTATGTATAAAAAATACAAAATCAATTTTTGGATAACGGTTTCCAGAACCGTTCCTTTAATGGAACAGTAGGACAATATTGCACTGTATTTTCTTCATAGTTTTTTTAAGTGAAAGAAAAAAAACTCAAATAATTTGACTATTTCAATACATTTTATTTAAAAAAAAATAACAGATTTAAAATTATTAGATATCCAAAAATTATTATAGTCCAAATAGTTTATAAAAAAACTCGCACTTTGCTGCGATACATACAACAAATACATACAGCAAATATTATTAGTAATGCAAAAATAAATAATGGACGCGTACAAGAAATATTTGTAGAAAATAAACAGATACCGTTTCACTAATGGAACACTATGATGATATGGGTTAAAAGCAAAGTACCGCTCCCAATGTTTTTGCTTACTTTTGAGCACGACGAAAATATCAAAAACATGTACGAAATTAAAGATGTCATTGGAATAAAGGTTGAGATCCATGCCATAAGGAAATCAAAACTAGTCCCACAATGCAAGAACTGCCGAAAGTATGGACATACACATAAATACTGCAGCTCTAACCCAAGATGCGATAAGTGTGCAGGAAATCATTACACTAAAGATTGTAAGAAGAAAAAAGACAAACCAGCAAAATGTGTCAATTGCAACGAATAGCATCCAGCCAACTATAAGAGGCTGCTTAGTTGTTAAACAGATTCAACTGATTAAAGACAAAAAGCATAAACAAACTAAACCTAATTCAGAAAAGGACGCACATAAAGTTGTAAATGACTTGCAACCGAGAACGCCAAAAGAAGTAACCAAAGTCCATAAAAATATCAAAAAAATCGAAAGTCCAAAAACAGGAGCAAGTACAGAACTGACATATGCACAGTCTGCACCAAAAAATTTAGAAAAACCAGTAGCTATAACAAAAACAAAATCAAATGCTAGTATGGAAACCTTCATGCAAAAAATTCTAAATAGAATGGAAAGCATGGGAAAATGCAATAAAGCTATACTAGAAAAAATCGCGTTCCTTGAGAAAAAAAGCAGCAATATAAAGGCTCCACAAAAGAGACAAATATGACGGATAATATAAAAATGCTGTAATGGAATGCTAATGGTATCGAGAATCGTAAAGAAGAAATTCAAGCAGTTCTGGACATGCACAAAATAATTATATGTATGTCGTATCTCAGAGACGCACATTAACTTCAAAACAAACTTCAAATGAAGTTATAATACTCTCCAAACCCCCATAATTCGGCAAAATGCGGAGCTGCAGTTATAGTAAAGAATATGATCGATCACCATATAGAAGCCAAGTTTAAATCATGTGCGATACAAGCAATACCTATAAATATAAAAACGAAAAGTGGACAAATAATATCAGCTGCATCAATTTACTGTTCTCCCAGCTATAGTCTTAAGAAAAATGAATTTTTAGTCCTCTTCCTCATATTTCGCAAGAGACTTAGCACAAGTGGAGATTTTAATGCCTAAAACAAGTATTGGGGATCTAGATTGACAAATACGAGAGGAAAAGAATTGTATGAAGTAATAAAAGATGTTAGAGGCGAATATCACTCAAAGGGAAAACCTACGTATTGGCCAATAAATAGGAAGAAAACCCCAGATATTGTCGACTTTTTCGTTACAAAGAATATCTCGTCAAATACCATAAAAGTAGAAGAAGGACCAGATCATTCAATACTTTCAACACTTGGCAATAAATTCACTAACAAAGAAAATAGCCCAAAACTAGCTAATAAGCTGACTAATTGGAACTATTTCAGACAGAATTTAGAGGATTGTATTCAGCTCTCAGAAACAATTGAAACGAAGATCAATTAGAAAAGGCTGTTCAGATATTTACAGTTCATATCCAAAAAGCTGCATGGGCCGCAACACTCATTTCCAAAAGAAATATGTGACATAACTGCAGAAAAGAGAGGAGCTAGAAAACATTGGCAACCATCAAGGGTGCTCAGCGACAAAACAATACTGAATAATCTAACTGAAGCTTAAAAGATCGATAAGAGAATTCAAAGATGAGTTTCTTAAAAAATACTTTAGCAAACTTATGAATGATGCTTGTTGCTGTTGCGGCTGCACAAGCGTCGTTCGAAGAATAAAACGTCGTTCTATTTTTCTTATTACGGAGTTTATTCTCTAAGGCAATATAGGATTTACTTTTGTAGTGAACGATCCGAGCTTCCAAATGCAAATGGTAGAATTTTGCGTCACGTGGAAATAGCACCATACGATGATGTATTCCTCCACCAACTTTCGCGCCTATTTTGACATTTTCGAAAAAGAAATTTAAAGTTCTGTTCGCATTCGAAAAAAAGAAAGTTTAAAGGTTCTGTTTGCATTTAAAATCTCGAAGCGCTCAATTTACAAATTTACTAAAATATTTTAACAGCGAGCGCCTCACGGGAGGTGGGCCCCGTGAGACGCTCGGGTCCTCACTTCCCACTTTGGTTTTGACCTCAGCTGAACGGACTTGGTTGTCTCGATCAGGAAAAACTCTGGTAACTCTTCCCCGCACCCATTTGTTTCTGTACATATCGGCATCACAAATCAGGACTAAATGTCCCGCAACCACTGGTGGAATCCTTTAAAACCATTTACATCGTCGCGTGAGGACTGTCAAAAACTCATGGATCCACTTTCGCCAAAACCGATCCTTGATTTGCCGGCTTACTCGCCATTGCTTGCGAAGACATAAGGCTTTTGCGTCTACCTGGCCTGGTGCTTGCGTTGAGTTCGGACCACTCAGCTGGAAGTGGTAGGGTGTTAATGGCTCTTCATCCTCAGGTGACACCGGCAAGTGCGTGAGAGGACGGCTGTTGACAATATTTTCTGGCTCAATTAGGCTGCTTAACAAAGTCTCAATTCTCGTCGATAACTCGTGAAGAACGTGCGACAGGATCCTCTTGACAGACCGGACAAGGCTCTCCAAATCAATGGGTAATTGAACACCCACTCTATACCTTTTGAAGAAACCTCCGTCTTGATGGCTTCGTTGTCAAATATTTCAGCAGCCATCAGCTCATTTTTCGCTCCGATGAAGTTGGTGCCATTATCACTTCTTGTACGACGCGGAACCCCTCTTCTGTTGACGAAATTTCTAATGCACATAATGCAAGCATCTGTCGACAAATCAGCAGCGATTTCCAAATGGACTTGCCATTTAATGATGAAACAACTGGGGCAACACTTGCAGATGAGACTGCTATCTTTGCTGTGGGAGAAACTGTCGTAGTAGCGACGAAAAGCTACAGAAGGCTGTAAATAATATATCAAAATGGACCAAAAATGGCAGATTAAATTCAATGACCTAAAGTCGGTTTATATCAACTTTATAAAATAAATGTTCCACACATCCCAAAGCTAAAGATTCCTCCCGCAGGAATCAAAAAAAAACCGCGAACGGGAGGCAGAAGCCTCCCCCAACTGTTCGACTTACTTTACAATCAAAATAAAATGCACGAAATGTAATTTCAATTATACGAATTTATTCTTAGCAAGAATTCAGCTACGAGTACGTCCGACTTAAGACTAACTTACAATCTAGCACACTTCTCCACGTATATCCGGTGCAGTGCAAATGTAATGCGAACCCACGGCGCATGCATCTGGAGCAGTCCAAGTGCACCGAAACATTATTCCAACACATCGGTAGTGTGAGAACATGTTCGCACCTGAATAAGTTGACTCAGCGAATTCAGAATGATTCGCTATCACGCATTCATCCCGTGGCCTATATGTGCTGTATTAACTACTCCCCCTTCAAATCAGAGATCTACGTTCCGTAGATCAAATGTGACGTCAGAATTTGAGGTATATCATCGCGGAAGACGGGGTGCAATTCGCAGGATTGTGCTTGGGCCGCGCTATTCCCTATGTCCTTTCCTACAGGTGGCATCACTATTGATGAAATGTTGATGGTTTGATTCATCTTTCGCCAGATGACCCAGGCGATAGAGGCTATTAGTATGAAGATTAACACGCCGGTGATTGAAGAGATCCTGAACTTGTGGGTTGAATTCCCCAGCCGTTCCATATTCCCTATGCTAATGCCATGCATGTACTCCAGGTCAACCTTCCGCACATGATTCGTGATGCTCGTAAGAGCGGGAGGGAGTGCTTGTATTTTTGTAGTTGTGTAACTAGAGAACTTCCTGTTATTCAGTTGGATCGTTTCGTTGTTCAGCTGGATGACATAGGTGCCTTTGAGCGATCTTGAAACATTGCCAGATATTAATTGGCCATCGACATTTGTCAAGGCCAATTGGATTAGGTCACCATTTGGATTAGGTCGATGATCTTTTTGCTGTTGGTTTGGAAGGTGCATGCAGCTTGTCATCCTTTCAAAAGTCTGGCCACACAATCATCTTCATTGAGTTTCTTAAGTGCGTTTTCCTCACATACCGTCAGGCTGCTTATGGAAAGACAATTTCCTACTATTCCAAATGTCTCTTTGTAGTTAATTAGCATGCTCCTGAATTTAAGGTCGAGTTGAGTGCCGTTCGTGATAGATAGCCGGGTTAGCAAAAAGTTGAATTCTTCATTCCTTACTTTTGGCATCGAGAGGATATATAGAAGAATTGAGCCGTTGGTGTAGATCGAAGTCATCCCGTACTCTATTGCTTCGATCTCGATTGCGTAGGGCTAGGTTTATATTTCGCTAATAATTCTGTTGATTTCCTCCCCATCAAGGAGGTTCATGTTGACTAGCCCGTTCCTGGCCAATTGGCATGCGCGTATGATTTCACTTCTTCTTTTACAATCAGTATTTTGTTTAAGATATCTTGCACCTGTTTTCCAAAGTTTGTCCCTCTGACCACGTTTTTGAATTGGTCGATTATCCAGTTGGTTTTCTTGATGATATCTTGTATGATTCCAAAAAGTTTGTCGTTAATTTTATATTGGTGGTTGTTGTTTTCCACAATCTCCTGTTCGCTCTGGAGGACTTCGTTCCAATAGGCAGCATCTGAGTTTCCCGCAATCCATTTCCAGGCCCAACCTATCCAGTCGATAGACTTTGTTTGACGTATCCTGCCTTTGAGCAAGCTTCTTCTATCTGTCGCCCATGGAATTCGATCACGGGCTTGCTTGCTGGTTCCTTCACGCTTTCGTTCACTGCCTTGTTCAATGTTTCTAGCAGGTCTTCGAATTGTTCCAGATTGAAGACATGCACTAGTTTGAAATGACCATCAATTATCCAGGCTTCGCCTGCCTTGATTGACACTATTAGTTCCTTGTATTCAAAGACGCTAAATCCTTGCACAGCGCTTAGAGTGTTAGCCTGAAATGTACATATACGAGGTTTCTGTGTGCTTTTCAGAGGTGTAAAATATATTTAAATGGGCAAGTAAGTATGATGTTAATGTGGATCATGCTATTAAATACAAACAATTTAAGGTCCCTTACTTATTTGTGTTAATTTTATTCAATATAATTTTCTACGATACTATAAAACATGATACTTATAATTAAAGCGAGAAAGGCTGTAACCCAGCTTTCTACTTCTCTATAGTGTAATATAGTAATATGGTTATATTGTACTTATATGTAGATTAAGTATAATAATAAAGTGCAAATCTTATAGGCTACTATAAAAGCTAGCGGATTCGTTCATGATCAGTATTGTTTAATGATTAATCATTACTGTAATGTATTACGTAAGGTATGTGCGTATACAAAATACGTATATTATATCGGGATTTGGTGAAACCTGGACGTGAGATCTAAGGTGGTGAAAATTTTAGCTTTCCCCAAAATAGGGAGTGTCGAATTAAGATCTGGGATTGGATAAGCGTCGGCGATGGTTACTAAGTTCAACCGTTTACTATCTATAACCATTCGGTATTGCTTTTCTCCGGTGATTTGGTTTTTTTGGGAACCACCCAGATAGGAGAATTGTATGGATTTTTAAATGGACGGATGATGCATTCCGCAAGCAGCTCCCCCCTCATCCCTCATGCAAGCAGGGTAGGGGTAGCTTTTATTGTAAATTGACTCATCCGTATTTGTCCGAATTTGCGTCCTGACTGCGGTTCGGATTAGCTCGTTGGTATTTACAGGCACGAACAAGATGCTATATTATTCGAGCGAATAAGAAAGCTTCGATCGAACGTTTTCAGGGGGGTTCTCGTCAAGCAAGGCATTGACCTCATTTGACAATTTATTTCTTAGTAGGATTTGTATGTTTGGTGCAAGGTTAATAGATTTTTCTTATGATCGATGATGGCTTCCAGCTGTTTTAGGGTATCATCACCGATAATACTATCGAAAAACGTGAGCCCAGGGAGGACGTAAAAGGTCGAAAAATGTACCTGTAATTTTTTCTGTAATTTGAACGTCGCCCGTCGCTGAATGTAAGGTCAACGGTCGAGCCAAGCAAGAGTTCCCTCGTGATAAGCGTGAGCTGATGAAATTCCTGTTTGCACCAGTATCGACAAGGAAACTCAACACCGTGTTGTCTTTGAATATATATTCTATGTATGGTAAACTGGATAAGCGCCCGTCATAAAATTTACCTCATCTGTGTTTTCTTGCGCGATTTCTCCATACTGGACTACACCTCGTCGCCTGCCGTATATAGGTTTAGCAGCCTCTGCTGTTTGTTGGGAAAGATGTCAGACCTTGCCCTGTGGTCGGTTCATGTAATTGATCTGGCGCGATTGGATCGAACGGTCCACCTCCATCTTTTCGTGAGGTTTTAGAGCGGTAGTCTTGGTGGCGGATTGTCGTTTTGGGAGTACTGGTGCTGACTTGGCTTGTCAGTAGAATATCTGAAGAACCTTTGAAAAGGCCTTGAGTCTCATTTAAAATATTGGTTTAATGGTGCCGTCACCGTGTTAGTCGTAGTTGGGGTGTGAATTGTGTGATTTCAAAAATTGAGATTCTAAATCTCAAGGCACGTAGAATATGCTTCTGGAAGGGTCTTTGGTTTCTGGATGACCAGCATACGCGATAGGTCACCATTAAGGCCCCTAATGAAAACCTCAAGAACACGGTTTCGATATGTTTCAACCAATGCACTGACTGTCTCCTGTGTTTTGGGTTCAGTCTTCAATTTATTTATAACCAGTGAAAACTGATGATTCACTTTGGAATAAAATTCATCCAGCCTTGAACTTTTCTGCGGCGCCCCTTATTTTATTACGTTATGTATCCTGGACACGTAACATGTTGCGTTTCCTCAAAAGCCTGCAACTCTTTCAAGCAATCGGAAAGTCTACTAATTTCTCTGAAGTCAGCCTCCGTTCTAGGTGAACACAGTTGCGCCCCTAATACCTCGCTGCTATTCGTAGCGCTTGGCTGGATGCTTCCCTCAACCAAGTTTAGGCGACCCTCGAGGTCTTCTAATTGAGTGGGATCACATTAACAGCTCCCGTTAACTCGGTTAGTGATTTGGTGATTTCGTCTATACCCATTATTTTAAAGGACAAAACAAAACTTACCCTCAAGGAGAATCAATAGAACACTCACAACTTCAATTTATCGAATTTTTAATTTTACACTTGCACAACCCGTCACCGCAAAAATGCACTTTTATTTTGTTCTTTATTTTTTATTCTTTTATTCCTTAACATTACCCCTTTTTTTTCTTTATAATTTGCACGTCTTAAAGGGGATATGAATACCCTTATACTAATTTTTAGAACACGTGCGTTTTGTGGAAAGGGGAAGAGACAGAGAGAAAGGCAGAGTGGTGTAGTTTGAAACTCAGGTGGTATTAAGTTTCTGTAAATTCCAAGGGTGGCTGTCCAGATAACTGGGGAGTATTTTTGTTTGTTTTCGCTATTTATGTCGTTTCTTATGACTCACAGTATTTTTTTTCCATCCTCCTGATGTCATCATCACGATCAAGTTGCATTTTAGCCATATGACCACCCTACTGCCAGTGTTATGCCTTCACAGTAGAGTTGACTTAGCTTTCGCAAGTAATCGACTTTTTTATTTATTTCACGCGAAATAAACAGATGATTCTTAACATCAGGATTCGAACCGTGAACCAAAAGCGTGCCAAGCGATGATGTTACCACTACACCACGGCCACCCTCTTTAATGCTATTATGAATCGGGGGTTGCACTCTATTAACAAAATTTTTTATTTTAAATATATATTTTAATTTTTTCCTTTTTCTACTTTTTTTCTTTTCTTTCCCCCAAAGGCTTTAATTAATTTGCTTTACGGATTTAAATTTAATTTTAAGCTATTGATTTGGGAAAAGATTATTTCTATATATATTTTCTCCTTTCTATTTTTTTTTTTTCACTTTTTTCTTCTGACAAGAACTTTAATTAATTTGCTTTTAATTTTAAGCTATTGATTTAGAGAAAAAATACTAGAGAACTAAGTTCTCGCTGTTTTTTTTTATGAAAATGCAACTTTATTGTGAAAAAATGGTTACAAATGAATTATTCAAAGCTCGAATACCGTTACGGTAAAAGTGTTCATCTTTTGAGGCTATCTACGAATCAAGCCATTTTTTGATGTCTTCATATAAGCGGAACTGCTGATCAGCCAGACCATGTGCTATCGAACGGAACAAGTAATAATCGGATGGCGCAATATTTGGAAAGTATGGCGGGTGAGGTAGGACTTCCCATTTGAGCATTTCCAGGTAGGTTTTAAGGGGTTTGGCAACGTGAGGCCGAGCGTTGTCATGCTGTAGAATCACTTTTTCGTGCCTCTGCTCTTATTGTGGCCGTTTTTCGCGCAGTACTCATCTCAATCGCATCAATTGTAGTCGATACCGTTCCCCAGTGATGGTTTCGTTGGGTTTCAACAGTTCATAATAAATGACACCGACCTGGTCCCACCAAATACACAGCATAATTTTCGCAGTGGCCAAGCCGACGACGTAGAAGCATGACCGGGCAGACCCCATGACTTTCTTTTCTTTAGGTTGCTGTAATGAATCCATTTTTTATCACCCGCCACGATGCGATGAAGAAAATCCTTCTTTTTTTTGCCGCTGGAACAGTTGTTCACAGGCGAAAAAACGACGCTCAACGTCATTTAGCTTCAAATCATAAGAAACACAAGTTCCTTGTTTTTAAATCATTCCAAACGCATGCAATCGCTTGAAAATGGCTTGACGGGTAACTCCTAATGCTGAAGCAAGCTGTTCTTGCGTTTGGCACGGATCCTCATCGAGCAATGCCTCCAATTCAGAGTCTTCGAAGGATTTTGGCTTTCTTTCACGCGGACGGTCGTCCACATCGAAATCACCGTCTTTGAAGCGACGGAACCAATCACGGCACATTGTTTCACTTAGCGCAGCATCTCCGTAAACTTTTTGAAGCTCTCGATGAGCTTCAGCCGCCGTTTTCTTCGAATGAAAGAAGAAAATCAACAATTCCCGCAAATGACGATTATTTTTCACAAAATCAAACATTTCACACAACCAAAAGTATATGACGCCAAAACAAAATCACTAATGTATCAAAACAGTTTGTTTACCATATGTCTAAGCTCGGTTCATGACGTTTTGGATATGTCAAAATCGACCAGCACTTACTGCTGGAGCCATCTATTGACAAACAGCGAGATCTTAGTTGCGTACCGAATATATTTTCTTCTTTCTACTTTTTTTTCACTTTTTTCTTTTGACAAGAACTTTAATTAATTTGCTTTTAATTTTAAGCTATTGATTTAGAGAAAAAATATTTTTTTATATATTTTCTTCTTTTTATTTTTTCCCACTTTTTCTTTTTTTTAACGAGAACTTTAAATAATTTGTTTCACTGAATTAGTTTTAATTTTAAGCTATTGAAATAGAAAAAATTATTTTTATATATTTTCCCCTTTTTCTATTTCTTTTCAAATGGGTTGTTAGTATTTAATACTTCATGTACAACAATTTCACCGTGAGATTTTTTCCATTTCCGTATTCTTTCCACTCATATAAATATAGGTAGGTAGGTAGGTAGGTGTGGTTGTGACAGCAAGCTATGCTGAAACATAATTAGCGCAGAGGCGCCGTTTTAATACCACAACTCAAGTGACCTAATTTGTTTTAAAAAATTGACGTTGGACTTGTGGGAAAGGAGAGAAAAGATTATTTAAATCCACTCCGTGGCATTGAGGAAACTGATGACGTCCTCGATGCTTGTCTCCGCTAACTCACTAATATTATCAAAGAGGTGTCTGCCAAGTATACGGTGTCTGACCCTACTAAGGGCCGGACACTTACAAAGGAAGTGAAGGATTGTTTCAGGCTCGTTGGTCATATAGCAGATACGACAAAGTGCATTAAAAGTAATGCCGAGTCTGGCTGCGTGGACCATGGCTACGGGCCAATGGCCAGTGCTAATTGCCAGAACTCTAGCAATGTCTGCCCGGTTTCTATTTAATTGCTCTTGTGCTCTGCCCAGTTATACTTGGGTCACATCTGCCTGGACATAACACAGCTCTGCAACCCTCGCCAGCTATTACCAGCATCTGCAAGGAAATGAGAAAAGATTCTACTCTTAATTGCCCCTAACGGAATGTTGACCTCCTCCGCACGGGAGCAATCAAGGGCAGTTCCCTGCCTCGCCAATTCATCAGCCATTTTTTTTTTTTTATAATTTGCACGTGTTAAGGGGATATGAATACCCTTATACTAATTTTTAGAACACGTGCGTTTTGCGGAAAGGGGAAGAGACAGAGAGAAAGACAGAGTGGTGTAGTTTGAAACTCAGGTGGTATTAAGTTTCTGTAAACTCCAAGTTTGGCTGTCCAGATAACTGGGGAGTATTTTCTTTGTTTTTTCGCTATTGTTGTCGTTGCTTATGATTCACAGTATTTTTTTTCTGTCCTCCTGATGTCATCATCACGATCAAGTTGCATTTTAGCCATATGACCACCCTACTGCCAGTGTTATGCCTTCACAGTAGAGTTGACTTAGCTTTCGCAAGTGATCGACTTTTTTATTTATTTCATGCGAAATAAATAGATGATTTTTGACATCAGGATTCGAGCCGTGAATCAACAGTGTCAGAAGCGATGATGTTACCACTACACCACGGCCACCCTTTCGTTTCTGTTAATGTTGCTATGACCAGGCACCCACATGATTCTGATCCTAGACCGTTGACCGAGTGCGGCAAGCTTGTCCTTGCATTGTTCAACAAGTTTGGAAAAGGAAACCGCAGATACGATGGCTTTGATAGCGGCCTGGCTATCAATGAAAATGGCTATGGTGTTATGTTGTATCGAAGTGTGTTTGAGGAGACGGCACGCCTCTCGTACATCAAGAACTTCCGCCTGGAATGCGCTGCATGAATTGGGTAGACGGAATGAACTGGAGATATTGAGGGATTCAGAAAAGATTCCCGCCCCTACTCCGCAGTCCATTTTCGACCCGTCAGTGAAAATGGTTGTTTTGAACTCGTTTGTCACCGCGCCACATTTCCATTCCGCCCTGGAAGGGAATCTCACCTGACAACATTGCGAAAGTTCAAACTGGGAATTATGTAGTCGGTCGGATTTGCTGCCAACTCCCGAGGTAGCAGATTAAGGATGCTGTTGTGGCCGTAAAGACCATCGCACCAGCTACCTGTTTCTCTTAATCTGACCGCACTACATGCTGATATGAACTTTATATGAAGGTCGAGTGGTATAAGGTGAAGGATTACGTTCAAGGCTTCAGTTGGGCATGTTCTAATCGCCCCTGTAGCACCTAGAGCCGCAGTCCTTTGTACTTTGTTGATGAGTTTAGTAATGTATGCTTTCTTAACCGCCGGCTACCAAACTAGCGATCCATAGGAAAGTATAGGGCGCACCACCGCAGTGTACATCCAAATAACCATCTTCGGACGGAGTCCCCATTTCCTTCCGAATATTTTGCCACACAGGTTTTTTTTACCCTTTGTTCAGTGTTAAGCTTCCAGCTTAATTTAGGGTCGAGTACCACACCTAGGTACTTAGCACTAGATGATAACGAGAGTAATTGGTTATTAAGCCATGGAGGCGTGAAAGCCGGTATTTTGGGTTTTGTGGTAAAGAGTATCAGTTCAGTTTTGCTAGGATTGACGCTAAGTCCACATCCACTGGCCCATGTGCTAATTATATCCAAGGCACTTTCTATAATCTCACTGATCACAGAAGGAAACATCCCCGATACCAACACTACCACATCATCCTCATACGCGACAACCTTGACTCTGTCTCGGTCAAGCCTACACAGAATTTTGTTGATTACCATAAGCCAAAGAAGAGGAGAGAGGACCCCACCCTGAGGTATTCTCCTTACAACGGATATGGTGGAAACACTATTACCGAGTGTCGATTGAATGATTCTGGTTTTTAGCATAGTCACTATCCACTTGCTAGTAAACTCCCCTACACCTAGTTGGGACAGAGCTTCCTGAATCGATTCAGTACTAACATTATTGAAAGCACCTTCAACATCTAAAAAGGTGGCAAGAGTAAATTGTTTGTAGTGTATGGTCTTTTCTATCGTACGCACAAGTTCATGGAGCGCCGTCTCAGTCGATCGCCCCTTAGTGTACGCGTGTTGAGATTTTGATAGAAGGGATGTATCTATTGTATTACGGATGTGCGTGTCTAATATACGTTCCAACGTCTTAAGCAGGAAAGATGACAAGCTGATGGGTCTGAAATCCTTTGCGGATTCATGCCCCCGCTTCCCCGCTTTCGAAATAAACACAACACGAACACGCCTCCAACTCAACAGGACGTGGTTTAGAAGAATACAGCTTCTAAAGATCGGAACTAGCCAAAGAACCACCTGATCCAGTGTTTTTTGCAGCATTACGGGGAATATGCCGTCAAGTCCAGCCGATTTATAGGGAGAGAAGCTGGAAATGGCCTCTGTAATTGTTGTCTTAATGTCTTCCAAGATGTGGATTGCACATATTGAGGACAAATTGAGTGAACAATCTCATTTTTGCACCCTGGAAAGTGAGTTTGCATTAAAAGTACCAGAGACTCGTTAGAGGAATCCGTACAAGTCCCGTCCGGCCTTTTGATAAAGGGCGGACTGGAGTGTTCCTTGGATAGGATCTTTCTCAGTCTGGCAGAATTCTGAATGGTTTCAGTGGACTGACAATAGTCCATCCAAGCCAGAGACTTGGCCCTTTTAATGGATTTCTTATATTCTTTTAGGCAATGCTTATGGTTGCCAAAGCTAGTGTCGATAGCAGACATTGAAGATTTCTCTGGTAATCTTCCTAAGATTACATAGATCTTCGTATCACCATGAGGGAAATTTGTTCTTACTGAACTTAAAAGGGCACGAAACCTATTACGAGGGCCTGTACCTCGTCCAATAATAATAAAAAAAAAAGGAAAAGAAAAATTAAAAGAAGTACCTGAACCCAGACAATTTTCCAGCGATCCCACCATGGTATTTGTTATTGTCGTCCTCTCGTCCTATCCTACCGGTTCCTGTGCATCCTTGCACACACACACCTCATTTCAGGGGTGGGGTTTTGATTGGTGTTTTGGAAATTGGGACCAATTAATAACAAAAAAAAAAGAAACGAATTCCAACATACCTGTTGTCCGTGGTACCTGCATATATCATCCCTCCTGGAGTGGGTGCTTTTGTTTTTTTATGTTATTTTGCTTCCTTGTGCACCTTTTGTGCACAAGAAGCGATCCGCACACACCCCTGGGTTTTCCTTTTTATCTTTTTTTTAAGTGCAAAATATAGAACAAAATCTTCTACAAACAAAAAAAAAAAACAGCGATTCGCCTCGCAAAAGAAATTAAAAAGAAATGTCAACAATCAGCTGACATGAGGGAGGGAGATACACTCGTCTCTCTCTCTCAAAAATATTAATGGCAATCGGGAAATTATCTGTGGTTCAGGGCCTAGGTAAAGAAAGTAGAATTCGTTTGTCCATTAATTCTTGTATTATATGTTTATATTTTTTTTGTAAGGTAAAAATTTGTATTTTAGGTTACGCGAGTAGGGTTCGTAGGTCATATTATTTATATAAGGTAAGTTAGTTAACAATATTGTTTGTCAGGTTTAGTGTATTTATGTATATTATCGCTCATAATATAATATAAGAAAAAAAAAGGGAAAAACACTACTCACAGCCGACTAAGACAACATATGACAAAGAAAAAGGGGAAGAGAACTAACAAAGAGAGGACAACGTCGAACAAAGGAAAGGAAGGAGACGAAAAGTAGGACAATGGGAAACAGATAACCCAGATAAATGACAACGGGTTAGTGCATCGACCCCAAGTAAATCATTGTACAAAGTCGAGAGCGAACAGCTGGTAGTCACAGCTGATGGTAATTTTCTTTGGGTATGCAGTGAGGCGAAGACCCACTGTAGAGATTATATTCTTTTGTCGAATTTTCTTTGTTAAAGGTGAGTTTGGCACAACCAATATAAGAAAGAATCTTATTAGCAATGTATAAAATTTAAACAGACAAATCAAAGCAGAAGGTGCGTGCGTCAAAAGAGAGGTGCACAAGCGGAGACAGTACACAGAGGTGTGTAGGGTAAAGCGAAGGAGCTCCTGTAAACCAAATAAATTAAAAACGCATTTTTAAATGCAGAGGCATCGAGAGTAACCAGGTAGCGTAGGCCCCAGAAATCCTGTCGTTTGCCGTTTTCCTGCCAGGACCGGTTAAGAACCATACCGTTGCAACTGGACAGGGTCCGGTGCAGGCGGTGGTAGCGGTAGCGGTGGTCCGCAATAAGGAACGGCAGCAAGAGGTGATCCACCACATCAAAATCAACGTTATAAGAGGGTGCTCCGTGGGACGTAGTGAACACTAGTGGAAGTGAAAAATTTAAATCTTCAAATTTAAAAATTATTTGAAAGTGCTACCACTCCTTCTGAGTTTTAAGACATTAGTGAATTTCTTAGGGCTGCATGACCTTCCTATTAAAATATCCCTTAGATTATTTTTTCTTTTTGGTGATTTAGTTATTTAAATTTTAGAGGAACCTAGTTGGTTAAATTTTAGTTGAATTTTAGTTGTATTATAGTTGTATAATTTTGAATTTGTGAATTTCTGCTGAGATTGTGACGGTAGTTTTTTTTGTTTGCGGTCGCGTTTTTTTATCTCCGCAATAGGAGAGGATCATCCTTCTTCGTGCTGTCGGCAGGACAACGGGGGACTGAAGAAACAAAAAAAAAAGAAGAAAAACCGTGAGTACGTTGATTTTTTTAGATATCTCTTTACATTCTTAGCTGAAAAGTTAGGCACTTAGTTATAATAGTAGTTTTAAGTAATTCTATAATAAATTGAGTAGGGCAATGAGCCCATCAAAAATCCAGTGGTCTATCTCAATATAGATATGAGTGAATAGGATTTTTTTATTTGGTGTGGGGATGGCCGGTCGGGCCTTCCTTCTGTAGATGGACGGTGACAAGACAGGACAACTACGAACAATGATGGCATAACGTGGCGACTTACAGACTTCTTCTACGACGGACTTAGGTCGTGACTGGGGAGCGCGTTGGGGGCTATCTCTCACAGTCATTGGCCAGAGAGATAGCAATCGGTTGTGTCACCAGACACAAAGGGTGGGCAAGCCAGCTTTTGCCACTCCCACCAGGCATACCTCGGGTACTTGATGAACCCGTTTGGCGAGGAGAGAAAAGGGGAGGGCGAATTGTGCGACAGGGAGTAGCTGTAGGTTAGTTTAGATGGTTAGGTTTAGATTAGGATTTAGTTTAAAACATTAGGTTAGTTTAGGTTTAGTTTAGGATAGGCAGGGTAAGCTTCGTGGAGTCCTTCCCAATCTTTCTCCTGGGCAGGGGTACAAGTCCTTGAATTTTCCTTTGCTTTCTTTTCTATCTTTGAAGTCCGTCCGAAGTCTAAAGTAGAGTAGCTTTCTTCTTTCTTTTGTTTTTTTTTATCAAAATGGCACGAGATTTTTTGTGCTCAGCAGGTGGTGTGAAGTAAGGTGGACAAGAACCACCCCGTCCGACGAGCTCAGCCGAGCAACCGCGAGCGTGCCGCCGTCCTCCTTACTCGCACCGAAGATGCCTCCGTGGCCAACCCAAGCTCACAACAAACCTTAAAAGCCGTACCCATGGCTTTTTCTAGGGTTTTAATCTTGTCGTCAAGCTCCTGGACTGATTCGATTTTCGCGCCGGGTGTTCTGTGAAGTTTAGATTTGATAACCTGACCAAATTTGCTCCAGTCAATTCTCTTGGGGTTTCTAAATGGCTTAGCTGCCTCGACTTCGAGGCTAACATTAAAGATTATTCATTTATAATCAGACAAAGATGGACGGTCGGATACCCGCCAATTAGTTACTCTAAGGTTGTCAATATTGGTCTCGTGTGTAATGTCCAAGACTTCCTCTCAACCTCTGAAATTGTGCGAACTCGGAAAGACAAAAGTTGGTTTGTTACCCACATTACAGACAGAAATGTCGAACATCACAAGGAAATCGAATAAAGACTCACCGCGTTTGTTGATTTCCGAGCTGCCCCATAGCGTATGTCTGGCATTCGCATCGCAGCCTAAAATCAATTTGCCATTTTTCTCCGCGATCGCTGATGTCAACTGTCGTACCTCCTCAGGCGGTGATGGTCTGTCTCGATCCATATAGGCTGAGGAAATAAAAACAGTGTCAGTTGCAACCTCCAATTTAACTACACTTAAATCGGCAGAGCTAAAATTAGGACATAGAAATACATTTATATGTTTATTAGCTAGGATGCAGGTCCTAGGTTTATTACTAACCTGGTTAATGGTATTGTAGAAGATGTTGTACCGGTTGTCCTTCAGCCCTTTAACGACTGAACCTTTCACCCAGGGCTCCTGAATAACGCAAATGTCGATGTGTTCCTTGCCTAGGAAAACACGCAGATTATCTGACGCACTCTTCGAGTGGCGCAGATTAATCTGTGCGATCTTCAACATTCGGAATGGCGGAGTTGGTGATGGCGTCGACAACCATGTCCTCCGACAACTTGTCGGTGCCATCAATTTCCCCTGTCTCATCGTCAGGAGCAGAGGGGCGGAAAACTTTGATTTTGGCATGCCTTATGCCAAAATGCAGCTTATGGTTGGCTTCTTCGAGTGCCACTAGGCACGCTTCGTTAATCAGAAGCAGGAAAGAGGAGCTGTTTTCTGAGGTTCCTCTGCCTTGATGGCTGCCCAGTCATCCATCGGAACCGTCGGGTTGTGCAGTTTTAGGCATTGGAGGAGCCTTCCTCCGTCAACCTTCATATTGGGCAACCAGATGCGGGCCCTGGGTCTCCTGAAGATATCCCAGGGATAAGCTTGAGCTTCAAGCCCTCGCAGGCATCACTAACCTTAGTGATACACTTTTCAAGGAAATCCTTAGAGAACTGGTCCTTACATCTGATGACCCGATATCCCCTGACCAACTCGGCGGAGTCGAAACATGGCAGAGGTCCCCCTGGGTTTGCCAAAAGGTAGTCCATGAACATATTGGACAATCTAGTCTCGATGCTGATCCAAGCTTCATCGGAGTAGCGCTAGTCAACCATAGCGAACTGCAGATGGTCCCTTGCCACCTCGGAGAAGTGTCGCGTCATCTGGTTCGCACTCGCAGCATACGTGCTTTGCTATTGAAGGAAGAAGAGAGGGTCCTGGCAAACTTGGTCTTTTTTGCCGCGCGATTGGTCTCATCTAGAGATCTGTTGCGCTTGTTAGCAATGGGTACCTTCTTCTTCAGTTGTTGTTTTTCAAGGAGGGCGATGTACTCATCGACCATAGCTTGGTACTTAACATTGTCCGCGGCATCTTTCTCATGAACGCAGCCGGCCGCTTCATTTTTGGCAATCTTGCCGAGAATGAAACGAGCCATATTGTACTTGCCTTTCATGAGGGCTCCCGACGATTTTTTCTTGTTAGGCGAACCGTTGCCACTAAGCTTAGTGGACTTGGTTGCCGTTTTGACAGTGCGTTCTGTAATTAACTGGTGAACTGTCGACTCCTGACTGGAGGCCAATAACTCGTCTTCAGTTGAGGGGCCAATGACTGGCGTCCCTTCGACCTCAACACCTTGGCTTAAGTGAGATTTATGGTTTACTCCAACCTCGTCCTAATGGACCACAGCGCTCGATTGAAGCATGCGTGTAAATCCTTAGCTGACACTAAACACCCGAAAGGTGAATAGCCATTGCCGGCGGGCGCCCACGGGAAGGACCAAGGACGAGGATTTTGCCCGCCTCATTTTCTTTTTTATTAGTTTTTATTTTTATTTTTTAGATACTCCGGTTATCGTTCAGTTATACGAGTATACTCGTATGTTGCAATCTGAAATTAGGTAAAATATGATAAGACCCGAAAACCGAAGGAACCGAATTTTTTATTGGGCACTGGCCTTGGAAGGTTCGTGTTCGTCCCTTTTAGTCGCCAACGTTGAGCTTGTAGGCAACCTACTCATGGCACGGATCACTTAACATTCGATCCACTTATCTGATCAATCTCCGGACATGTTCCCATGGATATGTCGGAATGAATTGCTACGGAAGCAAGAGTGGTTCACTGTGTTCCCATGGGTGCAGGAACGTGCACTCAGATAGAGCGTACTTACTCCGTGTCCTGTATGGAAGGTCTCGCAAATAATTGACAATGAAATAAATTAATCGAATCTTTAGACCGGTCTCTGCTCGGGCGCCAGTTCAAGATACCTTCCGCAGGAATCCTGCAAAAAAACTGCGAACGGGGGTGCAAAAGCCTCCCCCAAATTGGTCGACTTACTTTACAATCAAAATAAATTGCACGAAATATAATTTCTATTATACGAATTTATTCTTAGCCCGAATTCAGCTACGAGTATGTCCGACTTAAGACTAATTTACAATCTAACACACTTCTCCAAGCAGGTCCTTTATTCTTT
This sequence comes from Pocota personata, assembly GCA_963082735.1. Taxonomy (NCBI): domain Eukaryota; kingdom Metazoa; phylum Arthropoda; class Insecta; order Diptera; family Syrphidae; genus Pocota; species Pocota personata. The sequence continues at coordinate 100,268,950 of OY720429.1, read as the reverse complement.
ATTCATCTACCGAGCTTAATTCTAACAGACTTTGGATTAAATGGTATAATAATTGAAGATACATTGATATTTAGCGGTATAATCTTTAGGTCATATTAATATTCAATAGAGACAATTTAAATTTCGATCTATCACCAAAAAGAATTAAAAAGTTTTATACTGTTAGTCATTGGTTCATTAAGACCATAATTGTAGAAATGTAGGATTCAATAAAAAAATTTCTTCTTCGAAGAATTCTTTCTGGAGCATATCATTTAAAATTTTTAAGTACATCGGGACATATTATACTATAAGAAAAGACATCATGAATAAACAGTACACAGTGAACATTTCGCCTTTGTATCGAGGTTCTATTTCATTTGCCTTATAACAAATGTTGTAAAGGACTTTGGATCCCTTTCTAGTCGTATTTTAGAATTTACATATATTGGACACCAAACTATAGGGCAATATTCAAGGAAAAGTCGTACTAGAGACATACTCGTATAGACAGACTTAAGAGCATATGGGTTTGAAAATTCAGCACAAGTTCGCTTAAGAAAACCAATCATCGAGTTTGCTTTGGCAACAACATAATCAATGTGAAACGAAAATGCATGTTTCATGTCCATCCTCCAGTTCGCTGTATCATCAGTTAGGGAACGGCGCGTGTATCCAGTGCAGTGCAAATGTAATGCGAATCCACGGTGCATGCATCTGGAGCAGTCCAAGGGTAGCGTAACATGATTCCAACACATCGGTACTATGCTAACATGTTCGCACCTGAATAAGTTGACTCAGCGAATCCAGAATGATTCGCTATCACGCATTCATCCCGTGGCCCATATGTGCTGTGTTAACTCGACTAATAACAAATGATGGTGAAGTAGAATATGCAAACACAGCCAAATATCTAGGCATGACACTAGATGTAAAGAAAAAAAGAGAAGAATTGAACATGCGCTACGGTAAAATGTCTTGGTTTATACTCTTGTTTGTCCAATTACAAATTACTGCTTTATAAGAAAATTATAAAACCAGTATGGACCTACGAGCTCCAGCTATGGACATGCACATGTAAAACCAATTTACAGAAAATACAAACATTTCAAAATAAAGTACTATGGAATATAGTAAACGCACTATATTCATAAGAAACACTGATCTGCATAGAGATCTAGAAATTGAAAAGATTGAAGATGAAGTCAAAAAATTAGCTAATAGACACAAACTTAGACTTCTCAATCATGTCAACACAGAATTACGGAACTATGAAATACTAGCAATCTTACTAGCAGATTAAGAAGAGTAAAACATTTTAAACTAGCTAGATAGGTAGAAAAAAAAATACGAAAAGCTAAAACAATATTTAATCGTCCACAGATGATAAGAATATGATAAGATATGAAAGACAAATTGCTGATTGGTCTAACGATTATGAAATGCCAACACGGCGGTACCGTAGGGAAAACGGGAAGAAGCTAAAACAATATTTAATCGTCCACAGATGATAAGAATATGATAAGATATGAAAGACAAATTGCTGATTGGTCTAACGATTATGAAATGCCAATGGGTAAAAATCCCAAGCTGTTACTGGGTATGGGCTCAGTTTCGTCTTATGAAGATTACCTCCCAGCGTAAAACAAAAAAATTTCCTTCACTTACAGAATCGTAGAGGAACTCACCTGTTGGGCCTTTTACCTGGTCCTTGTATATATATATAGCTCCTGGATAAAAGCCACGTCCAGGTGATCCTTGCGTGCTGTAGATTTCTTTGGATGCACCTTATACCTTGACTTAGTTAATCCTGGGAAATGCTAGCAGGAGTGCTAGCTTTTATAGCTTGTTCAGCCGAGTAGTTGTCTTCTAACGCTTTTGGCGGTGAGACGCGGTCTTTGACGCCTTGGACGTTGAGCGTGGATTTCCTGACCCTTCGGTTGAACTGCTAATATCAGTTGCGATCTGCTTTTTGTTCTGACACGTTTATTGCATTTTTCGTGCTCCAAATTTAGCCTGCTGTTTAGCGTTAACTAATCTTTGCTGAACACTAAACTTTGAATGTACAACTGGTGCTCTGTTCTTAGTACTTAGTCTGTTCACACTCGAATCTGAAAAGTTAAGGGATAACTTACGTTTCTGTTTTGTGATGTAGATCTCGCATCTACGGAGAATGTTATTGTTTCTCCACCGCTTCTTTCTTTCGTAGCCCTGAGGACTCGCTATCCAGACGTGGAGGCGCCTGTGTTTTGCTTTGTAGTCCGGGCTAAGAAGATTTCTTTGGACATTTCGTCACCCCTTGGGAATGTTACTTCACTAAGTAATGCGCAGACATGCGTTTGGCCATGGTTTTAATCTCTTGACCGCAGACATTATCCAGTTTTTGGCTTCTGTGCTGTGAAAAGTGATTGCTAACCAGCCTTCTCTAAGTGAGAGTGCGACAAATTTGAGGTGCGGACTGTTGTTGTCGCATTTGTCACCCTCTTAGTAGACTATTTTTTACTAGCTGCATTTGTTGCACTGCAAGGCTTTGTGCAGGGTGCATTGAGTTCATTATGGCTACTTTACATTGGGCCATAGCATCCCTATAGGACAGCCCTGATGTGTGTGGTTGATAATGTGAGACACCCGTCCTCACGATGTTTACAGGATTGCTTCCCTGACTGTTTCCTTCACTTGAGGCTTTAATTGCTTCTGAGTGGGATTTGGGAGCCTTTATCTTTTCCTTTTTTTGAGGTTTGGGTTTTTGCACTTTGAGTGCGTTTTGTGCTTTTTGGGTAGCTGATCCTTTGGCGAGTTGTCGTTTGACCTATTTCTTTTGTTTGTTCTAGGTCTGTCGCCTTCATAAGTCGCCCTTGATTTTTCACATGTGCGTATCTGGCGCGCTCTTTGTTTTTTGCCTCTTTGGGTTCTACATCGTCTCTAATCATATCTGCGATTCGTCTTTTCTGACCCCCAGTGAAATGTTCATGTTTCTGCTGAGGCTTGTTGACAGTATTCTTTGCTATTTTCGCGTTGCCTGGTACTTGTACGTTCTGTGCCTCAGTAGTTTGTTTGTCCATTGTCATGGACTGGCGGGGTTCGGCAGTTTTTGGAGATGAAAGGCTCTGATCATCTGACTCCATCTCACATTGAGATACAGGGGAACGAAGTAGAAGTTCTTCTTCTGACTCCGTTACTTGTGTGGTGTTATTTTGGAACTTTTTATTTTTATCTGTTTGTGTTTTTGTTTTGTTCCATTTTTTTTTTTGTTTCCACGAGTATGGCGAGAAATGTAAGTCCGCACCTACAGCGCTCCCATGTAGGTGTAAGGCTGGATTACTATGAGGAGTCGCCTGGAATCTCATAGGGATGATGCTCTTGCGATGTAATTTTTTTTAATTCCTTGCATCATTTAGTTCTTTTCACTTAGTCCAATACTCCTTGACTTGGGAAGTTTACTCTTGGTCTGCTGAGGTATCGCGCTTCTACCATACTACGTAAGAAGCTCGAAACTTCCCAGTAAACTCTAATTACCAGATTATTTTCTGACGCAAACGGCCTGCCGAGATGATTGAAACCTATCGGCTTAAAACGCTAACCTTTGGAGCAACGTCCATTCCGTACTCTCAATTGTTTAGCTGAAGACGTACAGTTGCAGTCTCCTCGCGGTGCCAAGATGATTCGCGAAAAAGTGTATGTCAACGATCTTATTTCGGGAGCACACGAGAGGAAGAGGAAAGGGAGCAGTAGGTTTTTACCTACGAAAATGGACTTCTAATGACAAGGACCTGCTACGTGAAACTCCCTCCATCAATCTGTGTGGCATGTGGTACCATCGTGTTGAAACCACATATCACTAATGTCAAGTCCATCCAATTCTGGCCAAAACTCCATTGACCGTAACAGTCCGTAACTCCATTGACCCTAACATGGTGATCATTTTCATCAACTAAAAAATACTGTCCAATCACACCTCCGGCATGATATCCACTTTACACGGTCACTTTCTGTGGATGCAATGGAGTCTCTTGAACCACATGTGGGTTTGTTGCTGTCCAGTTCTAGTGTTAATTTGAGCTTGTAAGGGTGTAGGTCAAGATCTTTACGCAAAATTCGCCACAATGTGGACTGAGAAATTCTCAATTCCTGTGAACGGCTTGGAATCGACTGATTGGGCTTATTTTGAACTGAAGCACCTATAGCTGCGATGTTTTCGGTACTTCGACCGGTGCGTTATCTTACTGGCACAGAAATATTCAATAGTGAATATTTTGACTCGAATTTATCCACTATAGCAAGCACAGCCTGTCTGGTAGGACGATTATTACGACCGAGAATTGAAGTAAGTGCTTTTAAAGTTGCGACCACCGACTCGGAATTTCGGTAGTAATTCTTAATAATTTTCGAAAATCGCTCGTTCGTCAGTCTCATCAGGGTAAAAGTTTAAGGGTGCGTTTGTATTAAAACACAAAATTGTTATGTCCCTATTGTAAAACCCTTTATATATTTAAATGGTTGAATATTTTCCAGGGACTTAAAATAAATACAGTGATAGCAATTTTTAAGACGAAATATGAGAAAGCGCCAAAATAATTGACTGAAAACAACACGCATATGATGTACAACCATATCAATTACGGCATGCGAGTGATTCTAAGCTCCAGCTTCACAAAACAACAGCGGCTCAAAAGCAAAAGACGTTTTTTACAAGGGCTTTAAATTATTATACCCCAAAAAAATCGGGTATATATCAATGCGCTTTATTAACTCTTTTGGCTGCGTTGGGAAGTCTGGCTCCTCTGGCGATTAATATCTGCATACTCTACAGTCTCCGCTGCAGGCTTATATACTTTTTTATATACAGCATTACAACTCGGCCATCCTATCCTCGATCTCGCCCTCGAGATCAGAGTACTTTCTGTCGCTGACCTCGTTGATAAAGCCCTCATTTGGGAGCTCACACCAATGTTTCATATTGTCCGACGCCATGACGGTGTTTATCTTCTGTTGGTGTGATCCATATTGTGCACTTCCTCTTCGGGTTTTCCGCCTTTCAACTTCGCGTAGGCGCACTCCACGCACGACTTGATATAGCTCCAAGTGAATCCACTCATCTTCGGGAACCAACAGATTTTTCTGATCCTTTCAGCGTCTTCTTGTCAGCGGAATGTCCCACATCCTTGTGACACAGCTTAAGGAACCTCCACCGGATCACTTTGGGGAAAAACCACCTCTCTGCTTCATCTACCTTACGGAAGAAATGGTACCCTCTGACGACATAGTCTCCTCGCCAACGTCATTTCTGTTGAATCCGAATGCTTTTATCCAGTCCTGGTTTGATGAATTTAGTCATATGTGTATAAACCTAGACTAGTTGTAGAATGTACAAGTCGATTTTTGTATCGATTATATCTTAAATTCACCTGAACAGCTCTTCAAGCACACTCACTTGAAGTAAAATAAAAGTCTTGTGTAACTGTTCGGAAATTTATTGGATTTTCTCATTGAATTTTACATGCAGTACTTAAAGCTAAAAATGCATATTCTACAAAATTGCACAATAATTGCTTAAAGAATGAATGACAATGAAAAACTGCAAATAATATGAAAAAACAAAGTGTGCAATTTGATCCTCGATGAGATAGCGTGTGCACTCGAGGTTAAACAGCCCCAGTTGACAATGACCCTGGGTTGTGATTGTGCTGAGTTTGGACAAATGATGTTTGTGGAGTTTAACATTCTGCCTCGCGTTGAACTGAAGGTTCAACAAAAGAATGTTGTAGTAATGTGCGTAAGCCACGATAAATAATACCATATATGATACGTTAGTCATTAATACAAATACTAAATCTATCTTCTTGGTAAATCAGCGCTCTTCGTTCGGTTTCTTGGTTTTGGTGCTGGTTGGGCTATCCATTTTTTTTTTCTTGCCTTTTGCCAACACTGAATGACAAGAAAATGATGATTGAAACTGCTATTAGTACTGCGGCATATCCTATAGCATGGTGAATGTCATGGCCCTTGAATCCAGTTGGTAGGGTATCGCGGACTTTTTCGATGTTCTGCTTCAGTACTTCAATTTCAGTCATGTGACCATGATAGATATGAAATGGCGAAATCATAGGTGTTTCTGAGTTTGGTATTATGACATCACTAAGATTACTCTTGTGATCGAAGAGTGTATGTTGTGTCCTCGAATGGCGAAAAATTCCTGTTTCATTATACAGTCCTTCTGTAACCTTGCAATACCTGATCCTCAAATCGTTAGCTATGTGGTATTTTGACCGCATACAAATTTTAGAGTACTTTCCAAAGCGTAAATCCATTCGTTTGGATTGTTGAGTTGGATTGAATGGGGGCCATCACCCGACTTTTGTATTTGACATTTCTTGATTTCGAGTTATGGTGAAACAGGGAAATCTCGCAGGCGCTGGCGGTTGACCCCTTATTAGTTTGCAAAAATATTCTTCGTGATTGAATGGCACTAGTTGAACAGGAATCCCTTCTTCATTGGTAGTATAAGCAGGGTCAAAAGTATTGTCGCAATAGTTGAAGCCAGTGACCGCCTTATTTTTTTTCTGGGTAACTCCTCTTCCTTTCTCATTTCCACCACTCATACCAACTTGTCGTTTCTTCTGATGCAGTTTATAATTATGTTCATTTGCCATTGCATCGGCGGTAAGTTATCATCCTTTACTGACATATTTTCCATTTAATAGTTACTTGAGTTCTTCCTTCCACACCTGATTCTGCACCTCCTCCAATATAGTATGAGTAGCATCGAGCTGCATAGGCTACGACTCGCTGTAAATGCCCAAATGAGTTATGATTGTAAATTCTATTGACGATACTTTTTTCGCATGTTGCTGAGAGCACTATTATTGAGTTTGTTGCACCAGCAATTATTTATTATAAACTAATTGAATTAATGTAATGTAAGCATTAATTGCAAATGAACTAGTTTCGATAACTTTAATTTAATTGAATGAATTTTACTTTGTTGTTGTAATAAATGTCACTTTTGTTAATACTTTTTCACCGCTAATTTTCCTTTGTTCAATAAAAACTCTCGAAATTGTTATAAAGTGGATGAAAGAATTTTTATTTGAGAGTGTGTTAATGCAATAAACGCTAACCTTTGGAGCAACGTCCATTCCGTACTCTCAATTGTTTAGCTGAAGATGTACAGTTGCAGTCTCCTCGCGGTGCCAAGATGATTCGCGAAAAAGTGTATGTCAACGATCTTATTTCGGGAGCACACGAGAGGAAGAGGAAAGGGAGCAGTAGGTTTTTACCTACGAAAATGGACTTCTAATGACAAGGACCTGCTACGTGAAACTCCCTCCATCAATCTGTGTGGCATGTGGTACCATCGTGTTGAAACCACATATCACTAATGTCAAGTCCATCCAATTCTGGCCAAAACTCCATTGACCGTAACAGTCCGTAACTCCATTGACCCTAACATGGTGATCATTTTCATCAACTAAAAAATACTGTCCAATCACACCTCCGGCATGATATCCACTTTACACGGTCACTTTCTGTGGATGCAATGGAGTCTCTTGAACCACATGTGGGTTTGTTGCTGTCCAGTTCTAGTGTTAATTTGAGCTTGTAAGGGTGTAGGTCAAGATCTTTACGCAAAATTCGCCACAATGTGGACTGAGAAATTCTCAATTCCTGTGAACGGCTTGGAATCGACTGATTGGGCTTATTTTGAACTGAAGCACCTATAGCTGCGATGTTTTCGGTACTTCGACCGGTGCGTTATCTTACTGGCACAGAAATATTCAATAGTGAATATTTTGACTCGAATTTATCCACTATAGCAAGCACAGCCTGTCTGGTAGGACGATTATTACGACCGAGAATTGAAGTAAGTGCTTTTAAAGTTGCGACCACCGACTCGGAATTTCGGTAGTAATTCTTAATAATTTTCGAAAATCGCTCGTTCGTCAGTCTCATCAGGGTAAAAGTTTAAGGGTGCGTTTGTATTAAAACACAAAATTGTTATGTCCCTATTGTAAAACCCTTTATATATTTAAATGGTTGAATATTTTCCAGGGACTTAAAATAAATACAGTGATAGCAATTTTTAAGACGAAATATGAGAAAGCGCCAAAATAATTGACTGAAAACAACACGCATATGATGTACAACCATATCAATTACGGCATGCGAGTGATTCTAAGCTCCAGCTTCACAAAACAACAGCGGCTCAAAAGCAAAAGACGTTTTTTACAAGGGCTTTAAATTATTATACCCCAAAAAAATCGGGTATATATCAATGCGCTTTATTAACTCTTTTGGCTGCGTTGGGAAGTCTGGCTCCTCTGGCGATTAATATCTGCATACTCTACAGTCTCCGCTGCAGGCTTATATACTTTTTTATATACAGCATTACAACTCGGCCATCCTATCCTCGATCTCGCCCTCGAGATCAGAGTACTTTCTGTCGCTGACCTCGTTGATAAAGCCCTCATTTGGGAGCTCACACCAATGTTTCATATTGTCCGACGCCATGACGGTGTTTATCTTCTGTTGGTGTGATCCATATTGTGCACTTCCTCTTCGGGTTTTCCGCCTTTCAACTTCGCGTAGGCGCACTCCACGCACGACTTGATATAGCTCCAAGTGAATCCACTCATCTTCGGGAACCAACAGATTTTTCTGATCCTTTCAGCGTCTTCTTGTCAGCGGAATGTCCCACATCCTTGTGACACAGCTTAAGGAACCTCCACCGGATCACTTTGGGGAAAAACCACCTCTCTGCTTCATCTACCTTACGGAAGAAATGGTACCCTCTGACGACATAGTCTCCTCGCCAACGTCATTTCTGTTGAATCCGAATGCTTTTATCCAGTCCTGGTTTGATGAATTTAGTCATATGTGTATAAACCTAGACTAGTTGGAGAATGTACAAGTCGATTTTTGTATCGATTATATCTTAAATTCACCTGAACAGCTCTTCAAGCACACTCACTTGAAGTAAAATAAAAGTCTTGTGTAACTGTTCGGAAATTTATTGGATTTTCTCATTGAATTTTACATGCAGTACTTAAAGCTAAAAATGCATATTCTACAAAATTGCACAATAATTGCTTAAAGAATGAATGACAATGAAAAACTGCAAATAATATGAAAAAACAAAGTGTGCAATTTGATCCTCGATGAGATAGCGTGTGCACTCGAGGTTAAACAGCCCCAGTTGACAATGACCCTGGGTTGTGATTGTGCTGAGTTTGGACAAATGATGTTTGTGGAGTTTAACATTCTGCCTCGCGTTGAACTGAAGGTTCAACAAAAGAATGTTGTAGTAATGTGCGTAAGCCACGATAAATAATACCATATATGATACGTTAGTCATTAATACAAATACTAAATCTATCTTCTTGGTAAATCAGCGCTCTTCGTTCGGTTTCTTGGTTTTGGTGCTGGTTGGGCTATCCATTTTTTTTTTCTTGCCTTTTGCCAACACTGAATGACAAGAAAATGATGATTGAAACTGCTATTAGTACTGCGGCATATCCTATAGCATGGTGAATGTCATGGCCCTTGAATCCAGTTGGTAGGGTATCGCGGACTTTTTCGATGTTCTGCTTCAGTACTTCAATTTCAGTCATGTGACCATGATAGATATGAAATGGCGAAATCATAGGTGTTTCTGAGTTTGGTATTATGACATCACTAAGATTACTCTTGTGATCGAAGAGTGTATGTTGTGTCCTCGAATGGCGAAAAATTCCTGTTTCATTATACAGTCCTTCTGTAACCTTGCAATACCTGATCCTCAAATCGTTAGCTATGTGGTATTTTGACCGCATACAAATTTTAGAGTACTTTCCAAAGCGTAAATCCATTCGTTTGGATTGTTGAGTTGGATTGAATGGGGGCCATCACCCGACTTTTGTATTTGACATTTCTTGATTTCGAGTTATGGTGAAACAGGGAAATCTCGCAGGCGCTGGCGGTTGACCCCTTATTAGTTTGCAAAAATATTCTTCGTGATTGAATGGCACTAGTTGAACAGGAATCCCTTCTTCATTGGTAGTATAAGCAGGGTCAAAAGTATTGTCGCAATAGTTGAAGCCAGTGACCGCCTTATTTTTTTTCTGGGTAACTCCTCTTCCTTTCTCATTTCCACCACTCATACCAACTTGTCGTTTCTTCTGATGCAGTTTATAATTATGTTCATTTGCCATTGCATCGGCGGTAAGTTATCATCCTTTACTGACATATTTTCCATTTAATAGTTACTTGAGTTCTTCCTTCCACACCTGATTCTGCACCTCCTCCAATATAGTATGAGTAGCATCGAGCTGCATAGGCTACGACTCGCTGTAAATGCCCAAATGAGTTATGATTGTAAATTCTATTGACGATACTTTTTTCGCATGTTGCTGAGAGCACTATTATTGAGTTTGTTGCACCAGCAATTATTTATTATAAACTAATTGAATTAATGTAATGTAAGCATTAATTGCAAATGAACTAGTTTCGATAACTTTAATTTAATTGAATGAATTTTACTTTGTTGTTGTAATAAATGTCACTTTTGTTAATACTTTTTCACCGCTAATTTTCCTTTGTTCAATAAAAACTCTCGAAATTGTTATAAAGTGGATGAAAGAATTTTTATTTGAGAGTGTGTTAATGCAATAAACGCTAACCTTTGGAGCAACGTCCATTCCGTACTCTCAATTGTTTAGCTGAAGACGTACAGTTGCAGTCTCCTCGCGGTGCCAAGATGATTCGCGAAAAAGTGTATGTCAACGATCTTATTTCGGGAGCACACGAGAGGAAGAGGAAAGGAAGCAGTAGGTTTTTACCTACGAAAATGGACTTCTAATGACAAGGACCTGCTACGTGAAACTCCCTCCATCAATCTGTGTGGCATGTGGTACCATCGTGTTGAAACCACATATCACTAATGTCAAGTCCATCCAATTCTGGCCAAAACTCCATTGACCGTAACAGTCCGTAACTCCATTGACCCTAACATGGTGATCATTTTCATCAACTAAAAAATACTGTCCAATCACACCTCCGGCATGATATCCACTTTACACGGTCACTTTCTGTGGATGCAATGGAGTCTCTTGAACCACATGTGGGTTTGTTGCTGTCCAGTTCTAGTGTTAATTTGAGCTTGTAAGGGTGTAGGTCAAGATCTTTACGCAAAATTCGCCACAATGTGGACTGAGAAATTCTCAATTCCTGTGAACGGCTTGGAATCAACTGATTGGGCTTATTTTGAACTGAAGCACCTATAGCTGCGATGTTTTCGGTACTTCGACCGGTGCGTTATCTTACTGGCACAGAAATATTCAATAGTGAATATTTTGACTCGAATTTATCCACTATAGCAAGCACAGCCTGTCTGGTAGGACGATTATTACGACCGAGAATTGAAGTAAGTGCTTTTAAAGTTGCGACCACCGACTCGGAATTTCGGTAGTAATTCTTAATAATTTTCGAAAATCGCTCGTTCGTCAGTCTCATCAGGGTAAAAGTTTAAGGGTGCGTTTGTATTAAAACACAAAATTGTTATGTCCCTATTGTAAAACCCTTTATATATTTAAATGGTTGAATATTTTCCAGGGACTTAAAATAAATACAGTGATAGCAATTTTTAAGACGAAATATGAGAAAGCGCCAAAATAATTGACTGAAAACAACACGCATATGATGTACAACCATATCAATTACGGCATGCGAGTGATTCTAAGCTCCAGCTTCACAAAACAACAGCGGCTCAAAAGCAAAAGACGTTTTTTACAAGGGCTTTAAATTATTATACCCCAAAAAAATCGGGTATATATCAATGCGCTTTATTAACTCTTTTGGCTGCGTTGGGAAGTCTGGCTCCTCTGGCGATTAATATCTGCATACTCTACAGTCTCCGCTGCAGGCTTATATACTTTTTTATATACAGCATTACAACTCGGCCATCCTATCCTCGATCTCGCCCTCGAGATCAGAGTACTTTCTGTCGCTGACCTCGTTGATAAAGCCCTCATTTGGGAGCTCACACCAATGTTTCATATTGTCCGACGCCATGACGGTGTTTATCTTCTGTTGGTGTGATCCATATTGTGCACTTCCTCTTCGGGTTTTCCGCCTTTCAACTTCGCGTAGGCGCACTCCACGCACGACTTGATATAGCTCCAAGTGAATCCACTCATCTTCGGGAACCAACAGATTTTTCTGATCCTTTCAGCGTCTTCTTGTCAGCGGAATGTCCCACATCCTTGTGACACAGCTTAAGGAACCTCCACCGGATCACTTTGGGGAAAAACCACCTCTCTGCTTCATCTACCTTACGGAAGAAATGGTACCCTCTGACGACATAGTCTCCTCGCCAACGTCATTTCTGTTGAATCCGAATGCTTTTATCCAGTCCTGGTTTGATGAATTTAGTCATATGTGTATAAACCTAGACTAGTTGGAGAATGTACAAGTCGATTTTTGTATCGATTATATCTTAAATTCACCTGAACAGCTCTTCAAGCACACTCACTTGAAGTAAAATAAAAGTCTTGTGTAACTGTTCGGAAATTTATTGGATTTTCTCATTGAATTTTACATGCAGTACTTAAAGCTAAAAATGCATATTCTACAAAATTGCACAATAATTGCTTAAAGAATGAATGACAATGAAAAACTGCAAATAATATGAAAAAACAAAGTGTGCAATTTGATCCTCGATGAGATAGCGTGTGCACTCGAGGTTAAACAGCCCCAGTTGACAATGACCCTGGGTTGTGATTGTGCTGAGTTTGGACAAATGATGTTTGTGGAGTTTAACATTCTGCCTCGCGTTGAACTGAAGGTTCAACAAAAGAATGTTGTAGTAATGTGCGTAAGCCACGATAAATAATACCATATATGATACGTTAGTCATTAATACAAATACTAAATCTATCTTCTTGGTAAATCAGCGCTCTTCGTTCGGTTTCTTGGTTTTGGTGCTGGTTGGGCTATCCATTTTTTTTTTCTTGCCTTTTGCCAACACTGAATGACAAGAAAATGATGATTGAAACTGCTATTAGTACTGCGGCATATCCTATAGCATGGTGAATGTCATGGCCCTTGAATCCAGTTGGTAGGGTATCGCGGACTTTTTCGATGTTCTGCTTCAGTACTTCAATTTCAGTCATGTGACCATGATAGATATGAAATGGCGAAATCATAGGTGTTTCTGAGTTTGGTATTATGACATCACTAAGATTACTCTTGTGATCGAAGAGTGTATGTTGTGTCCTCGAATGGCGAAAAATTCCTGTTTCATTATACAGTCCTTCTGTAACCTTGCAATACCTGATCCTCAAATCGTTAGCTATGTGGTATTTTGACCGCATACAAATTTTAGAGTACTTTCCAAAGCGTAAATCCATTCGTTTGGATTGTTGAGTTGGATTGAATGGGGGCCATCACCCGACTTTTGTATTTGACATTTCTTGATTTCGAGTTATGGTGAAACAGGGAAATCTCGCAGGCGCTGGCGGTTGACCCCTTATTAGTTTGCAAAAATATTCTTCGTGATTGAATGGCACTAGTTGAACAGGAATCCCTTCTTCATTGGTAGTATAAGCAGGGTCAAAAGTATTGTCGCAATAGTTGAAGCCAGTGACCGCCTTATTTTTTTTCTGGGTAACTCCTCTTCCTTTCTCATTTCCACCACTCATACCAACTTGTCGTTTCTTCTGATGCAGTTTATAATTATGTTCATTTGCCATTGCATCGGCGGTAAGTTATCATCCTTTACTGACATATTTTCCATTTAATAGTTACTTGAGTTCTTCCTTCCACACCTGATTCTGCACCTCCTCCAATATAGTATGAGTAGCATCGAGCTGCATAGGCTACGACTCGCTGTAAATGCCCAAATGAGTTATGATTGTAAATTCTATTGACGATACTTTTTTCGCATGTTGCTGAGAGCACTATTATTGAGTTTGTTGCACCAGCAATTATTTATTATAAACTAATTGAATTAATGTAATGTAAGCATTAATTGCAAATGAACTAGTTTCGATAACTTTAATTTAATTGAATGAATTTTACTTTGTTGTTGTAATAAATGTCACTTTTGTTAATACTTTTTCACCGCTAATTTTCCTTTGTTCAATAAAAACTCTCGAAATTGTTATAAAGTGGATGAAAGAATTTTTATTTGAGAGTGTGTTAATGCAATAAACGTTGTTCCTTCAAGCCGGATAACCAAAAAACAGTGTACAATAATTGAAAAACAGTGTAATTAAGACAATAATTGAGATTTTTGGTGCCAATCAGTTTCCCGCGCCGAGCAAAATACATATCATCGATTGATACATATAGATCGCAGGTGAGAGAGTAGTCTAGTGGCTTTCCCTTATTATTCTTTAAAATTATAAAAAAAATAAAAAATTAATGAAAATTGACGACGTTTAGGACAAAATAAAAGAAATGTACGTCACTTATGTACACTTTCTCTCTAGTGGAAGCCCGTGATAAAGTTCTCGCCACTTCTGCAGTGCCTTGCAGTCTTGCACATACCAGTAAAAAAACATGATCTGCGGCTTCCCAAAATCAATTTGCCTTCTTTTGCTCGCAGCTATGAGAACTGGAGGTCATTTCACGATGCTTTTCTGTCTTTAGTACATAGCGACTCCACGTTGACGGAGATTGAAAAACTATACTACCTCAAATCCAGCATTACAGGAGAAGCTGAACGGCTCCTGCAACATCTTAGTTTGGATAACAGCAATTACCAAAAGGCGTGGGATATACTCACCAACAGGTACGATCATAAACGCGTGTTGATCAACATGCAATTAAGACTTTTCTTCGGGCAGCCTGTCATCAGTGTCGAAGGGTCCGCCAATTTAAAACAGCTTCTGGACGTATCCATTTAATGTTTGCATGCGCTAAAGAACCTGGGGTAGAAATTCAAAACTGGGATGTGGTCGTAATTTACGTTTTGCTGCAAAAACTGCCGTCTTCAACTCAGCGGTTATGGGAGGGGAAACTGGAATTGAAGAAAGAACTTTCCACCTTCGCGGAGTTCACAGTATTTTTAGGAACCAGATTTCGAAGCCTGGAGGCCGTCGATCAGCAAAAAGTAAATCCTATACCAGAAGCGCAAGTCAGGCATACAACAAAACACGCATTTACTACCCAATCGAGGCCCAAGCCACAGTATAGCTGCGGTGTTTGCAACAAGGGACAACACTCACTAAGAAGTTGCAACCGGTTTTTGAATATGGAGGTGAGTGAGCGCATCAATGCTGGAAGAAAGTTAGGCATATGTGAATACTGCTTTCCATACAGTCACCACACCAAACAATGCCCAAGTCGCGTATGCTGCTACTTTTGCAGACTGAGGCATAACTCATTGTTAAACACAAATCAACAATCGCATCATACAAACATGTCTTCACACTCAACGCCACACGACACAATACAGTCCATTCATACACCATATAACACACAGCACATACACAGCAGTCAACCCTAATGCGCAAGTATTTCAGCCCATCACCGACCATCATCCCTCAAGTTCTACACTTAATAACTTTCACACACAACACAACAACACACAGGTTCTTTTGGCGACAGCGATGGTGAAAACAACATCAACTTCCGGAGATTATGTGAACCTGCGTGTACTCATATACCCCGGTTCGGAAGCCACGTTCATAATAGGAGCTGCGGTCAAGTTGTTAAGACTTGGAGTTGGGGAAGGTCAGCAGAGGAACATGCCACAATTACGGGGATTTATCTTTCGGCTCACTGCATTCAGTGTACGAAGGGCACACCCGAGCCTTCATCTTCAAATCCCTGACTGGGCACCTTCGGGCCCAAAAGATAGACTTCGATAAGTGGACGCACATAAATGGACTCACCTCGATCGATCCCAGCTATCACACTCCCGCCAACATGGGTATACTGTTGGGAAGTGATGTCTACGCCGAAATTCTTCTGTCAGACATCATCAGGGAAGAAAGGTTTATGGCCCTCATTAGGCCCATGCTCGTATATGGATGCCCCGTGTGGCTCAACGTGGGAGCAAGCTTGTTGGAAAAGATTCGGGTGTTTGAGAGGGCTTGCCTTCGGTCTTGCCTTCATTTGTACAGAACACCAGAGTCCCAGTACATAAAATTCTATCCCAATGAGGTCCTATACAACAGGGCTAACCTAATAAGAGTGGATAATTTCGTTATCAAGCTGATTCGAAGGCACATTGCAAGAGCAATGAGCTCGACGAACAACCTGATCTCCGGGGCATATTACCCCAATTACGAGTATCATGGGAGAGTGCGCCTTAACGGCTTTGTTCCCCCAGAGGTGTTCCTCTATTTTGATGAGAAAGGTCTGATCCAGGACAGATTGGCGGTTCCGCCAATCTTCCACGTTGCTCGGACAGCTGTGGATAGGCGACTCAACTACGACAGAGACGTTGCACACAGCAGTGTGGAGCGTCTCTGGTTTAGTAGGGCGGTATCGGGTCGCGATATGAAGGACGTTGAACGTCAGTTCTCACAATTTTGGTGGCTAACTGAAAGAGAGGGAACTCCTTCGTCGTTCCGTCACAATCCGGGGTAGCCTGTTTAAAGTTGGCTGTTTGGTCTTGGACGACTTACATAGTTTAAGGTATTTGTAGGTATTTTTAGGTATTTTTAGAAAAAAAAAAAAAATATATATATAAACAGCACTTTGAAAAAATTAAAAAAAAAAAAAACAGTGAACAGCATCTCGAAAAAAAAAGAATGTATTTAATTACATAATTAGAGTAAGATAGGATAAGATAGTTTAAGATTTATTTTAAGGTAGTTTTTAAGTTTTATTATAAGAACAAAATAAAAAAAAGTACATACACTAAGTTTTTTGTAATTTTATAAAAAAATTTTCTTAGTATTTATCAATAATTAAACAAAAAGAGAAATGAAACAATTAAGTACGGAACTTCGAAAGACATAGTTTTAAGTATTAGGTTTAACTTAGAGCGCCCGCATAGGGCCAGTAAGTTAGAATAAGAATAGTTAAGTTAGTTAAGCTAGTTTTGAGCGTTTTTTGTCTAGCATGTAAGTTATAATGATATAATTAATAAAAAAATGCATTAAAAAAAAAAAAAAAGGTTTACGGCACCGGTTGCTCAAAAAACCAAACTTGGATGGATTTGGATGGGTAAGGCCGTAGAAATCCCAGAGGAAATTTGAAGTTTCGCACAATTTTCCGATCTTGACGTCCAACTGAAAATTTTGGGAAATAGAAGAACAACCATTCGAGAAATATGAATCGTAAGAAGACAGGGCGTGTGAAGAACACTTCACCATACTCACTAAACGTTTACCCGATAGCCGGTATCAGGTCCGCCTTCCGTTCGAAAGCACTACGTACCCAGCATTAGGATCGACACAGCAAGGAGCACTCAAACGATTCCATCAGCTGGAAAGGAAGTTTTGTAACAACTCTACACTACAGGAAGTGTACAAGAAATGTATGGAAGAGTACATAAGTCTCGCGCACATGACTGAACTAAAAAATGTATACGAGGTAGTAACAGCACCTTACCACTACTTCATTCCCCATCATGCTGTCATCAAAGAATCCAGTACCACCACAAAGTTGAGGGTCGTGTATGATGAGGCTTTCAAAACTTCTTTTCGCTCTTCTTTGAATAATCACTTGATAGTAGGCCCGAAAGTTCAAAACAACGTCATAGACGTTATACTGCGTTGGAGGAGACATCGATCCAGCTTTACCTCGGATATGGAGAAGATGTACCGCCAAATTCGGATGGATACAAGGGATGCTAACTACCAGCTTATCTTATGGAGAGACGATCCGCAGCAGCAAGTCAGGACATATCGCTTAGAAACGGTAACATTTGGGACAGATTCAGCTCCGTACCTCATGATCCGAGTCCTCCACAAACTTGCTGATGATGAAGCTACGAATTTCGCTTTAGCGGCATCTATCCTACGCGACGACACATATGTGGACGACATCATCACAGGAGCCGACACAGTTGAACAGGCGCTGAAAAAGAGAGATGAGGTAAGGATGGTTCTCGCATCGGCAGGATTCTACTTACGGAAGTGGACCAGCAACATCGAACAACTTCTGAACGGAATTTTAGCTGAAGATCGTGAAGTGAATTTCTCATTGCCGTTCGATGAAGTCAATCACGTGAAGACCCTAGGCATAAAGCGGCCGCCAGTATACGATTCCTTCACGTACCAGGTAACTCAGTTTGAGGAGAGAGACGTCACAAAACGAACCGTAATGTCATCGATCGCGAAGATGTTCGATCAGTTAGGTTGCCTCCCTATACATCATCAAGGCCAAGCTATTGATGCAGGATCTTTGGGCACGAGGATTTGAATGGGATACACCGATCCCTCAGGAACTGCAACACGAATGGATCCTGTTCCATCGAAAGCTTCCTGCGATCGAGAAACTTCGCGTACCGAAATGGATCTGGACAGGCATAGATGACATTAGCCTAGAAATACACGGGTTCAGTGATGCTTCGGAGAAGTCCTATGCAGCAGCGACTTACCTGCGTGTGCTTGATCAGCACAACTAGATCCACATGTATCTTCTTATGTCCAAAACCAAGTTGACTCCACTGAAAGCAGTAACCTTTCCACGATTAGAGTTGTGTGGCGTCGTCGAGCTCTGAAGTCGGAGGTCTTCAAGACGTACGCGTGGACAGACTCGGAGATAACATTGCGCTGAATCAAGACACCTCCGTCTAGATGGGAAACGTTCGTGCGTAACCGAGTCGCTGAAGTGCAGAAACTGATAGATTCTGACAGCTGGAGGTATATTCTGCCTGAGCAAAACCCAGCTGATATGGCTTCCCTGGGAGTTTTTCCGTCGCAGCTGATGCAGAATGACCTATGGTGGAATGGACCGCCATTTCTACACGACGCTTGGAACATTGCATTTCTGAAGAAGCCCATTACTTTCGAGATTGGGAAAAGAAAGCGTCCATTGAAGACACACTGCCTGATAAACGAGGACAACAATTCCATCAGCAAAGCGGTTCAGAAGTACTCAAGCCTTACCAGGTTAACGAGGGTAATCTCGTACTGCAAGAGATTTGTCTCCAACCTCAGAATAGAACCTGAAAAGAGAGACACTTTCACCGTTAGAGCTACACTCGGGAACACTAGCGATAGTCCAAACTGCACAGCTGGAAATGTTTCCCGCTGAGGTGAGGACCAACGTCTGGAAAGTGATGGGTTTGAAAGCTCTAAACCAGATCATCGATGAGCAAGGTATAGTACTAGTTGGAGGCAGACTGCAGAATTCGGACCTACTCTTCGACCAATAGCACCCGATTCTCCTCAAACCACTACACAAAAATGGTCATAGCAGATACCCATGAAAAAACTCTGCATGGAGGAGTTCAGAAGTGGGTTCCTTACCTGAGTTTTGGATCTGTGGCATCAAAAATGCCGTTAAGAAACACGTCCACAGTTGCAACATATTCTTCAGGTATAAACCAAAACCAATTGGGCAGTTGATGGGGAACCTACCTGCTCCTCGTGTAAGCATTTCAGGTGAATTCAGCCATCTAGGAATAGACTATGCTGGCCCGATCGACATTAAGGCATGGAAGGTACGAAACGCCAAGACACTCAAGGGATGTTTTGCAATTTTCGTATGCATGGACACGAAAGCGGTGCACGTAGAGGTCGTAAGTGATTTAACAACTCAAGCGTTCTTGGCAGCTTAAAGGAGATTCACGGCCAGAAGAGGTTTATGTATCGCCATCTGCAGTGACTGCGGCACCAATTTTGTGGGCGCAAACAATGAGCTGCAGAATCTTCTACGAGCATCCCAATTGGACTGGAAGTCTTGCGCAGAACGTTTAGCAAACGAAGGAACCAAGTGGAATTTCAATCTACCCACTTCCCCTCACTTTGGCGGATTGTGGTAAGCTGGTGTGAAGTCGATCAAATTCCACCTAAAATGAGTCACTAGTAACCAAGTGTTCAAGTGTGAGGAACTCAGCATGCTTCTGACACAGATCGAAGCATGTTTAAATTCGATGCCTCTGTGTCTAGTATCAGAAGACATCGACGATCTGCAAGCGCTCACTCCAAGTCACTTCCTCATTGGAGCACCGTTAGTGACACCCCGCAGCCGAAGTACGAAACCGACAAAACTACGTACAATGACAGGTAGAAGAGAGTCTGGAGTTCTGGAGAAGGTGGAGCAACGAATACCTAACGCATCAACAACAACGACCGAAATGGATGCTAACCGAAAAGCAAAACATCGAGGAAGGAGATTTAGTGGTACCACGAGATGAGAGACTTCCACCTGCAAAAATGAGTTTAGCCCGGATCACCAAACTGCACCAGGGAACCGACAACTTAACGAGAGTGGTCACAATCAAGGTTTCTAACTCGTCCAAGACCCGAGAATTTAAGGCACCGGTCACGAAAATCTGCCCCTTATCCAGCAAACGAAACAACAGCAATGGATACAATTACTTAAAAATATATATAAAATCCCAGAAAACACGTCAAGCACCACACGCAAATACAATACATTCATCACACGTTATTCCATTCAATCCATTCTAGCATACAAAATTTTAATTGAACAAAATATTCTAATAAATAAAAAAAAACAACTCTCGCAATAGCCAAAACTCTCATGCATCATCAGTCTATCACCCTACATAGTACATACGACACTACACAAATCACAGAGTACACATTACATGACACAAAGCTTGCACGACACGTTCTTCCACACACCACAGAAAATAATCAAATCAAAAAAAAAAAAAAATGCACCCAATCATGCGCACTTACTCTCGCTCCCTCGTAAGCACAATCACGAAAATGGTAACGGCGACGCAGTTACCTTTCATCAAAACTTAAAAACAAACGAACACACTCACTCATACATGCACAAGAAAAAATTGATTGAATTATGCAGGAATTAATGCTTCAAAACTGAACTCACAACACACAATTCAATCATAAATTACACACATTCACCCATGCAAACAAACGACAATCGATTTACATTACACACCAACAAAACAACAACAATAGTAAACAAACAATAATCCACAATTGAATAATCATACAAACAAATATAATACGCAACTCACCCCAGTAATCCAATGGCAAACCACGAATGAAGTTTAAAATATATTTATTGTACATACGAGTAGTACTTAAGCGCACCACACTCATTTTCATTAAGATCATTTCCCAGTCCAATTTTATTACTGGCGGGAATGATAATCACATGCACAGAACACGCATTCTTTTCGGGACACTTTTTATTCCATTTTATATTGGATCACCGACGCAGTGATTACCGATGGAATTGCAAGTCGCGATTATTTAGTTAGTCAGAAAAAAAAAAACAAATAAAATCGTGCGTGCCACGATCCAAAACAAAAAAAAGACCACTACTACTCACTACGTGTTCACAATCTGTCTATATGTCGTCTATATGTTGTCTCTGTCTGTCCAATAATCAAATTCTTCCCATAGCTAAACAAAGAAGAAGACTGGAATGGCAGAGACGAAACTGGCAAAGACGATTATGAGAAAAAAGTAATGCTTTGCGGCAGAGATGACTTAGAGGTAGAAGAGAAATTGCGAACTTCGTTCAAGGCCGGGGAGCATGTTGCACCAGCAATCATTTACTATAAACTAATTGAATTAATGTAACGTAAGCCTTAATTGGAAATGAACGATAACTTTAATTTAATCCAATGAATTTTCCTTTGTTGTTGTAATAACTGTCACTTTTGTTAATACTTTTTCACCGCCAATTTTTCTTTGTTCAATAAAAAATCTCGAAATTGTTATAAAGTAGAAGAAAGAATTTTTATTTCAGAGTATTTTAATTAATACAGACAGTGTGTTAATGCAATAAACAGACTTCTTTTTTGACCAGCTATTCTCGGGACTATATAGATATAAAGACCCATAAAACCACATCGTACAGGTTTCGAGTTTTGATTGATCTTATTCGATTTGGTATGAAACTGTGGTAGCTAGATGCCTCGCCATTGATTCAAGCTAACACGATCTCTGAATCTGTCCAGAAGTATGTTTCAAATTCTCCTAGCCTTAGGTCCCTTGTAACCCGATCGTTGAGCTCCATGGCGAACTTGGCTGCACAGAGTTCTAAGCATGGTGTCGTTGTGGAAGCAATGATTTCCTCATCCATTCCCCTTTTAATTGGTGCAACTCTAAACTTGGAACAGAGTAGTTGAATCGTGATGGTACTGTCCTGGTGAATTGATCTGACGTAGATTGCATCAGCGAAAGCATGTATTTGGATTTTCTTTCTACCCTTGTTGGAAAAAAGACTAAATTTTTAAATCCTTTATAGTTGCTAAGTCTGTTCGGACACTGTTCCAGGTTGTATGCAATTCCATTGGTAGAGCGGTATCCCAGTCCAACTTTAGTTTCCACAACTGTTTTGGGTTAACGATACCTAATTGGTCGTATACCTGTGCAATTTCGTATAAAGCGTTTCTTTTCGTGATTCGATTATTTGGTTGTTGCCTGGAATTGATGAAAAATTCATCTGTTTGTGGATTTTTAGAGTGCATGAATCCCTATCTTGGACATCGGATTGTATTACTTGATCATTCGCCGGAATATGCTTTAGGAGTTGTGGTAGCCCACGAATGTTGGTAAAATCAACCCTAAATTCCCTCATCACCACAACACAGAAACACAAAAAGACACAACTCTGACGTAACTAAGCAAAACTGTGAAGTGTAGATCCAAAGAATAGTTTTCTAAAACAAACTATCGCAGGTGCTATGCCCAAACGACAATCAGCTAAGGTCCGCTATTCGGATAAAAATTCACAATCCGCTATGCATCAAATGTTACACTCTCTCAGTCATCGCAACTGGAAGTATGTACATATATAGCACATGCTCCAATTGCGATAACGAAGAAACGCAACAGCGAGTGAGTGGGGGTGATAAGATGGGATGCACCGGCACTGAATTGTGATTATGTTTTTTTTTTATTTATTTATTTTATTTAATTTTTTTCCACTGCACTACACTGAATTTGATTAGGCGCGCGCGATCGCTTTTTTTTAGATGGAATTATTTTGGTTTTAATTTAATTTTTTTTTGCGCTTGACGGATGATTGCGTGTGCGCTCGACGACACGCAAAAGGCAGCTCTGATCCGCCTTAGGGTACTGTTTGCCCCTTGGTATTTTTTGAAACAGCGCCAACACTAATGCTGGGATTCGCTGAGTGTGCCACTTCCTCTATTAATGCCCTAGTTGTCATCGTTTCACCTTTCTTTGAAGGTACGAATGCATTTCCAAAAATGTCGACTTCTTTGGGCCTAATCTGGGGACTGACTCCATCCTCCCCGCCTAATCCTTGAGGTAGTAGGGGAATATTCTTATCTATGTCTATCCGGAGGCCTTCCACCACCTTTCGGATTTCTGCATAGTGGTCCTTCTGGAAGTATGGATGATTCAGATCTACCTAACAGGCTACCGTTATGGTACTGTCAGTTTGATCGAACTCTTTCCAAAGCTCCTCCAGTTGAATTAGACGGTGTTGAAATTCTTGCTGGGAGCTACGAGTTTTATGTTTTCTTTCTTCGCCATCTTTCTTCTGGTCTCTTCATAGCTTGAGGAGTGCCCCTCCAAACTCTTCCTGTTGTTGGGTGTAAACATCAAGATGCATGCTTTAGGTCTGTTAAGCTTTTTTATTTTCTTGTTTCTGTTCATCCGCTGAAGAATATTTTGGCCCAGTGTTTGCCAAGAGATTCGCCGTACTGTGATCTGGCCCAGTATATGCCACAATCGCAAGAGAAACCGCTGAACGATGTTCACGCTTCTCTAATTAATGTTGAAGCTGGATGCTTTTATCCAGTCTTGATTCGATGAATTTAGTCGTGGGTGTATAAATCTAGACTAGTTGGAGAATGTACAAGTCGATTCTTGTATCGGTTATGCCTTAAATTCACCTGAACAGCTCTTCAAGCAGATTCACTTGAAGTAAAATAAAAGTTTCGGGCAACTGTTCGGATGAAACTCACTAACTTTATTCGATTTTATGTATTTATACTAAATTTACATACAGTACTTAAAGCTAAAAATGCTCATTCTACAAAATTACACAATAATTGCTTAAAGAATAAGTGACAATGAAAAATTGCAATTAATATGAAAAAAACAAAGTGTGCAATTTGTTCCTCGATGCGATAGCGTTCGCACTCCGAGGACGAGCAACCCCAGTCGACGATGAACTTGGGTTGTAATTACGCTGAATTTGGACAAATGATGTTTGTGGAGTTTAACAGTCCCAGCTGCCTTCAGTGTGGAGATAATGTCTCGTAGCCTTTCTTCCCAGGCTGGTGAACCATTTCGTAGCCAAATTCTTGCAGTTTGAGCCACCATCGGCCCTGCTGACTCGATAACCTAAAAAGTCGGTTTAGCTCAGATTCCCTCACGACTGCAAAGAATCTCTTTAGTTTCTGCAGACATTCTTCAACCGACTTGCTGCAAATGACCATCTCATCTAGATATACAGCAATATCTCACCTTCTAAGGCGTGATTTGATGACATTCATGCACCATAGGGAATCAGCTGGGGCATTGGCCAACCCAAATGGCATTCGATTGAACTCGAACATCCCGTCATCTGTTCCAAATGCCGTGAATTTCTTACTACGTTCCCCCACGCAGATCTGGTGATATCCTGAGGCTAAGTCTAGCGTTGTGAAGAATTCATTCCCGGTTGAAGGCTCCACCACCTCCTCGACTATAGGCATTGGGAACCTCTTTTCACCGTTTCCTTGTTCAGCGCCCGATTGTCGATACAAAACCAATCGCTGCCGTCTTTCCTCTTGGTGAGGGTAACTGAAGCACAGTAGACCAAACATGACGTTCGGATCACTCGCTGTCTCAACATTTTGAATACCATCTCCTTAACAATATTCCTCTTCACGAATGTGATCATGTACGGCTGAACAGAGACGGGTGCTGTTGTCGTCAGCTGGATCGAGCACTCACCAAAGCGGTACATCCTCAGCTCATCCCCATTCCTCGCAAAGCAATCTCGATATGTATTGGTAGGCTCTCCGAGCATCTGCTTATCTTCTTCCTCTAGATTTCCGACGTCGAGTGTCCGGAGCATTCTTCGGCTACCAGCAGAGCTCGAGGTGTCTCTGTCATGCAGTCCGTGATTAAGAAGCATTTGTGGGATTTTACCACCTTAACCCGGGGTTGGTCCAATAACCTGCGCCCAATTAGCATCGGGTACGGTTGGTCAGGTACGATTAGAACATCGCACCAGAAAGTAAGTCGATCGACCGTTACATCAGCAAATACTCTTCCAACCGTCTGGCAAGTTCGCCCTCCGAACCCACTCAGGTACCTCCTGTCCGCGACGTACTTAATGCTTTCTTCCTCCGCAATCGTATGATACAAGGTGGCACAGTCGCTTCCTAAGTCAATGAAAGTTCTGAATTGGCGCCAGTTTACTGTGGCATCCTTAACGTACTCCGCACCAAAGTAACTACATGGGCCTTTCAGGTCTCTTCCTATTTCAGTAGTAGTATTTTTCGCGCTGCCCTCAGCTCGGGTGGGCAATGGACATTCTCTCTTATAGTGTCCCGTTTATTGGCAACCGAATCACCTCACGCCATCACCAGCAGCGCCGCCATTGCCTACTCGCCAAGTTTCCCGGCTCTCCACCTCACTTCGTCGATTCCTTTTTGCCTTCATGGACCCTGTCTAGTACGTCGCTCACCGAAGTTGGTTTTACTGCCCGAAAATCTTTCTGGCACTTGGCATCTGCTATCCCTTGGGTAATATATTTTACCAAGCTGCTCTCCTGCAATCGCTCCCGAGACGCTACTCGTATTAATTTTATCTCGAAGGTATACTCCCCTCCCTTGGCCACGTCATCAGCTACTGCTTTTACTTGCTCTCGTGGAGGCATCTTCACATTTCCTCCGGTAGCGTTGTCGACACACTGATTGTTTACCACAGCAACCCCTGAGTACGTCGTCGCAAGTTCGTCGATTTACTCTCTTAACAGCTACAATTCTTCCCGTAGCTGGAGTTCATCCACCTCAGTAGGCCCCTTCGCTTTCAGCGGTTTCTCACCGGATGCTACAGGATCTGTTCCCTTGGGCAGTGTTTAAGATAAACTAAAATGAATCAAGAATATAATTAAAATTCTTCAATCACACTACATTTCCACATATACTAAATGTGTTAAACTTAAAATTCGGAACAAAAACAAATGTCAATCTCTGAAACTATTTGTTGAAGGTTAACATAATTATACAAGATCTGAGCGAGCAAAGGCGTGTTTTATGTAATTATCTTTCTCAATTATCTTTAATTGCTATTACAAGTTCATTTTGTCTAGTGGTGACTATTTCATATTATTTCATGGTCCTTCGATCCTTTATTTGATTAATAGTTTTTAATCAGTGTGTGAACTTCAAAAAAAAAAAAAAACATTAATGAACATTTAAAACTTACAAACAAAAATTATACCAGTGAGTTTTTCTTTAAGTGCCAAACGGTTTCTCGCGTCATGCAGTTTTTCAAATCGTAGACTGCAAATATCATTCATTCATCGCTGGATAATTTTCGTTGCTGTGATTCTACCAGTCAATAGTTTCGCGCACCGTTGGATATTTTACAGTACATCCACCGTTGCGTTCGTTGATACCGCAAAGGCTCCATTGGGATATCCGCAGCAGACTGTTAAGTCCATCGAGTTACGGAGCATAAACTATTTCGCTTCTATTGTTTTAACTACAATTTTTGCTAAAGGCAATTTTAGGAATCTAAAAGATACGTACATAAGTTGAAAATGAGTGTAAATTCAATGTTTTGGGCGAGATGGACGGACAAAAGTATGGCGAAAGCCAAATACTGCACTCCACATGAAAAACATTTGCCCTACTGTTAAGCACGGAGGGGGGTCCGTTATGGTGTGGGGATGCATGGCAGCGAAAGGAGTTGGAGAGTTGCACTTCATTGACAGTATAATGGATCGGCACAAATATCTCAATATTTTAAAAACGAATTTTATAGGGAGCACGCAAAAGCTGGACCTTGAATCCAATTTTATATTTATGCAAGACAACGACCCGAAGCATACCTCGCTTCTCGTCAAAGAGTGGTTGCTTTTCCATGTTCGGTCGAAGCTTGAACATCCTTTACAATCGCCTGACCTTAATGCTATTGAGCATTTATGGGCTCATCTTAAGCAAAAGATGACAGAAAGGACCATAACAACAATTCCAACGTTAAAAAGTGTCTTGGCTGAAGAATGGGGCAAAATTTCACCCGAAGTAACCCGAAAACGAGCCCTTTCTATGCCATCACGATTAGAAGAGGTAATCAAAGCAAATGGTGGCCCAACACGTTACTGATAGCTACAAATTCAATATTTATAAACATCGTATGTAGACTTTTGTGAATACCAAAAACAGACTCTTAAAACTTTTTCTATTTTAGGCTTCCAGTTTTGGAAAACTTTATGTTCATATGTTATTTTTTTTGTTTCCTATAAAATAAGTGAAATGTTTTGCTTTTAAAAATGTATTTTTTACTTAAGTTTTAATAAAAAAATTATAATTTGAAATCCTATGTAGACTTTAGTGACATGGTGTAAGTTGAAATACTCGTACACCCCAATTCTATTTATTTTTTTTTCTCTCTTACGAGTATTTTTTTTGTTATTCCGCAAACATGAGCGTCACTCTAAAGCTGCAAAGGTATTTGCTAAAGCAAATAACCAAGGATATGGAAAATTTCGGAAAGCGATCACCAAAGAAGAGAACAAAAAATAGGATTTCCGTGCTGGAGGAAAATTTTAAAGCAAGCACCCAACACAACGCCGATGGAATATCCCTGGCCAAAACTGAAAAGGAAGAAGAAGAGTTAGAAGAAGTTTTCCGCAGCATCAAGGAAATTTACCTGGACTATAAAACAACGCTTTTGGACAGTCTGGATAAAGTTCAACCAATGGTTGAAGCTCCGGTAAGTGCTGTGATAAGTACTTTTAGCTATAAGAACATTATTCGTCTTCCAAAAATAAATCTGCCTATTTTTACGGGAGAATACCAGTCCTGGAGATCCTTTCGCGATCTTTTCGTCTTACTGATATATACTGTAGCATAATAATAACTACGCCCCCTTAAAGTATGATGCAACAAATTCCGAAGTGTCTTTTCACTCTGGCAGAATTTTGGTTCGAAGTGTCCTTTCATTCGAGGTTCGTGTCTGCGGTTTCCACAGTTCATGTCTACGAAAGAGACGGATAATATCACGGATGAGAGGGAATTATAACTGCAAGAATGATTTTCATCTTGGAATTTCTCTTGTTCCAGTGGTCGAAGAATTTGCTAGAAGTTTCTGGCTATCAGAAACTTCTGTTATATAAGGACAGATAGCGATCAAAAACGGGGCAGTTGTTTTAAAACCGTGGCGAAGAGATTAGAAAAGTGATAATGGGCGAAGTTGTAATTTTGTGATAAATTGAAAGTTAACAAGCAGAAGTAATTAGTTTGGATTTGTGAATTAAGTAATAGAAAGGAGAGAAAGTGATTTGAGAGGAAAGAGACCTTGTAAGAAAAGAATTTGTGAAGAATAGTATAGTGTGAACTGGAATTATTTTATAGACTAGAAAATAAAGAAAATAATTTCACAGAATATTGTTTTATCTACTCGAGCCGTAGCCCGCATATTACATTGGTGTCAGAAGCGGGATAAAACTTATTCTGTGAATAACTATTTCCGTGGTGTGAAATTGCACAAGGAAAAAAAAAAAAAAACCATTTCTGTGTTGAGTTAATTAGTTGCGCAAATTGGGAAAACTAACTATAACTCAACTAAAGGCAGAACTCAGTAAGCGGAACCTCGACACAACTGGGGGAAAAGATGCCCTACTGATTCGTCTGGAAGAAGCAGTAACGCAGGAAGGTGAGAATCCGCATGACGTAGAGTTTGACGTGGGAGAGGAACCAGCAAGTGCAGCAGCCGACCCGGGTATAACAAGTCTACTCCTGCAACTTAAGTTAGTCATGGACGAACAACAGAAAGCAATAGAAGACCAAGGTAATTCTCTAGAACTTAAGCTGGACGAACAAAAGAAAGCAATGGACGAACAAAATAAAGCAATGGACGAACAAAAGAAAGCAATGGACGACCAGAGGAATTTTCTAGAAGTTAAGCTGGACGAACAAAAGAAAGCAATGGACGAACAAAAGAATTCTCTAGAACTTAAGATGGACGAACAAAAGAATTCTCTAGATGCTCTGGAAAGCAAACTTCATGAGCAAAACAGGAACTTGGAATCTAAATTCGAAGCGATCGAAGAGAAAATCGAGAAGGTCGAGACGCAACTCGAAAAAGTCGAAACTAGATTCGATGAAAACTTTGAGAAGCATGAAACTCAGTTCGGGAAAATAGAGACTCAGTTCGAAAAAGTAGAAAAACAAGTCGAAAATCTTACTAAGGAATTCAGCAACGTGAAGAGACAGAAAGCACGGGAATATTCCACTGACGGTCTGAGAAGAAAGGAGATGCAGCCTCCTATCTTCGATGGTCCAACATCATGGCCAATTTATAAGAGGCAATTCGAATCGGCCGCAATGACCAATAGCTGGGATGATGAAGAGAAGTCTATTGCACTCACACTTTCACTGAGGGGTCCAGCTGCGGAGCTCTTGCAGACCATCCCGGAAGATAAACAGCAGAACTACGACTCTCTGGTTCAGGTTATCGAGATGCGGTTTGGGGATGAACACATGCAGCAGGTGTACAGGGTTCAGCTGCGTAGTCGAGTCCAGAAAAGGGGGGAAACGCTCCAACAGTTGCAAGCGGATATAGCGCGACTAGCCCATCTTTCATACCTTAAAGCCGGTGAGGAGCTTATCAACGAAATGGCGGTGGAAGCTTTTATTCAGGCCATAGAGGACAGACAACTGCAAATGGCTGTAAGGATGGCTGAAAAGCGAACACTCCCCGAGGCATTGGTATTCGCTTTGTCAATGAAGGCTGCGGACCAAGCATACCAGGGAATACACCGTGTCAGGGAAATGTCCGTCGTGGAATGCCCATGCCAGAGAACAGCCGTCATGGATGAAGACAAAGCTCGCGGAAGTCAAATCCGTTGCTGGAATTGCAACCAAACCGGACACCTACAACGGCAGTGCAGAAGTGCACCTAGACGAGGAAATTGTCCACATTGCGGAAGTAGGAGAAGCAGAGAGGAAGCATCCGGCGGTGATAACATCCATCCTGTCGATCAGGCTTCCCAAAACCAGCAGTCGGGAAGTGCGTAAGGACCAACTTCGCGGGGGAGAATTTGGTTACTGGAATGGAGGCCCCCAGGACCACCATTCAAGTTTCGCAAACCAAACGGGGTAACAAGAGCCTGACAGTGGAGGCACTAATCAACAAGAAGAAGTGCGTAGCCACCATCGACACAGGTGCCACTGCCTCTATTGTAAGAAGAGATATAGTCAGAAGCGCCTGGCTGCACAACACCAACAGCTACTGCCTGAAGACTGCAACAGGGGAAATGGCGAAGGTGTTTGGAGAAGTTCGTCTTACGATTACTCTGGCGGGACTGACGTTCTCCCATGCGTTTCTGGTGATAGATATATGCGACGAGTGCATCATCGGAATAGACTTCATGAAAGCAAATGAAGTAATCTTGGACATCGGGATGCAAGTACTGAGGTATCGAAATGTGGAGATTCCGATGGTGTACGGAAACGAGAATGCCGTAACTCTCAGACAGCAAAGACGAAGTTTTGCTGCCGTCTTCAGAGACAATCATTTGGACGAAGCTGGAAGGTGATCTTGGGAGCCACCGATTCTACATAGTAGAACCAGACCCAGGAAAGAATTCTCAAGACTACATCGTGGGAAAGACGTTAGTCGAACCAAAGAACACCATGGTTCCAGTAAGAGTTTTGAACGCAAGACCACACACTGTCAAACTAAGGCGAGGGGAGGTGACTGGAAAATGCACGCCGATTACCGCCGTCGCAACAATATCTGAACGTGATGCTCCAAAACCTCTCCCATCACCTTGGACAGCGGAAACGAGAGAGACGATTCTCCAGTCCAGTGAGCTGAATCAGGAACAGCGAACTATGGCAGAGAATCTTATCAATGAGTACGCTGATGTACGGCCGAACACACCTGGTACAACATCGAATAGACACTGGTGATACTAGACCAAATCGTCAGCCTGCTAGGCGCCTTCCATTGGCAAAGCAGACAGAAGTTGCAGAGATGGTGTCGGCAATGGAGAAAGAAGGTCTGATTGAAAGTTCCAAAAGTCCGTGGGCATCACCGGTTGGACTGGTTAAGAAGAAAGATGGCAGCACGCGGTTCTGCGTGGACTATCGGCAGCTCAATTACGTCACCAAGAAAGATAGCTACCCTCTGCCACGGATTGACGACACGCTAGGCACACTATCAGGAGCCCGATGGTTTTCCACTCTCGACTTGAAGAGTGGCTACTGGCAGGTACAGATCCATCCAGAAGACCGGGAGAAAACCGCCTTCACCGCAGGAAATGGGCTATGGCAATTCACGGTAATGCTATTCGGGCTGTGCAATGCTCCGGCGACTTTCGAGCGATTGATGGAATGTGTCCTGCAAGGGTTAACATGGAAAACCTGTTTGGTATACTTGGATGATGTCATCGTCGTCGGAAAAACGTTTGAGCAACACCGAGACAATCTAAGGGATGTGTTTCAAAGGCTTCGAAGTGCCCACCTGAAGCTCAACCCCAAGAAGTGCGCCCTGATTAGAGCGGAAGTCAAGTACCTGGGACACATAATTTCAGCGAAAGGAGTGAGAACCGATCCGGAGAAGGTCGAAGCGGTGAAAAACTGGCCAGTCCCCAAAGACAAACACCAACTAAGGAGCTTCCTGGGCCTAGCCACCTACTACAGACGGTTCGTGAAGGATTTTGCCGGGATCGCAAAGAGCCTGCACCAGTTGACGGAAAAGGGGAAACAATTCAAATGGTCAATTGAGTGCGAGAAGAGCTTCAAGGCACTTAAACAACGGCTATGCGATGCCCCGATACTAACTTACCCCACTCCCGGGGAAACGTTCATTGTGGATACAGATGCTAGTAATGTCGGGGTAGGAGCCGTACTCTCCCAGGTGCATGAGGGCCATGAGAAGGTGGTTGGGTACTTCAGCAAGGTGCTCTCTAAGCCAGAAAGGAACTACTGCGTGACAAGGCGGGAACTTCTAGCTTTGATCTTGGCTACGAAGCATTTTCACAAATACCTCTATGGGAGGAAGTTCGTTCTTCGCACAGACCATGCAGCTTTAAAATGGCTATTACAGTTCAAGAGTCCTGAGGGTCAGGTCGCAAGATGGATCGAAAGGCTGCAAATTTACGACTACGAAATACAGCATAGTAAAGGAAGGCTCCACTCTAATGCGGATGCACTGTCCCGGAGACCATGCAGAACGGATTGTAACATTGTGCGCGTCAGGAAGAACGGGAGCTGGTTTCCATCCAAAGAATGAGAGCCGAACCTATCGCCGGCTGGAGCAGAGATGAGATCCGGAACGCTCAGAAGGAAGACCTGGATATCAAGCCGATTCTGGCCTGGAAGGAGAACATGGAGAAACCGGATCATCAGGACATCTCTCACAGAAGCCCGACCTTAAAGGCATATTTTGCGCAGTGGGACTCCCTCCATGTCCAAGAAGGTGTTCTGAGAAGAAAATGGTCCTCCGACGGAAAGTCGTTTGTAATGCAGATTGTCGTACCGCGGGCGATGGTCAAGGAGGTGTTACAGGAAATGCATGGCGGGGCGTCCGGAGGCCACTTGGGAGTGAATAAGACGCTAGAAAAGGTACGAGAACGTTTTTATTGGTTAAAAGCGAAGGAAGATATCGAAGACTGGTGCAGAAAATGCGACGTGTGTGCAGCTAGCAAGGGTCCGAGAATCAAAACTCGAGGTAAGATGCACCAATACAACGTGGGAGCACCTTTCGAACGAATCGGCATTGACATAGCAGGGCCCTTTCCGGAAACTTACAATGGTAATCGGTATATACTCGTAGTAATGGACTACTTCAGTAAGTGGCCGGAAGCGTTTCCGATCCCTAACCAGGAAGCCAGAACCGTGGCGGAGCAGATCGTCTACAATTGGGTTAGCAGATTCGGTGTGCCCCTGGAATTGCATTCTGACCAAGGGCGGAACTTCGAGTCAAGAATCTTCCAAGAGATGTGTCAACTACTCGGAATCAAAAAGACAAGGACAACCCCGCTTCATCCACAGTCGGACGGTATGGTGGAGCGTTTCAATAGGACTTTGGACGAACATCTCTCGAAGGTCGTAGGTGACTACCAACGGGATTGGGACCGGCAGATTCCCTTGTTTTTGATGGCCTATAGAAGTGCCGTGCATAGCACTACTCGATATACGCCGTTCGAAATCTTATTTGGTGGAATAGCTCGCTTACCCAGTGAGGTGAAATTCAGGATTCCAGGAAGGAGATCTGGTGTGGCTGTATAATCCCCATCGCCAAAAGGGTAAATCACCTAAATTGCAGCGGAACTGGGAAGGTCCCTACAGAATAGTAACCCGCATCAACGATGTTGCCTACCGCATCCAGCGAGGACCAAGGGCCAAAATGAAAGTGGTTCATGTGGACCGACTGAGTCGATACAATGGCCGAAATGAGGATGCACTTGTTCGGGACGAACACGTTTAAGAGGGGGGCAGTGTAGCATAATAATAACTACGCCCCCTAAAAGTATGATGCAACAAATTCCGAAGTGCCTTTTCATTCTGGCAGAATTTTGGTTCGAAGTGTCCTTTCATTCGAGGTTCGTGTCTGCGGTTTCCACAGTTCATGTCTACGAAAGAGACGGATAATATCACGGATGAGAGGGAATTATAACTGCAAGAATGATTTTCATCTTGGAATTTCTCTTGTTCCAGTGGTCGAAGAATTTGCTAGAAGTTTCTGGCTATCAGAAACTTCTGCTATATAAGGACAGATGGCGATCAAAAACGGGGCAGTTTTTTTAAAACCGTGGCGAAGAGATTAGAAAAGTGATAATGGGCGAAGTTGTAATTTTGTGATAAATTGAAAGCAGAAGTAATTAGTTTGGATTTGTGAATTAAGTAATAGGAAGGAGAGAAAGTGATTTGAGAGGAAAGAGACCTTGTAAGAAAAGAATTTGTGAAGAATAGTATAGTGTGAACTGGAATTGTTTTATAGACTAGAAAATAAAGAAAATAATTTCACAGAATATTGTTTTATCTACTCGAGCCCGCATATTACGATACTAATAAGGCATTATCAGAGTTTGAACCATTATCCACGAGGCTTCATGTCTGCAAAAACTGCTAAACACATCAGTGGAATGTCGACGGAACACTGGGATGTTATTCTGATTTTCTGCCTAGTTAAAAAACTCCCCACAATAACCCAACAACTCTGGGAAGAAAAGCTAGGGACAGATAAGGAGCTACCCAAATTTAAGGTTTTTTCTGAGTTTCTAGAAGCTAGGTTTCGGATATTGGAGGCAGTTGGTCAACGGCTAGATACAGGATCCAGCAAAATCTCTAGATCACCATTGGCAAAAAGGAAAGTCTTCCACCTGAAACAAAGCCAAAAGAACCGGCTTAGCTGCAAAGTGTGCAATAAAGGAGCTCACTCACTTTGGACCTGCAACCGATTTTTGAAAATGGACATCACTTAAAACAGGGGTGTCGTTAACAAAATCGGGGTATGTGAAAACTGTTTAACATACAGTCACGCAGCCTAACAATGTCCAAGGACAGTTCGATGCTACTTTTGCCAACAGCTTCACCATTCCCTCCTGCATGCTAACCCCCCTTCACACACACAATTTAGTTCACACACACCAAATATAAAACACTACCCCTACACAACACATTCAGCGCCTAATTCGTTCAACACACACACACCCACACAATCGCATTTATCCAATATAAATTTAAACGCTACCACCTTCCAATCTACCCAACAAGTCAGCAACTTCCACACGATACAAAATTCTAGTATAGACGTTTTACTAGCAACTGTATTAGTAAAAATCAGAACCTTTGTAGGAGTAGACATCAGACTTCGAAGCTTGATAGATCCAAAATCGGAAGCCACATTCATCACCGTTGGAGAAGTCAAGCGTTTGGGCTTAAAGACAAACGCACTTTCGTCGAGGTGTCAGTGCTGGGGAAGGTCAGTAGCGGAGAATGTCAAAGCTATGTTGACCTTACTCTTGGGGCTCTACACTCGGGTTATGAGACCAGCATCCGAGCGTTAATATTTACATAGCTGACTGGGCTTCTTCCGGCCAATGAACAAGTACCAAAGCGATGGAATCACATCGACGGATTGACCCGACGTATTATAAACCCGCTGAAGTCGATCTACTTTTAGCAAACGACGTTTATTCCGAGGCGGTACTCCCTGAAGTCATTCGCGGTGATGAAGCAATGACACCAATTGCACAAAACACGTCATTTGTGTGGATTTTGATGGGCAAAGTTCATCAACCAAATAGAAGAATCAGAAACTTCCTCCAAGTGCTTGATGTCGGCCGGCTTGATTCTGGGAGATGGAAGAGGCAGCCTTTAAGGCCCACGAAACATATGAGGACAAGGCATGGGAGGACTTCTTCAAGGCAACGACGAAAAGGTTGGATAGCGGACGATACGAGGTATCTTTGCCATTTAAGGAAGGGAGCGAACTTGGGCTTGGATCCTCGAAGGAAGGAGCCCTGCGTAGGTTTGCTCAGCTGGAACGACGGTTCCAGTTCAACCCCACACTACATATAGAGTATAATCAATATCTAAACGAATACTTACAATTGGGACATATGACAGAAGTTGAGCTCAGTAAGGAAGAAGTACTCAGGGCTCCTCATCACTACTTCGTACCACATCATGCGGTACCGGCAAATCCGTGTTAGCCCTGACTACCCTTATTATCAGCTGATAGCCTGGCGTAACTGTAATACCGAACCGATCAAGGTGTATCGTCTTCAAACAGTTACGTTCGGTACAATTTGTGCACCATACCTTGCCTTTCGATCACTTAACCAACTGACTATTGATGAAGAACATAAATATCCTCTGAGCGCACGTATGGTGAGGGAGGGTATTTACGTTGATGATCTGTTTGCTGGAGATGGTACTGTTGAAGAAGTATTGATTAGGCGTCATCAAGTCAACAGTTTGTTGGCTTCGGGAGGGTTCAATCTGCGCAAATGGACCAGTAACTGGAACGAGATTTTGGATCAGATACGTCACATCATATCAAAGCTTTAGGAATAAAGTGGTTTCCAGTAGAAGATAGTCTCTTTTTTCATTCATTTCAACATTCAAGCCGACGCTGCTGAACCAACGAAAAGGACGATCCTCTCCGCCAAGCTCTTTGATCCTCTCGGACGGATCTCACCCTGTATAATAAAGGAAAAAAATCATGATG
The DNA here is from genome assembly GCA_963082735.1 of Pocota personata. Classification (NCBI taxonomy): domain Eukaryota; kingdom Metazoa; phylum Arthropoda; class Insecta; order Diptera; family Syrphidae; genus Pocota; species Pocota personata. The sequence continues at coordinate 100,232,486 of OY720429.1, read as the reverse complement.
CAGAAATTGTGGCGTAGCGAGCTGAAGTGGGACGATCCGATTTGGTTGGATTTGAAGAAAGAGTGAAACGCTTTTCGGAAAGAATTGCCGCAACTTGAAAAGATTCGCATCCTTCGTTGGATCCACACGCACGACACCCATAAAGGTATTGAATTGAACGGGTTCAGTGACGCGTCCGAGCAGGTATACGGTGCAGCGATTTATCTTCGAATACCCGATTCTCACAACAAAATCCACGTACAGCTACTTTTGTCCAAGACCAGAGTCGCTCCAGTAAACACCCAGACGCTGCCACGACTCGAACTCTGTGCAGCCGTGACTCTTGCAATACTACTGGACTACACATCAAGGGTTTTAGGGTTACGACTCAACCATCACGTTATCGTGGATCGCTGCTCCTCCAACCAAGTGGGTCACCTTTGTAAATAACCGGGTAGCAGAAATACAGCGACTTGTGAAACCAGATAGTTGGAAACATATTCCCAGTGATCTGAATAATGCAGATATAGCATCGAGGAGAATAATGCCCTCTGCTTTACAGACAAACAACCTTTGGTGGAATAGTCCAGAGTTTCTGCGCGAATCTTGGGAGTTTCAATATCCACATCAGCCGACGAGCGAGTTACAGACGAGGAGAAACGATCTATTAAAGCACACATGGGAATTCAAGTAAAAAATTATATCAACATTATAATACTTCAACACTCAACTTTGGCTAAACTTCTAAGAATGATAGCATATTGTCAACTATTCATAGCAAATGTGCAAATGGTACCTGAATCGAGAAATTTAAACTTACTTTCTACAGCTGAACTCCATTCTGCCACTCTGTTAATAATAAAACTCGTCCAATCAGATATTTTCACTCCAGATGCATCTTGCGAGTCCGGAGGTAGATTACAACATGCGGACCTTCCATTTGACCAACTACATCCAATCATACTTAAAGGAAATCACCACTTTACAAAGTTTTTGATAGCTGACGCTCACCTGAGAACGTTGCATGGAGGGCTACAACAAACCACAGCATATTTACGTAATAGGTATTGGATCCTGAAATTCAAAAATTGCGGTGAGAGCTTTATCCATAACTGCACCATCTGTTTTCGGTACCCATCGAAACCGTCGCAACAACTTATGGGTAACCTACCAGCTCCAATGGTCCGCGTATCTCAACCCTTCATTCATGCCGGTGTAGATTACGCAGGATACATTGATGTGAAATCGTGGAAAGGTCGAGGCTCCAAAACCTACAAAGCGTATTTTGCCATTTTTGTGTGGCTAATTAGGCCATACTTATAGAACTTGTAAGCGATTTAACCACCCAAGCTTTTATTGCAGCCCTACGACGATTTACATCAAGAAGGAGACTATGCCAACAAAGAATTGAAGAAGTCGTTCGATAAAGCCAACTTCGATTGGAAGGATGTTGCAGAAACGATCTCCAAGGAAGGTATCCAGTGGCATTTTATTTCTCTTGCTTTCCCTCTCTTTGGCGGACTTGGGAAAGCTGGAGTAAAATCTATAAAATACCACCTCTGTCGTCAACCTTCCACACGTAGTGTCACAAACAAAACATATCCAATTTGTTCGATTCGTTGGGGTTTGTTTGCTAAATGACGTATTAGATTGTATAATGTTTAATAAATATCTGGTTCACGACTTCATTTGGAGTTGGTTGACGATGGAATACACGTTTATTCAAAAGGGCAGAAAAACTTTAAACTGACAGCTAAAAGGATCTGTCCGCGAAGTCGATCGTGAACCAGCGCCTTAGGCAAGGGTTACATTGGCAAAGTGCTCAGAACTTCGTGGCACCCCACCCCCCGTGAGGCGCCCGAGTCCTGACGAGAAGTCTTCCTCACATCTAAGATAGCGATTTTCACTGCAGGCCTCCGGATGATTCCTGTCGCTGGTTTCACTTCTGCCTAATGAACCTGATTATCTACTCCGGGGAACACATTCACAACTCTACCTCTTGACCATCGGCTCCATGACATGTTGACATCGCATACGAGAACGATATCACCAATCTTCAACGGCGAGACCTTCTCGAACCATCGGCATCTCTTGGTGAGGACAGGAAGGTACTTCCTCGCCCATCTCTTCCAAAATCGGTCCTTGAGCTGTTGGATGATCCTCCATTGCTTCCGAAGACACAAAACCCTGTCACTAATTGAACCTGGTGACTGAGTTGAACTGGTAGATCCGAGGATGAAATGATTCGGAGTAAGAGGTTCCTCGTCCTCAGCTGAGATGGGTAGGTATGTCAACGGCCGGCTGTTGATAATATTCTCTGCTTCTATTAACGCACTCTGCAGAGTCTCTAATCTCGGTGCGACTTAGCACAAAGTTCGTGACAGCACCCGCTTGATGGATTGCACCAGTCGTTCCCAGCATCCTCCTGCATGTGGGTTTGCAGGGCAATCGAACACCCATTCGATGTCTCCGGTGGCTAGTTCTGCTTTCATTATCTCATTGTCGAATATTCTGCTGTTGCTTAGTTCATTCTTGGCGCCTATGAAATTGGTCCCATTATCGCTCCTTGTGCGTACCGGCACTCCTCTTCGATTGACGAAGTTACGCACGCATAAAATGCAAGCGTCAGTTGATAAGTCCGCTGCGACTTCAAGATGTACGGCTCGTATAGTGAGGCATGTGAAGACCGCGATCCACCTTTTCTCTCTTCAGCGGCCGATGGTTATGACGACGGGTCCAAAGTAGTCGAGTCCAGTAAACGTGAATGGTCTGACGTTCGGTGTTAGGCGATCCTCCGGTAGCTGTCCCATCAACGGCGGTATCGGCTTGGCACATCGGATGCGGCATTGTTGGCATTCGTTCTTCACCATCTTTAGAGCGTCGCACAGACCGACTATCCAGAAGCTCTGTCTGATCCCGTTGACCACTGTGTCATCTCCCTGGTGGCCCAAGCGGCTGTGAAATTGATCTATCAGTAGTCTCGTCACTCTGTGGGACTTTGGCAGTATGATAGGATATCTTGTGGAAAACGGCACTGTGGTGGCAGCATCAATTCGGTCCATGATGCGAAGGATTCCAGATTCGTTGGATGGTGTAAGTTGGTAGATTTTACTGTTTTTCTCAACGGGTCAGTTGCGTCGCAGCCTGTGTATATCAAGACCGTAGGCCTCTCCTTGTATCTGGCGCACTATCAGATGCTCAGCGCTGGCAAGCTCTGAAACGCTTAATTCTCCTGGCTCAATCTAGGTTACGTTCAGTATGTGCTTGGGACGCAGGTCATTCCACTTCCGGCAACTTGAGAAAGGAAGGCCCATTTATCCACTGATTGTCTAATTGAAACTTCGGAGGATGACGTGCTCGCGTACCATCGTCGGCTGGATTCATTTTTTAGGGAACCCATCTCCATTGCTTGATCTGAATGCTGACTTAGACCTCGGCAATCCAAAAGGCCACAAATTCTTTGTGGCGGCGAGGGTCGGATCGAAGCCAGTGCAACACAGTTTTCGAATCGCTCCAAAATACGTGCTCGGTGATCGACAAATCGTGATGTTCTATGGCGGCATTGCTAAGCCTTGTGCATACACGAACGACATGTGAAATTCTCCGTTGAACTCGCCCTCAAAATAGCTCACTGGGCTGAACGCCTCTTCGCTTGCATCTATAAAGGTGTGAAGGCCCACTCGATCTGCTTTCGTTAGATGGAGGTGGTGGCATCTTGGGACAGTCAGACGCGTCAAGATAGACAATTTCGTTTTCCACTCAGTCCACTGAGCGAAGGCTTCATCCGGGTAGTGCTCGTCCCCTCCTATGCCGTGACGCCAAATCGATCGTAACAGGAGTTTAAGATGAAGCGAGAAATTTGCGATCATCCCAAACGGATCGAAAATAGACATCGTTAGACTCAGGAACTCTCGTTTGGTCGGTCGTCGGCTGTCCTTAATAATGTCTTGGCTCACACGTGCAAAGTTAAGATGGAAAACGAAGACGTCCCTCTGGGTATCCCAATACAAGCCGAGGACCTTTTCCGTCGCTGAATCCATATTCAAGTCGATTGCATGGCTGGAAGATCCATCTTGATGATTGACAATTTCTTGAATTAGCTCATCCGCATTGGAGGCGAAGTTTCGCAACTCAAAACCACCACTCTTATGGATAGCGACAATGGCTTTAGTCACCTTGATGGCTTCGTCGATGTTCTCAAAGCTGTCGACATAATCATCGACATAGTGATTCTGTGTTATTGATTCGACGGCTCTGGAGTATTCCGTTGAGAATCTTGAAGCGTTGAGGTTCTTCACGAAGTTGGCGGAACACGGCGAACAGCTAGCACCAAAGGTCATGGCTTCCATCGCGTTGACGTCTATTGACATATATCTGTTATGTCTCCACAGAAAGCGTTGAGAGTCCTGATCTTCTTTCCGGATAAGAATTTGGTGAAACATCTCTTTTATGTCCCCGATGACTGCTATTGGCCGCATACGAAAGTTGGACAAGACGGTGACTAGTGGCCTGTAGTCGTCGGGCCCTTTCAATAAAAGAGAGTTTAGAGACACACCACTCACCGCTGCTGCTGCGTCGAATACTAGTCGGAGCTCTCAGGGTTTGCTGGGATTCTGTACTCCAAAGTGGGGGAGGTACCACGTCCTGGGACCTTTCATTTCTGCTTGTTGACATAGCTCATCACGATGTTTTTGTATTTGGCGGCAAAATCAGGATTCTTCTCCATTTTTAGCTCGAGGCTGAGCAGTCTCTTTTGGCTTGCTGATAGCTCTCAGGCAGTTGGAGGCCATCCTCCTTCCAGAGCAAGCCTGTAGAGTAACGATTACCAGTTGGTACCGTTGTCGTGGAAAGAAGCATCAAAGCACGCTTGTCATCATCAGAGACTAGGTTCTCTTTCGGTTTTTTGACGCCTAACTTCTCGATCTTGAAATAGTCCTCGAAGATGGCTGCTACATAGAACGATTTTATCCTGGAAAGCAGCTTCAATCACCCATATTGAAGCTTCTTTCCTATACACTACCCATCCGAACTTGGTGAGCGACGCAACTACAGCTCCGTTTACCATCTTGATGCTTTTCGTTGGTACGCCTAGGTGACAGTTGTCAAGTCCGATGAGTATCTACGGTTTAGCGTCGGTATATTCGGCAACAGCTGACGCATTCTTCTGGAGATGTCGCAAATCCAACTCGGATGCGGTAAACGTCTGCATCGGTAAATTAAGCTCCTCAATCGTCTGAACTCCACACATGTTGAACTTAACAGCTTTGTTGCGATCGGAACTAATTTGGACATCGAAGATGGACGAGTTTTCGGACAAAGTTTCATTTCCGAACCATCGCAAGTTCAGTATTTTTGAAGTTCCACTTAATTGTAATCGTCTGACAAGGTTGGAGCTCATCAGGGTCACTGAAGAGCCTTCATCAAACAGGGCATGCGTTCGCTCCATTATGTCACCTCGAAAGAGAATTTTGGAATCACCGCTCCGTTTGCAACTTAGCACTGACTTTTGGACATCACTTTGTGCACAGGCGCTGGTCTTCGGATCTGCCTTCCTTTTTGGCTCTTCTTCGTGAAACAGTTGGTGATGTTTCTTGGGACACTCATTGATCGAATATTGGCGAATTCCCACTTGGCTGAGGAATCTAGTTTCTCAAAGCTGCCGCATTCGGTTATAGGATGCCGCTTTTCTTTACACTGTCGACAACTGTCGCTGAGTCCGCTGGTGGATGCCGAACCACTATCGGCATGTAACACTCTTCCTGTCCTCATCTCCGATTCTGATCTGGCTTGTGGTGAAGGAGATAGTGAGGTCGTCATGGCAACACATATTATTCGCCATAGACGGTTCAGCAATTCATTAAAGTGCTTGATAAAGTACTGGTCTGCGCCCACTAAAGTCTCCTGGTCATTGGAAGCTTCCCAATCAACTTGTCGAGTAGCAGAGGATCCATCAGTTATTGATGCATACCACTTGCCTCGAGGAATGCAGTAAATTCTGCACCTTGGCGGCGAATTCCACGATTAGATCCACCTTCGACTCCGAAATCTGCGCAGTTTCCCTCACCTTCCTCAACTGGCTCTGGACGAGACATTCCGGTCGTCCAAAGCGGAACTCCAACGTTGACATAACTAGTTCGACATTATTCGGGTGGATGAGCAAGGATTCGACGACATCATTTGCCTGTCCCTTGAGGCATCTTTGGAGGCGAAAAATATTCTCTACCTTACTGTACTGGAACATATTGGTTGATTTGACAAAGGCCATACAGAAAATCGGCCACTCCTCAGGTTTTCCATGAAACTCGGGTAAGTCAAGTAACTTACGACGACTTCCAAAGGCGGTTTCGAATCCACATGTACTCGCTGTCGATTGACTGGGTTGCAGCAACGGTGAGGCTGGTGGTGTCCAGGAGTAAGGCGGGTACGCAACACATGACGTGGACTGCGTTGAATCGGCTTTGGGAAGCTGCATTGGATTGGAGCAGGAAATGGCATTGGCGTGTGGGCTGTGGACGCGGCGACGTGAGTCACGGCTGTGGCGAATGGCGTAACAGCTTGTTCATCCTTAGTCGCTATAGTTCATTGCGAAGGCTTCCGTAGCAGCAAAACACACGAATTCTTCATTGCGGAAATAACTGGATCGACACTGACCACAGCGCTTGAAACTACTGCGGCTGGGGTAGGCGTAATAACTGTAAACGTAGGCTGAGTTGACTGATGTCCTCTATGTAGTCCTTCAAGGCGCCGGCGTTCCTGTCTCTCCTCTAAGGCTGATGCTGTGGCTGCTTGCAATTGCGCACGTAGCTCTATTAGCCCTCGTTGCGATGAATCCTCACACTCCCTTGTCTCCATTGCAGTTTCGTTTTCTTCTTTCTCATCTGGAATAGATTCACTCTTCTTCCTGGCGGAACTCCTTGTCTCTCTTAAAAGCACCTTTGGCATAACGGCTTATCTCCCCTCTTGCTTCGGCTGGTAGTACGATGCCTTTTTCGATTGTTACTGGCTGCGACTGCACGCTTTGTTTTCGGTTGGTTGTAACGGCTTATTCTGTTACGGCGATATATCCGATTGACCAACAGGATGGCTTGCTTTGGCGTGCGCTGTTACTGCTGGGTACATGCATAGCTACGGGAGAGATTCCTGGCTTGGTTGTTTAATTCCTCTCACTGCGGCACACTTCTTTACAAATTGTTTTTCTGCTGCAAAGGCAAACTTACGGCTTGGTTGTTGCTGACTGTTCCAACAAAAATGGCTCTTGTAGCACAAAGAAAAATTATTGGTAGCAAAAAATAAAGTTATAGTCAACCTTCCACACGTAATGCCATAAATAAAACACATCCAATTTGTTCAATTCGTTGGGGTTTATTTTCTAAACGTTAAATAAATATCTTAACAAAAAATTACTTACTTGCTAGCACCTGGTTCACGACTTCATTCGGGGTTGGTTGACGATGGAATGCACATTTATTCAAAAAGGGCAGAAAAACGTTAAACTGACAGCTAAAAGGATCTGTCCGCGAAGTCGATCGTGAACTAGCACCTTAGGCAAGTGTTACATTGGCAAAGTGCTCAGAACTTTGCGACAACCTCAAAAGGATCATCGGCACCGAGACATATGCGTTTGAGGAACTCACCACGCTTCTACATCAAGTAGAAGCCTGTTTAAATTAGAGGCCTCTATGTCCAATGAATGATAATCCTCACGACTTTTCAGCACTCACTCCCGGACACTTCCTCATCAGTCGAGCTCTAAACAGCATCTCTCAGCCTGACTTATCGGACAAAAATTGGATACTTACAACGAAGGCAGCGCATACAAAGGTTACAATAACTAATCTGAAAGCAGTGGAAAACAGAATACCTGACACGACTTCATCAGCCAAAGTGGCTTAAAATTGAGCATCGGCCCAAGGTAGGAGACCTAGTTCTGATCAAGGATGATAACTTACAACCAGCAAAGTGGAGCTTAGCACGCGTCGACCACACGCATCCATGGACAGACGATTTGATTCGGGTTGTCACTTTGGAAACACCGAACGGAGAAGTAACGCGACCGATCACTAAAATATGTTTTCTTCCCTCTAGTGACCCATATGAAGAGGGTGCGGTACTTTAATTAACGTTCACACACAAATATGTTTTTTTCTACATAAAACATCAAAATACCGACGGCAAGTACAACACCTAAAACCTTACTGGTATGGTCTTTGAAGAAAACACATACACAAGTACAACAGGTAATAATTAAAAAAAAAAACAAGTATAATGCTTCAAAATCATTTATTTATATTCATAATGAAAATTCAAATCTACACAATCATTAAAATAAATCAATTATAATAGGTATAATTAAATAAGAGTAAACCGCGTACAGAAGCTTGCATTTACTCTCAGGCCATAGATTCCCGCACACAAAACACTCAACTGATAGAGTGCACTCTCATGCTACAAAACTAACAGTACACACATTCGTATTGCACACCATGTATTTATGGGTGGCCACGGTGTAGTGGTAACATCATCGCTTGCCACGCTGCAGGTTCACGGTTCGAATCCTGATGCCAAGAATCATCTATTTATTTCGCTTGAAATAATTAAAAACATCGATCAATTGCGAAAGATTAGTCAAGTCTACTGCGAAGGCATAACCCTCGCAGTAGGGTGGTCATATGGCTAAAATGCAACTTGGTCGTAATGATGACATCAGGAGGACGGAAAAAAATACTGTGAATCATGAGCAACGACAAAAGCAAAAACAAACAAGCTCCCCAGTTATCTGGACAGCCACCCTTGGAGTTCACTGAAATTTAATAATATTTGGGTTTCAAACCAACTACACCAATCTGTCTTCTCTCTGTCACTTTCCCAATGTGATTATGCTTTGTAATTATGCAAATCAACAAAGCATACCACACAGTCCATCAAATACTCGTACTTATGCATGCATGTGTAGCCATCTCAATCGCACAGATCATAGAACATATTTGTAAAGACACCGCGCGTACCGAAGAACACTAATCCACTCAAACGCGCTGCCGTCTTTTTTTCACAATACTTATAGTTTCTCACTATAAAAAAAAACATTTCATTAACGCACTTTTCTAGTTTTTCTTCTCCACGTAAAAGATGGTGTATATTAATTATCTTGGAGCCACAACACAACACATCACGTAAACTTAGTCCATACAATAGCAAAAGTCTATATACCCGAAATTCTCGATCAAGCAAAACCAGCGACAATAATGGGAAAACAGTGTCCATTCAGAATCGCCGTACACTCGCGCAACAACAACAAGGGACACAAAATCAACCCCACATTGGAAGTCAACTTAGATATTAAACAGTAGGCTGTCAATTATCAATTAATAATAACACTTTAACATTACTCACCTGATTAATTTATACAGCACAAATTAATTACTTAATTATTTTTACGTTTATTTCAAAGCACTACAAACAACACAGGTTCGACAAAAAAGAAACAACAACTGCAGTAATAGCAATGATAATGGCCGCCAATGATAGACAGGGAAGAAAGGAGAAGGCGACAAATTGAGCTTCATCAGGAATGTGGCGAATTATTTGCTGGAGTTAAGGGCCGAGTTAAATTGCGAACTTCGTTCACGGTCGGGGAGGATCTTCAAAATAAATTAAAATAAAAATTAATCAAGAATATAATTAAAATCCTTTAATCACACTACATTACCACATATACTAAATATGTTAAAAACTTAAAATTGTCTAGTGGTGGCTATGTCATATTATTTCAGGCAGCCTTGGAAACAGGTCCTCCTTTAGACCTGTCTGTTCCAACGACCGCTTTCTTAACTCGTCGCGGAGCTCATCTCTGGTTATCGCACCATACTCCCCTTCATGTTTTGCTCTATTTGTCATTTGGACAAATTCCTAAGACCAGAACGTTGACAATCCCACTGTCAAATCTGCTAACTAATCGCCACAAGCGACGGTGCAATCGTTAATCTCCAGTTCGTGCTCAGTTACCAAGTCGATGGAACCCCCACTCTCAACAAGATTGCCGCTGGTAAAACAATGCCGATATTCAACAGCTAGTTCCAATGGCCAAAATCAATCAGCAGTCCCAAAACAACAGTCTGCAGCCAGCGATCACTCGGAAAGTCAATGACCGCAGTTTACAGCATTCACATAGCAGCTCTTCTCAAAGTGCATATGTACCCGAAGTTGTTTTTTCTCTTCCGCATCAACAAAAATGTTCACTGCTTCGAAGATAAACCCGTTGCGTATTCTCCACTATAACAACAAGAAAAGAATATCCCATCCCGCTTCTGAGATGAAAAGTAATAAACGAAAAAAAAAAAGTGCTGTTATTTATTGTATCAATGCGCTTTATTAACCCTTTTGGCTGCGTTGGGAGGCCTGGCTCCACCGATGATTAATACCAGCTTGCCCTACAGTCCCCGCTGCAGGCTTATATACTCTTTCGTACATATCGTTACAGAAGTAATGAACTAATTAATATTTAATAAAAATCTGTGATGTAAATTATATTACCTATATTTCTTGTTTTTGAAAGTATTTTCGAAATACTAAAAAAAATACTTACTTACTCTAATAGTAAATACACACTCACGGCGAAGTTATGATCCGGAGTAGAAGGATCACAACCCTCTAACTTTACTGCATCCCTACTGGCCCGCCTGTGGGGTTTGCCGGTTTGACCTCAGGAAGTAATGGCAGCCTACCCGGTTTTGCATCACTTCGTCACTGAGGCCAGTCAAATGCTGGTGTTTGCATTTGTGTGATCCAGTTGTTTTTTGCTCTGCTTTTCTTGCGCTATTATGTAGGAACATTGATTGATATTGCCTTTTTGACTGAGTTTGAAAGATCTCTCCTTTGAACATGACAATACCAACTGAGCAAGTCGTGCTCTATCTTGCTTGTGATGGGTTCTTTTACATGAAGGCTTCCTCGAACCTTTGAATTTCTTATTCTATCAAGCTTTATTACTCCTACTGTAATGCGAAGCATCTTCATCTCAGCTGCCGTTAATTTGCGCTCATACTTTTTGTACATAGTCCAGCATTGCGAATCGTATGTGAGCGCCGGACGTACAACTGCGGAGTGTAGCCTTCCTTTCAGCTTACGGGGCATTTTTCGATTGCATAGGGGCATACGCTTACGCGATGCTTGATGTCATTACCACAAGTTGTTCGCTATTGATCATAGATCCCAGATATTTGAACTTTTCGCACTTGGGAAGCACTTTCCATTCAACTAAAAGTCTGAAATAGGCCGTTGTGTATTTGAAAACGGGCAACATAGATACTTTGTCTTTTTTGAACTAATAAGGTACCCATTTTCCTCCACCCATAAATCAAGTGCTCATTGCAGGGACGTTTGATCTCCACTTATGATAGCTCCATCGTCAGCAAAGAATAACTGGGGTCCGTCACTTTTCCTGGTTCCTGGAACTCCTCGTTGTCTTATCGCCACCTATAATTGGTTGTCTATCGAAAGCTTTTTCCAAATCAACCAACGCCATATGCAAGACCTTTAAGGAATCACGATGTTTTTCCATTATGATCTTTATACTTTGGATTGCACCTGTTGTTGATGGTCATAAGATAGCCGTATTATTTTCCGCAGTCGGCCATCTAATACCCGCTCAACGATCTTCATTGTGTGTGACATCAGCTTGACATAATGGTAGTTATCGCAGTTTCGCTCATCGCCCTTTCCTTTGTGCAAATGAAGAAAATAACTTTCCCTCCACTGATTAGGCATTGGATCACTGCTCATAAGTTTTGAGATAAGAATCATGAGCCGTCTGGACCCGATATCTCCCATCTTTTTCCTGAACTCGGAGGGTATCTCGTCTGATCCAACCGCTTTTCTTTTTTGGAGTATTTGACCGCATTCCTAAATTCTTTAACAGTAATGTCGGATACTTCGTCATGGTTAGGAGCGGCTCTTGGAAAGTGTTCGTTCAGAAATCTTTCACAATACTGTCACGATCTCTGGAGAATTTTGTCGTCTTCCACAAGAAGCTATCTTTGAGCATTGTTAATGAACTTTGGGGAACGAATCTCCTAAACATTTCTTCTTCTCTGGGGTTCTATTTTGAAGATAGTTGTTCTCTTGTTCAAGTTGTTTTGCCGAAGCTCCTGATAGCCTGATTCCTATCAGACACCGTAGACGATATTTCCTCCAACTCCCAATAGAGGCCTGCTTGAAATTGGGAGCACTTTTTCTTCGCGAGACCTTTGCAACATCTATATATCACTTCAAGGCGAGCATTTTCATCTCGATTAGTACAAGAGCACTTTGACCAAGCCTTGAAAGCCGTTTTCTTTTCCCGTACCACTAATTTAGCTTCATCTGTCCACCACTATGTTTCTTTGGCGTGTTGGCAGGGGCCTTTCGACGTTCAAAGCAGTAATTTGGCTCTCTCCAAGCAAGATCGCTGTAGAGAATCCCACATATCTATACCACCGACCTCATCGATGATGGTAAAGAGGTAATTGGTTATGATGGTAATAAAAGCTTCGCCTTTTCCTTTGTCAAGCTTGTACCAATTGATTTTCTCGGCCACCTTTGTTTGCTTATTTGTTTACTTCCCCGTCTCCATAACAAATTCTTTAGGAAGGGGACGGTGTTGCTGGGCGATCGTCTGTCCCAGGATCACTTTGCAATCTTTAACCCGGGGTTTGTTTGACGAACATGGTATTTAGCAAGATAAGACTGTATGACTTGCACATGCTTAGGATGTCTTCACCTATAGAATTCCTGTTGCCGTACCCCATTCCCCCATGGCAGTCTTCATAGTTTTCGTTTGTCTTCCCGACATATCTGTTTAAATCTCTGCCAACAAACAGAAGCTCTGCCTTTGGAATGTTTTTGATGAGGTTCTGAAAATCCGGACAGAATCCATTTTTTCTCTCTGTGTGCATCCGACTTGGGGAGCATATGAGCTTACAATATTCCATACTTCACCTTGTATCACCAATTTGAGCGACATCAAACGGTCAATGGTCAAGATGTTACCAAGTAGTTCTGCCACGAGGATGATAGCAATTCTGTTTTTACCTTGTTCCAATCCATAATAGAACATTTTGTAAGTTTTTGCCTTAACGTCCAAGAAACGCGCCCGATTTCCGGTGTTTCGCCATTTCGTTTCTTGTATACACAAGATGTCCACACGCCTTCTAACCATCATTTCTTCAAGCTTGTAGCCACTCATACTTCCAAGGTTCCAACTCGCGATTCTTAGGTTACGCCTAAGCCGTTTCATTATTTTGATATCTCCCGGAAACCGAATAGCTCTGACCCGAGCATTTCTGCTCGTCGCAGGATCACAACCATGCGTAGCATTGGTAGTGCCTGGCGGGGTAGAGACTTTCTTTTTAGCGCACTTTTCCATAATGCTAGAGTTTAAGAGTTTTTTGATTTTGACACGTGCTTGCTCCTGATTCTTGATTTATGTTTGATCTTACTTTTACGACACCTGTGATCTCAAGTCGATTCAACCCACGGATTCACATGCACACTTGCAAGACAGTTTTAAGGTGATATGTGTGTCGCTAGGCTCACCTGGATATTTTAAAAATGCCTATATGTGTATTTGGGCTTCGATTTCAAAACTTTTTGATTTTACGCGTTTTTAAAAGGAATATTTTGAGACAAGATGGACAAATGAAAATTCTTGGTAAAGGAAATAGTGGAATGGTTTGGTTAAACGGTTTTAGTTACAAGATCTTGTAAATGGAGAATAGATCCTAACAATTTTATCAGATCTTTCTACAAAAGTTTTGTTGGGAATTAATAAAAGACATACTCATAAACGACTTTGTTCTCATATTCGTGTCAACCTAAAAATTCATTCATTGAAGTGACATATTGCACGACAATGAGAATACACACAAAAGTGGAAGCTGCAAAACTTCTGCTCTCGTATTGAAAGCCCGTATACTTTCGTAAGAATTCGCACATAAGATAAGATCTAGAATAAAGGAATGACTTACCAGCCAAATACTTGGAGCAGCTCATAGATTGGTCAAAGTTCTGAAAAGGGACAAACATAGCAAATTGGAATCACTTAGGAAATCTGAAAGCGCCTTCACTGAGATGAAAGCGGAGACTCTCAGTCTTAACTCAACTCACTTATCTGAAATCACTTCCCGTGAAATCAGATAATAACTACGTCATAGATCGGTCCGCTCACCCAGGCTGAGCTGAATCTAAGTTAGAGAACTCGGCTCAGCTAGTATATTGCATCAGATGTGGTAACGGATGAGACTATCAGGTATGCAGCAGCAACTTTTGATGGCTTCAAGTCTCCGGGTATCGATGGAATATATTCATCCATGCAGCAACAGGGTATAGACCGGCTGCTACCTACTCTGAGAGGAATTTTCACTACTGGACTAGTATTGGCATATATTCCTACACCCATGAAAACAGTTAGAGAAGCTTTTATACCAAAAATCTATAAGGTTGGCTACTCAATTGTCTAGAATTTCAGACCTGTAAGTCTGACTTTCTTCTTGCTGAAAATCATGGAAAGACTAGTTAAGATTCTGCTAGACAACATGGAGTAGACGAAACGTTAGTGTTGTGGATTAAAGCAATGCTAGTAAACAGAATTTTGGCCGTGGATGGGGATTGTGGCCGATATATAATGGCAGGGATCGACAGGGTCTATCCGCAAGTTGGCGTTCTGTCTCCACTGCTTTGGTGCATTGCACACTTGTTGAACACTCTCCATAGTTCTAATGTCTACGCTGAGGCATATGCGGATAATACAGCCGTACTTCCTGTCAGAACAAAAACTACTCATATCAATATTTAAAGCTTCTTTTCCGCAAAAGGAAATTGCATCGAAAATTCGTTGCTGATTGAATTGTCAACGGATTCAATGGATAGAAAAGGAGAAAATTAACCTACTCTATCCGTTGTATCCGTCATATGGGCCACATTTCATAAGCACGTGTATATTCTATCCAGCTGTCAGGTAAATATGTCAATGTAACGGATGTGACGGATTCTATTAGACGCGCCCTCTATATCAACTGTCAAACGTTTATACATGAACCAGTTTACCATTGCCAATATGAAGTTTCCATTGTGGTAAGTTATGTAAGAAAAATAAAAATAATCACCTGTGAGGATGGTAAATATGAGAACATTCAGAATCAAAAGCCGAACTAAATTGTCGAACTGCGAAAACGTTTTATTTGCTACATTTTGAAGTGAAAAATATAAATAAAAGGAGCCTACGTCTTGTTTTTGCTGCTGCCGCAGGACTTGAATTTTGAAGCAGCGCTAATAAATCTGCATATATTCGATGACGCAAGCGAAGAAGGAATGGCGGTGGTGGCATATTGGATAAGTTCAGTCCAAGTAACACTACGAGTATACCTAAGCTTGAACTATAGGAAATAGTAATAGCTGTTTGGTTAATGGATTCAATTTCAAATTGTCATATTGTGAATGTCAATATACGTAATTTTTGGAGGGTCAAAACTGGTGGTGGATCGTTGAAATAAAATTCGGAACGTTCCTTCTGAACAAGTCAAAAAGTCGTATAAAATCAAGCCGCAGATTTTGTTGGGGTTCAGGGCAAGGCGGCCGTTTTTTCTTTTGTGTAGAATATAATTAAAATTTTTTGGAAAGTAATTTTGTTTTAGAAAGAAAAAAAAGTTACTTTTCATTTCCTTCGCTGTATTTCTTTGTTGTTATTATTTTTATTAGTTAATATGATAGTTCTGGCTCATTAATATTTGTGGGCTATAAAATGAATAAATTTTCTTCATAAAATTGATGCAGTTGCTTAAGAATATATCAAAATTCGTTACAAATACGGACTATTCTAAGTCCGCCATCTTGAGAACAAAGGGTGGATCAAGGGTTATTTTCTACAGTTTTTTACAACTTCTGATTTTGTTTGATATATTTTTATTGCCAAACAAATAATAATAACTTTTAATACGACACAAATAAAGGTAGTACCCATTGACGATATAATTAATAATTTGTTTTTTCTAAGATTTGTTGCCATTGACATTCTGCATGACAGCATATTCAAAACTCTGACCTTTCCCACCTGTAGTAACTCTTCCATCTTGGAAGAATGTTGAAAAATAATTTCTCTTTTTTTTTCGTTAAAGTTGACGAATAGGAAGTTTTCGTTGGTATCGGCTTCGTGGGAATGTTCCATCCCGAGATTTTGGTTAAACTTGGTACTATTAGTGTAGAGGAACTCAACAAAGTGGATCTCTCAATTCCGTCTATCTGTCCGTCGTATATGTAAAGGGTGGTAAAATTTTAAGGGCCGATGTTGAATGTGAACCACACCTAAACGTCAAGTTTTTTTCTGCATTTCATTTGACATTTCTCAATTTCAGACTAACTCAATTTGAACCATGGAAAGATACATAATCGAGCAACGCATTAAAGTTATTCAGGCTTATTATGAAAATGGGCGTTCAAATCAAAATGCATATCGTGCATTTCGTGATTCTTTCGGTCAATTTAATCGTCCAAATGTGCGTACAATCGGAAAAATCGTGCAAAAATTTGTGCAAACCGGGTCTGTAGGAGATGTGGAAACACCAGCTCGTACTGCAGAAAATATTGCTGCTGTTCGCGATAGTGTGGCTGAAGAGCCGTCCACCTCAACTCGTCGTCGTGCCCAACAATTGCACCTCTCACGCTCGTCGTTGATGAACATTATGCATAAAGACTTGCATTTACGCGCTTACAAGGTGCAATTGACTCAAGAACTAAAGCCTCTTGACCATTTCAAGCGTCGTCAATGGTCACAATGGTGGCAAGAAATGGCAACAGTGGATGATCAATTTTCGAAGAAAATCATCTTCAGTGATGAGGCACATTTTCACCTCAGTGGATTCGTCAATAAGCAGAATTGCCGCATTTGGGCGAATGATAATCCAAGAGTGATTGTCGAAAAACCAATGCACCCACAAAGAGTGACTGTTTGGTGCGGTTTATGGGCTGGCGGCATCATCGGGCAGTATTTTTTCCAAAATGAGACCGGTCAGGCAGTTACTGTGAATGGTGTTCGCTATCGTGAGATGATAACGGACTTTTTATGGCCCGAATTGGAAGATATGGATGTGGACGATATGTGGTTTCAACAGGATGGTGCCACTTGCCACACAGCTAACGAAACAATGGCTCTTTTGCGCGACAAATTCAATGGCCGTGTTATCTCACGTGGTGGCGATGTCAATTGGCCGCCAAGATCATGTGATTTGACACCGTTGGACTTCTTTCTTTGGGGTTATTTGAAAGAAAAGGTGTACGTCGATAAGCCAGCAACAATTCAAGAGCTAAAGGATGAGATAATTCGGCACATTAACGGCATAGAACCTCAATTATGCCTCAGCGTCATCGAAAATTTGGACCATCGGATGGAGGTGTGCCGCCGAGGTCGCGGCGGCCATTTGGCCGATATTTTGTTCCATACATAATTGAACCATACCAATATTATCATAATAAAAAGAAATGACAGTAATTTCCTAAATAATTTGTGTTTTATTCAAAATCAACATCGGCCCTTAAAACTTAACCACCCTTTATATGCACGCAGACCCAACGGCTAAACTATTTTTTATCAAACTTTATATTTGGGTTAAAATTCTAGGTCGAAATTCTAGTCCCAATGATCTTGTTTAAACTTAATACATAAGTTGGGTTGGACATTCCTCTTAACCATTTTTTAAAAATGGTCATTTCGAGGGTATGATGTGCAAAAATGCAAGATTAGGGCCAAGATCAAGACTTAAATGTGTAAACGCAAGACCATACACGGTCATACATAAATATCAGTAAGACATATAACGGTATTCGAATGGAACTTATCCATCCACTTTCGATGAAGTGTCTCTATTGTGATGAGGTGTACACAACTTCGAAAATTCATGTGTTTGGTTTGTTTTTTTAAAACAATCATGTAAACAGAAGATTTATTGTCAACAATCATTTTATCCCCATATTATACTAATGATGACAAGTCTGAGAGACCTTTGAGGGTCGTAGTAGAGGACTTCATCCATCATGCGCTAAAGAGGACGTTATAGGTGACTTACGCGATAGAGGTTATAATATTCTTGATGCTGTGAACCTCTTAAAAAAAGAAAGAAACCGAACCGACCGTGGAGAAGAAGCTGTAGTGAAACTTTTGTGCTATAGTTCGATAAAACAGAAAGCCAGGAAAAGATATACAATATTCGTTCAATCATGAGTATGGTCGTTAAAATCGAGCCACTACGTGTCAATACGAAGACAATCCCTCAATGCAAGCGTTGTCAAGAGTTCAATCATACACAGGCGTACTGTCGGAATGAGCCACGCTGTGTTAAGTGCGCTGACATACACTCTTCTGAAAATTGCAGTTTGAGCAAAAATGGAAAAGCAACTTGCGTTAACTGCAAAGGAAGGCACTCAGCAAATTATCGCGGTTGCGAGGTCGCAAAGGAACTACAGATGCGACGGAGAAAATCTACAACGCCGACTGTGCGGGGAACGAAATCAGTCGATAGGGCTCTTAAGTTGGTAGAGCGTGTTGCTAAGCAGACTGCGCGGGCTCGTAGGCCTGTTGTACAGACTAAGAGCCGACTGAAAGGACGCTCGAATCAGCAGTGCAGACTCTTGAACCAGTCAATCAGCCCTCTAAGCCAATTAAAAGTACGTCGAAGTCACCCACTAAAAAGACTGAACGAAAAATAACCTCAGATAAACCAACGAATCCCAGTTTTCTGACGTATTCTCAGGCTGCAGTCAAAGTAACCAGACGAAACGACGGACCACCCTTTGATCCATTGAAAGAAATTCTGAACTGCATTTACGCTAAGTTTGAGGAGCAATGTGAAACGAACAAATGAATTTTCGAACGTCTCAGATATGGGCTTTTTGCTTAAATTTGTAACATGGAATGCAAACGGACTCTTACAAAAATCTAGCGAATTTGAAATTTTTCTAATGAGAGAAAATAACGACATATGTTTGATCTCCGAAACCCATTTAAAAAGGCAATCGCAAATAAAGATAAGAGGCTACTCTGGTTATCACGCCTATCATTCTTCTGATAGAGCGCGGGGCAGTTCGTCCTTATTCATTAAAACTAACATCGAACACTCAGTCGATATAAACATAGAGCTGGAAAAACTTCAGTTGTGCGCGGTAAACACTTGAGCTAGAGTATAGCGTCTGTTTATTGTCCGCCGCGATACTTGCTCGAAAAAGATGACTACTTTCGTGTCTATAATGCCCTTGGTTCAAATTTCCTTAATGGTGGAGATTTCAATGCGAAGCACACCTTCTGGGGTTCAAGATGTACAACATCTAAAGGAAAAATTCTCTACGAAGTGGTAAATGAATTCGGCTGTTATTTTTATTCAACAGGAAAACCCGCCTATTGGCCAACTGACTGAAAAAAATTCCCGATCTGATCGATTTTTTCGTTTCAGAAGGCATTTACGAGAAGTTTATTGCAGTCGAAGAAAGTTTTGATCTCTCTTCTGACCACTCTCCGGTAAATTTATTACTTGGTGAAGCGTTGATTAAGAAAGAAGGACCCACAAGACTTACTAGCAATAGAACAAACTGGGAGGGCTTTAGAAAGGATTACGATAGAAATATAGCCCTAAATGTATAAACACCTTGTGAACTGGAGGACGAAGTTGATCTTTTCGTGGAAACACTCTAGAAGCTATAAGATTAACGGCAACGAAAAGTATCCAAGTGAAATCATTGAAGTGGCGAGGGAGAAAAGAAAAGCACGAAAGGAATAGCAAATCACTCGTGCACCGCAGTATAAAAAGGTCCTCGCCTTAGATATAGTATTCGGGAATTTAAAAGCAACAAGATAGCGACCTATCTAGTAAATCTCTCCACTGGAAGAAAATCAAGTTATTCACTTTGGAAAGCGCTAAAAGGCATCCGGAAACCTCAAATGCAAGCGTCACCAATTCGGAAAAACGATAGAACTTGCGCCAAGAGCGACAAAGGAAAGGCAGAACTTTTTGCTTTGCACTTAGAAGAAACGTTTAAGCCATTCGACCGCCCTTTGATAACGCCCGACTCCCCAGTCACGACATCTGACATCTTTAAAGTAAACAAAGTTGCATTGAACTAAGGGAAGTGATCAAAAATCTAAAGACAGAAAAAGCACCAGATTACGACTTGATAACACCGCAGGTAGTCAAGGAATTGCCGATTAAAGCTCTTATCAAACTGCTATATTTGGTTAACGCTTCGTTCAAATTGCTCTACGTTCCGAGTCAATGGAACGTTGCCGAGATTATAATGGTCCCGAAACCAGACAAACCTCTGAATGAGAAGAAATCATATCGGCCTATTTCCCTATTGCCGGTTGTCTCTAAAATATTCAAAGAACTACTTTCTAAACGACTACAACCCGTAATCAACGAAATACGTCTCATTCCTGACCATCAGTTTGGATTTAGAATCAAACATTCTACAATCGACCAAGTCCACAAAATAACTTAAGTGATTGAGAAAAGTCTCAAAGAAAAAAAGATTTGTTGTGGTGTATTTCTTGACGGCACATAGGCATGGAGTATAAATTGCAACCACTAATGCCACGGCAACTTTATCTGATCTTACGATCGTACCTCATCGAAAGACTTTTCGTGTTAAGCATGGAAATGATTACTCTGAGTTTAAAGGGATTGCGGCCGGAGTCCCACAAGGAAGTGTCCTTAGCCCGCTTCTATATGTACTCTACAGGTGTGATATCCCGCAGGAAGGAAACTGCGTCATTGCCACGTTTGCGGACAATACGGCGATATTGACAATGGGCGATACAAT
Organism: Pocota personata; assembly: GCA_963082735.1. Classification (NCBI taxonomy): domain Eukaryota; kingdom Metazoa; phylum Arthropoda; class Insecta; order Diptera; family Syrphidae; genus Pocota; species Pocota personata. The sequence goes on along the minus strand of OY720429.1, from coordinate 100,211,675 downwards.
TGAAGCAGCAACTGAAAAGCTGCAACATGCTATTAATAAAGTCCACACTTGGACGAATTCTTGGCGTATCGTGCTGAACGAAAGTAAATCTACTCACGTCAATTTTACCTACAAAAATAGATTACCTGTATATTTAAAATCGGTTCAAATACCGTACGCGAACGAAGCAAAAGATCTATTAATGACTCTAGATGTTAAGCTTAAATGGAAATCGCACGTATAAAAGAAACGCGACGAGCTCGAAAACAAATACCGACAAATGAACTGGCTGCTCGTAAAACATTCGAAGTTGAGCCTACATAACAAACTGCTTATATATAAGCAAGTGCTAAAGCCAGTGTGGACGTATGGTCTTCAACTATGCGGTTGTACCAGGAAAGGCAATGGAAACATCCTACAATCTTTTGAAAATAAAGTTCTTAGAACGATCGTTAGCGCACCGTGATACGAACGTAACCAAGATATTCATCGGGATCTGGGAATTCCCAGCGTCGTCGAAGAGATAACAAGATTTTCTCGTAAACACTAAGATCGTGTTCACTGCCATTGTAACCGTACCATCATTCAACTATTTGACGCGAACAATTCCATTCGTCATCTGCAAAGGACAAAACCTTTTGACCTCTCGTCATATTATATGCCGGTAGTGAAAACCGTATGAACTTTCATTGGAATTTAACCTGCCTAAAATGCAACATTCTTTTTAAATTACATGCGAACATATTTTTCCAAAAATCACAGGTCTCGTAAGCGAAAATAAAACTGCTGGATAAGCGTCGGCTTACTCGTAGTATTAATCTTGAAGAGTGGTGTTTTTAGTGAGTAAAAATCTGCATATAAAAAAATCCCCATATTCTCCATTGCCATTGCCATTGCTCAAAGGTGTTTTGTATAACTTTACGCTAGAAATTTTTAACAAAAATTAAGTCAAATTTTTAAAAATTCACCTTATGACTGAAGTAAAAAAAAGATTACCTCCAAGAAGGTTAGTTACGTAGTGTGGTAAACGTTGGTGAACACACCCGAGTTGTGGTGAAATTACTGAACTCAACCTTCTCGCGATGTGTGCTGCTAATCGAGAAATTACAGTTCAAGTTGGCTACATGGTATTCTGGAGCCATTTGTTTATGTTTCCGATAGTGAAAGTGCTAACATCTCAGGTGTGGGATAAGCAGCCATCAGAAAATCCTATTCTTCCGTATAATGGTAAACTTCCGAAAATTAAATAAAACTTCCGATACATCATGGGCGAGTCAACCGAAAGTCTTCGAAATATTACGAAACAACAACTAATTGTGCATTTGCAATCAGCTGCCATCGAATTCGCAGGTAGCGCCCCATTCCCGCAGTTAAGAGCACTCTACAATGACGAAATTCTCCGCGTTAATGAGCAACCACTAGCGGAGCCATTGATGAATGTGTCAACTCGTGAAACAACGAATGGCGAAACAACACCTATAGTCAACACGCAAGCCACAAAGTAGGGACTGTCCCAATCCGCCCATTCTGCTGCCATCCTCAACGTTTGCGCGGGCATATCTAACTCCGAACAAACTCCAGCTATTACCGATGTACCCGATGGCAATATTGAGATGGAACGGTTGCTATCCAAGCTCCAAAAACGGAAGCAAATACTTCAACTTGCAGCAACAATGCCGTGCCACCATTTAGCGGCGACAACACTTATGAAATTTGAAAATGAATATTTCGAGGGATTTACCGATTCCTTGAATTGCGACGAGCGTCTTTTTTTTTTTTTGTTAAGGCATTTTTATTAATTATTAATTCATTATAACTTACTTGCCAGACAAAAAACGCTTAAAACCAGCCTAACTAACTTATCTATGTTATTCTAACTGACTGGTCCTATGCGGGCGCTCTAAGCTAAACCTAATACGAAATATGTCTTTCGACGTAAACTAACTTAAATTTGTATTTATTTGTTTTTTTTATTACTAATAATTATTAAGAAAAGTTTTATTTAGATGAAAAAATTTAGTAAATTAACTTTTTGTGTTTGTTTCTAATACATATAAAACTAATAAACTGTCTAAAAATAAATCTTAACCTACCTTATTCTACCTTAATCTAAATTACTCTACCTTACTCTAACTACGTAATTATATACGTATTTCTTTTTTATACATTAAAGTGCTTTGTTTTTCATGTTTTTTTTATTATATGTGTATATATATTGTAATATGCGAGCTACGGCTCGAGTAGATAAAACGATATTCTGTGAAATTATTTCTTTATTTTCTAGTCCATAGAACAATTCAAGTTCACACTATACTATTCTTCGCAAACTCCTTCCTTACAAGGTCTCTTTCCTCTCAAATCACTTTATCTCCTTTCAATTTAATTTACAATCCAAACTAATTACTTCTTCTTGTTAACTCTCAACTTTCAATTTATCACAAAATTACTACTTCGGCTGTTATCACTTTTCCAATCTCCTCGTGCGGTTCAAAACCAACTACCCTGTCTCGATCGCCATCTGTCCTTAAATAGCCACATTTCTAATAGCCAGAAACTTCTAGCAAATTCTTTGACCACTGGAACAAGAAAATTATGATGTAATAATTCCAGGATGACAGCTGCAGCCAATAATCTCTTGTTCTCTCTTACCCTTGATATTATCCGTCTCTTATCGTGGACACGAACTGTGGAGACTAATTGCAGACACGAACCTCGAATGAAAAGACACTTCGGAACAAAATTATGCCAAAATAAAAAGACACTTCGGAATTTGTTGCATTATGCTACATTATGTTACACTGCCCCCCTCTTAAACTTGTTCGGGACGAATGGGGATTATACAGCCACACTAGATCTCCCTCCTGGAATCCTGACGTTGTTGCCTTGGCATCATACCTGGTCTTCATGCGGTCGCTCGTCATCTTAATCTGGCTTCTGGTCCTTTGGTGTATGTCTCTAAGCCTTTCCTTAAGGTCCGCCACGTACTCTTCTTCATTTCTGGGCTCATTGGTAGGAGATCCAAATTTCACCTCACTGGGTAACCGAGCTATTCCACCAAACAAGATTTCGAACGGCGTATGTCGAGTAGTGCTATGCACGGCACTTCTATAGGCCATCAAAAACAAGGGAATCTGCCGGTCCCAATCCCGTTGGTAGTCACCTACGACCTTCGAGAGATGTTCGTCCAAAGTCCTATTGAAACGCTCCACCATACCGTCCGACTATGGATGAAGCGGGGTTGTCCTTGTCTTTTTGATTCCGAGTAGTTGACACATCTCTTGGAAGATTCTTGACTCGAAGTTCCGCCCTTGGTCAGAATGCAATTCCAAGGGCACACCGAATCTGCTAACCCAATTGTAGACGATCTGCTCCGCCACGGTTCTGGCTTCCTGGTTAGGGATTGGAAACGCTTCCGGCCACTTACTGAAGTAGTCCATTACTACGAGTATATACCGATTACCATTGTCGGTTTCCGGAAAGGGCCCTGCGATGTCAATGGCGATTCGTTCGAAAGGTGCTCCCACGTTGTATTGGTGCATCTTACCTCGAGTTTTGATTCTCGGACCCTTGCTAGCTGCACACACGTCGCATTTTCTGCACCAGTCTTCGATATCTTCCTTCGCTTTTAACCAATAAAAACGTTCTCGTACCTTTTCTAGCGTCTTATTCACTCCCAAGTGGCCTCCGGACGCCCCGCCATGCATTTCCTGTAACACCCCCTTGACCCTCGTCCGCGGTACGACAAGCTGCATTACAAACGACTTTCCGTCGGAGGATTCCCATTATCTTCTCAGAACACCTTCTTGGACATGGAGGGAGTCCCACTGCGCAAAATATGCCTTTAAGGTCGGGCTTCTGTGAGAGATGTCCTGATGATCCGGTTTCTCCATGTTCTTCTTCCAGGTCAGAATCGGCTCGATATCCGGGACTTCCTTCTGAGCGTTCCGGATCTCATCTATGCTCCAGCCGGCGATAGGTTCGACTCTCAGTCTTTGGATGGAAACCAGCTCCCGGTATTCCTGACGCGCACAATGTTTACAATCCGTTCTGCATGGTCTCCGAGACAGTGCATCCGCATTAGAGTGGAGTTTTCCTTTACGATGCTGTATTTCGTAGTCGTAGATTTGCAGCCTTTCGATCCATCTTGCGACCTGACCCTCAGGACTCTTGAACTGTAATAGCCATTTTAAGGCTGCATGGTCTGTGCGAAGAACGAACTTCCTCCCGTAGAGGTATTTGTGAAAATGCTTCGTAGCCAAGATCAAAGCTAGAAGATCCCGCCTTGTCACGCAGTAGTTCCTTTCTGGCTTAGAGAGCACCTTGCTGAAGTACGCAACCACCTTCTCTTGGCCATCATGCACCTGGGAGAGTACGGCTCCTACCCCGACATTACTAGCATCTGTATCCACAATGAACGTTTCCCCGGGAGTGGGGTAAGCTAATACCGGGGCATCGCATAGCCGTTGTTTAAGTGCCTTGAAGCTCTTCTCGCACTCAATTGACCATTAGAATTGTTTTCCCTTTTCCGTCAACTGGTGATCCCGGCAAAATCCTTCACGAACCGTCTGTAGTAGGTGGCTAGGCCCAGGAAGCTCCTTAGTTGGTGTTTATCTTTGGGGACTGGCCAGTTTTTCACCGCTTCGACCTTCTCTGGATCGGTTCCCACTCCTTTCGCTGAAATTATGTGCCCCAAGTACTTGACTTCCGCTCTAAACAGGGCGCACTTCTTGGGGTTGAGCTTCAGGTGGGCACTTCGAAGCCTTTGAAACACATCCCTTAGATTGTCTAGGTGTTGCTCAAACGTTTTTCCTACGACGATGACATCATCCAAGTATACCAAACAGGTTTTCCATGTTAACCCTTGCAGGACACATTCCATCAATCGCTCGAAAGTCGCCGGAGCATTGCATAGCCCGAATGGCATTACCGTGAATTGCCATAGCCCATTTCTTGCGGTGAAGGCGGTTTTCTCCCGGTCTTCTGGATGGATCTGTACCTGCCAGTAACCACTATTCAAGTCGAGAGTGGAAAACCATTGGGCTCCTGATAGTGTGTCCAGCGTGTCGTCAATCCGTGGCAGAGGATAGCTGCTTTACTTGGTGACGTAATTGAGCTGCCGATAGTCCACGCAGAACCGCGTGCTGCCATCTTTCTTCTTAACCAGTACAACCGGTGATGCCGACGGACTTTTGGAACTTTCAATCACACCTTCTTTCTCCATTGCCGACACCATCTCTGCAACTTCTGTCTGCTTTGCCAATGGAAGGCGCCTAGCAGGCTGACGAATTGGTCTAGTATCACCAGTGTCTATTCGATGTTGTACCAGGTGTGTTCGGCCGTATTCTCCGTTGTGCGAGGCAAATACATCAGATAAGATTCTCTGCCATAGTTCGCTGCTCCTGATTTAGCTCACTGGACTGGAGAATCGTCTTTCTCGTTTCCGCTGTCCAAGGTGATGGGAGATGTTTTGGAGCATCACGTTCAGATATTGTTGCGACGGCGGTAATCGGCGTGCATTTTCCAGTCACCTCCCCTCGCTTTAGTTTGACAGTGTGTGGTCTCGCGTTCAAAACTCTCACTGGAACCATGGTGTTCTTTGGTTCGACTAACGTCTTTCCCACGATGTAGTCTTGAGAATGCTTCTCTGGGTCTGGTTCTACTATGTAGAATCGGTGGCTCCCAAGATCACCTTCCATCTTCGTCCAAATGATTGTCTCTGAAGACGGCGGCAAAACTTCGTCTTTGGTGATGACTGTCCTGAGAGTTACGGCATTCTCGTTTCCGTACACCATCGGAATCTCCACATTTCGATACCTCAGTACTTGCATCCCGATGTCCAAAATTACTTCATTTGCTTTCATGAAGTCTATTCCGATGATGCACTCGTCGCATATATCTGCCACCAGAAACGCATGGGAGAACGTCAGTCCAGCCAGAGTAATCGTAAGACGAACTTCTCCAATCACCTTCGCCATTTCCCCTGTCGCAGTCTTCAGGCAGTAGCTGTTGGTGTTGTGCAGCCATGAGCTTCTGACGATATCTTTTCTTACAATGGAGGCGGTGGCACCTGTGTCGATGGTGGCTACGCACTTCTTCTTGTTGATTATTGCCTCGACTGTCAGGCTCTTGTTACCCCGTTTGGTTTGCGAAACTTGAATGGTGGTCCTGGGGGCCTCGATTCCAGTAACCAACTTCTGCCCCGCGAAGTTGGCCCTTACGCATTTCCCGACTGCTGGTTTTGGGAAGTCTGACCGACGGGATGGATGCTATCACCGCCGGATGCTTCCTCTCTGCTTCTCCTACTTCCTCAATGTGGACAATTTCCTCGTCTAGGTGCACTTCTGCACTGCCGTTGTAGGTGTCCGGTTTGGTTGCAATTGCAGCAACGGATTTGACTTCCGCGAGCTTTGTCTTCATCCATGACGGCTACTCGCTGGCATGACGGACATTTCCCTGACACGGTGTATTCCCTGGTATGAATAAAAGCTTCCACCGCCATTTCGTTGATAAGCTCCTCACCGGCTTTAAGGTATGAAAGATGGGCTAGTCGCTCTATATCCGCTTGCAACTGTTGGAGCGTTTCCCCCCTTTTCGACTACGCAGCTGAACCCTGTACACCTGCTGCATGTGTTCATCCCCAAACCGCATCTCGATAACCTGAACCAGAGAGTCGTAGTTCTGCTGTTTATCTTCCGGGATGGTCTGCAAAAGCTCCGCAGCTGGACCCCTCAGTGCAAGTGTGAGTGCAATAGACTTCTCTTCATCATCCCAGCTATTGGTCGTTGCGGCCGATTCGAATTGCCTCTTATAAATTGGCCATGATGTTGGACCATCGAAGATAGGAGGCTGCATCTCCTTTCTTCTCAGACCGTCAGTGGAATATTCCCGTGTTTTGTGTCTCTTTACGTTGCTGAGTTCCTTAGCAAGATTTTCGACCTGCTTTCCTACTCTCTCGAATTGCGTATCCACTTTTTCAAACTGAGTCTCTATCTTCCCGAACTGAGTTTCATGTTTCTCAAAGTTTTCATCGAATCCAGTTTCGACTTTTTTGAGTTGCGTCTCGACCTTCTCGATTTTCTCTTCGATCGCTTCGAATTTAGATTCCAAGTTCCTGTTTTGCTCATCAAGTTTGCTTTCCAGAGCATCTAGAGAATTCTTTTGTTCATCCATCTTAAGTTCTAGAGAATTCTTTTGTTCGTCCATTGCTTTCTTTTGTTCGTCCATTGCTTTCTTTTGTTCGTCCAGCTTAAGTTCTAGAGAGTTATTTTGGTCGTCTATTGCTTTCTTTTGGTCATCGAGCTCAAGTTCCAGAGACTTCTTTTGGTCTTCCATTGTTTTCCTTTGTTCGTCCATGAATGACTTAAGTTGCAGGAGCAGACTTGTTATATCCGGGTCGGCTACTGTACTTGCTGGTTCCTCTCCCACGTCAAACTCTACGTCATGCGGATTTTCTCCTTCCTGCTTTATTGCTTCTTCCAGACATATCAGTAGGGCATCTTTTCCCCCAGTTGTGTCGAGATTCCGCTTACTGAGTTCTGCCTTTAGTTGAATTATAGTTAGTTTTCCCAATTTGCGACCCATTTTGCGCAACTAATTAACTCATCACAGAAATGGTTTTTTTTTTTTTTTATTGTGCAATTTCACACCACGGAAATCGTTGCTCACAGAATAAGTTTTATCCCACTTCTGACACCAATGTAATATGCGAGCTACGGCTCGAGTAGATATTCTGTGAAATTATTTCTTTATTTTCTAGTCTATAGAACAATTCAAGTTCACACTACACTATTCTTCGCAAACTCCTTCCTTACAAGGTCTCTTTCTTCTCAAATCACTTTATCTCCTTTCAATTACTTAATTCACAAATCCAAACTAATTACTTCTTCTTGTTAACTCTGAACTTTCAATTTATCACAAAATTACTACTTCGGCTGTTATCACTTTTCCAATCTCCTCGTGCGGTTCAAAACCAACTACCCTGTCTCGATCGCCATCTGTCCTTAAATAGCCACATTTCTAATAGCCAGAAACTTCTAGCAAATTCTTCGACCACTGGAACAAGAAAATTCTGATGTAATAATTCCAGAATGACAGTTGCAGCCAATAATCTCTTGTTCTCTCTTATCCGTGATATTATCCGTCTCTTATCGTGGACACGAACTGTGGAGACTAATTGCAGACACGAACCTCGAATGAAAAGACACTTCGGAATTTGTTGCATTATGCTACATTATGTTACAATATGTTATCTAAAAATCTACCTAAAAACTACCTAACCCTTAGCTATGTAAGCCGGCCATAGAAAAACCAGCCAAGTTCAAACTGACTACCCTGGATTATGGGGAAACGACGAAGGAGTGCCCTCTTGTTCAGCTAGCCACCAAAAATGTTCGTACTGACGTTGTACGTCGTCTATATTGCGACTCGATACCGCTCTATTAAACCGGAGACGCTCCACACTTCTGTGTATGACTTCTCTGTCGTAGTTGAGTTCCCTATCCGCAGCTGTTCGAGCAACGTGGAAGATTAGCAGCACCGCCAAACTGTCCTGGATCAGACCTTCCTCATCGAGATAGAGGAATGCCTCTGGGGGAACTAAGCCATTAAGGCGCACTCTCTCGTGGTACATGTAATTGTAATAAGCCCCGGAGATCAGGTTATTCATCGAGCTCATTGCTCTTCCAATATGCCTTCGAGTCAGCTTGATCAGGAAATTATCCACCCTTATTAGGTTATATGTACTGGGATTCTGGTGTTCTTATGTTCTATTAATGAAGGCAAGCCCTCTCAAACACAAAAATCTTATCCAACAAGCTTGGTCCCACTTTGAACCACACGGGGCATCCATATAAGAGCATTGGCTGAATGAGGGCCCTGTAGCAGATTACCTTTAACCTTACATCGAGTTGCTTGCTATAAAAATGTCTCTTTGTAAGGGCAAAAGCACCTTTGGCTCTGGTCAGAGCAGCATCTATATGTTTGTTAAAATATAGATAATGGTCTAACCAAAGCCCCAGGTATCTGACTACACTTCGACACGCAAGTGGCTTTCCATACGGCGTCCTAAAAAGAATAGTGTTCGATTTCTGGAAGCTGATCTTCAACTTCCAGTCATAGCAATATAGCTGAATCTTATCGAAGTCAAGTTGCAAGAGCAGTGCAATGACCTTGATTTTTGGTCCTGGTTTATACGCAATCAAGTCGTCTGCGTACGCTATGGCATGGTGAAGTGATCATATGAGATCGTTCGTGTAAATGTTGAAGAGGATCGGCGAATTAACCGCACCTCGTTGCAGACCGTTTTTAATTAGAAATGTTTCAGCAGAGGTCACATTACCATTTTTGACAATGAACTGTCTACTGGTGAGCGTGTTATAAAGTATGTACCGCAGTGGTTTGCTTATGCTCAGCCTGTTCAGCTTGTAGAAAAGTCGCTCTAACCATACAGTATGGAAGGCCTTCTCCAAGTCAATCAGGCATGCACCCGTGCATTGGTTCGTGTTTTTGTTCCATTGGATATCAGATACAAGTTTAGTTGCGGCACGTATTGTATCATGCCCCGCCTTAAAACCGAATTGGTTGTCCGGAATTATATTATTGTTCTCAGTCCACTTAAGCTGGGCTCTATTGATAACTTTCTCGAATACCTTGCTGATGTTCGGAAGGAGACTTATCGACCGGAGATTTTCCGGATTTTATATGTCCTTACCCCTTTTGGGGATGGGTTGTATTACTGCTGTTTTCCAATGCGCTGGATAATGTGCATTATACAGCGCATTGTTAAACAGAGTGGTGTAAATGTCCCCCGCTCCTAGAGGGAGATGTCGAAGCACAATGTTCGACACTCCGTCGATTCCCACAGATTTCTTCCTTCTCAATGTACGGGGGATGTACCCTTTCATCTTCGATGACATTATTTGCCATAATATCGTCATCGAACTCGGTAAATGGATCGCCAGTGCTCTATATCATTTCGTAGGCAGAAGTTATGCACAAAGACGCGATTTTCCAATTCGCCTTTCGGGCAAATGGTATCATTCACCTTGTACATTTCCTGGAAAATTGCTCCTACAGCTTCTACCTTCTCCTGCGGATCTTCGATCACAAAGAAGTTGTCATCCTCTACTGCGTTATCTGGATCTATACCTGCTGTTATCAGTATTCATTCATTGTTCGTCGTTCGGGGAATCTTAAGATACAGAAGGTCGTTTTGATTGTTCCTCCGAAATATTGTATTTATTTGCGGAAACATACTCGGGTTGTTGGCTTTTACAGCCCAAATTTTGTTGTTCCAATGCAGATTTACAGAAAGTCTGTAGTTATCCCTGATTAATTTCTGGAGGTTTTTAATCAACGACTTCAGCATCCTAATCTCCGAGTGTTGTCTCTGGTTTTTAGTCTCGACAGCAGTCTACTTTTGTGTTGGTGTAGTGCGTCAATTGTTGCATTGAGGAATATGGCTGCGTTGTAGTATGTTGATACCGAGTTGTCGTACTGTCCATAGTTCGTTTAATTGCCTCGTCCATTTGTCTTAGCTACCAGTCAATCTCCCCGTTGGACAGATTCCTTTTGGACGGTGGGTAGAGCGAGTCCGAGGTGCTCTTGTCAAAACTCTGGAGAAGCGAGTCCAACGCGTTCTACAATAATTGTAGGTGTACGTTTGGACAAACTCTTCCAACTTCATAATTTCGTGGGGAATCTTTACTACGACATTGAGTCCGCAATGGTCATTGTCATACACAAATGTGTGAAGGCAGTTTAAAGTTTGTCGGTCCGTGTCGGTCAGTTGTAACCGTACGTCGAATAGCATGAGATCCAGATAGTAGCCATTTCTAGGAAACGACGGTCTTTCTGCAGCTTTTAAATCGACCCCACCAATTGAATAGTAGGTTCCCTCTAGGATTAGGTGTGTTATTTCCCCAATCTCTATGTTTGGCGTTTGCGCACGATACACGCTTCCAGCACCTGGAACCTTCGCGCTTCACCGCTGTACACTGCCTTAAATTGCAGTTGTTTTTTAATCAAAATCGCAACACCTCCTCCTTGTGTGGCGTTGAGTCGGTCTATTCTGACAATATTGTATTTATTGTGCCCCAATTTGTGCTTCTGGGATAGCTTCGTTTCGCCAACCATAATCTCATCATTGATTTGGTCTTCAGGCAACTTAATCAATACGGCTCTTCGCTCGATCCTTATCAGTGAATACACATTCACCGCAAGGATCTTCAAGGGTTGCTCCTCCATGTTCGTACCGATTACGACTGGAGGTGCGTTAGGCCCGGCAGAAGTGCGTAGATCTGGTCCACCCGCTTCGCCTGCTTCCGTACCTGACGCTGAAGCCGACCCATCCGCCCCTGGATAGAGAGCTTTATTCGCTGAAGCCTGAGAAGCAACCTTCGGTCTTTTCAGTTCCATGTTTCCCTGGCCTGCCGCCATGTGGGCGTAGGTCACTAAGGGAGCCACGGATTCTGTTTGAATTGGAGCAGGTGGACGTTCCACTACGACCTTCTGCTGACGAAACAGATTTACTTTCTTAATATACTGGAACTTAGAACAACCCGATAGTTTGCGGTGTGTCCCGAGTTTCTGCAGAAAGCACACGTAAGCTGGCTCTTATCTGCCACTCCGTCTTTACCCAGAGTGCATTCCTCTGCTTTGCAGTTCTTTTCACACTTAACATATCGAGGCTGCATTTCGCAGTTCAACGCGGCGTGCCCGAACCTTTGGTAGCGAACACATTGCAAAATGTTTTTGCTCCTTCTCAATTTTTCCCATGCGACAACCTGGTAGTCTAGGACTTTTATACTCCTTAGACCATCCAGTTTGCTGTTGGGTGAGAGCTGAATCAGGGAGAATGGTAGTTTCCGCTTCTCCCTTTTGGCCCTTGCTGTGGTGAATGGCTTGACCCCTACGAATTGGTGCTCGTCGCACTCCTTCTCTTTAAGCAGTTTAGGGAGCATCTCAGGATCAGTAGATGGTTCTATCCCCCTCAGCATAGTTTGCAGCTCTTCCCCCTTCGGGGTATTCCGCCGTCGAGTCTTTCAAAAGATTTTTAATTTTTTGTACTGTTCCACTGTATTGCAGTGGATAGCATATCTATCTACATTTAATCGCTTAATGAAAAAATTATTACCTATGGCCGACTTACATAGCTCAATGGTATCCTTCAGCTCCATCTTATAGGTGTTAATTGGTGGTACCCTCGTCTTTGTAATCTTCATTTGCTGCTGTTGTTGTTGCTGTTGCTGCTGTTTTTGCTGCGGTTGTTGTTGCTGCTTCTTCAGCTGTTGTTGCAACTGAACTTCTGAAGGCTGGTGCTGTGTTTGTTGCTGTTTCTTCAGCTGTTGTTGCTGCTGCTGTTGTAGTTGCGGCTGCTTTTGTTGTTGCATCTGGCCTTCTGATTGCTGCTGCTGTGGTTGTTGCACAGCGCACTGGAATTCTTGCTGCCGCTCCTTCTCGCATCTGGCCAATTGCTTTGCCTTGATAGCACGTACTCGTTCTTTCAGCTGCCTGATGCTGCTGCTCAGAGTCACTACTTCATCATCTTCGTTGCTGTCCCCCATACGAGTATAGTGGCCTTCCCCACCATCGGAGACGTATGGGTATTGGTCATCGTCATCTGACCTTTGCCGCTTTTTTTCTGCTGCTGCTGTTGCTGTACTAGGCGCCCCTTCCATCACTCCACCCGGCAGCTGTTCAGATGAAGCTATTATGGAGGGGCGCTTTACCACTTTGGGAGTCGGTTTTGTCTTCCTTCTCCTCTTCCCTGTACCATAGGCGGCTACCGTTGCTAGGTGATCTGTAGCTATATTAACTGCCTTCCCGGCTGATGGCATCGTTTCATCTACTGGCCCCGCTATTGGGAGCGCCAAGGACAAGAACCTGTGATCGAGTCAGATCCTGAAGTCTTGCGTATCTCAGATTTTTTATTTTTATTTTTTTTGATTCATTATACAGGGTGGCCCAAAAGTCATTTTCCTAGGTATATCTGAAATAACTTTTGAACAAAAAGATAAAAACTAATTAAATAAATTACAAATAAAAGTTTATTTCATGGAAATTTTTTACATTATGTTTGGAGAATCATATCGGTTAAGTGGCCACCATTAGAATGCATGCACTCATTGGCTCTTTTGATGGCACTTTTCATGACTTTTTGAAGTGTTTCCGGCGTAATTTGAGCGATTTCTGTGCGAAAGTTGAGTTTCAGCTCCTGTATAGTCTGTGGTTTGTTAATGTAAACATTTTCCTTCAGGTAACCCCATAAAAAAAGTCCGGAGTTTTTTGAGGTAACGCGATTTGGGAATTGTTCGCGCAACAAGTTCATTGTCTCACTAGCGGTCCGAGCGGTAGCTGCGTCTTACTAAAACCAAATCAGCTCAGCATTGTTGTCTGCTTGCACAAGTGGAAAAAGGAAGTCCTGAAGCATTGTTCTGTAGCGGCACCCATTGACCGTAACGCTGACACCCGCATCATTTTAAAGGAAATATGGTCCATAAATCTTACGCGAGGATATTCCACACCCCAAAATCTGCATTTTGCTTGTTCACAAACCCGCTCAGATGAAAATGTGCCTCGTCGGTCATCATAAAGTTTTTCAAAAATTCTTCGTCATTCTCGGCGATATTTAGGACAGTTATGCAGTACTCCAGTTTTAAATAGGAAGGAGACTTTTGGTCGACCCTGCATTATATTAATCCACATAGGCATTCCGAGCTTTCCAAGATAACTGGTGCTATTGTTGAAAAAAAAACAGATGTTCTTTCCAACATTGAATTATCTTCTCTAATTAGTGAAACTCCTTCCGAGACTGTAGAGGTTGTAACCATTTTTTTATAACTTACTAAGTGCTAACTTTACTGACTCTTCCGCTGAGGGATCAAATGTCTGTATTCACTCTACTGTATCAGAATCCGTCGCCGTGTAATTGCGTAATTTAATTTCGGATGAATATACTAATACGAAAACAATTGCCCCGTCGACCATAATTACGAAATGGTAATTAGATTGTCTTCCGACACTCCGATTTTCAGTCCGCCCAGATGTTTGTCATTCAGTGAAAAACAAGAGGTGGACAAACTGATCAACGATCACCTACAACAAGGAATCATACGTCTGAGGTGTTCTCCATACGCATACCTTTGGTTTTAGTAAAAAATAAATTCCGGAGAAACTTGCTGGGAGGCAAACCCTACTGTACGTTATCAGATTTTTTTTTTATTTTTTGCGTGTAGCTGGATGAAAAATCATCAAAAGATATCGCATGCGAGCTTTGCGATAGTGTGAAACTTTAATCCACTAAAAACACCCGGAAAAGGCATGATTTAATGTCATCCTTCCAATGATCACACCTAGTCGCCAAACTAATTAGCAATTTCTTTGAAATACTTAAAAGTCTGTATATTCAGTAACTGTATGTTGTCAGTTACTTTTTATTTCGAAATACCTACATGTGTAGGTAGTAGTAGTAGTAGACGATATGAGGTAACTTGGCTGGGTATTTTACCAGGTTTTGGTATCATAATTACTTCTGCGACTTTCCACATTCGTGGAACATACCTTAGTTTGAATGCGGCATTTATTATTTGTGCTAGTTTTTTCATACCTATTCCAGGTAATTTTTGTCAGAATTTCTCCTGTAGAAAGATTAAATCCCGGAGAAGAACGGATTCCATCAGGTTAAAGTTTCTCAAGACTCGATGAAATACTCCTCGTTCGTCACGCCTTCAGGCAAATAGGAATACTAAAGGACGATATTCCAACAATTTATCGCTCAGGTTTTCAGTAGATTTCGGGGAAAATTGTAGTATATATTGATTGCATAACCATTGTCACTGCCTCGTTAGAGAATATCAATTAGAGCTAAAGTTATCAAAATGTAAATTTTGCTACATCGAAATGGAATATCTGGGATATGAAGTTACAGCCGAAGGTATACGACTAAGCGACAGGCATGTTCAAGCTATAAAAAAAAAAAACAATTCCGAGGAGTTTCATATGTTTGTTGGGCTTTCTACATATTTTAGGCGGTTTGTCGATTCGTTCTCAGTAATTACCCGTCCCGTGTTGGACTTGTTGAAAAAAGGCATGGAGTTTAATTTTAGTCCTTCATGTCAGCAGGCATTTGAAACATTGCGCCAAAACTACTAAGTGCACCAGTATTAGCTATTTACAAATCAACAAAAGAAACAGAACTGGATTGCGATGCCAGTGCCTTGGGTTTTGGGGCTGTGCTCCTCCAACTTCAGGAGGACTGCAAACTACTTCCAGTTGCTTATTTTTCAAAAAGTACTACCACAGTTGAACAAAAATATCACAGTTTCGAACTGGAAACACTGGCAATAATCTATGCACTACGCCGATTTCGAGTACATCTAGAAGGCTTATCGATTAAGATTGTGACAGATAGCAGTTCGCTTACTCTAACACTAAGTAAAAAGTCTATTAATCCCTGGATAGTTAGGTGGGCTTTAGAGCTCGAAAATTACGATTACACTATCCAACACCGCAGTGGTCTTTCTATGAGTCATGTGGACGCACTGAGTCGGTGCCATTTGGTTTCAGCCGTCGAAGAAGAAGATGTTAATTTTCAATTGCAAGCTACTCAAGCTAGGGACCCCGAAAGCGTTTTACTACGCAATAGGCTGGAAAAGGAATTTTTAACGTCTTATGAGTTACATAATGGATTAGTGTATATGAAATGTCGCAAGGAAATTGGCTTTCAATGTTCGAAAGGAGATGGAAGTCAATATTTTACGAATGGTACATGATAAGATTGGACATTAAGGTATAAATAAATGTCATTAGAAATGAAACTACATTAGTGGTTCCCAGGTATGCTCAGTAAGATCGAATCTTTTCCGCAGAATTGCATCAAATGCAATTTCCATAGAACCCGTCCCATTCCACACGGTGCACCTTGATCATTTTGGCCACTTCCATAGCTTGCTTCTAAAAGGAAGCACATTCTGTTGGTAACAGACGCATTTACTAAATATGTAAAGTTATATCCTGTAGTGACCACTAGTATGCGAGAGGTGCTTCTTTAACTAAATATTTTGAATATTATAGCCGGCCTGTTCGAGTTATTACTGATAGGGACTGTTAGTTACTAACAATTTCATAAAAAATATAAATATTTTTTACCACCGACCACTGGAGAACACGAAAATACCATTGACAACAAATGTCAACATTAGAGCAATGATTACTTTCCCTCTAACACACATGGAAAAGCAGGTCAGCAGCTATCTCTCGTTTGCCAAATTGATAATGGCCGACTTCAAGAAAAGAAGAAATGATGCATTATTGCTGAAGGCGACTACTTCCCACACACATGACTCAAAGGGGGCATTAATTCTTCAAAGGCGACACTAATGAAACTCAACACATGTAAAAAACACACACATAGTTCCCAGAACATCAAAATGCTTATGTATTAATTTATGTTAAGAAATACAAAGTTAAACTCAAATAGTCATAGACCCTTTTAGGTAAAATTATGATCATCTGTTAATTTTACAGTAGTGCATAAAAGCTATGATTCATGGGAACTACTGCGGAAAGTACACTTCACTTGTCGGTTAGCAGTCAGCACAGTCACAAATAATAAAGAAGTTTATAACGTGGATATATGTAATTTTTATTTCAATTAACAGTCGATATAACTGAAGTTCCTTGTAAAATAAAATTTAACTCAAAGTTCAACACAGCTTGTGAGAAATAAAAATTATTTCAAAGTTCAGCACAGCTTAGAACATGGTACTTCGATTCGTTAAGTAAACCAGGACAAGGAAAAGGTTTTCTTTTTCTTCTGAACAACTATCCAGACATTTTTCAACCCGTTCAACTCAACGGTTAACAGTCCACATTTTGTAAAACTGTCCAAAAATCCGTTCTCTCAACGGATATCGAACAAACGGATATCAACGGATATCAAACAACAGCTGCAACGGACATCGTGAGCGGACATCAACGCACAGCTGCAACGGACATAGTTAGCGGAAATCAGCGGACAGCTGCAACGGACATCCTTAGCGGACATCAACGGTCAGCAACGTACAGCCGCACCGGACGATACACCAACATAAAAGGAACACATACAGAACTAAGTTCAACATCAAGGTAGGAATTCAATTCATATATTCTCCTTTTCAAAAAACGAAAATATTAAGTGAATTATTGAACTTTTTAAATAGAATTAAATCTTACTAAATAAATATAAACCTGAAAACAAGTGCTAGTGTGAATTAACAATATTTTAATTATATTATAGGCAAGAACGTTATCTTGAAAAAATCATAGCCGATTTCGACGAATATCAGAGACAAACCGAATCGCGTAAATAAAGGGGTTATGTGAACGCGTGTTTAACGGACGTGGATGAAGTATTTAAGTCGGTTAAGGGTTTACATACCACTATTGTGAACACTGCGGCGACAAATATATTACAGATGAGATATATGCCAAAATTAAGCGAATTTTTTTTCAATTTAGTGGTATGATAAGCGATGACATTGATAAATTATCTCACGAGAACAATACCAATTTTGATATCTCGCGACTAAACGTCACAAAATCCGCTGTGTCCGATATTCGTCTTCCGCGTTTAACATAAAACCGTTTTCCGGTAAATTCGAAGAGTGGACTGAATTTCATAACGTATTTGAAAGCTTAATAGATCAAAACGTTGACCTATCTATCTGAAATACAGAAATTATAGTTTCTAAAAACATCGTTGTGTGGAGAGGCTGCACGTCTCATACAACACCTTCCTATCGATGGCAAAAGCTATGCGTCGGCTTGGGAAATAATAACTGATCGGTTCCAAAATAAAAGGAAATTAGTAAACACGCAATTAAGAATCCTTTTAGAGCAACAAAAAATCACTCATGCTCTGTAAAGGCGCACACAGTTTACGCCACTGCAAACAATTTTTAAGGATGGACGTCAAAAGCCGCATAGAGACAACCAAACGAAATTCAATTTGCTCTAATTGCCGTGGGTTCGACCACCATACATTCAATTGCGGTAGCACTAATAGCTGTTTTAAATGCAACTTAAAACATCACACGTTGTTGCACTATGAGTAGCAAAAAACTCAACAAAATGTGCACCAAAATGTATAAAGCCACTATTACCAGCACTCTGTTCCCCACAACATCATAGAAACGACAAATAACACCACGTCGATGAAAGAGAACCAAACCGTTGGAAATCAACTCAATCACAATGCGAGTACCTATGTTCCAAATACATCTCAAAATGCAATATGCACTCAACCGCATTGCAACATTAACTCTCTCCTTATCCGAAAGAGAAATGTACAAAATTCGACAGATACTTCGCAATGTGGATACAGACAGCAAAACCAAATAGGTTGTTCGCTAGCTAATCAAGTATATACCAAGGCATTATTAGCGACAGCATTGGTCAAAGTTTTTGCAGCTAACGGCAGCCAGTACATCTTACGGGCACTAATTGACCCTGAATCCGAAGCGACGTTTGTCACCGAAAATGTCACTCAGCTTCTCAAATTACGAAAGCAAAAGACATCCGCACAGGTCACAGGTCTAGGTCAGACTGGCAGATCAAATTACGAAGTACAACTGACAATCTTTTCATTGACAAGGTCTACATTCTCACTCGGAGTCAAGGCATTTGTTTTTAACCAACTGACATCAATGCTGCCAGCGCACCAGTTGCAAACAAAATGCTGGACCCATCTTGCCAACCTACCCCTTGCAGATCCCTCATATAACAACCCGGGTAAGATTGACATTCTCCTAGGTGATGATGTGTACGCATCAATAATCCTGCAGGGCCTTGTGAAAGGGGAAAAAGGAGCCCCTGTTACTCAATGTACTGAATTGGGGTGGATTCTGCCTGGCAACACCATCAATAGGTCAGTCTAGTAAAATAACAATACTAAACCACTTCAATTCATTAGACGCCCAGTTGAAAAGATTTTGGGTATTAGATGAAGAAGTGTAGAAAATTTACCCAGGAAGAGGAAGAATGTGAACAACATTTCCAAAAAAAGCATAAAAGAAGGGTTGACGGTAGGTACGAAGTACAACTACCCTTTAAAAACAATATTCGCCCAAAACTCGGCAATTCCTTAAGGCCGGCAATGGCTAGATTTTTTCAATTAGAGAAAAAGTTCACAGCAGATAAAAAAATGCAAAAGGCATACACCGACTGTATCCAGGAATACATTACCCTTGGTCATATGGAAGAAGAAACAAAAGATATGCGTACCTCCAGAACACAGCATTACTATCTTCCACACCATGCGGTCTTTAACGAGTCGAGTAGCAGCAGTCGTTCATAGACCAACACAGAGCAACAGCAGCAGCCAAAGCAGAAGCAACAGTAGCAGAAGCAACAGCAGCAGAAACAACAACAGTAGCAACAACAGCAGCAGCCGAAACAGGAACCACAACAGCAGCAAAAACAGCAGCCGAATCAGCAGCAGCAACAAAAGCAGACACAACAGCAACAACTACAGCAGCACAATAAGCCAGGGAAGGTGCGAGTTCCACCTATCAATACATACAAGATGGAGCTCAAGGACACCACACAACTGTGTAAGTCAACTATAGGAAACAATTTATCAAAACACGGTGGAGCAGTACAATAAAATAAAGAATTTGTTAAGGGACTTGACGACGGAGTTCTTCTCTTTCACCACGAAGGGGGAAAAGTTGCAAACGATGCTACTGAAAGGGATGGAACCGTCCACCGAGCCGGAGGAGCTCCTTAAGATGCTCCAAAAAATTAAGTGCGACGGTCTCACTTTTGTAGGGGTTAAGCCTTTCACCACAGCAAGGGCCAAAAGGGAGAAGCGGAACAGCAGCGAAAGCATTATTCAATACGTTCGCTGCCAAAGGTTCGGGAACGCCGCGTTGAACTGCGATATGCAGCCTCGATGCGTGAAGTGTGGACAGAATCACAAGACGGAGGAAAGTGCTCTAGGTAAGGAGAGAGTGGCAGATAAGGGCCAGATCACATGTGTGCTATGCAAGAACTCGGGACACACCGCAAACTATCGGGGTTGTCCTGAGTTTCAATGCATTAAAACAGCAAATCTGGCTCGTAAGCAGAAAAATGTAGTGAAAATCCCACCAGTTCTAGTTCATAAGGCAACCGTGACTCCTCAAATCACCTACGCCCAAATGGCGTCTGGTGGGGGAACCACGGTACAGCAATAACCGAAGGTAGCTGCACAGGCCCCAGCGCCTAAGGCACCTGAGGCACAAGGCGACTTGCTGACCATCTTGCTCTCTATCCAGGGGCAGATGGGGCAGTTACAGCGCCAGTTACAAGAGCAGGCGACCCGTGTGGACAGGATCTACGCGCTTCTGCCTAGCCTAACGCGTCTTCAATCGTGATGGGTACGTCCGCGACTGGAAATTCCTTGAAGATTCTAGCGGTGAATGTAAATTCATTGAATAGGATCGAACGAAGAGAATCGCTCTATAAGTTACTCGACGACCAAAGCCCTGATGTGTGTCTGGTTAGCGAAACTAAGCTAACCCAGAAACGGAAGATACGGCATAAAAACTATAATATAGAAAGAAGGGACCGACCCAACTCCACTCAAGGAGGAGGTGTTGCGATCTTCATTCGTAAGGAACTTAGGTATAAGGCCGTGTACATTGGTGAAGTGCGAAGGTTCCAGGGGCTAGAAGCGTGTATTGTGTACATCCCTCTCCGTAGTGTAAAGAAGATGTACGTGGTAGCTCTTTATGCTGCTGAAGCTGCTCAATCCACTTTATTTATGTCAGAACTCGAGGCATTGTTTCGATGCCTAAGGCTGGAGTCGGAGGAGAATTATTTGCTCATGGCCGGAGATCTAAACGCTAAGCATAGAGATTGGGAAAATAGCACACCAAATCCTAGAGGGAACTCACTATTCAATTGGTGGGGTCAACACAATGTCGAGTTTCAGCTCGATTTGAAGGCTACAGATAGTCCGTCGTTTCCCAGAACCGGCTCCTATCTGGATCTACTGCTTTTCGACGAACGGTTACAACTGATCAACGTGGACCGACAAACGATAAACTGTCTGCGCACGTTTGTGTATTACAGGGACCATTGCGGACTTAGTGCCGATATAACGATTCCCAACGAAATTGCGGAATTGCAAGAGTTTGTTCAAACGCACTACTACAACTACAGTAGAATTGACAAGAGTACTCTCCTCGAACTCGCTCAACCCACCGTCCAATAGGAATCTGTCAAACGAGGAGATTGACAGGTACCTTAAACAAATGGACGAGACAATCAAAGGAACGATAGACAGTACAATACCTCGGTATCGACCAACTGACAACGTCTTCCGCAATGCAACAATCGACGCACTGCACATACAAAAAAGTAGACTGCTTACGAGACTAAAAAGCTTTTACAGGCAGTTTACTGATAGACAAAACTCGGAGGTTAGGACGCTAAAATCGCTGATAAAGAACCTCCAAATACTAATTAGAGCAAATTATAGGCGGTCGGCCAATTTGCACCGGGGTAACAAAATTCTGGCTATCAAGTTTGATAACCCGAGTATGTTCCCCCAGATTAATAAAATATTTCGGAGGAACGATGTCAACGAACTTCCGTGTATGAAAATCCCACGAACAATGAACAATGAACGTTTACTTACAGCAGCAGGAATAGATCCAAGGGACGCTGTTGATGATGACGACTTTTTTTGTGATCGAAGATCCGCAGGAGAAGGTGGAGGCTATTGGAACTATTTTCGAGGATGTGTATAAGGTAAATGCTAGCATTCACCAGAACCACGACATGGAGAATAGAGTCCTTGTGCACAACTTCTACCTTCGAAATGATATAGAGCACTGGCGATCAGAGAACACAATCAGTGGAAATCGATGGAATTTCGAACATTGTGCTCCGACATCTTCCTCTACGAGCGGTGGAAATTTATGCCACCCCTTTCAACAATGCACTGAATAATGCACACTATCCAGAGCATTGGAACACAGCTGTGGTACAGCCGATCCCCAAAAGGGGAAAGGACTCCTCCAATCCGCCAAATCTTCGGTCGATAAGTCTCCTTCCGAATATTAGTAAGGTATTCCAAAAAGTTATCAATAGAGCCTTGATTAAGCGGGTTGAGGACAATAACATAGTTCCGGTTAACCAATTCGGTTTCAAGGCGGGGCATGATACAATACATGCCGCGTCTAAACTGGTGTCGGAAATCCAATGGAACAAAAGCAAGAAACAATGCACGGGTGCCTGCCTGATTGACTTGGAGAAGGCCTTTGATACCGTATGGTTGGAAGGGCTTTTTTACAAGTTGAGCAGGTTTGGCATAAGCAAACCACTTCTGTGCATGTTGCTTAATATGCTCACCAGTAGAAAGTTCGTTGTGAAAAATGGCAATGTGACTTCTGCTAGGACGTTCGAAATTAAAAATGGTCTGCAACAGGGTGCAGTTAATTCGCTGATACTTTTCAATATTTACCCGGCTGATCTGATAGGATCTCTTCAGCACGCCATAGAGTACGCAGACGATTTGATGGCGTACAGATCAGGACCTAAGATCGACGTCATTGCAACACTCTTGCAGAATGACTTCGATAAGATTCAACTATATTGCGACGACTGGAAGTTGAAGATCAACCCTCAGAAGTCGGAAACCATTCTTTTCAAAACGCCGTTGTCTCTGGCCTCTAGGGATACCAGGAAGAATTGGCGAAAGTTCTCTATCGTTGGACAACACGGTCGTCCACTTGCGTGTCAAAATGTGGTCAAATACCTTGGACTTTGGCTAGAACAATATCTATATTTTAACAAACATGTAGATGCTGCTCTGGCCAGAGCCCGACCTGCCTTCGCCCTTCAAAGAGACTTTTTTATAGCAAGCAACACGATGCAAGGGTAAAGGTAATCTGCTACTCGGCCCTCATTGCGCATCTCTTTATAATTCAATTTTTTTCAATACCAACCCACGAAATTTACGATGCCCCCGTCTTTTCTATTTACCGTCCCACCGCACTTCATATGGATCTAATGAACCAATTTCCCGTATGCTGCGAAAAGTGAACTCAAACCTCACCCAGTTTGATTTTAACCTCAGCACCCCCTGCCTCAAAACCGAACTCCTTCACCATTCTCCTTAACTTTAAGTCTTAGTTTTAAGTTTTAGTTTTAAGTTTTAGTTTTAAGTTTTAGGTTTAAGTTTTAGCCTTAAGTTAGTTGTAGCTTGTAATAAGCCAAATAAATGGGGGCTTTCGCCCCCACCAAAATTAAAAAATTAAATTAAAATTAAATCATTCGGCCTATGCTCGCATATGGATGTCCCGTGTGGTTCAACATAGGGGCAAGTAGGATGGAAAGGATTCGGGTGTTTGAAAGGGCCTGCCTTGGGACTTGCCTTCACTTGTACAGAACACCAGAGTCTCAGTACATAAAATTATATTCTTATGAGGTCCTATACAACAGGGCGAATCTGATAAGAGTGGACAATTTCCTGGTCAAGATGACTCGAAGGCACATTGCAAGAGCAATGATCTCGATGAATAACCTGATCTTCGGGGCTTATTACTCCAACCATAGGTACCATGAGAGTGTGCGTCTTAACGGCTTTGTCCCCCCAGAAGCATTCCTCTATTTAGATCAGGCAGGTCTGATCCAGAATAGATCAGCGGTGCCGTTAATCTTCTACGTTGCCCTGGCAACTGTGGATAGGCGACTCAACTACAGCCGAGACGTTGCACAGAGCACTGAGGAGCGTCCCCGATTCAGTAGATCGGTATCGCGGCGCGATGTTATAGATGTAAGCAAGCAGCACCAGCAATTTTGGTGGTTACTAGAGGGAGCTCCCTCGTCGATCCCTTTCGATCCGGGGTAGGTGCCTAGTACGGCAAAGTTGGCCGCCATATTTTCATTGGCCGGCTTACATAGTTTTTAGGTGTCTAGGGTTAGGTAGTCTAAGTGTAGGTTTAGTATTTTAAGGCTGGCACAACACATAAAAAAAAATATGCATATTTAATATTTAATTATGTAAGTAGTTAAGTTAAGTTACGATTTATTTTTAAGGTAGCTTTTAAGTTTAATATATAAGATAGATGAATTAAAACTAATAAAAAGCTAAAAAAAAGTCGAGTAGCACCACAAAATTGCGTGTTGTTTTCGATGCTTCGTGCAAGTCGTCAAATGGCAAAACGTTAAACGACAACTTAATGGTTGGACCACGTTTACAGGCAGATATTATCGAACTGATTGCAAGGTGGAGAAAATATAAGGTGGCATTTTTTGCGGACATCGATATGATGTACCGACAGGTATGGATGGCACCTGCTGATACCCCTTATCAGGTGATCTTGTGGAGAACGAATCCCACAGAGCCTTTAAAAACCTTCGCTCTAAAGACGGTCACTTTTGGTACTGCAACAGCGCCATTCCTGGCAGTAAGAACCTTACAGCAACTAGCGGCTGACGTCAATAAATCATTTACTCAGGTTACCAAGGCACTCACCGAAGGATTCTACTTGGGTGACCTGATTTATGTCGCAAATAACAAATCCGAAGCGATTAAGCTTCAAAGAGACATTCTGGCCACCTTGAAGTCGGCTGGATTTCCTCTTAGGAAATGGGCAAGTAATTTAGCAAAGGTATTAGAACAAATACCTGAAAATGAAAGGGAGATTAATCCTCCTTTAAACTTTGACTCGACCGATACCATTAAGACTCTCGGAATCCGATGGCACCCAGCACAAAATGTGTTTAAATGGAAAATTAATTTACCTGAAGTGAAGACATACACTAAAAAATCTGTCTTAGCAGATATTGCCCGTCTATTTGATCCCCTCGGGTAGATCTCTCCTTGCGTTATCAAGGCGAAGCTTATGATGCATCAGTTGTGGCTTCAAGAGCTAGCATGGGATACCCCAATCCCTAAGGAGACCGAAGATATTTGGGTAAATCTACGCAATGGATTTAGTGCTCTTTGAAGACATGCAAATACCGCGCTGGATGCGAAAGTGAAATCCATCAACATGAAGATTCGGCTGAGGTGCAACTACATGGCTTCAGCGATAGCTCGGAGAAGGCATATGCAGCCATAGTATACGCTCGAGTAATAAAAAATGGTGAAGAACATATTAACATCCTAGCGTTCAAAACAAGAGTTGCCCCAGTGAAATGCGTTTCATTACCACGCCTAGAGCTATGCGCAGCGCTTCTCCTAGCAAAACACTTGCATCTCATACCGCGAGCAATGCAATTCACCAATCCTGAAGTCTTCGCATGGAGTGACTCAATGATCGCTTTGGCCTGGATTAAGGGGAACCCGTTAACAAGAACAACCTTTGTAGCCAATCGAGTGGCAGAGAACCAGACCCTCACTAGTCCGATGACGAGGAGACACGTCGCATCAAAAGATAATCCAGCAGATCTCAGCTCACGAGGACTTTCATCGGAGGAGCTGATCAACAACCACATGTGGTGGTCTGGTCCCAAATTTTTACAAAATTTTTCCACCACAGAATTACCAGCAGCAATTCCAATTGACACCAATCTGGAAACCAAAGGTGTAAACCGGAAACTTCAATCAAACTTCTATCAGGTACATTTAACACATATAAAGCCTCACTTAACACTTGTAGTACCTCATTGTACCCTAATTAACACAGCGTTCTTCGAACAATTTTCTACGTTATATCGACTCGTTCGCAACGATTCGTCATGGGGAAGATATTTCTTTAACATTAAAAATACGACTAACAAAAAACCACTCGAAACCCACACTCTCACCCCCAGTGAACTAATGTCAGCACACGATCAGCTCACTAAACTAGTACGAAGACATCAAGACGTTGAAAGCAATATACTTTCAAGGGGAAGCAAAATCCTTAATTTAAATCCATTTCTCGACGCTGACGGATTGCTGGGTGCGGATTGTTGACGAATTCCTCACTTCGCACCATTTTGCGAAATTGGTAGTAAGGGACATCCACGCAGAAATCAGGAAGGTCTATTGGATAACCAACATAAAAAGCTTGGTGAAATCCACAATTCACAAATGTGTGACATGCCATCGACACAAAGCAAAAATGCAACAACAGCTCATGGGGAGCCTTCCAGCTGAAATAGTTCTTTGCTGCAGACCTTTCACCAACACAGGTGTCGATTATGCCGGACCCATAAAAATAAAGTTGTAGAAGGGACGATGTCATTAACCTTAAGTCATACATGAAATACTACCAAACGATCGATACGTTGTGAAAGATTGAAGGGTGTAACTCAAATCCCATACGAAGGTGTGGTAGAATCGGTTAACATCAAGAAATAGCCAGTTGCGTTCCTCCCCTTCAAAATTTCACCCGCAATACGCGACATGCTTTGAATGAACATCAGTTCACCCTAAAGCCTAACTTCGGTCATACTGTCAAATATAGGAAAAGCTTTGATTTATAAAAAAAATTACAAGGCAAACTTCAGGCAATTAGTCTAAAATTTAAAAATAAGACATGTTTATTCTTGTGTAGTACACAACTCATATTGTACATCGACTGTACACTTCAATGTGTATTGTAATAAGGAATTGATCTAGGGGTATCACTGTGTCAGGTTGGACGACTGTGGTAAGCGTTGGTGAACACACCTGAGCTGTGGTGAAATTGCTAACAGCAGTAACTTGATTTTTGCATAACTGAGTGTCGATTTCAAATGATGCATGACATACATCACCCTCCAGCATCCATTAACAAATGGGAATGCGCATGGAAAAATTGCAATTTTTTTAAATTATTTTCAAATTATGCAGGTTATATACCTCGCACAGAATTCTCGCCATAAGAAATCATCTACCGATCTTCAATCAAAGAAATGCACTGTTCAGGAATTCTACTCGAGATGAACATAAATTAATTTCGTTGGAAATCTGATTAAACGTGCGTATGCAACTGTAATAGGCCAACATCATTTGCTCTATGCTTATTTGTAAAAATTATGTTTCTAACCCGAAGTGCCCTTAGAGGAGCTTACACATTTATAAGAGAAATTAATTCCGGTGAATTTATAGGGTAATTAATTGCATCGCGAATAAATATGACAGAAGTTGATTTCCGCCTAAAACTTAAAGTTTGCAAGGCAATCAATTCTCACCTTCTGTAATAATTAGGAAGTTCATCAAACATATCTAATTGTTTTATTCACTTATTCTTTTCACACGTCAAAGGCAGTCATATTGCACTCGTTACATGCGTGCTGGTGAATATGTTGGACTTGCAAATAACAAGATGAGCTTGAAATTTAATATAGAGTTATTAGGCTGAAGCCAATAAATTGGTGTTGTTTGAAAATTAGATTTAGTTTTTTTTTTTTTTTTTAAAAAAAAAACCCTTACGTCTTTTTTGAAGTGGCGCAGTCAGTAGGAACCTTACTATTTGAAAGATCCATATGATAACAGACCAGAACCCCTGTGAAGAAAAGTGACGGTAATACAATAAATGCAAATATTTGTGTACCGCGTGAAGTGTAACTATAAATTAGTGAACACCGGACCCATACCACAAATAGTATCTGTCGCGATCAGACTTCGCGAACGGAGTCCTAAAAATTCATCAAGTAAAAAGTTGCGCTGGCCGCACCAGAGAGCGTAGCTGACAATCAGAGAAAGAGGAGTTGCGCCATGTTTTTTATTCAGCGAGTTTTCAGCTAATAAAACTTTCACGAAGTATCAAAGGAGTCAGCACGTAGCGAGCCGGAATACTAAAAATAAATTTGTTTGTTTGTTTGTTTGTTGACTTTGTTTTTCGTTCAAAATAAAATATATTATATTAAGTATTCGCACATTTTAAATTTGTCGTGGTTCAGCCCGTCGTCCGCGACAGTATCTGATCACTCACTGGCAATGACAATGAAATATAACCAAATTTAAGACACCACCATGCTCAGTGCAACAACTTCATTTTTCACTTTCAAAATAATTAAATAAAACCTTCAAATTTGGGAGAAACATTCCAGAAACAGACACAGACTTAGATGCGTAACTGGCGTTAAAGTTAACTACCGCCTCAGAGGCACTGGCAATTCAAAACAATGCCACGAGCGCGGACTGAGTTGAGTCGAAGAGTCCAAATTATCAAAGAGTTTCCTACATTAAGGAATTCGAAGGTGATAGTAGGCAATCGACCCAATTCATCAGCAGCGTGGAAATCCACTTATAAAGATGCAGTTGATGACGCAGCACTAAACACAGAACAACGGCAGGCTACCTACGGCAGTAAAATCATTGGAAAAGCAAAGGAACTACTATTGAACAACGAAGCAGCAGATAGTAAAGTAGCAAAGGTGCTTGTAAAACTTCACATCAAACCGACCCACAACTATAAAGACATCTCTAAGGAAATAGGCAATTTACGAATAAGTTATATTTCATATTGTAATTAAACGATAATCACCCGAAGTTTCACAAAAGGAAGCCCGCCGTATCAAACAAGGTAAAAACCCAAGCGAAAAATCGCTCTCCAAACGCAATAAATGTCGTCGGAATGGCGGACTATGGAAAACTTCGCAATCTTCTCAAAAATACGCTGAGGACAAAACACAATATAACCTCGCGCCGAAACAACGAGTGGAAAAACAACGTAGATGACCCAGACTCCTACCGAGCACTGTCTCTAAAATTCAACACCGAGAAAATCCAATGGTATACTTACGAGAATAAGTACGAAAAACCACTGCGAGTCTTTGTTAGGGGACTTCACCCATCGTGCGCAAAAGAAGACGTTATGAAAGATGTAAAAAACCAAGGCTTGAAAATTCTCGACGCCGTGAATATTATCAAGAAGAAAAAGCAACGTACGGAAGGAGACAAAGATAATGTCATCAAACGCGGTCTCGCACTTTGTATCTTCAAAATGAAAACCATTCTAAACGTCAAGGTAAAAGTCGAGCCCATGCGTAAAATGTGCCGGTACACATCTCTTGGAAGAGTGCAACATAAAAAAGCAGGTCGCAGCGGTCTGCGCGAATTGCATGGAAACCACCCAGCGAACTATCGAGGTTGCGAAATCGCCAAGGAACTTCAAAAAAGACGCGATACTCTAAAAAACCGCTACACCCGGAACCAAACTTAGAAGATCCTAAAATCGATAAGCCTAAGAACGTTAAGCCAGTCAAAAGGATGAGACCGATAAAGGAAAATATAAAAATTGCACAAGAGAACGTCGCTAGTCCAAGTCCAACGGAAAAACTGCCACTGGTTGGAAGTACGAAATCGTACGCGCAAGTCGCATCAAGGTCAGCCACAACAGATCCGGTCTGCCAAATATTAACTGTGATATGGGAAAAACTTGAGGAGCAAACCAAGATTAATCAAGTTATTTTCGACAAATTGAGCAAGCTCGAGTTCAAGCCTCGCAAGACAAACAACAAAATATGAATATGAAACAGCTGCTAAAGATACTAACGTGGAATGCAATCGGCATTCTGGCCAAAATAGACGAATTAGAAATCTTTTTACGGAAAAACAATATTGGTATATGCTTGATATCGAAAACCCACTTAAAAAAAGGATCTGGACCCAGAATAAAAGGCTACAGTGATTATCACTCGCATCATCCTTCGGAAAATGCGAGAGGCGGTTCCTCTATGTACATTAAAGAATACATTAAACACTACGAAAAGATAAAAGTAGAACTGGATTCTATGCAAATAAGCTTAGTTTCCGTAAAAATAAATCATTTAGACTACCAGATCGGATCGTGTTACTTCCCTCCGGGATATAGGCTGGTGGACGACGACTTCGTTCGCCTCTTTGACTCACTCGGGCCTAATTTTATCATCGGTGGTGACTTTAACGCGAAACACACTTTCTGGGGTTCAAAATGTAATTCAACGAAAGGCAAATTATTGTACAAAGCCAGTATGGAATTTTTT
Organism: Pocota personata; assembly: GCA_963082735.1. NCBI lineage: Eukaryota > Metazoa > Arthropoda > Insecta > Diptera > Syrphidae > Pocota > Pocota personata. The sequence continues at coordinate 100,181,783 of OY720429.1, read as the reverse complement.
TCGACGGGAAAGCCAACGTATTGGCCAACTGACAATAATAAAATCTCTGACCTCGTCGACTTCTTTATCACAAAAGCGCTAACTAAAAATATAACGGAAGTAGAAGAATGCTATGATTTATGCTCAGACCACTCAGCCACCACTCTGAAAATCGGTAGAAGTCTAGCAAAAAAAGAAGGACCGCCTAAGTTAACTAATAACAAAACAAACTGGGAAAAACTGCAAGGAAAATATTGCTCTAAATGTGCCGCTAAAGACACCACTTGAAATAGAAGACGAAATTGACATGCTCGTGGAAGCCATTCAGTCCGCAGCATGGAAAAATACCCCTTTTCGAAAAACAGCAACACGGAACAGCAAAGTCAAATACCAGTCTGATATCGAAGGCCTCATACGAGAAAAGAGAAGAGCGCGCAAGAGATGGCAACAATCTTCGAATGACAATAAGAAAATTGAAAAATAACAAGGCTCCAGGATATGATTTAATCACTGGCGAAGTTTTGAAGGAGCTACCGGAAAAAGCGTTAGTTAAGTTACTCTAGATTATAAATGCTTCATTGAGACCTCTATATGTTCCAAGGCAATGGAAAGTCGCCGAAGTAATAATGGTTCCGAAACCGGGGAAATGTGCAAACGACAAGAAATCATATAGACCCATTTCGCTTCTGCCGATAATATCTAAAGTCTTTAAGAAACTTCTGCTAAAAAATTGCACCCAGTAATTGAAGAATGATCCCGGATCATCAATTCGGGTTTCGGGTTAAACATTCCACAATCGATCAGGTGTATCGAATAACAAATGAAATTGAAAAAGCTCTAGAAGGGAAAAAGATATGCTCTACCGCTTTTCTCGACGTATCGCAAGCGTTCGATAAATTTACCAGATAAATTCTAGAGAGTATTGGAATCTTACCTTAATAACAGACTCTTTCGTGTTAAACATGGGGGAGAATATTCGGAATTCAAAGAAATCCATGCCGGTGTTCCGCAAGGAAGCTTTCTCGGCCCAATCCTGTTCCTGCTCTACACAAGATATATACCACAAGATGAAGGGACTGTCGTAGCAACGTTCGCAGACGACACGGCTATCCTCGCAACAGATGAGTCAGTCGAATCATCAACTGGAAAACTCTTTAAACAAAGTATGCGAGTGGACAAAGACCTGGAGAATCGTCCTTAACGAGACCAAGTCAACGCATGTCAATTTTACGTACAAAAAGATAAACATCTTACCTATTTCCATTAACTCGGTACAAATATCGTATGCAAACGAGGCAAAATATCTAGGAATGACACTAGATGCAAAACTTAAGTGGAAGCCACATGTTAAAAAGAAGCGCGACGAGCCCGAAATCAGACTTAGAGAAATGTACTGGCTACTCGGGAGATACTCGAAGTTAAGCGTATACAACAAACTGCTTCTGTATAAGCAAGTGCTAAAACCATCTTGGACATACGGTGTACAACTTTGGGGCTGTACCAAGCCAAGCAATATGACTGTTCTGCAAACATTCCAAAACAAAACACTAAGAGCAATTGTGAATTGGATCTAGGAATTGCTACCGTGAGGGATGAAGTAACAAACTTTGCTCACAAACTTCGTACTCGCCTTCATGATCATGGCAATAATGAAATAATCCGTACTCTGGACGTGACAAACCTCGAGCGCCGACTACAAAGAACAAGACCGTACGATCTGGCGCAGTAAGGGAAAACCGCATGTAATGACGGTATTAGTAGGTGCCTTCGCTGGAAAGCTACCTACCGAAAGCGATTAACATTACAGAAGCAAAAACTACTTGTTAAGGTAACTAAGTCGTAGTCACCACAAAACGAAAAAATGAGAGGAACGAATTTTCTACTACTATGAGCACGAGCGGCCGGTTCTCATAGTGCCTTTCTGAGGGGTGAGGTTTAGCCCGTAGGCATATACTGGCCGACACTTATGAATCAACAGGTCAGATATATGAATCAGGCATAACCAATGGTACGGGCCATTGGTATCTTTTGAAGATTCCTGCACCTCCAGCAGCAACCAAAAAAAAATAAATATATTAAACGATTCGTTAGAATTATCTCGAGATTATTGACAATTGAAGTTGCCGACACTGTTAAACGTCCGAACTTAAGTATATGAATTGAAATAAAACTTGTCCTTTCTTTTATCCATCCCAAATGCGTGATCTTTTATTTCTTGTGCTCACTAACTCGCTATTTTGCTACCGGTTATGGGTCTCAGATATCTCAAATAGATATCTATAATAGAAATAGAAATAGATAAGCACAAGAAAGTTGGGGAAAGTCGATCTGAGTCCAAAAATCTGAGAAATATAATTTTATCGAGTATTCTATGTGGATGCAAAAGATATTTAAGGATTATTTCTCCGGTGCTTTATAGATTATCCACTGATCAGATCCATAGCAGCCAATTCTGTACTTTCCATTAAAAGGCTGAAGGGAAGAGATAATTATGACTCCTGGAAGTACGCAATCAAGCATCTGCTGGAACACGAAGACTTATCTGCATGTGTGGAAGGCAAAACTACTGGTCAGAAGCAAATAACTAAAGCAAAATTGAAGATCATCTTGCTAAGCGATCGTATCAATTACGTCCAAAATGGTGCAACAGCTAAGGATGCCTGGCACAACTTGCAGAAGGCATTTCAAAACTCAGATTTGTAGCGGAAATTTGGGTTGCTGAAGTCATCAATCATACCCAAATTGGAAGACAGTGATTCTGCGGAGGATTTTGTGAACGAGGTAATTACGACTGCACACAAATTGCAGGGAATCGGAATTTTTTTTTTTTAAATAAGAAAATTTCCAAACCTCGGAGCACTCAGACTCCATTTTGCTGTGTCCATTGTACTACCAGGCAGAAATTCTTTTTTGGTGTAGTGGTTGGAGAAACTTAGATTTTATTCGTTTCTCTTTTATGTTCGGGTGGCTGTGATTTCTGTCCCCCGTCCGGGCTCGAACCTGCACAGTTCGGGTCTCAAGCAAACACTCTACCCACTACACCATGTCCACCTCTAAAATCGGCATATTACTTTTGGCTGGTTAGCCAGAGCTTTATTAACTTATGGTAATGGGAATTAAGAGTGGCCCTATTTCACCAACTTGCACTGACAGTTTTTTAAAGTGAAAAGTGTGAGTGTTTCACCAATTAAAAAGAGAACTTTGCATTTGTAATCGTGTTTTGTATAGTTGCAAAGTGAAATATTAGTTTTGAGAGGTTTTTTTTGTATCTATCTAATTAGTTGGTCATAGCTGTATATTTTTTCTCACATCTACTTTACGAATACGCCACGCTCCGTTTGCATTGATAAAAAATGCAATGCTTGCACGTTTGTTTTACATGTTGTAAACAATATGAGTCGTGCTGACAAGAACAAAAAACAGTTAGCTGTCTTGGAGGTTGTAAAAAATAAAAAGGTAATTTGTATACAAGCAACAAAGTGGACCTTTGCCAGGGATAATAGTTTTGGTTTGTGGAAGAGTCGAACGTTAGTAAGTACTAAGTAGCATAACATTTTTGTGTTATAAAATTAATATACGTTTTATTTTTCTCAGGGCAAAAGAGATAAGAGCCGTAGCTCTCGATGTCGTTGATGAGGCGATTCTCGACATAATAGGTACTGATTTGCCTACTATTAAAGGGTTGAATTTGCCACAAGCGGGTGGCGATGGAGTTGTCTTGCCATATTTAGAGCCGAATTCCAAAGCCACCGAAGCTACCGAAGCTACCCTTAAGGAAGAGGAAATCTCAAGCTGAGGATGACGAAATAACATCTTTAAAAAAACAGCTGTTGAAAGTCGAAATTTATAAGGCCAAATTGTAAGCCTCTAAACTGGAACGTGAGCTGAAGATTCCGTTATCAGAATTCACCGAAGGATTGTGTAATGACGGCAAAGAAGATTATTGTGTAGTGAAGAATATGTAGTAAATATAACTCAATACTAGAATTTAGAACTTTTGCAATTTTTGGTATTGATTTTTTATTTTCTATAATTTCTCCTGATCAGAAAAAAAACTATGGTGGTTCACTGTCATCTATTGTATTCTCTTCCGTGTAGTTTTCTTCATCATCGTGGTTATTATTCCCCCACTATGATTTTTATCTTTTTGTGGAAGAACAACCACCCTAAAGAAAATGATGCAGCGAACAGATCTTCATCGCAGCACCACCTAGCTGACAGTTTGTTAAATTAAAGAAAAAGATATAGTTGTCGTTCTTTTCGCCGACATTTTTCAAATTATGCAGGTTATATACCTCGCACAGAATTCTCGCCATAAGAAATCATCTACCGATCTTCAATCAAAGAAATGCACTGTTCAGGAATTCTACTCGAGATGAACATAAATTAATTTCGTTGGAAATCTGATTAAACGTGCGTATGCAACTGTAATAGGCCAACATCATTTGCGCTTACACATTTATAAGAGAAATTAATTCCGGTGAATTTATAGGGTAATTAATTGCATCGCGAATAAATATGACAGAAGTTGATTTCCGCCTAAAACTTAAAGTTTGCAAGCCAATCAATTCTCACCTTCTGTAATAATTAGGAAGTTCATCAAACATATCTAATTGTTTTATTCACTTATTCTTTTCACACGTCAAAGGCAGTCATATTGCACTCGTTACATGCGTGCTGGTGAATATGTTGGACTTGCAAATAACAAGATGAGCTTGAAATTTAATATAGAGTTATTAGGCTGAAGCCAATAAATTGGTGTTGTTTGAAAATTAGATTTAGTTTTTTTTTTTTTTTTAAAAAAAAACCCTTACGTCTTTTTTGAAGTGGCGCAGTCAGTAGGAACCTTACTATTTGAAAGATCCATATGATAACAGACCAGAACCCCTGTGAAGAAAAGTGACGGTAATACAATAAATGCAAATATTTGTGTACCGCGTGAAGTGTAACTATAAATTAGTGAACACCGGACCCATACCACAAATAGTATCTGTCGCGATCAGACTTCGCGAACGGAGTCCTAAAAATTCATCAAGTAAAAAGTTGCGCTGGCCGCACCAGAGAGCGTAGCTGACAATCAGAGAAAGAGGAGTTGCGCCATGTTTTTTATTCAGCGAGTTTTCAGCTAATAAAACTTTCACGAAGTATCAAAGGAGTCAGCACGTAGCGAGCCGGAATACTAAAAATAAATTTGTTTGTTTGTTTGTTTGTTTGTTGACTTTGTTTTTCGTTCAAAATAAAATATATTATATTAAGTATTCGCACATTTTAAATTTGCCGTGGTTCAGCCCGCCGTCCGCGACAGTATCTGATCACTCACTGGCAATGACAATGAAATATAACCAAATTTAAGACACCACCATGCTCAGTGCAACAACTTCATTTTTCACTTTCAAAATAATTAAATAAAACCTTCAAATTTGGGAGAAACATTCCAGAAACAGACACAGACTTAGATGCGTAACTGGCGTTAAAGTTAACTACCGCCTCAGAGGCACTGGCAATTCAAAACAATGCCACGAGCGCGGACTGAGTTGAGTCGAAGAGTCCAAATTATCAAAGAGTTTCCTACATTAAGGAATTCGAAGGTGATAGTAGGCAATCGACCCAATTCATCAGCAGCGTGGAAATCCACTTATAAAGATGCAGTTGATGACGCAGCACTAAACACAGAACAACGGCAGGCTACCTACGGCAGTAAAATCATTGGAAAAGCAAAGGAACTACTATTGAACAACGAAGCAGCAGATAGTAAAGTAGCAAAGGTGCTTGTAAAACTTCACATCAAACCGACCCACAACTATAAAGACATCTCTAAGGAAATAGGCAATTTACGAATAAGTTATATTTCATATTGTAATTAAACGATAATCACCCGAAGTTTCACAAAAGGAAGCCCGCCGTATCAAACAAGGTAAAAACCCAAGCGAAAAATCGCTCTCCAAACGCAATAAATGTCGTCGGAATGGCGGACTATGGAAAACTTCGCAATCTTCTCAAAAATACGCTGAGGACAAAACACAATATAACCTCGCGCCGAAACAACGAGTGGAAAAACAACGTAGATGACCCAGACTCCTACCGAGCACTGTCTCTAAAATTCAACACCGAGAAAATCCAATGGTATACTTACGAGAATAAGTACGAAAAACCACTGCGAGTCTTTGTTAGGGGACTTCACCCATCGTGCGCAAAAGAAGACGTTATGAAAGATGTAAAAAACCAAGGCTTGAAAATTCTCGACGCCGTGAATATTATCAAGAAGAAAAAGCAACGTACGGAAGGAGACAAAGATAATGTCATCAAACGCGGTCTCGCACTTTGTATCTTCAAAATGAAAACCATTCTAAACGTCAAGGTAAAAGTCGAGCCCATGCGTAAAATGTGCCGGTACACATCTCTTGGAAGAGTGCAACATAAAAAAGAAGGTCGCAGCGGTCTGCGCGAATTGCATGGAAACCACCCAGCGAACTATCGAGGTTGCGAAATCGCCAAGGAACTTCAAAAAAGACGCGATACTCTAAAAAACCGCTACACCCGGAACCAAACTTAGAAGATCCTAAAATCGATAAGCCTAAGAACGTTAAGCCAGTCAAAAGGATGAGACCGATAAAGGAAAATATAAAAATTGCACAAGAGAACGTCGCTAGTCCAAGTCCAACGGAAAAACTGCCACTGGTTGGAAGTACGAAATCGTACGCGCAAGTCGCATCAAGGTCAGCCACAACAGATCCGGTCTGCCAAATATTAACTGTGATATGGGAAAAACTTGAGGAGCAAACCAAGATTAATCAAGTTATTTTCGACAAATTGAGCAAGCTCGAGTTCAAGCCTCGCAAGACAAACAACAAAATATGAATATGAAACAGCTGCTAAAGATACTAACGTGGAATGCAATCGGCATTCTGGCCAAAATAGACGAATTAGAAATCTTTTTACGGAAAAACAATATTGGTATATGCTTGATATCGAAAACCCACTTAAAAAAAGGATCTGGACCCAGAATAAAAGGCTACAGTGATTATCACTCGCATCATCCTTCGGAAAATGCGAGAGGCGGTTCCTCTATGTACATTAAAGAATACATTAAACACTACGAAAAGATAAAAGTAGAACTGGATTCTATGCAAATAAGCTTAGTTTCCGTAAAAATAAATCATTTAGACTACCAGATCGGATCGTGTTACTTCCCTCCGGGATATAGGCTGGTGGACGACGACTTCGTTCGCCTCTTTGACTCACTCGGGCCTAATTTTATCATCGGTGGTGACTTTAACGCGAAACACACTTTCTGGGGTTCAAAATGTAATTCAACGAAAGGCAAATTATTGTACAAAGCCAGTATGGAATTTTTTTCGACGGGAAAGCCAACGTATTGGCCAACTGACAATAATAAAATCTCTGACCTCGTCGACTTCTTTATCACAAAAGCGCTAACTAAAAATATAACGGAAGTAGAAGAATGCTATGATTTATGCTCAGACCACTCAGCCACCACTCTGAAAATCGGTAGAAGTCTAGCAAAAAAAGAAGGACCGCCTAAGTTAACTAATAACAAAACAAACTGGGAAAAACTGCAAGGAAAATATTGCTCTAAATGTGCCGCTAAAGACACCACTTGAAATAGAAGACGAAATTGACATGCTCGTGGAAGCCATTCAGTCCGCAGCATGGAAAAATACCCCTTTTCGAAAAACAGCAACACGGAACAGCAAAGTCAAATACCAGTCTGATATCGAAGGCCTCATACGAGAAAAGAGAAGAGCGCGCAAGAGATGGCAACAATCCCGCGCGCCACCGCATAAAACTTATCTTAACCACCTTTGCAACAAGCTAAAAAATGTGCTGCAAGACTTAAGAAATCGCGAGACTTCTACTTACCTCGAGAGCTTGACCGCTGATAAGTGTTCAAACTACTCTCTATGGAAAGCCCACTCGCCACCAATAAGGAAAGCTAACGGCGAATGGGCAAAAGGAGACAAAGAGAAAGCGGAATTATTTGCCGAGCATTTAGAGGAAACGTTCAAGCCATTCGAAGGACAACCATTGATCGAAGATCCGAATGCAAATACGGCACCCGACAACTTTAAATTAAAAGCTGTATCCTTGTCCGAACTTCGAATGACAATAAGAAAATTGAAAAATAACAAGGCTCCAAGATATGATTTAATCACTGGCGAAGTTTTGAAGGAGCTACCGGAAAAAGCGTTAGTTAAGTTACTCTAGATTATAAATGCTTCATTGAGACCTCTATATGTTCCAAGGCAATGGAAAGTCGCCGAAGTAATAATGGTTCCGAAACCGGGGAAATGTGCAAACGACAAGAAATCATATAGACCCATTTCGCTTCTGCCGATAATATCTAAAGTCTTTAAGAAACTTCTGCTAAAAAATTGCACCCAGTAATTGAAGAATGATCCCGGATCATCAATTCGGGTTTCGGGTTAAACATTCCACAATCGATCAGGTGTATCGAATAACAAATGAAATTGAAAAAGCTCTAGAAAGGAAAAAGATATGCTCTACCGCTTTTCTCGACGTATCGCAAGCGTTCGATAAATTTACCAGATAAATTCTAGAGAGTATTGGAATCTTACCTTAATAACAGACTCTTTCGTGTTAAACATGGGGGAGAATATTCGGAATTCAAAGAAATCCATGCCGGTGTTCCGCAAGGAAGCTTTCTCGGCCCAATCCTGTTCCTGCTCTACACAAGATATATACCACAAGATGAAGGGACTGTCGTAGCAACGTTCGCAGACGACACGGCTATCCTCGCAACAGATGAGTCAGTCGAATCATCAACTGGAAAACTCTTTAAACAAAGTATGCGAGTGGACAAAGACCTGGAGAATCGTCCTTAACGAGACCAAGTCAACGCATGTCAATTTTACGTACAAAAAGATAAACATCTTACCTATTTCCATTATCTCGGTACAAATATCGTATGCAAACGAGGCAAAATATCTAGGAATGACACTAGATGCAAAACTTAAGTGGAAGCCACATGTTAAAAAGAAGCGCGACGAGCCCGAAATCAGACTTAGAGAAATGTACTGGCTACTCGGGAGATACTCGAAGTTAAGCGTATACAACAAACTGCTTCTGTATAAGCAAGTGCTAAAACCATCTTGGACATACGGTGTACAACTTTGGGGCTGTACCAAGCCAAGCAATATGACTGTTCTGCAAACATTCCAAAACAAAACACTAAGAGCAATTGTGAATTGGATCTAGGAATTGCTACCGTGAGGGATGAAGTAACAAACTTTGCTCACAAACTTCGTACTCGCCTTCATGATCATGGCAATAATGAAATAATCCGTACTCTGGACGTGACAAACCTCGAGCGCCGACTACAAAGAACAAGACCGTACGATCTGGCGCAGTAAGGGAAAACCGCATATAATGACGGTATTAGTAGGTGCCTTCGCTGGAAAGCTACCTACCGAAAGCGATTAACATTACAGAAGCGTAAACTACTTGTTAAGGTAACTAAGTCGTAGTCACCACAAAACGAAAAAATGAGAGGAACGAATTTCCTACTACTATGAGCACGAGCGGCCGGTTCTCATAGTGCCTCTCTGAGGGGTGAGGTTTAGCCCGTAGGCATATACTGGCCGACACTTATGAATCAACAGGTCAGATATATGAATCAGGCATAACCAATGGTACGGGCCATTGGTATCTTTTGCACCTCCAGCAACCAAAAAAAAAAAAAATATATTAAACGATTCGTTAGAATTATCTCGAGATTATTGATAATTGAAGTTGCCGGCACTGTTAAACGTCCGAACTTAAGTATATGAATTGAAATAAAACTTGTCCTTTCTTTTATCCATCCCAAATGCGTGATCTTTTATTTCTTGTGCTCACTAACTCGCTATTTTGCTACCGGTTATGGGTCCCAGATATCTCAAATAGATATCTATAATAGAAATAGAAATAGATAAGCACAAGAAAGTTGGGGAAAGACTCAGAGTCCAAAAATCTGAGAAATATAATTTTATCGAGTATTCTATGTGGATGCAAAAGATATTTAAGGATTATTTCTCCGGTGCTTTATAGATTATCCACTGATCAGATCCATAGCAGCCAATTCTGTACTTTCCATTAAAAGGCTGAAGGGAAGAGATAATTATGACTCCTGGAAGTACGCAATCAAGCATCTGCTGGAACACGAAGACTTATCTGCATGTGTGGAAGGCAAAACTACTGGTCAGAAGCAAATAACTAAAGCAAAATTGAAGATCATCTTGCTAAGCGATCGTATCAATTACGTCCAAAATGGTGCAACAGCTAAGGATGCCTGGCACAACTTGCAGAAGGCATTTCAAAACTCAGATTTGTAGCGGAAATTTGGGTTGCTGAAGTCATCAATCATACCCAAATTGGAAGACAGTGATTCTGCGGAGGATTTTGTGAACGAGGTAATTACGACTGCACACAAATTGCAGGGAATCGGAATTTTTTTTTTTTAAATAAGAAAATTTCCAAACCTCGGAGCACTCAGACTCCATTTTGCTGTGTCCATTGTACTACCAGGCAGAAATTCTTTTTTGGTGTAGTGGTTGGAGAAACTTAGATTTTATTCGTTTCTCTTTTATGTTCGGGTGGCTGTGATTTCTGTCCCCCGTCCGGGCTCGAACCTGCACAGTTCGGGTCTTAAACAAACGCTCTACCCACTACACCATGTCCACCTCTAAAATCGGCATATTACTTTTGGCTGGTTAGCCAGAGCTTTATTAACTTATGGTAATGGGAATTAAGAGTGGCCCTATTTCACCAACTTGCACTGACAGTTTTTTTAAGTGAAAAGTGTGAGTGTTTCACCAATTAAAAAGAGAACTTTGCATTTGTAATCGTGTTTTGTATAGTTGCAAAGTGAAATATTAGTTTTGAGAGGTTTTTTTTGTATCTATCTAATTAGTTGGTCACAGCTGTATATTTTTTTCTCACATCTACTTTACGAATACGCCACGCTCCGTTTGCATTGATAAAAAATGCAATGCTTGCACGTTTGTTTTACATGTTGTAAACAATATGAGTCGTGCTGACAAGAACAAAAAACAGTTAGCTGTCTTGGAGGTTGTAAAAAATAAAAAGGTAATTTGTATACAAGCAACAAAGTGGACCTTTGCCAGGGATAATAGTTTTGGTTTGTGGAAGAGTCGAACGTTAGTAAGTACTAAGTAGCATAGCATTTTTGTGTTATAAAATTAATATACGTTTTATTTTTCTCAGGCCAAAAGAGATAAGAGCCGTAGCTCTCGATGTCATTGATGAGGCGATTCTCGACATAATAGGTACTGATTTGCCTACTATTAAAGGGTTGAATTTGCCACAAGCGGGTGGCGATGGAGTTGTCTTGCCATATTTAGAGCCGAATTCCAAAACCACCGAAGCTACCCTTAAGGAAGAGGAAATCTCAAGCTGAGGATGACGAAATAACATCTTTAAAAAAACAGCTGTTGAAAGTCGAAATTTATAAGGCCAAATTGTAAGCCTTTAAACTGGAACGTGAGCTGAAGATTCCGTTATCAGAATTCACTGAAGGATTGTATAATGACGGCAAAGAAGATTATTGTGTAGTGAAGAATATGTAGTGAATATAACTCAATACTAGAATTTAGAACTTTTGCAATTTTAGGTATTGATTTTTTATTTTCTATAATTTCTCCTGATCAGAAAAAAAACTATGGTGGTTCACTGTCATCTATTGTATTCTCTTCCATGTAGTTTTCTTCATCATCGTGGTTATTATTCCCCCACTATGATTTTTATCTTTTTGTGGAAAAACGCCCTTAAACAACCACCCTAAAGAAAATGATGCAGCGAACAGATCTTCATCGCAGCACCACCTAGCTGACAGTTTGTTAAATTAAAGAAAAAGATATAGTTGTCGTTCTTTTCGCCGCAGTCTGCACTCTTCACATTTTTCGCGCCTTCCTTTACATTTTCAATGATTCATTCCTTTGAAAACCGGCGAACCTGAAAGTGGAAACTCTTCCACAGAAATAAAATTACTTACATATGTACCGCATAAATCTGCGGTTATTATTTTCGAGCTTTCAGTTCGCCTCAAAGGGACAGCGCTTTATTTCGCAATTTAATAATCCTGCCGTGGATTAAATTGCGTTTCCTTTTTTTTGCGTTTTGCGATTTCTGCGCCTGTGCCGTGAACTACATACATATATTAGATTGCATAGTCGCCATTTTGAAGACTTCCATCGTCGAGAAGAGATTCAAAAGTGTCAAGGATTTGTGAATACTGCCGTGGATTAAACTGCATTTTCATTCGCAATAATTTGCTTCATACCGTAGAGTAATTGCAGATTGCCGCCATTTATAAGAGTTAAGACACCCTTGGCGCCGTGGTGTTCCTTTGCTATTATGCAACGTACGCCACCCAGAAAAAGTCCGCGCCTTCACCCTGAGGAATCATTTAATGCCAGCTGTAATGTTGAAGATGCCAATGCCGCCGCATCGTCAGCCAGCCCTTTACAAAAGATTCCAGTTGCCAGTGCAAACATAACTTATCCTTCGCAAAGGGTTCCAGAAGTCACAGCTGCAGACCCGACAGAAATCGCCACGACAGTCCACACAGAGTATTCTAGAGGAGTTTCAAAGAAAACTCACTGCCACTGAAAGTGAATTCAGAAGCACACAGATTAAAATGGGTGGACGAGATCTACAGTGCAAGTCCTTAAAAGAGGCACCGCAGAACAGACCGATGCAAACCGCTTCCTCAACAGTTACCCAGTGGACACCACCGTTATCCACTACCGTAATATACGGTTCAGCTACAGCGGTATCTGTACAGCCAACGGTACCATTCACCAACCCGTTACTGGCATCATCCAAACTTAGCTGTTCATTGCCAGGATCACGTACACAGCTAATCACGTTACATTTACCAGTGTTCCAGCCAATGTTAGAACACTATCATCACCGCACACTCTCCACTTCCTCACACATCGTATGCTGCTCCAACTTTTATTGGAAGCTGCAGTGGTAGCAACAATTCACTTCGCCTCAGAAGCTTCAGGATTTGCCTGAATTCAGTGGTGATCCAGAAGACTGGCCCATGTTTTCAACAGCGTATGCCGAGTCAACTACAGCTTACAACTACAGTAATCTGGAGAACAATATGCGCCTACAGAAAGTGTTGAAGGGTGATGCAAGAAATGTGGTGAGGTGTATGATGATTCATGCTGACAATACCAACCTGGTGATGGAGCAACTTCGTTCTAGTTTTGACCGCCCTGAACAGTTGATAGGCAGCCTACTTCAACTGGTTCAGCAAATAGTTCCGATATCCGAATCATCAGTGGAGAAGTTGATCCCGTTTGCAGTGAAGAAGAAGCAAGAGAAGAGAAGCTGGATATGCAGCACAATTATAGCCGTATCCAACAATAGTCGACTTCAGCAAGTGGTTAAGTCAATTGCCGCCGTCGTCGAAGATCTTATGGTGTTGATGGGTGCCAAAGGAGTCACCACCAGTTGTTGCATGAACCAAGGCAGCCTGTTTTCAATGGTGCGTTAATGTCGCATGCACAATATGACGTCAACCATAAGATAGAAGCTGTTCTAAGCTGTATAGCCAGTCCAGTTAAGAACAGCAAACTACTTTTTCGGGTGCTGCCTGTTACTGCATACGGAGTCACCATCAGTTGCTGCATGAACCAAGGCAGACTGTTCGCAAGTGTGCGTCAATGTCACATGCACAATATGACGTCAACGATAAGAGAGCAGCAGTTCTAAGCTGTATAGTCAGTCCAGTTAAGAACAGCAAATTACTTTTCCGAGTGCTGCCTGTTACTGTATATGCGGGTCGACACGTATGCTCTTATGGTTGAAGGTTCTTCAATAACGATGATGGATAGCAGCCTTATAATGGAACTTGATTTTGGATGGCCAGCAAAGCTGGTTGGATCTTCAATGGCTCGTTGGAATCAGCACATAACAAGAAGAAACATGTGCTTCGTAACGTCTATGGCGTGTATGACCTACGCAGGGATACAAGATATTTTGAGCAGTTGCCAGCCCTTGCTTACGATGACGACACACCTCAGATACTCATTGGCTTAGACCGTTGCCACCTGGGTCTGCCAAGTGAGACAATTCTTCGTCATGGAGGGCCGTATGCCGCCCATACAAAGCTAAGTTGGGTGGTATTTGGACCAACTAAAGAAGCCACGCCAACAAAGATGTCATGTCTTCTGATCAATTCAACCGAAGATGCCTTCCAAGAACTAGTGGCGGCCGGCACCAGTGGTAGAAACCGAAGCAGATCGGAGAGCTCGTAATATTTTGCAGTCCACCACAGTCAAGGTCGAAGGAAGTTTCCAAACTGGACTACTGTGGAAGCGTAATGACATTGAGCTCCCTGACTCCTACGCTATGGAAAAGAAGAGGCTCATTGGTAGTAGAGCATAAGATATAAGAGATCATCAACACTTGCGTAGCCAAGGGGTATGCCCGCAGGCTGCAGCCAGCAGAAGCCGTCATAACCGGGCCTAGAACGTGGTATCTTCCACTCTTCCCCGTCGTGAATCCTAACAAACCGCGCAAGCTTTTCCTGGTCTTTCATGCCGCCGCCACATGGAATTTCACTTAACTCTTGTTTGATGAAAGAACCACAGGAATACCAACCATCAGTGCTGTTCAACTTTCGAGTGGGAGATATCGCAGTATGTGGAGACATCCGCGAAATATTCCACCAAGTGCTCATTCGACCCGAAGACAGGAGCTCACAAAGGTTTCTCTGGCGAAATGGCAACGAAGATATACCACCTGATGTATACGAAATGCTAGTTATGACCTTTGGCGATGCTTGTCCGCCTTGCGCAGCATAACATGTTAAGTTTACCAATGCACTGAAAGATCGTGACACTTATGCGAGAGCCGTAAGGTCTATCTTGTTGCACCATTATGTCGATGACTTCGTGGATAGCTTCGGGTCAATAAAGCAGGCCATCAGCGTCCAAGCAAGTTCGTGAAATGCATAAAGATGCCGGATTTGAGTTGCGGAGTTTTAGCTCAAATTCACCAGAAGTATTGATTGCCTTGGAAGACGGAGCAGAATCCATCATGGTTGCGGCTGCAAAAGCCCCACCTATTGATGGAAGCTTGGCTACAGAAAAGGTGCTAGGCATGTTCTGGCAGCCCTCTAATGACAACTTTAGATATCAGCTGCAGTTCCACCGAGTTAATCCTGACATCATTGCCGGAAAGAGATGCCCTAGTAAGAGAGAGTTGCTGAGCGTCATCATGTAGGTGTTTAATCCACTTGGATTCTTGGCGAACTTTTTGATCGATGCAAAACTATTGATGCGTGAGTTATGGATGCATGAT
Source organism: Pocota personata (assembly GCA_963082735.1). Classification (NCBI taxonomy): domain Eukaryota; kingdom Metazoa; phylum Arthropoda; class Insecta; order Diptera; family Syrphidae; genus Pocota; species Pocota personata. The sequence continues at coordinate 100,166,447 of OY720429.1, read as the reverse complement.
CTGCTTTGGGACAAGCCATTGCCGAGCCACATCAATGCAGCAAGTGATGTGAGAATTTGGACCAAGTTGTCGGGATGCGGATCCCACGTTACTACTTCATCAACGCTTTGCCAAAGCAGCTCCAGCTTCACATCTTTGTTGGCGCAAGCTAGGAAGCATTCGCTGCCGTAGTGTACTGGGGATCTGAGAGTCCGAATGAAGAAGCAGCAGCCACATTTGTCTGTGCAAAGACCAAGTGCGCACCATTGAAGCCGATGACAATTGCACGCCTCGAGCTCCTAGCTGCCGTTCTTGGAACTCGCTTGATGCAAACGATCGTCGAAGAACACATAACCCTACACGTCGGCCGATGTGTTTTGTGGACCGATTCAAAGACAGTCATTAAGTGGATTGACTCACAGAACCGCCGCTGCAAGCCCTTTGTAGCACACAGGGTAGCTGAAATTCTTGCCGCTACCGAAGTGTACAATTGGAGGTGGATACCTACCCAGGACAATATCGCTGATGAATCCACTCCATCAAATTACCAGGTCGACTTTACTCCTTCATCGACATTATTGACTGGAATAAGTTTTGTATAACAGAGGGAAGACTTGTGGCCTGCTGAGATTGTTGTCCGAGCCATTCACCTAGAAGTTGCTTGTAATCTGTCAGCAGACGCATGCATTTTGCCCATCCGCAATTTTATAAACCGTAGAGGAGTACCCGTGTGGATTCGCAGCGACAATGGGAAGAACTTCGTTGGAGTAGTCCAGCAGGCGAAACGTTTCAACGAGGTGTTCGATTGTGGTCGTATCCAAAATGAGCTATCAGCCAAGGTTGTTGAATGGGTTTTTAACTGTCCTAGCAACCCATCCGAAGGAGGTGTTTGGGAGCGAATAGTCCAGAGCGTAAAGAAGGTACTACGACACACATTGAAGAAAGTCCCGCTTCGGGAGTATACGCTACAATGCCTGAACATCGAAGCAGAAAATGTCGTGAATTTAAGACCTCTGAAGCATTTGCCAATTTCCGTGGACCAGGAGGAGCCGCTGACGCCGAATCACTTCCTACTGAGAACAGCAAACACAGCCTAGACGCCAGGTGGAAGTGAGCCATTCAAGAAGCTGTGTAGTCTTCGGAAACAATGGCGAATTGCCCGTCAGCTCAGAGACAGATTTTGGAAGCGATGGATCTCGGAATACTTGCCAACTTTGACACGAAGAGCCAAGTGGTGCAAACCAGCAGAGTCGTTGAAGGAAGGAGACCTGGTGTTTATTTGTGACACGAATATGCGAGTTTATCAGGGGCAGATGGAGTGGTGAGACGAGCCGACGTTCTCAGCATAGAAAGTGATTCGGGCTGATTTACGGGGGCGGAGATGTTGAAGAGTGTCCTTAAACCACCACCCTGAAAAACTGATGAAGGGAACAGATCTTCAGCGCAGCACCACCTAGCCGACAATTTGTTCAATTAAAGAAAAAGATATAGTTGTCGTTCTTTTCGCAGCAGTCTGCACTCATGAGTCATTCCTTTGAAAACCAGCGAACAGGAAACCTGAAAGTGCAAACTGCTGTAAGTATTCTAGAATTATTGTGCAATAAAAAAGATTAATGCAACATTTCCACAGAAATAAAATTATTTACATACCGCATATATCTGCGGTCATTATTTTTGAGCTTTCATTTCGCCTCAAAGGGACACTTTTTACTTTCAGATTATGCAAAATGCAGCAGGAACGATTTTACCTGCAATAGTGGGCTGCAGACGGAGATAATTTGAACAATGAAATATATTCCTAAAAAATTCAATGTTTGAGAATGCAATAAACTAGTACACGTCACATACCAAAACTGTTTTCAATGATTCGTCTAGTCCTTTTATGAGCCCGGTTAAATCGCTGTTCCCCTGGTTCTTCTGGATTTGTCCTTAGTGGTGTTATTAACCACTCACTTAAAGAATAAGCTGCCTCTTAAAAGTACTGCATTTAGAAATGGTAGGTATCCTGCACTGAAATTTGCTGCCAAACAAGAATTCATTAATACTCTTATATCATGCACACTACCCGGGGAGCTTATGTCAACAGCATACAAAAATCGGTCCGGCTCACAAACCATCATTGCATTCACTGCATGCTTTCCATGTCTATTGACAAACTGCTCTACACTTTCCCTGGGTGCATCAATGAGATCATCGTACCTTCAACGCGTTCAGCTTCACAAGGAATATTTCCGAAAAATTTTCTGGCCAGCAAATGGTGTTTGCAACAAATTCATCAATTATTGCGTCTGAAACTCGGTGTACTACTCTGCAGACTATAGCTTTACTTATTCCGTGCATAGTTACGACTCCATGGTATTAAGCTACATTTCCAATCCAACGTAGTGTACATAAAAGTTGTTGTAAGGGACTTAAACAATTATTCCTTTGCCTGTTAAACTTCAGCTTATGTCTAATTTTTGACAAAACACACTCAATATTAGTCCTTGTTAAACGAAAGTTTTCCAGAGTTGAAGAAGTATTTCCAAATTCTTAATTCTACAACTCTTTTTACACTATTAGTATCCTCTTCGTTTTTAAAACGTGCTTCGAAACGGTTCACTTAATTTTTTTAATTTTTTCCACAAACAACAAATGCTCAACTGCAAATGAAATATTTTCTTTCGATATTATTGACAAACCTTGCAAAATTTTAAATGCAAAGTGCAAAGTTTTTTTGGTTGGAGAAACGAAATGGAAGAATTCTTTGCAAACAGACAAAACTTTGCACTTTGCAAAAACATACTTGTCACTTCGCAAAATTTGTTTTTGCTGAAACGAATTTTGCAAAGAGGGAACATTTTCAACTTTGCAAAAGAATAATTTCCTCCTTGCAAATTTGCGTTGGGTGAAACGAAATATGCAAAGATAAATTCAATTGCAAAGTACAAAGTGAAGAGTGGTTGGTGAAATAGGGCCCTGGAATCCAAATTACATACCTCGGATTCAATAGAAATAAATTTGCTCCAAGATGAAAAGGTGGCATCAGATAACTTATAGTAACACTCTATTGCAAAAACACATTTTCCAAAAACAAACAGAGTGAATTTGACGCTTACAAAGTAATACGTTTGGACGTTTTGCTAGCGTTTGCTCGAGTAAGAAGTCGCATTAGCCAAAACCGAGGAAAGATCACAAAACTGTATTGTACACGTCTTTACTGATCAACACTCAGGCGTGTTATCTCGACTTCGGGGCTTCAGCCCACATGACTGCGAAGGGACTGGCTACAAAATGTTATGAGGCCGCAGAACAAAGACGTTGTCATCGCAGACAAAAATCGCTTGAGCGTTGAGTGCATGGGTGATGTGCGAATGGTTTTATTAACTGCAGAGACTGTCGTTGTTAAAAACGCGTTCTATGCGCCACAGCTCTGTGCGAATTTACTTTGTAAGCCCATTAGCAAATAGGAGGAACAGCATGAAATTAATGGAAGTCGAGCTGAAATCTTTATCAAGCAAAATCGTCGAATTGTCATCGCGTCGCTTGAGGGAGATGTACATAGATTGAACATGCTATCGATGTAGGTAAACTTCTCATTTCGGGTAAGTCAAGATCAAATTTTGTGGCATCGCATAATGGGACATCTAAATTTTAACAGCTTGAAGAAACTCAAGGATACGAGACTGTGTGAACTTTACTACCACAGACAGTAATCCGCCGTGTATTGTTTGTAGCAAAGAAAAGCAATTACGGGTGCCGTTCAAGCACACCTGTACAACGGAGATTCTAGAATTAGTACATTCTGATGTCTGTTGTTCGATGTCGATGAATTCCTTGGGAGGAGCGCGGTAGAAGGATTTGCACGCAAGACTTCGGAAGAGTTCTTGGTTGTCGTACAATGGTGCACATACCTAAAAAGCAATGGAAGAAAATCGATCCAAAGTCTAGAGAGTGTCTAATGATCGGATACTACCAGAATTCAAGGCTTATCGGTTAGTAGACGAACAAATTGTACATCAGTAGAGATGTCATATTTTGTTTAGTATGACTAGCTTGCGAAAAAAAGTACTCACAGCCAAAATAACATTATGGTGCATTCTGATTCATTAGGAGATCCACCCAAAGTTATCAACTCGAAGTTATCAGTAGTGATTCACCTGATTCACACATCACCAAGTGCTTTGCTGAGACTGCAGTCCATCTTGAAAAAGATTCCAGTTTATCTCAGTCGTCTCAAGATGAATTTTATTTAGATGCATAGTAACGGCACTTTGCAGCTACAAATGTATGTTGAATTTTCGCCGCTATCGGGAGCTGGAGCTGATGTTTAGCCGAAGACCAAAACCAGTCTAGAGACCAGTTTTTTTTATTAAGAGATCCACTTACAGTCAGTGAAGACGTGTCCAGAGCAGGTGTAAGAGGGAATTGTATAGACTTTGAGGAGACCTACCCTCCAGTGGTGTTCTACAGTTCTATTCGATTATTATTCGCACTAGCAGTACGTTTCGATCTGAACATCTATCAAATGGATGCAGTATCAGCATTTGTGCAAGGAAAACTCGACAAAGAGATTAATATAAATCAACCTGATGGATTTTCAGACGAAACTACGAAACTCAACAAATCATTTCACGATTTAAACCAGTTAAGAAATTATATCACATATATTTCTTATTATTATTATCACATATTGGACATCCGACAAAAGTGATAATATTGTGCAGAAATTTAATATTGTAATTGTAGCTGGCAACACTGTTAACTGTCAGAACGTATGTGAATTGAAATAAAACTCGTCTTCCCTTTTTATCAATCGAAAGTGTGTGGTCTTCTATTTATTCTCATAAAATTGTTGTTTTGCTACAAAATACTTTCTCGGTTTATGAAGCAAGACACTGTAAAAACAAAAAAGTATATTTTATTAGTTACTAGCCAACCATATTACGCATATAGTAGCGGAAACCTAGCAAGGGAAGTTTAAGACTTGTTTCCTTTAAACAAAGTAAAAATCATATTATATACTTACGTAGGCTTACCACAATCTAGATCATGAATATCTTATTCAAGCTAACGAGTCGTACCGAAGGAGAGACCTAGCTGCACACGAGACAAGAAAGCAGTTTTAATTTCCAAGGCTCCTCTCAAAACTTGAATAATGACTTTCATAGGACAAACTCATGACAACACCGACAGAGCAACCACTTCAACCAGAATAATTCTGGTCAGGATAGAATAGACATCATTTTCCCCATCAGAATTGGTCAAATAAAATATTCAGGATAGTATGGGCAAAAGAATTACTCCCAACCAAACTAGAATAGTTAAAAGCAATCTAATGCTGAAAATCAGGACAGTTTAGACAATCCATATTTAACCCATCGTTCCAATTCATAAACGCTTATCAACAATTCGATCCCATGGAAGTAAGACAGATAATTCAACAAGAACAGATAGAATAAGTCCGGAAGGAAGAAGTTCGGAACATAGACATTTTCTTTTGTAAATGTTGCGAGCTAGGGTTGGCCTCGGAGGCGTCTTCAGTGCGAGTAAGGAGGACGCCGGCACGCTTGTCCTTAATTCACACCACCTGCTCAGCACACAAAATCTCGTGCCATTTTGGTTAAAAACAAAAGAGAGAAGAAAGCTTAGACATGACGGACTTCAAAAGATAGAAAAGAAAGCAAAAGGAAAATCCAAGGAATTGTGCCCATGGCCAGGAGAAAGATTGGGAAGGACTCCGCGAAATTTACCCTACCTAACTAAACCTAAACTAACCTAATGTCTTAAGCTAAATCCTAATCTAAACCTATCTATCTTAAACTAACCTATAGCTACGACCTATCGCGCAAATTGTCCTTCCCCTTTTCTCTCCTCCCCGACCGGGTTCACCAAGTACCCGAGGTATGCCTTGTGGAAGCGGCAAAAGTTGGCCTGCCCACTCTTTGTGTGTTGTGACATAGCCGATTGCTACCTCTCTGGCGAATGATTGTGAGAGATAGCCCCTAAACGTGCTCCCCAGTCACGACCTAAGTCCGCCGTAGAAGAAGTCTGTTAGTCGTCACGTTGTGTCGTCATTGTTCGTAGTCATCCTGTCTTGTCACCGTCCATCTACAGAAGGACGGAGCGACCAGCCATCCACACACCAACAAAAAAAGTTATGTTCACACATATTTATGTAAAAACACATTACTGAAACTTTGTTGATGGGCTCATTACCCTGTAACGTTCAGTATATTATAAAATTTAAACTTAAAAACTACTATTAAGAATAAAACTCCTAACCTTTCTGCCAAGAATACTAAAATAATGTTCTCCAAAAATGTGCGTACTCACGGTTTTTTTTTTTTTTTCTCAGTCCCCCGTTGTCCTGCCGGCAGCACGATAAAGGTTGATAATCGTTCTCCTATTGCGGAGATAAAACTCGATGCCCAAAAACACTGTCACAAACAATTCTCAGCACAATTAACAATTTTTTATATTATCCTAACCTTAGTTATCTCACTACATCACTTTAAGGATGTCAATTCACTTGAAATTTAGTAGTCCATTGATAAAATTTAAATCTGACTCTATTTAAGAAGAATTTAGCAAAAAAAAATTAATTCAAGAAAAAAGTTTAAAAAAATTAACCACTAGGGCAAGGGAAGGCCGATCCACTTCAATAAAAAAAATTTGTTTTTCCTTAAGGAATTCAGACACACTGTACCCCTCGGAGCACATCCTGGGAAGCGTTGAATTTTTGTTAGCGGAGCACCCCTTTATACCGTTTCTTGCGGACCACTGCCACTGCTATTCACTCTCTTATCGGACTTTGTCCTGTTGTAGCGGTGTTTCTTGAAGCGGTTCTGGCCGGGAGACGGTAAGCGGCAAAATGTATGCGGAGCCCTGAGCTACTGTTTTTCGTTAGTCACTGCCTGAGAATCTATCAGTTAAAAAAAATAAATATTTGACTCACAGAAGCTCCTACGCTTCACCCTACATACTTCTGCGAATATTCTTTCATGTAATGCTCCCCCGATTTCTATTTGATGTCTTCAGGTTTAATCTATCATTGAAATTTATTTTAGCTACTAAACTTTTACAATTATGCTATCTGTGCCAACTCACCTATTTAAAAGAAACCAAAAAAAAAAATTCTCCCCTTAGGTCTCAGACCCCACTGTATGTTCGACTACACAAAAAAAAATCTTCTATCAGCTGTGACGACCAGCTGTTCGCACTTGACTTTGTAAAATGCTCTAACCCGTTGTTTCTATCTGGGTTATCTGATTCCCATTGTCCTACTTTTCATCTCCTTCTTTTCCTTTGTTCTATGTTGTCCTCTCTTTGTTAGTTCTCTTCCCCTTTTTCTTTGTCATATGTTGTCTTTGTCAGCTGTGAGTAGTGTTTTCCTTTTTTTGGAACATTGAAATGAGGAATTTCCCTTTCCAATGTCCTACGTCTCGTCATTATCGGTTACAAAAATGTTCATCTAAAACAAAAAATCCTGAACGATAATATACATAAATACACTAACGCTGACATACAATATTGCTAACTCACTTACCTAATATAACTAGCACGACATACGAACACTACGTAGCCTAAGACAAAAATTTTGACAAAAAAAAAAAAAAATATATGTGTGTAAACATATAATATAAAAATAATGAACAAACGATTTCTATGTTCTTTACCTAAGCCCTGAACCACAATTAATTTCCAGATAGCCATTATTAATTTTGCGGGAATGGGATGGGGCTTGTGTGAGTGGGGAGGACGCATGTAACTCCCTTCTTAATGTCAGCTGATTGTTGACATTTCTATTTTTTTCTTGCAAAGCTAATCGTTGTCTTTTTTTTGGAATTCTTTTATTTAAATAAAATGGGGTGTTTGTGTGTGCAAGGATGCATAGGAACCGATAAGATAGGATGAGAGGACGACGATGACAAACACCATCGTGGGATCGCCGGAGGAATTGTCTGAATTCAGGTACCTCTTCTAATTTTTTTTTTTTTTCTTGTGCCTTGAATAAAACTCGTCACCTTTAGTGACTGTTGTCATCCTTAGTGACTGGTGTCAGCTTTAGTGACTAGTGTCATCTTTAGTGAATTTTTATTTTTTTTTTTGTGTCGGCTCTAAGGCCTCGTAACAGGATCGACGGCAGCGTCTGAGTGGTCGTGAGGACACTGGCCTCGTAAAAAAAGGGGCCAATAGTGACTGCAATGTCTCTTCGTGCCCTTCGGGGGTTTACAGGCCGACTAACGTGTGGCAAGGGAGGGTTTAAGGGTCTCATGTTCCACCATCCGCCCGGGCTATAGGTCTTTCGTTGTTCTGCTCATTTGATTGTTAAAATGGGCTTGAACTATCGCGTACATGTGTGTGTATGTGTGTGAGTGATCTTTGAGCGTTGTGAACATTTGGGTGTCTGGGGGTATGTTAGTTTGACTTTTGCAATATACAGTCAATCTTGACTGTGCTATCTACATGAGTGTAGTATAACAAATAAATCTACAAAAAAAAAATTGCTCCACAAAAAAGATAAACATCTCCATAAATGACTGAATAAACTTTATATATATAAACAAATAAATAAATCTATAAATAAATGAACAGATCTATAGATAAATATACTCTATAACTAAACTAACTATCAATCTCTATGAATAACTAAATATATCTCTATAAATATATATCTACCTCTACAAATAAATAAATAACTCTATGGATAAATAAATAACTATGGATAAATAAATAAATCTCTATAAATAAATAAATTACCTATGAATATCACTACTTGTACACTATTATACCTATAGCAACGACAGCTTATGTGCGTCAGGTATATCACAGTTTTCTTGCCCTTTATACGTGATGGTCTTTGGCATGAGACTTGCCCACCACTTCACCTCTCTGGTTGCCTACTTCGTACAGAGAGTTGCCGATCACTTTCAAGATCACCGATAGTAGGAATTTCGGGCCTAGTTTGGCATTGGCACCATTGGGTAGGCTACTCTGTTTGAAGTTACGCCTATAGACGGTTTGTCCTACAGCGTACTTAACATCTCGGCTCCAATATTCGACCGTAATTTGGCCAGTAAGGAACGGTTACCCCTCTCGGAGGCATTTGCCTGAAGAGAGTAGAACGCGGTGCGAACGTGTTTGACCTTGAAACAAATTGTTTCCCGTTATCTGAATGGATAAATTCAGGGACACCAAAAACATGGAAACATTTTCTTCTAAATATTTAACTACCTCAGCTGCCATTTCTCTGCGGATAGGCCGCAATAAAATATATTTACTAAAATGGTCCAATACTATAAATATGTGTGTATGTCTTGTCTTCGTTCGTGGGTATGGTTGTAAGAAGTCGATATAGAGGCGTTGAAAAGGTCGTTCCGTAATCGTTTGTTGTCCCATCGGCGGTCGGGATATCACGTTTAGTGATTTGCTGCACTTACAAGTTACGCACGCTTTAAAGTAAGCTGTACATCTGATGCCATACCTGGCCAGAAGTACTTCTATCTCGATCTCGCCAGTGTCTTGCTTATCCCCCCATGTCCTGCAGCAGGAGAATCCTGAGCAGATTGCAGAAGACACCCGCGCAACTCCTTCGGTACCCAAAGTTTCTATGCCCGATCTTTTTGCAGTTCGTCACCTGTCCGTATTTCAGTCCGTTTGTAGACAAATCCGTCGGATACACATACGTCTGGTAGTTTGTCTTTGTTCTTGTCGACTGTCTTCCTTAATTCGTCATATTCCTCCGAAGTGAAGTACGAGTATGGCGAACTAAGGCCCACTTCTAACATCACTGTATCGGGAGTGAGCTCCTCCATATGGACACGCGAAAAAGTATCAGTTACTATATTCTAGACACCCTTCTTATGTTCGATCACAAAGTCAAAACCCTGAAGCTTCAGGCTCCATCTAGCCAAACGACCAGACAAATCTTTCTGAATCATCAACCACTTCAAACTTGCGTGATCAGTGATTATCAGACCTCGTAAAAATATGCTCAAGAAACAAGCAAGCAGATTTTGCAGATTTTAGCGATTTTTGGACGTGCATGCATATTTAGCCGTTTTCCAGATATCAAGCATATTTCGGCTATCAGTAATTTTTAATTTTAAAAAGTCTATATTTATACGATTTTTAACATAGAAATAGAAAACAAACTTACTGCGAAAACGGTAACACTTAGTTATATTCAGTAAGATTCGATTTGTCGCCAGCTTTGGATTTGATTGTGTATTTATTTCTCGGATGGTGCGTGAGAATCCAAAAGCTCTTAGTGCGGACAATAACATTTTGTTCTGTATTGTTTGCGGCTGTAAGGCGCCAAACATAAAGTTATCGAGTGTAAATTCAAATTAAATTCAGTTAAACATATAAAGGCAGCGGAAATAAAATCGAAATCCACTACAAGCCAAACGTTGGTGACCAGTTTTCAGATACCGCAACCAGAGGTCAACCTATTCTACATGGATCTTTACAAGGCATCCTCGAAGGCAATATTCCACTTCACAAAATCTCCTACCCAGCATCGTGCACTTTTTCGAAAAACATGTGAATCGAGCGATTCCAAGTGAAGTTACACTCCGCAACAACTACATCCCGATTCTCTACGCCCAAAGCATCGCACAAATGCGCGTACAAGTATCAAACAAATGTCGCCAGTCGTTCACAGACTTTCTGAGTGTGCACGCGTGTTTCGGCTTCTCCTTTAAAATCGTTGTGTTTTTAAGTAGAAAATTAGACAATACAATTCTGAGTGGTGAGTTAGCCTAGTGATAGTGAAGTAGTCTATTCCCAGTACATAAAATTCTATCCCAATGAGGTCCTATACAACAGGGCTAACCTAATAAGAGTGGATAATTTCGTTATCAAGCTGATTCGAAGGCCCAATGCAAGAGCAATGAGCTCGACGAACAACCTGATCTCCGGGTCTTATTACCCCAATTACGAGTATCACGAGAGAGTACGCCTTAACGGCTTTGTTCCCCCAGAGACGTTCCTCTATCTTCATAAGAAGGGTCTGATCCAGGACATATTGGCAGTGCCGCTAATCTTCCACGTTGCTCGGACAGCTGTGGATAGGCGACTCAACTACGACAGAGACGTTGCACACGGCAGTGTGGAGCGTCTCCGGTTTAGTAGGGCAGTATCGGGTCGCGATGTTGAGGACGTACAACGTCAGTACGGTCATTTCTGGTGGCTAGCCGAAAGAGAGGAAACTCCTTCGTCGTTTCCAGGGTAGCCTGTTTGAGATTTAAAGTTGGCTGTTCTTGCCCATGGCCGAATTACATAGTTTTAGGTTTAGGTATTTTATATATAGTCTATAGGTAAAAATTAAAAAAAAAATAAACAGTACTTGATAAAATAAAAAAAAAATTAAAAGTATGTATATAATTACGTAAGGTAGAGTAAGATAAATTAAGGTAGAATAATTTAGTTTAAGATTTATTTTAAGGTAGTTTGTTAAATTATATATACAATATAAGAATAAACAAAAAAAAAGTTAATTTACTAAGTTTTTTGTGTAATAATTTTCTTAGTTAAAATTAAAATTTAATTATTAAAATTAAAAAGAAAAACAAAATAAACAACCAATTTTCAAGTTCGTTACGTCGAAAGACATAGTTTTAAGTGTTAGGTTTAGCTTAGAGCGCCCGCATAGGGCCAGTAAGTTAGAATAAGAATAGTTAAGTTAGTTAAGCTAGTTTTAAGCGTTTTTTTGTCTAGCAATTAAGTTATAATGAATTTAAAAATAAAAATGCATTAAAAATGAATGAACAAATTGTGAAGTAGTCTATCAAACCAGGGACCCTGGTTCAATTCCCGGCGGGGGAAAATTTAAATTCTTGGCTTTTTGTTTTTTACATAAAAAAAAGCAACAAATAGGAATATCAGGCGATGGAACGAGAGCGGTCCGCGCTCCCATTAGCGGGCACAGCTGGTGGAGTGATTGTATCAGCCGATGCAGTGCAATCAGGCCACCCAGCAACAGTGGCTACCGATGGTAAGGGGAAAAGGAGGAGGAAGTTAAAACCTTCTCCCAACTTAGTAAAGCGTCCCTCCACATCAACTTCAGCTGAACAGCTGCCAGGTGGAGTGAAGGGAGGGGCGCCAAGCGCAGTAACAGAAGAAGCAGCAGAAAAAAAGCGGCAAAGGTCGTATGACTCGATCAAGTACCCGTATGTCTCCGACGATGGTGAAGGCCACTTCATAGGAGATGATAATAACAGCTTCGCCGTTCTAGCGTCTTCTGAAACTGATGATGAAGACGATTAGGTAGAAAGACTGACTAGCAGCATCAGACAGCTAGAGCAAAGAGTGCGTGCCATTAAAATCAAACAAATGGCAAGAAGAGAGAGAGGGAGCGGCAGCAGGAGCTCCTGCGCGCTTCGCAACAAAAACAACAGCAGCCAACAGAAGGCCAGCTGCAACAACTAAAGCAGCCGCAAGTACAACAGCAGAAGCAGCAGCAACAACAGTAACAGCTGAAGAATCAGCAGCAACAACAACAGAAGCAGATTAATAAGCAGCAACAACAACACCCGCAAAAACTACAGCAAAATGTGCAACAACAACTGCAGCAGAAACCACAGCAAAATGTGCAACAACAACAGCTGCGAAAACAACAGCAACAGCAGCAGCAAAAGAAGACGACTTCAAAGACGAGGGTACCGCCAATCAACACCTATAAGATTGAGCTTCAGGATACCATTAATCTATGTAAGTCGGTCATAGGCGATAACTTTTATGTAAAGCGTTTGAATGTAGATAGACATACGATCCACTGCAACACTGTGGAACAATATAACAAATTTCAGATTTATTGAGAGATACTACGACGGAGTTCTTTTCCTTCTCCCCGAAGGGGGAAAAGCGGCAAACAATGCTGCTGAGGGGATTTGATCCGTCTACTGATCCAGAGGCGCTCCTTGCGCTGCTTAAAGAGAAGGAGTGCGACGACCTCCATTTCGTAGGGGTTAAGCCATTTATCACAGCTAGGGACAAAAGGGAGAAGCGAAAACTGCCGTTCTTCCTTGTTCAGCTCTCACCCAACAGCAAACTGGATGGTCTAAGAAGTATAAAAGTCCTAGACTACCAGGTTGTCGCCTGGGAAAAATTGAAAAGGAGCGAAAACATTTTACAATGTGTTCGTTGCCAAAGGTTTGGTCACGCCGCGTCGAACTGCGAAATGCAGCCTCGATGTGTTAAGTGTGGAAAGAACCACAAAACAGAAGAATGCACTCTGGGTAAGGATGGAGTTGCAGATAATAGCCAGCTCTCGTGTGCTTTATGCAGGAACTCGGGGCACACTGCAAACTATCGGGGTTGTCCTAAATTCCAGTATATTAAGAAAGTAAATCTGGTTCGTCAGCAGAAGGTCGTAGTGAAACGTCCAACTGCTGGAATTGAAACACAATCCGTGACTCCCCAAGTGACCTACGCACAAATAGCGGCAGGTCGGGGAAACACGGATCAGGAAAGACCGAAGGTTTCTTCTCAGGCCCCATCGCCTAGAGCACCGGAGGCTCAAACTGACTTGCCATCTTGCTCGCTATCCAAGGGCAGATGGGTCAGCTTCAGCGTCAGGTACAGGAGCAAGCGAAGCGGGTGGATCAGATCTACGCACTTCTGCCGAGCCTAACGCACCTCCGTTCGTAATGGGTACGAACACGGAGGAGCAATCCTTGAAGATCCTTGCGTTGAATGTGAATTCACTTATTAGGATCGAGCGAAGAGCTTATGGTTAGCGAAACAAAGCTATCCCAGAAACATAAATTGGGGCACAATAAATACAATATTGTCAGAAGAGACCGACCCACTTCGACACAAGGAGGAGGTGTTGCGATCTTCATTAAAAAACAACTGCAATTTAAGGTAGTGTACAGCGGTGAAGTGCGAAGGTTCCATTTGCTGGAAGCGTGTATCGTGTGCATCCCTCTCCATTGTGGAAAGAATAATGTATGCACTCTATGCATCTGAAGCTACTCAATCTACGTTATTTATTTCAGAGCTCGAGACACTTTTTCGATGCTTGAGGTTGGAGTCGGAGGAGAATTTTTTCATCACGGCCGGAGATCTAAACGCCAAACATAGAGATTGGGGAAATAACACACCTAATCCTAGAGGGAACCTACTATTCAATTGGTGGGGTCGGCACAGTGTCGAGTATAAACTCGATTTGAAAGCTACAGATAGTCTGTCGTTTCCTAGAAGCGGATCCTATCTGGATCTTGTGCTGTTTGACGTACGGTAACAACTGACCGACATGGACCGACAAACTTTAAACTGCCTGTACACATTTGTGTATGACAGTGGCCATTGCGGACTCAGTGCCGTAATAACGATTCCCAATGAAATTGCGGAGTTTGTCCAAACGTACTCCTACAATTATAGTAGGACGCGTTGGACTCGCTTCTCAAGAATTTTGACAAGAGCACTCTCCTCGAATTCGCTCTACCCACCGTCCAATAGGAATCTGTCAAACGAGGAGATTGACTGGTACCTAAAACAAATGGACGAGACAATTAAACGAACTATGGACAATACGATACCTCGGTATCAACATACTGACAATGCAGACATATTCCGTAATGCAACAATTGACGCACTACACGAACACAAAAGTAGACTGCTGTCGGGACGAAAAATCTTGTACAGACAGTTTACTGACAGACAAAACTCGGAGGTTAGGATGCTGAAGTCGTTGATTAAAAACCTCCAGAAATTAATCAGGGATAACTACAGACTTTCTGTAAATTTGCATTGGAACAACAAAATTCGTTCTGTAAAAGCCAACAACCCAACATAGAATATTTCGGAGACACAATCAAAATGACCTTCCGCGTCTTAAGATCCCCCGAACGACGAACAATGGACGAATACTAATAACAGCAGGTATAGATCCAGATAACGCAGTAGAGGATGACAACTTCTTTGTGATCGAAGATCCGCAGGAGAAGGTAGAGGCTATTGGAGCGACTTTCCAGGAAGTATACAAGGTGAATGATACCATCTGCCCGAACCACGACCTGGAAAATCGCGTCCTTGTGCACAACTTCTACCTTCGAAATGATATAGAGCACTAGCGATCCGAGAACATAGGTTTTACCGAGTTCAATGACGATATTATGGCAAATAATGCCATCGCCGATGAAAGGGTATATCCCCCGTATATATCGAAAGTGGAGCTGCAAGCGATCTTCGAATCATTGAGAAGGAAGAAATGGGAATCGACCTAGTGTCGAACATTGTGCTTTGACATCTCCCTCCAGAAGCGGTGGACATTTACACCACTCTGTTTAACAATGCGCTGAATAATACACATTATCCAGCGCATTTTAAAACAGCAGTGATACAACCCATTGAAAAAAGGGGTAAGGACACTTCCAATCCGGCAAAACTCCGGTCGATAAGTCTCCTTCCGAACATTAGCAAGGTATTCGAAAAAGTGATCAATAGAGCCCTGCTTAAGTGAACTGAGAACAGTAATATAATTCCGGATAACTATTTCGGTTTTAAGGCGGGACATGTTACAATACATGCTCACCAGTAGACAGTTCTTTGTCAAAAATGGCAATGTGACCTCTGCTGGAACATTTCAAATCCTTTTCAACATATACACGAGCGATCTCATAGGATCACTTCACCATGCCATAGATTACGCAAATGACTTGATCCCGTACAGATCAGGACCAAAAATCGAGGTCATAGCACTTCTCTTGCAAAGTGACTTCGATAAGATTCAGCGATATTGTGATGACTGGAAGTTGAAGATCAACTTCCAGAAATCGGAAACCATTCTTTTTAGGATTTCCCATTCGTTGTTTGGGGCCTCTAGGGATACTAGAAAGAATTGGCGAAAGTCCTCAATTGTTGGACTGCACGGACAGCCACTTGCGAGTCGAAGTGTAGTGAGATACCTAGGGCTTTGGTTAAACCAATATCTATACATATAGATGCTGCTCTGGCCAGAGCCAGAGGTGCTTTTGCCCTTACAAAGAAACTTTCTTATAGCAAGCAACTCTATGCGAGGGTAAAGGTAATCTGCTACATGGCCCTTATCCGGCCCATGCTCGTATATGGGTGCCCGGTGTGGTTCAACGTGGGAGCAAGCTTGTTGGAAAAGATTCGGGTGTTTGAGATGGCTTGCCTTCGGGCTTGTCTTCATTTATACAGAACACCAGAGTCCCAGTACATAAAATTCTATCCCAATGAGGTCCTGTACAATAGAGCTAACCTAATAAGAGTGGATAATTTCATTATTAAGCTAATTCGAAGGTACGTTGTAAGAGCTCGATGAACAACCTGATCTCCGGGGCTTATTACAATAATTATGAGTATCACGAAAGAGTGCGCCTTGACGGCTTTGTTCCCCCAGAGGCGTTCCTCTATGTTCATAAGAAGGGTCTGATCCAGGACAGATTGGCAGTACCGCTAATCTTCCACGTTGCTCGGACAGTTATGGATAGGCGACTCAACTACGACAGAGACGTTGCACACAGCAGTGTGGAGCGTCTCCGGTTTAGTAGGGCGGTATCGGGTCGCGATATGAAGGACGTTGAACGTCAGTTCTCACAATTTTGTTGGCTAACTGAAAGAGAGGGAACTCCTTCGTCGTTCCCTCACAATCCTGGGTAGCCCGTTTAAAGTTGGCTGTTTGGTCTTGGCCGACTTACATGGTTTAAGGTATCTATAGGTATTTTTAGGTAGGGTAAAAAAAATAAACAGCACTTTGAAAAAATAAAAAAAAATAAAACAAAAGTGAACAGCAATTTGAAAAAAATAAAAAGGTATGTATTTAATTACATAATTAGAGTAAGATAGAATAAGGTATAATTAGGTAGTCTAAGATTTATTTTAAGGTAGTTTTTAAGTTTTATTATAAGAACAAAAGAAAAAAAAAGTACATATGCTAAGTTTTTTGTAATTTTATCCAAAAATTTTTCTTAGTATTTATTAATAATTAAGCAATAAGACAAATAAAACAATTAAGTACGGTACGTCGAAAGCCATAGTTTTAAGTCTTAGGTTTAGCTTAGAGCGCCCGCATAGGGCCAGTAAGTTAGAATAACATAGTTAAGTTGATTAAGCTAGTTTTAAACGTTTTTTGTCTAGCATTTAAGTTATAATCGAATTGAGGTAATAAAAATGCATTTAAAATGGAATGAAAATGTATCAAACAAATGCATTTGGGCAGCTTTGGATGAGACTGAAGACAGTGAGCAGCGATTCGTCGCAAATTTAGTATTCGGATTGATGGAAGCTATCGAAGAAGACAGCCAAGAACGAGGCAAATGCTATTTGCTGAATGTGGGAATATTGGAAAGTGCAAATGCCAGTTGTGTTTCTGCGTTTTTTGTCGATTCGCTTTCGTTGTTGTATCCACAAGGTAAAATAATGCGAGATTTTGAAACAGGATTACAAGTGGAAACTCATTTTGATCTATTTTGTCGAATATAGGAATAAAATACAATACGATAAAGTGTTTTTGACTGTAACGGATGCAGCTGCGTATATGCTCAGTTCCATGCGTTCAATGCAAACACTATTTCCGAAGATGTTACACGTAACTTGTTTTGCATACGGTTTACATCAACTGGCTGATTTCATCCGATTCACATTTCCGACTGTCAACGATTTGGTTGCTAAAGTTAAAGCCATTTTCATGAAGGTATACATTTAGTGCTCTTATTGTAATTGTATTCTTATTGTATTGTAATATACGAGCTACGGCTCGAGTAGATAAAACGATATTCTGTGAAATTTATTTCTTTATTTTCTACTTTTCCAATCTCTTCGCCACGGTTCTAAACCAACTGCCCCCTTTCGATCGCCATCTGTTCTTATATAGCAGAAGTTTCTGATAGCCAGAAACTTCTAGCAAATTCTTCGACCATTGGAATAAGAAAAATTCTCATGTAATAATTCCAAGATGACAATCATTTCTTGCAGTTATAATTCTTTCTTATCCGTGATATTATCCGTCTCTTTCGTAGACATGAACTGTGGAGACTTAACCGCAGACACGAACCTCGAATGAAAAGACACTTTGGAATGAGCTGGAGGAGCGTAGTTATAATTCTACATTATTGTAGAATCCTTTTAGGTGATGTTACAGTATATTCGATTCAAACATAGGCTCCATCGCGACGACTCAAATTCAAAACGGTATGTCCGAGATTGCCTTTACCACCCGAACCAATATTTACTTGATTTGGCACTTGGTTACAAGCGGCAATATATTATTGCGCTAATTTTGAAGATGTGCGCTCAGTTGTTGATCGTGCGTGCAATTGCAAAACTGGAAACGCAAGGGCTGGAATTAAACGAGAGTGTTGAAGTGAATGAAGCTGTTTTGTCGAAAATGAACATGCTCCTTCGGAAAGAATTCGTAGGCAAGTTGAAGGCTGTTCATGCACGCAACGTCGGCTACGAAACCCTCAGAGAAATACGAGATGTGTTGTACAATGGAAAGATCAGTGACAATGAGCACATCCAAAATCTCTCTCCGAAAGAGACCGCGATACTCAAGTATTCGCCAACGATTTCTATCGACGTCGAACGTTCAATCTCTGCATACAGGTTGGTCTTCAGTGAAAGGCGCAAGTCATTTTTATTCGGAAACCTTAAAAAGCATTTGATTGTGAAATGTAATAGTTAACTTATTTTAAAAGAAGTATAAGAATAAAAATGAAGCATATTGACCCTTTTTTTTGTGTTTTGAGCATAATCTCGAGCATATTCCGTCTATTTTTCGTGCATATTTGCATGCATTTTTCAAAACTTTTTGAGCAGATTTTTACGAGGTCTAGTTATGTTGGTATATTGTTCGAGTTTATGTAATTAGGTTAGATTATTAAATTGTTATATTTTATTTGTTAAATTGTTATATTTATTTATTTTATTACTTACCTACAGGTAAGTTTAAATATTTAAATAGGTAGGGTCACCCATTGTGACTGGATATCATCTTGACGAAGAACATTGGCAAAGGGGATTTCCCTTTTCCAATGTTCTGAAAGTAATATGGATAATGATAAAGGACGACCGACGTGATAAAGAGGGAGACAGAGAAAACATAGATGGACGAAGAGAAATATAGGCAACAAATGAAAATGAAGGGGTAACGAAATGAGTATGATAAAGAGAAAAATGAGGAAAGTAAGAAGCTAGGGCAAAAGAGCATTGATAATTTTTCTGATTAAATCATACGTGAACGGTCGATGACCCGACACTACAGATAGTGAAAAAAAAACATTGTACGAACAATAGGCGGAAAGGAAAGATTTGGGGGTGGCAATAGAATCCCTCGAGAGTAGGACATGGGACTTCGTCTTTTCGCTGAGCAGGTGCGACGATGACTTAACAGGACGACTACACTGACGAGACAAGGACCATACGTGACGACTTTACGTACTTTACGTACAGGACAGTGGACAGTAGTGGCTGGATTGAAGCATTAGGGTCCATCTCCAGTGAATATTGGCCAAGGAGATGGCGAAGGTTGTGTCATCCAGACATAAGGGTGGGTTGGACATGCTAGTGCCAACAACACCTGGCACGTCTCTGGGACTAGACGAACCCACGTCCTGGAGAGACTAGAGGATACAGATGCCGCAGTATAGGGCTAGAATATGATAGTTATAAGTTAGTCTAGGTATAGGCTATGGCTTATCATAAGCTTTAGAGTAGATTAGGTTTAGATTAGAATAGTTAGGCTTATTTTGGATCTGGCACACCCTCCTTTCTCCGGGATATAGGCACAAGCCCTTGAGCTTTTCTTCTTCTCCTGTCTTCTTTCCTAACTTTTTTATGTCCGTCCGTGGTCTAATTAGGTTAGCTTCTTCTCTTCTCTAATAGGTTTCTTTTGATACACATATGGCATGATATTTTTGTGTTTGAGCAGGTGGTGTGAGAGTGATTGGAGACAAGAACCAGCCCCGTCCGACGAGTTAAGCCGTGCAACCGCGTGCGTGCCACCGTCCAATTCCTCCACATTGAAGATGCCTCCGTGGCCTGCCCCTAGCTCATAACAATGGCACCTATGGAATGATTCTAGAGGCCAGATTGCGACTCCAAAGGGATGATTTTCACTCTTTGAAAGTCGCACCTTGGATTCATATCAATTAACCTCATTTCGCGAATTAGTTTATTTTCCTCTTTTATAAACAATTTTACTTTTCTCTCTTATTTTCGGATCAAGGGCAGATCAGACTCTTTGTTTCGTCATAGACCAAAGACAGCTGTTCAATCTTCAGGTCAAAAGCCAGAAGATCTTCTGAGGTAGTTGGAGGTCTAGGAAGAAACACAGAGTAGGTTAGGGTGGAAAGGCCTAATGCAAAGCTGCTGTCCAACGGTCAAGGCTTTTGCCAGATCATCGGTGAGGTGTGAGCATGGGTCTTAAAGCTCTATCCGTGTTGGAGTTTATTCTGAAAGTCCTAGCCAGCCAGCTGTTGGCGTCTACCTAATGGCTAGTAGTGGTAAAAGCAGAAGGGATTTATGACAACACTCGTCGAGTTCCAGAGACCCATCCACAACTAGACAGAAACATATAACTAATAATAGACTCGAAGAAGAACATAACGAGCTTGATTAGTTAGTGGAATGGGTACTGGAGAACTCGACCATGAATCCACACACCATCGCACATCATTAGAAAAGTTAAATTTCGAAAGGCAATATTAAGGGTTATCTTTTTTTGTATTCTCCGTTTAATTGGATTACATACTCAGCTAAGTTTTTTTTATTGATTTATTGGATTTTCTTTAGTAGTCGTCTAGTTTTCTTTTAGCTTTTTACTTTTATTATTATTATTATTAGATATTTTTTTTTTTTTATCTGATTTTTTTAAGCGGTTTGAATTGAGTTTTAGAATTTAGAATTTTGTTTCCTTTTAAATTTTTGAACTCTTTAGGTTATATTCTGGTGGGATTTTTTTTTTGGTATTGATATCCTTCGCTACACTTACTATAAGATTTTGTTTGTGGATTTTTTATTTTTTTTTCTGAATTCTGATAGAAGTTTGTTTTTTCTGGATTTTTTTTTTTTAATAACTAGTAGAAGTTTTGAACGCTCAAATCATGGCAGATAGGGGTAAGGAATAGGGCGCTGTTCCTAAGGGCACCACGTTTCAGTGTGCGGAAGGGAGCGAACGTAGGTTTGCTCGGCAAATGGCAGAAAGAGAAGGACAGGACTAAATGACAAACCAGGCCGACAGACGCCCTGCTACGTGGACTGGAACAGCACGAGACTTAAACATGACAGGCCACGAACTCCAATACTAGGATCCTAATTTAGGAACGGGACTAGCACACTCGAATAATTACAAAGGTACTACACATATAGTAGCGAACACGGCAAAAACAGTAAAAGTAGCACCACCCTCGCTATTGGTGATTCAAGAAGAATACGGGCGTGAGCAGCTACAAACTAGGGATGGAAAGACAGGCCACAACAGACAGACTTCTACACCGACAGGGATCTCAGGGGAAGACAGAGACAGTAGACGACAAAAACACTTCAGCCAGGCGATAAGAACGGAACGACACTGAATTCAATCTACCCACTCTAGGAGAAAAAGACCGGACAATGTCTCATGTGTTCCAAGAAGAGGTTTCTTCAGCTGTTCAGAAAAGCGAGAAGCAGATCATGTCGGTCTTCGCAGAGAGCATGAGCGAAGTAATGACGGCTTTCCAGGCCAATATGACCCTGCTACACAATAAGATCTGCGACTTGGAAAGAGGAGCCATTCAGCAAAAGACTTTGATTTAAAGACTGAACTGGTCAGTCAATTTAAACATAAACAACGAGACCACGAAATTCTTAGAACAATAATGGACAGAAAACAGCAACCCCATGAAACATTTGACGACTTCTACAGCGACATACGAACTTTGACTTTACAAATGAAAATCCGACCCCAC
Source organism: Pocota personata (assembly GCA_963082735.1). Lineage (NCBI taxonomy): Eukaryota > Metazoa > Arthropoda > Insecta > Diptera > Syrphidae > Pocota > Pocota personata. Next base: position 100,144,569 of record OY720429.1, on the reverse strand, counting down.
GAAGACGACTTGGTAGCCATACTCAGGCAAAACATTATAGACAGGGTAGCTACACTGATATTCGGGTGCACCATCAGGAGTATACAGGAGTTGAGGGAGGAGTGTAGACGTGCCGAAAAGCACATGGCGGCGAGAGATTCCAGGATGAAGCTTAGCGTCAACGAATTAGCCGACCACCAAGAAGACCTTGGTTTACGGAGAGGCATGCTGGGTGACGTAGAGAACGAAGATTTGTAAGTGGTTGCACTTCAAAACAAAAGAACGAATCGACCAACAAACTATTTGCACACAGACTCAACGAACAAAATAACTAACACTTTCGCAAACAGGACAGTCGTAACTAGAAATACGGAGCAAACTCCACCAGCATGCCACTCATCGTTTCACACTCTGACATGGTTTAGTTGTGGGCAGGGTAACTTCGCCTTCAACTGTCCGAATTGTTAGGGAAACTTGAAGGTCGGCGGTGCGTCCGGGAATCATTCGACGATGGCGTCTGCACTCCTGGAGAATCAGGACAAACCGGGGCAGTTCAAATCTTGAATAGGGACCCAAATGGTCAGGATACCGCAACGAAGAAGGAGATCCCTCCGAGAAAGAGCCTCCACAGACGACTGCAAGAGTACGAAGAAACTAGACGACGAATTTTCGGAGAAGAGACGACCTTCAAATCTCCGGAACTTTAGAAAGATACATAGGCTTAAGGAAAATATTGCAACATATAGATGACGAAAGAATCAAATAGAAGCATCTGTGATATGTACTTCGGACGATAATAGACCCTATACAAAGGTAAGATTAAATTGAGAAGAGGTTCTAGGGCTATTAAATAGTGGAGCCACTATTAGCTGTTTGGGGAAAGAAAGTTGCACTCGAGTTCGTAGCTAGGACGAACGTAACAATACGAGAATCGCAATAGACAACGGACACAACGACGTTTTACAACCATTGTTTCATGGGGTGGCAAAACCCAAGAAATGGAGCTGTATGTGGTTCCTAGTTTGCAGCAGCTACTCTGTTTAGGCGTAGATTTTTGGAGTGCCTTTAAGGTGGCTCCTCACATCATTGACGAACTTTACACTCCATCTCCGACGGTAGAGAGTTCTCCTGTCCAGACATTGTCACCCGCACAAACAGCACAACTAGAAAGAAACAAGCAATTGTTTCCGTCATTTGCAGTACAAGGTCTGTGTAAGACCTCCCTCGAAAAGCATGTTATCGAGGTGCATGATAAACAAATTCCCATTAAACAGATGCATTACCCGATCACGCCAGCAATACAGAAGCAACTTTTCCATGAACTCGACCGAATGCTTTCTCTCGGGGTCATCGAAGAGAGTAACAGCGCATGGAGCTCTCCAGTTGTGTTGGTGCTGAAACCTGGCAAAAATAGACTTTATCTGGACTCGCGAAAAGTAAACGCAGTCACCAAAAAGGACGCTTATCCGCTTCCCTACATCGAGGGTCTGTTGAGCAGACTTCAAGATACATGATTCATATCGGGTATTGACTTGAAGGACGCTTTCTGGGAGATTCCTTTGGAGAACAAGTCGAGGGAGGAAACAGCCTTCACAGTCCCTGGATGGCCGCTATATCGGTTCACGGTTATGCCGTTCGAACTGTGCAATGCCGCCTAGAGAATGTGCAGGCTGATGAACAAGGTCATTCTCCCTCGGCTGAAAGAGAATGTCTACCTTGATGACCTCTTGGTTTGTTCTCCAGATTTTGAGTCACACGCCAGACTGTTGGAAGAGGTAGCGAGATGTTTAAGGGAAGCGTGTTTGACGATCAATGTCGAAAAAAGTAAGTTCTGCTATAAGGAGATAAGGTACCTCGGATATATCGTCGGGGATGAATGTATACGAATGGACAAAGACAAGGTGTCGGCGGTCGAGAACTTCCCAATACCGAAGACTCCCAAGCTACTTCGTCGGTTCCTAGGGATGACAGGTTGGTACAGACGTTTCTTTCCCAATTTTGCTTCAGTATCAGCTCCCATGATCGATTGCCTCAAGAAAGGACAGACCTTTACGATGATCGACTAGGCGCTGAGGGCATTCTAACAGCTCAAAATGTCCTTGGTGACAGCGCCGATACTGACAAATCCGGACTTCACCAAACACTTTTGCATACAATGCGATGCTTCGACGTCTGGTATGGGAAGTGTGTTGTTCCAAATAGACGCCGAGAAAAACGAACGACCAATAGCATTCATGTCCTAGAAGCTTAACTCCTCTCAGCGGAATTACAGTGTGACGGAACTTGAATGCTATGCGGCCGATCTGTCAGCAAACAAGTTCAGGGCCTATGTGGAAGGACTACCACTCACTATAATCTCTAGACCAAATATGCATTAAAAATAGACGGAATATGCTCGAAATTATGCTCAAAACACAAAAAAAAGGGTCAATATGCTTCATTTTTATTCTTATTCTTCTTCTAAAATAAGTGAACTACTACATTTCACAATCACATGCTTTTTAAGGTTTCCGAATGATTGACGAATACTTGAGCATCGTGGTCTCTGCCGGAAAGAGTTTTTGGATGTGCTCATTGTCGCTGATCTTTCCATTGTACAACACATCTCGTATTTCTCTGATGGTTTCGTAGCCGACATTGCGTGCATGGACAGCCTTCAGCTTGGCTATGAATTCTTTCCGAAGGAGCATGTTCATTTTGGACAAAACAGCTTCATTCACTTCAACACTCTCGTTTAATTCCAGCCCTTGCGTTTCCAGTTTTGTAATTGCGCGCACGATCAGCATCGTTTGCATCGAATGAAGCAACAATTTGTAACCAAGTGCCAAACCGAGTAAATATTGGTTCGAGTGGTAAAGGCAATCTCGGACATACCGTTTTGAATTTGAGTCGTCGCAATGGAGCCTATGTTTGAATCGAATATACAATAAGAATACAATTACAATAAGAGCACTAAATGTATACCTTCACGAAAATGGCTTTAACTTTAGAAACCAAATCATTAACATTCAGAAATATGACTCGGATGAAATCAGCCAGTTGATGTAAACCGTGTGCAAAACAAGTTACGTGTAACATCTTCAGAAATAGTGTTTGCATTGAACGCATGGAACTGAGCATATACGCAGCTGAATCCGTCACAGTCAAAAGCACTTTATCGTATTTTATTCCTATTCTAATCCTGTTCACAAAATCTCGCATTATTTTACCTTGTGGATACAACAACGAAAGCGAATCGACAAAAAACGCAGAAACACAACTGGCATTTGCACTTTCCAATATTCCCACATTCAGCAAATAGCAATTGCCTCGTTCTTGGCCGTCTTCTTTGACACCTTCCATCAATCCGAATACTAAATTTGCGACGAATCGCTGCTCACAGTCTTCAGTCTCGTCTAAAGCTATCCAAATGCATTTGTTTGATACATTTGCGCGCATGTGTGCGATGCTTTGGGCGTAGAGAATCGGGATGCGGAGTGTAGCTTCACTTGGAATCGTTCGATTCATATATTTTTCGAAAAAGTTCACGATGCTGGGTGGGAGATTTTGTGAAGCGGAATATTGCCTTCGAGGATGCCTTGTAAAGATCCATGTAGAATAGGTTGACCTCTGGTTGCGGTATCTAAAAACTGGTCACCAACGTTTGGTTTGTAGTGGATTTCGATTTTATTTCCGCTGCCTTTATATGTTTAACTGAATTTAATTTGAATTTACACTCGATAACTTTATGTCTGGCGCCTTACAGCCGCAAACAATACAGAACAAAATGTTATCGTCCGCACGAAAGACTTTTGGATTCTCACGCACCATCCGAGAAATAAATTCGCGGCGAGCTTCCTTCGGCATTCTGAAATGCGTCTTCAGTTTTCAATTGACATAGAACCATTGCAGTGAAATTTAAGCCGTTAATATTTAAACAGTCAGACCGAAACACACGAACCAGCAATTAGAGGAACCGAGTCGAAGAGTTCATCTTCGATTTGTCGCTGGAATCGCATTAACACGAACAATTACGCAACACAATGCTCTATTATTTCAAATTTCCTGTATCGACATTCGGCACGTTATAGATGTAGCAGCATGAAAGGCAAGGATTCCTACTCGCTCACTCGTACGGAACATATTTTAGGTGTAGTGAGTGCACATGCGACAATTCGTTTAATACATAAACAAATCCAAAGCTGGCGACAAATCGAATCTCACTGAATATAACCAAGTGTTGCCGTTCTGGCAGTATGTTTGTTTTCTATTTTTATGTTAGAATTCGTATAAATATAGACTTTTTAAATTAAAAATTACTGATCGCTGAAATATGCTTAATTTCTGGAAATCGCTAAAATCTGCAAAATCTGCATGCTGTAGCTTGAGCATATTTTTACGAGGTCAGAACATAACATACCTTACATTAGAATACCTAAACAAATAAATAAATAATTGTCCTATTTCACATAAAATGTTTACTACTAACACACTTTCATATGGCGATCATTTTCCTCCTCATCTAATCCTTTGATTGTGATTTGCCTTTCGCTAATTTTTCTACTCGAGGGTTTCGATGTGTATGAGAAGGACCACTAGTGTGGGTTGTTTATGTCAAGTAAATCCATTTTCTCGCTGCATTCAATCGATCTCCGCGTATATTGTTTACGTTTTCTTTCTGCCGCTTAATTCGAAGTCATAGTGTTTTATTAAGTGCACTACGCGTTTAGTTCGCGCATCCTAAACTCTTCGGTATTTACAGTGGATCCAGAGATCCACATTTTGATTTTCTATTTTTTGTTCTCTTTGGATATGGAGATCCACATTGTTCTGGTTTTTTTTTTTTTTTTCTCTGTGGATATGGAGATCCGCATTGTTCTAGAGATCATGACGGCTTGGAAACGGCTTCCATGAGCCAGAAATTTGCGGTAGTACTTGTTTTGGTGGGAATCACACCATCGTTGGATTTTGTTTTTCTTATTTTTTTTTCTTGTCCCTTGGTGACTAATGTCATGTTGGTGGCTAATGTCACCTTTAGTAACTGGTGTCACCCTTAGTGACTGGTGTCACCCTTAGTGACTGGTGTCACCCTTAGTGACTAGTGTCACCTTTAGTGACTTGTGTCACCTTTAGTGAATTTTTTTTTTGTCGTCTCTAAGGCCTCGTAACAACTTCCATGTCCATATCTTTGACGGTATCTAGCTTGCGGAGGATGTCATACGCTCCCGCGTGTTGTATCATTTGGTTACCAAACACAGCGTAGTAGCGTTCAAACGTAGTCGCATCATGAACTACACTCCTCAGTGAGAAAGCCGCGTCGCTGACGTGGATGTCCCAGGTTTTCTGATCACCGCTTTGGTACGATCTTATCTTCGTCAGCACGTAGCGGTTAACCCGTTCTGACCCATTTGCTTGAGGAGAGTAGATCGCGGAGTGAATATGTTTGACCCCGTATTTTCTCAGAAAGCTGGCAAACAGTTCTGAGATTAACTGTTTACCATTGTCCGAATGGATAAACTCCGGTACACCAAAGATATGGAACACGCTTTCCTGTAGATATTTCACTACCTCAGCAGCCGTTGCCTTCTTAATTGGTTTTAGAAACACAAACGTAATGCTCTGTTGTCCCATCGACAGCCGAGAAATGCTGCATTTGCAGATTTCACATGCTTTGACCAAGTTCTGCATATCGGTAGCCATGCCTGGAAAAAAATAGATCTGCTTCAATTTTGACAGAGTCTTCTGGATACCCCCGTGACCTGCTGATGGTGAATTGTGTGCAGCTTCCACTAGACTTCCGCGCAACTCCTTCGGAATCCAGAGTTTCTACTCTCTGTCTTCTTGTATCGCGTCGTCGGTCTTTGTTCTCATGTATTGTCTTCCTTAATTCGTCGTCCTCCTCCGAGGAAAAGTATGGCGAATGAAGGTCAACCTCCAACATTGCATTCTCATGATTGAGCTCATCCATGTGAACACGTGAGAGAGTATCAGGGACTACATTTTTGACACCTTTCCTATGCTCAATCTGGAAGTCAAACCCTTGAAGTTTTAGACTCCATCTAGCCAGACGGCTAGACAGATCGTTTTGGATCATTAGCCACTTCAAACTTGCATGACGGGTTATTATAGTGAAAGGTAATCCTTCTACATAGGCAATGAACTTCTTCACTGATAAAGCGGCCGCATGGCCTTCAAGTTCCGTCACGCTGTAATTCCGCTGGGCAGAATTGAGCTTCTGGGACATGAATGCTATAGGTCATTCGTTGTTCTCCGTGTCCATCTGGAAAAGCACACTCCCTACACTAGATGTTGCTGCGTCGCATTATATGTAAAATCGTCTTGTGAAGTCCGCGTTCGTTAGTACCGGTGCTGTTACTAGAGTCGTCTTAAGTTGTTGAAAGGATATCAGTGCTTCGTTTGTCATGTCGAATGTCTTGCCTTTCTTCAGACAGTCGGTCATTGGGGCTGTTATAGCCGCAACATTTGGAGTAAAGCGACTATACCAGCCTTCATCCCCAGAAATCGACGGAGTTGCTTGGGAGTCTTTGGAACTGGAAAACTCGACCGTCGAAATCTTGCCAGGGTCAGTTCGTAGGCAACCAATGCCGACGATGTAACCCAAGTATTTAATCTCCCTGTAATAAAACATACTCTTCTCTACGTTGATGGTCAACCCCACTTCCCTCAGACACTTTGCCACTTCCTGCAGCAATCTGGCATGGGACTTGAGATTTGGAGCGCAAATCAAGAGGTCATCGAGATAGACACAGATGTACTCTTTCAGGCGAGAGGGTATAACCTTGTCCATAAGCCTACACATTCTCTGGACGGCATTACACAGTCCAAACGGTATAACCGTGTACTGGTATAACGGCCTCGCGGAGACTGTGAACGCCGTCTTCTCCCTTGACTTGCGCTCCAAAGGAATCTGCCAGAATGCGTACTTCAGATCGATTCCTGAAATGAATCTGGTGTACTGCAACCTGCTTAACAGCCCTTCGATATGAGGAAGCGGATAAGCATCCTTCTTCGTTACTTCATTCACCTTTCACATGACAGTTTCTGGATCGCAGGTGAAACTGGGCAGTGCCTCTGCTTGATGGGAATCTTTTCGTCACCCACCTCGATTATATATTCTTCGAGGCTGGTTCTACCCAGTCCCAACATCACACAAGAGGGAAATAGCAGCTTGATGCTCTCCAGTCCTTGGACTTGTGCTGGTGAGAGTGCCTGGGCCGGAGACCGTTCTTCCGTCGGCGATGGGATGTCAAGTTCGTTAATTATGTTGGGAGCGACCTTAAACGTTCTCCAGAAGTTAACACCTAAATAAAGGACCTATTGTAAGTTTGGCACAACGAATATTTCCGACTCATGAGACTTGCCATCCCATAAGACTACTGTCTTAAATCGTCCTAGTATTCGTTGGTGGTTTCCGTCTGCTGTTCGTATGTCCGTATTCATCCTAGTCATTACGACGTTGTGTTTGCCCAAGAACTTAGTCGCTCCCTTCCCTAAACAACTAATTGTAGCTCCACTATCTAATAGGCCCATGAGCTCCTCGCGGTCTACCATAACCTTAGCGTATGGCCTATTGTCGGCCGAAATGTTTATCACAGACGTTACTATGTATCCTTTTCGTCGTTTATTTATTGCACACATTTCCCTTAGCCCTCTAATTTTGAGATAGTTAATACTCTTCGCCTCCGGCGCTGTCACATCCTCTCCAAAGATACACTTTCTGGCGGCTTTATACTCCTTCAGGCGTTGGTGAAGACTCTTCGTTTGAGGGATTTCCTTCTTCGTAGAGGTATCATCACCTCCTGGAACCCTCTTCAAAATTTGGAAGTCTTGTTTGTTCTGTCAGTCTTTATGTAATTTGGTTGCCTGTCAATTCTGTTCCGTTGAAGGGCAGCAATTGCTACTTCTTCGTCCTCTAGTTCCCTAAATATTTCCCTATCTCTAAAAATTCCCTCGTCTCCTAGTTCGTTAACTTGTCTTCTAAATTTCGTCTCCCTAGTCGTTAAGTACTTCTCCGCACGCCTACACTCGTCTCTTAATTCTTGGGTGCTCGTAATTTAGTTTAGTGTCGGCGTTGGTTGATGTAAGAGTTCCGTCCAGTTGCGTGGGTACAAAGGAGTGAACTATTCTTGTCGGGTATTGTCTTGTCGTCGGTCGTTCATTGTAAGAGTAGCCTTTGCCTGCCGTCGTGTGCACACGCGTTTTTAACTTTCTCCAACGTGGTGACAGAAAAAAAAAACAATTCCATCTAACAAACAAAAAAAAAATAAAATCGATCGCGCGCCAAACCAAATCAGTGAAGTGCAGTGGAAAACAAAATAAATTAATAAACAAATAATTTAAAAAAAAGCAAATAAACAATTCAGTGCCGGTGTATTCCATCCTTTCACCCCCACTCACTCGCTGTTGCGTTTCTTCGTTATCGCATTTGGAGCATGTGCTACATATGTACATACTTCCAGTTACGATGACTGAGAGAGTGTACCATTTGATTCATACTGGACTGCGAGTGTTTATCCGAATAGCGGACCTTAGCTGATTGTCGTTTGGGAATAGCGCCTGCGACAGTTTGTTTTGGAAAACTATTCATTTGATCTTCACTTCACAGCTTCGCTTAGTTACGTCCGAGTTGTGTCATTTGTGTTCTATTTTGTAGTGATGAGGGAATTTAGGGTTGATTTTACCAACATTCGTGGACTTCGAATGGCTAAAATTCACCGTCCGTAAGCAAATTATTCACTACTGCTCTATTTACAGGAGCTCTAGTGCGGACAGCAACTCAACTTTTGACGAATTTGATGCGCCGTCCGATTCCATCACTCGAATTGACTCCTCGTACCCTCATACTGAAATCGTCATTGCAGGCAATTTCAATATACACAATTCTGATTAGCTTCAACATTCTGGTCAGACAACACCCGAAGGAAGGTATGTTGAACTTTTCGCTGAGGTGAACAATTTGGCTCAGCTTTTAAATGAGCCTGCACGTATTCCGGACATTGAAAGTCATTCCGCCAACACCTTGGACTTGTTTCTTACTTCGCACCCTGATAAATACACCATTGATGTTCTAGCGCCTAGGTTGGTCTGACCATAATATCGTATCAGCTAAATTCTCGTACTCCGACTACTCAGCTAAAGGAAAAACTCGTAAAAGAAAAGTATGGCAATAAGAAAAGGCCAAGTAGAGCGGCCTCAATAGCTTCTTTAGGAGTTTTAACTGTTCGCTATGTTTCCTCGATAGCGACGTGGATGCCGCTGCTGATACGATCACTAACTCTATACTCTTAGGTATGAATGACTTTATTCCTAACAGAATAAAGAGCGTTAAACCTAAAGCAAAGACGTGGTTTGACCAGTGTTGTAAAGAGGCTATCAGGTTGAAAGAAGTAAGCTTTCGGTCTTATAAAACCAACAAATCTGAGGAAAACCGAAAGAAGTTTAAACAAGCCAGAAAAGACTGCAATGCCCATATTCGACATGACCAGAAATTGAAGCAAAAAGTCCTACAATGTCCCAAAAGTAGTAAAAATTGTTGGACATTCGTCAAAAATATTAAAAATTCTGAATCGTCCGCCATCCCTTCGATCATTTACAATGACATTCCAGCTGTCAGTTCCTTAGACAAAGCCAATCTGCTTGCTGCTCGCTTTGCAGCGACTTCCACTCTGCCAGGTAATGCTTTGTCTAAACCTGTATTTTTTTTTTTTTTGTTTTTTTTTTTTTTTTTGGTTGCGCCTGGAGGTACAGGAATCTTCAAAAGATACCAATGGCCCATACCATTGGTTATGCCCGATTCATATATCTCACCCCCCAGAGAGGCCCTATGAGAACCGGCCGCTCGTGCTCATAGTAGTAGGGAATTGGTTCCTCTCATTTTTTCGTTTTGTGGTGACTACGACTAAGTTACCTTAACAAGTAGTTTACGCTTCTGTAGTGTTAATCGCGTTAGGTAGGTAGCTTTCCAGCGAAGGCACCTACTAATACCGTCATTACATGCGGTTTTCCCTTACTGCGCCAGATCGTACGGTCTTGTTCTTTGTAGTCGGCGCTCGAGGTTTGTCACGTCCAGAGTACGGATTATTTCATTATTGCCATGATCATGAAGGCGAGTACGAAGTTTATGAGCAAAGTTTGTTACTTCATCCCTCACGGTAGCAATTCCTAGATCCAATTCACAATTGCTCTTAGTGTTTTGTTTTGGAATGTTTGCAGAACAGTCATATTGCTTGGCTTGGTACAACCCCAAAGTTGTATACCGTATGTCCAAGATGGTTTTAGCACTTGCTTGTACAGAAGCAGTTTGTTGTATACGCTTAACTTCGAGTATCTCCCGAGTAGCCAGTACATTTCTCTAAGTCTGATTTCGAGCTCGTCGCGCTTCTTTTGAACATGTGGCTTCCACTTAAGTTTTGCGTCTAGTGTCATTCCTATTTTATTTATTTATATTTTGCCTCGTTTGCGTACGGTATTTGTACCGAGTGATTGGGAATAGGTAAGTTGTTTATCTTTTTGTACGTAAAATTGACATGCGTTGACTTGGTCTCGTTAAGGACGATTCTCCAGGTCTTTGTCCACTCGCATACTTTGTTTAAAGAGTTTTCCAGTTGATGATTCGACTGACTCATCTGTTGCGAGGATAGCCGTGTCGCCTGCGAACGTTGCTACGACAGTCCCTTCATCTTGTGGTATATCTCTTGTGTAGAGGAGGAAAAGGATTGGGCCGAGAACGCTTCCTTGCGGAACACCGGCATGGATTTCTTTGAATTTCGAATATTCTCCCCCATGTTTAACACGAAAGAGTCTGTTATTAAGGTAAGATTCCAATATCCTGTAGAGTTTATCTGGTAAGATTACCCTTAGCTTATATCTCAGGCCTTCGTGTCATACCTTGTCGAACGCTTGCGATACGTCGAGAAAAGCGGTAGAGCATACCTTTTTCCCTTCTAGAGCTTTTTCAATTTCATTTGTTATTCGATACACCTGATCGATTGTGGAATGTTTAACCCGAAACCCGAATTGATGATCCGGGATCCTTCTTCAATCACTGGGTGCAATTTTTTAGCAGAAGTTTCTCAAAGACTTTAGATATTATCGGCAGAAGCGAAATGGGTCTATATGATTTCTTGTCGTTTGCACATTTCCCCGGTTTCGGAACCATTATTACTTCAGCGACTTTCCATTGCCTTGGAACATATAGAAGTCTCAATGAAGCATTTATAATGTAGAGTAACTTAACTAACGCTTTTTTCGGTAGCTCCTTCAAAACTTCGCCAGTGATTAAATCATATCCTGGAGCCTTGTTATTTTTCAATTTTCTTATTGTCATTCGAAGTTCGGACAGGGATACAGTTTTTAATTTAAAGTTGTCTGGTGCCGTATTTGCATTCGGATCTTCGATCAATGGTGGTCCATCGAATGGCTTGAACGTTTCCTCTAAATATTCGGCAAATAATTCCGCTTTCTCTTTGTTTCCTTTTGCCCGTTCGTTGTTAGCTTTCCTTATTGGTGGCGAGTGCATTACGTGTTTCCTTATGGACTTCAAGGCTTTCCATAGAGAGTAGTTTGAACACTTATCAGCGGTCAAGCTCTCGAGGTAAGTAGAAGTCTTGCGATTTCTTAAGTCCTGCAGCACATTTTTTAGCTTGTTGCAAAGGTGGTTAAGATAAATTTTATGCGGTGGCGCGCGGAATTGTTGCCATCTCTTGCGCGCTCTTCTCTTTTCTCGTATGAGGTCTTCGATATCAGACTGGTATTTGACTTTGCTGTTCCGTGTTGCTGTTTTTCGGAAAGGGGTATTTTTCCATGCTGCGGACTGAATGGCTTCCATGAGCTTGTCAATTTCGTCCTCTATTTCAAGTGGTGTCTTTCGCAGCACATATAGAGCAATATTTTCCTTGCAGTCTTTTCTGAAAACGTCCAAGTTTGTTTCGTTACTAGATAACTTAGGCGGTCGTTCTTTTTTTGCTAGACTTACCCCGATTTTCAGAATGACTGCTGAGTAGTCTGAGCATAAATCAGCATTCTTCTACTTCCGTTAGATTTTTAGTTAGCGCCTCTGCGATAAAGAAGTCGACGAGGTCAGGGATTTTATTATTGTCAGTTGGCCAATACGTTGGCTTTCCCGTCGAAAAAAATTCCACACCACGTTTCATACTGGCTTTGTACAATAATCTGCCTTTCGTTGAATTACATCTTGAACCCCAGAAAGTGTGTTTCGCGCTAAAGTCACAACCGATGATAAAATTAGGCCCGAGTGAGTCAAAGAGGCGAACGAGGTTGTCGACCACCAGCCTATATCACGGAGGGAAGTAACACGATCCGATCTGGTAGTATAAATGATTTATTTTTACGGAAACCGAGCTTATTTGCATAGAATCCAGTTCTACTTTTATGTTTTCGGAGTGCTTAATATATTGAAGCATAATAATAACTACGCCCCCTAAAAATATGACGCAACAAATTCCGAAGTGACTTTTCATTCTGGCAGAATTTTGGTTCGAACTGTCCTTTCATTCGAGGTTCGTGTCTGGGACGAAGTCTCCACAGCTCATGTCAACGAAAGAGACGAATAATATCAGGGATAAAAGGGAATTATAACTGCAAGAATTCCAGTGGTCGAAGAATTTGCTAGAAGTTTCTGGCTATCAGAAACTTCTGCTATATAAGGACAGATGGCGATCAAAAAAAAGAGACAGTTGGTTTAGAACCGTGGCGAAGAGATTGGAAAAGTGATAATGGGCGAAGTTGTAATTTGGTGATAAATTGAAAGTTGAGAGTGAACAAGAAAAAGTAATTAGTTTGAATTTGTGAATTAAGTAATTGAAAGGAGATAAAGTGATTAGAGAGGAAAGAGACATTGTAAGAAAAGAATTGCGAAGAATAGTATAGTGTGAACCTGAATTGTTCTATAGACTAGAAAATAAAGAAATAATTTCACAGAATACTGTTTTATCTACTCGATCCGTAGCTCGCATGTTACATTGGTGTCAGAAGCGGGATAAAACTTATTCTGTGAATAACTATTTCCGTGGTGTGAAATTGCACAAGAAAAAAAAAAAAAAAAAAAAAAAAATATCGATTTCTGTGTTGAGTTAATTAGTTGCGCAAAATGGGTCGCAAATTGGGAAAACTAACTATAACTCAACTAAAGGCAGAACTCAGTAAGCGGAACCTCGACACAACTGGGGGAAAAGATGCCCTACTGATTCGTCTGGAAGAAGCAGTAACGCAGGAAGGTGAAAATCCGCATGACGTAGAGTTTGACGTGGGAGAGGAACCAGCAAGTACAGTAGCCGACCCGGATATAACAAGTCTGCTCCTGCAACTTAAGTCAGTCATGGACGAACAAAGGAAAACAATGGAAGACCAAAAGAAGTCTCTGGAACTTAAGCTCGATGACCAAAAGAAAGCAATAGACGATCAAAAGAACTCTCTAGAACTTAAGCTGGACGAACAAAAGAAAGCGATGGACGAACAAAAGAAAGCGATGGACGAACAAAAGAAAGCGATGGACGAACAAAAGAAAGCAATGGGCGACCAAAGGAATTCTCTAGAACTTAAGCTGGACGAACAAAAGAAAGCAATGGACGAACAAAAGAATTCTCTAGATGCTCTGGAAAGTAAACTTGATGAGCAAAACAAGAACTTGGAATCCAAATTCGAAGTGATCGAAGAGAAAATCGAGAAGGTCGAGACGCAACTCGAAAAAGTCGAAACTAGATTCGATGAAAATTTTGAGAAACATGAAACTCAGTTCGGGAAGATAGAGACTCAGTTTGAAAAAGTGGATACGCAATTCGAGAGAGTAGGAAAGCAAGTCGAAAATCTTGCTAAGGAACTCAGCAACGTGAAGAGACAGAAAGCACGGGAATATTCCACTGACGGTCTGAGAAGAAAGGAGATGCAGCCCCCTATCTTCGATGGTCAAACATCATGGCCAATTTATAAAAGGCAATTCGAAGCGGCCGCAATAACCAATAGCTGGGACGATGAAGAGAAGTCCATTGCACTCACACTTGCACTGAGGGGTCCAGCTGCGGAGCTCTTGCAGACCATCCCGGAAGATAAACAGCACAATTACGACTCTCTGGTTCAGGCTATCGAGATGCGGTTTGGGGATGAACACATGCAGCAGGTGTACAGGGTTCAGCTGCGTAGTCGAGTCCAGAAAAGGGGGGAAACGCTCCAACAGTTGCAGGCGGATATAGAGCGACTAGCCCATCTTTCATACCCTAAAGCCGGTGAGGAGCTTATCAACGAAATGGCGGTGGAAGCTTTTATTCAGGCCATAGAGGACAGACAACTGCAAATGGCTGTAAGGATGGCTGAAAAGCGAACACTCCCCGAGGCATTGGCATTCGCTCTGTCAATGAAGGCTGCGGACCAAGCATACCAGGGAATACACCGTGTCAGGGAAATGTCCGTCGTGGAATGCTCATGCCAGAGAACAGCCGTCATGGATGAAGACAAAGCTCGCGGAAGTCAAATCCGTTGCTGGAATTGCAACCAAACCGGACACCTACAACGGCAGTGCAGAAGTGCACCTAGACGAGGAAATTGTCCACATTGCGGAAGTAGGAGAAGCAGAGAGGAAGCATCTGGCGGTGATAACATCCATCCTGTCAGTCAGACTTCCCAAAACCAGCAGTCGGGAAATGCGTAAGGACCAACTTCGCGGGGCAGAAGTTGGTTACTGGAATCGAGGCCCCCAGGACCACCATTCAAGTTTCGCAAACCAAACGGGGTAACAAGAGCCTGACAGTGGAGGCACTAATCAACAAGAAGAAGTGCGTAGCCACCATCGACACAGGTGCCACTGCCTCCATTGTAAGAAGAGATATCGTCAGAAGCTCCTGGCTGCACAACACCAACAGCTACTGCCTGAAGACTGCAACAGGGGAAATGGCGAAGGTGTTTGGAGAAGTTCGTCTTACGATTGCTCTGGCGGGACTGACGTTCTCCCATGCGTTTCTGGGTGCAGAAAATGCGACGTGTGTGCAGCTAGCAAGGGTCCGAGAATCAAAACTCGAGGTAAGATGCACCAATACAACGTGGGAGCACCTTTCGAACGAATCGCCATTGACATCGCAGGTCCTTTTCCGGAAACCGACAATGGTAATCGGTATATACTCGTAGTGATGGACTACTTCAGTAAGTGGCCGGAAGCGTTTCCGATCCCTAACCAGGAAGCCAGAACCGTGGCGGAGCAGATCGTCTACAATTGGGTTAGCAGATTCGGTGTGCCCTTGGAATTGCATTCTGACCAAGGGCGGAACTTCGAGTCAAGAATCTTCCAAGAGATGTGTCAACTACTCGGAATCAAAAAGACAAGGACAACCCCGCTTCATCCACAGTCGGACGGTATGGTGGAGCGTTTCAATAGGACTTTGGACGAACATCTCTCGAAGGTCGTAGGTGACTACCAACGGGATTGGGACCGGCAGATTCCCTTGTTTTTGATGGCCTATAGAAGTGCCGTGCATAGCACTACTCGACATACGCCGTTCGAAATCTTATTTGGTAGAATAGCTCGTTTACCCAGTGAGGTGAAATTTGGATCTCCTACCAATGAGCCCAGAAATGAAGATGAGTACGTGGCGGACCTTAGGGAAAGGCTTAGGGACATACACCAAAGGACCAGAAGCCAGATTAAGATGACGAGCGACCGCATGAAGACCAGGTATGATGCCAAGGCAACAACGTCAGGATTCCAGGAAGGAGATCTGGTGTGGCTGTATAATCCCCATCGCCAAAAGGGGAAATCACCTAAATTACAGCGGAACTGGGAAGGTCCCTACAGAATAGTAACCCGCATCAACGATGTTGTCTACTGCATCCAGCGAGGACCGAGGGCCAAAATGAAAGTGGTTCATGTGGACCGACTGAGTCGATACAATGGCCGAAATGAGGATGCACTTGTTCGAAACGAACACGTCTAAGAGGGGGGCAGTGTAGCATAATAATAACTACGCCCCCTAAAAATATGACGCAACAAATTCCGAAGTGACTTTTCATTCTGGCAGAATTTTGGTTCGAACTGTCCTTTCATTCGAGGTTCGTGTCTGGGACGAAGTCTCCACAGCTCATGTCAACGAAAGAGACGAATAATATCAGGGATAAAAGGGAATTATAACTGCAAGAATTCCAGTGGTCGAAGAATTTGCTAGAAGTTTCTGGCTATCAGAAACTTCTGCTATATAAGGACAGATGGCGATCAAAAAAAAGAGACAGTTGGTTTAGAACCGTGGCGAAGAGATTGGAAAAGTGATAATGGGCGAAGTTGTAATTTGGTGATAAATTGAAAGTTGAGAGTGAACAAGAAAAAGTAATTAGTTTGAATTTGTGAATTAAGTAATTGAAAGGAGATAAAGTGATTAGAGAGGAAAGAGACATTGTAAGAAAAGAATTGCGAAGAATAGTATAGTGTGAACCTGAATTGTTCTATAGACTAGAAAATAAAGAAATAATTTCACAGAATACTGTTTTATCTACTCGATCCGTAGCTCGCATGTTACATTGGTGTCAGAAGCGGGATAAAACTTATTCTGTGAATAACTATTTCCGTGGTGTGAAATTGCACAAGAAAAAAAAAAAAAAAAAAAAAAAAATATCGATTTCTGTGTTGAGTTAATTAGTTGCGCAAAATGGGTCGCAAATTGGGAAAATTAACTATAACTCAACTAAAGGCAGAACTCAGTAAGCGGAACCTCGACACAACTGGGGGAAAAGATGCCCTACTGATTCGTCTGGAAGAAGCAGTAACGCAGGAAGGTGAAAATCCGCATGACGTAGAGTTTGACGTGGGAGAGGAACCAGCAAGTACAGTAGCCGACCCGGATATAACAAGTCTGCTCCTGCAACTTAAGTCAGTCATGGACGAACAAAGGAAAACAATGGAAGACCAAAAGAAGTCTCTGGAACTTAAGCTCGATGACCAAAAGAAAGCAATAGACGATCAAAAGAACTCTCTAGAACTTAAGCTGGACGAACAAAAGAAAGCGATGGACGAACAAAAGAAAGCGATGGACGAACAAAAGAAAGCGATGGACGAACAAAAGAAAGCAATGGGCGACCAAAGGAATTCTCTAGAACTTAAGCTGGACGAACAAAAGAAAGCAATGGACGAACAAAAGAATTCTCTAGATGCTCTGGAAAGTAAACTTGATGAGCAAAACAAGAACTTGGAATCCAAATTCGAAGTGATCGAAGAGAAAATCGAGAAGGTCGAGACGCAACTCGAAAAAGTGGAAACTAGATTCGATGAAAATTTTGAGAAACATGAAACTCAGTTCGGGAAGATAGAGACTCAGTTTGAAAAAGTGGATACGCAATTCGAGAGAGTAGGAAAGCAAGTCGAAAATCTTGCTAAGGAACTCAGCAACGTGAAGAGACAGAAAGCACGGGAATATTCCACTGACGGTCTGAGAAGAAAGGAGATGCAGCCCCCTATCTTCGATGGTCAAACATCATGGCCAATTTATAAAAGGCAATTCGAAGCGGCCGCAATAACCAATAGCTGGGACGATGAAGAGAAGTCCATTGCACTCACACTTGCACTGAGGGGTCCAGCTGCGGAGCTCTTGCAGACCATCCCGGAAGATAAACAGCACAATTACGACTCTCTGGTTCAGGCTATCGAGATGCGGTTTGGGGATGAACACATGCAGCAGGTGTACAGGGTTCAGCTGCGTAGTCGAGTCCAGAAAAGGGGGGAAACGCTCCAACAGTTGCAGGCGGATATAGAGCGACTAGCCCATCTTTCATACCCTAAAGCCGGTGAGGAGCTTATCAACGAAATGGCGGTGGAAGCTTTTATTCAGGCCATAGAGGACAGACAACTGCAAATGGCTGTAAGGATGGCTGAAAAGCGAACACTCCCCGAGGCATTGGCATTCGCTCTGTCAATGAAGGCTGCGGACCAAGCATACCAGGGAATACACCGTGTCAGGGAAATGTCCGTCGTGGAATGCTCATGCCAGAGAACAGCCGTCATGGATGAAGACAAAGCTCGCGGAAGTCAAATCCGTTGCTGGAATTGCAACCAAACCGGACACCTACAACGGCAGTGCAGAAGTGCACCTAGACGAGGAAATTGTCCACATTGCGGAAGTAGGAGAAGCAGAGAGGAAGCATCTGGCGGTGATAACATCCATCCTGTCAGTCAGACTTCCCAAAACCAGCAGTCGGGAAATGCGTAAGGACCAACTTCGCGGGGCAGAAGTTGGTTACTGGAATCGAGGCCCCCAGGACCACCATTCAAGTTTCGCAAACCAAACGGGGTAACAAGAGCCTGACAGTGGAGGCACTAATCAACAAGAAGAAGTGCGTAGCCACCATCGACACAGGTGCCACTGCCTCCATTGTAAGAAGAGATATCGTCAGAAGCTCCTGGCTGCACAACACCAACAGCTACTGCCTGAAGACTGCAACAGGGGAAATGGCGAAGGTGTTTGGAGAAGTTCGTCTTACGATTGCTCTGGCGGGACTGACGTTCTCCCATGCGTTTCTGGGTGCAGAAAATGCGACGTGTGTGCAGCTAGCAAGGGTCCGAGAATCAAAACTCGAGGTAAGATGCACCAATACAACGTGGGAGCACCTTTCGAACGAATCGCCATTGACATCGCAGGTCCTTTTCCGGAAACCGACAATGGTAATCGGTATATACTCGTAGTGATGGACTACTTCAGTAAGTGGCCGGAAGCGTTTCCGATCCCTAACCAGGAAGCCAGAACCGTGGCGGAGCAGATCGTCTACAATTGGGTTAGCAGATTCGGTGTGCCCTTGGAATTGCATTCTGACCAAGGGCGGAACTTCGAGTCAAGAATCTTCCAAGAGATGTGTCAACTACTCGGAATCAAAAAGACAAGGACAACCCCGCTTCATCCACAGTCGGACGGTATGGTGGAGCGTTTCAATAGGACTTTGGACGAACATCTCTCGAAGGTCGTAGGTGACTACCAACGGGATTGGGACCGGCAGATTCCCTTGTTTTTGATGGCCTATAGAAGTGCCGTGCATAGCACTACTCGACATACGCCGTTCGAAATCTTATTTGGTAGAATAGCTCGTTTACCCAGTGAGGTGAAATTTGGATCTCCTACCAATGAGCCCAGAAATGAAGATGAGTACGTGGCGGACCTTAGGGAAAGGCTTAGGGACATACACCAAAGGACCAGAAGCCAGATTAAGATGACGAGCGACCGCATGAAGACCAGGTATGATGCCAAGGCAACAACGTCAGGATTCCAGGAAGGAGATCTGGTGTGGCTGTATAATCCCCATCGCCAAAAGGGGAAATCACCTAAATTACAGCGGAACTGGGAAGGTCCCTACAGAATAGTAACCCGCATCAACGATGTTGTCTACTGCATCCAGCGAGGACCGAGGGCCAAAATGAAAGTGGTTCATGTGGACCGACTGAGTCGATACAATGGCCGAAATGAGGATGCACTTGTTCGAAACGAACACGTCTAAGAGGGGGGCAGTGTAGCATAATAATAACTACGCCCCCTAAAAATATGACGCAACAAATTCCGAAGTGACTTTTCATTCTGGCAGAATTTTGGTTCGAACTGTCCTTTCATTCGAGGTTCGTGTCTGGGACGAAGTCTCCACAGCTCATGTCAACGAAAGAGACGAATAATATCAGGGATAAAAGGGAATTATAACTGCAAGAATTCCAGTGGTCGAAGAATTTGCTAGAAGTTTCTGGCTATCAGAAACTTCTGCTATATAAGGACAGATGGCGATCAAAAAAAAGAGACAGTTGGTTTAGAACCGTGGCGAAGAGATTGGAAAAGTGATAATGGGCGAAGTTGTAATTTGGTGATAAATTGAAAGTTGAGAGTGAACAAGAAAAAGTAATTAGTTTGAATTTGTGAATTAAGTAATTGAAAGGAGATAAAGTGATTAGAGAGGAAAGAGACATTGTAAGAAAAGAATTGCGAAGAATAGTATAGTGTGAACCTGAATTGTTCTATAGACTAGAAAATAAAGAAATAATTTCACAGAATACTGTTTTATCTACTCGAGCCGTAGCTCGCATGTTACAATATTATGTAATAATGTGCTTTAATGTACATAGAAGGATGATGCGAGTGATAATCACCGTAGCCTTTTATTCTGGGTCCAGGTCCTTTTTTAAGTGGGTTTCCGATATCAAGCATATACCAATATTGTTTTTCCGTAAAAAGATTTCTAATTCGTCTATTTTGGCCAGAATGCCGATTGCATTCCACGTTAGTATCTTTAGCAGCTGTTTCATATTCATGTTTTGTTGTTTGTCTTGCGAGGCTTGAACTCGGGCTTGCTCAATTTGTCGAAAATAACTTGATTAATCTTGGTTTGCTCCTCAAGTTTTTCCCATATCACAGTTAATATTTGGCAGACCATTGTGGCTGACCTTGATGCGACTTGCGCGTACGATTTCGTACTTCCAGCCAGTGGCAGTTTTTCCGTTGGACTTGGACCAGCGACGTTCTCACCTGTATTTGAGAGCATTAAATTTACCATGGGACAAGTCCACTTTCGCACTCGTACAGTTGCAGGAGTACTCGAAAGTCTTATTTATTTATTTAGCTTAATTCAAGCAAAACTTAATAACCACACTAAAACTAGACTATTACTAAATACAACTTAAGACTAAGGCTAAGTACTTAAAAACTAAACTTAAAACTAAAACTAAAGTTATTAGGGCAGAGGAGTGAAAGTGGAATTCTGGAGGGCGTTTCTAAGTGCAATTCTGCTGCAGTGAAAATCAAAAGAGCTGTGCGCGCCGTTGGCCAAACGTAGCATTCTAGACATTGGCTCGTTACAACCATAATTGGTGCGATGAAAATTGAGACGGAAGATGGGTACAGACCTCAGGAGGCGTGGGTTAGTGTTAAGGGAGATCATTTGGAGCAGATTAGGGCAGTCGATGTTTCCTGCTAACTGCTGATGTACAAAGAGTACGTCAGCAATTTCTCGACGTATTTCAAGTGGCTGTACGTTAATTAATTTCAAACGATTCTCATAGGGGGGTAAGTTATGCCTGTCAGACCAAGGAAGACCGCGAAGAGCAAAACGGATGAACCTGCGTTGAACAGCCTCTATTCGAAGGGAATGGGTATCATGATAGGGGGACCATACTTGGCTAGCATATTCGAGGATTGGCCGAACAAATGTGAAGTAGAGAGATTTCATGACGTAGGGGTTAGAGAATTCTTTAGACCAACGTTTTACGAAACCGAGCGCAGAGTTGGCTCTGCTAATAATGTTGTCAATATGGCAGCGGAAATTTAGTTCTCTGTCGCAGATAACACCCAAATCGCGTAATAAAGTTGCAGAAGGGCTTGACATTTGTTGACGTTGAGCTCAAGAAAAATTTTTTGACACCAGGTTGAAAAGTTGTTCAAGTCAGCTTGAAGTGGGCAAGAGTCGGCGGGGTTTAATATGTGCCTGAAGATTTTCATGTCATCACCGTAGATAAGAGTCTTTGATGATGAAGTCAACGTCGTTAATTGACAAAATGAAAATCAAGGGACCAAGATGGCTACCTTGAGGGACCCCGGAAGTGGCTTTAATGGGATCGGATACAGCCGATCTAAATAGTATTTTGTATTGGCGTTCCTCAAGATAGGATTTAATCCACCCAATGAAACTCAGTTGGAAGCCAAGGGATTTGAGTTTAAAAAGAATGATTCTGTGCGAGATTTGATCGAAGGCATTACTAAAATCTGTGGCAATTACATCAACTTCTTTGCCATCCTCTAATGCACACAGAGTCGTAGATACGAATTCCGTTAAGTTAGTAGTTGTTGACCTTCCCTTAAGAATGGAAGAACATTGTATCGTAAATAATGCCTTCAAAGAGCTTAGGAACGCAGGAGAGTTTAGCAATGGGCCGGTAGTTGGAGATTTCATTCTTGGGACCCTTTTTGTGAAAGGGAATTATGTAAGAGCTCTTCCAAAGCTTGGGGAAGACTCCTTGTGCGATAGATATCTGGAAGAGAGCCGTGAGGGGTTGGGCCAGATGGTTCAAGCAATTTTTCAGTACTATTGAAGGGATACCATCAGGACAAGGAGGGTATTCGTTCTTGAGTTTTTTTGTCTTTTCTTTCACGTGTTCCACGATTATGTCAACGGAGACTAACGCGGTTCGGGCACAACTTTTCATGTAGGAGAAGTATTCAAGATCAACTTCAAGCCCATGGTTGCAAAATGATTGGCTGAAAAAGTGGGCAAATAAATTTGCGATTATAATAGGATCACCGGAGGAAGTGTTAGACAATTTTAAAGTAGCTGGATAGTTGTCAGATTTTCTTTTTGTGTTGATGAATTGGATAAATCGTTTCGGATCGGAGATCATGGTATGCTGGATTTGGTCTAAATATTCGAGATATAGAGATTCACAGAGTTCGGAAAAGTGGGTATATGCGTGGAGGTAATTGGAAAAGTCAGAGTGCGAACGAGATTTAAGGTACATGTGCCAAAGTTTATTTCTTCTATTGCGGAGCGAGCGCAATTCTTTGGTGAACCAGGGTGGGGACGTCGAGGAGTTCTTCTGGAGCACGAATGGGACAGATTGTGTGAAACAGTTGAAGATTTCGGTGTAGAATAAAGCGAGAGCAACGTCGATAGTAATTCTAGGATTTTCAAAAATAACATTGAAATTAACGTTACTCAAAAGGTTATTCAGTTTTATGAAGTCTGCTTTACGAAAATTAAAACTGTATGAGTTTTCAGAGTGTACAGTTTTATTACCGTTGTTGTAAAAAAATGTGAGAGATAGAGGTGGGTGGTAGCGGTCTAATTTGGAGAGAAGGTGGTTGCTCGCTGATACGACGCAATTGTCGGCATCTGATGAGAAAATAAGGTCGAGTTGTCTACCTAAGTAGTTAGTAACGCCGCTTAACTGGTAAAGGCCGGAGTCAGAAACACAGTCGATGAATAGGACCTCCTTATCTGAGGAGGGATTTGTAGCGGCAAAGTGAGTCTCATCGTCAGAAAGAACCCATCGAAGATCTGGGAAATTAAAATCCCCCAAAATTATGACGACGTCGCGGGGGTCTACAATGTTAAACAGCGAATCAATCGCATCAGTGGCAAGTTGGTAGCATTGGATTGGTTGAGATGGACGAATGTAGCAGCAGAGGATGTGGATGTTGCTACCAGCGATAGTTATTTTGACGCAAATGAACTCGAAATTAGCGGTGTGTGAGGTTTTAAAGAGTGTGGAGTCGAGGCGATTGTGTATTGCCAAGAGAACACCGCGACCAGAGGAATTATCATCATTTTCAAGACCATCGTCCCGAAAGACATTGAAGTCTGAGGTAAATAATTCGTTGCTATTATAATCACTGGACAGATTGGTTTCGTTTAGAGCAAAAACGTCGTAGGGGAGATTCTGTGACTTAAGAAACACCGAGGAGGTTTTAGTTCGAAGACCTCTTACGTTCTGGTAGTATATGGACAAGCAATCAGGAGGCGTTAGATGTTGAGACGGGAACTGTTCAGGGGCGAAAGTAACTATTGAAGTCGGCGCGAGTTCTTTGGAGGTGGGACCTGCGTTTAGAGGTTATGTAGGACGCGTAGGAGGTGAGATCGCTTGTTACCTGACGAGGTAGTATATTGAAGCTCTCATGAAATTGAACGGAAATTTTCATCAAAGCATGCTCATCAATTGGGAGACCTTCCTAGGAGATTAAGACCTTGATATTGGTGTTCGTTTTTCCATCAATACAAATGGAGTCAGCTTTATCATGTAATTAAGCAAGATAAAGACGGACGTTATCGTAAATTCTACGGTCTCTTAGACGTGACATTATGTAGCGGCCGTCATCTCCGGAATCTGCAAACTGTTTTGTAAGTTTGACAGTGGGAGGTAGCAGCGGATCTAAAAAGCCAGATGATGCGACGGTGGAGTTAGCACCGCTGGTGTGTGAAGAGGTGGGTAAATTAGCGGAATTGTTAGGGGTAGTCAAAGAAGGGGCAGACGATATTGAGGTTGAAGGGTTAAGAGTGTGAGAGTGAATGAAGTAAGGGTGGCTGATGGAGTGAGCGTCCTTGGCAGCTGGAGTTTCGCTAGAAGGGGCAGACGATGATGAGGGTGAAGGGTTAAGAGTGTGAGAGTGAGTGAAGTTATTTTGGCTGACGGAGGGTGTATACTTGGCGGCAGGAGTTATGTTAGATGAGGCAGACGAGACGGGAGAGAGGTCAAAAGACACGCGGTTGAAAGCAGTTTTGTACTTCAAATCTGGAAATATGCCCATTTTGAGGGACCAGTTAGTATCGGATTTTGTATTTTTATTAGATGACTGGGTTGAATGGGGGATGGGAGGATTATTGGATTTGCGAGAGGAGTAGGGTCTGTTATTGGGTCTTTTCGGTTTATTAGTTATGTTGTTAGACTTATTGATATGCTTATTGTTCGACTTATCTATCCAAAGGGTAATCGTCATTTTGCCGAGTGTGAGTGTATCCTTCAGAGAGTTGAAAAGCCAAGCGTATTTAGAAGGAATCATTACTTTAAAACAGCGAAACTTGTTGGGCGTTAAGCGAGTGATCGACAGGCATCTTACACCGGTGATGTAGAATTTCTTTTCGAAAAATTTGCGGACCCAGGATACGTTGGCTAGTTTCGGGGCACCTTTCAGCAAGTACGCAGTGCACTCTGTATTATGATGGGAAGCGTGGGTACTGGTGAGGTGCTCAGAGTTACGTCTTGAAGCTGAGTGTAGTTTTTGGATTCTGCTATTCCATTCAGATACAGTCCAGAGCGCTCCGAATTTTTGTATTGTTGTAGCTTCAGTGGAAGTTGCGGCAGGAGATAATGTGGGTGAAACAGATTTGGCAAGTGGAGCTGATACAGCAGGTGTAACGTCGAGATCAATGGCATTAAAGAGTTCTTCTTGCAGGGACTTTTTATTAGGCAGCTGTTTGTCGCAGAAGATTAAGTCTAGTTTGCTAGAAGTGAACTTCAATTCTTCTCCGATATCGATAACAGCTAGCCTAGTTGAAGCCGATTCGTCTCTCAGAGATCTAAGGCAAAGTTCGATCTCTTCTACGCGTTTCATGTGAACCGCCATATTAGAATCCAAAGATTCGATTTTAACTGACTGGTTTGACAGGGACTCACTCATTAATTGCTCGTTTGCATGAATTGAATTGCATAGGGATAGCTTAAGTTCGTCGATTTGGGTAACTAGGATGGAGAGAGGGCCGGTGACCTTGGCAAATTCTGCGTTAAGGTGGGATTTAGTGAGCGCGTCGCGGGATTTTTTAGAGGTCGATTCGTTGGGCTCGGTAAGTTGCGTGTCAATATTTTTGAACTTAGACTTGTTCAGTTCACTAGCACATTCTATGACATTATTAAGGTCGTCAACACACTTAATGAGTTCATCAAACTTCGCCAGTTGCTGGAGCATTTTCTTGGATGAAAGCTTAATTTGGTTGAAAAGCGAGTTTATCGAATCACTGTTGCACTTAATAGCGAGCATGATGTGAGAGAGGGAAATTTCTTTGCACTCATTGCAAAAGAAAAGATAGTTGTTTGAAAATTCTTTTATAGTGGTAACTGATCTTTTGCTGATGCCGGTGCAAATGGGATTGAACGATTTCCCACAGAGGCCACTACAAGACACTAGTTCAGCGTTGTTGCTTTCGGCACAATTTCCGTTACCACCTTGCTTTTCCATTATTGTGATAGGTCAGTTTAAAACTTGCACAGACGAGCACTTTGAGTAAATACACTAAGAGGTCGACGAACAATGACGGCAAATGCGAAAAACGCTGAGGCGGGCAAAATATAGACAAAAATAAACAGCGAGGTAAACGCACTAAGAGGTCGACGAACAACAACGGAAAATGCAAAAATTTCAAAGACGAGCACTTTGAACAGAAAACAAATTATAGTGCTGCGTTGAATCGGTATGTTGAAATTCACGAGACGGGAGAGAAAGAAAAACACGTCCAAACAGGTTGAAAGACAAATCATAATAATATATATAATAACATACACAAATCCGCTGGTCCAGATGGTATCCCCCCCTAGTTTTGAAGAGGTGTTCTTCTACGCTGTCAAAACCTTTGCGTAAGCTTTTCTGTCTATCCTATTCTTCAGGGCTCTTTCCAAGTAGATGGAAAACAGCATATGTCTAGTCCGTCCCCAAAAAATGTGAATCTTCCTCCCTGTCCAATAACCGACCTATTGCACTTACGTCCCTTCTTTCCAAGGTCATGGAAACCCTGATAAATCGACAGCTTATGAAATATCTAGATTCACGAAAACTCCTTATGACCGGCAGTATGGTTTTCGTAGCAACAGGTCCACTGGTGATTTGATGGAACCAATCTCTCCATCACTTCGGTGAAACTAAGATCTTTGCGCTTGATATTTCAAATTCATTTGACAGAGTTTGGCATCAGATTTTTTTGTCGAAAATGCGTGCATATGGCTTCGATGAGTCTCTTCTTCAATGGATTAGAAATTACCTTTCGGGGCGTTCAATACAAGTTGTCTTGGAGGGCTTCAAGTCTGCAGTCCACCAAATAAATGCTGGTGTCCCCCAAGGCTCTGTTTTGTCTCCGACTCTCTTTCATATTTTTATAAACGATCTCTTGTCTGCAACTTCTAATCCAATCCATTCCTTCGCTGATGACAGTACCCTCAGTTTTTCATATTCGTTCCCTAACTCAATTCCTTGCTCTTCGGTCGTAGAAGGGGAACGGCAACGTATGTTAAGCACATTAAATTCCAATGGTGCTTGCATCATTGAAACCGAAACACTTGCCATCTTCGATGAAACGATCACATATTCGAGGTCGCCAAAAATGCTGCAAAATGTCTAGGATACATTAAACGATGCAAGAAATATATTACTCCGTCTTTTTACTCTAAAGCCAAACTTCGTTTGTACTGTTAAATATAGGGATTCATTTATAAGCCGAACAACACGAATGTGGAATGATTTACCAGGCTCTGTATTTCCCCATCACTACAACCTTCAAACATTCAAAGCCAACTTGCATAGGCTCCTCCTCTGTTCCCCTTCCCCCTTTTCCCTGACGCCCGTACCCTGAAACAGGTTAAGGGTATTCATATACCCTTCGGCGCCCGTAGAGTATAAAAAAAGGTGGTTCCCTCTCCGCAGCTCCGGAGAGCTCCAGGTTGCAGATCTCGTCATTGATCGCCTTGATGTTCTCCTCGAAAGTAGTCATCATACCTTTCATACTTTCGGCGAACACCGACATGTTCTCAACCTGGTTCTTCCTGACCGCTTGAGATACTACCGTTTGTATCTGTTGTGTTACCCGTTTGGTGTCCTCCACAGTCTTACTTCGCAGGTCGGTTAGGTCGTCTTCGTCGTCAGCAGTTTGTTGTCCGAGACTGGTCTCTGCTACAGTTGCTGTCGCTTGGTTGCCTAGCGAAAGACTTAGCCACTGGTCGCGTTGTCCTACAAGTTCTCTGGGTTATAGTCTTGTGTCTGTTGTTTTGTACGTCGTACAAGTCAAGTAGGTCATGTTCATTTAGAAGGGATCTTCTCTCTAGGTTCTCATGTAGCTCTACCGTGGACTGAGTTACCTTCTGTCTTGTCGTCGCAGTATGGTCTGTCATGTTACAGTTTGTAGGGTAATTTCCACCGTCTTGGCCAAAGAACAGGTAGTCGTCGTTTGTCCCTGGTCTTGCGTAATTGCCGTCAGTCCCTGTAAAAGGTGGCAAGTCATATCCGTTTCAACCTTGTCCTTAAACGCGTTCCCCTCATTCCTGGCGCAACTGCTCCTTGGGACCGAGTGTTTTTAGGTATTGCCCCTAAATTTCTAATGTCTGCTTCCATAATAGAAAAATTCAATAATTCCCTACTTCACTATGAGAAAATCTAAAAAGATGCAGATAGTAAAACCTATAGTAGTAAAAAGGTAAAAAAAACCCGAAACCCTAATAAAAAAAAAAATTTTAAATTCAAGAAAAAGGTAAAAAAAATTTAGAATAAAAATAATAAAAAAATTAAAAAAAACAAAAAAATAGTAATAAGAGGGCATTGGTGTGTCGATTTTTGGTCAGGTTTTCCAGCAACCATTCTGTATATGTAAGTCTGTCCGAATACGTTAGGGTAATGTCAGTATCGTTGGGTAGTGACTGGTGCCTCGGATACTTGACGAGGTATTAAAGTCGATCCTTTCCTTCCTTACCACTGCTAGCTATCAGGTAATACCCAATAGAAGGCTGGCCAGGATTTCCCAGATCAACTCCAACACGGACAAAGCTTCGGGGCTTACGCTGACGACTTACAAAGAATATGAATAATGGTCATTATTCTAGGGGCAGCAGCTAGCATTCGGCCTCTCTACATTATCCCGCTCTTTGCTTATTCACAGACCTCCAATTACCTTACTGGATCCACTAGCTCAAAGCCTGAGGATTGGATAGCTGTCTTCAGTCTGTGATTAAGCAAGGAGCATTTACAGCCCTTGAATGTGAAAGACAGGAAAGTAGAAAATATTTAAAAATGAAAAAAACTAATCGCGAATGAGGCTGATTGATATGAGTCCAAGGCGACGACTTTCGAAAATAGAAAATTGTCCCCTTGGAGTCGCTATCGTGCCTCTAATAGCCTGTTTTGGTAAAAATATCGTTGGGCGCCATTGTTGTGAGCTAGGGTCGGCTACGGAGGTATCTTCGGTGCGAGTGAGAAGGACGCTCGCGGTTGCTCGGCTCAGCTCGTCGGACGAGACACCGTTTGTGTCTTGTGACACAACCGACTGCTACCTCTCTGGCCGATGATTGTGAGAGATAGCCCCTAAACGTGCTCCCCAGTCACGACCTAAGTCGTAGAATAAGTCTGTTAGTCGTCACGTTTTATCATTCGCCATTATTCGTAGCCGTCCTGTCTTGTCACTGTCCATCTACAGAAGGACGGCCCGACCGGCCATCCACACACCAACAAAAAAAAGTTATGTTCACACATATTTATGTTAAAACACACCACTGAAACTTTGTTGATGGGCTCATTACCCTCTAAGGTTCAGTATATTAAAAAATTTAAAATTAAAAACTACTATTAAGAATAAAACTCCTAACTTTTCTGCCAAGAATACTAAAATAATGTTTTCAAAAAAATTGCGTACTCACGGTTTTCTCAGTTCCCCGTTGTCCTGCCGGCAGCACGATGAAGGTTGATGATTCTACTCCTATTTATCTCGGAGATAAAACGCGATTCCCAAAAACACTGTCACAAACAATTCTTAGCAGAATTAACAATTTTTTATAATATCCAAACCTTAGTTATCTCACTACACCACTTTAAGGAACTTGAAATTTAGTAGTCCATTGATAAAATTTAAATATGACTCTATTTAAAAACAATTTAGCAAAAAAAAATAATTCAAGAAAAAAGTTTAAAAAAATTATCCAAAATGAAGGCTCTTCAAAAACTCAAAAAAGTTAACCCTACGGCCGATCCACTTCAATAAATTTGTTTTTTTCCTTACGGAAATTCAGACACACTGTGCCCCTCGGACCACCTCCTGGGAAGCGTTGAATTTTTGTTAGCGAAGCCCCCCTTTACACCGTTCGTTTCCTGCGGACCACCGCCACCTCTATTCACTCTCTTACCGGTCTTTGTCTTGTTGTAGCGATGTTTCTTGAAGCGGTTCTGGCCGGAAGACGGTAAGCGGCAAAATGTATGCGGAGCCCTGAGCTACTGTTTTTCGTTAGTCACTGCCTCAGAATCTATCACGACTATGACGACCAGCTGTTCGCACTTGACTACTTGGGGTCGATGCTCTAACCCGTTGTTTCTATTTGGGTTATCTGTTTCCCATTGTCCTACTTTTCGTCTCTTTCTTTTCCTTTGTTCTACTTTGTCCTCTCTTTGTTAGTTCTCTTCCCCTTTTTCTTTGTCATATGTTGTGAGTAGTGTTTTCCTTTCTTTGGAACATTGAAATGAGAAGTTTCCCTTTCCAATGTTCTACGTCTCGTCATTGTCGGTTACAAAATGACAAACACCATCGTGGGATCGCCAGGGGAATTGTCTGGATTCAAGTACCTCTTTTAATTATTCGTTTCCTTTTTTATTTTGTTATTGGACGAGGTATAGGCCCTCGTAACATAAACTAGGCCTCGGAAAAAAAATCTTTATAAACCTGGCTATTAACAAAACAAAGTATATAGGCCTTATATTCACGGGCACAACAATGACTATCTTAAATTCTAGTAGAGTAGATTTCAGCAAGTGTAAAGTTTTTGAAACAGTTAATATGAGATTGCAAACAATAAATAACATAACCAAGAAAAAGTAAACAGATTTACCACACGCATTCCGGAAGAATTTAATTATGATCCCAAAGCAGTCACACGATAGTACAAACACAGTTTAGGAAACAAATAATACGTCATTCTGATATGGTAAATTGTCGGAACTGTCGATTTTGATAGTAATACCATTGTATTCCTCTGCCAACGAAACAACGTTCCATTGCTTAGAAATCACCTCAAAACACATTGAAAGAGATCTAAGTCATCTTAATCGAAAAAAAGAATGAATTTCGGGTTTTACTAGGCCAATTTCAAAATTGAATTTGTAAAAAAGGGGATCAATTGAGTTATTCGAATTCAACAATGCATGAAATTACCAACTAATCAATGCCAAATTATACAGATTACCCCCAAAGCACAAAGAGGAAGTAAGATGAGAGGTAGAAGAAAAACGGTTAAAGGACTTCCTAGGAGTCAACGGGTATTATAGGAAATTTGTTAGAGACTATTCCAAAATAGCTCATCCAATGTTGAAGTATTTGAAAGAGAACAGGAAGATTAATATCAACGAGCCTGAATATATTTAAGCTTACGAAACCCTAAAACTAAATATTATCAAACACCCAATACTTAGATTCTCAGACTTTGAGAAACATTTTACGCTTTTAAATGACCACAGAAAAAAATTATGCCGTTACCGGTAAAGAATTCCTAGCAATCGTATAGGCAGTAACTTATTATCGGCCTCATGGAGATAAATACACGTAAGGCCGATTTTTAGCCATGATGAAAAGATCAGATTTGCAAAAGCAACCATAAGAGCCAGAGAAACTAAAGATCTATAAGAAGCTCAAAAACAAATATCGATGTACCATATGAGGGAAATGCTATAGTAGAAACCTAAACTAGTAAAATAAATCACAAAAGTCATGTAAGACATAAATAGAGACAGAATACAAAACAATTTAATAAAGCTTAGGTAGTGGAACTACTAAAA
The DNA here is from genome assembly GCA_963082735.1 of Pocota personata. NCBI lineage: Eukaryota > Metazoa > Arthropoda > Insecta > Diptera > Syrphidae > Pocota > Pocota personata. The sequence continues at coordinate 100,113,358 of OY720429.1, read as the reverse complement.
AACAAAATAAATAATAAAAGTAAAATTATGACACATGGATATACGAAAAAAGGCAGGAGGGATACGGGATGTTAAAATTTGAGAATGAAAGGAAGTAAGGATGGGATGTCACGATAGGATGGAACCCAAAAGGAGAAAAGTATCAAACGCGAGGAGCGTGGTACACAACAAAGTTCGACCGAGATCGTCGAATGAGGTGTTTCCGTTGAATTTTTTTCATTCAGAGCTAAAGGACGAGATTCGTTGCATTATTTATGAACTATAGCAGGATTTATGTAGTGAAGTAGAAAATTTGATCTAAAGGCTGGAGGTCTGCAAGGCCTTGGCGCCCATTTGACCAATATCATTTTTCATGTTTAATGTCAATGCCTCAATATTATGCTAACATAAAAATATCAGCAGTTTATCAAAAACCAATTATTTGCATTTCAAATTAAAATTGTGGCCTCCAATTGAATAACCCGTTAAATGCAAAACCACATCCAATCCATATATTCTGTAGAAAGTTGTCATGGCGTTGACAACGACAACAATTGGAATCTTTTACGTTTGCCTTTGTCCTCAACTGTCCTTGTTGTCAACATCAAAGTATCGTGGGTCTTCATACGGACTTAGCATGTCATAACAACAGTTTAAAATTATATGCGCCGACTATGACAAGCTATCTTTTATTTGTTTACTTTTTACTGTTCTATCTATCATTTCAACTTTTCTTTTCAACTGTCTTGCCTTTAGTTTGCGGATTAGTAGCCCTGTTCGATGTTGTCTTGTCATAGCATGTTGACCTATCCAGTCTTTGGTTTTGTATGTTCGTGTGTTTTTGTTTGTTTTTAGTCGCTAATTTTACCCTACAAATTGATTTTAAAACATCGTCTATCCTCAGTCATAATATCAGGACTTTGCTAGCAGATAATTAACTCCAACGTTAAAGGTCAAGCCGCTAGTATCCACACCAACGACACCGCTGAAGTAGCAGTAGGAACCACCCCCACCATGATATGTTGCGCTCCAATTACATAAAGTTACAGTTAAACAGTTCTATGATAATTATTAACTCATATTCTATTTATTAACCTTTTTTATATATTAATATACACAAAGGGTTATTCATTTCGAGGTTGGAATTTTACATTCCTACCGTATGGCATCTCCAAATCATAATCCATAGTAACAAATAGTTAGTTTTTGCCTTGCCATATTACAATGTGCATCGTTTAACCACTGCTCAATGCATTAAAATTGTTGCATCTTACTGCAAAAGTAATAGTTCCGTAATATCTGTGAATAAAAAGTTAACCCCGATTTTTCGAACAAAATCTTCTCCAGCAATGAGGCCAATTTCTCTGTCGGCGGCTACTTAAACAAGCAAAATTGCAGAATTTGAGGTTCTGGGAATCTAAATGTGATCGTTGAGAGGCCATTGCATCCACCATGTGTGACAGTTTGGTGTGCGCTGTGGAGCAATGCGGCATGATCGGAACAGAGTATCTAAGAGAATTTTAAAAGCAAGGTGCAGATATAAATTAAGAAAACATGTGTATCTCGTGTATTTCGGCACCGATTTTTTAAAGGCGATCCAAATTTTACCTAATGTAGCGAGTGCAATTATAAGCACAAGTTGTACGAATGCTTCAGATGCCCACCAATTTACATTAGAACAGCAGTCCAAATTGCAAGCGTTCAGGCTAAGGTTCGTTTGTTACACATAATATGGACTCGGAACAACACCGATGGAAAAGCATGTCATGATACCGGAGATGCAGGTCCCGTGAAACAGAGTCACTACCCTGTGTCTCCAGCGATACAAGCTCTTTTGTTCGAAGAAATAAACAGAATGATAAGCGTTATGGAAGCGAACTGTGTTGGATTCTCGTAAATTTAACGCTTTGAATAAACAGGATGTTTACCCTCTCCTCCATACCGACGGGCTCCTCAGTCGTCTAAAAAATACCTACTTTATCAGTAGCGTAGACCTAATAGATGAAATGTCGCTGGTGAAACAGAGTAATTTAGATGTCTAAATTATTGCACCCTGGAATTCAAATGAGATAATTAAATCGATTTGATGAGCACTGCACAGAATCATAAAAATTAACTGCCTGACCTGAAAGTCGAAGAGAATTATGTGTATAAGCGGTCGCTGCCACCAATTGGAAATTAGTCAACCGTCGAACATACCTGGAAGTTATAAATTCCTTCTGGCCGAACAGCAGAGTTGTTCTATCGGGCTTATGATTCTCCTCAGGCGTGTTAAGGTGGTATTACCAAGACTTTACACAGATTTCGACAATAGTTTTTACAAATACGATGGTGCAATTACGCCTATATGTGTATAAGTTTGCAGTATGTAAGCAGTGTAAATCGTTTAATCAGATGTTACGTAATGTGCAATAGTAATTGTTCAGACCAGCATTTTCATAAACGGTATATTGATTTCTTGAATTGTTACGTGTTTGTTATACTTAACCATTTGCCCAAGCCAGATTTGCTGAAAGCTTTAAGAACCAACACTTCAAGTGTCGGGAAATTTCTGAAAGAAGACATTCTTAACATGTTCGGAGTGCTGCAAATCATACACACCGACAACGGAAAGGAGTTTTTGGCAACAGACTTCCAGAGTATCTCTCTAAAATACGGTATTCGCCACTTGAAACTACGCACCGCAGTCGATGCGTTGGAGAGAGAGAATAGAACGCTGTTAGCTGCCATCCGTTCTTACCTCAATGCGACTGGAATCTTCAATTCATTGAAAAGTTCGTTACATACTTCGACGGACGTGCCGCCATATTTTGCTCTATTTGGAATAAAAATTATGACTTATGGGACCTTCTATGAACTAGCATAGAAGGCGAACACAATAGACGACGTCGAGCTATTGGCACTCCCCTGACAAAGTCGAATGCAATGTTTCTGAGTCAACTTGAAAGACAGCATTATCTATGCGATAATCTGCAATATATTGTAATATGCGAGCTACGGCTCGAGTAGATAAGACAATATTCTGTGAAATTATTTCTTTATTTTCTAGTCTATAGAACAATTCAGGTTCACACTATACTATTCTTCGCAATTCTTTTGTTACAATGTCTCTTTCCTCTCAAATCACTTATCTCCTTTCAATGACTTAATTCACTACTGCTCTCCTTCTCAGTTTCTGATAGCAAGAAACTTCTAGCAAATTCTTCGACCACTGGAACAAGAGAAATTCTGATGTAATAATTCTTGCAGTTATAATTCCCTCTTATCCGTGATATTATCCGCCTCTTTCGTTGACATGTGCTGTGGAGACTTCATCGCAGACACGAACCTCGAATGAAAAGACAGTTCGGACCAAAATTCTGCCAGAATGAAAAGACACTTCGGAATTTGTTGCATCATACATTTAGGGAGCGTAGTTATTATTATGCTACACTGCCCCCCTCTTAGACGAGCTCGTCCCGTACAAGTTCATCCTCATTTCGGCCATTGTATCGACTCAGTCGGTCCACATGAACCACTTTCATTTTGGCCCTTGGTCCTCGCTGGATGCGGTAGACAACATCGTTGATGCGGGTTACTATTCTGTAGGGACCTTCCCAGTTCCGCTGCAATTTAGGTGATTTCCAATTTGGGCTATGGGGATTATACAGCCACACCAGATCTCCTTCCTGGAATCCTGACGTTGTTGCCTTGGCATCATACCTGGTCTTCATGCGGTCGCTCGTCAACTTAATCTGGCTTCTGGTCCTTTGGTGTATGTCCCTAAGCCTTTCCCTAATGTCCGCCACGTATTCTTCTTCATTTCTGGGCTCATTGGTAGGAGATCCAAATTTCACCTCACTGCGTAAACGAGCTATTCCACCAAATAAGATTTCGAACGGCATATGTCGAGTAGTGCTATGCACGGCACTTCTATAGGCCATCAAAAACAAGGGAATCTGCCGGTCCCAATCCCGTTGGTAGTCACCTACGACCTTCGAGAGATGTTCGTCCAAAGTCCTATTGAAACGCTCCACCATACCGTCCGACTGTGGATGAAGCGGGGTTGTCCTTGTCTTTTTGATTCCGAGTAATTGACACATCTCTTGGAAGATTCTTGACTCGAAGTTCCGCCCTTGGTCAGAATGCAATTCCAAGGGCACACCGAATCTGCTAACCCAATTGTAGACGATCTGCTCCGCCACGGTTCTGGCTTCCTGCTTAGGGATCGGAAACTCTTCCGGCCACTTACTGAAGTAGTCCATCACTACGAGTATATACCGGAAAGGGCCCTGCGATGTCAATGGCGATTCGTTCGAAAGGTGCTCCCACGTTGTATTGGTGCATCTTACCTCGAGTTTTGACTCTCGGACCCTTGCTAGCTGCACACACGTCGCATTTTCTGCACCAGTCTTCGATATCTTCCTTCGCTTTTAACCAATAAAAACGTTCTCGTACCTTTTCTAGCGTCTTATTCACTCCCAAGTGGCCTCCGGTCGCCCCGCCATGCATTTCCTGTAACACCTCCTTGACTCTCGTCCGCGGTACGACAAGCTGCATTTGCAGCCTTTCGATCCATCTTGCGACCTGACCCTCAGGACTCTTGAACTGTAATAGCCATTTTAAGGCTGCATGGTCTGTGCGAAGAACGAACTTCCTCCCATAGAGGTATTTGTGGAAATGCTTCGTAGCCAAGATCAAAGCTAGAAGTTCCCGCCTTGTCACGCAGTAGTTCCTTTCTGGCTTAGAGAGTACCTTGCTGAAGTACACAACCACCTTCTCTTGGCCATCATGCACCTGGGAGGGTACGGCTCCTACCCCGACATTACTAGCAACTGCATCCACAATGAACGTTTCCCCGGGACTGGGGTAAGCCAGTATCGGGGCATCGCATAGCCGTTGTTTAAGTGCCTTGAAGCTCTTCTCGCACTCAATTGACCATTTAAATTGTTTCCCCTTTTCCGTCAACTGGTGGAGGCTCTTTGCGATCCCGGCAAAATCCTTCACGAACCGTCTGTAGTAGGTGGCTAGGCCCAGGAAGCTCCTTAGTGGGTTTTTTTCTTTGGGGACTGGCCAGTTTTTCACCGCTTCGACCTTCTCTGGATCGGTTCTCACTCTTTTCGCTGAAATTATGTGCCCCAAGTACTTGACTTCCGCTCTAAACAGGGCGCACTTCTTGGGGTTGAGCTTCAGGTGGGCACTTCGAAGCCTTTGAAACACATCCCTTAGATTGTCTCGGTGTTGCGCAAACGTTTTTCCTACGACGATGACATCATCCAAGTACACCAAACAGGTTTTCCATGTTAACCCTTGCAGGACACATTCCATCAAGCGCTCGAAAGTAGCCGGAGCATTGCACAGCCCGAATGGCATTACCGTGAATTGCCATAGCCCATTTCCTGCGGTGAAGGCAGTTTTCTCCCGGTCTTCTGGATGGATCTGTACCTGCCAGTAGCCACTCTTCAAGTCGAGGGTGGAAAACCATTGGGCTCCTGATAGTGTGTCCAGCGTGTCGTCAATCCGTGGCAGAGGATAGCTGTCTTTCTTGGTGACGTAATTGAGCTGCCGATAGTCCACGCAGAACCGCGTGCTGCCATCTTTCTTCTTAACCAGTACAACCGGTGATGCCCACGGACTTTTGGAACTTTCAATCAGACCTTCTTTCTCCATTGCCGACACCATCTCTGCAACTTCTGTCTGCTTTGCCAATGGAAGGCGCCTAGCAGGCTGACGAATTGGTCTAGTATCACCAGTGTCTATTCGATGTTGTACCAGGTGTGTTCGGCCGTATTCTCCGTCCTGTGAGGCAAATACATCAGCGTACTCATTGATAAGATTCTCTGCCTTAGTTCGCTGCTCCTGATTCAGCTCACTGGACTGGAGAATCGTCTCTCTCGTTTCCGCTGTCCAAGGTGATGGGAGAGGTTTTGGAGCATCACGTTCAGATATTATTGCGACGGCAGTAATCGGCGTGCATTTTCCAGTCACCTCCCCTCGCCTTAGTTTGACAGTGTGTGGTCTTGCGTTCAAAACTCTTACTGGAACCATGGTGTTCTTTGGTTCGACTAACGTCTTTCCCACGATGTAGTCTTGAGAATTCTTTCCTGGGTCTGGTTCTACTATGTAGAATCGGTGGCTCCCAAGATCACCTTCCAGCTTCGTCCAAATTATTGTCCCTGAAGACGGCAGCAAAACTTCGTCTTTGCTGATGACTGTCCTGAGAGTTACGGCATTCTCGTTTCCGTACACCATTTCGATACCTCAGTACTTGCATCCCGATGTCCAAGGTTACTTCATTTGCTTTCATGAAGTCTATTCCGATGATGCACTCGTCGCATATATCTGCCACCAGAAACGCATGGGAGAACGTCAGTCCCGCCAGAGTAATCGTAAGACGAACTTCTCCAAACACCTTCGCCATTTCCCCTGTTGCAGTCTTCAGGCAGTAGCTGTTGGTGTTGTGCAGCCAGGAGCTTCTGACGATATCTCTTCTTACAATGGAGGCAGTGGCACCTGTGTCGATGGTGGCTACGCACTCCTTCTTGTTGATTAGTGCCTCCACTGTCAGGCTCTTGTTACCCCGTTTGGTTTGCGAAACTTGAATGGTGGTCCTGGGGGCCTCCATTCCAGTAACCAAATTCTCCCCGGCGAAGTTGGTCCTTACGCATTTCCCGACTGCTGGTTTTGGGAAGTCTGACTGACAGGATGGATGTTATCACCGCCAGATGCTTCCTCTCTGCTTCTCCTACTTCCGCAATGTGGACAATTTCCTCGTCTAGGTGCACTTCTGCACTGCCGTTGTAGGTGTCCGGTTTGGTTGCAATTCCAGCAACGGATTTGACTTCCGCGAGCTTTGTCTTCATCCATGACGGCTGTTTTCTGGCATGAGCATTCCACGACGGACATTTCCTGACACGGTGTATTCCCTGGTATGCTTGGTCCGCAGCCTTCATTGACAAAGCGAATGCCAATGCCTCGGGGAGTGTTCGCTTTTCAGCCATCCTTACAGCCATTTGCAGTTGTCTGTCCTCTATGGCCTGAATAAAAGCTTCCACCGCCATTTCGTTGATAAGCTCCTCACCGGCTTTAGGGTATGAAAGATGGGCTAGTCGCTCTATATCCGCTTGCAACTGTTGGAGCGTTTCCCCCCTTTTCTTGACTCGACTACGCAGCTGAACCCTGTACACCTGCTGCATGTGTTCATCCCCAAACCGCATCTCGATAGCCTGAACCAGAGAGTCGTAGTTCTGCTGTCTATCTTCCGGGATGGTCTGCAAGAGCTCCGCAGCTGGACCCCTCAGTGCAAGCGTGAGTGCAATAGACTTCTCTTCATCGTCCCAGCTATTGGTCATTGCGGCTGCTTCGAATTGCCTCTTATAAATTGGCCATGATGTTTGACCATCGAAGATAGGAGGCTGCATCTCCTTTCTTCTCAGACCGTCAGTGGAATATTCCCGTGCTTTCTGTTTCTTCACGTTGCTGAGTTCCTTAGTAAGATTTTCGACTTGTTTTTCTACTTTTTCGAACTGAGTCTCTATTTTCCCGAACTGAGTTTCATGCTTCTCAAAGTTTTCATCGAATCTAGTTTCGACTTTTTCGAGTTGCGTCTCGACCTTCTCGATTTTCTCTTCGATCGCTTCGAATTTAGATTCCAAGTTTCTGTTTTGCTCATCAAGTTTGCTTTCCAGAGCATCTAGAGAATTCTTTTGTTCGTCCATCTTAAGTTCTAGAGAATTCTTCTGTTCGTCCATTGCTTTCTTTTGTTCGTCCAGCTTAAGTTCTAGAGAATTCCTTTGGTCTTCAATTGCTTTCTTTTGTTCGTCCATGACTAACTTAAGTTGCAGGAGCAGACTTGTTATACCCGGGCTGTACTTGCTGGTTCCTCTTCCACGTCAAACTCTACTTCATCCGGATTTTCACCTTCCTGCGTTACTGCTTCTTGCAGACGAATTAGTAGGGCATCTTTTCCCCCAGTTGTGTCGAGGTTCCGCTTACTGAGTTCTGATTTAGTTGAGTTATAGTTAGTTTTCCCAATTTGCGACCCATTTTGCGCAACTAATTAACTCAACACAGAAATCGGAATAAGTTTTATCCCGCTTCTGACACCAATGTAATATGCGAGCTACGGCTCGAGTAGATAAAACAATACTCTGTGAAATTATTTCTTCATTTTCTAGTCTATAGAACAATTCAGGTTCACACTATACTATTCTTCGCAATTCTTTTGTTACAATGTCTCTTTCCTCTCAAATCACTTATCTCCTTTCAATGACTTAATTCACAAATCCAAACTAATTACTTCTTCTTGTTAACTCTCAACTTTCAATTTATCACAAAATTACAACTTCGCCCATTATCACTTTTCTAATCTCTTCGCCACAGTTTAAAAACTACCGCTCTCCTTCTCAATCGCCATCTGTCCTTATATAGCAGAAGTTTCTGATAGCCAGAAACTTCTAGCAAATTCTTCGATCACTGGAACAAGAGAAATTCTCGTGTAATAATTCTTGCAGTTATAATTCCCTCTTATCCGTGATATTATCCGTCTCTTTCGTTGACGTGAGCTGTGGAGACTTCATCGCAGACACGAACCTCGAATGAAAGGACAGTTCGGACCAAAATTCTGCCAGAATGAAAAGACACTTCGGAATTTGTTGCATCATACTTTTAGGGAGCGTAGTTATTATTATGCTACAATATATACGATCGCGAAGAATATTATTTGCACTGCGGCAAGAGATATTTCGGAAGAATTTTGTTATACGTAATATATTCATATACCTCGCCACGAAATATTGTCCCAAATGTGTAAAGTGCAGAGTTGTAAAAGCAATTGGACGTACCATGTATGAACTGGAGAACCTGTGTGATAAAAAGTAGTAGCCTTCCATGTGAAGAACACCAGCCAGTAAAAGAGCATATATGTTATTCGTTTAAGTCATGCATTTTCTTTGTATTACTACTTAAGATTATGTTTTCAGTCTCTCTTAAATTATGTATAAAGGATAAGATATTAATTATGTATTTCGGTACCGACTGGCTTTCGTGCTGCACGCATCTCTTTCAGTCGGCTGTCCTCCTTTGCGAATCTATCCACGTTTCTCTCAAAACTTGTTTTCAAAACACTTTCTTTCTCTTTAACTCCACGTAAAACTACGGTTCTCTCGTTCTCGCGAGTGTAGTTTTTCACCTAACCGCATGGCCCCAGGGCCAAAAATGAGACCTGGAAATCGGTTTGGCGAACTTTCCGAAGTTATCCTTTCCGAACCCCGGGCGAAGAAAAATAAATTCACGCTAGATCCCCTCGAAGAATTCCCAGAACTCCCCAATCGATCAACATCCAAAAATCCTAGATTTGTGTTAATTTCTCCACAAAGTGAAAACAAACCCCTTACATCTGTAAGTATTTTTGCAGTAAGAAAAGCAATTGACGGAATTAGCACAGAATATGAGCAAATATCTCAGCTCAGAGATGGTAAAATTCTAATTTTAACCAAAAACCAAAAGGTGGCTGACAGATTTGTAGCCACGAAAAATCTGTCTAATCTGTGCCCAGTTACAATCACGTTGCATAATCAATTAAATTCATCCAAAGGAATCGTCTATGCCCCTTGCCTAATAGACGTCTCAGAGGACGAAATCGTCTCCGAAATGAAAGCACAAAAGGTAACCGAGGTATATAAATTTACTAAACAATACGAAGGGAAACAACGAGCCTCAGGCTTGATGCTTTTCACCTTCGACTCCTTCCAAAATCCTAATACAGTTGAAATAGGATGGTATAACGCCAAGGTAACTGAATACATCCCAAATCCCATGAGGTGCCGTGTTTGCCAATTACTCGGGCATACTTCCAAAAGATGTACCAACAACTCTATTTGCCAAACGTGCAACCTACCGCCTCACACGAATTCTGACTGTTCGAGAACTATGTGTGCCAACTGCCTTGCCCCCCACCCCTCCTCATCAAAAGATTGCCCAAAGTTCGTTCAAATGAAGGAAATATTAAAAATCAAAACCAAAAAAAATGCAGTCTTGCCGAAGCTAAACGCATATATAAAGAACAAAATCCCTTGCAACCCAACACAAATCTTGATTTATACTCTGAAAAAGCAAAATAAACAAACGTAACACCCGCAAATCCCCCTCCCCCTAAGATGCCGGAAAATGTTGAAAACGTAGAACCAACAATAGATCAAACAATTAGTAACAAAAACAAAAAGGGAGCACCTTCTGTACCTCTCACATCACCCTTATTAACAGCACAAACCACTCAAACGGCAAAGCCTACGAAAGTTCACTCTATATCAGAAGACAAAACTACCGTAAACAAAAATATTTCTTCACGCTCCCCTTTATTTGCATCTTCAACATCGTCAACTCCTTCAAATTTAACGGCTCAAAAAGAAGCCAATCGGAGCCTTGTTAACCAACACAAACACAAAATCTCCTTGTTTACAATCAATCCTCCTACAAACCAAACACTCAAAACCAAAAAATAAACACTTCAAATACAATAACAACCACATTAAGCAATACAAATGCAACTACTATCACTTCCCCTCTCACATCTATTTCAAATAGACTAATCACAAACAACAGCTACTACATGCAAACAACAGACAATGACTCTGATACATAGTAAAAAACAAACACACCCACTAACTCGGTGTCTCCGTCGGCGACGTGTAGAGTTCTGGGGCTGCCTGCTCATGCGTGTGTTGTCATTATTCGACAACACCCCGGGTATCGCAGCACCTTGTGCCATGCTCGTCGCCGGTGGAGACACCGCAGTTAATACAGTTCCGGTCTTTACTCAATATATTAAAATAAATTGTTTCAAAGACCCAATACATTAGAATGATGCTGCGGGTTTTACAATGGAACCTGAATGGCTATCTCAACAATCTCCACGAACTGCAACTCCTAATATGCCAAATAAACCCCTCAGTTATCTGTCCACAGGAAACACATATAAATAACACAAAACGACCCCCCTTCCCACCTAAGTAATACGCAGCAATCTTCCACAACTTACAATCCAAATTCATTCATAAGATGAAGAAGACTCTAAATCCGAAAAACATAGTATTTGAGCTCCAGGATCTCAACGCCGTGGAAAATGGTGAAACTTAAAATTGCACACACCGTGATTTCTTCCAGACAGCTATCCAACTTTCCCACCGTGCATTCACTACACCCAGACAGGTATACAGTTATTTCACCATGCAGTTTACCTCAGCGAAAAGTTCGACATACCTTCCTTCTGGTGTTGTCTTGCCAGAATGTTGGAGCCAATTCGAATTATGTATATTGAAATCGCCCGCAATGACGATTTTAGTATGAGGATACAAGGAGTGATGGAATCGGACTGCGCATCAAATTCGTCAAAAGTTGATTTGCTGTCCGACTAGGGCTTCTGTAAATAAAGCAGTAGTGAATTATTTGCTTACGGACGGTGGAATGATGAATTTTAGCCATTTGAAATTAAATTCCGGGTTGGATCAGTGGCGATACTGAGGTGGAACTTGGTAAGCAATATCACTACGGACATAAATGACGAGGCCACGGTGAGGAAAGAATAATGACACGTTATATCCAAGCAGTTTGAAATGGGAAGATTCTTCTACTACCTGTGTTTCGCCTAAGTGCCAAGACAGCCGGTTTATGGGAATGGGCGTGGGCGTATATGTCGAAGAAATTGTCTGGGTTCTTCTAACACAGCACCCTGACCCTACCATTCGTTCTAAGGGGATTACAAAGAAGGTACCGCGGATCCCAGAGGACCGACTATCCGATATGAGAAGAAACCACATTCCAGAGCCAGATATACAGCCTCGAGACTCTGATGTGGATAATTGACACCTCAACTGCAAAATGGGCTTATTCTGATAGTGACTCGTCCACCCAAGGCTACAAGCCTAACCTATTGTTTAATTGCTTGCTCTTTCGTGCGGATATAAAATAATTTTGTAAGCAGCACCCCAGGAGAAATCAAAATTGTTTGAAGGAGAGCAACCAATTCAGTTTACCCTTCCACATTAGGAGCAATAATACTTAGTTTAATCAGGTTTTAGTCGGAGTGTTGATGTAAGCTCAAGCAGTCACTAGGTTGTTAAACGAACAGTACTATAAACCAGCAAATATCTACTGTGAGTTGTTTTCAGTATTTTGTGACAGAGGCAACAGTAGGAAAAGTTGTCAAAACTCTGGATGTGACAGCCGAAACAACTGGAGAGCAGCGACTAGCGAAATCAGCCACCCAACAAGTCTTTCCCGCCAAAAATGACAGTACCAAAAATGCCGAAAAATCTTACTTTGAAAATCCGAAATAAGTGTGCATTAAAATTTGATTTGTGTATTAACCTCTTAAAAAAAAAAATAAGAATTTTTGAATTCTCCTCCCGCGTGAATGCATGTGTGTGTCAGTGAGTCGAGAAGTGCGATAGTGGTGAATAGTTCAGTGACCGAAGGAAAAAATAATGGAAACCAAAGTAATTCAGCTAGTGACTGTGGTGGAGAGGATCAGCGCCCACCATCAATTAAGATAAAAACCTAACAAAACTTCTCTGATCAAATATCTGTAAAATCGCGGATACATATACCTATATGTACATATATTTTAAATAGACGGACATTGTTGGATCCTTTTTTTAAATTTCGCAACGCCACTCCTACTTTATTAAAGGTGGATTAGAAGACATTTTGTTCACTTGCCTTTTCTTTCTACGTATAGGAATCCGGGGTAGTTTTTAACGTAATATTTTGGTTGGATTTGATTTTCTTGTCTTTTGTCGCCGAAATGCTAATAGAAATAATATTTGTTTCCGGACTCAGGACTCCAAAATACTTTGATTTGTGTATTAACCTCTTAAAAAAAAAAATAAGAATTTTTGAATTCTCCTCCCGCGTGAATGCATGTGTGTGTCAGTGAGTCGAGAAGTGCGATAGTGGTGAATAGTTCAGTGACCGAAGGAAAAAATAATGGAAACCAAAGTAATTCAGCTAGTGACTGTGGTGGAGAGGATCAGCGCCCACCCACACGCTAGACACACTATCAGGAGCCCGATGGTTTTCCACTCTCGACTTGAAGAGTGGCTACTGGCAGGTACAGATCCATCCAGAAGACCGGGAGAAAACCGCCTTCACCGCAGGAAATGGGCTATGGCAATTCACGGTAATGCCATTCGGGCTGTGCAATGCTCCGGCGACTTTCGAGCGATTGATGGAATGTGTCCTGCAAGGGTTAACATGGAAAACCTGTTTGGTATACTTGGATGATGTCATCGTCGTAGGAAAAACGTTTGCGCATCACCGAGACAATCTGAGGGATGTGTTTCAAAGGCTTCGAAGTGCCCACCTGAAGCTCAACCCCAAGAAGTGCGCCCTATTTAGAGCGGAAGTCAAGTACCTGGGACACATAATTTCAGCGAAAGGAGTGAGAACCGATCCAGAGAAGGTCGAAGCGGTGAAAAACTGGCCAGTCCCCAAAGACAAACACCAACTAAGGAGCTTCCTGGGCCTAGCCACCTACTACAGACGGTTCGTGAAGGATTTTGCCGGGATCACAAAGAGCTTGCACCAGTTGACGGAAAAGGGGAAACAATTCAAATGGTCAATTGAGTGCGAGAAAAGCTTCAAGGCACTTAAACAACGGCTATGCGATGCCCCGATACTAGCTTACCCCACTCCCGGGGAAACGTTCATTGTGGATGCAGATGCTAGTAATGTCGGGGTAGGAGCCGTACTCTCCCAGGTGCATGAGGGCCAAGAGAAGGTGGTTGCGTACTTCAGCAAGGTGCTCTCTAACCCAGAAAGGAACTACTGCGTGACAAGGCGGGAACTTCTAGCTTTGATCTTGGCTACGAAGCATTTTCACAAATACCTTTATGGGAGAAAGATCGTTCTTCGCACAGACCATGCGGCCTTAAAATGGCTATTACAGTTCAAGAGTCCTGAGGGTCAGGTCGCAAGATGGATCGAAAGGCTGCAAATCTACGACTACGAAATACAGCATCGTAAAGGAAAACTCCACTCTAACTCCCACATCTCAGCAATAGCCGTAGAAATTCAAATCAAAATAACCCTTACAATAATATCTTTATATATTCCTCCCAACCAAAATTTTACCCCCAAAGATATCCACGTAAGCTCCTTTCATACCCCAATACTGTTGACTGGCGATTTTAACGCGTGGAGCCCACTATGGAGTTCCCTTTGTACCAATTCCCGGGGCAAAAAAATTGAAGAATTCCTAGCAAAATCCAATTTAATTGTTCTCAATGATGGCAGGCCCACACATTCCTCAACCCACAGAACATTTACCCATCTCGATGTCTCTTTTATCTCTCCCCAACTATTCACGAAAACATCATGGGCAGTACTTCCTGATTTACATGGGAGCGACCATTTCCCAACCTCAACCACAATTACATCAGGGAGCTCCCCGCAAAATATTAAACTGCTCCCTAAATTTCAAATAGATAGAGCCAACTGGAATTGTTTCCAGTTAAACATTGCACATTTCTTAGAACAGAGGGAACAAACACCGAATATAAACAAAGAAGCAGCAACCATCCAAAAATCTTTGCGTTATGCAGCTAACTTAGCAATCCCCCAAACAAATAGCTCATTAAAAAAATATATGGTTCCATGGTGGAGCAATGAGATCCAACACCTGCGTCAATCCAAACAAGATTCTTGGAAGAAATTTAAAAAAATATCCGAATGATTCGAATCTGATCTCCTACAGAAAAGCCAACGCTCTCTTCCGGAAAGCTGCCAAATTAGCCAAACAAGCGAGCTTCGAAAAATTCACCTCCAACATGAGCCCCAAAACTACAACAAAAAAACTGTGGGCAGATGTTAAATCACTTACAGGTAACTACATACCTCACTCGATCAACATCGTGAATACCAACTCGCAAGCAATATCTACTCCCCTTGAAATTTCGCAACACTTTGCCAAGACCTGGTCTGAATAATCTGCTGACACCAATTTCTCTTCTGACTTCCTCCAATTAAAATTGTCAGCAGAAAGACTCGACCCGTCAAACTGGAATACCGATTCTTCTACCAAATTCATTGAGTCCCCTATAAACGAACTTGAATTTCAAAATGCCCTCAAGAGATCTAAAGGAAAATCACCTGGGTACGATCGAATCTCTTACTTCATGATCAAAAACAGTCCAAGAATTCTGAAACATCGTCTATTAGGTCTGTACAACCAGGTTTTCTCACAAGGAATAATTCCCCAAACCCGGAAAACAGCGAGCATATTACCAATCCCAAAACCTAATAAGAATCATTCCGAAGTCAACGATTTTCGTCCCATTTCCCTACTCCCATGTTCAGGCAAAATCTTAGAAAGGATTATCTCCTTCAGACTACTTTGGTTCCTCGAGAAGAATAACCTTATTCACACCAATCAGATTGCTTTCAGACATGGACGCTGCACCATAGATGCTCTTTTGCACATTGATCAATACGTTGCATCCACTCTATCCATTAAAAACCATGTCTCAATTCTGTCAATAGACTTTGTTAAGGCTTTTAATAGAATTGGGATTCATATAATATTGAACAAACTAGCGCAGTGGAGGATAGGAGCACGAATGTTCAACTATATAAAATCTTTCTTAACAAACAGAAAATTCCGAGTCAAAATAAATAGCACTTACTCCTCAATCCAAAGCCTTCATAACGGTATACCACAGGGATCCCCCCTCTCGGTTATACTATTCATTGTTGCGTTCAGTGACCTGAGTGAGATCCTTAGCTCATACAAAACGATTGGTCATTCACTTTACGCAGATGATTTGATTCTGTTTTCAAAGTGTAAAGATCTTACGGAGTTATCGTTAAAATTTTCAAGTATCCTAACAGATCTTAACTCCTGGTGTAAGCTCTCAGGCTCCAAGATCTCCGTAGAGAAAAGTAATATTTTGCATATATGTAAAAAAACTAAATGCTCTAAATATATATCACTTATTTGTAACAATGTAGATATAAAACATGTTAATAATCTATGTATTCTTGGTGTCATCTTGGACAACAAATTTAATTTTAAGGAAGATTGTATTAGTCTAAGGAAAAAATTAGCTACCAGGGTTAATATTATTAGATATTTAAGTTCTAAAAATAGCTTTTGCCATATTAACACCCTACTCAACATCATCAGATCCACCATCTTAGCTAAGATTGACTACGGATTGAGTATATATGGAAAGTGTGCAAACTCATCCTTGAAGTTCATTGAGCCGCTATACCAATCGGCTATAAGATCCGGCTTAAAGGCATTTCGATCGACGCCTATTAGAAATCTCCTCACAGAATCCGGCCTACCATCCATCCAGCACCGAGTTGACTACATCACTTCGATTGCCCTGTTAAATCTTAACATGGTACAAAAAACACAAGCCACAAGCCACATTTTTTTGATGATGCCAAAAAAATCACTTCCCAGAAAAAATTCCCCAAAACAGAATCCACAATTTACAAAACTATCAGCTTTGCCAAAAGTATTGGAATACCAATTACAACCTACCAAACTAAATTGGCAACTGCTCCTCCGTGGGAACTAAGAAAAGAATCCATAAATACGGCTCTAAACATTTTACCCAAACTGATAACTCCTAGCGAATCATACAAACAAAGATCTATGGAATTGTCAGAAACCGAAAAAAGGTTGAATTGGCACCTTGTTTACACTGATGGATCTAAATCTGAATTTGGTGCAGCAATTGCTGTAGTAGATGAAAATGGCCATATCTTATCCAAAGGGCTCCTAGCTCCCTCCTCTTCTGTATTTTCAGCTGAGGCGATCGCAATCCTTCAAGCTGCTAAACTAGTAAGCAATAGGAAAATCATTATCTGTACCGACAGCCTATCAGTTATTATGGCAATTAGGAATATTTACAATAAAACACCTATTATAGATTCCATCCGGAATAAATTAATAGTTAATAGGAACAAATTAAAACTCTTATGGGTACCAGGCCATGTGGGAATAAAAGGTAATGTAGAGGCGGATAAGGCAGCCAAGGAGGCCGGTAGGGAACCCCTCATTACCTTCTGGACATACAACAACAATGATATTAAAAAGTGCATACAACGCTTCTGGCACAACAAGTTAATGTTAAACTGGCATGAGTACTCCCATCATTATAAGACGATAAACCCTGATGCCCAAACATTCATATATCCCACTGACTGTTCAAAAAGTATGATTAAGACCTTCATTCGACTTCGTCTAGGACACACAACGCTCACGCATAGTCACCTCTTCACTGGGGAGGACCCACCACACCGCCACCTTTGTACCTCCAATGAAAGACTTTCCATCAAACACCTAATACATGAGTGCAACACCATCCAAACTAAATCATCTCTCTTATTTCCAAACCGTACCTTAGCTGATCTACTTAGAATACCATCAGAACAGAACATCAGAAACATCTATTTATAAACTACTTTCTATATTTAATATACAAAATAGCATATAAATAATTTGTAATCGTCCATAAAATTTTAAAAATTAGCTGAAAGCCCTGGTAGCTAGTGCTGTAATCTTTGTATTAATCTTATAATTCATTATAAGTTAATAAAGTTGTAATAATAATAATAACAACTATGTATTTACCTGTCTGTTTCCATACTATTTATTAATCAATTTATTGGATGGGCACTTATGTATGTTTATATATCGAAATATCTACTTATTGTCCTAAGTGTTAATATAAGTATTTAGTGTATCTTTTAATATATGTATTTACTATATATTTACTCAATATACCTCTTTGTCCCTATGTATATTTATTTATTATATCTGTCTTTGTCTATCTATATATTTATTGATTTATTATACCTATCTTCGTCTGCCTAGTTATTCAATTATTTATTATATTATATCTATTTATCATATATACATACTGTAGTAATAAAATAAGGTGGCAACCCTTGCAGGGGAATATCCACACCGACGGAGTGTACGCTTTACCCCGTACATATCGATGGAGGAGCTCTAAGTGATCTTCGACTCATTAAGGAGGAAGAAATCTGTGGGAATCGATGGAGTATCGAACATTGTGCTTCGATATCTCCCTCTAGAAGCGGTGGACATTTACACCACTCTGTTTAACAATGCGCTGAATAATGCACATTATCCAGCGCATTTTAAAACAGCAGTGATACAACCCATTGCCAAAAGGGGTAAGGACACTTCCAATCCGGCAAAACTCTGGTCGATAAGTCTCCTTCCGAACATCAGCAAGGTATTCGAAAAAGTGATCAATAGAGCCCTGCTTAAGTGAACTGAGAACAGTAATATAATTCCGGATAACTAATTCGGTTTTAAGGCGGGACATGATACAATACATGCCGCGTGGAAGATCAACTTCCAGAAATTGGAAACTATTCTTTTTAGGACGCCGTTGTCTGGGGCCTCTAGGGATACCAGAAAGATTTGGGGAAAGTTCTCAATCGTGAGACCGCACGGACAGCCACTTGCATGCAGAAGTGTAGTCAGATACCTGAGGCTCTGGTTAGACCAATATCTCTATTTTAACAAACATATAGATGCTGCTCTGGCCAGAGCCAAAGGTGCTTTTGCCCTTACAAGGAGAATTTTTTATAGCAAGCAACTCGATGCAAGGGTAAATGTAATCTGCTACATGGCCCTCATTCGGCCCATGCTCGTATATAGATGCCCCGTGTGGTTCAACGTGGGAGCAAGTTTGTTGGAAAAGATTCGGGTGTTTGAAAGGGCTCGCTTTCATTTGTACAGAACACCAGAGTCCCAGTACATAAAATTTTATCCCAATGAGGTCCTATACAACAAGGCTAACCTAATAAGTGTGGATAATTTCGTTATCAAGCTGATTCGGAGGCACATTTCAAGAGCAATGAGCTCGACGAACAACCTGATCTCCGAGGCTTATTACCCTAATTATGAGTATTACGAGAGAGTGCGCCTTAACGGCTTTGTTCCCCTAGAGGCGTTCCTCTATTTTGATGAGAAAAGTCTGATCCGGGACAGATTGGCGGTGCCGCCAATCTTCCACGTTGCTCGGACAGTTGTGGATAGGCGACTCAACTACGACAGAGACGTTGCACACGGCAGTGTGGAGCGTCTCCGGTTTAGTAGGGCGGTATCGACTCGCGATATTGAGGACGTACAACATTTCAACCATGCGAACGTCGTCATCGCCGATAGACGAGACATATCTCACTTGTTCGTGTCGAAAGATGATCTTCTTTGCATCTTCGATTTAAGTCGGCGGGAGTGGATGGTATCCAAAACGTCGTATTGAGACATCTACCTCTAGAGGCTGTAGATATTTTTGCCACGCTGTTTAACAATGCGCTGAATAATGCATATTATCATACACCATGCATACACCCTATCGTAAAAAGGGGTAAAGATAGGACGAACCCTGCTAATCTTCGGTCAATTAGTTTGCTTCCGAATGTTAGCAAGGTCTTTGAAAAAGTTGTCAATAGAGCCCTGTTGAAGTGGGTCGAGGACAATAACGTTATTCCGGACAACCAGTTTGGTTTCAGGGCGGGGCATGAAACTATTCATGCCGCGTCGAAACTGGTATCCGACATACAGTAGAACAAATGCAAGAACCAGTGCACGGGTGCTTGCCTAGTTGACTTTGAAAAGGCCTTCGACACTGTATGGTTAGAGGGTCTTTTCTATAAGTTGACTATGCTGGGTATGCACAAACCCTTGCTATGTATAATTTATAATATGCTTATGGGAAAGAAGTTCGTTGTCAAATGTGGCAACGTGATTTCGAGCAGAGTCTTCGACATTAAAAATGGTTTACAGCAGGGGGCGGTGAATTCGCCGATACTGTTTAACATCTACACGAGTGATCTGGTGAGTTCACTCAAACACGCTATAGCGTATGCTGACGATTTAGTGACATACAGATCAGGTCCTAAAATCGAGGTTATCAACATCCTTTTGCAGCATGACTTCGATCAAATTAAGGGATATTGCGACGACTGGAAGCTGAAAATCAACTTTCAGAAGTCGGAAACAATCCTGTTCAGAACTCCATTGCCTGGTGCCTCCAGGGATACCAGAAAAAACTGGAAAAAATTGGCCATTATTGGACAAAATGGACAGCCATTGGCGGTGAGAAGCGTAGTTAGATATCTCGGTATCTGGCTCGACCAGTATCTATATTTTGACAAACATGTGGATGCTTGTCTTGCCGGGGCCAAGAGGGCTTTTGCTCTGACAAGGAGACTATTTCATAACGGTCAACTTCCTCCAGGGTGAAGGTCATATGCTACGTGGCCCTGATAAGGCCAATCATCGCTTATGGTTGTCCATTGTGGTTCAATATAGCGCCTAGTTATATGGAAAAGATTCGGGTTTTGGAGAGACAATGTCTTAGGACATGTCTCCGGTTGTTCCGAACACCTGAATCCAACTATATAAAATACTATCCCAACAAGGCCCTATACGATGGGGCTCAATTGAACAGGATTGACAATTTCCTCATTAAAGTGATTCGAAGGCGATGGCCAGCGACAATAGTCTGATCTTTGGGGCTTATTACCCCAATGAAACATACCTCGAGAGTACGCTCCGGTTTGGCTTCATACCGCCGGAGGCATTTATCCATATCGATGCAAAAGGGCTGGTACAGACGAGGGATGGTATCCCGGTATTATACCACAGCCACCGCAGAGCGAGAGACAAACGGCTTAACCACGGAGGGAATGCCGCCGATGTTCCTGAACTCCTCCGTTTTAGTTCCGCAATTGCGGAGAGGGACAAAACGGATACTGCAAAACAGTACACCACGTTCTGGTGGCTGTTCGAAGTGGAAAGTGTCAACACGCCTTCCCAGGACGGTGCGTTACTTTCGGTAACATCCTCTTAGTTTTAAGATAGTTTAAGTTAGCGAGGTTAGTTAGGGGGTTTCTGGGAGAGGCCGGGCTCATCAACATGAATTGGTGCTTCCGAGAGTTGACTGACGCCTCTTGGCATCGTCAACTCTCGGCGGCGCATGTGCACCATGTTGGTGACTGCCAGGCGCCCGGATAGCAATTGGGATGGTGACCACTCGCGGTGCGTGAGGCAACGAGTGCTCACCACCCTGATTATAGTTATTGTAGGTTAAGTAGCTTAGGTAGGTTAAGTAGCGTAGGTAGCCTGTAAGAGTTTTATTTAAAACAAAATAAAGATACCAAGTTTTTATTTTATTTTATATTTTCTTGGTAAATAATAATAGGTAAATTAGTTCGTAGAATAGTTTTTAGGCCGAAAGGCAATATGTTATATGATATAGTTAAGTATAGTATAGTAAGCTAGAATAAGAAACCTGTTAATTTTTAAGTTAGATTTAGTCATTTTTGTCTAGTATGTAAGTTTAATAAAGATAATAAAAAAAAAATTAAATAAAAAAAAAAAAAAAAACGTACAACATTTCTGGTGGCTAGCCGAAAGAGAGGAAACTCCCTCGTCGTTTCCCCCTAATCCAGGGTAGACTGTTTGAAGTTTAAAGTTGGCTGTTCTTGCCCATGACCGACTTACATAGTTTAGGTTTAGGTATTTTAGATATATTGTTTATAGGTAAAATAAAAAAAAATTCAAAATGTATAAATTTTCATCACAGCACTTGGATAGAAAAAATATATATATATATATAAAAAACAGCACTTGATAAAATAAAAATAAAAAAAAAAAACAAGAAGAAAGTACGTATATAATTGCGTAAGGTAGAGTAAGATAGATTAAATTAGAATAAGATAATTTAAGATTTATTTGAAGGTAGTTTGTTAAGTTATACATAAAAGAATAAAAAAAAAAGTTCATTCACTAAGTTTTTATCTAATTTTCTGAGTAACACTTAAATTTAAAAGAACGAAATAAATAAAAAAAAATGTCAAGTATAGTAGTAATATTGTTAGTAGGTTTAACTTAGAGCGCCCGCATAGGGCCAGTAAGTTAGAATAAGAATAGTTAGCTAGTTTTAAGTGCTTTTTGTCTAGTAATTAATTACAATGAATTTAACAATAAAAATGTAGTAAAAATAAATAATAAAATTGTACGCACTAAGAAAAGAAAATAAAGAAAAGACTGTTTTTTATTCCTTTAATGTTGGTACAAATTTCAGAAGTGGGATCCGCCCGCGTATGGAACGCTAATACATATAGAAAAGAAAAATAATTTTCCCTTCTAAATATAGAAAAAAAAGGAAATTTTTTTTTGCTTTTCTTTTGCCGGCCACGTGTGCATTATAACAACTGAATGCAAAATAGTGTACCAACACACAGAAAGGCAGTTACCAAACGAGTGTACGGATTTTTTTTTTTATTTATCGCCCGCGTGTGCCCATTATATGCAGCGTAGAATCAAGTAGTGTACGCACGCATACAAGAAAAATCCATTCTATTCGCTGTAAGAATGATGAGCAACGAGGAAATTTCATCGTTGAAACAAGAAGTGCTAAGGAGCTGGCTAAGGGAGCTGAAGGAGAAGACGTCGGGCATCAAAGCAGAACTTGTACAACATCTGCTTGCTGTGCCAGTCACCGAACGAGGCGAATACCCAGCTGGCCAGCACCTGCATCCATTAACGATAACGACGACAGCAACGAAGACGACAACAACTACGTGTATGAAGACTCGCACACAACCAAGACGGGGTTGGTTCCGAAGGAAATAGTGAAAGAGAATGAAACAAAGATAGTTCCGATGAGTGTTGCCAATGATCAGAGAACGAAGGTTTTTTTTTATGGATACGCCAATGGATGTTGTAATCTTCTAAAGGTACTAGTAGCCTACTGGCATGTAAGATTGGCATACCCGATTACTCGATTTCAGGAATGTGCCTACGTACTAATTCACACCCAACTCTCTTCTACCATTCTCCCCACGGGACTACCGTTAGGTATTATTTCGCGGGGTTGGTTAGCAATTCATGCTATGCTTCTTTTTTTGTTGCTTCTGCTCTCCTTGCTTTCTCAATTATACGAAGTTATTTTTGCACATTCGTTACGAGTGCGCAAATTTCCATCCAGTTCTCCTCTGATCGCAATATGTGGTCTATAAGGAGCGGTGGACTCGGCAAGTTATTTATCCATTCTGCGAAGCGACTGCAATGGAACACTGCGTGTTCTGTGTCTTCCTCTTGATCTTGACAATCTGGACAGAAAGGTGAGCTATCGTGCCCAAATCTACGTAAATACTTCAGATGGTCACCGTAACCCGACATGAACTATTTAAAGTGGTAGTTGCAGTCCCCATGCATTCGTCTTATCCACGTCTCGATGTTGAGGATCACCTTGTAGGTCTATCTGCCTTTGTACTGTTTTCCCACCTAGCTTGCCACATACGAGTAGTTATCGATATTGCTTTTTCTTCCTCTTTCATTTTCTTGACAATTCCTGCTTTTTGATTGCTCAAGCTTTTCCTTTCGTAGTTTCTTACCATCTCGTTTGCAAAGATGTCGATAGGGATCATTCCAGCTGCCAACGACCATCTTAGAACCGTCGGTATAGAACGTCAGTTCCTTTTTCTTCATGGTTCTCAGGTTCCTCCAGTGCGTTCTGTCAGGAATTCTTATGTTGAATCTCCTTTCAAATGCTAGCATAGGGCTCATGAAATCAGTTTCCGCCGATCTGCTGGTAGTTCCCCATCGGGATAAAATGGAGGCATAGCCGTAAAGGCTCGATGACCACAATCGGCCTTCTCTCAGTCTTACAGCGGTTTTAGCCGCCAGACTGCTACAGTATATATCAAGCGGAATGAAACTGAGAATTTCCGCTATAAGTGTTGTTCTTATTGACCCCATGACTCCGATGCACGCCGCCCTCTGGATTTTGGTGAGGTTTGAAAGCTGATATTGCTTCTCAAGAGCCATCCACCAAACTAGTGAACCATATGTGAGAATGGGTCTTACGACCGCTGTGTATATCCAGTACACCACAGCTCTTTTGAAGCCCCACGTGTTGCTGAATGCCTTTTTGCAAGAATAGAAAGCTACGCTAGCTTTTTTGATGCGTTCGGCAGTGTTATCTTTCCAGTTCAGTTTGGAATTTAAAATTACGCCCAGGTATCGGGCTGAACTTGAGATACTTAGTTCAGTGCCACCGATGTTTGGGGGTCTAAAGGTAGGAAATGATCTCTTCTTAGTGAAAAGAATTACCTCAGTCTTTGAGGTTAGGAGTGAAGCCTTTTGCTGCTGACCCAATAATTCACTAGTTGTAGTGCAAAATTTAGTTTTTTGCTTAGGACTGGAGGTAATTTTCCCTAAACCAGGGTGACCACATCGTCATCCAAGATCTCATCCACTACGAGGAGCCATAATAAAGGAGATAGAACTCCGCCTTGGGGGGTTCCTCTGCAAACGCTTCACCGGATGGTTACATCTCCTAGCATTGAAAATATAACCCTCGATTGAAGCATCTGTGCAGTCCAATTGCAGAGACCCATTTTTAAATGAGCTCTGTGTAGGCTGTCCAGGATCGCGTCAGTGTTTATGTTGTTAAAAGCCCCTTCAATATCTAGGAACGCCCCGAGAGTGAACATTTTGAAGTGGAGGGATCTTTCTATACTTGATACGACCCTGTGTAGCGCAGTATCTACCGATCTGCCGCAGATGTATGCGTGTTGTGATTTTGATAGGTAATTATCGCCAATCACGTTTCTTATGTATGCATCTATTAAACGTTCCAGTGTTTTTAGCATAAAGTCTAATAGGTCTCAGGTCTTTTGCGTTTGTGTGGCTCGCTTTCTCCGCTTTGGGAATAAATACGACGCGCTCCTCCCGCCATGCTTTAGCAACATATCCTAGCTTAAGGCATCCTGTGAAAATGCCCTTAAGCCATGGAATAGTAATATCCAGTGACTCTTGCAGCATCATAGGTCGAATGTTATCCATTCCTGGTGCCTTATATAAGCTATCTTGTCATCATCTAATATATTCCTCACGCGTTACGCGCTTATTCCCGGTGTCATATCTGGAGTGGGTAGATCATCTTCGGAGATCGATATACATCAGGGAAAGTGAGTACTCAATAGAATATCCAGCGTTTCCTCTTGTGACTCTTTCCAGGTACCATCATCTTTCCTAATATTGGATGAAGGCATTGGTGTCTTGGTCAGAATCTTCCGCAAGCGGGACGCCTCGTTTCGTTTGTTGATTCTATAGATGCTCGAAAGGACCTCCAGGAGTTCTTCTTTGCGAACCTAATCTCTATCTTGAGCAACTTTACGCTTTCTTTATAGGTGGACCACTCAACGACCTCCTCTTTTGTAAGGTTCCATCCTACTCTTGAAATGCGAATGAGTTCCGCTGTTTTATCGCTCCACCATGGTGGACGCTTTTTACCGCTATGCCTACTAATCGGACAGGATTTCTCGAAAGATTGCGTTAGAGAGTCGGTCAGTGCATCGACTGCATTGTCTACTGCTTCCATAGAGTTGAGGTCCGCGGTGAAGTTATTCACCGATTTCCTTAGTTCTCTGTTTAACTTTGACCAGTTAGCCCTAAGCGGATTTCTAAAAGTCCCTTTCCCACAAGTAGATAGTTGTAGTTTGAAGAGTATCCAACAATGATCTGATAGTGACGCCTTGTCGGAGACTCTCCAGTCAACAACTTCAACAGAGCTCTATTCTGAAACAAACGTAATATCCAAGACTTCCTTTCTAGTAGACGTTACAAAGGTGGAGTCATTGCCTCTATTACATATAATAAGATTGGATTCTAGAATATAGTTAAACAAAACTTCGCCTCTGGCATAGATATCTGTGCTACCCCACAATGTGTGGTGAGCGGTAGCATCACATCCCAAGACTAAGTTTTTCTTACCTTTTTGAGTCCTTGATATGAGCGACCTCAGGTCTTCCGAGGGGAAGTTGATGCCGTCATCGTAAGGTAGGTATGCAGACGCCACCATGCAATACCCGTTCACCCATCTCAAGTATACCACTGTCAAGTCGCCGGAGCTGAAATGAGACTGCATTAAAATTGTAAGACTCCTTTTAGCCACGATACGAGTCCTAACCTTGCCAGCGTCACTTCTATAATATATATTATAGTCTTTTGACCCTAATCCCATCACGCGATTGTTGAGAATACACGGTTCCTGGATTAGGGCCAGATCCAGGTGCTCCTTCATTAGGAGCAGCCTCAAGTTGTCGGAGGCGACTGTACTATGATGGCGGTTGATTTGCACTACCTTCTCTGTTTGTCGCAATTTCAACTTCCATAGCGTCAGTCACCTCATCGTTCTCTACCTGTTGGGTCCGCTTTAGGAGTTTCAGGGTTACTTATTCCGCTCCATAGAACAGCTTCACCTGTTTATCTTCCAGAAGTGAGGCCGGAGGTTCATTCATGAGGATGATGAACCCCTTGGTCCCATTCTTCGATTCTTCCTCCACAGCGACCTCTTCATATCAGTAGAAAGGTTCTGGGCTTTTAGGAAGCTGAGGATCTCTGTTTTGTCCACACCGCAGTCAGGAACACAGAGCCTTCCTATGGTTGGGATTTCATCGGGAGGTACCGCTCGCAATGCAGCCCCTTCCCATAGTTTAAGACCGCGAACCGTGGCTATCGCGAATTCAAGCGATAACTGGTCTCTACAGTCTATCAGAATGACTCCACGATACCACTTCGCTCTCCCGAATGTGGGTGCAGTTCCACCAGTATTCTTTCTAATACTTCTTCCTTCTTGCCTTCTCAATCATTTGACCGCGTTTTTGGGAATACTGGCCACTAGGTTTTCCGAAGTCCACTACAGCTAGTTGCAGTGGACTACAAATGCGCTTAGGCGCAGGCCTCGTCAGAGCGTCCTTTTCTATTATGTCAATAGCCCAGGCCAGGGAGTTTTGTTCTTTCTCGGAGAGGGAAGATGGGTCCTTTACCTCCAGAATCGATTTGATATGCGTCGCTCTACGGAACAACCGCCTTCTCATCTTACTTGGAGAGACTTTCTTCTTCATCTCCGACCTTCGGGTACTCTCGGATGGATCTGCTTATAGCCACTCCTCCATTTCCATATAGATCTCCTCATCCGGGTTGGCTGCCGATAGTGGCTGCCGCTCAGTCAATTCTGGTACGCCCACGGATAGCGTGTCAGCGTCTGAACTGCTGTTTCTTTTGTTTTGTTTTTTCTTTTTTCTTCTTTGTTCATTGTGTTCCCACGAGTAAGGTCGGAATATAGGTACGCCCCGTCAGAGCCGCTATGCCGGGGTAAAGCATTTTCAGATCACAGACTTCGCCAGGGCATCTGTGAGAGCTCGTTAGCGGTTGGTATTTTATCCCCCCAACCTTCCATCTTCGGCACGGTTTTATACTTGCTCACACCACCGTTTGAATAGGGATGCTATCTCTTAGTTTTCGGACCTCCAGGAGTCGATTAATGATCAGCATTCGCCAACCCATCCTTCAGCCCTACTTAAGCCCCAGCACCACGACAAGGTGGATGGCCATCGCTGGGGGAGCTCCATTGTCGCTAACGCCGCCGCCTAAACCGGGGCAGTATACAGGAGAACCGAGCTGACGACTCTGGACAGTAAAATCCGTATAGCGTACCCAGGTTCTCCGATGTTTGGTACTATTCGAGAGAGGGCCGCCTGCAGTAGGGAAGCTTTTTTGCTATAGTATTCTATTTTGTATTTTGTATTTAATTTTTATTCATTGCAACTTAAAACAAATTTTTAAACAATTAATAATTCATAAATTGCTTCAATAATAGTGGAAGGAATAATAGTAGTCATTCTGTAACTATTTAAAATTAGTGTTGAATGATACTTGACTAAAATTTGTACAATTCAAGGAACTGATGTGGGGTAGTTATCAGTATTACAATAAATATGGAGAGAATGGAAACTTTAAAATTTAGGGAAGAATATAAAAACATATATAGAGCAAATGAACTTAAGATTACAATTAAGACACATATCGGAACAACGATTCTATATTAGCATATTCGATAGTGAATAACCAATTTTTTACTTTATTTACAAATGAGTGAAAAAAGTAAGTTCGTCTAACAGCAATCGGTAGTTTATTAAAACATTTAGGCGCAGTAACAGTAAAAAATGAGAAAATTTGGTTTTATGTGCGATCGAAACATTGGCTAATGCTAGGTTATTAACGCGTAAACTATAAAAACTAGAGTTTCTATTTGGAGTGCTACCACTTTGCTTAAAAAATTCCCTGAGAACTTTGAAAACATAAAGATGTCTTAACGGAAGAATTCGCAATTCTCTAAACAGCGGCCAACTATGAGCAAAGCGATTTCTACCACAAATTATTCTAATAAGATATTTTTGAGCTATAAGTAAGGAACCAAAAGTGTTATCATATTGTCATATGCGAGCTACGGCTCGAGTAGATAAAATGTTACTCTGTGAGATTATTTCTTTATTTTCTAGTCTATAGAACAATTCAAGTTCACACTATACTATTCTTCGCAAATTCTTTCCTTACAGGGTCTCTTTCTTCTCAAATCACTTTATCTCATTTCAATTATTTAATTCACAAATCCAAACTAATTACTTCTTCTTGTCAACTCTTAACTTTCAATTTATCACAAAATTCAAAATCAAAAATATATCAAAAATCTCTTCGTGCGGTTCGAAAACCAACTGCCATGCCTCGATCGCCATCTGTCCTTATATAGTCGTATTTCTGATAGCCAGAAACTTCTAGCAAATTCTTCGACCACTGGAACGCGAAAATTCTGATGTAATAATAACAAGATGACGGCTGCAGCCAATAATCTCTTGTGGTTATAATTCTCTCTTAATTCCGCGACGTCGTCTTAGACATAATTCGTCTCTTACCGTGGACACGAACCTCGGAAGAAAAGACACTTCGGAATGTGTTGCATCATTTTGGGGCGTAGTTGTTGTGCTATATTACGTTACAATACGATCCTCCCCAAATCGTAATACCATATTGTAACTTAGAGTTTGCAAGGCCATAGTATATCATGGTTAATACTTTTTTGGAACAATAAGGTTTTACAAGACACATTTTGCGTGCCACTCGCAACATGTGAGATTTAACTGCTTGCGTATGAGCTTTCCAACTCAAATTAAAATCAATTATTACCCCCAGATATTTATATTGGGTAACAGATTCAATTTTAAAGCACTTACTTGAGCATTGAATGTTTTCATTAAAATTTATACACCCACACGTATGCAGAGGTAAACAAAACCTTTCACAGTCATGTGAATGAAACATTTTAAAAGCCATTAATTTAGTTTTCTCGCTAATAATCAGCTTGAGAAATGCAAACCACTGTCTTAATCTTTGTTGATCTTCCTCTATTTGGGTAATGCAATCAAACGGAGTGAATCCTTGACAAGAGAAAGCTATATCATTGGCGAACGCAGTAGGGAATCCGTTAAAGTTCTGATTGAAGAGGGAGTTAATATAAATTAAAAACATGAGTGGACCAAGGACAGAGCCCTGGGAAACACCATTCTTCATTGTAAGGGAACTACTAAAACTTCCATTAATATTAACTACTTGCTTCCTATCTAAAAGATATGTGCGAAACCAATCATGAAGTATTCCCCTGAAACCAGCATTGTACAATTTATCAAGAAGCAAGTTGTGATTATGAAAGAAATTCTGATCATCCAAAAATGAAACCATACGCGATTTTAGTAGCTTCTCAAACAGTTTAGGAAAGGTCGGAAGCAGAGATATAGGTCTATAATTGAGAACATCTTTGCGATTTCCATTTTTAAACAGAGGTATAATTTCTGAGCATTTCAACGATTGTGGAAAACATCCATTGCTTATGCTATGATTAAATAAGTAGCATAGTATATCACTTATATTAAAGGCAATCTTTTTTAAAAGCACATTTGTAATACCATCACTTGTTCTAGAACTTAAGAGCTTAAATATTTCTTCAGATGAAATTGTGCTAAAAACAAAGCTATTAACCTGTCAACTTTCACCATACATATCGGTAGAAGTATTACAATTGCAAGTGTAGTTTGGTCCTGCAGAAGGCTTTAGCCTCTCTAAAATCTGAATGAAATACTCATTAAATTTGTTCGCTATGCTGCCTAAATCGGATTAGATAATGTCATTTACTTACAAAATATCGATTGATTTAGACTTTATATCTTTTCCTAAAATATTATCTACAATTCTCCACTCTTCTTTAATGTTACCTTTAGCATTTTGCATCTTATTGACATAGTAATGATCGCGAGTTTCTATTGCTTCCTTATTTACATCTATGCACAATTTGTCATAGTATTTTTTTAGCCTAAGGTTATGTGGATGTTTATTACATTTTATTGCAATTTTGTTTTTCCTTTTTATTTTCTTTAAGAGATCAGTAGTCATCCAAGGTTTAATGTATTTTTACTACTTAAATCATGCATAGACAAAGATGTGCAGTTTTCTATATGGTTTCTTAAAATCGATAAAAATAAGTCATAGACAACCGAAGGATTCCCAAAATTCATATCTTAAACATTCATTTAACATGGCATAGTTTGTACGAAATTTGTTCCGGAATGAATTATTTACAAGATAAGGGTTAGTAAAGTTACCTGTGCTAAGAGTTACCATATGGTGATCCGTTAATCTGAAATCGTAAACATTCCCACAAAAACAACTCTTATTATTTGTATGTATTCGCGTGAAAATATGGTCAATACACCTCTTAGTTGAGTTAGATATGCGAGTTGGTTCATTTATAACACTCTTGAGACCATACGAAGCCATTAAAAAGAAGTAGTTCTCGGTGTCTCTGTCCGGTTCATTCAAAATATCAATATTTATATCACCTAGGACAATTAAGTTTTTAGCTTTAGTTTCACTCAAAATAGAATTGAACTCAGTTATAAATATACTTTTATTAAATTCATGCAGTCTGTAAATGCACAGTATTGAATAGGTTTCATTTGCATATGCAAGGAACAGCTTCACTACATCGGCACTAGGAATATTAGTCAATGAACAATCACACAAATAACCAGATTTGATATAAACTGTGTAAGTATCACTGCAATTGCCAAATAGCAAATAACCCGGAATATTATACAAATCTAACTCATTTTGATAAATCCAAATTTCACTCAAAACAATTACGATAGGCAAATTCGCGAGAGTCTCGATGTGTGCTTACAATATATGAAATTTTTTTCTTAAACTAAGAATATTCGGATGTAAACAAAGGGTTTCAAATTCATCGACATTAGAGGAAGGAGTAGAAGCGATTTGAAAGCATTGGGGAGACGAGATAGAAGTATTTATACCAACTGAGTTCATATTTTATCTAAATCAGCAATACAATTAATTTTAACTAACTCGTCGCCTTCCTTCATTCACATATAAACCATCCCATTCCTCGTAAACACATATTTATATCCCTTGGAGACTTTCTTCGATGCAGTTGACGAGTGTGGTAAGATCGGCTCTCATTTACATACATCTCCTGTGGTTCCGCTTGTTCGTTGAGAATCGTTGTTTTAAGTTTTGTTTTGTGTTCATATTTCGCCTTCATAATTCTCTCTTTGCAGTAACACGAAACTAGTCTCACTTGGAGAATATTTTTTCAGTCACATCCAAATTCATACCATCACGGAAAACTTTTAAGGCGATGTCGGTATCCGAGATATTTTGGGTCCTGGGAACATTAAAAATTTCAATAGTGTTGGCTAGCAATTGTTGTTCTAGTAAATTAACTTTGGTCTCTAACAATGCAATTCTCTCTTCACATGCTTTGTTCTTAACTTGGAGAGCATCAATTTGCTCTCTTTGATTTTCTTTTATTATTAAGATCTCTTCGTATCATTCTTAAAGTAATGGACGATGATGAAATTTCTTTTATTTTGTCATTGAACGGCGGTGGACTATTTGTATTCAGTATGATGTTATTTGTGGGAATAGGTGATTCTTCCACAGGTGCAACCAAATTTTTCCGCGGCAAAATATTGTAACATGCGAGCTACGGCTCGAGTAGATAAAACGATATTCTGTGAAATTTATTTCTTTATTTTCTACTCTATAGAACAATTCAAGTTCACACTATACTATTCTTCGCAAATTATTTTCTTACAAGGTCTCTTTCCTCTCAAATCACTATCTCCTTTCAATTACTTAATTCACAAATCCAAACTAATTACTTTTTCTTGTTCACTCTCAACTTTCAATTTATCACCAAATTACAACTTCGCCCATTATCACTTTTCCA
This sequence comes from Pocota personata, assembly GCA_963082735.1. Lineage (NCBI taxonomy): Eukaryota > Metazoa > Arthropoda > Insecta > Diptera > Syrphidae > Pocota > Pocota personata. The sequence goes on along the minus strand of OY720429.1, from coordinate 100,081,196 downwards.
ATCTCTTCGCCACGGTTCTAAACCAACTGTGTCTTTTTTTGATCGCCATCTGTCCTTATATAGCAGAAGTTTCTGATAGCCAGAAACTTCTAGCAAATTCTTCGACCACTGGAACAAGAGAAATAATTCTTGCAGTTATAATTCCCTTTTATCCCTGATATTATTCGTCTCTTTCGTTGACATGAGCTGTGGAGACTTCGTCCCAGACACGAACCTCGAATGAAAGGACAGTTCGAACCAAAATTCTGCCAGAATGGAAAGTCACTTCGGAATTTGCTGCATAGACATAGGAGCGTAGTTATTATATTGTAGCATAATAATAACTACGCCCCCTAAAAATATGACGCAACAAATTCCGAAGTGACTTCATTCTGGCAGAATTTTGGTTCGTACTGTCCTTTCATTCGAGGTTCGTGTCTGGGACGAAGTCTCCACAGCTCATGTCAACGAAAGAGACGAATAATATCAGGGATAAAAGGGAATTATAACTGCAAGAATTATTTCTCTTATTCCAGTGGTCGAAGAATTTGCTAGAAGTTTCTGGCTATCAGAAACTTCTGCTATATAAGGACAGATGGCGGTCAAAAAAAAAACACAGTTGGTTTAGAACCGTGGCGAAGAGATTGGAAAAGTGATAATGGGCGAAGTTGTAATTTGGTGATAAATTGAAAGTTGAGAGTGAACAAGAAAAAGTAATTAGTTTGGATTTGTGAATTAAGTAATTGAAAGGAGATAAAGTGATTTGAGAGGAAAGAGACCTTGTAAGAAAAGAATTTGCGAAGAATAGTATAGTGTGAACTTGAATTGTTCTATAGACTAGAAAATAAAGAAATAAATTTCACAGAATATCGTTTTATCTACTCGAGCCGTAGCTCGCATGTTACATTGGTGTCAGAAGCGGGATAAAACTTATTCTGTGAATAACTATTTCCGTGGTGTGAAATTGCACAAAAAAAAAAAAAAAAACGATTTCTGTGTTGAGTTAATTAGTTGCGCAAAATGGGTCGCAAATTGGGAAAACTAACTATAACTCAACTAAAGGCAGAACTCAGTAAGCGGAACCTCGACACAACTGGGGGAAAAGATGCCCTGCTGATTCGTCTGGAAGAAGCAGTAACGCAGGAAGGTGAAAATCCGCACGACGTAGAGTTTGACGTGGAAGAGGAACCAGCAAGTACAGCAGCCGACCCGGGTATAACAAGTCTGCTCCTGCAACTTAAGTTAGTCATGGACGAACAAAAGAAAGCAATAGAAGATCAAAGGAATTCTCTAGAACTTAAGCTGGACGAACAAAAGAAAGCGATGGACGAACAAAAGAAAGCAATGGGCGACCAAAGGAATTCTCTAGAACTTAAGCTGGACGAACAAAAGAAAGCAATGGACGAACAAAAGAATTCTCTAGAACTTAAGATGGACGAACAAAAGAATTCTCTAGATGCTCTGGAAAGTAAACTTGATGAGCAAAACAAGAACTTGGAATCCAAATTCGAAGTGATCGAAGAGAAAATCGAGAAGGTCGAGACGCAACTCGAAAAAGTCGAAACTAGATTCGATGAAAATTTTGAGAAACATGAAACTCAGTTCGGGAAGATAGAGACTCAGTTTGAAAAAGTAGAAAAGCAAGTCGAAAATCTTGCTAAGGAGCTCAGCAACGTGAAGAGACAGAAAGCACGGGAATATTCCACTGACGGTCTGAGAAGAAAGGAGGTGCAGCCTCCTATCTTCGATGGTCAAACATCATGGCCAATTTATAAGAGGCAATTCGAAGCGGCCGCAATGACCAATAGCTGGGACGATGAAGAGAAGTCTATTGCACTCACGCTTGCACTGAGGGGTCCAGCTGCGGAGCTCTTGCAGACCATCCCGGAAGATAAACAGCAGAACTACGACTCTCTGGTTCAGGCTATCGAGATGCGGTTTGGGGATGAACACATGCAGCAGGTGTACAGGGTTCAGCTGCGTAGTCGAGTCCAGAAAAGGGGGGAAACGCTCCAACAGTTGCAAGCGGATATAGAGCGACTAGCCCATCTTTCATACCCTAAAGCCGGTGAGGAGCTTATCAACGAAATGGCGGTGGAAGCTTTTATTCAGGCCATAGAGGACAGACAACTGCAAATGGCTGTAAGGATGGCTGAAAAGCGAACACTCCCCGAGGCATTGGCATTCGCTTTGTCAATGAAGGCTGCGGACCAAGCATACCAGGGAATACACCGTGTCAGGGAAATGTCCGTCGTGGAATGCTCATGCCAGAGAACAGCCGTCAAAGCTCGCGGAAGTCAAATCCGTTGCTGGAATTGCAACCAAACCGGACACCTACAACGGCAGTGCAGAAGTGCACCTAGACGAGGAAATTGTCCACATTGCGGAAGTAGGAGAAGCAGAGAGGAAGCATCCTGTCGGTCAGACTTCCCAAAACCAGCAGTCGGGAGATGCGTAAGGACCAACTTCGCGGGGCAGAAGTTGGTTACTGGAATCGAGGCCCCCAGGACCACCATTCAAGTTTCGCAAACCAAACGGGGTAACAAGAGCCTGACAGTGGAGGCACTAATCAACGAGAAGAAGTGCGTAGCCACCATCGACACAGGTGCCACTGCCTCCATTGTAAGAAGAGATATCGTCAAAAGCTCCTGGCTGCACAACACCAACAGCTACTGCCTGAAGACTGCAACAGGGGAAATGGCGAAGGTATTTGGAGAAGTTCGACTTACGATTACTCTGGCAGGACTGACGTTCTCCCATGCGTTTCTGGTGGCAGATATATGCGACGAGTGCATCATCGGAGTAGACTTCATGAAAGCAAATGAAGTAATCTTGGACATCGGGATGCAAGTACTGAGGTATCGAAATGTGGAGATTCCGATGGTGTACGGAAATGAGAATGCCGTAACTCTCAGGACAGTCATCAGCAAAGACGAAGTTTTGCCGCCGTCTTCAGAGACAATCATTTGGACGAAGCTGGAAGGTGATCTTGGGAGCCACCGATTCTACATAGTAGAACCAGACCCAGAGAAGAATTCTCAAGACTACATCGTGGGAAAGACGTTAGTCGAACCAAAGAACACCATGGTTCCAGTGAGGGTTTTGAACGCAAGACCACACACTGTCAAACTAAGGCGAGGGGAGGTGACTGGAAAATGCACGCCGATTACCGCCGTCGCAACAATATCTGAACGTGATGCTCCAAAACTTCTCCCATCACCTTGGACAGCGGAAGCGAGAGAGACGATTCTCCAGTCCAGTGAGCTGAATCAGGAGCAGCGAACTATGGCAGAGAATCTTATCAATGACTACGCTGATGTATTTGCCTCACAGGACGGAGAATACGGCCGAACACACCTGGTACAACATCGAATAGACACTGGTGATACTAGACCAATTCGTCAGCCTGCTAGGCGCCTTCCATTGGCAAAGCAGACAGAAGTTGCAGAGATGGTGTCGGCAATGGAGAAAGAAGGTCTGATTGAAAGTTCCAAAAGTCCGTGGGCATCACCGGTTGTACTGGTTAAGAAGAAAGATGGCAGCACGCGGTTCTGCGTGGACTATCGGCAGCTCAATTACGTCACCAAGAAAGACAGCTACCCTCTGCCACGGATTGACGACACGCTAGACACACTATCAGGAGCCCGATGGTTTTCCACTCTCGACTTGAAGAGTGGCTACTGGCAGGTACAGATCCATCCAGAAGACCGGGAGAAAACCGCCTTCACCGCAGGAAATGGGCTATGGCAATTCACGGTAATGCCATTCGGGCTGTGCAATGCTCCGGCGACTTTCGAGCGATTGATGGAATGTGTCCTGCAAGGGTTAACATGGAAAACCTGTTTGGTATACTTGGATGATGTCATCGTCGTAGGAAAAACGTTTGCGCAACACCGAGACAATCTAAGGGATGTGTTTCAAAGGCTTCGAAGTGCCCACCTGAAGCTCAACCCCAAGAAGTGCGCCCTGTTTAGAGCGGAAGTCAAGTACCTGGGACACATAATTTCAGCGAAAGGAGTGAGAACCGATCCGGAGAAGGTCGAAGCGGTGAAAAACTGGCCAGTCCCCAAAGACAAACACCAACTAAGGAGCTTCCTGGGCCTAGCCACCTACTACAGACGGTTCGTGAAGGATTTTGCCGGGATCGCAAAGAACCTGCACCAGTTGACGGAAAAGGGAAAACAATTCAAATGGTCAATTGAGTGCGAGAAGAGCTTCAAGGCACTTAAACAACGGCTATGCGATGCCCCGATACTGGCTTACCCCACTCCCGGGGAAACGTTCGTTGTGGATGCAGATGCTAGTAATGTCGGGGTAGGAGCCGTACTCTCCCAGGTGCATGACGGCCAAGAGAAGGTGGTTGCGTACTTCAGCAAGGTGCTCTCTAAGCCAGAAAGGAACTACTGCGTGACAAGGCGGGAACTTCTAGCTTTGATCTTGGCTACGAAGCATTTTCACAAATACCTCTACGGGAGGAAGTTCGTTCTTCGCACAGACCATGCAGCCTTAAAATGGCTATTACAGTTCAAGAGTCCTGAGGGTCAGGTCGCAAGATGGATCGAAAGGCTGCAAATCTACGACTACGAAATACAGCATCGTAAAGGAAAACTCCACTCTAATGCGGATGCACTGTCCCGGAGACCATGCAGAACGGATTGTAAACATTGTGCGCGTCAGGAAGAACGGGAGCTGGTTTCAATCCAAAGAATGAGAGCCGAACCTATCGTCGGCTGGAGTGTAGATGAGATCCGGAACGCTCAGAAGGAAGACCCGGATATCGAGCCGATTCTGGCCTGGAAGGAGAACATGGAGAAACCGGATCATCAGGACATCTCTCACAGAAGCCCGACCTTAAAGGCATATTTTGCGCAGTGGGACTCCCTCCATGTCCAAGAAGGTGTTCTGAGAAGAAAATGGGAATCCTCCGACGGAAAGTCGTTTGTAATGCAGCTTGTCGTACCGCGGACGAGGGTCAAGGAGGTGTTACAGGAAATGCATGGCGGGGCGACCGGAGGCCACCTGGGAGTGAATAAGACGCTAGAAAAGGTACGAGAACGTTTTTATTGGTTAAAAGCGAAGGAAGATATAGAAGACTGGTGCAGAAAATGCGACGTGTGTGCAGCTAGCAAGGGTCCGAGAATCAAAACTCGAGGTAAGATGCACCAATACAACGTGGGAGCACCTTTTGAACGAATCGCCATTGACATCGCAGGACCCTTTCCGGAAACCGACAATGGTAATCGGTATATCCTCGTAGTGATGGACTACTTCAGTAAGTGGCCGGAAGCGTTTCCGATCCCTAACCAGGAAGCCAGAACCGTGGCGGAGCAGATCGTCTACAATTGGGTTAGCAGATTCGGTGTGCCCTTGGAATTGCATTCTGACCAAGGGCGGAACTTCGAGTCAAGAATCTTCCAAGAGATGTGTCAACTACTCGGAATCAAAAAGACAAGGACAACCCCGCTTCATCCACAGTCGGACGGTATGGTGGAGCGTTTCAATAGGACTTTGGACGAACATCTCTCGAAGGTCGTAGGTGACTACCAACGGGATTGGGACCGGCAGATTCCCTTGTTTTTGATGGCCTATAGAAGTGCCGTGCATAGCACTACTCGACATACGCCGTTCGAAATCTTATTTGGTGGAATAGCTCGTTTACCCAGTGAGGTGAAATTTGGATCTCCTACCAATGAGCCCAGAAATGAAGAAGAGTACGTGGCGGACCTTAGGGAAAGGCTTAGGGACATACACCAAAGGACCAGAAGCCAGATTAAGATGACGAGCGACCGCATGAAGACCAGGTATGATGCCAAGGCAACAACGTCAGGATTCCAGGAAGGAGATCTGGTGTGGCTGTATAATCCCCATCGCCAAAAGGGGAAATCACCTAAATTACAGCGGAACTGGGAAGGTCCCTACAGAATAATAACCCGCATCAACGATGTTGTCTACCGCATCCAGCGAGGACCGAGGGCCAAAATGAAAGTGGTTCATGTGGACCGACTGAGTCGATACAATGGCCGAAATGAGGATGCACTTGTTCGGGACGAACATGTCTAAGAGGGGGGCAGTGTAGCATAATAATAACTACGCCCCCTAAAAATATGACGCAACAAATTCCGAAGTGACTTCATTCTGGCAGAATTTTGGTTCGTACTGTCCTTTCATTCGAGGTTCGTGTCTGGGACGAAGTCTCCACAGCTCATGTCAACGAAAGAGACGAATAATATCAGGGATAAAAGGGAATTATAACTGCAAGAATTATTTCTCTTATTCCAGTGGTCGAAGAATTTGCTAGAAGTTTCTGGCTATCAGAAACTTCTGCTATATAAGGACAGATGGCGGTCAAAAAAAAAACACAGTTGGTTTAGAACCGTGGCGAAGAGATTGGAAAAGTGATAATGGGCGAAGTTGTAATTTGGTGATAAATTGAAAGTTGAGAGTGAACAAGAAAAAGTAATTAGTTTGGATTTGTGAATTAAGTAATTGAAAGGAGATAAAGTGATTTGAGAGGAAAGAGACCTTGTAAGAAAAGAATTTGCGAAGAATAGTATAGTGTGAACTTGAATTGTTCTATAGACTAGAAAATAAAGAAATAAATTTCACAGAATATCGTTTTATCTACTCGAGCCGTAGCTCGCATGTTACAATATTGTAGTATGCGAGCTACGGCTCGAGTAGATAAAACAATTATTCTGAGAAATTATTTCTTTATTTTCTACTCCATAGAACAATTCAAGTTCACACTATACTATTCTTCGCCTTATTCTTTTCTTACAATGTCTCTTTCCTCTCAAATCACTTTATCTCCTTTCAATTTCTTAATTCACAAATCCAAACTAATTACTTTTTCTTGTTCACTCTCAACTTTCAATTTATCACCAAATTACAACTTCGCCCATTATCACTTTTCCAATCTCTTCGCCACGGTTCTAAACCAACTGTCTTTTTTTTTGATCGCCATCTGTCCTTATATAGCAGAAGTTTCTGATAGCCAGAAACTTCTAGCAAATTCTTCGACCACTGGAACAAGAGAAATAATTCTTGCAGTTATAATTCCCTAATATTATCCCTAATATTATCCCTAATATTATTTGTCTCTTTCGTTGACATGAGCTGTGGAGACTTCGTCCCAGACACGAACCTCGAATGAAGGACAGTTTGAACCAAAATTCTGCCAGAATGGAAAGTCACTTCGGAATTTGCTGCATAGACATAGGCGCGTAGTTATTATTATGCTACACTGCCCCCCTCTTAGACGTGTTCGTCCCGAACAAGTGCATCCTCATTTCGGCCATTGTATCGACTCAGTCGGTCCACATGAACCACTTTCATTTTGGCCCTTGGTCCTCGCTGGATGCGGTAGACAACATCGTTGATGCGGGTTGCTATTCTGTAGGGACCTTCCCAGCTCCGCTGTAATTTAGGTGATTTCCCCTTTTGGCGATGGGGATTATACAGCCACACCAGATCTCCTTCCTGGAATCCTGACGTTGTTGCCTTGGCATCATACCTGGTCTTCATGCGGTCGCTCGTCATCTTAATCTGGCTTCTGGTCCTTTGGTGTATGTCCCTAAGCCTTTCCCTAAGGTCCGCCACGTACTCTTCTTCATTTCTGGGCTCATTGGTAGGAGATCCAAATTTCACCTCACTGGGTAAACGAGCTATTCCACCGAATAAGATTTCGAACGGCGTATGTCGAGTAGTGCTATGCACGGCACTTCTATAGGCCATCAAAAACAAGGGAATCTGCCGGTCCCAATCCCGTTGGTAGTCACCTACGACCTTCGAGAGATGTTCGTCCAAAGTCCTATTGAAACGCTCCACCATACCGTCCGACTGTGGATGAAGCGGGGTTGTCCTTGTCTTTTTGATTCCGAGTAGTTGACACATCTCTTGGAAGATTCTTGACTCGAAGTTCCGCCCTTGGTCAGAATGCAATTCCAAGGGCACACCGAATCTGCTAACCCAATTGTAGACGATCTGCTCCGCCACGGTTCTGGCTTCCTGGTTAGGGATCGGAAACGCTTCCGGCCACTTACTGAAGTAGTCCATCACTACGAGTATATACCGATTACCATTGTCGGTTTCCGGAAAGGGCCCTGCGATGTCAATGGCGATTCGTTCGAAAGGTGCTCCCACGTTGTATTGGTGCATCTTACCTCGAGTTTTGATTCTCGGACCCTTGCTAGCTGCACACACGTCGCATTTTCTGCACCAGTCTTCGATATCTTCCTTCGCTTTTAACCAATAAAAACGTTCTCGTACCTTTTCTAGCGTCTTATTCACTCCCAAGTGGCCTCCGGTCGCCCCGCCATGCATTTCCTGTAACACCTCCTTGACCCTCGTCCGCGGTACTACAAGCTGCATTACAAACGATTTTCCGTCGGAGGATTCCCATTTTCTTCTCAGAACACCTTCTTGGACATGGAGGGAGTCCCACTGCGCAAAATATGCCTTTAAGGTCGGGCTTCTGTGAGAGATGTCCTGATGATCCGGTTTCTCCATGTTCTCCTTCCAGGCCAGAATCGGCTCGATATCGGGGTCTTCCTTCTGAGCGTTCCGGATCTCATCTACGCTCCAGCCGGCGATAGGTTCGGCTCTCATTCTTTGGATGGAAACCAGCTCCCGTTCTTCCTGACGCGCACAATGTTTACAATCCGTTCTGCATGGTCTCCGGGACAGTGCATCCGCATTAGAGTGGAGTTTTCCTTTACGATGCTGTATTTCGTAGTCGTAGATTTGCAGCCTTTCGATCCATCTTGCGACCTGACCCTCAGGACTCTTGAACTGTAATAGCCATTTTAATGCTGCATGGTCTGTGCGAAGAACGAACTTCCTCCCGTAGAGGTATTTGTGAAAATGCTTCGTAGCCAAGATCAGAGCTAGAAGTTCCCGCCTTGTCACGCAGTAGTTCCTTTCTGGCTTAGAGAGCACCTTGCTGAAGTACGCAACCACCTTCTCTTGGCCGTCATGCACCTGGGAGAGTACGGCTCCTACCCCGACATTACTAGCATCTGCATCCACAACGAACGTTTCCCCGGGAGTGGGGTAAGCCAGTATCGGGGCATCGCATAGCCGTTGTTTAAGTGCCTTGAAGCTCTTCTCGCACTCAATTGACCATTTGAATTGTTTTCCCTTTTCCGTCAACTGGTGCAGGTTCTTTGCGATCCCGGCAAAATCCTTCACGAACCGTCTGTAGTAGGTGGCTAGGCCCAGGAAGCTCCTTAGTTGGTGTTTGTCTTTGGGGACTGGCCAGTTTTTCACCGCTTCGACCTTCTCCGGATCGGTTCTCAGTCCTTTCGCTGAAATTATGTGTCCCAGGTACTTGACTTCCGCTCTAAACAGGGCGCACTTCTTGGGGTTGAGCTTCAGGTGGGCACTTCGAAGCCTTTGAAACACATCCCTTAGATTGTCTCGGTGTTGCGCAAACGTTTTTCCTACGACGATGACATCATCCAAGTATACCAAACAGGTTTTCCATGTTAACCCTTGCAGGACACATTCCATCAATCGCTCGAAAGTCGCCGGAGCATTGCACAGCCCGAATGGCATTACCGTGAATTGCCATAGCCCATTTCCTGCGGTGAAGGCGGTTTTCTCCCGGTCTTCTGGATGGATCTGTACCTGCCAGTAGCCACTCTTCAAGTCGAGAGTGGAAAACCATCGGGCTCCTGATAGTGTGTCTAGCGTGTCGTCAATCCGTGGCAGAGGGTAGCTGTCTTTCTTGGTGACGTAATTGAGCTGCCGATAGTCCACGCAGAACCGCGTGCTGCCATCTTTCTTCTTAACCAGTACAACCGGTGATGCCCACGGACTTTTGGAACTTTCAATCAGACCTTCTTTCTCCATTGCCGACACCATCTCTGCAACTTCTGTCTGCTTTGCCAATGGAAGGCGCCTAGCAGGCTGACGAATTGGTCTAGTATCACCAGTGTCTATTCGATGTTGTACCAGGTGTGTTCGGCCGTATTCTCCGTCCTGTGCGGCAAATACATCAGCGTACTCATTGATAAGATTCTCTGCCATAGTTCGCTGCTCCTGATTCAGCTCACTGGACTGGAGAATCGTCTCTCTCGTTTCCGCTGTCCAAGGTGATGGGAGAGGTTTTGGAGCATCACGTTCAGATATTGTTGCGACGGCGGTAATCGGCGTGCATTTTCCAGTCACCTCCCCTCGCCTTAGTTTGACAGTGTGTGGTCTTGCGTTCAAAACTCTCACTGGAACCATGGTGTTCTTTGGTTCGACTAACGTCTTTCCCACGATGTAGTCTTGAGAATTCTTCTCTGGGTCTGGTTCTACTATGTAGAATCGGTGGCTCCCAAGGTCACCTTCCAGCTTCGTCCAAATGATTGTCTCTGAAGACGGCGGCAAAACTTCGTCTTTGCTGATGACTGTCCTGAGAGTTACGGCATTCTCGTTTCCGTACACCATCGGAATCTCCACATTTCGATACCTCAGTACTCGCATCCCGATGTCCAAGATTACTTCATTTGCTTTCATGAAGTCTATTCCGATGATGCACTCGTCGCATATATCTGCCACCAGAAACGCATGGGCGAACGTCAGTCCTGCCAGAGTAATCGTAAGACGAACTTCTCCAAATACCTTCGCCATTTCCCCTGTTGCAGTCTTCAGGCAGTAGCTGTTGGTGTTGTGCAGCCAGGAGCCTTTGACGATATCTCTTCTTACAATGGAGGCGGTGGCACCTGTGTCGATGGTGGCTACGCACTTCTTCTTGTTGATTAGTGCCTCCACTGTCAGGCTCTTGTTACCCCGTTTGGTTTGCGAAACTTGAATGGTGGTCCTGGGGGCCTCGATTCCAGTAACCAACTTCTGCCCCGCGAAGTTGGTCCTTACGCATCCCCCGACTGCTGGTTTTGGGAAGTCTGACCGACAGGATGCTTCCTCTCTGCTTCTCCTACTTCCGCAATGTGGACAATTTCCTCGTCTAGGTGCACTTCTGCACTGCCGTTGTAGGTGTCCGGTTTGGTTGCAATTCCAGCAACGGATTTGACTTCCGCGAGCTCTGTCTTCATCCATGACGGCTGTTCTCTGGCATGAGCATTCCACGACGGACATTTCACTGACACGGTGTATTCCCTGGTATGCTTGCTCCGCAGCCTTCATTGACAAAGCGAATGCCAATGCCTCGGGGAGTGTTCGCTTTTCAGCCATCCTTACAGCTATTTGCAGTTGTCTGTCCTCTATGGCCTGAATAAAAGCTTCCACCGCCATTTCGTTGATAAGCTCCTCACCGGCTTTAGGGTATGAAAGATGGGCTAGTCGCTCTATATCCGCTTGCAACTGTTGGAGCGTTTCCCCCCTTTTCTGGACTCGACTACGCAGCTGAACCCTGTACACCTGCTGCATGTGTTCATCCCCAAACCGCATCTCGATAGCCTGAACCAGTGAGTCGTAGTTCTGCTGTTTATCTTCCGGGATGGTCTGCAAGAGCTCCGCAGCTGGACCCCTCAGTGCAAGCGTGAGTGCAATAGACTTCTCTTCATCGTCCCAGCTATTGGTCATTGCGGCCGCTTCGAATTGCCTCTTATAAATTGGCCAAGATGTTTGACCATCGAAGATAGGAGGCTGCATCTCCTTTCTTCTCAGACCGTCAGTGGAATATTCCCGTGCTTTCTGTCTCTTCACGTTGCTGAGCTCCTTAGCAAGATTTTCGACTTGCTTTCCTACTATCTCGAATTTCGTATCCACTTTTTCAAACTGAGTCTCTATCTTCCCGAACTGAGTTTCATGTTTCTCAAAATTTTCATCGAATCTAGTTTCGACTTTTTCGAGTTGCGTCTCGACCTTCTCGATTTTCTCTTCGATCACTTCGAATTTGGATTCCAAGTTCTTGTTTTGCTCATCAAGTTTACTTTCCAGAGCATCTAGAGAATTTTTTTGTTCGTCCATTGCTTTCTTTTGTTCGTCCAGCTTAAGTTCTAGAGAATTCCTTTGGTCGCCCATTGCTTTCTTTTGTTCGTCCATCGCTTTCTTTTGTTCGTCCAGCTTAAGTTCTAGAGAATTCCTTTGATCTTCTATTGCTTTCTTTTGTTCGTCCATGACTAACTTAAGTTGCAGGAGCAGACTTGTTATACCCGGGTCGGCTGCTGTACTTACTGCTTCCTCTTCCACGTCAAACTCTACGTCGTGCGGATTTTCACCTTCCTGCGTTACTGCTTCTTCCAGACGAATCAGTAGGGCATCTTTTCCCCCAGTTGTGTCGAGGTTCCGCTTACTGAGTTCTGCCTTTAGTTGAGTTATAGTTAGTTTTCCCAATTTGCGACCCATTTTGCGCAACTAATTAACTCAACACAGAAATCGTTTTTTTTTTTTTTTTTTGCTTGTGCAATTTCACACCACGGAAATAGTTATTCACAGAATAAGTTTTATCCCACTTCTGACACCAATGTAGTATGCGAGCTACGGCTCGAGTAGATAAAACAATTATTCTGAGAAATTATTTCTTTATTTTCTACTCCATAGAACAATTCAAGTTCACACTATACTATTCTTCGCCTTATTCTTTTCTTACAATGTCTCTTTCCTCTCAAATCACTTTATCTCCTTTCAATTTCTTAATTCACAAATCCAAACTAATTACTTTTTCTTGTTCACTCTCAACTTTCAATTTATCACCAAATTACAACTTCGCCCATTATCACTTTTCCAATCTCTTCGCCACGGTTCTAAACCAACTGTCTTTTTTTTTGATCGCCATCTGTCCTTATATAGCAGAAGTTTCTGATAGCCAGAAACTTCTAGCAAATTCTTCGACCACTGGAACAAGAGAAATAATTCTTGCAGTTATAATTCCCTAATATTATCCCTAATATTATCCCTAATATTATTTGTCTCTTTCGTTGACATGAGCTGTGGAGACTTCGTCCCAGACACGAACCTCGAATGAAGGACAGTTTGAACCAAAATTCTGCCAGAATGGAAAGTCACTTCGGAATTTGCTGCATAGACATAGGCGCGTAGTTATTATTATGCTACAATATATATATATATATTATGCTACACTGCTCCCCTCTTAGACGTGTTCGTCCCGAACAAGTGCATCCTCATTTCGGCCATTGTATCGACTCAGTCGGTCCACATGAACCACTTTCATTTTGGCCCTCGGTCCTCGCTGGATGCGGTAGACAACATCGTTGATGCGGGTTACTATTCTGTAGGGACCTTCCCAGTTCCGCTGTAATTTAGGTGATTTCCCCTTTTGGCGATGGGGATTATACAGCCACACCAGATCTCCTTCCTGGAATCCTGACGTTGTTGCCTTGGCATCATACCTGGTCTTCATGCGGTCGCTCGTCATCTTAATCTGGCTTCTGGTCCTTTGGTGTATGTCCCTAAGCCTTTCCCTAAGGTCCGCCACGTACTCATCTTCATTTCTGGGCTCATTGGTAGGAGATCCAAATTTCACCTCACTGGGTAAACGAGCTATTCTACCAAATAAGATTTCGAACGGCGTATGTCGAGTAGTGCTATGCACGGCACTTCTATAGGCCATCAAAAACAAGGGAATCTGCCGGTCCCAATCCCGTTGGTAGTCACCTACGACCTTCGAGAGATGTTCGTCCAAAGTCCTATTGAAACGCTCCACCATACCGTCCGACTGTGGATGAAGCGGGGTTGTCCTTGTCTTTTTGATTCCGAGTAGTTGACACATCTCTTGGAAGATTCTTGACTCGAAGTTCCGCCCTTGGTCAGAATGCAATTCCAAGGGCACACCGAATCTGCTAACCCAATTGTAGACGATCTGCTCCGCCACGGTTCTGGCTTCCTGGTTAGGGATCGGAAACGCTTCCGGCCACTTACTGAAGTAGTCCATCACTACGAGTATATACCGATTACCATTGTCGGTTTCCGGAAAAGGACCTGCGATGTCAATGGCGATTCGTTCGAAAGGTGCTCCCACGTTGTATTGGTGCATCTTACCTCGAGTTTTGATTCTCGGACCCTTGCTAGCTGCACACACGTCGCATTTTCTGCACCCAGAAACGCATGGGAGAACGTCAGTCCCGCCAGAGCAATCGTAAGACGAACTTCTCCAAACACCTTCGCCATTTCCCCTGTTGCAGTCTTCAGGCAGTAGCTGTTGGTGTTGTGCAGCCAGGAGCTTCTGACGATATCTCTTCTTACAATGGAGGCAGTGGCACCTGTGTCGATGGTGGCTACGCACTTCTTCTTGTTGATTAGTGCCTCCACTGTCAGGCTCTTGTTACCCCGTTTGGTTTGCGAAACTTGAATGGTGGTCCTGGGGGCCTCGATTCCAGTAACCAACTTCTGCCCCGCGAAGTTGGTCCTTACGCATTTCCCGACTGCTGGTTTTGGGAAGTCTGACTGACAGGATGGATGTTATCACCGCCAGATGCTTCCTCTCTGCTTCTCCTACTTCCGCAATGTGGACAATTTCCTCGTCTAGGTGCACTTCTGCACTGCCGTTGTAGGTGTCCGGTTTGGTTGCAATTCCAGCAACGGATTTGACTTCCGCGAGCTTTGTCTTCATCCATGACGGCTGTTCTCTGGCATGAGCATTCCACGACGGACATTTCCCTGACACGGTGTATTCCCTGGTATGCTTGGTCCGCAGCCTTCATTGACAGAGCGAATGCCAATGCCTCGGGGAGTGTTCGCTTTTCAGCCATCCTTACAGCCATTTGCAGTTGTCTGTCCTCTATGGCCTGAATAAAAGCTTCCACCGCCATTTCGTTGATAAGCTCCTCACCGGCTTTAGGGTATGAAAGATGGGCTAGTCGCTCTATATCCGCCTGCAACTGTTGGAGCGTTTCCCCCCTTTTCTGGACTCGACTACGCAGCTGAACCCTGTACACCTGCTGCATGTGTTCATCCCCAAACCGCATCTCGATAGCCTGAACCAGAGAGTCGTAATTGTGCTGTTTATCTTCCGGGATGGTCTGCAAGAGCTCCGCAGCTGGACCCCTCAGTGCAAGTGTGAGTGCAATGGACTTCTCTTCATCGTCCCAGCTATTGGTTATTGCGGCCGCTTCGAATTGCCTTTTATAAATTGGCCATGATGTTTGACCATCGAAGATAGGGGGCTGCATCTCCTTTCTTCTCAGACCGTCAGTGGAATATTCCCGTGCTTTCTGTCTCTTCACGTTGCTGAGTTCCTTAGCAAGATTTTCGACTTGCTTTCCTACTCTCTCGAATTGCGTATCCACTTTTTCAAACTGAGTCTCTATCTTCCCGAACTGAGTTTCATGTTTCTCAAAATTTTCATCGAATCTAGTTTCGACTTTTTCGAGTTGCGTCTCGACCTTCTCAATTTTCTCTTCGATCGCTTCGAATTTGGATTCCAAGTTCTTGTTTTGCTCATCAAGTTTACTTTCCAGAGCATCTAGAGAATTCTTTTGTTCGTCCATTGCTTTCTTTTGTTCATCCATTGCTTTCTTTTGTTCATCCAGCTTAAGTTCTAGAGAATTCTTCTGGTCGTCCATTGCTTTCTTTTGTTCGTCCAGCTTAAGTTCTATAGAATTCTTTTGGTCATCGAGCTTATGACTTTGATCTTCTATTGCTTTCTTTTGTTCGTCCATGACTAACTTAAGTTGCAGGAGCAGACTTGTTATACCCGGGTCGGCTACTGTACTTGCTGGTTCCTCTTCCACGTCAAACTCTATGTCATGCGGATTTTCACCTTCCTGCGTTACTGCTTCTTCCAGACGAATCAGTAGGGCATCTTTTCCCCCAGTTGTGTCGAGATTCCGCTTACTGAGTTCTGCCTTTAGTTCAATTATAGTTAGTTTTCCCAATTTGCGACCCATTTTGCGCAACTAATTAACTCAACAAAGAAATGGTTTTTTTTTTTTTTTTTCTTGTGCAATTTCACACCACGGAAATAGTTATTCACAGAATAAGTTTTATCCCAGCTTCTGACACCAATGTAACATGCGAGCTACGGCTCGAGTAGATAAAACGATATTCTGTGAAATTTATTTCTTTATTTTCTACTCTATAGAACAATTCAAGTTCACACTATACTATTCTTCGCAAATTATTTTCTTACAAGGTCTCTTTCCTCTCAAATCACTTTATCTCCTTTCAATTACTTAATTCACAAATCCAAACTAATTACTTTTTCTTGTTCACTCTCAACTTTCAATTTATCACCAAATTACAACTTCGCCCATTATCACTTTTCCAATCTCTTCGCCACGGTTCTAAACCAACTGTGTCTTTTTTTGATCGCCATCTGTCCTTATATAGCAGAAGTTTCTGATAGCCAGAAACTTCTAGCAAATTCTTCGACCACTGGAACAAGGGAAATAATTCTTGCGGTTATAATTCCCTTTTATCCCTGATATTATTCGTCTCTTTCGTTGACATGAGCTGTGGAGACTTCGTCCCAGACACGAACCTCGAATGAAAGGACAGTTCGAACCAAAATTCTGCCAGAATGGAAAGTCACTTCGGAATTTGCTGCATAGACATAGGAGCGTAGTTATTATTATGCTACAATATATTCATTTACAGTGTTAGAACAAAGTGCATATGAAGTTCCCGAAAGAGACTTGCGTCGGATGATTGTACAGCTAGTGCAACGCCATATACCATTGCTTTTTTTATATATTCCAAATCGTTCACCAATAAATTTGCACAAGATGCGTGAAGAAAAGAATGACAATTAAAACACTTAATTTTTGCTTCCGATCGTTCTACTTTATTTTTGCAAACTTTGCACGACATTCTACTATAATCACAGATAATAAACTACCCAGATGTCTCATTCATATAGGAAGAAGTGATATATGAAAAAGAAATTCACTAAAAAAAAAAAAGCTTTTTAAAAAGCTTAAACTGCTTACAAAAGGGGACAAATTAGAACACAGAACATTTGTTTTTTCTGCTCACTTTTAGTCCATCGTGTCACTCACACATACCCTTGTTTACCTTCACTTCAAAAAAGGAACAAAAAAAGTACCTATTTTGTGCGACTGTGGTCACGGAGTCTGACGCCGACACGTTGGTAGGATGGATATGGAGTATCTGTATAGATTGTTATATATATGTGCAAATGCTTGGGCTATGTTGTGTGCTTGTTATTTTGTCTGTATGTATGTACCTTATTTTCAGCACTTGATTAAATAAATAAAAACTCTGTAAACTTTGTGAACACAAATTTGCTCTGAAAATGGGTATGAATATGGGTTTTGCATACTGCATTTTATATTTATGCCCCTATAATAACGGATCACTGCTCTTTGCCTACTTAAGTGAAGGTGACTAATGTTCGAAATTATTATAAAACTAACCAACTTAACAAAATAGTCATTAACTTAAATTAGGTTAGTATTAAATTGCAGTTAAATCACCTTAACTGAAGTAACTGAAGTAGTTTCCAGGGGACACGAACGAGGACCCTCCTAATCTCCCAATAATCACTATCAATTTATCTGTCGACTTAACTTTTTAAGCGTTCATTACATTTTGCAATTTTTTTTATTTTATTTCTGGAAATTCTACTTTTATTTAAATTCTTATCAAGAACCCATTTACAATTTTTCCAGAGCAATACCACTATTAGGAAATTTATTAAATTAATTTTGTGGTCATAACATACATTGAACGAATTCGAAAAATGTATATTTGTTGCCTTTGTACATTCTTTGATTATATTTTCTTTTAAGTTAGATGCAAAAGGTAGTTTTCGAAAGTATTTGGAAAATATTTGTACATGAAACCGGCATACTTCCGGCGGCCATAAGAGAACCGTATTTTCTTTTGAATTTTCATATTCTTTTAATTTTATCAATACTTCCATTAGATCGAAATTCTGTTTGTCCTTTGACATTTCTTCAGCACAATTTTCACAGATTTTGTTCATTTTTTTTATTGTTTTAAAGAAGCAGTATCCGGCAAAGTATCTTGTAGCAAGGTCGTTGACCTGCGGTACCTTGACTGATATTGCGTCTTCATCTGGTGGATTAACTACATTGTTCGTATTCATGTTATTTTCACATTCACATTTCACATTCATGTTATTCAACATTCCTCATTCTTAAGAATGTCGTGATTTTGTGATAGCTCTTTGGTAAGTATTATTTGTTCTCCTATATCTCTCTGCAAAATAGCATTCCAATCCACCTGTAGATATTCCGAATCGTCTTCTTCGCAGTTGGAACATTTCGATTTGAATACAATTTTTATCGATATAACTTTGGCTAGCAGGGAGTTAAATTCGGAGACACTTGGATTACTTTTATTAATATTCCGCGCACTTATTTTACCAAATAAGTTCTCTAACGGATCTTGATTAAATTTATTTACATAAATGTAATATAAATCATTATGATCCATGAATAATGTGTCTCTTATTCTTACAACGCTTTCTATAGTTAAGGCCAAGCCTTTGAAACAAAATGATCCATTTCTTGCGTTTGTGGGTTCGATGTTTAATATATAATCCTTCATTTCTTTTTTTATAAATTCAGCTGTAGATCTTGCAAACTGGGCTACATGACTTGGAAATTTGTTGAGTTTTAGTAAAGCTTCAATGCCGCAGGCTACAGATCTGCTTAGAACTTGTGCAGCCAACTTCACGTTCATTTTCTAAAACTCAGTAGGATCAATGTGTGCCGATGTATTGTAAGTTTTGGATATATTTTGGTAGTATTACTTTTTTCGGTGTTATAAAGGTATTCAATTACCTTCCAATTAAAAATTCCAACAAAAATGGTCAAATTGTATTTAAGTAAGTTGTTTCGAATACTCTTTATAAGATGAGGAATATCATACATTCCATATATGGATTTATTTTTGTAAGTGAAGTTAAAGTTTTTTTCATTTAGATTAATTTTACTATATAAACTACGATTTGTGGGTCCTTGATAACAGCAAATAGTTCTAACGGTTAGTTTCAGCTCCGCCCATATATCAAGACAATTATATACCTTAATCTCAAGTTGTTTCATAGGTATATTGTTTGGACAAACGACATGATATTAAACTTGCTTAAAATTTCCGCATACACTCCGAATCATAAAAACGCACACAGGCTTAGCGCTTATATTAGATCTTTGATTCCTTCCGTAATCAACAAAACCTTCAGTTTTCATATGTAACCTTAGCTCTCGTTGGATCAAAACAAATGAACTCGTCATCAGATATAGCAACACTTCGTTTTAACAAGAGAGAATTGTAAGCATTTTTTTTTAAATATTTCTTTTCAATAAAGGCATTATTAAAATGTTCGCTGCATATATAGGGCGTTTTAGGGCTTTTTATGTGTTCCCGAGACTCCTCTGCTAAAGCATCATCGTATCTAACTATTCCTTTTTTAGGAAATGTAAATAATTTTCCATCAGGCATTTTCTGTTATAGAACAGTGTGCAATTGCGCGCTTCGTTCCTTTCCAGGACATTTTTTCTTTGGAGACAATTTTCTTATGCCTTTTAATTTTTTAGTATATGTATGTAATATATATGTATGTTAGTAATTAACCTGAAAATCTAAATGATTGATATTCGAGCAAAATCTCTCAAACCTTATCTTCATATACAACGCATACGCGTTTGCAAAACTTCCATTCATGAAAATTTATTCTTTTGCTGCGGTATGGTATGGAAATCACACCGTCATGCATCTTAATGCCCCTTCCCGCATACCCTCTTAAACTTCTTCACCTCGTTCGTTTCCATGTCACAACACACGATGAGAAAAAGAACTTTCCCACACGAGCGAACAGAGTAAGGAAAAAGAAAAAGCTTTATTTGTGGTACTTATTCTGAAAGCTCTCTGTCTGCCAGGACAAAAATATGCTTAATTTTTTTATATGGGCGTGCGACATCTGGGTAGTTTATTATCTGTGCTATAATGTAACTGATTTTTAATTTAAATCAAATTAAAGCTCCCGATCCGTGTGTACCCCATAGCAGACAAAACTCAACCCAATCTATGTGGGCTTTAAACTTCAATTTATTATCAAGCATTACTCCTAAATATTTAACTGCTTCTTTTGATCTTATGGTCTGGCTGCCGACTTGAATATTCGCATATTCAACAGCCTTTCTACTTGTTATAAAAACAGCCTCAGTTTTACGGTCTGCTAATTCTAGACCGACGGATACTAGCCAGTCTTAGATTTTTGCGATTGCTGCGTTCGTGGCTGACTCTATTTCGTTGATGTGTGTGGTGACGGTAACTACGGCGATGTCATCAGCGAACCCGATTATCCTAACTCCTTGTGGCAGTGTTAGGCGCAGAACTCCATCGTACATAATATTCAATAGAAGAGGGCCTAGTACCGAACCTTGTGGGACTCCCGCAGTGACGTTTTAGTACTTTACCCCCTCGTCAGTTTGGTGCCTCAATTTCCAGTTTGTGAAGTAATTTGTGATTATCCTAAATAGGTAGTATGGAGTTTCCATTCTGGCCAGCGATCTCCTTATAAACGACCAATCTGCCTAGTTAAAGGCATTCTTAATGTCCAGAGTCACTACTGCACAGAATTTCGTTGTCCCCTCTAGCCATCTTTTCCCCTGAATCGCTTCAACTGCTGTATCGACTACCGCTTTTATGGCATCAACGGTAGAACGCGATTTTCTGAATCCGAATTGTTGATCTGATAGTGCTCCTTTCTCCTCTGCTACTACGAGCAGTCTGTTATATTTTATTCGTCCGAGGATCTTTCCCAAAGTGTCAAGTAGACATATGGGGTGATATGCCGATAGTTCGCCTGACGGCTTGTTTCGTTTTAGTAGCAGCACCAAATGTTGGAGCTTCCATGGATCAGGAAAAAGAAGGTGCTTTATGTTGGTCTCTCTGATTATGTTACACAGAGTAGGTGGTCTATGGGGGAATAGATGCTCCATTATGGAGCTGGGCAAGTTACCTATGGCCTTTCAGCTTTGACATCATCATTCTGTACGCCATACCCCAAGGGTTTATGTCTGCTTCGTTAGAGAGTCGTTTGAAAAATATCGTCTTATTCCCTTTAATGGACTTTTTTTATATCGCATCGCGGTAGCTTAAATGTGTCTAGACTTTCCTTAAAATCGACTCTTCCTCTGGATCGTTGGACTTTGCGTCGGGCTTGTAAACACTTTGCCTTGAGTGTTTTTATTTCTTCATTCCACCAATAGCATGGTGCACCTCTTCTACTGGCTATTCTTCTGGGCATTGCCTCATCATATGCTGTGGTGACAGTGGGGGTGAGCTGGTGCGAGAGGGTCTCCGCTGTTCGGAAGCGAGTTATGACATCGACGTCCATCATTTCCTCGAATGTGTCTTTCTCGAAGAGGGAATTTAGGGTTGATTTTACCAACATTCGTGAGCTTCGAACGAATTTCTTCGATGTGTAGGCCCACGCCCATTCTCATAAACCAGCTGTTTTGGCACTAAGCGAAACACACGTAGTTGAAGAATCTTCAGATTTGAAACTGCCTGGATATAACTTAGTGTCATTATTCTTTCCCCACCGTGGCCTCGCTATTTACGTCCATAGTGATATTGCTTACCAAGTTCCACCACAGTATGGCCACTGTTCCAACCCGGAATTTAATTTCCAATGGCTAAAATTCACCATCTGTAAGCAAATAATTCAGTACTGCTTTATTTACAGAAGAACCAATGCGGAAAGTAACTCAACTTTTGACAAATTTGATGCGCCGTCCGATTCCATCACTCGAATTGTCTCCTTGTACCCTCATACTGAAATCGTCATTGCGGGCGATTTCAATATACACAATTCGGATTGGCTTCAGCATTCTGCCCAGACAACACCCGAAGGAAGGTATGTTGAATTTTTCGCTGAGGTAAACTATTTGACTCAGTTTGTAAATGAGCCTGCACTTATACCGGACATTGAAAGTCATTCTGCCAACACTTTTTACTTGTTTCTTACTTCGCACCCTAATAAATACACTATTGATGTTTTAACGCCTCTAGGTCGGTCTGACCATAATATCTTATCAGCTAAATTCTCGTACTCCGACTACTCAGCTAAAGAAAAAACTCCTAAAAGAAAAGTATGACAATACGAGAAAGCCAACTGGAGCTGCCTTAATAGCTTCTTTAGAAGTTTTAACTGGCCGCTATGCTTCTACGATAGAAACGTTGATGCCGCAGCTGATATGATCACCGACACTATCCTCTTAGGTTTAAATGACTTTATTCTTAACAGAATAAAGAGCATTAAACCTAAAGCAAACTCGAGGTTTGACCTGTGTTGTAAAGAGGCTATCAGGTTGAAATAAGTAAGCTTTCGGTCTTATAAAGCCAACAAATCTGAGGAAAACCGAAAGAAGTTTAAACAAGCCAGAAAAGACTGCAATGCCCATATTCGACATGACCAGAAATTGAAGCAAAAAGTCCTACAATGTCCCAAAGGTAGTAAAAATTGTTGGTCGTTCGTCAAAAATATTAAAAATTCTGCCTCATCTGCCATCCCTTCGCTCATTTACAATGACATTCCAGCTGTCAGTTCCTTAGACAAAGCCAATCTGCTAGCTGCTCACTTTGCAGCGAATTCCACCCTGCCAGATAATGCTTTGTCTCCACCTGTATTTGAGAACATCAAATTTACCATGGGACAAGTCCACTTTCGCACTCTTACAGTTGCAGGAGTACTCAAAAGTCTTAACATACACCAATCCGCTGGTCCAGATGGTATCCCCCCAATAGTTTAGAAGAGGTGTTCTTCTACGCTGGCAAAACCTCTGCGTAAGCTTTTCTGTCTATCCAATTCTTCAGGGCTCTTTCCATGTAGATGGAAAACGGCATATGTCCAGTCCGTCCCCAGAAAATGTGAATCTTCCTCCCTGTCCAATTGCAGGCCCGTTGCACTTACGTCCCTTCTTTCCAAGTTCAACAAACCCTAATAAATCGACAGCTTATGAAATATCTAGATTCACGAAATCTCCTTAATGACCGGCAGTATGGTTTTCGTAGCAACAGGTCCACTGGTGATTTGATGGCATATCTCACCGAGAAGTGGAACCAATCACTTCGACGAAACTAAGATGGTTGTGCTTGATATTTCAAAGGCATTTGACAGAGTTTGGCATCAGGCTCTTTTGTCGAAAATGCGTGCATATTGCGTTGTTGAGTGTCTTCTTCAATGGATTAGAAATTACCTTTCGGGGCGTTCAATTCAAGTTGTTTTGGACGGCTTCAAGTCTGCAATTCACCAAATAAATGCTGGTGTTCCCTAATTCTTTATTTCGCCTCCGACTCTCTTTCTTATTTTTATAAATGATCTCTTGTCTGCAACTTCTAATCCAATCCATTCCTTCGCTGATGACAGTACCCTCAGTTTTTCGTATTCGTTCCCTAACTCACGTCCTTGCTGTTCGGCCGTAGAAGGGGAACGGCAACGTATGTTAAACACATTAAATTCCGACCTGGACAGCATAATTAAATGGGGTTCAACCAACAGAGTGGAATTTAATGCTTCCAAAACACAATGCTGTCTTCTGTCTTTCAAGCGAAACCAAAACCCTCAACCATTATCCATGGATGGTAATTGCATCATTGAAACCGAAAGACTTGCCATTCTCGGTATGTGTATTAATAACCGTCTTCGATGGAACGATCACATATTCGAGGTCGCCAAATGCTGCAAAATGTCCAGGTTCCTTAAACGGTGCAAGAAATATTTTACTCCGTCTGATCTGGCCTCAGTTTATAAGGCATTCATCCACCCAAAGCTGGAATATAGAGCCCATATCTAGTCTGGTGCACGCAAGACCATTCTACATATTCTTGATAGGGTACAGAAACGCGCGTTAAAACTTATAGGCGATAGAGACATTGTGAATTCCATTCATTCGCTAGAACATCAGTGAAATGTCTCCTCTCTAACCCTGTTTTATCTTTTTTTTTTATAAGAAATGTTCCAGCAAAATAGCCAGATGCATTCCTCCCCTTCAAAATTTCACCCACAATACGCGACATGCTTCGAATGCACATCAGTTTACCCTAAAGCCAAACTTCGGTCATACTGTCAAATATAGGGATTCATATATAAGCCGAACAACACGATTGTGGAATGATCTACCAGGCTCTGTATTTCTCCATCACTACAACGTTCAAACATTCAAAGCCAACGTGCATAGGCTCCTCCTCTGTTCCTCTTTCCCCTTTTCCCTAACGCCCGTGCCATGAAACAGTTTAAGGGTATTCATATCCCCTTCAGCGCACGCAGATTATAAAAAAAAGTATATCTTTCTATTTTGTGCCTGTTAATTTAGGGCGTTGATGGTTGAACCAGATTTCTTACTATCCATTATTATCGCCTGGTGGTCGCTGTATCTATATTCCTCACTGAGCCGCCATTTTGTGTTGCACAGGGGGAGATACTCACAAAGGTTATGTCAATGATTGACCCCATACCTGCTTTGCGATATGTGTTTGCGCGCCCCTTGTTTGCAAGCACTATTTCTAGTGGCGCAAAAGTTTCCAGTGGAATACGCTCTCTCACAATAGTGAGCCTGCTACAACAGTCTGTTGCCCTTGCGTTGAAGTCACCGCCTATGATCATTGGAGTTCTACCATGCGCATCGTTTATTAAATTGTCCAGCATTGTCTGGTCTTCACTTGTCGTCTAAATCGGAAAACGAAAAGGTGTCAGATGAGTGTTGCTAATGATCAGAAAACGAAGGAGTGTCAGATGAGTGCGAAGCCCAGCCAAAATTACGCGTTAGCCAGAGAGCTGATTAAAGAATTCTCCGGGGATGGCGGAGACTATCAGCAATGGGAGTCGCAACTCTACAATAACGTGCGCACTTATAAATTGGAGGTCCACGTTCTCAAAATGTTAATAACTAGTAAGTTAAAGGGGAAAGCGCTCCGCTGGAACCATGTTAAGGGTGATCACCCTACTGCAAAAGCTGAAGACCTGTTGGCTTCTGTTAGTCGCTCTTCAGTAACCCCACAAGTCGGCTCGAGCTCCGTAGGAAATTCGAAACAAGGAAATGGTCTCCGGAGTAGACTTTTCGCAGCTACTTCCATGAGAAAGTAATCCTGGCTAACGAAGTTAACATGGCGTCCGAAGAATTGATCGAGTGCATTATTGAGGTCATTCCAAACGTCAACCTCCGGGTTCAAGCAAGCATACAGAGATTCACCAACAAACTCCATCTGTTGGAGGCTTTCTCATCTACAAAATTGCTAATGGGAGGAAGTAATGAGGAAAGAAAGAGAGGTGAGGAAAGAGGAGAGACGAGATGCTACAAGTGCAACGCAAGAGGTCATCATGTTGTCGAGTGCCGAAAGCCGAAGTGAGAGAGGGGAGCCTGCCATATCTGTGCCGAGATGGGGCATTTCACTGCCGCCTGCCTGAAAAGATATCTGTCGTCAACCTTCCATACGTAATTCCACAAATAAAACACCTCAATTCGTCCAATTTGTTGGGTTGGATTTAGGAGAGAGAGTTTATTTTCTAAAAACATATTAGTCGGTATAATGTTAAATAAATATTTTAATAAAATCACTTACTTGCTGTCACCTGGTTCACGACTTCATTCGGTGTTGGTTGATGATGGAATGCACGTTTATTCAAAAGGGCTGAAACCTTAAACTGACAGCCAAAAGAATCTGTCCGCGAAGTCGATCGTGAACCAGAGCCTTAGGCAAGCGTTACATTGGCAAAGTGCATGGAACTTCGCGACACCTCACCCCCCGTGAGGCGCCCGAGTCCTGACGAGAAGTCTCACTCACATCTAAGATAGCGAGTTTCACTGCAGGCCTCCGGATGATTCCTGTCGCTGTTTTCACTTCTGCCTAATGAACCTGACCATTTACTCCGGGGAACACATTCACGACTCTTCCTCTTGGCCATCGGCTCCGTGGCATGTCGACATCGCAAACGAGAACGATATCACCAATCTTCAACGGCGGGACCTTCTCGAACCATCGGCATCTCTTGGTGAGAACAGGAAGGTACTCCCTCGTCCATCTCCTCCAAAATCGGTCCTTAAGCTATTGGCTGATCCTCCATTGCTTCCGAAGCCACAGAACCCTGTCACTGATTGGTCCTGGTGTCTGAGTTGATCCGAGGATGAAATGATTCGGAGTGAGAGGTTCCTCATCCTCAGCTGAGATGGGTAGGTATGTCAACGGCCGGCTGTTGATAATATTCTCTGCTTCTATTAACGCACTCTGCAGAGTCTCTAATCTCCGTGCGACTTCGGACAAAGTTCGTGACAGCACCCGCTTGATGGATTGCACCAGTCGTTCCCAGCATCCTCCTGCATGTGGGTTTGCAGGGCAATTGAACACCCATTCGATGCCTTTGGTGGCGAGTTCTGCTTTCATTAAGTGATTGTCGAATATGCTGCTGTTGCTTAATTCATTCTTGGCGCTTATGAAATTGGTCCCATTATCGCTCCTTATGCGTACCGGCACTCCTCTTCGATTGACGAAGTTACGCACGCATAAAATGCACACATCAGTTGATTAGTCCGCTGCGACTTCAAGATGTACGGCTCGCATAGTCAAGCATGTGAAGAGCGCGATCCACCTTTTCTCTCTTCGGCGGCCGACGGTTATGACGACGGGTCCAAAGTAGTCGAGGCCAGTAAACGTGAATGGTCTGACGTTCGGCGTAAGGCGATCCTCTGGTAGCTATCCCATCAACGGCGGTAATGGCTTGGCACATCGGATGCGGTATTGTTGGCATTCGTTCTTCACCATCTTTACAGCGTCGCGCAGACCGACTATCCAGAAACTCTGTCTGATCTCGTTGACCACTGTATCATCTCCCTGGTGGCCCAAGCGGCTATGAAATTGATCTATCAGTAGTCTCGTCACTCTGTGAGACTTCGGCAGTATAATAGGACGTCTTGTGGAAAACGGCACTGTCGTAGCAGCATCAATCCGGCCCATAATGCGAAGGATTCCATATTCGTCGAGATATGGTGTAAGTTGGTAGATTTTACTGCTCTTCTCAAGGGGTAAGTTGCGTCGCAGCCTGTGTATATCAGGACCGTAGGCCTCTCTTTGTATCTGACGCACTATCAGACGCTCAGCGCTGGCAAGCTGTGAAACGCTTAATTCTCCTGGCTCACTCTGCGTACCCCTGCATGCAGCTAGAAAGCGGAGCACCAATGCCATCGTCCTCTGCAGCTTCAGGTATGTCGAAAATCTAGATTCGTCGAAACAGGCATTCTCGGCTAGGGTCACGTTCAGTATGTGCTTGGGACGCAGCTCATCTTGGTTTTCGTACGCGGCAAGGTCATCTGGCAGTTGAGGCCATTTCACTTCTGGCAACTTGAAAAAGGCAGGCCCATTTATCCACTTGTTGTCTAATTGAAACTTCGGAGGATGGCGTGCTCGCGTACCATCGTCGGCTGGTTTCATCTTGGGGGGTACCCATCTCCATTGCTTTATCTGGGTGCTGTCAAAGACCTCGGCAATCCGAAAGGCCACAAATTCCTTGTGGCGGCGAGGGTCGGATCGAAGCCAGTGCAGCACCGTTTTTGAGTCGCTCCAAAATACGTGCTCGGTGATCGACAAATCGTGATGTTCCATGACGGCATTGCTAAGCCTCGTGCCCAGAACGGCGGCGGTAAGTTCTAGGCGTGGTATGGAAAGAAGTTTCTTCGGACTGGTTCTTGTCTTCCCATACACGAACGACACGTGGAATTCTCCGTTGAACTCGACCCGGAAATAGCTCACTGCACTGAACGCATCTTCGCTTGCATCTACGAAGGTGTGAAGGCTCACTCGATCTGCTTTCGATAGATGGATGTGGTGGCATCTTGGGACAGTCAGACCCGTCAAGATCCGTAATTCCATTTTCCACTCAGTCCACTGAGCAAAGACTTCATCTGGGATCTGCTCGTCCCATCCGATGCCGTGATGCCAGATCGATCGTAATATGAGTTTTAGATGAAGCGAGAAATTTGCGATCATCCCAAACGGATCGAAAATAGACATCGTTAGACTCAGGAACTCTCGTTTGGTCGGTCGTCGGCTGTCCTTAATAATGTCTTGGCTCACACGTGCAAAGTTAAGATGGAAAACGAAGACGTCCCTCTGGGTATCCCAATACAAGCCGAGGACCTTTTCCGTCGCTGAATCCATATTCAAGTCGATTGCATGGCTGGAAGATCCATCTTGATGATTGACAATTTCTTGAATTAGCTCATCCGCATTGGAGGCGAAGTTTCGCAACTCAAAACCACCACTCTTATGGATAGCGACAATGGCTTTAGTCACCTTGATGGCTTCGTCGATGTTCTCAAAGCTGTCGACATAATCATCGACATAGTGATTCTGTGTTATTGATTCGACGGCTCTGGAGTATTCCGTTGAGAATCTTGAAGCGTTGAGGTTCTTCACGAAGTTGGCGGAACACGGCGAACAGCTAGCACCAAAGGTCATGGCTTCCATAGCGTAGACGTCTATTGACATATATCTGTTATGTCTCCACAGAAAGCGTTGAGAGTCCTGATCTTCTTTCCGGATAAGGATTTGGTGAAGCATCTCTTTTATGTCCCCGATGACTGCTATTGGCCGAATACGAAAGTTGGACAAGACGGTGACTAGTGGCCTGTAGTCGTCGGGCCCTTTCAATAAAAGAGAGTTTAGAGACACACCACTCACCGCTGCTGCTGCGTCGAATACTAGTCGGAGCTCTCAGGGTTTGCTGGGATTCTGTACTCCAAAGTGGGGGAGGTACCACGTCCTGGGACCTTTCATTTCTGCTTCAGTGCGTGTTAGTTTTCTGGCATACCCCTTGTTGACATAGCTCATCACGATGTTTTTGTATTTGGCGGCAAAATCAGGATTCTTCTCCATTTTTAGCTCGAGGCTGAGCAGTCTCTTTTGGCTTGCTGATAGCTCTCAGGCAGTTGGAGGCCATCCTCCTTCCAGAGCAAGCCTGTAGAGTAACGATTACCAGTTGGTACCGTTGTCGTGGAAAGAAGCATCAAAGCACGCTTGTCATCATCGGAGACTAGGTTCTATTTCGGTTTTTTGACGCCTAACTTCTCGATCTTGAAATAGTCCTCGAAGATGGCTGCTACATAGAACGATTTTATCCTGCCTATGGGTGATTGAATCTGCTTTCCCATACACTACCCAACCAAGCTTGGTGAGCGACGCAACCATAGTTCCGTTTACCACCTTGATGCTTTTCGTTGGTACGCCAAGGTGACAGTTGTCAAGTCCGATGAGTATCTCCGGTTTAGCATCGGTATACTGGGCAATGGCTGGCGCATTCTTCCGGAGATATCACAAATTCAACTCCGAGGCGGTAAACGTCTGCATCAGTAGATTAAGCTCCTCAATCGTCTGAACTCCATACATGTTGAACTTAACAGCTTTCTTGCGATCGGAACTAATTTGGACATCAAAGATGGACGAGTTTTCGGACAAAGTTTCGTTTCCAAACGATCGCAAGTTCAGTGTTTTTGAAGTTCCACTTAATTGTAATCGTCTGGCAAGGTTGGAGCTCATCAGAGTCACCGAAGAGCCTTCATCAAACAGGGCATGCGTTCGCTCCATTATGTCACCGTTGTACACTCTCACTGGCACTACTCGAAAGAGAATTTTGGAATCACCGCTTCGTTTGCAACTTAGCACTGGCTTTTGGACATCACTTTGTGCACTGGCCTTGGTCTTCGGATCATCCTTCCTTCTTGGCTCTTCTTCGTGTAACAATTGGTGATGTTTCTTGGAACACCCGTTGATCGCACAAACTCTTCTTAATCTGCAGGTCCGCATTCCATGTCCGCATCTTAGACATCCGTAATAGAGCTTGTGTGTCTTGGCGAATTCCCATTTGGCTGAGGAATCTAGTTTCTTAAAGCTGCTGCATTCGGTTATAGGATGCCGCATTTCTTTACTCTGTCGGCAACTGCTGCTGAGCGCGCCGCTGGATGTCGAACCACTATCGGTATGTAAGACTCTTCCTGACCTCATCTTCGCTTCTAATCTGGCTTGTGGTGAAGGAGATAGTGATGTCGTCATGGCAAAACATATTATTCGCGATAGACGGTTCAGCCATTCATTAAAGTGCTTGATAGTGGCACATGGCTGAATAAGCATACTGGTCTGTGCCCACTCCAAACTCCTGGTCATTGGAAGCTTCCCAATCAACTCGTCGAGTAGCAGAGGATCCATCAAGTATTGGTGCATACCACTTACCTCGAGGAATGCAGTAAGATTCTGCACTTTGGTGGCGAATTCCACGATTAGATCCACCTTCGACTCCGAAATCTGCGCAGTTTCCCTCACATTTTTCAACTGGCTCTGGACAAGACATTCCGGTCGTCCAAATCGGAACTCCAACGTTGCCATAACTAGTTCGACATTATTCGGGTGGATGAGCAAGGATTCGACGACATCCTTTGCCTGTCCCTTGATGCACTTTTGGAGGCGAAAAATATTCTCTACCTTACTGTACTGGAACATATTGGTTGATTCTACAAAGGCTGTACAGAAAATCGGCCACTCCTCAGGCTTTCCTTGAAATTCCGGTAGGTCATGTAACTTACGATGACTCCCAAAGGACCCTGACGATGACGTCGGTTGTTGGGCATTTAAAGATGCTGGATGTGGCTCAAAACCCCGTGGCTCAAACGTTCGAAGAGCGTTAAGTGGTGGCAGGAACGTGGGAATCCTATTGGCTGTTTCGAATCCACATGTACTCGCTGTCGATTGACTGGGTTGCAGCAACAGTGGGGCTGGTAGTGGCCAGGAGTAAGGCGAGTACGCAACACGTGACGTGGGCTGCGTTGAATCGGCTTTGGGAAGAACGGAAGCTGCATTAGATGCAAAAGCAGGAAACGGCATTGGCGTGTGGGCTTCGGACGCGGCGACGTGAGTCATGGCTGTGGCGAACGGCGTAACATCTTGTTCGTTCTTAGTCGCTACCGATAAAGGAACGTTCATGGCGAAGGCTTCCGTCGCAGGAACACACGAATCCTTCACTGCGGAAATAACTGGATCGACACTGACCATAGCGCTTGAAATGACTGTAGCTGGGGTAGGCGTAACAACAGTAAACGTAGGCTGTTCCCTAAGTAGTCGTTCAAGGCGCCGGCGTTCCTGTCTCTCCTCTACGGCTGATGCTGTGGCTGCTTGCAATTGCGCACGTAGCTCTATTAACTCTCGTTGCGATGAATCCTCACACTCCCTTGTGTCCATTGTAGTTTCGTTTTCTTCTTTCTCATCTGGAACAGATCCACTCCTCTTCCTGGAGGAAGTCCTTGTCTCTCTCCAATGCCCCTTTGGCACAATGGCTTACTTTGGCGTGGACTATTGTTGCTGGATACGTAGCTACAGGAGAGATTCTTGGGCTGTATATATGTATGTATTACCTGCGAAAGCGGCTTTTGCTGGCAAATATCTGACAGATTTGCTGTTGACTGTGGCAACGGCTCGCAAATCCTCCGCTGTCTGCGGGCAAACAAATATTCCGCTGGCTGCGGACAAGCAAATCTTCCGCTGGCTGCGGGCAAACAAATATTCTACTGGCAGCGGACAAGCAAATCTTCCGCTGGCTGCGGGCAAGCAAATTATTCTACTGGCTGCGGACAAGCAAATCTTCCGTTGGCTGCGGGCAAGCAAATTATTCCACTGGCTGTGGAAAGTTTCTCCTGGCCGGCTTGTTGCAGGCGGCAACTATGATTTCCTCGCGGGAGCTTTAGTTTCTTTCACGGCGACACACTTCTTTTCAAATTTCTTCTTCTGCGGCAAAGGCAAACTTACGGCTTCGTTGCTGGCTGTCGCCACCAAGTCGTTTGTAGCACGAAGAAAAATGGCTGGCAGCAAAATAAGAAAAATGGCTGCCAGCGAAAAATAAAGCACATGGAAAAATGGCTGGCAGCAAAAAATAAAGTTGTCGTCAACCTTCCATACATAATGTCACAAATAAAACACCTCAATTCGTCCAATTTGTTGGGTTGGATTTAGGAGAGAGAGTTTATTTTCTAAAAACATATTAGTCGGTATAATGTTAAATAAATATTTTAATAAAATCACTTACTTGCTGTCACCTGGTTCACGACTTCATTCGGGGTTGGTTGACGATGAAATGCACGTTTATTGAAAAGGGCTGAAACCTTAAACTGACAGCCAAAAGGATCTGTCCGCGAAGTCGATCGTGAACCAGCGCCTTAGGCAAGCGTTACATTGGCAAAGTGCATGGAACTTCGCGACAACAAAATTCCAAGGGTCCTTCGTAAGAAATTAAAAAAATTGTTGTTATGGTTCTACAAAAAATTATCTTCTTATATCTTCTTTAAAATGCCTAATCGACACAGGGAGCCCCATCAGGCTCATGAGACGCCAGCAATACCACGCCTTGTGCGAAGAAAAAATAAAAAAAAACTTTATGATCACTCACAGAATTACTATGGAATAAATAAATTTAAATTGAAAATAATTGGTTCGGTTAATTGTTTAGTAAATTTTGAAGATGAGCAGATAAAATTGCTGATGTTCGTGGTTCCGAATAAGACAATGGCGATCCCGGCATTGTTGGGCAGAGATTTCGTGAATAAGGTAATAATGAAAGTAAGCATAAGAACACAGAAATAGAAGCTAGTAATGTAAATCAAATTTATTTTAGTCACATTGAAGAAGATGTTGAAGAGGCTATTATTATAAACGAAAAGCTAAAGATTGATGTACAGAAGAGAGTAATCACACTTTTTAATTAATGTTATATTGACTGTACTCGCCCTTCACCCTTAGTGGGGTGCGAAATGAAGTTAAATCTCACGAAAAAAAGAACCATTCAATTGCCCTCCGCGGCGTCTGTCTTATCATGAGAAAAATAAGTTAAACGAGATACTAGGCGATCTTTGGAAACGGGGCTTAATTAGACCTAGCGACTCGGAATACACCTTCCCAATAGTGTTACTACGGAAAAAGACAGGGGACGTAAGATTCTGCGTAGATTATAGGACGCTAAATAAAATCACGGAAAAGGATATTTTTCCCATACCACTGGTAGACGGCTTACTAGACCAGCTATTGGAAAAAAGACTTTTTACTACGCTAGACCTATATTTTTTTTTATTATTTTATCACGTTAAAATGTCAGAAGAGAGCGTTAGATATTCGTCGTTCATTACCCCAATGGGACAATACGAGTTCTTACGGATGCCCTTCGGCCTCAGGAAGGCACCGTCGACGTTCTAATGTTTCATAAACAAGGTATTCGAAGGTCTAATAAATTCGAAAATCGCTGCCTATTTAGACGACATCATTATTGCAACAGAGGGGGTAGAGGAACATTTAACAATATTGAAGGAAGTCGTAACAAGACTGGTCGATAATAAATTGGAGTTGAGGGTAGATAAATGTAAGTTTTTGTACTCAAGCATAAAATACTTAGGGTACAACATCTCCAAAGAGGGCATTAGACCAGATCAAAAGGGGATGAGTGCGGTGACGAACTTCCCATACCACAGAACATGAAGGCAGTTCATAGTTTCTTGGGGTTGTGCTCCTATTTTAGGCGGTTTATAAAAAATTTCCTGGTATTAGCAAAGCCATTATATAATTTGATTAGGAAGTCAGTTGAGTTTAAATTTGGAGAGGAAAAACTAGAATATTTCGAGTTACTCAAAAGGGAAACTACTGGAGGCTCCGGTTTTATCTATCTACGATACGAGGGATAAGACCGAGCTACACTGGGATGCTAGTTCGATCGAGTTTGGCTCGATCCTCATCCAGAAGAAAGCTGATGGGAAGCTGCATCCAGTACGAGTATTCTTCTTCTCAAAAAGAACTACGGAGTGTGGGTCTAGACACCACAGCTTCGAGCTGGAAACACTGGCGATCATCTACGCATTAGAACGCTTTCGGGTATATTTGCAAGGAATTAACTTCAAGATAGTGACGGATTGTAATTCACTAACATTGAATAAGAGAGATGTTAATCCACGCATCGCTCGGTGGGCTATGGAGTTACAAAACTACGATTACACTATCAAACATCGTAGTGGTGAAAAGATGCAGCACTTAGATACTCTCAGCCGGAGTACGAACATCCTAGTGTTGGAGGTATTCTCTTCTATGTCCCAGAGGACATGGAAAGGAGCTTCCTGTATAAATATCATGATGAGATGGGACACGTAGGCATAGACAAAACACTAGTTTCCATTCAGAAGACGTACTGGTTCCAAAATAAAGAGGCACCTAGAGAACTGCCTAACGTGCATTGCGTATTTCCCGAAGCATGGGAAGAAAGAGGGGTTCTTACATAGCATACCAAAAGGTGATGTTCCGTTCGACACCTTATACATCGACCATTTTGGTCCAGTGGGACCGAAGAAATTCAAAAAGAACCACGTCTTCCTAGTGGTGGACGCGTTCACCAAGTACGTCAAATTATACCCCACCCGGAGCACGGGCGCAGAGGAGGTTCTGGGGGCCTTAAGAAAATATTTCGCCGGATAGGGGCAGCGCGTTTACGGGATACGAGTTCGGGGGTTTCATAGAGAGGGGGTTTCATAGAGAAGCACATTAAGATAGCCACGGGGTGGAAGACGGTGAGTCTTGACGCAACCAAGACTTGGAAAACATATTGTTGGATGTCGAATTCGCTATGAATAATACCGTACATAGAAGTGTGGGGGTATCACCCAGTGAATTACTGTTTGGCGTGAGGCAAAGGTGTAGGGTAATTGATTGTTTCAAAGAGGGTTTAGAGAAAGCGGTAGAGTTAAGGAAAGAACCGGGTTTGAATATAAAGGGGGCGGAAGCAATAAGGAAACAAACACGAGCGCAAGAATACAATAAACAGAAGTATGACAATAAGCATAGAGCACCCTATGCGTTCAACGTCGATGATTACGTCCTGGTGAAGAATTTTGTTAGTACACTGGGTGCTCCGAAGAAACGAATACATAAATTTAAAGGGCCATATAGGATCGACCGCGTATTAGGGAACTGGAGGTATGAGGTGGCAGACATAGAGAATTTACAGTTAAGTCAGACAACGTACAGGGGCACTTAGGAGGCGGCGAATATGAGACGGTACATTAGAGAATATCGAACGAGAGCTAAAACTAGGGAGTGCAATCTGGGGCGAGTGCAAGTCAGGATGGTCGAATTGTAGTAATAAAAGAAGGTGGCAACCCTTGCAGGGGAACATCCACACCGCCGGAGTGTACGCTTTAAGGACAGAAAATAAGGAAAAGACTGGCAGTTGATACGCAGCCGTCACACTGTACCAACACGTTTTTTTTTTTTTTTTTTTGCCTTAATTTTGCTACAATACATAGTATCTACTTATTTATTTATTATATCTGTCTACGTCTACCTATCTGTTTATATATTGATGTGGGGTCAGGGATTTTGCTATACGCCACTGACTATTCAATTATTCTGCAATACTGTATCACTTTCACCATATCGGTCGAATCAAGTTCCAAGGGAGAGTATGAATGGAGAAGAGCCAGACTGTGATGAAATCCGAACGACGAACGAGGATTGAGATGACGAGAACCGTTTCGCTGGAGCTTCTTTTTTTCCTCAACTAACTTCACTACATAACTTTTTCTCATATCGTGTATCTTTATATTTTTGTAATTAAAACTTTGCTTTATTAAATGAATTAAACTGTTAATTGAATTAAAAATTGCTTTTTTGTTTTCTGGGTCCCACAAATTTGGGGGCTTTAATCGTATCGTTTAACAGAGTTTTATCTCGCCAAACAAGATCAATTCGTTGCGGGTGGAAGAAACATATTGAAAAAACAATATTTTATTCCTAATGCAATTGATCGCTCTGTTTTGAAGGTGAAGTTCGGGTCAAACCTTTAAAGTATCCGCAATTTTTACCGCTGTCGTAATCTAAAAAAAACGTATACTATCGTAAGGCTAAGTGACCACCTTCCTTGAGTATACATCTAACACGACGATGGGGCGTAAATAATGAAGTATACTGAATCTGAAGAGTATAGCGGTAACATCGGGTGCTGATTTTTGGAAAATATTCGATAGATTTATGGAACGTGAAGTTGAGTCAACTAGGCGTGAAGTAGAATTAGAAAAAGTGTGGCGGAAGACGGTTAAAGTGGAAAATTTAGCTGCACTACAACACGGCGGAGAGGCTGAGGACGTACCTGCATTCAGTAATGGAGGCAAGGGAAATAGGAGATCAAGTACAATTTGGGCAGCTGAAAGTACAGGATCAGCAGAGGGCAGAGCGAATACTGGGCGAGCACAGTTAGAATTTGGAAGTGACAACTCATCTCGTGTTAGTTGGGATCTACTACGGACAGAATTAAAAAGACGAAATGAACGGGTAAGAATAGGCACCTTTGAAGACGCTCTTAAAGTCGTATCTTATTTATTTATTTATTTATTTAGCTTATTTCAAGCACAACTTAATAACTACACTAAAACTAGACTATTACTAAACACAACTTAAGACTAAGGCTAAGTACTTCTACTTTGCCTTCCCATCTTTCAGCTGCCTTGTCGTGGCGGGAAGGCTTAAGAGTCAAAGATCCTAAGGGTCTGAAAAGATCCCAGGTGAGACATCGAACTAAGCGCTGAAGGCGTCCGACTTTGACGTTAAAAGAAGAAAAAGTATGAATGGAGAAAACAAATGATATAACTACTCCAGGTGGCACTCGCAAAAGCGAAAATCCACCCGTGGTCTTCTCGATTGCGGCTAGGGCAAGGATTCTGGAGGCCCTCCCCATCATACACTCCCCCGCCAAAACTGGCGCGTATATAGGAGCAGCAAGAATTCTGGATTCTGAAGACTCCTGCAGCTCTCTTCCAGACACGTTCAGTAAGTTGAGCTGGCAAGGTGGAGAAAGTAGCGGAGAGGTCCAACCTGATACGCTTAATCTTCATCCTAATGGACAGAAGGCTGATTGTTGCACTGCTGCTGAAGGCTTGCCTCGGGAAGCTGAAAAAGTTGAACGAGCTCCAGAAGCGGCACGCTCCGATGGGCTCCCGTCCAAAAGCCAGAAGAAGAGGAAACGAAGAAAACTGGCGGCGGCGCGGCGCAAAGAGACTGCAGAAGTTGAAGGCGCAAGTGCTGACAACAGTCCTTTGGCAGAGACGGCAAAAAGAAGCAGGTCTGTGGAAGTTACCCTAACCGAAACCGGCAAGTCACTTGGACCCGACGCTACCTCCTCTTCTAATAGCTTGAACCGGAGCAAACGAAGGAAGAAGGTTTCAAGCTCTCCTGCCGATAGGCACATGTGCGCACCTCATGCGCGTGTGTATTCCGAGAGACCTCAAGCCGGTGGCGTTGCATGCGCACAAGGTCTGAAGACGGGCGCTTCAGCCAGTAATGGCAGTAGTACCGGTGGACAGAAACTTGATGTCGCAGGGAAGTCCACCGACTTGAATGTCTCTAAAACCCCTCTTATTAGTAGCGTTGCCCGCGCACAAATTCCGAATGACACCGATGATACAACCAGTTGTATTCCCAGTGGATGAAAGATGGCTGTCGCGGACAAATCTACTGAGAAAGAGAAAAACCCGGTGGTTAGGGAGCGAGAACAGCAGGTTTCTTACAAGAAAGCTGTTATCTCCTCTTTAACTGTCCGAATTGGGAAGGCTGGCAATGCCAACAGCATGACCGACGCGGAGTGCAAACACTGCGAAGTTCATCTGTTAGAGCTGGCGCAAGCAACGAATGCTTTCATTCAGGTGGAGGGCTGTGAGTTAAAGAGCGGAACCTTTATGGTAAAGTGCTCTTCACAGCAAACCTCTGAATGGATTAGCATGTCGGTGCCGAAAATCCCCCCCCTTGAGACCGCTACTTTTGAGGTCTTCAGGACAACAAAACAGACGCGCGCCGTCTGCTGGATCCCGGGGAAACTTGGGAAAACGGCTGATGTGCTAGCGCGCCTGCGTACCCAGAATCCTGGACTCGAGACGACCAAGCTACAAGACGAACGGTAAATGGGAAACCTACGTCGTTGCGTCTGCTTACTTCCCATATGGATCGATATTGCCCCCACCACCAAGGACAGTGGTCGAGCTCATAGAATATTGTGATACCAGAAAGATAGGTCTTGTCATATGTTGCGATGCTAATGCTCAAAACTCTGTTTGGGGCAGCAGCAAATGCAATGCACGGGGAGATCATCTTCTGGACTTCATACTAATGTCTGATCTTACCATCAACAATGTTGGCTCACAACCAACATTCGTTACGGCGCAAAGACAGGAAGTGATTGACTTGACCCTGTCCAACAGATATTTCAAGCCTATTACCAACTGGAGAGTTTCGCCAGAAATTTCCCTCTCAGACCATAGATACATTGAATTCCAAATCGAATGCGAAGCTACACCTTTGCAGGAGAGGAGGAATCCGAGAAAAACCAACTGGATACGGTTTAAGGAAGAGTTAGGCAAATCTATCAAAGATCTATCTAACCTTAGAACGAGGCAAAAGGTAGAGGAAGCCGGTCAAGACCTGAACAGCACCCCTACCAGATGTTTTGAACAAACGTGTCCGCTGACAAAAAACCCCTGCAGAAGGTCAGTTCCGTGGTGGAACCCAGATCTGCAACGAATTCGTAGGGAAACCAGAAAACTTCTCAATAGGTCACTCAAGACAAATTCGGAGGTGGACTGGAATCTTTACCGATCAAAGCAAAGAGAATATAAGAGGTTAATTCGAACTTCGAAAAGTACCTCGTATAGAGATTTTTGTGGTAAGATCGAAACTCTCGGTGAAACCAGTAGGTTGGTCAAAGTTCTCAAGAATGGAAAACCAATCAAGCCGGAATCACTCAGGAAACCTGATGGTACTTTCACTGAGTCGAAAGCGGAAATCAAGTCACCATCGGTTCGCAACCGGTTTCAACTAGTGAAATTGTTAGCGGGCTGAGCCGAACAACTCGGCGCAGCTGGTATACTGCATCGGGCGTTGTGACGGATGAAGCTATCAAATATGCTGTTGCATCTTTTGACAGCTTCAAGTCGCCTGGCACTGACGGAATATACCCAGCTATGCTGAAACAAGGTATTAGTCAGTTGCTGCCAACTCTGATGAGAATTTTCACTGCTGGCTTGGCACTGGCATATATACCAACTCCCTGGCGAACAGTTAGAGTAGCTTTCATACCGAAAATCGGCAGAGATGACTACTCTCTCGCCAAGAGCTTCAGACCTACTAGTCTGACGTCCTTCCTGCTGAAAAGCATGGAAAGACTGGTTGAGCTACATGTGCGCAAAGTTGCTTTGAGCGTACATCCTCTGTCAGAGATGCAACATGCCTATCAACGCGGAAAATCCTGCGAGACTGTTCTTCTAAATCTGGTTAGCAGAATAGAATGTGCGCTTGACAGGAAAGAATACGCGATGGGCGTTTTCATAGACATTGAGGGTGCTTTTGACAATGCGACTTTTGACAGCATGTGTAGCTCCGCCAGAAGTCACGGCGTAGAAGAATCACTAGTGTTGTGGATAAAAGCAATGCTGGTGAACAGAACATTGACTGTAGATGCAGATTGTGGCCAGCGTGTCATGGCAGGTGTAAATAGGGGCTGCCCACAAGGCGGTGTTCTGTCTCCACTGCTTTGGTGCATGCTGGTTGACTCCCTGTTGAACACACTCAATAGTTCTAACGTCTACGCTCAAGCATACGCAGATGATGTCGCCGTTCTGTCTGTCGGATCGTGCCTAGCGACTGTTTGCTCTAAGGTGCAGATGGCCCTAGACGCAATCGACGATTGGTGCGCTAGGAATGGGCTTTCAGTTAATCCTCTCAAAACCGAAGTGGTTATCTTTACGAGAAGAAGGAAATTGACTGGTCTGACTCAGCTAGTGCTAAAAGGCGTCACTATCGAATTCTCCAAGGAAGCCAAATATTTAGGAGTAATCTTAGATAGCAAGCTTCTTCGGCCGGAACATGTCGAGCTGAAAACTTCCAAAGCTCTGTCAGTTTTCCGGCAATGCAAAGGTGTTTTCGGCAAGACATGGGGCTTGTCGCCAAGGAAAGTCCTTTGGATCTACACGGCAATGATAAGACCTTTCCTCTCATATGCTGTTTGGTGGAATAAGGTCTCACGTAAATACGTTACTGCTGCTTTCGCCAAACTCCAAAGAACGGTCTGTCTCGGCTTCTTGGGAGCTTTCCCCAGTACGCCTGGCTCTGCTCTAGACGCCTTGATGAACCTCCCCCCCCCCCCCTTGATATTTATATCATGGGGTGTACACTCAGATCCATCTTCCGTTTAAAAAGAAGTGGTTTCTGGCACGATTCGCACTGGAGTTTTGATGACGTTGCGCGACGATTATCCTACGACCCCTGTCTCATGGATATGCCATCTGATGCAATGACACCTGAATTACGGCTGCGGTGCAAATTTGAAGTCAACTTTCCTCATGTTCAGGATTGGCTTTGGCAGGACTCTGAGCCAGGAAAGGAATGTAGTCGCATTTTCACGGACGGCTCTAAAACTGGACAGGGGTCTGGTGCTGGTGTTTTCGTGGAAAGCGACAACATTAGGCTTCACTTCTCATTGGGAAAATACACATCTGTCTTCCAGGCAGAAATATATGCTAGAACAGGTGGAAGGGGCGAAGTATCTGCGTCTGTAGTGACAGTCAGGCTGCGCTTAAGGCCTTGCTCAATCCTTTAACCACTTCCAAAATAGTTCGAGAATGCAAAACATCCTTGAATTCGGTCGGAAGGCTGAACTCACTTAATCTTGTTTGGGTCCCAGGGCACAAAGGGATAACAGGAAATGAGATCTCTCACGAGCTTGCTAGACAAGGCTCAGAAGAGAATTTCTCAGGACCTGAACCCACGTTGGGTTTGCCAGCGTCCTCGGTTAGGGCTTCCATTAACGACTGGGTTTTCAGTGAACACAATCGAAGGTGGCATGACTCTCCAGGATGCAGGCAGACTAAACTAATGGTCCCCGTCGTCTGTAAGAAATCCGCGGCTTTCTTGCTATCCCTTAGCAGAAAAGACTGCAGACAACTTACTGGTGCTCTTACGGGCCACTTCGCCTTTGCCAAGCACCTCCATGTGCTAGGTTTGATCGCTACCCCCGTCTGACTCCTGTGGAGAGGGCGATGACACTGCGGAACACTTCCTATGTGATTGTCCTGCCTTTGCTCGGATCAGGTGGCAGATTTTCGGTGCTGATGTGGTGAGTGCTAATGACCTAAGCTCTTCATCACTGAAGCGTCTACTCGTCTTTTTACAAAAGACGAAAAAAACAATGGACCTGTTTTTGAGTCTGAGTGCTCCAGTAGGGTGTACCTGCCCCGGCAAAAAAAAAAAAAGGCTAAGTACTTAAAAACTAAACTTAAAACTAAAACTAAAGTTATTAGGGCAGAGGAGTGGAAGTGGAATTCTGGAGGGCGTTTCTAAGTGCAAATCTGCTGCAGTGAAAATCAAAAGAGCTGTGCGCGCCGTTGGCCAAACGTAGCATTCTAGACATTGGCTCGTTACAACCATAATTGGTGCGATGAAAATTGAGACGGAAGATGGGTACAGACCTCAGGAGGCGTGGGTTAGTGTTAAGG
This sequence comes from Pocota personata, assembly GCA_963082735.1. NCBI lineage: Eukaryota > Metazoa > Arthropoda > Insecta > Diptera > Syrphidae > Pocota > Pocota personata. The sequence continues at coordinate 100,039,773 of OY720429.1, read as the reverse complement.
GAGATCATTTGGAGCAGATTAGGGCAGTCGATGTTTCCTGCTAACTGCTGATGTACAAAGAGTACGTCAGCAATTTCTCGACGTATTTCAAGTGGCTGTACGTTAATTAATTTCAAACGATTCTCATAGGGGGGTAAGTTATGCCTGTCAGACCAAGGAAGACCGCGAAGAGCAAAACGGATGAACCTGCGTTGAACAGCCTCTATTCGAAGGGAATGGGTATCATGATAGGGGGACCATACTTGGCTAGCATATTCGAGGATTGGCCGAACAAATGTGAAGTAGAGAGATTTCATGACGTAGGGGTTAGAGAATTCTTTAGACCAACGTTTTACGAAACCGAGCGCAGAGTTGGCTCTGCTAATAATGTTGTCAATATGGCAGCGGAAATTTAGTTCTCTGTCGCAGATAACACCCAAATCGCGTAATAAAGTTGCAGAAGGGACGAGCTCGTCAGAGATGAAATAGGATCTAGGGGCTGGAAGACGCTTTCGGGAATATGTAATAGCTTGACATTTGTTGACGTTGAGCTCAAGAAAATTTTTTTGACACCAGGTTGAAAAGTTGTTCAAGTCAGCTTGAAGTGGGCAAGAGTCGGCGGGGTTTAATATGTGCCTGAAGATTTTCATGTCATCACCGTAGATAAGAGTCTTTGATGATGAAGTCAACGTCGTTAATTGACAAAATGAAAATCAAGGGACCAAGATGGCTACCTTGAGGGACCCCGGAAGTGGCTTTAATGGGATCGGATACAGCCGATCTAAATAGTATTTTGTATTGGCGTTCCTCAAGATAGGATTTAATCCACCCAATGAAACTCAGTTGGAAGCCAAGGGATTTGAGTTTAAAAAGAATGATTCTGTGCGAGATTTGATCGAAGGCCTTACTAAAATCTGTGGCAATTACATCAACTTCTTTGCCATCCTCTAATGCACACAGAGTCGTAGATACGAATTCCGTTAAGTTAGTAGTTGTTGACCTTCCCTTAAGAATGGAAGAACATTGTATCGTAAATAATGCCTTCAAAGAGCTTAGGAACGCAGGAGAGTTTAGCAATGGGCCGGTAGTTGGAGATTTCATTCTTGGGACCCTTTTTGTGAAAGGGAATTATGTAAGAGCTCTTCCAAAGCTTGGGGAAGACTCCTTGTGCGATAGATATCTGGAAGAGAGCCGTGAGGGGTTGGGCCAGATGGTTCAAGCAATTTTTCAGTACTATTGAAGGGATACCATCAGGACAAGGAGGGTATTCGTTCTTGAGTTTTTTTATCTTTTCTTTCACGTGTTCCACGATTATGTCAACGGAGACTAACGCGGTTCGGGCACAACTTTTCATGTAGGAGAAGTATTCAAGATCAACTTCAAGCCCATGGTTGCAAAATGATTGGCTGAAAAAGTGGGCAAATAAATTTGCGATTATAATAGGATCACCGGAGGAAGTGTTAGACAATTTTAAAGTAGCTGGATAGTTGTCAGATTTTCTTTTTGTGTTGATGAATTGGATAAATCGTTTCGGATCGGAGATCATGGTATGCTGGATTTGGTCTAAATATTCGAGATATAGAGATTCACAGAGTTCGGAAAAGTGGGTATATGCGTGGAGGTAATTGGAAAAGTCAGAGTGCGAACGAGATTTAAGGTACATGTGCCAAAGTTTATTTCTTCTATTGCGGAGCGAGCGCAATTCTTTGGTGAACCAGGGTGGGGACGTCGAGGAGTTCTTCTGGAGCACGAATGGGACAGATTGTGTGAAACAGTTGAAGATTTCGGTGTAGAATAAAGCGAGAGCAACGTCGATAGTAATTCTAGGATTTTCAAAAATAACATTGAAATTAACGTTACTCAAAAGGTTATTCAGTTTTATGAAGTCTGCTTTACGAAAATTAAAACTGTATGAGTTTTCAGAGTGTACAGTTTTATTACCGTTGTTGTAAAAAAATGTGAGAGATAGAGGTGGGTGGTAGCGGTCTAATTTGGAGAGAAGGTGGTTGCTCGCTGATACGACGCAATTGTCGGCATCTGATGAGAAAATAAGGTCGAGTTGTCTACCTAAGTAGTTAGTAACGCCGCTTAACTGGTAAAGGCCGGAGTCAGAAACACAGTCGATGAATAGGACCTCCTTATCTGAGGAGGGATTTGTAGCGGCAAAGTGAGTCTCATCGTCAGAAAGAACCCATCGAAGATCTGGGAAATTAAAATCCCCCAAAATTATGACGACGTCGCGGGGGTCTACAATGTTAAACAGCGAATCAATCGCATCAGTGGCAAGTTGGTAGCATTGGATTGGTTGAGATGGACGAATGTAGCAGCAGAGGATGTGGATGTTGCTACCAGCGATAGTTATTTTGACGCAAATGAACTCGAAATTAGCGGTGTGTGAGGTTTTAAAGAGTGTGGAGTCGAGGCGATTGTGTATTGCCAAGAGAACACCGCGACCAGAGGAATTATCATCATTTTCAAGACCATCGTCCCGAAAGACATTGAAGTCTGAGGTAAATAATTCGTTGCTATTATAATCACTGGACAGATTGGTTTCGTTTAGAGCAAAAACGTCGTAGGGGAGATTCTGTGACTTAAGAAACACCGAGGAGGTTTTAGTTCGAAGACCTCTTACGTTCTGGTAGTATATGGACAAGCAATCAGGAGGCGTTAGATGTTGAGACGGGAACTGTTCAGGGGCGAAAGTAACTATTGAAGTCGGCGCGAGTTCTTTGGAGGTGGGACCTGCGTTTAGAGGTTATGTAGGACGCGTAGGAGGTGAGATCGCTTGTTACCTGACGAGGTAGTATATTGAAGCTCTCATGAAATTGAACGGAAATTTTCATCAAAGCATGCTCATCAATTGGGAGACCTTCCTAGGAGATTAAGACCTTGATATTGGTGTTCGTTTTTCCATCAATACAAATGGAGTCAGCTTTATCATGTAATTAAGCAAGATAAAGACGGACGTTATCGTAAATTCTACGGTCTCTTAGACGTGACATTATGTAGCGGCCGTCATCTCCGGAATCTGCAAACTGTTTTGTAAGTTTGACAGTGGGAGGTAGCAGCGGATCTAAAAAGCCAGATGATGCGACGGTGGAGTTAGCACCGCTGGTGTGTGAAGAGGTGGGTAAATTAGCGGAATTGTTAGGGGTAGTCAAAGAAGGGGCAGACGATATTGAGGGTGAAGGGTTAAGAGTGTGAGAGTGAATGAAGTAAGGGTGGCTGATGGAGTGAGCGTCCTTGACAGCTGGAGTTTCGCTAGAAGGGGCAGACGATGATGAGGGTGAAGGGTTAAGAGTGTGAGAGTGAGTGAAGTTATTTTGGCTGACGGAGGGTGTGTACTTGGCGGCAGGAGTTATGTTAGATGAGGCAGACGAGACGGGAGAGAGGTCAAAAGACACTCGGTTGAAAGCAGTTTTGTACTTAAAATCCGGAAATATGTCCATTTTGAGGGACCAGTTAGTATCGGATTTTGTATTCTTATTAGATGACTGGGTTGAAGGGGATGGGATGGGAGGATTATTGGATTTGCGAGAGGAGTAGGGTCTGTTATTGGGTCTGTTCGGTTTATTAGTTATGTTATTAGGCTTATTGGTATGCTTATTGTTTGGCTTATCTATCCAAAGTGTAATCGTCATTTTGCCGAGTGTGTTCATTCCGGTCGAGTGAATTGTATAGCCACAAAACTGTATTTCAGGCTTCTGAAAGATACATTTCTCGAGGTTGATTGACAATCCGTGTTGCTGTAATTTTGACAGGACGATCCTCAGGTACCTTTCATGCTGTTTTGGAGTTTCGGACATGATGAGTATGTCGTCAATGTAGCAGTAGGTAAAGTCGAGACCGCGAAGAAGTTCATCCATAAACCTTTGGAACGTTTGTGAGGCATTCCTGAGCCCAAAAGGCATTACCAAGAACTCAAACAGCCCAAAAGGTGTTGTTACCTCTGTTTTGGGGATATCGTTCGGTGCCATACGAATTTGGTAGAATGCTCTGGACAAGTCAAGCGTGCTGAAGATTGTTTTTCCGTGAAGTCGCTCCGCAATGTCATGCAGATGTCCGATCGGGTAGCGATCTGGTACGATTTGACTATTTAGTCTGCGGTAGTCACCGCAGATGCGCCATTCGCCCGTTTTCTTTTGGTGCATCTGCAATGGCTTGCCCATGCACTGTTGGAAGGGCGACAGATACCCTGCTCCAGAAGGAATTCAAACTCAGTTTTGGCCCATTTCAGTTTATCTCCTGCGAGGCGTCGTAGTCTTTCAGCAACCGGTTTCCCGGTGGTTTGTATTTGATGTGCTACTGTGGTCTTGAAGTTAATTTTGTGCTTGGTTGTGTTCTTGGTGATTTCTATGAACTCGTTAAGGATGTGTTTGGAAGGTTCTTTTGTGCTTAGTGTAGAGATCCCGAACTCATTTGTGTAGAGTAGACCCCCGGATAACGTAAGAAAGTCTGCGCCAATGATGGTAGATTGGACATCAGCTATGATGAAAGACCACTTGAGTGCACGTCGAATCCCAAAGTCGAGTTCGAGTTTGTGCTCTCCGTAGGTGGATATTTCTGTTTGGTTAGCTGCGTAGAGTTTCAGGTGACCTTTTTTTGTTCGATGGCTGATACATGAGCGAGGGATTAGAGATACAACTGATCCTGAATCGACCAGGAAGCGCATGTGCGAGTGTTTGTCTCGCATGTACAACCGGTGCTCTTTGATGATGTTATTGTTGGTGTTATGGCTATTGGCGACATTGGAACTGTCGCTACTCGCCTGTGTTAGCGACAGCTCTACATGTTTTTTTGGTTGATTATGAAACTGCATGGTGACGTGCACTTGCGGGCGTTTGCACCAAACCGCCTGTGGTAGTAGCATAGCTCGTTTCTGTTATCGTTGTTAGATGGACTTGTTGATCGGGTTCAACGTTGTTGCTGTGGCGCTTCCAGTTTTGTTGATAGTTTTTTAACAGCAGCTGTGAGTTGTGCGAGGTCGTTCTCGATTGCTGAAAGTCTTGATTCCGTTGATGAGCTGCAGTCTGTGTGGGGCTTGGTTGAAGTTGCCAGTATCTGGATGTGGGCCGTGTTTTCGAGAACACGATCGGCGATGTCTGCCAGTTTGCTGAGAGACACATCATCTACTACAGAGAGTGCTCCTCTGATGCTGATTGGTAGTCTCTTCATCCACAATGTGCGGAGGAATTCTTCTGAAATACTCGTGGGCGCAAGAGTCCGCATTTCTCTCAGCAGGTGCGACGGTTTTTGATCTCCGAGTTCCAAGTCAGACAGTAACCTGTTGAGTTGTTTTTCTTTAGAGTCTGTTAGTCGAGCGATAAGTAGTGTTTTGATGGAAAGACACTTATCTGTGTCCGGCGGATTGCGAATGATGTCAGACTCTTGACGGAGGATATCCACGTTGTCTATGGCGCCAACCACCATGTTGTATTTGCTATTGTCGGCTGTGATTTTGTAGTTTCTAAAGCGAGCTTCGATGTAAATGAACCACAACTCAGGTTCAGCTGTCCAGAGAGGTGGGATCTTGGGATTTCCCACTGCTGCGATTTGATTTTCTGCCATGGTTTGTTGAGCTGCCACTAAGAACTCGTCGGGATTGATTCCCGTGTTGTTTGTGGATGATTGTGCCGGGGCTCCGGCTGTGGGTTGTGATGGGTTTGTCATAGTTACACTGCAGCGAAGCGAATTACGCAGATGAGATTTTAATCCTTTTAATCGGGGTCACTAGTTGTGGACGTCTTGGCCCACGTTTCAAATAAAAGTCGGTTATATCCTCAAACGATTTATTACAAACTACAAAATCAAGTAGTATAAAAATGTGTACACTTCTAGTGTGGTTAAGATGGCGCACTCTTCTGCGTGTTAATTCCTGTTCGGAGTCCACCGATCTGTCAGACTTGTGTCGCCTAAGAATCGTTTTTTGATTTCATCCTTTTCAGCGATGACAGCGTCACCTAGTGGTCATGAGTTGGTGCATTACAGGGTGGCAGCAACATACTCCCCCCAGTAAGTGGGGCTGAAGTTATCTTCATCTTCGCATTACTCCCTTTGTCGCCACTCGATCCTATGTCCAGAACAGCAAGCTTAGCAGCAGGGTGCTCGAAAACTCCTCCCGAGGTTTGAATAGTCGCTCTTCTCACCTGACCGTCCGAGGCTACGACCGTGTCGATCACAACTCCTCTTGGCCAGCAGTTTCTTGGGAGGTGCTCGTCTACTATTATCATCAGATCCCCTCTCTCAATCGGCTTTACTTTCGCGAACCATTTTGCCCGTTGGTTGACGTTCGGCAAATAAGCTTTAACCCATTTTTTCCAGAAGAGCCCGGCCATCATCTGCGAGCGCTTCCAATTCTTTCTCAGGTCGGTAGCTTCCAGATTGCAGAGCGGTTTGGCTCCATTCGAGGCTACAAGAAGGAAGCGATTGGGCGCCAGGGCTTCGTCATCGATACGATACGAAAGTAAGGGGCCTCGAATTGATCGTGTTCTCAACTTCCGCAAGTGTGCTTCGTAGAGCTTCTTCGCTGACTTTATTGCCAGTTTTTCTAGTTCTTCGCTGCCTCTAAAATTGTGCCGTTGTCTCAATAGATTTCCAATGGAGTGCCTCTCCGTGTCATAAAGCTCCTTAAGCACATAATACAGGAGTCTGACGATAAGCTGTGAACCAACTCGATGTGCACCGCTCTAATGGTGAGGCACGTAAAAATAGCACCCCTGCTCTTCTCGATTCATCTTCCAACGGGTACCATGACAGGACCAAAATAATCCAGGCCTACAAAGGAGAAGGGGCAGCAAAATGCACTCATCCGTGCGATAGGCAGATTAGCCATTTCCGGAACGACAGGCCGGGCGTCTTTGATTTTACAGAGTTGGCAGCTTCGTCGAACCGTCTTGAGAATTGTTCGAAGGTTAGCGATGAAATATTTCTGCCTGATCTCGTTAAGTGTAGTCTCATGATTACAATGATGAAATCTTCGATGTTACGAGTCGACTATGGGGAACGTTATTCGGTGAAGTTTCGGGAGTATGATCGGTGTTTTACAGTCCTGGCCCACATACTCTGTGAACGAGATGCGACCGCTCATCCTTAGGACATCATCATCGTCCAAAAATGGCGAGAGTTTTGCCAATGGACTGCTTTTCGACAAATGACTTGGTTTCTTCCGAGATTGTATCTTCTTCAGTATGTCTATTTCGCATGGATACGCTGCGAACTAGACCTGCCAATAGAGCGCTGCCTGCGACCGCCTGATTGCTTCCGACGTTGGTCCAGCAATGTTAATAAACGGCTGCCTTTTTATCTTCATATCTATAAATGGAATAACATATGCTAGAGAACGATACATACGTGTCCAACTACTGAAGCGGCTTTCATCCACGAGGCGACATCTTGACAATGCACTAGTGTGCAGAAGATATGGGCGAACTTCCTCATTGCTGGTATCGATTTGCGGCGTTTGAGGCCACTCTGCATCAGACTTCCGTAGAAAAGCAGGACCGCTGAATCATTCACTCGTAGCGGTGTTGGCCTTGTCCGCTATGTTGAGTCTCTTTGGGATCCATCTCCATTCGGAGATATGAGATGCTTCCAAAACTTTGCCGACTCGGAAAATAACAAATTGCTGGAACTTGCGGGGACCTCCCTTCAGCCATGACAGCACAGTTTTCGAGTCGGTCCTATCGATGAAGTCATCTACTGAAACTTAATACCAGCTGAGTAAAACGCCCGTGTCCTAAAATTAATATAAGGGTATTCATAACCCCTTTCACACGTGCAAATTATATAAAAAAAAAAGAAAAAAAGTTCCTCGTCCAGAAGAGTTAGCGAAGATCCTCCGTCCAAGAAGGCGAACGTCTCGACTGTTCTGCCATTAGCATACAAGGTCACCCGCAGAACTCGAAAGAGGACTTTGGGGAATTTGTGTGTGTGGTGGGTTAGAAGCGACGACGTTGACGACCGGGTGGTTGGAGTTTGCTTTGCATAGTTGTGTAGAAGAACATGATGCTTTGCCTGACATCCGCCAATGCCACATACCTTTTCCTCTCGGCACCGCGAGTATGCATGCCTTCCAAGACATGAACGACACAAATTGTGTTCTCGTACCATCTGCCACCTTCCGGACAATCCAGCGCCTTTTGAAAGTTTCGCAATTTGCAGTGAGATGGCTAGCTTGACAGATCTTACAGTCCTTGCAGTTTGCGGCGGATCGGGGTCTCACGTCGGATTTGTTAGCCGCTGTATGTGCATGTAAATGAGCACCTTGCTTTGATGAACGTTTTCCGCCTGACGAAGGTGTCGCGGATAGTGTTGTCACGGTGCATGCGTCCTCAGCGATGTAGTTTGCGGCGGACCGGGGTCTCACCTCGGATTCGTTAGCCGCTGTATGTGTATGTAAATGAGCGCCTTGCTTTGGTGAACGTTTTCCACCTGACGAAGGTGTCACGGATAGCGTTGTCACGGTTCATGCGGCCTCAGCGATGTCATACAGCCAGTCACTAAATTCCAACAGCGAAGCAGGTTGCAAATTTTTCGAGAAGATTGCCAATTCAGCAGGAGATGCGGCGGCAGCTTGCCCACGAACTCCCTTAAAAGCGCTGGGTTGTTGTGGTGTGCTGTGGAGTTTGTTGCTTCCATGGTTGCGCATACATTTTTGACAGCTAGGGCATACTCAATTAACGATTCCAGCCTGTCGGCTTTTGGAGGTCTTGTGTGTTTTGCCCTTTCAATCGATGCGTGTATTATTTGATCTGGTCGCCCGAATAGCATTCGCAGTGTTTTAATGACGTTAGGCACCATGGCCAGTAATATAATTCGGTGTTTTACTGCCTCCATTGCTTCCCCACAGAGACACTTCTGTAGGCGAATAAGATTTTCGCTATTTGAAAACGCTGCGAGCTCCATACTCTGAACTGATAAAATCTGGCCACTCTTCAGGATTGCCGCTGAACTTGGGTAGATTCTTCGGAATGGCATTGCTTACAGCTAGTTGACTATAGGAGAGTAACTTACCACTCTCTAGGGGAGATTGTGCTGCACTTCGGTTGAGTTTTACCTGGTTCTGTTGTACTGAACTGCTACAGTCGGAATGAAAGTGTTGTTGGGTTGACTTGTAGGCACTACTTTCCACTCGTTGCTGCTGTTTGCAGACGACAGGCTCCGCCTCCTCGTCATCCGATTCAAGAGAGAGAATTTGGTATTTTTGTTGAAGGTATTGTTGGTTGCTTTGTTCTCGCAACAGCCTCTCTTCCTCCAGTCGTTGTAATAGCAGCTGCTTTTCTTTTGTTGCAGACTTTGCTGACACTGATGACCCTGCATCTTCTGCGATCGGATTAACTGGTGCTGCTGGTGCATTTGGTGGAGTTGGTGCAGTTGGCGGCGCTGGGTCCCGTTGTTGGCTGGGATTGGGTAGTGAACAATTGTTGCACTTCCATTCCTGGTTGGCCACAGAAGCTTCGACACCGACGCATGCGAAATGATACCAAAGATCGCAGTTATCGCACTGGACCATCTCATCTTTGTCTGTTTGGGTGCAGATTTCACAATGATTATTGTTGGCGAGTGAATTCTTTGGCGACGACATTCTTTTTCATCAAGGGAACTTTAATTTCAATATTCGATGAAATATATTATTTTTTTAAAGAAATGTTACGCATGTAACTTGAAAACAAAGAAAAAAAATAGTTTTAATAGCAAAATTGCTTTAAAAAATTGAATTTTATTTTTACTTCACTCGTGGTCAATTTACCCAAAGAACAATTCAGAAAAATCCTCTCAAGAAAATGGCCACCACAAAAACAGCTCCAAAGAAGAAAAATGGCTTCCACCAACAGCAAGAGAAACATAGCTTCCATCAACAGCAAGCTCTTTAATTTGCACATGGCTGACGTTTAGCATAAAAATCCTCCTCTCACCACTAGATGCCGATAATATTGGTTAGTGCATTACAGGGTGGCAGCAACAATAGTCGATCTGTAGTTCAATATACGATAAACGGCATTGATAATTTTCCTGCAAGTAAAAGGATGTTGTATGGATTGCATACTATGATTGGTTTTAGGGATTGGAGGTATTCGAATATTCTATTAGTTGCAGCGATGCTTGGACGGCAAACTCAAAGAAAATAAAGATTATCGAATGTCGAAAGAGTATTTTTTTTTTTTGTGTTTTTCTTTTTTTTATGAAACATTTACCTACGCACTCGGTAGGATCTCATTAGAAGACATCCAGTGATTCAAACCGAAATTAAAATGAGAAACGAAATGAACCAAAGTGCAATTTAATGGTTTACGCAGACACAATACAGTGATCAAAAAAATACAAAAAATATTTAAAAAGTACAAAATTGAAAGTAAAATTGATTGTCAAAAACTACCACAACCACCAACATTGTGATATATTGGCACATCCGGCTCCCATTGAACAATATTTGGTGGACCAGACATAGCTACTTATGCAAAATAATCATCCATTAAGTGCCAGAGCCAGATTTGAAAGGGACATAAGGTTCTTGCCAACATTCTCTGGAGAATCAGGGACATTACTGTCATTCATCGATGCCGCAACCAGGATACTAAACGACTTAATTGACGAAGCACAAAAGGCTATGTTACGAGGGCCTGTGGCTGTCTCGGCTGTGCTTTAGGTATGGAACATTACTGGAGAAATAATTTTCACAAACCAAAGGTGCATGTTATTCAGGCCAATATCTTTAGATTAAACGTCAAAAACGGAACTACATACCTGAGGTTAATCGACCCTAATGTAATCTGTTAAAAATAATCTGTCGAGTTAATTAGCATCACACTTTTCACTCGAGTAGTTTGATTGCTACAGTATGAATAGTGATCTTATATTTCTCCAGTTTCTCGGAAGACATATTGTGAAATTTCATACATATACACTATAGTCCATAAATTTAAGACAACCTCTTTCCTTGATTGTATCCATTTTTTTACCAAACCATTTATAGTTAGGAAATTATTGTTTTTACTCACATCATTGCATTATACCTGTTCTGATCATCAACAACAACAAGAGAAAAAAATGCAAAATACCTGGAATTTGATGGTATCCACCCGCAACCGCAAACTCAGCAATCGTCCTTCCTACCGTCGGTCCGTGCAGTGCGTGTATAAGAACGCACTGGCCCTAATATACACACACACCCCACCCCAGGGGTGGGTTTTTGGTTCATTTTGAAATAAAATTTAAGAAAAAAAAAAGCAACGAACAACAAAAGGTGAAAAATCAACACACCTGTTTTGCTGTGATGTCCATTCACAGACAAGATTCTCCTACAGCTTCTCCTTTTATTGTTTTCTGTGAGGTTCATCGTTCTTGTACGCTTCGGAGTACAAGAAAAGACCCGCGCACACCCACAGTCCAGGGGTGGGCTTCCTTTAGATTTTAAGTAGGAAAAAACCGAAAAATATTTAATTTTTAAATAAAATTTAAGAAATAAAAAAGCAACGAACAACAAAAGATGAAAAACCAACATACCTGTTTTGCTGTGATGTCCATTCACAGACAAGATTCTCCTATAGCTTCTCCTTTTTTTGTTTTCTGTGAGGTTCATTGTTCTTGTACTCTTCGGAGTAAAAGAAATGATCCGCGCGCACCCACAGTCCTGGGGTGGGTTTTCTTTAGATTTTAAGTAGGAAAAAACCGAAAAATAGAGTCAAAATAAAAAAAACACAGCGATGCGCCTCGCAAAATTTAAAAGGAAATGTCAACCAATGGGTTGACATGAGGGAGGGAGACACACTCGTCTCCCTCACTCGCACAAGCCTCATCCCACTCTCGCAAAATTAATAATGGCGATAGGGAAATTATTTGTGGTTCAGGGCTTAGGTAGAGAACATAGAATTCATTTGTCCATTATTTTTATATATTTTTTTTTTTTGTTGTTGGTCTCGTAGGTCTTGCTAGTTATATTAGGCAAGTGAGTTAGAAATGTTGTATGTCTGCGTTAGTGTATTTATGTATATTATTGTTCAGGATTTTTTGGTTTTAAACGAAAATTTTTGTAACCAATACGAGACGTAGGACATTGGAAAGGGAAATTTCTCATTTCATTGTGGCAAAAAAAGGGAATACACTACTAATAGCTGACAATGACAACATATGACAAAGAAAAGGGGAAGAGAACTAACAAAGAGAGGACAACGTCGAACAAAGGAAAATAAGGAGATGAAAAGTAGAACAATGGGAAACAAATTACCCAGATAGATAACAACGGGTTAGAGTATCAACCCCAAGGGGATCATTTTACAGAGTCAAGTACGAACAGCTGGTCATTACAGCTGATGAAAGATTTTTTTGTAGTGTAATATTCAGTGAGGCGAAGACCCACTGTAAAGAGATTATTTTTTTCTGTCGATTTTTTTTAGGGGAGTTTAGCACAGGATAATATTTATCAATAGATAATAAAAGAGATCAATTTCCCTAGTTAGATAAACCCGGAGGCGTACGGTGCAAGAAATAGCTGGGAACCAGGCACAGAAGATGGGGTACGCAGGACCATAAAGAGAAAAAGAAATTCGCAGGTGTAAGTAAAATAAAGCTCAGGGTCTCAGGTGAACCACATACAGTTTTTTTTTATCAATAGGCAGTGAGCAAAAACCGAAACACAGCTCAGGCCTCTGCAGGAATTTTGCCAAATTGCCGTTTCCCTCCCAGGACCGTTGCAAGGAGCACACCGGTGCAACTGGACAAGGCCGGTGCGGGCGTGGTAGCTGTAGCGGTGGTCCGCAATAAAGAACGGCGAGGAGAAGTGCTCCACCAACAGAATTCAACACTTCCTAGAAAGTGCTCCGTGGGACAAAGTGAATTACCCTAGTGAAAAAAAAATTATTTTAACTGAAGTGAAGTTGCCCAGTGGAATTTTTTTTTGAGAATTTTATATCTCAAGAATTTCGGTGCCCAAGTGAATAACGCTAAAGTCCTCCTTTTCCTTTTGAACTTTATCTGAAAGTCCACTTTAGTTTTTAAAATTTTTTTTCGTAAATCCTTTTCAACATCTAGTGTTAAGTTTTCATTATAGATGTTGCAGTGGTATCATTTTGCGATCTAAATTAAATAATTAAGGTTAGGATAAGTTTTTTTTTAATTTGTAAATTCTGCTAAGGGTTGTGATAGAGTGCTTCGCGTCGCGTTTACCTCCGCAATAGGAGAAGAATCACCATCCTTCATCATGCTGCCGGACAATGGGGGACTGAGAAAAAAGGGAAGCAATGAGTACCTTCTTTGTTATTTGAACAGAATCCATTTTCATATTCTTGGCAGAATCCTTAGGAATTAGAATTAGTGATAATCTTTGGTTTAGAGTATGCAATAAATAGAGTAGGAATGAACCTACAATCAAAAAAAAGGAAAAATTTCAAGTGGTATAATTTGCACATAATGCAAGATTATTTTTTTTTCCTTTGGTGTATGGATGGCTGGTGGGGCCGTCATTCTGTAGATGAACGATAACAAGACAGGACGTCTACGAACAATGACGACGTATCGTGACGACTAACAGACTTCCTCTACGACGGACTGAGGTCGTGACTGGGGAGCACGTTTAGGGGCTACCTCTCACAATCATTGGCCAGAGGAATAGTAATCGGTTGTGTCACAAGACACGAAGGGTGGGCAGGTCAGCTTTTGCCACTTCAACCAGGCATGCCTCGGGTATTTGGTGAACCCGTTTGGCGAGGAGAAAAAACAGGAAGGACAATTTGCGCGGTAACTTGTAGCTACAGGTTAGGTTAAGGTAGTTAGGATTAGTTTAGGATTTAGTTTAAGACACTAGGTTAGTTTAGGTTTAGGATAGGTAGGGTAAGTTTCGCGGAGTCCTTCCCAATCTTTCTCCTGGCCATGGATACAAGTCCTTGGATTTTCCTGTTTGCTTTCTTTTCTATCTTTTCGAAGTCCGTCCGAAGTCTAAGTAGAGTAGCTTTCTCCTCTCTTTTGATTTTTGATCAAAATGGCACGAGATTTTGTGTGCTGAGCAGGTGGTGTAAAGTAAGGTGGACAAGAACCCCTTCGTTCAACGAGCTGACCCGAGCAACCGCGAGTGTGCCGCCGTCCTCCTTACTCGCACCGAAGACGCCTACGCGGCCAACCCTAGCTCACAACAATGGCGCCCAACGGTATTTTTACCGAAACCGGCTATAAGAGGCACGATTGCGACTCCAAGGGAACGATTTGCTATTTTCGAAAGTCGTCGCCTTGGACTCATATCAATCAGCCTCATTTGTGATTATTTTTTTTTTTTTAATATTTTTTACTTTTCTGTCATTTACATTCAAGGGCTGTAAATGCTCCTTGCTTAATCACAGACTGAAGACAGCTATCCAATCCTCAGGCTTTAAGCTGGTGGATCCTTAGAGGTAGTTCTAGGTCTGCGAATAAGCAAAGAGCAAATGACCTTTAGTCATATTCTTCTTGAGACGCGAGCATAAGCTCCGAAGATTTGTCCGTGTTGGAGTTGATCTGGGAAATCATGGCCAGCCTTTCTATTACCTGACAGCAAGTAGTGGTAAAGTATCGATTTTAACACCTCGTCAAGTATCTGAGGCACCAGTCTCTACCCGACGATATTGACATTACCCTAACGAGACATTACCAAATACACCATACAGATTTTCAGGATTTTTATTTTTTTTTTTTTCGTTTTTACTACTATTTCTTTTTCTCTTTCTTTGAATTTTTTTCTATTTTATTCTATTTTTTTCCTACCTTTTATTTGAATTTTACTACTATTATTATTTTTTTTTTTACTATTATTATCCTTTTTTTTAATATTATTTATATTCATTCTTTTTTACTACAATTTTTTGTTAAAATTTTTATGTAATTTTTTTACTATTAAGGTTTGACATTTTTACTAGTAACTCGGTGGAGTAAGGAGGACGGCGGTACACAAAAACTCGTGCCATTTTGATAACAAAAAAACAAAAGAGAGAATAAAGCTACTCTATTTAAACTTCGGACGGACTGCAAAAGATAGAAAAAGAAAGTAAAAGGAAAATCCAAAGACTTGTGATCATATCCAGGAGAAAAATTGGGAAGGACTCCGCGAAAATTACCCTAGCTATCCTAAACTAAACCTAAACTAACCTAATGTCTTAAACTATATCCTAATCTAAACCTATCTATCTTACACTAACCTACAGCTACTCCCTATCGCGCACTTTATCCTTCCCCTTTTCTCTCCTCGCCAAACGGGTTCATCAATTACCCGAAGTATGCCTGGTGGAAGTGGCAAAAGCTGGCCTGCCCACCCTTTCTGTCTGGTGACACAACCGATTGCTATCTCTCTGGCCAATGATTGTGAGGGATAGCCCCTAAACACGCTTCCCAGTCACGACCTAAGTCTGTCGTAGGAGAAGTCTGTCAGTCGTCACGTTACGTCGTCATTGTTCGTAATCGTTCTGTCTTGTCGCCGTTCATCTACAGAACGACGGCCCGACCGGCCATCCACACACGACATAAAAATAAGTTCTAATCACACACACTTAAGAATAAACAGACCACTGAAATTTGGATCGGCTCATCGCCCTCTTCAATTTATTATAAAATTTTAAACTTAAAACCTACTATTAAAATTAAACACCTATCCTTTCTGCCAAGAATCTAGAATATTTTCAAAAAATCAGCATACTCACGGTTTCCTTTCTTTCTTTTTTCTCAATCCCCCGTTGTCCTGCCGGCAGCACGATGAAGGGTGATCCTCTCCTAAATCCACTGTCGCAATTCTTAGCAGAAATTGACAAATTTCACTATATCCTAGCCTTACTCTAAATCAAAAAAAAAATTCATAGAAAATTCTAAGAAAATATCTATGCAGCCTTAAACGTTCACTAAGGACTTTAAAAAAAAAAACTCAGAAGGAGTAGTAGCACTTTCAAATAAATTTTAAATTTAAATTTTTAAATTTTTCACTTTCACTAGTGTTCACTGCGTCCCACGGAGCACCTCTTGTATGCGTTGATTTTTGATGTGGGGGAGCACCTCTTGCTGCCGTTTCTTTATTGCGGACCAACGCTACCGCTACCACCGCCTGCACCGAACCCTGTCCAGTTGCAACGGTGTGGTTCTCAACCGGCCCCAACAGAAAAACGGCAAAAGACAGGATTTATGGGGCCTGTGCTGCCTAGCGACTCTCAATGCCTTTATGCCTGCTATCGCCTGCGTTCACCTCCTTTAATTATACGTTCCCCCCGGTTCTCTGTGCGTCTTTAAGTTTATCTCAGAAAAAAAGGAATCGACAAAAACATATTTTCTTTTTACAGAGGGACTCCGCCTCACTGTACCTGGTTTCTTCTTCAACAACAAAAAAAAATCCCATTATCAGCAGCAGCGGCCAGTTGTTCATCTCTTGATTTTTTTCCAAAAAAAGATTCTCGGGGTCGATGCTCTAACCCGTTGATATCTGGGTTATCTGTTTCCCATTGTCCTACTTTCTCCCTTCTTTTCTTGTTTCGACCTTGTCCTCTCTTCGTTAGTCTTTTTCCCCTTTCCTTTGTCATGTTTTGTCTTTGTCAGCTATGAGTAGTGTTTTTCCTTTTTTCTTTTTTTTTTTGAAAATTGGAATGAGAAATTTCCCTTTCCAATGTCCTACGTCTCGTCATCATCTCAAAAATTTTCGTTTGAACAAAAAAATTGTGAACAATAATATACATAAATACACTAAACCTGACGTACAATATTGTTAACTAACTTACCTAATCTAACTAGCACAACCTACGAACCCTACTCACGTAACCTAAAAGAAAAATTTTGACCAACAAAACAAAATATATAAACATATAATATAAAAATAATGGACAAACGAATTCTACGTTCTTTACCTAAGCCCTGAAGCACAGATAATTTCCCGATCGCCATTAATATTTTTGCGAGAGAGAGACTAGTGTATCTCCTTCCACTCATTTCAGCTGATTGTTGACATTTCTTTTTAATTTTTGCGAGGCGAATCGCTGTTTTTTTTATAATCTTTTTTATTTCATTCAAATAAAGTAAAAGAAAACCCACCCTTGGACTGGGGTATTGCGTGGGTATTCGCAGATAAAAGAAAAAAAATAAAAACAAAGGGCCAACAAAAGGAGGAAGGACAAGCTGCAGTCGGGATACTGCCTGGGAATCTTGTCTGTGGAAGGACATCACAGCAAAACAGGTATGTCGGTTTTTCATCTTTTGTTGTTCGTTGCTTTTTTTTTTTTTTTTAATTTTGTTTCAATTGAACCAACAAAACCCACCACTGGAGTGGGGTGTGCGTGGATATAAGGACCAGTGCGTTCTCATACACGCACTGCGCGGACCGACGGTAGGACGGACGATTGCTGAGTTTGCTGTTGCGGGTGGATACTATCAAGTTCCAGGTATTGCATTTTTTTTCTTGTTGTTGTTTGCTGCTCGGCACAGCCGAGATAGCCACAGGCCCTCATAACAGGAGGTAATAGAAATTTAGGGGCAGTACCTAAAAACACTGGGTCCCAAGGAGCTGTTCCGCCAGGAATGCGGGTGACACATTTAAGGGCAAGGTTGGAGCGCGAACAGGGAACTGACGGATATGACTGCAGGGACCAACGGTAACTACACGCGACAAGGGCCAAACGACGACTACCTGCTCTTTGGCCAATTCTAACATGACAGACCATACTGCGACGACAAGACAGAAGGTAACTCGGTCCACGGTAGAGCTACGTGAGGACCAAGAGACAAGATCCCTTCCAATGGAACATGACCTACTTGACTTAAACGAAATACAAAACGGACGAAGTACAACAGGCGCAAGACTACAAGTCATAGAAATTGTAGGACAATGCAACCAACGGCTAAGTCTGTCGCTAGGCAACTGTAGCAGAGTCCAGGGTCGGACAACAAACTGCTAACAACGAAGATGATCTGACTGACTTGCGGAGTAAGACTGTGGAGGACAGAAAACAACAGATACAAACGATGGTCTCTCAAGCGGTTAGGAATAATCAAGTTGAGACTATGTCGGTGTTGACCGAAATTATGAAAGACATGATGCCTACCTTCCAGGACAACATCAAGGTGATCAAAGACAAGATCTGCAACCTGGAGCTCTCCCCAGCTGCGCAGAGGGAACTACCCACAACGAACGACCGACGACAAGGACAATCCACTTCTTCGCACCCACTCAACTGGACGGAACTCTTACATCAGCCAACGCCGACACTAAAGAGACCGACTTTTAACCCGCCACCATACAAACGACAAATACCATTAAATGACCCACTTCATGAACAAGCTCCACGCTTCACCGAACCATTCCAATGGTTTTCGGAACGGAAGGTGGACATTCATAAATAGAGCATTAAGTTGAAGTTGAAAGTTTCGTGTTTCGCGTTGAAACCTTGCAACGCCAAAACGGTATAAGCGACCACCAGCTTACAAGGTGATGGAAGTGGGTGAATATCACTTCCATCACCTTGTAAGCGGTCATGCAGAGAGGTGGTTTTGGCAATTTCTGCGGAAAAATGAAAGCGATAGGTACCTGAGCTATCAGCGACTTAAGGGGGAATTGTTGAAACAGTTAGAAATAATGTAAGAGACCATGAGATTCTGAGGGCCACAATGGATAGGAGACAGCAATCATAGGAGTCATTTGACGACCTATACAGTGACGTACGGACGATATTTTTTTTTGGTTGCGCCTGGAGGTGCAGGAATCTTCAAAAGATACCAATGGCCCGTACCATTGGTTATGCCCGATTCATTTATCTGACCTGATGATTCATAAGTGTCGGCCAGTATATGCCTACGGGCTAAACCTCACCCCCCAGATAGGCACTATGAGAACCGGCCACTCGTGCTCATAGTAGTAGGAAATTCGTTCCTCTCATTTTTCCGTTTTGTGGTGACTACGACTAAGTTACTTTAACAAATAGTTAACGCTTCTGTAGTGTTAATCGCGTTAGGTAGGTAGCTTTCCAGCGAAGGCACCTACTAATACCGTCATTACATGCGGTTTTCCCTTACTGCACCAGATCGTACGGTCTTGTTCTTTGTAGTCGGCGCTCGAGGTTTGTCACGTCCAGAGTACGGATTATTTCATTATTGCAATGATCATGAAGGCGAGTACGAAGTTTGTGAGCAAAGTTTGTTACTTCATCCCTCACGGTAGCAATTCCTAGATCTCTGTGAGTATCACTATTCCTTATATACCATGGAGCATTCACAATTGCTCTTAGTGTTTTGTTTTGGAATGTTTGCAGAACAGTCATATTGCTTG
Source organism: Pocota personata (assembly GCA_963082735.1). Lineage (NCBI taxonomy): Eukaryota > Metazoa > Arthropoda > Insecta > Diptera > Syrphidae > Pocota > Pocota personata. Next base: position 100,020,542 of record OY720429.1, on the reverse strand, counting down.
ACTTGGTACAACCCCAAAGTTGTATACCGTATGTCCAAGATGGTTTTAGCACTTGCTTATACAGAAGCAGTTTGTTGTATACGCTTAACTTTGAGTATCTCCCGAGTAGCCAGTACATTTCTCTAAGTCTGATTTCGAGCTCGTCGCGCTTCTTTTTAACATGTGGCTTCCACTTAAGTTTTGCATCTAGTGTCATTCCTAGATATTTTGCCTTGTTTGCGTACGGTATTTGTACCGAGTTAATGGAAATAGGTAACATGTTTATCTTTTTGTACGTAAAATTGACATGCGTTGACTTGGTCTCGTTAAGGACAATTCTCCAGGTCTTTGTCCACTCGCATACTTTGTTTAAAGCTCGTTGGAGTTTTCCAGTCGATGATTCGACTGACTCATCTGTAGCGAGGATAGCCATGTCGTCTGCGAACGTTGCTACGACAGTCCCTTCATCTTGTGGTATATATCTTGTGTAGAGCAGGAACAGGATTGGGCCGAGAAAGCTTCCTTGCGGAACACCGGCATGGATTTCTTTGAATTCCGAATATTCTGCCCCATGTTTAACACGAAAGAGTCTGTTATTAAGGTAAGATTTCAATATTCTGTAGAATTTATCTGGTAAGATTATCCTTACCTTATATCTCAGGCCTTCGTGCCATACCTTGTCGAACGCTTGCGATACGTCGAGAAAGCGGTAGAAGATATCTTTTTCCCTTCTAGAGCTTTTTCAATTTCATTTGTTATTCGATACACCTGATCGATTGTGGAATGTTTAACCCGAAACCCGAATTGATGATCCGGGATCATTCTTCAATTACTGGGTGCAATCTTTTTAGCAGAAGTTTCTCAAAGACCGTAGATATTATCGGCAGAAGCGAAATGGGTCTATATGATTTCTTGTCGTTTGCACATTTCCCCGGTTTCGGAACCATTATTACTTCAGCGACTTTCCATTGCCTTGGAACATATAGAAGTCTCAATGAAGCATTTATAATGTAGAGTAACTTAACTAACGCTTTTTTCGGTAGCTCCTTCAAAATTTCGCCAGTGATTAAATCATATCCTGGAGCCTTGTTATTTTTCAATTTTCTTATTGTCATTCGAAGTTCGGACAGGGATACAGTTTTTAATTTAAAGTTGTCTGGTGCCGTATTTGCATTCGGATCTTCGATCAATGGTTGTCCATCGAATGGCTTGAACGTTTCCTCTAAATATTCGGCAAATAATTCCGCTTTCTCTTTGTTTCCTTTTGCCCATTTGTTGTTAGCTTTCCTTATTGGTGGCGAGTGCATTACGTGTTTCCTTATGGACTTCAAGGCTTTCCATAGAGAGTAGTTTGAACACTTATCAGCGGTCAAGCTCTCGAGGTAAGTAGAAGTCTTGCGATTTCTTAAGTCCTGCAGCACATTTTTTAGCTTGTTGCAAAGGTGGCTAAGATAAGTTTTATGCGGTGGCGCGCGGGATTGTTGCCATTTCTTGCGCGCTCTTCTCTTTTCTCGTATGAGGTCTTCGATATCAGACTGGTATTTGACTTTGCTGTTCCGTGTTGCTGTTTTTCGAAAAGGGGTATTTTTCCATGCTGCGCACTGAATGGCTTCCACGCACTTATCAATTTCTTCTTCTATTTCAAGTGGTGTCTTTAGCGGCACATTCAGAGCAATATTCTCCTTGCAGTCTTTTCTGAAAACGTCCAAGTTTGTTTTGTTATTAGTTAACTTAGGCGGTCCCTCTTTTTTTGCTAGACTTCCACCGATTTTCAGAGTGACTGCTGAGTTTTCTGAGCATAAATCATAGCATTCTTCTACTTCCGTTAGATTTTTAGTTAGCGCTTTTGCGATAAAGAAGTCGGCGAGGTCAGGGATTTTATTATTGTCAGTTGGCCAATACGTTGGCTTTCCCGTCGAAAAAAATTCCACACTACGTTTCATACTGGCTTTGTACAATAATCTGCCTTTCGTTGAATTACATCTTGAACCCCAGAAAGTGTGTTTCGCGTTAAAGTCACCACCGATGGTAAAATTAGGGCCGAGTGAGTCAAAGAGGCGAACAAGGTCGTCGTCCACCAGCCTGTATCCCGGAGGGAAGTAACACGATCCGATCTGGTAGTATAAATGATTCATTTTTACGGAAACTGAGCTTATTTGCATAGAATCCAGTTCTACTTTTATGTTTTCGGAGTGCTTAATATATTATGTAATAATGTGCTTTAATGTACATAGAAGGATGTTGCGAGTGATAATCACCGTAGCCTTTTATTCTGGGTCCAGGTCCTTTTTTAAGTGGGTTTCCGATATCAAGCATATATCAATATTATTTTTCCGTAAAAAGATTTCTAATTCGTCTATTTTGGCCAGAATGCCGATTGCATTCCACGTTAGTATCTTTAGCAGCTGTTTCATATTTCTGTTTTGTTGTTTGTCTTGCGAGGCTTGAACCCGAGCTTGCTCAATTTGTCGAAAATAACTTGATTAACCTTGGTTTGCTCCTCAAGTTTTTCCAATATCACAGCTAATATTTGGCAGACCGGATCTGTTGTGGCTGACCTTGATGCGACTTGCGCGTACGATTTCGTACTTCCAGCCAGTGGCAGTTTTTCCGTTGGAATTGGACTAACGACGTTCTCTTGTGCAATTTTTATATTTTCCTTTATCGGTGTCGTCCTTTTGACTGGCTTAACGGTCTTACTCTTATCGATTTTAGGATCTTTTAAGTTTGGTTCCGTTTGGTTCCGGGTGTAGCGGTTTTTTTTTAGAGTATCGCGTCTTTTTTGAAGTTTCGTGACGATTTCGCAACCTCGATAGTTCTCTGGGTGGTTTCCCATGCAATTCGCGCAGACCGCTGCGACCTGCTTGGTTATGTTGCACTCTTCTGGCAGTATGCCTGCGTATGGTTAAAGCCTTGGCATCGCTTGCACTGAGGCATCGATCTCTTGCCCTTACGCATGGGCTCGACTTTTACCTTGATGTTTAGAATGGTTTTCATTTTGAAGATTTCGTCCACATTCTCGGTCCTATCAAAGGTAAGCATAAAAAGTGGGAGACCGCGTTTGATGACATTATCTTTGTCTCCTTCCGTACGTTGCTTTTCCTTCTTGATAATATTCACGGCGTCAAGATTTTTCAAGCCTTGGCTTTTCACGTCTTCCATAACGTCTTCTTTTGCGCACGACGGGTGAAGTCCCCTAACAAAGACTCGCATTGGTTTTTCGTACTTATACTCGTAAGTATACCATTGGATTTTCCCGGTGTTTAATTTTAGAGACAGTGCTCGGTAGGAGTCTGGGTCATCTACGTTGATTTTCCATTCGTTGTTTCGGCGCGAGTTTATATTGTGGTTTGTCCTCAGCCTTGGTTTTTCACGTCTTCCATAACGTCTTCTTTTGCGCACAACGGGTGAAGTCCCCTAACAAAGACTCGCATTGGTTTTTCGTACTTATTCTCGTAAGTATACCATTGGATTTTCCCGGTGTTTAATTTTAGAGACAGTGCTCGGTAGGAGTCTGGGTCATCTACGTTGATTTTCCACTCGTTGTTTCGGCACGAGTTTATATTGTGTTTTGTCCTCAGCGTATTTTTGAGAAGATTACGGAGTTTTCCATAGTCCGCTATCCCGACGTCATTTATTGCGGGTGGAGGGCGATTTTTAGCTTGGGTTTTTGCCTTTTTTGATACGGCGGGCTTATCTTTCTTTTGTGAAACTTCGGGTGAAGTAACGGCCTTACGTTTTTTGCTAGGCCTTTTTTTGGAGGCCGGATTGGTTTCGTGGGCAAGTTCTTCCTCGTCCGTAAAATATTCACTTGCTGGACGGTTTGGCGTTGTATCGGGATGAATGTTCTTGAGATCCTCGTTTTCTTTTCGCAGAGCATCTACTTCCTTTTTAAGCACGCGGAAGAGTCGCTCCATTTCATTAAGTTTAACTCGTACTTCGTTGTTCTCTTTTACGAAGCATTTCGTTTTCATTGAGTCCTGGTTAGCCGGCGGACTACTTTTCCCGGAGATATTCGATGTACGTGGTTGGGTTTTCGCTTGTGAATCAGTTTTATGTTCACTTCCAACTTTACTGGTTTCAGTTCCAGATTTCCGTTTTTGTATCTTCGGAATACTTACAATTATAGCGCCATCTTTGGCCGAAAGGCTTTTTTGCGCTATCGATTTTGGTGGAGTTCTCGGCGTGGGTGAATTCCTTCTGGAGTTTTGTTGGAGAAGCAATAAATGGTCCCCCTCGGAGGTCGGTCCCATGGATTCTGCATGGGACCGACCTCCGAGGAGGGTGGATTTTCCAGTTTACCTGGTCTGCCACCTGGGGTATTTATATCGTTTGTTTTATTCGTTGCCATATTTTGTAACCGTATTAGTTTTATTGGGTAGTACAGTTATTTCTACTCATAAACCCCCTGCCAGGAGGACCGGGTCATTTGTTTTTTTGTTTGCCAATTTTTCGAAGTTTTCGTCTCCGCTTTGTGGATTTTAGTCGGCTCTTACGACCGGCATGCCTACCTCGGATATATTCTGTCCCTTACCCGATGGGGACAGAACGGACGATGGTACTACAAATGACGAGTCGACCGAATGAACTAGACTTAGTGGACATCTTCCGAATTAATATAAAGGACAGGGTAGTGACGCTAATTTTTGGATGCTTCCGCGAGAATCCAAGGATTAAGAAATGAATGTAGGCTCGCGGAGAAGTACTTGACGACTAGGGAGACGAAATTTAGAAGGCAAGTTAGAGAACTAGTAGACGAGGGAATTTTTAGAGATAGGCGAGATTTTAGGGAACTAGAGGGCGAAGAAGTGGCAATTGCTGCTCTTCAGCGGAACAGGACTGACAGTCAACCGACTTACATGAAGACTGATAGAACAAACAATATGAACTCGACTAACAGAACACACCTGACTAGGAGTCCTGCTTCAACTCCGTCGGCGTGTCAGTTGACTTTTCACAGTCTGACGTGCTTTATTTGTGGTCAAAGGAAATCTGAGAGTCGGCAGTGCAACCGGGACGAACCAGCCGACCAAGACCACACTCCCGGAAAGCGAGGACAAGATTTCCAAATTTTGAATAGAGTTCCAGAAGGTGATGATACCTCTACGAAAAAGGAAATCCCTCAAACGAAGAGTCTTCACCAACGCCTGAAGGAGTATAAAGCCGCCAGGAAGCGTATCTTTGGAGAGGATGTGACAGCGCTGGTGGCGAAAAGTATTAACTATCTCAAAATTAGAAGGCCAAGGGAAATGTGTGCAATAAATAAACGACGAAAAAGAGACATACTAACGACTGTGATAAACATTTCGGACGACAATAGGCCATACTTTAAGGTTATGGTAGGCGGCGAGGAGCTCATGGGCCTATTAGATAGTGGAGCTTCAATTAGTTTTTAGGGAAGGGAGCGACTAAATTCTTGGGCAAACACAACGTCGTAATGACTAGGATGAATACGGACATACGAACAGCAGACGGAAACCACCAACGAATACTAGGACGATTTAAGACAGTAGTCTCCTGGGATGGCAAGTCTCATGAGTCGGAAATATTCGTTGTGCCAAACTTACAATAGGTCCTTTATTTAAGTGTTAACTTCTGGAGAACGTCTAAGGCCGCTCCAAACATAATTAACGAACTTGACATCCCATCGCCAACGGAAGAACAGTCTCCGGCCCAGGCACTCTCACCAGCACAAGTCCAAGAACTGGAGAGCATCAAGGTGCTGTTTCCCTCTTGTGTGATGTTGGGACTGGGTAGAACCAGCCTCGAAGAACATATAATCGAGGTGAATGACGAAAAGATTCCCATCAAGCAGAGGCACTACCCAGTTTCACCTGCGATCCAGAAGCTGTTAAGTGAAGGGCTGTTAAGCAGGTTGCAGTGCACCAGATTCATTTCAGGAATCGATCTGAAGGACGCATTTTGGCAGATTTCTTTGGAGCGCAAGTGAAGGGAGAAAACGGCGTTCACAGTCTCCGCGAGGCCGTTATATCAGTATACGGTTATACCGTTCGGACTGTGTAATGCCGTCCAGAGAATGTGTAGGCTTATGGACAAGGTTATACCCTCTCGCCTGAAAGAGTACATCTGTGTCTATCTCGATGACCTCTTGATTTGCTCTCCAAATTTCGAATCCCATGCCAGATTGCTGCAGGAAGTGGCCAAGTGTCTGAGGGAAGTGGGGTTGACCATCAACGTAGAGAAGAGTAAGTTTTATTACAAGCAGATTAAATACTTGGGTTACATCGTCGGCATTGGTTGCCTACGAACTGACCCTGGCAAGGTTTCGGCGGTCAAGTTTTCCAGTTCCACAGACTCCCAAGCAACTCCGTCGATTTCTGGGGATGAGTGCTGGTATAGACGCTTTACTCCAAATGTTGCGTCTATAACAGACCCAATGACCGACTCTCTGAAGAAAGGCAAAACATTCGACATGACAAACAAAGCACTGACATGACAAACGAAGTACTGACATCAACAACTTAAGACGACTCTAGTGACACCACCGATACTAATGAACCCGAACTTCACAAGACGATTTTACATACAATGCGACGCATCAACATCTGGTGTAGGGAGTGTGCTTTTCCAGATGGACACGGAGAACAACGAACGACCGATAGCATTCATGTCCCAGAAGCTCAATTCTGCCCAGCGGAATTAAAGCGTGACGGAGCTTGAATGCTAAGCGGCCGCTTTATCAGTGAAGAAGTTCAAACCAATTAAGAAGGCAACAGCTGCTGAGGTAGTGAAATATCTAGAGGAAAGCGTGTTCCATATCTTTGGTGTACCGGAGTTTATCCATTCGGACAATGGTAAACAGTTAATCTCAGAACTGTTTGCCAGCTTTCTGGGAAAATACGGGGTCAAACATATTCCCACCGCGATCTACTCTCCTCAAGCCAATGCATCAGAATGGGTTAACCGCTCCGTGCTGACGAAAACAAGATCGTACCAAAGCGGTGATCAGAAAACCTGGGACATACACGTCAGCGACGCGGCTTTCTCACTGAGGAGTGTAGTTCATGATGCGATTACGTTTGAACCCTACTACGCAGTGTTTGGTACACACATGTACAACACGCGGGAGCGTATGACATCCTCCGCAAGCTAGATACGGTCAGGACATGGAGGTTAACAAGGACAAATCAGACCTAATCGATAGTAAAATATTTGACAATCTAAGGCTAGCACACCAGAAAGCAAGAAAGATTTATGATACTCAAAGCAGAGACATCAAGTATAGGGAAGGACAGATAGTTTATAGACGAAATTTAAAACAGAGCAGTTTACCTTACAATTACATTTGAAAGTCAATAGGTTTAAAAGCAAAATTGAACTACCTATATAAAATAGGTAACCTAAGAGGCGAAAAGGTGGGTGTATACCATGCCAAAGACCTACACACGTAAGCCAAATGTTAGGGAAACACTCTTGACGCACTCGTGCATGCCGTTGCTGGATTATCTGTGATATATATGTATGTATTCGTTTACGTCATACAGATTTTATTTATTTATAGAGATTATTTATTTATTTATAGAATATATTTATGTATAGAGTTTATTAATTAATAGACTTTATTTCTTTATCATAGTATATTTATTTAATTCATAGTTTATTTATTTATTTATTAGAGTTTATTTATATTGCAGATTATTTATTAGTATTAGGCGGATAGACCTGGATGTATTCAAATGCGACCCCATGATTTATAGGTAGCATACGGGTACATCCACATACGCCCCTGTAATATAGAAACTGTGATATAAAACCTGTGATATACAAGCTGTGATAGCCCAACAGTGAGAATACAATAAGTGCCGAGCTAACCTCAACGGTTGAAGCAGAATACTAGCAGGGCGAAGGCCCTTGCCACACGTTGGGCGATGACAAGAAACAAACAAAAGGATATAGAGCAAAGCGCTGGAACAAGCCGACATAAAACAAACGAACCAGGTCAAAAAGTGGCCACGGTGTAGTGGGTAGTGTGTTCGCTTGTGACCCGAACTGTCCAGGTTAGAGCCCGGATGGGGAACAGCAATCACAGCCACCCGAACATATAAGAGAAACGAATAGAATCTAAGTTTCCCCAACCACTACACCAAAAAGGAGTTTCTGCCTGGTAGTACAATGGACTCAGCAAAATGGAAACTAAGTGCTCCGGGATTTGGAAATTTCCTTTTTTTTTAAAAAAAAAAAAACGAACCAGGCCCCTATTTTTTACGAGACCGGTTGGCTCACGACCACTCGCCAACCGCCGTCGAGCCTATTACGAGGGCCTATGGCTATCTCGAAAATTACTGATAAAATAATTTTCACAAACCAAGGGTGCATGTTATTCAGGCCAATAGCTTTAGATTATACTTCAAAAGCGGCCCTACATACCTGAGGTTGATCTACCCTAATGTAATCTATTATGATCTTATATTTCTAGAGTATCTCGGAAGACGTATTGTGAAATTTCATACATATAAACTATCGTCCATAAATTTAAGACAACCGCTTTCCTTGATTGTATCCATTTTTTTACCAAACCATTTATAGTAAGGAAATTATTGTTTGTTATGGTATCCACCCGCAAGAGCAAACTCAGCAATCATCCTTCCTGTCGTCGGTCCGTGCAGTGCGTGTATAAGAACGCACTGGTCCTTATATACACACACACCCCACCCCAGGGGTGGGTTTTTTTGGTTCAATTTGAAATAAAATTTAAGAAAAAAAAAAGCAACGAACAACAAAAGATGAAAAACCAACATACCTGTTTTGTTGTGATGTCCATTCACAGACAAGATTCTCCTTTTTTATTTTTTATGAGGTTCATCGTTCCTGTACGCTTCGGGGTACAAGAAACGATTCGCGCACACCCACAGTCCACGGGTGGGTTTTCTATAAATTTTAAGTAGGAAAAAACCGAAAAATAGACCCAAAATAAAAAAAAAACACAACGATTCGCCTCGTAAAAATTAGAAAGAAATGTCAACAATGGGTAGACATGAGGGAGGGAGATACACTCCTATCTGTCACTCGCACAAGCCTCATCCCTCTCTCGCAAAATTAATAATGGCGATAGGGAAATTATTTGTTGTTCAGGGCTTAGGTAGAGAACATAGAATTCGTTTGTCCATTATTTTTATAATATATTTTTATATATTGTATATATTTATTTATTTTTTTGTTGTTGGTCTCGTAGGTCTTGCTAGTTATATTAGGTAAGTGAGTTACAAATATTGTATGTCAGCATTAGTGTACTTATGTACATTATCGTTCAGGAATTTTTTATTTTAAACGAACACTTTTGTAACCGACAATAACAAGACGTAGGATATTGGAAAGGGATATTTCTCATTTCAATGTTCCAAAAAAAGGGAATACACTACTAATAGCTGACAAAGACATCATATGGCAAAGAAAAGGGGAAGAGAACTAACAAAGAGAGGACGAAGTAGAACAATGAGATAACAAGGGGTTAGAGCATCGACCCCAAGGGGATCATTTTACAAAGTCAAGTACGAACAGCTGGTCGTTACAGCTGATAGAAGATTTTTTTGTGGTGTAATATACAGTGAGGCGAAGACCCACTGTAAAGAGATTATTTTTTTCTGTGCATTTTTTTTGAGGTGAGTGTAGCACAGGATATATATCAATAGATAATAAAGGAGTACAATTTCCCTAGTTAGATAAACCCGGAGGCGTACGGTGCAAGAAATAGCTGGGAAGCAGGCACAGAAGAAGGGGTATGCAGGACCATAAAGAGAAAAAGAAATTCGCAGGTGTAGGTAAAATAAAGCGCAGGGTCTCAGTTGAACCACATACAGTTTTTTTTATCAATGGGCAGTGAGCAAAAACCGAAAAACAGCTCAGGCCTCTGCAGGAATTTTGCCAAATTGCCGTTTCCCTGCCGGGACCGTTGCAAGGAGCACACCGGTGCAACCGGACAAGGCCGGTGCAGGCGTGGTAGCGGTAGCGGTGGTCCGCAATAAAGAACGGTGAGGAGAAGTGCTCCCCAACAGAATTCAACACTTCCTAGAAGGTGCTCCGTGGGACAAAGTGAATTACCTTAGTGAAAAAAAAAATTATTTTAACTGAAGTGAAGTTGCCCAGTGGAATTTTTTTTCGAGAATTTTATATCTCAAGAAATTCGGTTCCCAAGTGAATAACGCTAAAGTCCTCCTTTTCCTTTTGAAATTTATCTCAAAGTCCACTTTAGTTTTTAAAATTTTTTTTCGTAAATTCTTTTGAACATCCAGTGTTAAGTTATTATTATGGATGTTGCAGTGGTATCATTTTGCGATCTAAATTAAATAATTAAGGTAAGGATAAGTTTTTTTTTTAATTTGTAAATTCTGCTAAGGGTTGGGATAGAGTGCTTCGCGTCGCGTTTACCTCCGCAATAGGAGAAGAATCACCATCCTTCATCATGCTGCCGGCAGGACAACGGGGGACTGAGAAAAAAAAGGAAGCAATGCATACCTTCTTTGTTATTTGAACAGAATCCATTTTCATATTCTTGGCAGAATCCTTAGGAATTAGAATTAGTGATAATCTTAGGTTTAGAGTATGCCATAAATAGACTAGGAATGAACCTACAATAAAAAAAAAATTCAGGTGGTACAGTTTGCATATAAAGCAAGGGTAGGTTTTTTTTCTTTTGGTGTGTGGATGGCCGGTGGGGCAGTCTTTCTGTAGATGAACGATAACAAGACAGGATGACTACGAACAATGACGACGTATCGTGACGACTAACAGACTTCCTCTACGACGGACTGAGGTTTCGTGTTTGCTTCTCTCTCTTATCATCCTTCTTCCTTCTTAGCTCGTTGTCCTCGACTGCTTTTCAGGCATAGCATTGTGGAGCCATAATCAGTGTTAGTCTAATTCGGCGTCCCATGAAAATCTCCGCCGTGCTGCACCCGTTGGATATCGGGCTTTCACGATACTTCAACAGTGATTTGTAGGAACCGGCGTTCTTCTTGAGCTGAAATTTAGTGATTTTTACTGTATCCTCAACGAACCCGTTGCTTTGTGGAAAGTGGGGACTGAATGTAATGTGAAGAAATTCGTAGTCCCTTGTAAACTTGGAGAGCTCTGAAGTGTGAACTGGTTCAAATTGTGTGCCGTGGTCACATCCCATCACCTCGGGTAGGCCATGGCGTGCAAAAATTGACTTGCAGTGATTGATTACCGCAGCAGTTGTCAATCCTTCGAGTAAAACGACCTCAAAAAATCTAGAAAAGAAATCAGTAATGATCAAGTATCACTTGCCACGGATGTGTTGGGAAGTCCGATGGCATCAGCTTTACTCGAATCTTGTTTCTCGGATACATGCAGTGCATCTGCTAATCATCCCGGGCAATGCCAGTTGAAAGTCCAGGCCACCAGACAGACTCACGTGCTCTGAGCCGGTTCTTTGTGATTCCTTGATGAATAGCATGAAGTCTCCCGCAGAAATCCTTTCGCATGGATGCTGGTATTATGAGGCGACAGCCCCGCATCATCAGACCGTTCTTGTTGAGAATGTCATTTCTGACTGCATTATTATTACTATTATTTATGTAGGGTTATCTTTCACTGCGACCTGATGGTCTATTGTGCCTCCTGCTAATGGTATTTAGGCAAGAGTGACTATTCTGTTAGGAAGAACGAAATTAGCACTAGGTGCCGTTTTGTTACCACAACTCATGTAACCGGGGTGGTACGGTGTGTTGGTGAAGAGTCTCTAGATCCAACTGTGGAATTCAAGAAAGTATTAAGCTTTTTGATGTTTTTCACTGAGATTTCCTCTAGGGAATTGAAGGAGGGTTTTCCTAATGGCCGTTGTTTGGAACTAGCTAATGCCGAACAGATGCATAAATAGTGGATAAGGGTTTCTCTTTCAGTTGCAACATTGCAACTGCGACAGAGTGTGTTGTGTGTGATACCTAGTTTGACTGCATGCTTTTTTTATTATTATCTACAATCTACCTAAACCTAAACTATGTAAGTCGGTCATGGGCAATGTACAGCCAACCTTGGACATCAAACAGGCTACCCTGGATTATAAGGAAACGACGAAGGAGTTTCCCCTCTTTCGGCTAGCCACCAGAAATGTCCGTACTGACGCTGTACGTCCTCTATATCGCGACTTGATACCGCCCTACTAAACCGGAGACGCTCCACACTGCCGTGTGCAACGTCTCTGTCGTAGTTGAGTCGCCTATCCACAGCTTTCCGAGCAACATGGAAGATTAGCGGCACCGCCAATCTGTCCTGGATCAGACCTTTCTCATCAAAATAGAGGAACGCCTCCGGGGGGACAAAGCCGTTAAGGCGCACTCTCTCGTGATACTCGTAATTGGGGTAATAAGCCCCAGAGATCAGGTTGTTCGTCGAGCTCATTGCTCTTGCAATGTGCCTTCGAATCAGCTTGATAAGGAAATTGTCCACTCTTATTAGGTTAGCCCTGTTGTATAGGACCTCATTGGGATAGAATTTTATGTACTGAGTCTCTTGTGTTCTGTACAAATGAAGGCAGACCCGAAGGCAAGCCCTCTCAAACACCCACATCTTTTCCAACAAGCTTGCTCCCACGTTGAACCACACGGGACATCTAAATACGAGCATGGGCCGAATGAGGGCCATGTAGCAGATTACCTTTACCCTTGCATCGAGTTGCTTGCTATAAAAAAGTCTCTTTGTAAAGTCAAAAGCACCTTTGGCTCTGGCCAGAGTAGCATCTATATGTTTGTTAAAATATAGATATTGGTCTAACAAGAGCCCCAGGTGTCTGACTACACTTCGACTCGCAAGTGGCTGTCCGTGCGGTCCCACGCTTGAGAACTTTCGCCAATTCGTTCGGGTATCCCTAGAGGCCCCAGACAACGGCGTCCTAAAAAGAATGATTTCCGATTTCTGGAAGTTGATCTTCAACTTCCAGTCATCGCAATATCGCTGAATCTTGTCGAAGTCACGTTGCAAGAGAAATGCAATGAGCTCGTTTTTTGGTCCTGCTCTGTACGCAATCAAGTCGTCTGCGTACGGTATGGCATGGTGAAGTGAACCTATGAGATCGCTTGTGTAAATGTTGAAAAGAATCGGTGAATTAACCGCACCTTGTTGCAGACCGTTTTTAATTAGAAATGTTCCAGCAGAAGTCACATTGCCATTTTTGACATTGAACTGTCTACTGGTGAGCATGTTCTAAAGTATGTACAGCAGTCGTTTCCTTATGCCCAGCCTGCATAGCTTGTAGAAGAGTCCCTGTAACCATATGGTGCCGAAGGCCTTCTCCAAGTCAATCAGGCAGGCACCCGTGCATTGGTTCTTGCTTTTGTGCCATTGTATATCCGATACCAGTTTAGACGCGGTATGTATTGTATCATGCCCCGCCTTAAAACTGAATTGATTATCCGGAATTATGTTATTGTTCTCAGTCCACTTCAGCAGGGCTCTATTGATCACTTTTTCGAATACCTTGCTGGTGTACGGAAGGAGACTTATCGACCAGAGATTTGCCGGATTGGAGGTGGTCTTACCCCTTTTGGGGATGGGTTGTACCACAGCTGTTTTCCAATGCGCTGGATAATGTGCATTATTCAGCGCATTGTTAAATAAAGTGATATAAATGTCCACCGCTTCTAGAGGGAGATGCCGAAGCACAATATTCGATATTCCGTCGATTCCCACAGATTTCTTCCTCCTCAATGAGTGGAAGATCGCTTGGAGGTCCACCTTCGGTATGTACGGGGGATGTAATCTTTCATCGGCGATGACATTATTTGCTATGGTATCGTCATTGAACACGGTGAAACCTAAGTTCTCGGATCGCCAGTGCTCTATATCATTTCGAAGGTAGAAGTTGTGCACAAGGACGCGATTTTCCAGGTCGTGGTTGGGGCAAATGGTATCATTCACCTTGTACACTTTCTGGAAAGTCGCTCCTATAGCCTCTACCTTCTCCTGCGGATCTTCAATCCACAAGAAGTTTTCATCCTCTACTGCGTTATCTGGATCTATACCTGCTGTTATCAGTATTCGTGCATTGTTCGTCGTTCGGGGGATCTTAAGACACGGAAGGTCGTTTTGATTATTCCTCCGAAATATTTTATTTATTTGCGGGAATATACTCGGGTTGTTGGATTTTACAGCCCGAATTTTGTTGTTCCAATGCAAATTTACAGAAAGGCTGTAGTTTTCTCTAATTAATTTCTGGAGGTTTTTAATCAACGATTTCAGCGTCCTAACCTCCGAGTATTGTCTGTCAGTAAACTGTCTGTACAAGATTTTTAGTCTCGACAGCAGTCTACTTTTGTGTTTGTGTAGTGCGTTAATTGTTGCATTACGGAATATGTCTGCGTTGTCAGTATGTTGATACCGAGGTATCGTATTGTCCATAGTTCGTTTAATTGTCTCGTCCATTTGTTTTAGGTACCAGTCAATCTCCTAGTTTGACAGATTCCTATTGGACGGTGGGTAGAGCGAATTCGAGGAGAGTGCTCTTGTCAAAGTTCTTGAGAAGCGAGTCCAACGCGTAATACTATAATTGTAGGAGTACGTTTGGACAAACTCCTCCAACTCCGCAATTTCGTTGGGAATCGTTATTACGGCACTAAGTCCGCAATGGTCACTGTCATACACAAATTTGTGCAAGCAGTTTATAGTTTGTCGGTCCATATCGGTCAGTTGTAACCGTACGTCGAACAGCATAAGATCCAAATAGGAGCCGCTCCTAGGAAACGACGGACTATCTGTAGCTTTAAAATCGAGTTTATACTCGACACTGTGCCGACCCCACCAATTGAATAGTAGGTTCCCTCTAGGATTAGGTGTGTTATTTCCCCGATCTCTATGTTTGGCGTTTAGATCTCCGGCCGTGATGAAATAATTCTCTTCCGACCGCAGCCTTAGGCATCGAAAAAGTGTCTCGAGCTCTGAGATAAATAAAGTAGATTGAGTAGCTTCAGGTGCATAGAGTGCGACCAAGTACATCCTCTTTCCACTACGGAGAGGGATGCACACGATACACGCTTCCAGCTCCTGGGACCTTCGCACTTCACCGCTGTACATAACTTTAAATTGCAGTTGTTTGCGTATGAAGATCGCAACACCTCCTCCTTGTGTCGAGTTGGGTCGGTCTCTTCTGATAATATTGTATTTGCTGTGCCCCAATTTGTGCTTCTGGGATAGCTTTGTTTCGCTAACCATAAGCACATCAGGGGTTTGGTCTTCTAACAACTTGAATAATACGGCTCTTCGCTCGATCCTAATCAGTGGATTCACATTCACCGTAAGGATCTTCAAGGATTGCTCCTCCACGTTTGTACCCATTACGACTGGAGGTTCGTTAGGCTCGGCAGAAGTGCATAGATCTGGTCCATCCGCTTCGCCTGCTCTTGAATCTGACGTTGAAGCTGCTCCATCTTCCCTTGGATAGACAACAAGATGGCCAGCAAGTCAGTTTGAGCCTCCGGTGCTCTAGGCGCTGGGTCCTGAAAAGCAACCTTCGGTCTTTTCTGTTCCGTATTTCCCCGGCCTGCCGCCATTTGGGCGTAGGTCACTTGGGGAGTCACGGTATGTGTTTGAATTTTAGCAGGTGGACGTTTCACTACGACCTTCTCCTGACGAACCAGATTTAATTTCTTAATATACTGGAACTTAGGACAACCCCGATAGTTTGCGGTGTGTCCCGAGTT
Organism: Pocota personata; assembly: GCA_963082735.1. NCBI lineage: Eukaryota > Metazoa > Arthropoda > Insecta > Diptera > Syrphidae > Pocota > Pocota personata. Next base: position 100,004,892 of record OY720429.1, on the reverse strand, counting down.
CCTGCATAAAGCACACGAAAGCTGTCTCTTATCTGCCACTCCATCCCTACCCAGAGTGCATTCCTCTGCTTTCTGGTTCTTTCCACACTTGACATATCGAGGCTGCATTTCGCAGTTCAACGCGGCGTGCCTGAACCTTTGGCAGCGAACACATAGTAAAATGTTTTCGCTCCTCCTTAATTTTCCCCATGCAACAACTTGGTAGTCTAGGACTTTAATACTCCTTAGACCATCCAGTTTGCTGTTGGGTGAGAATTGAACGAGGAAGAACGGCACTTCGCTGGCAGTGCTTCAAGCGGTCGGTTCAATTTTTGATAACTCGGTCCAATATGTGCGGCGTTATTCCGGCAATAGCGTTTCGAATGTTGGCCTCGAGTTCGTCCAAAGTGTTTGGCTTGTTAGCGTAGACTAAGGACTTGACGTAGCCCCAGAGAAAATAATTGAGGGGTGTCAAGTCACATGATCGCGGCGGCCAATTGATGAACGCTCGCCGTGAGTCGACCCAGTCGCCAAATTGTTCCTTCACCACTTCGAGCGTTGCGTCGCTTGTATGGCATGCAACGCCTTCTTGTTGCCACCACAGCTCATATATATCGATGTTTTCGAGCTCTGACTACAGAAAGTCGGTTAACATCGCTCTACGTATACACCGAGGACCATTGACGGTAACAGTGTTTCCTTCCTCATTTCGAAAGAAATAAGGTCCGATGATGCCGCCGTGCTATAAACAGCACCAAACAGTCAATCTTTGTGGATGCGTTGATGTTTGGTCGAACACTTGTTGATTGTGGTCGCTCCAATGATATCAATTTTGCTTGTTGACATAGAAGCTTAGCCAGAAATGGGCCTCGTCCGAGAAGATAATTTTTTGGCCAAAATCCAGATCTCCGGCCAACATTTCCAACGCCCAATTAGCGTACTCACGGTGTTGTCTGTGGTCGTCCAGCTTAAATTTTTGCGTCAGCACAATCTTATATACATATATGTAGGCCCAAACTCAACCGCAAAATATGCTTGGTTGACTCTCTGGCGATGCCCAATTCAGCTGATCGGCACAGAATTGCCATACTGACATGATGATTTTTTGGAATTCTCGTGATACATGTAATCTCTAGGTCGAACACAATTATTATGTAGTCAGACAATGACGGATCATTGGATACTCTCCAGTTCCTAATTAAACTACGAGTACTTATGCTAGGACTGCCTAGCGTGATATGCAGAACTTCCTGTCAAATACTAGTAACAAATGTTAGGGTATTCTCTATATTACATATATCGAGAGATGAATTTAAAATTAACTCTAAGAGAGACTTACCCCCGATATTGGTGTCGGTGCTCCCCCAGATAACATTGTGAGCATTAGCATCACATCCAATCAGCAACGGTATTTGGAACGTGTTGCAGTGCTCCACTAGAGGTTGTAGTTTCATTGGAATAGCTGGTTCATTTCCAGCATTGTATAGTGATTGTGGTGCGGCGTGAGATCGAGAACTTCCTGTCCAACTCTAGTAAAAAATGTTGGGGTATTCCGTATATTACATACATACATCGAGAGATGAATTTAAAATTAGTTCTAAGAGAGACTTAGCCCTGATATTGCTGTCGGTTCTCCCCCAGATGACATTGTGTTCATTAGCATCACATCCAATCAGCAACGGCATTTGGAGCTTGTTACAGTGCTCCACTAGACGTTGCAGTTCCCTTGGAACAGCTGGTTCATCCCCAGTGCAGTATACAGAGGCGATGATTGTGGTGCGATATTCAGAGAAACCTGTAATGGCACCAAGCCTAGCGTCATGCCCCCTCATCCGTTAATAGAGTCACATTCTCCTCAAGACCGAAAGCCTTGGGAGAGAGAGTCTGATTGAAGTCCTCATCAGAGAGCGAGCACTCTGAAATGGACATACTTTCACCAGCACCCCGGATATCCTGTTCGACAGTAGAAGCTGGTGTTTCAACCTCTGACAGAACTTGTTCCTCCACTTCTGGTTGTGTTCCGTGCGAGACTAGGTTCGATATGATACTTTGCCTATATGGTGCAATCTCTTAAGTTCACTCATCGCCACCCTAACAAACCGGTAGCTCAGAGAAGCGTCTTGAGCCTCAATGACATCAAGTGACTTCTAAACAATTTCGGGAGTCAGTACTTACCCGGTCCCCTCGTTACGACCGACGTTTGCGCTTCCAGGAGTCCCAAACAGGTTTGATACTCCTGATCTGCACTTCTTCTCAGGTAAATACGATGGAATAGACGCGTGGTATTTCCGCCCTGTTGGATGCAGTAAGACCTGTAGTGATCTGGTAGTACCTTTAATGAAAATATACCAATCTGGTAATACCGATCAATTTTTGTTAAATATACAACTAAGAACAATGGAGGTACTTTTCTGCCTCAATCAGTGCAATTCTAGTCTCCTCGATATGCCTTTTCGATCGTCTACACCGTCGTCTGCCAATATTGTTTTAAGTAGTATATATTTTCATAATAAACGGACGGTGTGTTTAAGAATTTATTTCTACAATTGGTGACCCCGACGGTGGCAGAGGTTCTTAGAATAAAACGCTTTCACTATCAATGTGTTACCGTTTACATACACTGAGCAACCACCGCATTTAGCATCGCACACAACAACAACGATCGTATATCACTTCTCTATCATTAGGCAACAACACACAGAAGGCACTAGTGACGGACATCAAACGCAGCGATACAGCAAATATTTATTTGTTGTTTTTTTTTTGATTCAAGAGGTACACTCTTCATTTGATTTTCATTTATACGTTATTACTTGAATTTATTTTAAAAGCAAATTAAAATGTTACCTTTCGATTTTGAAATAAGTAGTTATTAACAATATTTCCATTGAGATTACATTACGTTGAAAAATTCTTTACATTATATAATATTATTCAATAAACAATTTTTTTTTTTTTTTTTTTGTGTGCGGGGGACAGTGAAAATCGGTAGGCAATGAGAGCAAAAATAAAATACAAGAAAAGATAGTTTAATACACTCTTTGTGGACGAGTAAACAGTGTCGATCTCCTTGGCCATTTCCAAAGATCAACCAATAAAGAAGAGGTTAGAGTTAGCGGATACAATTTTTGAATACACTCAACAAAGTACTTCGGTTAATGCTATGCAAATGAGGACGGATCCCTGGGGGACTCCTGCAGGGACAGATCTATCAGAAGAATAAGCATTGTTTACACAGACTCTAAACACGCGACTATCTAAAAAAAGATTTTACGATTTTAATAATATATTCAGCGAATTCATACAAAATCATTTTATATAATATTTCTGATTGCCAAACAGCATCAAAGGCCTTTTCAACATCGAGAAGTACAAGACCCGTGGATTTTTTCGAAGTAAATCCTTTTTTGACATGTTGCGTTATACTGTCTACTTATTGCACCATGTTGTAGTGGCATCTAAAACCATGTTGCAGAGGCAAGATGTTTTTCTCTGCAAGGACTAAATCAATTTTATTTTTGATAATTTTTTGTAAATTTTGCTTAACGAGCTTAGTGAGCTTTTAGGTCTGCAACTATTAGAATTGTTGGCAGGTTTTCCGAGTTTTAAAATTGGTATAATCTTAGCTTTCTTCCAAGCCTTTGGGAAATGTTGCAATTTGATGCATGAGTAATAAATGAGCATTAAAAATTTAATTCCAACTCTAGGCCTTATCTATAAGTTTTTAATATCGTCAATACCTGAAGACTTAGGAAGTTTAAGCTTGAGTATTATATGCTTTAGTTCTTCATAACTCACATAAACACTTTCTTGCACAACTTCTGGTGTTGGACTCAAATTTAATATTGCATTCTCGACCAATGCTTCCGTCATTCCACTAGAAATCTCATGATTTCTAAGAAAAGATGATGCAAGAATGTCGGCTTTTTCAGTACTTGTGATGGAGAAGCTCTGCACATCAGAAAAGGAAGGAATAACATTGAATTTCTTTTTCATTATTTTGGAGACATTCCAAAATGGTTTGCTGCATTTTTTGAGACTTAAGAGAACTTTTGAATTTCCTCTTTGATAATATTGTTGAGAATTTTAACGTTCTCAAAGAATTCATGGATCTTAAATCTCTGCCAATATCTTCTTTGACAGAAGCGAATGGTACTCCAATGAAAACTTTCGGTACCAAGCTTTTGGAACTACAGCTAATTTTGTGGTGTTTTTTTAAATATCCTTACATTTTGGCTTCGGTTAGTGAACCAATCATTGGTGCTGATTTTTTAAAGAAATTCGGTTAATTAGTAGATTCGAAAAAAAGAAAACTCATCGATAGCACAATAAAACTCACAACGTTAGGAGAGGTTACGAAGGTCCGATGCTTCCTCTCCACGAATCCTTTCCATTTTTTTATAAAGTAATTGAGTTAATGTAACGTAACCCTTAACTGAAAATAAACCAGTTTCGTTAACTTTAAATTAATTGAATGAATTTTACATTGTTGTTGTAATAAATGTCACTTTGTTATACTTACTGTTAATACCGCCAATTATGCCTTGGTTCAATAAAAATCCCGAAATTGTTAAAAGTGGAAGAAAGAGTTTTTATTTGAGAGTATTTTAGTTCTAAAAATTACAGAGAGTGTGTGCAATAAACATTGGTCCTTCGAGCCGGAATACAAAAAAAAAGTGTAAAACAATTGAAAAACAGTGTAATTAAGACAATAATTGTGAGTTTTGGTGCCAATCGGTTTCCCGCGCCGCGCAAAATACATATCATCGATTGATACATATAGATCAATCAATCATTCAATTTGCCTTCCTTTGCTGGCAGCTATGAAAACTGGAGGTCATTTCACGATGTTTTTCTGTCTTTAGTACATAGCGACTCCACGTTGACGGAGATTGAAAAACTACACTACCTCAAATCCAGCATTACAGGAGAAGCTGAACGTCTCCTGCAACATCTTAGTTTGGACAACGGCAATTACCAAAAGTCGTGGGATATACTCACCAACAGATACGATCACAAACGTGTGTTGGTCAACACGCAACTGAAACTTTTCTCGGGCAGCCTGTCATCAGTGTCGAAGGGTCCGCCAATTTAAAACAGCTTCTGGACGTATCCACTGAGTGTTTGCATGCGCTAAAGAACCTGGGGGTAGAGATTCAAAACTGGGATGTGATCGTAATTTACTTTTTGTTGCAAAAACTGCCGTTTTCGACTCAGCGGTTATGGGAGGAGAAACTGGGATCGAAGAAAGATCTTCCCAACTTAGCGGAGTTCACAGAGTTTTTGGAAATCAGATTTCGAACCCTGGAGGCCGTCGATCAGCAAAAAGTGACACCTAGACCAGACGCGCAAGTGAGGCATACGACAAAACACGCATTTACTACCCAACCGAAGCCCAAACAACAGTATAGCTGCGGTGTTTACAACAAGGGACAACACTCACTAAGAAGTTGCAACCGGTTTTTGAATATTGAGGCGAGTGAGCACATCAATGCTGGAAGAAAGTTAGGCATATGTGAATACTGCTTGCCATACAGTCACCACACCAAACAATGCCCAAGTCGCGTATGCTGCTACTTCTGCAGCCAGAGCCATCACTCATTGTTGCACAAAAATCAACAATCGCATCATCCAAACATGTCTTCACACTCAACACCACACGACACAATACAGTCCAGTCATACACCATATACCAGCACCTCACAGCATCCATACGCATACGCATACTCAGTTACCCCACACATCAACACAAGCCCATCAGGCTTCCACACAACACAACACACATACAGCAGTCAACCCTAATGCGCCAACATTTCAACCCGTCACCGACCATCAACCCTCAAGTTCTACACTTAATAACTTTCACACATAATACAACAACACACAGGTTCTTTTGGCAACAGCGGTGGTGAAAACAAGATCAGCTTACGGAGATTATGTGAACCTGCGAGCACTCATAGACCCCGGTTCGGAAGCCACGTTCATAACAGGAGCTGCGGCCCAGTTGTTAAAAAAAAAAAAAAAAATTAAAAAAAAATTTACGTAGAGAATACGTAAGGTAGAATAAGATAGGCTAATTTAGAATAAGATAGTTTTAGGATTTATTTTAAGGTAGTTTATAAGTTTTATATATAAGAACATTAAAAAAAAAAAGTTCATATACTAAGTTTTTTCAACTCATTAAACAATTTTCTTAGTATCAATAGTTAGTTAATTGAATAATAAAATAAATAAATAAATAAATATAGTTACGTCGAAAGGCATTGTTTTAAGTATTAGGTTTAACTTAGAGCGCCCGCATAGGGCCCGTAAGTTAAAATAGAAAATAGTTAAGTTAGTTAAGCTAGTTTTAAGCGTTTTTTTTGTCTAGCATGTAAGTTATAATGAATTATGAAATAAAAATGCATTAAAAATGAAAAAATGGTCCAGTTGTTAAGACTTAGGAGCAAGCGAGGTATCTGGGTTGGGGAAGGTCAGCAGCGGAACATGCCACAATTAAGTGGATTTTTCTTTCGGCTCACTGCATTCAGCATATGAAGGCCACACCCGAGCCTTCGTCTTCAAATCCCTGACTGGGCTCCTTCCGGCCCAAAAGATAGACTTCGATAAATGGACGCACATAAGTGGACTCACCTTGGCCGATCTCAGCTATCACACTCCCGCCAACGTTAACGTTAGTGTTAGGAAGTGACGTCTACGCCGGAATTCTTCTGTCAGACATCATCAGGGAAGAAAGGTTTACCGCACCGGTTGCTCAAAAAACCAAACTCGGGTGGATTTTGATGGGTAAGGCCATAGAAATCCCACAGGCAATTCGAAGTTTCGCACAGTTTTCCGATCTCGACGCCCAACTTCGAAAATTTTGGGAAATAGAAGAACAGCCATTCGAGAAGTACGAATCGGAAGAAGATAGGGCGTGTGAGAAACACTTCATAACACACACTAAACGTTTACCCGATGGCCGGTATCAGGTCCGCCTTCCATTCAAGGGCAGTATGTACCCAGCATTAGGATCGACACAACAAGGAGCACTCAAACGATTCTATCAGCTGGAAATAAAGTTTAGCAATAACTCTACACTACAGGAAGGGTACAAGAAATGTATGGAAGAGTACATAAGTCTCGGCCACATGACTGAACTAAAAAATGCATACGAGGTAGTAACAACACCTTACCATTACTTCATTCCCCATCATGCTGTTATCAAAGAATCCAGTACCTCCACAAAGTTGAGGGTCTTGTATGATGCGGCTTTCAAAACTTCTTTTGGCTCTTCTTTGAATGATCACTTGATGGTAGGCCCGAAAGTTCAAAACAACGTCATAGACGTTATACTGCGTTGGAGAAGACATCGATTCACGTTTACCGCGGATATGGAGAAGATGTACCGCCAAATTCAGATGGACACAAGGGATGCCAACTACCAGGTCATCTTCTGGAGAGACGACCCGCAGCAGCAAGTCAGGACATATCGCTTAGAAACCGTAACATTTGGGACAGCTTCAGCTCCGTACCTCACGATCCGAGTCCTCCACAAACTTGCTGATGATGAAGCGACAAATTTCCCTTTGGCGGCATCTATCCTACGCGACGACACATATGTGGACGACATCATCACAGGAGCCGACACAGTTGAACAGGCGCTGAAAAAGAGAGATGAGGTAAGGATGGTTCTCGCATCGGCAGGATTCTACTTACGGAAGTGGACCAGCAACATCGAACAACTTCTGAACGGAATTTTAGCTGAAGATCGTTAAGAGGATTTCTCATTGCCGTTCGATGAAGCCGATCACGTGAAGACCCTAGGCATGAAATGGCTGCCAGTATGCGATTCCTTCACGTACCAGGTAACTCAGTTTGAGGAGAGAGACGTCACAAAACGAACCGTATTGTCATCGATCGCGAAGCTGTTCGATCCTTTAGGTTGGCTCTCTCCATGCATCATCAAGGTCAAGATATTGATGCAGGATCTTTGGGCACGAGGACTTGAATGGGATACACCGATCCCTCAGGAACTGCAACATGAATGGATCCTGTTCCGACGAGAGCTTCCTGCGATCGAGAAACTTCGCGTTCCGAGATGGATCCGTACAGGCATAGATGACAGCAGCCTAGAAATACACGGGTTCAGTGATGCATCGGAGAAGGCCTATGCAGCAGCGTCTTACCTGCGTGCGCTTGATCAGCACAACAAGATCCACATGTATCTTCTTATGTCCAAAACCAAGGTGGCTCCACTAAAAGCAGTAACCCTTCCACGACTGGAGTTGTGTGGTGTCGTTTTCCTGGCAAAACTACTGCACGAGACAGCCAAAAAGCTCTGAGGCTGGATATCTGCAAGACATACGCGTGGACAGACTCGGAGATAACATTGTGCTGGATCAAGGCACCCCCTAGATGGGAAACGTTCGTGCGCAACCGAGTCGCCGAAGTGCAAAAATTTACAGATTCCGACAGCTGGAGGCATATTCCGTCCGAGCAAAACCCAGCTAATATGGCGTCCCGGGGAGTTTTTCGCTTTTCACTTTCGAGACTGAGGAAGGAAGGCGTCCATTGAAGACACACTGCGTGACGAACGAGGACAACAATTCCATCAGCAAAGCGGTCCATAGGTACTCAAGCCTAACCCGGTTAACGAGGGTAATCTCGTACTGCAAGAGATTTGTCTCCAACCTCAGAATAGAACCTGAAAAGAGAGAGAAGGGCCCACTTTCACCGTTGGAACTACACTCGGGAACACCAGCGATAGTCCGAACCGCACAGCTGGAAATATTTCCCGCCGAGGTGAGGACCATCATCGGGAAAGTGAAGGGTCTAAAAGCTCTAAGCCCGATCAACGATGATCATCCTCAAACCAACATATCACTACACAAAAATGGTCATTGCAGATGACTATGAAAAAACGCTGCATGGAGGAGTTCAGAAGATGGTTCCTTACCTGCGCCAGAAGTTTTGGATCTGTGGCATCAAAAATGCCGTTAAGAAACAAGTCCACAGTTGCAACATGTGCATAAGGTATAAGCCAAAAACCAATGGGGCAGTTGATGGGGAACCTACCTGCTCCTCGTGTAAGCATTTCACGTCCATTCAGCCGTACAGGAGTAGACTATGCTGGCCCGATCGACATTAAGGCATGGAAGGGACGAAACGCCAAAACGCTCACGGGATATTTTGCAATTTTCCTATGCATGGCCACGAAAGCGGTGCACATAGAAGTCGTAAGTGATTTAATAACTCAAGCGTTCCTGGTAGCTTTCAGGAGATTCACGGCCAGAAAAAGTTTGTGTATCGCCATCTACAGTGACTGCGGCACCAATTTTGTGGGCGCAAACAATGAACTGCAGAAACTTCTACGAGCATCCAAGTGAAATTTCAATCCATCCGCTTCCCCTCACTTTGGCGGATTGTGGGAAGCTGGTGTGAAGTCGATTAAATTCCACCTAAAACGAGTCACTGGTAACCAAATGTTCACTTATGAGGAACTCAGAACGCTTCTGACACAGATGGAAGCATGTTTAAATTCGAGGCCTCTGTGTCCAGTATCAGAAGACATCGACGATCTGCAAGCGCTCACTTTAAGTCACTTCCTCATTGTAGCACCGTTAGTGATACCCCCGCAGCCGAAATACGAAACCGACAAAACTACGTACATTGACAAGTGGAAGAGAATCCAGGCACTTATGCAAACGTTCTGGAGAAGATGGAGCAACGAATATCTAACGTATCTACAACAACGACCGAAATGGATGCTAACCGAAAAGCAAAACATCAAGGAAAGAGATTTAGTGCTACTACGAGATGAGAGACTTCCACCTGCCAAATGGAGTTTAGCCCGGATTACCAAACTGCACCAGGGAACAGACAACTTAACGAGAGTGTTGTCTGTTCAACAGTTTCTAACTCGTCCAAGACCCGAGAATTTAAGGCACCGATCACGAAAATCTGCCCCTTACCCAGCAACAAAACAACAGCAACAGATATAATTATTTAGAAATATATATAAAAACGCTAAGAACACATCAAGCACCACACGAAAATACAATATATTCATCACACGTTACTCCATTCAATCTATTCCACCATATAAAAGTATAATTGAACAAAATATTCAAATAAATAAATAAAAACTCTCATGCATCAATATATCACCCTACACAGTACATACAGTACTCCACAAATCGCAAGCTAGATATATATATTCTACACAATTCCCACGCAAAACAACATTCATACTACACTACACAAATCACATAGTACACATTACATGACATAAAACTAGCACGACACATTCTTCCACACACAACAGAACATAAAAAAAAATTAACCCAATCATGTGTACCTACTATCGCTCCCTCGTAAGCACAAAAGCGAAAATGGTAACGGTGACGCGATTACCATTCATCAAAACATCAAAACAAACGAGCACACACACTCATACACGCACCTTTCTCACAATCAAAATAACAAAAAAAAATTTTGTTGAATTAGCCACAAATGAATAATCATACAAAAAATATAGTATGCAACTCACCCCAGCAATCCAAGGGCCAAACCATGACCGAAATCCAAAAAAATATTTATTGTACATACGCGCACCACACTCATTTTCATTAATATCATTTGCCAGTCCAATTTTATTACTGGCGGGAATGATAATCACATACACAGAACGCGCATTCTTTTCGGAACACTTACTATTCCGTTTTATATGTGATCACCGACGCACTGATCACCAATGGAATTGCACGTCGCGATTAATTAATAATTAATTAATATAATAAACAAAAACAAAAAAAGGCACGCACGACCCAAAAACAAAACAAAAAAAAAAGAGGCCACTACTACTCACTAGTTATCACAATCTAATTGTTCTATATGTCGTCTGTGTGTTGTCTGTGTGTTGTCTGTCCAATAATGAAATTCTTCCCCATAGCCAAACAAAGAAGAAGATGAGAATGGCAGAGATGAAACTGGCAAAACGATGAAGAGAAAAAAGTAATGCCTGGCGGCAGAGATGACATAGAGGTAGAAGAAAAATTGCGAACTTCGTTCACGGCCGGGGTGCATGTTGCATCAGCAACCATTTATTATAAAGTAATTGAGTTAATGTAACGTAACCCTTAATTGAAAATACACTGGTTTCGTTAACTTTAATTTAATTGAATGAATTTTACATTGTTTTTGTAATAAATGTCACTTTGTTATACTTACTGTTAATACCGCGAAGCAGCCTTGAAAGAGTTTCAACATACAGTTGAACTAACTACATGCTCTCCATTACATATGGTTCCTAAAATAGAGCCTGGTGATTGGCGTCCTTGCGAAGACGTTCGCAGACTTAATGCAATCACTCAGCCAGAAAGACATGCGATTTCACATAATCAACATTTCACTAGGAATATGTGCAGATGCACAGTGTTCAGCAAGATAGTTCTTGTCCGAGCTTTTCGATATTTAATGAGAGTATGTGCGGTGATTGCGAACAGGCGTGTTTTTTGATCGGTCCAGCGAAAGTCATTTTAAACAGCACATAATTATCTAGTGCAAACGTTTATGTTTTCGGAAAACCAAATCCAACTTTCATATACAGTTAAAAATGAAACAAAATAAAGAAATATTTTAATATTTTGTTTGCCATTTATATTTCCGATTATGTCTTCCATTGTGCCAAAGTTCTATCGCCAATAATGCCATCATCAGGCATATCAACACGAAAAAAAAACACAAAGAGACACTCTCTCCTCTCATACTGGCTTTTCCTCACCTTTAATTAAAATTCTAAGCAACGATAAAGGAATGATCACTATAAATTTTTAAGAAGAATAATTCGCTAAACATTCAGCATCTTTGCGACGTAGTTTTGCTGAGGAAATAAACAAAATGCAATCTGAATTTTCCCTAAAAATTTAAGAAGTCAAAAAAGGCTGTGTTGAAAAAATTAAAGATAACATCTCTTCTACGGCTCATCTGCATAGTGCTGAGATCATTGCTCTTCGTAAGCAAGTTAATGTCTTGAAGCGGAAAGAGGTCGCTTGTGATGCTGTGCTGTTTGGGGTTCCTGAACAACCTGATGAAAATCTTGCTCAAATTTTTCATAAGCTTTATCAACTGCAACCCGCCTCATCTTGCTAATGCTTTTTGTTCGAAAAGGCAAAATAACACCAACAACAATTCCTCATCGACCACCCCATCATTGATTGTTTTAGAATTCCGCTCCTCACATGAAAGAAATGCTGTTCTCGTAGGTGCTGCGAATTACCACAAAGAAAAGTATAAAGTGCTAAAGCTGAGCGATATTGGCATTATATCCAACGACAATTGTTACTTGAACGAGAGCTTAACCAAGCACTCGCGCTTTCTTTTACAAAGTGCAATTGGTCTAGAGAGGAAAAAACGACACTTCTCGATCTACACAAAATCTGGGACTGGTTTTGCTAAGAAAACGGCCAACGGAGGAAGCTTTTCCATTGAAAGCTCTGATGATCTTCACTCCATTGCCCCTGGTGCTGCTGTTCCTGGCGCTGCACCGACTTATCATTAAAATCACCGTATTGTATTTGTATTCTATTGCTATATTATTTTAAAATTGTATGTGTATTCCATTGTTATATTATTGTAACATCCAGGCAAAGTACCTCTCACCTACGAGTATAGTTTTCCAACACAGCCATGGTGCGGCAGCACAGCAATAGTTTGGGAAAACAGCCATCTAGGCTGTCACCATGCATATCAGTTGTTCCACATTCTACGTTCCACGACTGTGGTTGGAAATGTTCGAGAAGACTTTCCACATTCGACGTTTCACAACTGTGGATGGAGATATGATGACTGTGTTCGGAGATATTCGAGAAGACTTTCCAACGACTGTGTTCGGATATATTCCAGAAGCGCTGGGATCTAATATAAATAGAGCAACCGCCAGCAGAGTCAGAGTCAGTTTGTTTTGAGACACATGTTGTTTAGAGTCAGTTGTTGTTTACAGTGAGTTATTTTGGGAAAAGTTTGGAATTGTCAACTGAACGAAAAAGTTAATTAGTAATAAGAATAATTAAATGAAAAGTGTGATTAAGAGAGTAAATGCTGGACGAATAAAGAGATCTATTACTGTGAAATCGAAAGTGTTTTTGTATTGAATAAAGAGTTTTGAAATATACACAAGATAGTTTAATTAACGAACCCATAGCCCAAGCAAGAATATTACATTATTTTAAAATTGTTAATGATTAGCTCCTTTTTTCATTATATTTTCTCTTTCTTAAGAGTCTGGCGTTATATTTGTTTGTTCGGTTTTTGTTTTTAGTGTAATATGAATAGAGTACGTTCCAGTTATAGTGTGAATAAAAAATCAACGCACACAATAATTAATGTTCTTTCTAATTGTCGTGATGGTTTCAAGGTTTGTCATATTAGTGCACGTAGTCTTAAAATGCATAAATTAGATTATTTGAAATACATATTTACAAATTTGGAGTTGATGTTGTTTGTGTTTGTGAAACTTGATTTAAGCGTCATATACTTGATACACAGTATAACATACCCAATTATGTAATTTCTAGAAATAATAGAATAACTTATACATGGGGAGGCGGGATAGCAATTTACTGCAAATCGTCTCTAAAATGCAAAATTATTAGTAAATCCTTTGATACTGAATCAGAGTTTTTAAATGTTGAAATCCATGACGGTTGCACCAAATGCTTGGGTGCGTGTGCCTATGTTCCGGACCGGATTTATTCTCCTCAACCGTTTTCTCTGTTCTTTCATAATATTCGTCTGTTTACGAACACAATTGTCTGTGGTGACTTTAATTCAAACCCGCCAAACAATGATTTTCGTGCCACCCAAATAAAAGATTTGGTTTCCTCTGTAGGACTTCACATATTTAATGTCACCTATCTGACGCGGTTTGCTAAAGATTGCATTCCTAGCCTCCTCGATCTGACAATCGTATCCGACCAATATCATGTTATTCTCTTCGAACAGCTTTCACTTGACCGTATCTCTGATCATGACCTCTTATTTTGTACTTACAATATTGACTTTAATCACTTTGCTGTCTCACTGACTTTTACATTTAAGGACTTCAGGTCAATAAACATTGACGACCTCCAATATGCCACCTCTTCAGCACCCTGGAATGACTGCGATTAATTTCTGATCCCGATTCTAAGCTAAACTATTTTCAAGAAATAGCTACGGAGTTATACTTTTAATATGTACCAGTTAAAACGGTTAGTGTTCGAAATAACAGCTGTCCTTGGTTTACTAACGAAGTTACCAACGCCATCAAATCTCGTAACAAACTTTATAACAATTGGAAACACAGTCCATCTAACTCCAATTGGTTTCCTTATAGAACGATACGCAACCATTTAAGTATGATAATACGAAAATCAAAAAGAAACTACTACGCCTGCTGAAATTGATTCAAAATATGACATTGATCTTGATATTTTAAATAATTATTTCCTTGAAAATTCTGAGGAGTTAAGTTTTAATTTTCTTGAAAGTACTAATCCAACTTTACATCCGATAGGAGATTTTGAACTTCAATCAGTAACTGACAATGAGGTTATAAACTCTATTGCAGCTATTAAAACAAACGCTATTGGTGAAGATGCTTCTCTTTATAAAATTGATTCTGCCTCACATCGTAAGTCATTTGACAAATATTATTAACCACTGCATTACCACGTCTGCTTTCCCCAAATCCTGGAAGACAGTCAAATAATACCTCTCCGATATCTCCCGCCGATTTTAGACCAATAAGCGTCTTACCGTGCTTGTCAAAAATCTTTGAGAAACTTATGACAAAACAGATTCTTCAACACCTATCTCACAATAGCCTTCTGTATGTAGGACAATCTGGTTTCAGATCTAACAACAGTTGATGATGTACTTTCTGACAACAAGTTAAAATTGTTCAAACTGTAAATAGTTTGGGTTTTGTTATCAATTCGAACTTATCAGGATACGACCATACGAACTATGTAATAGGAAAAATATATGGATGTCTTCGTAAGCTGTGGGTAACCGCAAGTTTTACGCCCACCAAAACGAGACTAAAGCTTGTAATAAGCCTCATTTTACCCCTAATTACGTATGCCGAAGTCGTATACTGTAACACTGATTAATTATCTTAGCGCAAGCTGCAAGTAGAATTCAATGACGCAGTAAGATTTATTCACGGATTACTAAGATACGAACATATTTCATAACATACAAAAAGCTTACGGGTTAATACTCTCAAACAATACATTGACGCCAGAAATTATATTTTCTTACATAATATTATAGCAAATAATATTCCTATGTATTTATATGAAAAACTTTCATTCGGTCTCCTAGAATCCTCTGTTTAATTTCATTACTATTTGAATTCGTCCCGGTTATTTTTATTTATGCTATCAAATTATGGAACTCTCTACCAATAAATATCATAACTATTACCAATGCCACTCACTTTAAAAGCGCAATTTTTATATATTTCTCACTTTCATTTTAAATTCTATGTTATTCTAATATCTAAATGTCCCACCTCTCCTCTTCTATCTCCTAACTAAATATTTTTATAATTCTAGCTTTAAGATATATGATTTTTATTTATTTATTTATCTGTTATTTATTTAGTTTTTTTCTGTTTCTCCTTCTTATTAATTGAAATTATGTGCTGAATGTTTAACTCTAAGTACTGTAAAAGATATTTATCTTCATGCACCCATAAATTATTTAAATAAATTTAATTGAATCACAATATTCCAGTAGCGTGCGAAGACGTGCACGACACGACAGCTATTACAACATCTTTTGAGATGTTTGAATTTCTAAGAATGCCTTAAGGTCTCGGAAATGCCGCTCATACTTTTCAAGGATTTATGAATTTCGTTTCGAGGGAAAGCTAGAAAGCTTCACGTGGGTTTATATCGTTGATCTTATAATAGCCAGTAAGGCTATTAGAGCTCGTTCTTCAAAGTCTGTCTGAGTTTGACCTTAAGATTCACGTTAGTAACTGCGATTTTGGAGTAGCTGAACTGGATTTCCTAGGTCACAAGATAAACGGGAATGGGATCTTAAAAGCAGAGGGACAGTAAAATCAATTAGAGAATTCCCTTCGCCAACGTCAATCAAACAGCTTCAAAGATTCATAGGCGTGGTGAACTATTACAACCGTTTTGTAAAGAGCGTAGCTGAGATACCTACTCCTCTTTATGATCATCTCAACGCACTGTTGAAATTAAGGGCAAACAAATTTTCATGGATAATGAAGGCGAGAATCATCTCAACATGATTAAAAACGCTTTAGGAACTGCAACTCTTCTTAAATTTAAATCTGAAAATTCTCAACAACGACTCAGCGTGGATGCGTCAAACATTGCTGTAGGAGCCGTATTACAGTAGTCTCAGGGGAATCTGCATTTTTTTTTTAAAGAGTATAGTCCAGCGGAAACTCATTATTCAGCCTTTGATGGAGAATTATTAGCTATCTACCTATCCATCAAGCATTTCCGACATTTTCTTGAAGGTCATGACATCTCAGTTTACACTGACCATAAGCCACTAACCCAAGCACTTAATATCAAGACTGAGCATAGTCCAAGACAGGCGAGGTTCTTAGATTACATATCGCAGTTCACGTCATCCATCAGACGTCGTCGATGACGCATTACTGCGCATAGGTGCGGTCGACAAGGTGGACATATGCTTCGACTTACCTACTCTGGTTCACTTGCAGAAGAACGATAGTGAGCTCAAAGAACTGCTAGATAGAAAAAAGGAATTTAAATTTATACTTGAGCAACGTTCTTTCCGACCGTAAAATATGTCATCTGGTGCGACATAAAAACGAAAGAAGCGAGACCTTTCATATCCAAAGATCTGAAAGAAGAAGTTGTTCGGTCTTTCCATAGCTTAGCTAACCCAGGCGTGAGAGCATCTCGCAAACTAGAAAGTGAAAAATACTTTTGGCCTAAAATTAACTCAGACATTCAAAATTGAGTAGAGAGTTGCATGCAATGCGAAAATGCAAAGATATAATGACATATAAAGAGTGAACTTACGAAACCTCCTTCGGAGGGTTACAAACACATTCACATTCACACGCTAGTTGACATTTTCAGCAGGTGGCGTGAAGCATATTCTCCAAAAGATACACTTAGTTCTACCATTGCTACAACTTTTGTGAGAGAATTTGTTTGTCGATTTGGCGTACCACTTCGTCTTTTGAGCAGCGAAGTCAATTCGAGTCTAAAATGTTCCATCAATTTACTCAACTGCTAGGAACACATCAGGCAAGCGGAAAGATACATAAGGCAAGCTGAAAGAAAGGGAGCGACGATCTCCTAATAATAATGTTAGGAATTCGGAGTGCATTCAAGCCTGACCTTAATTACTTCCGAGCAGAATTGGTATACGGTCAGTCACTTAAGTTACTTACTTACTTAGGCAGCGCTACAGTCCGGGGTGAACATGGACCTCAACAAACAAACCTCTCCAGCCAGCCCGGTTATGAGCCAGCTGCCTCCAGTTGCGCACGCCAAGTTGGTTGAGGTCCCTCTCCACTTGTTTGCACCACCTTCCACGAGGTCGCCCTCTACTGCGCCGTCCATCCGGGATGGATTCGAAGACTTTCCGGGCTGGAGCGTTGGGCTCCATCCGCTCTATATGACCCTGCTATCTTAGTCGTTGTACATGAACTCTTCTGGCTAAGTCGATGTCATTGTAAAGGCCGTATAGCTCGGCGTTATATCTTCTCCTCCACTCGCCGTCTATGCAAACGGGACCAAAGATCACTCCAAGAACTTTTCTCTCAAAGTAACCAAGGGCATCCTCATCCGATTTTGACAAAGTCCATGCCTCTGCGCCATACAGCAGGAGTGGGGTGATTAGCGTCTTATAAAGAGTTACCTTAGTAGTTCGAGATAGGGCTTTGTTACTCAGTTGCCTTCTTAGCCCATAGAAACAACGATTGGCAAGAGTAATTCTTCGTTTGATCTCCCCACTGGTGTCATTTGCGGAGCTCACCTTAGAGCCTAGGTAGACAAATTCCTTTACCACCTCAAAATTATATCTGTCTATTGCGGCGTTCTGTCCAAGACGCCGATGTTGGGTGTCTTTTTTTGTAGACAGCATATATTTTGTTTTGCCTTCATTGACCGCTAAACTCACCTTTCCTGCTTCGGTCTCAATACTCGCAAACGCCCCACTTACGGCCCGCTGAGTTCTTCCGACTATGTCAATGTCGTCGGCGTAAGCGAGTAGTTGTACAGACTTGTAAAAGATTGACAAGTTTGGCAGGGATGCCAAGACTCGACATGGCTCTATATAACTCGTCTCTATACACGCTATCATAGGCAACTTTTAAATCGATGAAAAGGTGGTGCGTATCGATTTCATATTCATGGGTTTTTTCCAAGATCTGCCGTAGTGTGAATATTTGGTCAATGGTGGACTTACCGGGTCTGAAATCGCACTGATAAAGACCTATCAGGTTGTTGACGATCGGTTTAAGACGTTCACATAATACTGTAGATAAGATCTTATATGCGATGTTGAGAAGACTTATACCTCTGTAGTTGGTGCAGTTCAGAGAGTCTCCTTTCTTCAGGATCGGGCAAACGATGCTGAGGTTCCATTCATTGGGCCTGCATTCTTCCGACCAGATTTTATAGATGAGCTGGTGCATGCTCCTCACTAGGTCATCACCTCCTGCCTTAAAAAGTTCGGCGGCAAGGCCGTCGGCTCCAGCGGCTTTGTTGGATTTAAGTTTAGATATCGCTATCCTCACTTCATTCTTATCGGGTTGAAGGGAATCTTGGCTATCATCGTCACTGATGAATAGTTCATTCTGCCTGACAGCGGAATATTGGACATCATCGCCGTTTAGCAGTCTGCAGAAGTGTTCCTTCCATATCCTCAGCACCGACTGCGATTCTACTATTATGTTACCATTTTCGTCCCTGCGGGCTTCTGTTCTGGCTTTGAAACCCTGGCATGTTCTTTTTACCTTCTGGTAGAAGGTAAGTCTTTCAATCTTCTCGATCGAGCGCTCCTCATGCTCCTTTTTCTTCTTTCTGAGAAGTCGATGTTCCTCTTTTCTCCTCTGCTCGTAGAGCTCGTGAGTAGCTCTTGTCCTTCTATGCTGCGCCTCTTTGTACGTCTCTTGTTTTGCTACATGTACTTACCGGCATTCGTCATCAAACCAGGGGTTTCTTTGTGGTGGCCGAGAGAAACCCAGTACATCGGAGGCGGAATCTCTAATGACTTTCTGGCAACTAGTGGCAGCACTAGTCTTCTGCGTTTGCTCCAGGCGGCATAGGACTCAGATTGAGATTGAGGGAAACTCGATCGGCAAAGGCTTTGGCGGTCTCTTGCGATTGTAGCCGTTCGACGTCAAACTTCCTCACAGTATTTCATTGATTTCGCTCCATTATGGATATCCGCATCCGTACCTTGGCTACAACTAGGTAGTGATCCGAGTCCACGTTAGCTCCTCGGAAAGTCCGGACATCCAGAATACTGGAAGAGTGGCTTGCGTCGATCGCAATGTGATCGATTTGGTTGACGGTTTTTCGATAAAAAGTGAGCCATGTCCTCTTGTGAATATCAAGACGCGGGAACCGCGTACTAGCTACGACAACGTTTCGTCCCGCCGCAGTCGACTAGCCTGAATCCGTTGTCGGATGTGGTGTCATACAGGCTGTGTTTCCGACCATACTACTCCTCTCTTCCTAGTTTTGCGTTAAAATCACCCAGAACGAGTTTTCGGCTCGTTCATATGCCGAAAACTCAAGACTTCTTGCCTAAATCTGCCTCGAATAACAAATCTCCATCCAAATAGATGCTGTCCTTGTTGTCTGTAGCAATCGCCGTAGTAGATATCACAGTTTTTCATCCTTCTTTTGCCCGGCCCATCCCATCGTACTTCTTGGATGGCCGTAATGTCTGCTTTACAGCAGCCTAGGGCCTCCGCAAGTTGTTCGGCTGCACGTGCTTTGTACAGGGTCCGAACATTCCACGTGCAGACACGAAGATCGCTGTCTTTTTTACGTTTGCAAAGGTCGTCAGCAGTAAAATCATCCGTATCCGAGGCTGTTGGTTGCTTCGAAACCATTTTTTTTTACGTGGTAGGGAAGTTAACCTGACCTGACCCAGTATTGAAAATCCTTACAGACCTCAGCTCCAAATACGTCGAAGTAGCTCAAGTAAGGTGTTCGCTGGCCTATAGACGTCACCGTTGATTCCATCGAGATAATTCATCCGCCACACGTCCTCCTTCTAAGGACCTCTTGCTAGACTTCTGGGACGCATATTTCAGCCGATCAGGTCAACAAGAGATGATTCGTTCGGTTGAATATAAGTGCGCTGAAGTTCACCCAGATGTGCTTTCACAGGTCCAGTGTTCAGCTGCACACAATTAGCCCGACTCAGCATACGCTAATCGTTAGTTCACTATCAAAAGATAGCTATCCAGTGGGCACCACGAGGAGGTGATGATGCGATTTTGCCCGCCACTTAAGTTACCCGCAGAATTTTGTACGAGAGAAAGCAATGACGAAGGCATCGACCCAGAACCGATAGTAAAGTTTTTTTTAAAAAAATGAATCGTTTCCGACGAACTCCTTCGCCGCTACCAGACTCTCCAACTTATATTCCAAAGGTTCTGAACGACTGAGAGTGAGTTTTACGACGCCTAGCCGCGGTTCGTGTGGGATTCAGGCCCCCATATGAAGGTTCTTTTAAGGTTACTAAAAAAAATAGATAAAGTTTCATCATAAATGTACGGAGAAAAAACATAAATGTTACTATCGACCGTTTAAATCCAGAGTTAATCGCAAACGATTGCGAATTACTAAAAAAAGTAAAATTTAGAATTTGATTATTTGTACGATTCACTAGCACCTTTAACACCTACCACGTTTCGTTATGAATAAAAATATACATATCTGGTAACACCGACCACTTCATTAAATATACAACGAAGAATAATGGAGGTATTTTTCGGCATCCATCATTGGAATTGTATTCTTCTCCTTTTGTCTCTTGAATCGTCTACACCGCCGTCCGGCAATATTATTTTTGGTGGTATAAATTTTAATTTGCATGTGAACAATAATATGAGTGCAGTAAAGTAATTTTTTTTGTGATAAACGGAGAGTGTGTTTAAGAATTTATTTCTACAGACCCACTCCTTTCTAACTCAACCTGGGCGCTACAGCCTTGAGCCATTCCACCGTCTGCTGAGTTTCGCACTCGACTAATATGGAATAGATACCCTGAAGCTTAAGCTTGTACTCCCATCTCATAACCATTTCCGCCAAATTGGCGTTCTCGAGTACCTTGGGGTCCTCACCATCGAGCACTTTATGCATATATTTGGCAGTCAGTACCACAAGCTGCTCAGCCTTCGCAACCACAGAATGTTTTCTGCCAGCCGGGGCTGCCACTGCAGCCACCACGTAGCTTTTGCCAGCTGAAACAGCGTTAGCTTTCCCAGGCTCTGCCTGGGATCTCTTAGCACTCACCTGCGCCCTCATCTTCTTCTGCACATTTCATGCAGGGGGCGTTATCTTCCGGTTGCTCCTGTTGTATCAGCCGATACAACGGAACACCGTTCTTAGGAAATGAAGAAAAACGACGAACACTTTTTATGCAGTTTTCTTTATTACTTGTATAGACGTTAGTTAGTTTTGGTTGTCTACCGAGCGTCTGTGCGCTTTAATGCTTGCGATCAACTGTCCACTCTTCGCGTCATAGTTCATGCTTGTCCTCTTTTTCAATTACCTCCTTCTAATGCTTGCATCGGGTCAAATCCGTAATGTGATATAGGGTTGCTTCTGTGACACACATGTATCGTTTGCTCATTGCATAATACGCAAAACTTGGGTGGCACAATTCTGTGACACACATGTTTCGTTTGCGGAAGGTAAAGCGAATACATGTATTGACTAACCTCGGTTGCATATTGGATACCCGCTGTGTTTTGGGTTTTGAATGTGGAACACATTGATATTAAATAACCTCGGTTGTTCTAAATGATGTCACTGTCACTGTGCCACTGTGCTACGACGAAATGTATGTGGCCTCTGATTTGGGCATAGCAGTCCTCCCCCTTAAAATACAAAAGACGAGCTATGTTAAGAGTGAAGTCTTTCGGCATGAGCAAAAAGTGCATGATGAACTATGATTTGATTGCTGAACTATGATTCGCTTTGCAAAGAATATTGTTACATGTTTATTACTTTTTATCTAAAATACAAATTCGTTTTATATATATATGTATGTGTTGTTTTAACTAAAGACACATTGTTCAGAAAGAATATATTTTCTGATTAACTTTAAATAATAATTATTTGTTTGTTGTAAATTATGTAGTAAATTATAGATTATATAGATGCACTTTCTGATTTAGTTCAAATACAAAGATTTTTATTTTTTTTTTGATTTTTTTATAAAAAAAATTTTAGAAAAAAGATGGCAAATTCTATTAGCTCCCTTGATTGGAGCTATATTGTGTTACAGTATTTGTCGATACCCTGTTTATAGATAGGGTTATCTTGAAATATTTGTTTAATATCACTGCTACTATGCCAATTATAAAATTTTTTTTTTTTTTTTTATAATTTGCGCGCGCCAAAGAGGATATGAATACTCTTATACTATTACAGGACAGGGGCGTTTGTGAAGGAGAGAGAGAGAAAGAAAGATTTAGTGTAGTGGTTTGAAACTTAGATGGTATTAAGTTTCTGTAAACTCCAAGGGTAGCGTCCAGATAACTGGGGAGATTGTTAGTTTTGCTTTTGTCGTTGCTCATGATTCACAGTATTTTTTCCGTCCTCCTGATGTCATCATCACGATCAAGTTGCATTTTCAGCCATATGACCGCTCTACTGCCAGTGCTATGCCTTCGCAGTAGAGTTGACTTAGCTTTCGCAATTGATCGATTATTTATTTCAGACGAAATAAATAGATGATTGTTTACATCAGGATTTAAACCGTGAACCAAGAGCGTGACAAGCGTTGATGTAACCACTACACCATGGCCACCCGTGAGACAATAACGGAAAAGGATATATACATACGCTCTTGATTTATATATAACAGTGTTTTATTTTCTATATATTAAATCTTTAATCTTAACGCTGTATTTGTCTAAATCTAATTTTTCAATATGTACCATATTGGGAGAGATTTGGGATAGGTTAGTGGGGATGTCGTCTATTTCGTTTATTGGCATATCTTGGAAATAGTAGAGGATGGGAACTCTGTTGTAAACGTCGTTCGACGCTTGCAGGTAAACTTCGTCCGTTACTGCTTTGCAGTATGGCTTAATTTTGAGAATTTCGCTGTCTGATAGTTTAATTATGCGTGGTGTGTCGTCGCATAGGATTCGCACGTTTTTTGGTTATGGCATAACATATAGCCATGAGTTTTTGTTCCTTAAAGTGAACCATATTTCAGGTTTAAATTGAAATACTCTTTATTCGCATATCTGTTGGTTTGGGTTACGAGAAATTAGTTGTATTATACAATTGTTCGTTTTAGGGTTTTGCACAACGAAATTTTGTTCGTATACGAAATGTTCTGGTTCGCTCATTGTGCATTTTTCTAAATCATTAGAGCTTAGAAATATGTATCGTCTGTAGTTTTTGTTGACGACAATGAGGTCGCTACAAGTGGAAACATATCGATATATGCGCTCTTTATATTTGATGGGGAGTGGTGTTACTTTAAACAGGATAAACTCTTCGTTGACCATCGGTATACTGACTTGAATCATAAAGGTATCATTCACATACACTGGCGTGGTTGTTGCTAGTAAATTGATTATAGGTAAGTTCTTGCCTAATTTTACCTCTTGTAGAATGTCAAGTAATTCTGACTGTTTTGTCAAAATTTGGGAAGAGCACATGGACACTAGGTTCGACATTTCGGCAGAATTATGTAACACCTTTTCGAATTTCGTGAGATTTACCAATTTAACTGAGTTTTTCCTAATTTCTTCGGTTATTGAATTAAAGTTGTTGTTTATTTTACGCGTCGTATCGTTAAGTGCATCAAAAACGTTCAGTATTATTGTCCGTTGGTCTTCGATCATGTGATACAGACTATTTTGGTTTTCCATGAGGGATTGTAAAGCGCTTTCTATTTTCGCGGCGTCTTGGGGATCCATTGTCCCGAATAAACATTTTTAGATATAACCTATCCCGTTAAACAGACCTTCGTTTGGTAATTCTTGTTTTCAGTAAAATGCTATCCAGTAGCCTATTGTTCTGCTGTATTTCGTTTTCTAAGGTTTTGGTATTGGCATTGGTTAGTGAATTATTGAAATCAGATGAGAATGCCCATTTTGTAAATGATTTATCAAATACGCCCATAGGTTCCAAATAGACACCTGTAGTATTTAACGGTAGTTGTTGCTCTAACTGCGCCGTATTCGCACTTAATGCACATCCAAAAATAATGTAGCTGAAAGTGAAAACGCAAGAACTTTAGCTTTTAATAGTTTTTTATTCTTTTATGTGTTGTGCTAAGTGTTTATGTGTTTATGTATGACTGTGTGTATGGTTTAATTAAGTTATTGTGTATGACCTTTTCCTTTCTACCTATTTTTATTCTGAAGTGAGTATATATTTGTTATTGTTTTCAGTAATCGGGAGTGGTCCCACTATATCAAGAGCTATTCTTTCGAATGGAACTTTTGTACTCGTAGTGATAACCATAGGGATTTTATTACTTGCATACTTTTTGTTCCTTTGACATACCTCGCAAGCCATGATATATTTCTTTATATCAGCATACATATTCTTCCATCTGTAAGCATTTCTGATACGCTTTAGAGTGCGTTTGTTTCCTTGGAGCCCTCCCAAGGGTGTGTCATAAAATTCGTACATTATTTGCTGTATTTTTCCTGGGTCTGTGATCTAAGCCACTTGGTTGTCTTGCTGTCGGTCGCCTGGCGTTATATTACTACTGCTACGGGTTACCACATTGATTTCACCCGTACTTAAACGTGACACATCATCTGCATTAGTATTTAGATGTCCCGCTTTATGTAAAACCGTGAAGTCATACTCCTCAAATTTTAGGCGCCAGCGCATTGTTCTCGAATTAGGATCCTTCAGATTGAACATGCACACTAGTTGCTTATGGGCAGTAATGACCTCAAAGTGGCACCCGAACACATATGGTCGAAAGTGTGTGACAGCCCAGACTACCGCAAGCGCTTAATTTTCGATAGTAGAACAGTTTCTTTCGGCCTTGTTTAATATTCTACTGCCAAACTCAATTGGTAGATCACTATGATTTGAATCTCTTTGGGACAGCACCGCGCCTATGACTTACTTACTTACTTATGTCCTATATCCCCTGGTGGGTCCTAGGGCCTCGACTACGCCTACGCGGCATCGTGTCGCAAAAAGCATTCCATTTAAAGGGTACGTCTTTACGCAACAGTTTATTAAGTGGATTAGCTATCTGGGAGTAATTTTTGTTTTAAATTTTCGGTAATAACCGGACAACCCTGAGAAAGATTTTATTTGTTTTTGGGTGTTTGGGGTTTCAATATAGTTGATCGCTACGATCTTATCGGGATCTGGTTTTACACCGTCTGCTATAATGACGGGTCCCAAATACATAAGATCTGTTTGAAGGAATTTGCATTTAGATAATTTGATTTTAAGATTGAAGTTGTCTAAGGCCTTGAGAAATTCAATTAACTTCTTGTTATGATCTTGGAAATTTTTTCCGTAGATCACTATGTCATCGATCTGAACTAAACACATTATCCCCTGTAATCCAGAGAGTATGACGTTCATAAGTCTCTGGAATGTAGGTGGAGCATTTCGTAAACCGAACGCCATTCCGTTGAACTCGAAATAACCGTTGGTGGTACTGAACGCTGTTTTTTCTTTATCCTCTTCAGTAATCTCGATTTGGTGGAAACCATTTGCCAAGTCTAGAGTGGTGAAATACTTTGAATCTCCAAGTAGCCCGAGAATGCCGTCGATATTTGGAATTGGGTATGCATCCGGAATAGTAGCCTCATTTAGTTTTCAATAGTTTATTACGACTCTCCATTTCTAATCTCCCTTTTTGGGGACTACGAGGAGTGGCGCATTCCATGGACTAGTGCTTGGTCTTATCACATCATTTTGCAGCATGTGATCGACTTGGTTCTTTGTGAATTTCTGCTACGCGGTATGGACGTATATTAGCAGGGACTGCATTTTCAGTCGTTTTAATGGAATGTGTTATTCCTGACGTGGAAGATAATTTGTCGCCAAAGTGATTAAAATGTCTGCAGGTATCTTTTATTGACTGCTTTTCTTCTGGTTTGAGATGGTTAAGGTTTAATTCTGTTTCAAGTTTTTCTAATCTTTCTTCAACTATTTGATTGGTGTATCTGGAGTTTAGGTTATATATTCTCTAGTAGTCCGTTCTTTCAGACTTAAGGTTCAAGTTTTGTATATTAACGTCTTCGTTGTTGGCGTTCAAAATTGATATAAATACATAACCATCTTTAGGCGCCGTTATCATTGATGCGTTATCATTTTTTCTTTTACTGGCCCATACTTTATAAATTTTTCGGATCTTGCAGGGATCGTAAGAGTTCTCTGTTCGTAACAAAAGTCTATTAAATATTGCTTCTCTTTGTAGTGGTATTTAAAGGTGTTTTCTTTATAGTCTTTTAACGCGTTGAATTTTCGGAAAAAATCCTCGCCTATAATACTGTCCTGTGAAATAGGGAAGTTGTTGAGCACTACATGGAATAAATGCGTTATCTTCTGGCCTGAAATAATTTCTATAACTTGATTAATGGTTGCTAGGGTTGATATAGGCGTGTCGCTGATGCCTGTTAATTGGGTAATAGTATCAGCATTTACCCAAGCATCATCCTTTAGTGCCTTTAGTTTAATCAGACTTAGTGCGGCGCCCGTGTCTAGGAGCATAATAATATTTTGCATGCTGGACTCTTTTGACGTTATTTTAATCTGACTTCTCAAGCTTGATGTTCTGTTAAGTGAACTGAAATTTTCAATATATTTGGAGACCTTGGCAATATCCATTGCTTTCGCTATTTGAGGCAAGGGTTTGAGTTAGGAATCGGTTCAGATTTGTTATTTGTTCCGGATCTCGTCCGTTGGTGTGTGTTTGGTTTAGAATTTAATTTATTTTCTCTACCTTGCTCTCGATTTGCTTAGTATTCTGATTTTGGTCTATGATTGGTTTAGGACTTTGAAACTGTGGACGCCATTTACGCCTCTGCGTTTTTTTGCCCGATTTCGTGAGTTGGGTTTTGTAATTTGCTTCGGAAAGCACATTTGGCATTGATCTTGATGATTTTTTATTTGATTTTGTATATGATTCATTGAATGGTTTTGTTCTTGGTATAGAGAATTCTCTCGATTTGGAGTTTGATACAGTGAGCGAGTTGCAACTTGTTCTTGATTTTGTACAAAATTCAGTGAATGATTTTGTTCTTGATTTTGATACAGTAAGTGAGTTTGAGCTGATTTTGATCATGATACTTTGAGTGAGTTTGATTTTGATTATGATA
Organism: Pocota personata; assembly: GCA_963082735.1. NCBI lineage: Eukaryota > Metazoa > Arthropoda > Insecta > Diptera > Syrphidae > Pocota > Pocota personata. The sequence goes on along the minus strand of OY720429.1, from coordinate 99,977,357 downwards.
CAGTGAGTGAGTTTGATTCTTTATACACCTTACTTCAGGTCCCTTACCTGACTCCGGGTTTTTGACGGGCCAGGTTTTGTATCGTTTCCCGATCTTAAGGTAGGTTGTTGAGGACTCCTGTTATCGTTCTGGCTGTTGTTAAACTGCCTCTTTCTACTCTGATCTATGCTGTGTCCTACGTTTTTGCAATATCTACATTGCACTGGTTCTTGGAACACATTTACTCCTGTTGTCGCGTCGTAGAAGAATTATTGAATTGGTGATGGGGTTGTGTATTATATGTTTTACCATTTTGAGCACTGTTTTGCTGTGACTCATGCCGGTTGACCCACTTATTATTGTGTCTTTGCGTATAGTGCTATTGTGTCTTTCGGAAATCTCTCGTATTGTGCGTAGTAGTTCTACAATTCCGACAATATTTGTCACAATCATGTTGGCTGTGGTTGTACCTGTGTACCTGGGTGTAAGTTTCTCTTCCTCTGTTGCTATATCAACTGCCGCATCGAGATCTTTACATTTCGCGCTCTTAACTAATAATTTTAGTGGCGATGTGAGCCCATTACAAAAACTACTCAGAATCATATTGCTATTGAGTAGTCGAATAGCTTCATTGGCGGATGGTCCTGGGTTGATGCATTGGCATTATTAAATTCATCAAGTAATGCATGGGCCCGTTCCGTGTAGGATAATGCTGTTTCTCCTGGGTTCTGACGGAATTGGGAAATCTCCGTTTGTATCACTGGTATCGCCCGACTTTTTCTAAAGTTCTTGATTAATGCTTCTCTTAACTCAGACCATTCATAATTGTTATATTTTACTATGACATTATAAGCTCGGCCTGTGAGTTTCGATTTTATTATATCAATGAATTCTATTGCGCCCATTTCCGAGAATACCTTTCGGGATTGGAGATCAGCCAGTTGGATAAACCTGTCCAATGACTTTGCGGCGCCATCGCACTCTGGTAAGAGTTTGATCAGCTGAGAGGAGTTAAATGGGTGCTGTAGAGACTGAGGGTCTTGGTGGGGCGTTTGAGTGACCGAAGACGATCTGGTATCGTCTTCTGGTTGATAAGAAATTGCACCTACTTTTGGCTGTTTATTTTCTGTAGATGTACCTACCTTTGGTATTGTTTTAATGGGGTTATGACCGATCATCATTGGCTTTGATAGATATTTGTCTATATCCAGACTAGCGGAATGTTCGGTCGACCTGATGACTTTCTTGCCACTTCCAAGCAATACGTTGAGGTTGAAACTCGACATATAATGCAAGGAAACGGTTGAATTAATTTTTCCCTATCCGCGCGAAGAGCGTACGCTACCAACAGAAAAAAATAGCTATGGATCGAGTAGGAGTTATGCCAGACGGGAACAAAATAAATTTTGTATGGGAAGGAAATCGAAATAAAAAGATTAGTAAAGTAAAAGAAAAGAAATGTACACTAATCTTGCCTAGTGGTACGCAATATGTTTAATATAATATAAATTTAACTAAATTTAATTTACTCTTACTGGTACATGATGTTTGCTTCTGGGTGCTGGGAGACCTTGTTGACTGCTGACTGCTGCTATTGCTTCGGCGTGGCAATTTCTTCCTTCCTTCGCAGTTAGAGCTGATGTGGTTTGAAAACTGTTTTTTTTTTTTTTTTCACTGAATTGATTTATTGTGTATTGTTTAACAAGACTCAGTTAAACTTTACGCCTTTGAGTGTCTTTGGCAATACGCAGCACTCGGAAAAGTACATACTTTATTATTATTAATTTTTTTTTTTTTTTATTTCTAACTTTTCACATCACTAATTTTATCGGGATTTGTGTTTTTTTTTTTGACATATGAACGTTTGTTCATATTGGGAGTTAAGGCAGATGCTTTTTCTTTAACTATCCCACCGCTGCGACCAAATGTTGTATCAGCCGTTACAACGGAACACCTTTCTTTAGGAAGTGAAGAAAAACGACGAACACTTTTTATACTGTTCTCTTTATTACTTGAATAGACGTTAGTTAGTTTTGGTTGTCTACCGAGCGTCTGTGCGCTTCTATCGCCTGCGATCAACTTACCTCCTTCCAATGCTTGCATCGGGTCAAGTCCGTAATGTGATATCGGGTTGGTTCTGTGACACATATGTATCGTTTGCTCATTGCATGATACGCAACACTTGGGTGGCACAATTCTGTGACACACATGTTTCTCGGTTGCATATTGGTTACTCGCTGTGTTTCGGGTTTTGAATGTGGTTGTTCTAAGTGATGTCACTGTCACTGCGCCACTGTGCTACGACGAAATGTATGTGGCCTCTGATTTGGGCACAACACTCCCCTTGGTAGCTTGAATGACATTGGACTCGAGCTTAGCCCTATGCTCCTTTATGGGCCGTGGTGTCAGATTATTCAGGTTCTTAGTTGTTAAGATTGGTACAAGAGGTTTGTCTCCGGATGGAATCTGATGCCAGTAATAAAGTCCTGAGATCGTTCATAAGCCCAAGTGAGAACCAGTGCTTATTTAGAGCTTAGCATTTCTCGCAGTCAGTAACCGTTCTGGAAGCGTCCGTCGTGTTGACTTTGCGACTGACAGCTCCGATACCATATAATGAGCTGTCAGCTGATATGTTTGTTTCCTTGTTGGTGCCAACACAGGCGCACTGGTAAGGATTTCTTTGATTTGGGCGAACGCATTCTCTTTCTTTGGACTCCATATGAAAGCTTGTTTCTTCTTCAGAATTTCTTTGAGAGATTGCAAAACATCCAACAAACTTAGTGTGAACTTACCAAGATAATTGAACGATCAGAATGCGGATCTTGCGTACTTTGTTCGGCCGCTCCATGTTAACGATAGCGAAAATACGATCGCCATCGGGATGTACGCCCTCTCCATCCAGAATGAACTTAAACTTAGCTTTGTTGAGTGTGAGACATGAGTCCTGAAGACGTCTCAGAATAAGCCGTTGTCGTCGATCGTGCTTGTCGGCTGAGCTGCGTCAAACAAGAATGTTGTCCATTTGACGAAAGGATTGAGGTGATGCCGAATGGGAAGTGGTTGCAACAATACCTCCCGAACCGTGTGATGAAAGGGGTCAGCAATTTTGACTCCTTAGTGAGTTTTATTTGCCAGCACCCACTGTTTACGTCCATTTTACTGAAGCAGTTCGCTCCAGTCAGCTGTCCAAGTGAGTGTTTGACAGACGCCATAGGATGGCTTCCCTCTTCACAAACTTGATGAGCCGCGTTAGGTCCACACAGGTGCAGATCTCTTCATTCTTCTTCGAAGTGATGACCATCGGAGCGCACCAGTCGGTGGGCTTGAAGCAACATGTCGTCCAATTGTATTTTAATATAGCAAGGGCTACGGTTTTGTCTTCCAGCAAGATATCGTAGGGCTATGTAGCCCATTGAACCGCTTGGCAAACTCTTGCTTCGGTTTCACTTTTGTGTGGCTTATGCACCAGTCCAAAATCCTCACAGGTCGGTAACCAAAATAAAGGCTGTGCCAAGCCCTTCACCACTTAGATTGTGTCAATCTTCCGTTCCTGCAAGTAAACAAACTGACCTCGAAATATGCCCATGGTAAGAAGTTTGGCTTTGCTTGGTCCGCAAAGTATCTGCTCCGATGGAAGGAGTGAAGTCTCCTTGAAATTTTATTGGAAAAAGCTAACAGGGTCCAACTTAGCTACAGGGTCCAACTTTTAGTTGATTATGACTTCGTTTACGGCGACTTCCGCTTGTTGCGGACTTCAGTATCGTGGAAGGTGCATATCGTTGTTGCGAGCCAAGCACGTGCGTAGTGAACTTGCTTGTTGCAGTTATTGCAAGTTTCGCCTTTGGCCGTACAGTCATCCTGCTTATGCTCCGTCTTACCTGCGAACCATCTGCATCGCCATCCTTGACCTCCTTGTTCTCTCTTGTCGCTGCCGCTAGATTTTGGCTTTCGGTTTGCTATATCTCTTAAATTTTGATGAGACGAAATCGACTGCTCTGTCGTCTGTATTCCTGGCAAGGTCTCGCAACTGTCGCTTGCTTCGAGTGCCGGGCGACCTTCTCCAGTATGTGGGCGTTATCCATCTAAAGCTTTTCGAATAGTTTGCGGTCTCGCACTTCTACTACAACGCAATCGCCGATTAGTTCATTATGCAGTTGATCGAAATTGCAGTGTTCGGCCAGCACGTACAGCAATATGATGAACGTGTCCACTGGCTCACCTTCCTTTTTCTCCCTTGAATTAGAAACGGCGTGCTTGTACATAACGTTAGGCCAAATGACGAAGCAGCTGTCAAATTTGCCCATCGCTATTTGGAACTTCTTTGTGTCGACAGCGCTCAATCCAAATGAGAGGAGAATGTCCCCCGCTTAGCATTCCATGAAGTATATGAGGGTGTTAACTTGTTCTTCCTCTATTTTAGCTGAGATCGAGAAACAAACTGGTTTGAAAAAATAGCGCCGCTGCCACCATGTGTTGTTCAGGTTAACTCCGTCGCAGGACTGCCTTTCCGGTCAGCCGTGACATAATTATTAGCTTATCAAAACCTGTTACAATGTATGGTGAGGTTAGTTGGGCCTGACTTATGTATCTATTTACATAGGTTATTATTTACTTATCGCTGGTTTGTATTAGTGGTGTTGCCATTGTTTCCCGACACACTCTCTAGTACTCAATAATTTTTTTGGAAAGGGGAAGAAGGGTATCATATTGACATCCCACAAAATAATCCTGTAACTGGGCGTCCGATTCCAAGCAAAAACACCATGATGTGTAATTTTAATTTGAATCTGCTGCTGCATTGTAGGCAACTACTTCATCAATTCCTAATAGATATGTACATATGTACGTAACGGTAAGAAACGATGTTGAATTCAAATGGTAGTTCTTCCATCATCAATTGTAAACAGCCCACGTTTACACACAACTTTGGAACTCTATGTTAACGAAATGACGCCTCATCTATTGCCTGAGCAAAGAGCAATCTATCAGAAAATATAGCGACCCATCGAGGAGGAAAATGTGGTAAATTTATACGACGAGCTGATCTGCTTGACGAACTGGACAAATTAGAAGGGACTGCACAGACAATGTCAACACATGCGGTATTTATTTTAGATCTCGTTCACTTTAATGAAAAAATAAACTCAAAAAACACACTTCTCTCTCCACGTTATAAAATAGTAGTAATTTTAGTTCTTTGATTTCATATATAAGTACTCGTATATAGTATATGGATGACAATGTTAATACATTATTTTACAATGATCTCTTTAAAAATTAATAGTTAATTTAATTTTTGGATAATTGCACAATGCATATAGAGAGAAAAAATTATTATAATTTAAATCTTGAACATTCTCCCCGGCTGGGAACTATGTACGTCCGCAATTGTTATATTACTAATGTTCAATATAAATTTTAAACAGAATAAGTTGGACCACCCTCTGAGTATATAATTACCATGCCTTCCTTGCATTCTTCTTCGGGTTCATCATTAGTTTCTTCCATAGTAAATAATCTGCCTCACGATATACCTGGTAAACTTCTCATGCGAAGAAAATTTTTTGTTGTTTGGTAATGTGAACATAAAACAAAATTCTAAGATGGCCGAGTTTGTGAATGAGACATACAAACAATGAAAAGAACTCTATCTCCTTCACTCCTGCCGCAGTAAATACTTCTACAATATTATTGAACTTCAGTTGGTGTAACGTATGAAGGAAATCAGTGTAAAGGTTTTGTGCAATGATTGCAGTCGCAGTTGCGTTCTTTTTGTTTTTTTGTTCAGTGGTAATTATAATTTGAATTTATTCAATGTGTATTAATATTTTAAATTCTTTTAATTTAATAAATAATCATTTTCGTTGTGTGAATGAAATTGTGAATAGGTTGTGATTATTCCTGAGACGAGTATAAAAAAAAAGTCCTCGCTAGACCTGTGCAACATTTCGATGATGTAATTTTGCTTCTAATGATGTGCAATATTCTGCAGAATTAATTATCGCTCATAAATCGAGATTGTTTCATCCTTTTTTGTGTGGATATTATTCCGATGTGGTTTTAATAGTACCGTTAAGTTCATATGTAGTATTTATTTGTTGTATTGTGCAGTGTGAGAGTGGTTTTATGTGCGTTAAATCATTAAATTCTTGCTCAGTGAAATAATTGATTCGGTATTTTTTTTTTTTTTTTTTTTTTTTTTTTTTTTTTTTTTTTTTTTTTTTATATATATATAATTTGCACGTGTTAAAGCGGATATGAATACCCTTATATTAATTTTTTTAGAACAAGTGCGTTTTGTGGAAAGGGGAAGAGACAGAGAGAAAGACAGAGTGGTATAGTTTGAAACTCAGGTGGTATTAAGTTTCTGTAAACTCCAAGGGTGGCTGTCCAGATAATTGGGGAGTATTTTTGTTTGTTTTCGCTATTATTGTCGTTGCTTGTGATTCACAGTATTTTTGTCCGTCCTCCTGATGTCCTCCTGGAAATGTTGCAGTCATGGATGCATTTATTGACACAGATCCTAATCCTTAATATTCGATACCTGCTCCGTAAGTATGATAATGTCCTCTCATGGGACTCATTTAGCAATAGTCGCGTGATCAAGTGATGACTCGAACAAAGGATTAGTGGATGTTGCTGGTTGAGGGTGGCCGTGGTGTAGTGGTAACATCATCGCTTGTCACGCTGTTGGTTCACAGTTCAAATCCTGATGTCAAGAATCATCTATTTATTTCGCATAAAATAAATAAAAAAGTAGGACAATTCCGAAAGCTGAAAATGCAACTTGTTCGTGATGATGACATCAGTAGGACGGAAAAAAATACTGTGAATCATAACCAACGACAATAAAAGCAAAACAGAAATGCTTCTTTCCAGTTATCTGTACGCTACGCTTGGAGTTTACAGAATCTTAATACCACCGGAGTTTCAAACCACTACACCAAATCGTTCTCTCTCTCTCTCCTTCACAACGCCCGTGCCCTGTAATAATATAAGGGTATAATTAAAAAATATGACCCATTTGAGTTTCACAATCTGTCTCCATCTAAATAAGGGTTGAATGAATTAAAAAATGTTATACCGCAATAACGCAGTACCAATACCGTAATTGCGTTGATGCACGAAATTCGCAAAAAAAAAATATATAAATGGCGCGGGAACCCCTTTAGTAATCATGTAAATGTCCTAAATATTCACAAAATGGTCTTTTTTAAAAACGACGCGGAAGTCATTTACACATAAAAAAAGCACAAAAAATGGCAAATGTAAAATTTCGTAAATAAGCGAAATTTTATTTTTCATTGGTAATGTTTTCTGCAAAGTGTTAAATAAAAACTCTGCTTATTTGAGAAATCACACACTTTAATGAATAATGAACACAAAAAAATTTATCATAGTTCGCCGCGTTATAAAATAGTAGTAATCATTTTATTTCTTTGATCTCATGTACATATATGGGTGATAATACCAATACATGATTTTCTTATTATACTCGAAGGAATAATGTTTATTTTTTTTTTTTTATAATTTGCGCGCGCCAAAGGGAGTATTAATACCCTTTAATTGTTTTAGGGCACAGGCGTCATGGAAAAGGGGGAAGAGGAACAGAGGAGGTACCTATGCACGTTGGCTTTGAATGTTTGAAGGTTGTAGTGATGGGGAAATATAAAGCCTGGTAGATCGTTCCACATTCGTGTTGTTCGGCTTATAAATGAATCCCTATATTTGACAGTACGACCGAAGTTTGGCTTTAGGGTAAAATGATGTGCATTCGAAGCATGTCGCGTATTGCGGGTGAAATTTTGAAGGGGAGGAATGCAACTGGCTATTTCGCTGGAACATTTTTTGTGGAAAAAAACGATAAAACAGGGAGAGACAGGAGACATTTCTCCGATGTTCTAGTGAATGAATGGAATTCACAATGTCTCTATCACCTATAAGTTTTAACGCGCGATTTTGTACCCTATCAAGAATGTGCAAAACGGTCTTGGGTGCACCAGACCAGATATGGGCGTTATATTCCAGCTTAGGGCGGATGAATGCCTTATAAATTGAGGCCAGATCAGACGGGGTAAAATATTTCTTGCACCGTTTAAGGAATCCTAGACATTTTGCAGCATTTTTGGCGACCCCGAATATGTGATCATTCCATCGAAGATGGTTATTAATACACATACCGAGAATGGCAAGTCTTTCGGATTCAGTGATGCAAGTACCATCCATGGTTTTGGTTTCGCTTGAGAGACAGGATGCAGCATTGTGTTTTGGAAGCATTAAATTCCACTCTGTTGGTTGAACCCCATTTAATTATGCTGTCCAGGTCGGAATTTAATGTGTTTAACATACGTTGCCGTTCCCCTTCTACGGCCGAAGAGCAAGGACGTGAGTTAGGGAACGAATATGAAAAACTGAGGGTACTGTCATCAGCGAAGTTCTAAGTTCATTGGTGAACCATTTGTCCTCACAAAGCGCGATTTTCTTACGAATAGTCTGTTTTTTTACACAATACATTAAACTATTTTGTAATACTTCAGATAACACATTAAAGTCAGTCTGATCAGTCATTTGGGCGCACTTATCACTAATTAGACTCCAGAATTCAGCTTTCTTATACTTAAATATATCGATATATTTGTTAACTTTTCTAATTTGTTTGTCAGCCACATTTACTTTTATTACAATTGATTCGTGATCACTAATTTTTAATTCAGGGATTGTATCTGCCCAAATATTTCTCTCAATAGGTGTTATTACAAAATCAACTAAAGATCTTGTCGATTCTAAAATCCTGGTTGGTTTGTTAATTATTTGTTTACAATTGTTTTTTATTAGAATTTCGTTGATAGCCTTTGTATACGTATTATTAGTAGATGCCAAATTAATATTAAAATCTCCAAACACTATTATATTAAGATTTGTGTGCAGAGCCATATCAATCCATTCAGAAAAAAAGAGTACAGAATTCGCGTTCAGAGCTACTAGGTGATCTGTAGAACACTGCCACCATTTCTCGAAAGGAATTTGAATAGATTTCAACACACAAACTCCAAATTTTCATCTCAATATCTACTTGATTTATTAATCTATACTCTAATCCTTTTTTGATACATAGAACCACACCACCTGTATGACGACTAGTACTATCACACCGCAACACCGAGTACTCTAATAGACTTATTTCTTTGTCACTCATATTTTTTTTTTTTTTATAATCTGCGCGCGCCAAAGGGAGTATTAATACCCTTTAATTGTTTCAGGGCACGGGCGTCAGGGAAAGGGGGAAGAGGAACAGAGGAGGTACCTATGCACGTTGGCTTTGAATGTTTGAAGGTTGTAGTGATGGGGAAATATAAAGCCTGGTAGATCGTTCCACATTCGTGTTGTTCGGCTTATAAATGAATCCCTATATTTGACAGTAGGACCGAAGTTTGGCTTTAGGGTAAAATGATGTGCATTCGAAGCATGTCGCGTATTGCGGGTGAAATTTTGAAGGGGAGGAATGCAACTGGCTATTTCGCTGGAACATTTTTTGTGGAAAAAAACGATAAAACAGGGAGAGACAGGAGACATTTCTCCGATGTTCTAGTGAATGAATGGAATTCACAATGTCTCTATCACCTATAAGTTTTAACGCGCGATTTTGTACCCTATCAAGAATGTGCAAAACGGTCTTGGGTGCACCAGACCAGATATGGGCGTTATATTCCAGCTTAGGGCGGATGAATGCCTTATAAATTGAGGCCAGATCAGACGGGGTAAAATATTTCTTGCACCGTTTAAGGAATCCTAGACATTTTGCAGCATTTTTGGCGACCCCGAATATGTGATCATTCCATCGAAGATGGTTATTAATACACATACCGAGAATGGCAAGTCTTTCGGATTCAATGATGCAAGTACCATCCATGGGAAATCACACACTTTAATGTATAATAAACATAAAAAAACCACTTAGTTCTCCACGTTATAAAATAGTAGTAATCATTTTACTTCTTTGATCTCATGTACATATGTATATTGGTGACAATATCAATACATTATTTTACAGTATTATAATAATAAGAAAATATTTAGTTTTACAAATTAATAGTTAATTTTTCTTTAAGGTAATTGCACAATGAATATGTTATAGATATTAAAATTTGAATCTTAACCAAGCAGAAACTGCGGTAGGTCCACGCGTCAGGATTAGTTTCAAGCAAGACTGGTGTTCCAAAGCTTTCGGGGAATTGTGAAGGGAAAAGATGTTTCCATGATCCCTTCATTTCACTTATCCACAATTGGAATTTATCTTAAATGCGAAAACTGCTCTCTTAAAATCATGTGCCTTGGATGAAGCCAATAAATGCTTCAGCTCTTAAGCCCACGCAAGGGAATTGTAAGCAAGCCCGGTGTTGTGTTGTCGCCAAAAAGTTTGTTAAGACGTGTTTAAGATGAGTTGTAAATATTGTAAGTCACAAATCGAAAGAGAAGCCTGCAAAATAAATTGCAATTACCGCAAGTATTTACTACACGCATACGGGTGCTAAATTGATTTTCAAATATGTTGAACAAATTATTATAACAAAAAGAAAAATTCATGGTCTTCTGCAAAATGCTTAAGAAAGAAAAAAATAACGTGCAACAATTGTCAATTTCATCTTGCAGTGCGAGTCTAGGAAAAGTCTCCATAGCTGGAATCCAACAACAACTTATGGTACTCCAAGAAACTCTCGCGTCTAAGAGAGAATGAGCAGCTAAAGTTTCAATTAGCAGAAAACAAAAAGAGGTTAAAAAATGCAGAGTGGATGTTACATGCAAACTATTTCGAATTGCCCAATGTGCCCATAGTGGAAAACGAAAACGTTGATCACACTGTTATGCAGATGATAGGTCAATGAGTAAAAAATGGTGATAATGAAGTCGATACTTGTTACATTAAAACTAATAAGAGAAAACTAACTGGCGTTGGGGTAGTAAAGCTGTTAAACAGACATATCAACGAGCAAATTTCGACTTCCTCATACGGGAAGAAGAACAAGGTTAAAACTGCTGCAATTTTTTCATCAGTAAAAGGATATATATACATCAATTCAATGACTGGTTAGCAAGCGAGGTCATACTACTATTGAAGGAAGCGAAGAGAGAACAATAAGCTGGAATATCAATTTCTATGGGTGCGAAATGGAAATATTGCAATAGGACATGCAGTGGTATTAAGATCGAATTTATTAAAAGTGTTGAGGATCTTAGTTACTTATGATTAGGAAGTAGATATTGAGTTATTTTCAAAATTCAATGTCAGAAGGATTATTCTATCCTATAAATTGTATTAGTAGTGATATTTTTTCCACTCATCTTCTAAAAACCTAACGATTTTTCATCAGAACATTGAAAGTATAAGAATAAGCTTTGATACGAGTAGTTTGTGTTCTTATTTGCAAAATTGTTTCATCTTTATACCTCAAATAATTTACTTTCCGAAATTTTGATATTTAGCCATGAACAAAGTTATTTTTTGATACCAAGTTATAATGTTTTCAACTAAAAATCAATAAATTACTATTGGACATTGTTTGTATTTACCGCCTGCAATGGATATATGCTGATATTTTTTTTTTTTAAAGATTTTGATGATCAGCTGAGTAGAATGAACAATTCGAATATATGGATTATAGTCGATATGAACATAGATCAATTTAATTATCCAATGAGTAGTGATAGCTATGTTTTCTTTCAGCTTTAGGTTTTGAATCCCAAATAAATATCCCAACTAGAGTTACCAACTCTATAAAGACCATGTTTTTGTGTGCATAAAAGATTTTGCCAATGTCTCTCCTTATTTATTAGAATTAGACATTACTAGCCATTTTTCCACTGGCATATCTTTTATTGATATTGTAAAAGAACCCCGAATCAAACCATAATCTCGAAATAGATAAGACTAAGGAAAATAGTGAAATAGATTTTCTAAAGATACTCGTAAGTTGCCGAAAAAAAATGCAGCCAAGTTTATAGTTCTAATTGTCATTCCATGGCGTTTGACATATTTTTGCACATACTTAAACATCATACTGAAAAGAGCAAATTTGTAAAAACGAAAGTCCAATTTCAAAACCTGAAACCTTGGACCACAGATTCTATTTGTAACATAATTTAAAAAGAAAGACAGCTTATATGGTAAAAATAAAAGTGATATCCACTTACATGTGATAAAAAATAAAAACCAGAACATGGAGAAAAATCTTCATGAAAAAATAAAAGAAAACAAAAGGAAGTTTACTAACGATAAAAAATTGATTATTCACGGTTTAATGCTAAAGAACATTTGGCGAAAAAGTGAGTTTAAAATGTTTAAAGTTTTCTGAAAAGTCTCCAACTTCAAATAACTTGGAAATGTGTTTTATAGGAAATAGCTTCAAATTCAAGGCCCGACATGAATGAAGATTCACATTCCATTAACCACGAAATATTTCTAGATAACGAAATATCTTCCTTTTTTTTCTTTGGCGCGGTTATTGAAACCTACGTTGATAACGTCATTTTATTGGATAATCATAATAAAAGTGCAGGCCTATTTCTTGACTTGACAAAAGCTATTGATTTAGTAAATCATAAAATTCTACTTAAAAAATTGCAAAGATTACGATTCATAGCAAATATTAATGAATGGTTCAGTTCGTATCTCATAAATAGAAAACAGCTTGTTAAAATAAATGAAACTTTGAGTGAGGTATTACCAGCGGCAAGTGCAGATGTTCCGTAGGGATCGGTTTTTGGACCCATTTTCTTTCTGTTATTAATAAACTTCATTTTCCAATTACTTCATGTAAAATTAGTTACATTTGCTGATGATTTAGCTTTGTCTTACTCAGCTCCATACATCATGCAGTTAAAAGACCAAAGATGGTTTTCTAAAGCTGGAGTCAGTTTCAGAGTTTAAGTAGCAAGCGAATCTAGTTAAATAATTTTAAAAAGAAACAAAGTGATTCGTACTTCACTTATTATTATAAATATTTTTATTATTAATACTGATAAGACTATTATAATGTACATCATCTAATAAAAAACATAAACTGATACTTTTCTAATTCCAATGAAAAATAAATAAGTTAACTACGTACATTCCAGTTTTGTACGTTTTGTACTTGATTAAAATGTAGTCCAAAATGCATAATTTTTGTTGACGCTATTTACTCTTTTCTGTATACTCTCCACCAATTTCTCTAGGATTGCATGTAGCTGGTCACAATTTTTGTCATTTCTTCGTACTGCGAGAGCCGTTTTTTGTAACAAACGCCCGTCAATTCCCTATGTGGTTCAAATCAGAACTTTGGGCGGGCCATTGCATTATCTGAAACTGCTGCTCCCCACGCCATTTTTTTGACAATCTTAACAATATGCTTAAGGTCATCCTGCTGAAACTCCAATTTGTCAATAAGATAAGTGCATTCATCCATAAATTCTGTTGAGTTCGTCCTCAAAATATCAAGATAATCAGCCTTATTCATAATATCATTTATTTTTACAAGTCGGCGATATGCCACCAGGTAAAACATCCCCACACCATCACACTACCTCCTCCGTGCTTCATTGTTTGCTTCATCTGATGCTTTTGAATGGTGTCATGTGGACGATGCCAAAAATATTCCTTCCCATCTGATGAATGAGATCAACTATGCTATCTTCCCAACTGCTTGAAATATTTCTCGTTTTACCCTATTTTTACAATGTGTTAGCTCAATATGTATAATTTAATGAAAAAAAAAACGTCTTACCTATAAAACTAACTCAACTAAATTAAAATCGAACGAAATCTGTAATGTATTTAACACCATAGAAAACGAAAAATAACGGGAAAAGAGCAACCGAAAAAAACGTGCAAAACTGTACATCATTCGACTGGTTTTGCTCTCTACTGTAGGTATTACTACTGATAGCAACTTGAATTGGAAGGCACATACGATTATAGAAAACTTGAGGAAATTCGTCTAAGCAAGTTGCATCATCTAAGAAAATTTGTACCTTCAAATGTACCTTATCACAATTGACTATGGATTAATAAACTCACGTTTGGAATACGGTATCTCTGGTTTGGGACAGTTCTTACGTTAGTAATCTACAGCCACTTATTACTGCTCAAAAAAAGGTTGCCAGAATAATGCCATTATTCAGATCTAGCAATATAATGCTGCGATATGTGATACATATGTATGTACACGAAGCATTGGAATTGTTCTTTTTGCAAAGTACTTTTTCAAATGTAAGACATAGGATACGCATACCAGTCCAAAGAGTTAAAAAGGAACACTATCGATGCTTTGCCTAAGTCGAATCTCCTTTTATATTAAACTAGCTCACCCATGCTCGCCTTGCTTCGCCCGCCCTTAGCAGTTTAAATAAATGTGTAACTTATATCTGATCGACTTGGCATTGAAAATTTATTTTTAATGTAGACAGCAATTTTTCTCATGTTTTGAACTGTTAGTGTGCAAAATTTCATTACAATTAGGCTAAAACGGATTTGAATAAAAGGCAAACATACATACAAACATTCTTATTTACATAAATAAATTATTATTAGTACATATTAAATATACACATAATTACATCCATCAAATGTAATTCAAATTCCTTGATCTGTGCTATTACATATGTTCATACCTGTGAGTAAAAATTAGTACGTTATATATGCATTTGTGTACTTAAATAATACGTACCTACATAGATGGTATTTTTGCAGCTTCTTTGTACACAACATTTGCGGTTGTACGATTTGGGGATAATATATGCAAAATTTTCCTGCCTATTTACTCGTGAGCAGGCTACGTAAAGCTGTCCATGCGAAAAGCATTCATTACTCAAATCAATCTGGTAAATTTAACAGTTTGAACTTGAGCCTTATTGATAGTCATAGCGAAACATAATTTAATTGGAAACTGCAGCCTTTTAAAAAGAAATGGGTAGTCCAAAGGTATCATCGGTATTCGTGGAATAAATACATTCTCATCTGCGCCTGGTCCTGTTATAATAATTGCTTCAATTACATTATGTCTTAAAGCTTTAACCAGTAACCTTGTTCCATTGCACAGCTTTGGAGGACACAAATTTCTTAATAAAATTATTGGCACTCCAACTTTTAAGAAAATTAAGTGCCCTGGTAGTCCTGATGGATTCGTAGAATTTAAAAATTCTATTGGAAAATTTACTGTATCATCCGTTGATCTTGCTTAAAATGAATTCACTGATTTTGGGCGCAGAATCATTTCTTGGAGCCAGAATAGCTCTTTCTCTGAACCAAGAAGGGATCTTGCTATTTATATATTGAACAGAGGGATATATGCAATCCACCAATTCATTAATGTTGCTTACTTGATTCCCAACGGAAAGTGTAACTTTACCATTTTCTTCTTGTACTGTTCCATTTCCAATTTGCAGAAGCATATTAGCAAATGTTTCAGCATCGATATCGTTATGCAAACTCGCATATTCTTTGAAATAGTAATTTTTTCAACGAATTGCCATATTGTGGATTTCTTAAGACAGGCATTAACTTCGTCTGCTCGAGTCCCCCGAGTTAAAGCTGGTAATGTCTGACGGAAGTCACCTGCTAGTAGTAAGGTTACACCTCCAAATGGCGCATTAGTTGATCTTAAGTCCCTCAAAGTTCTGTCGACAGCTTCTAATGAACTTTGTGGGACATAGTACATTCATCCCAAACAATGAGAGAACATTTTTGTAACAATTTTGCAGTTGCACTTTGCTTAGAAATATTACAAACCGATCTGCTAATATGCGCATTACCGACTGGTAATTTAAAAGCTGCGTGTGCTGTTCACCCATTTCGTAGAAGAGTCGCTACAATACCAGAAAATGCTACCGCTATTGCAACCTTTCCAGTAGACCTAATTTTTGCTAAAATTAAATTTATTAGAAAGGCTTTGCCCGTTATTGAACACTAATTTTTGCTCCACAGTCAAAGAGTTTTCGTATTTATTTACTTTTTGCAGTAGCTCCTCTCTGTTATATGAGGTTTCTTTAGTAAATTCAGTGTCAAGCAATGTATCATCATTAGCACATAAAGTTGGCAGAGGTAGTCCAAAATCTTTAATACTTTTATTGCAAGAATAAAGAAGCATGAGAGCTTCATTATATATGTTGTCATTGTAATCAACATCTGGACTTACATTGCTGGTGCGATTTAATATATCTTCCGCCAAATTATTTCTAAACTCCTGTCAAAGGCACAGTGGTTCGGATACATGGCAGAAAACCAAAATAATAGCGAAAAGATTGCGCAAAGATGTCGGTGATCGAGAAAGAGTAGCGTCAGATAGGCATCCATATTCCAATGTGTATCATCTTCGAGCCTTCCTAGTGCCTTACAAGTAGATTGGTAGCTGCATTGAGATACTCCGTTTACTATTTTTAAGCTGGAAAAAGATGTTGGACCTCGGATATAATGAAGCAGCATACGCAGATGAAAGCATTCTGAATTATTAGGGTGTACCGTAAACACAAATCCTATAGCATTGGTTTCACGTACACCGGGATGACCACTTACATGCTCGCCTTGTTTTCGTCGTTGGAACTTATTTTGATTCCATGTGTAGTACATTGGTATCTCATTATATAGAAGAGTTCTCGCAAAATCGTCTTCTCTGCAGAGTTTAAAAAAGGCTGTTAAAGTTGTTTTACGCGGTGCTTCAATAACGTGCTGAGCATTTTCTTCGGTGAAAAAAACTATGGCTATTTTCTAGGTGAATCGCAAGGTGGACAACAGTAGGCGAGTGTTCGTGAATACTAAATGACAAAATTCGCCACACTGCTTCCGTAGTACTAATATATCGTCCACTTTGATACATTTCTATTTCGTCCTGTTGATTTTGTAAGGAAAACGTTGCTTGATCACTTCCTTTATTAACATATTTGCAGATATATTTAATTGATTTCACCGAACTACATAGTTCAACATCAGTATGTGCATTGAACGTGCGAAGCAAAACCGGATTATATTACACAACCCAACGATTATCAATAGTTACATTTTTTTACCCACATTTAGTTCTGCAGTTCTCCCACCGCTTGATGGAAGACGTCGCCTATACTTAGGGTAACCATCATCTCCTGTTACAGTTTGGTCCAGAAAAGGTTTTGGATATTTTTTGGTGCACATATTGGAGCTCATACAGGGTGATATTTTGTTAAGAGTACCACAAGGACCGTGGATCATATTCTTTATTACGATATCGTGAAGTTTTTTGTCTCTTTCAGGATCGGGTATTTCAGCATATATCACGGAATCGATGTCATTGCTACGAATCTTTTCTGAAAGCCAGAGTAGGAAATGTACGGGGGGGAGACCTCTCTTTTGCCACTCAATGCTGTACATATAACAGAGGCATTTTCCGAAAATATTCCTTTTGGTTATCAAGTTCATTAATTTCTTAACCTTTCCATGAAAGACCCTGGCAATGATATCATGCCGGTCATGGCTTTTATTCCCCGGAAGCAAGTTGTTTGTTATTTCCGGCCATTTCCAGTTGCACGTCATAGTAATAAACAGATCAGGACGGCTATAAGCTCTAACATCTTGAGTCTCTTCGTGCATATATCGTGGACTCCCCGTTACAGTGGAAGGTAAAATGTACAGCTTACTAATGTTTGAAATATTTTCATCGGTACACAGGGCATCGCGTAGATGTATGTAGCTTTCTGGTCTAAGCTTTTTTTGATTCAGTCGAATATAGGTAAGACGTTCCGTACCCAATACTGATTGGTCAACTGACCGGAACGGTGGACTGTATTGAACGTATTCTCCCGTATCATCATACGATAAGCATAAAAATTCATGCAAGATACAGTCTTCCTCGCGACAGGTTGTTTTGTTATAGAATTTATTTGAGGAATGTTAATGCAATATCCGTCTTCTCCCTTACAAAATAAAAGTGGATATTGTAAAGCGTCATAAGATCTGTGAGTTTCACATATTCTACGCAGAGACTAATTCCGACCGTGCAATACAATATCCCTGCTTTCAAATTCCTGTCCAGTCAATACTACTGCAACCTCATTTGTTGTAGGCGCATTATATCTACCACGATGCTGTCCACTCAGAGCTTTATTTGCGTGAATAACTAAGTGAAACTCCTGCAAATGTTGGTTGGATTCTATTGCCATTTTAAATGACTTTATATATCCGTTATTCTGGTGTAACATTTCTTGCAAATCAGATACGATTTGCATATTTAAGCCCGGTAGTCGGTCACATCGCGTAGCTGCTTGATTTTCCATATCCGATATAAAATAAAGTTGAAGGAATTTGTGAAAATTATTTACTGGAAGTAGACTTTCAACCAACCTTGTACTCAGGTGGATTAGCTATTCCATCCAATTGCACTTTTCCACTTAAACAACACATTCCAACTGATTCATGCTTCCATTTCAGAGCTTTGCAGTGTTCACACACCTTTGTCATTGTCCCTAATATGACAACTGGATCATCAATATAATTTGTTTTATGGTTGTAATTTAAAGCAGATCGCTCCTTTAAGGACCATAAAGCAGAGACTTGATCAGAATCGAGTTGATCTTGTCTGCTAATCGATGCTTGAGCATGAATTCCATTACATCAGCTGACTCATTTGAAATGGTCTTAGACGCATTGCTTCTTAATGTGGATAAGCGAATTGACCTTTCCCCTGGTGTTTCTGAGGCTCGTATTTCACGTGAGTAATCCCTAATGTGAGAGAGGCGGTGCTCCCGTTGTTGCTCAGATTGTTGTTGTTGTCGTTGACGCTGTTTTTTCGCTCTTGAAGCAAATCGCGAAAATGGTCTTCGTTTGAGCATCACTTACATTTTATATAAAACCTAGGTAATACCCATTTAGAGAGAAAACAAAATACTTATGAAATACACAAAACAAGCATTTCTTTTCATACATATGTATGTATGAAGAGAAATGCTTGAATTCACAGTGGAAAGTTAAATGATTATTCCCCGATTGTGTGGATTAAATTTACAGCAAATTATTCAATTATTAATTGACCTTCAACGTAGATTTTGGCTGCATACATCAGTGTGATGAAACTAAAATCGGATTTTACATTCTACATATGTGCAAAAAAATTAATATGTATCAAAATCTCAATTCTTTAAAACTAAGTTATGTACACTGAAGTTCCACCGGAAAACCGCGTCAAATACATATGTATATACATATATATACACTCGCCGATAATATACCTACAATAACCACATTCACATTTATGTACATACCTTGTGTTAAATACCACTTTTTATTATTTATTAATTTTTGTTATTATTATTCTTATATGCACAACGTGTTCACTACCGTGCTGGAAAGCATCAAAAGTAGCAATAACATAACTCAAGTAGTATGAATGCACTCTTACATATAAGTATGTATATGTTTCGGTTTGACCACATTAATAAAAAGAACTCCGTTTTATTTAAACAACTTTATTAATTCACTAAGGCAAAATTGCTCCGACCACCATGGACGCTCGATTCAAACTGAACTATTATAATTGTCAAAGACAGCAGGCAGTATAAAAATGTGGTGTAATACCGCACTGGTCTAATATGGGGTGTTGCCACATAACTCTCCTTCGGTGGAAAGAAAGGATGCTAAGGGACAAAACGGGCGTGCTTTGTCGGACGAACGGCGTTGCTGGTCGAAGGCATCAAGTTGGGTGGGTTGGTGTCGGTGTCGTCTTGGAGAAAATATGCCGGCTTCATGCGATCAATTGAAATCGGGATGTTGTTGCCCTTGAAGCAGACGATGAAGTATTTCTCGTGTTTTTCAACCACCCGGTAAGGTCCATCGTAGGGTGTTGCGAACGACTGGCGGATGTGGTCGTGCCTCACAAAGACATGTGTGGCCTCGGCGAGATCTTTAAAAACGAAGGTCGATCGCTGGCCATGACGGGACATCTGTTGTGGTGCGAGCTGTCTGAAGTGATCACGAAGCACGCGCACTAATTCTGGAGCTGAGGTGGTTCTGGAAGATGGATGAAGGAACTCACCTGGTAGACGGATCGGCTCACCATATACAAGCTCTGCTGGTGTTGTTCCAAGGTCTTCTTTCCAGGCTGCGCGCAGACCCAGGAGAACGGCTGGTAAGGCGTGGTACCACGAATCTCCATGGCACAGCAAGGCTGACTTCAACTGTCTGTGGAAGCGTTCCACCAACCCATTCGACTGCGGGTGGTATGCCGTAGTCCGCAGGTGCTTGCATCCGAGGATCTGCATTAGGTTTTTGAAAAGGTCCGATTCGAACTGTCGGCCTAAACTTGACGTTATTCGAAGGGGGACTCCAAAGTGTGAAATCCATGATGACACCAGCGCTCGGGCAACAGCTTCTGCGGTTCCATTCTCCAGTGGGACGGCTTCAGGGAATCTGGTGAATCTGTCGATGATGCTTAAGCACTGATTATGCCCTTGAGAAGGTTTTAGCATGAGGTCGATGTGAATATGCTCAAAGCGCTGTGATGGAAGCTCGAAGTTTGCGATGGGCGACACTGTATGACGGGTAACCTTGTTGGCTTGGCAGGGAATGCAGCATTTTGACCACTCTGCACAATCCCTGTTCATCGAAGTCCAAACATAACGTTCTGCCACCAGTTTACGGGAAGCGCGTTGTCCAGGATGAGCCAATGAGTGAAGCGAGTTGAAAACCTGTCGTCTGAGGCTCTCTAGAACAAAAGTGCGAATGACCCTCGTCGAGACGTCACAGAAGAGTTCAACATCGGGAAACAGCTTAAGTTTGTGGAGCTGAAGTGTCGAACTGGGATTTCGCAGGATTTCGCTCAGTTCAGTGTCAGTTGATTGAGCTTGGGCTAAATCCTCAGACGAGACAGCAGTTGAAATCGCTTCAACGCGAGATAGTGTGTCTGCGACGATGTTGTCGCCTCCGGCGACATGTCTGATGTCAGTGCTGAATTGGCCAATAAGTTCCAACCTCCGAAATTGCCAGGGTGAAGCGCGTTCGTGGCGTTGTTTGAACGCGTGTATAATCGGCTTATGGTCGGTATAAATGGTTATATGCCGGCCCTCAAAGATGTGCCGAAAATGTCGAACAGCTTCATAAAAGGCGTGTAGCTTTCTGTCATACGTCGACTGCTTCTGGGCAGATGGCGAAAGCTTACGACTGAAAAAGGCCAATGGTTGCCAGGCTGTTCCACAGCGCTGCTGGAGGACTGCTCCGATGGCTTGCTCCGATGCGTCGGTGAAAACTGCCCACTCGGCGTTGATGTCTGGGTGAGCAAGAAGCGCCGAATTTGCGAGCGCTTGTTTGCAGCTCAGAAATGATTGCTCCAACTCTGGCGTCCAGCTGATTTCGTGAGATCCCCTCACACTCGGCCCTGCCAGTTAGTTGTTGAGCGGTCCAAGAAGTTCGGCGGCATTTTTGATGAATTTACGGTAAAAATTGACAGTACCCAAGAAGGCACGGAGCTGCTTGACTGTCTTGGGTATCGGGAAATCCATAATTGTGGCCACTCTCTCTGGCGGAGGAGATATTCCTTTTGAAGAAACCAGATGGCCCAAAAAGACCACTTCCTCTTTTCCAAAGAGAGATTTCGAGGCGTTAATGATGAGTCCGGCGTCTTGAAGTCGTTAAAAGAGCGTTTTCAGATGTTCTAGGTGCTGCTGCTGATCCTCTCAAGCTACCAACAAATCGTCGATATATGTGAAGACGAAAGGAAGGTCCCGAGTCACCTCATCCATGAAACGTTGAAACGTTTGTGCGGCATTCCGCAAGCCAAATGTCATGAATGGGAATTCATAGAGACCGAATGGGGTGATGATCGCCGTCTTTTGGATGGCTTCGGGTGCGACTGGTATCTGGTTGAATGCACGGACCAAGTCGATGGTTGAAAAGATTTTTTTCTTGTGCAGGTCAGCGGCAAAGTCGTCTAAGTAGCGCACTGGATAGGAATCTGGAATAGTGAGATCATTTAAGCGTCTGTAATCCCCGCAGGGACGCCACTCACCAGATTTCTTGGGTGCGAGATGAAGAGGGGACGACCATGAGCTGCTGGATCGGCGGGCGATGCCAAGACTAACCATCTTCTCGAACTCAGCCTTTGCGATTTTGAGACGGTCCGGTGCGAGTCTCCTAGCCTTACTGGAAACTGGTGGTCTTGCTTTAGTTTTGATGTGGTGCAGCGTTGAGTACTGATGGGATTGTGCTGCTTCTCCTGATTTGGTGACGCTGCGGAACTGGTTTAGGAGTGTCACATACGGCTCCTCGGTGACGGCTGATGGAATTCGGATGGAACAAGCTTGAGCGAGCGATAATTTCCCTTTTGCTGAGCATCCGGTTGTTCCGTCGACGATGCGCTGCTTTTTGAGGTCGACAAGTAAGCCAAAATGACTCAGCAGGTTTGGAGCCGAATGATGGGAACAGAGATGTCTGCCACAACGAATCGCCAGGTGAGAGCCCTGCGCAGGCCGAGATTGAGTGTTATGTTGACTGCGCCGAAGGTGTTTATTGGCGAACCATTTGCAGCAATCAACGTGTAATTGAGAGCTCTCACAGAATTGTTCATCTTTCCTGAAGGGTAGACCGACACGTTCGATCCTGTGTCAATCAGAAATTTGTCTTGAGTTTTGGTATCTGTCACAAAGAGGCGGCAGGAAGAAGAGCGAGAGTCTATCGCCGCTAGCGACTCTCGTTCGAGTTTTCCTGGAATTTGCACCCAGGGAGACACTTTTTAGCGTCCTTGTTGAATTTTGTGTGATAGCAGCAGATGAAATTTGTTATTGATGGCACACGATGCTCGTGTCTGCTTCATAACCTGGTTCTATTTTGACGTTTACCACGTGTCGATCGAAAGTGTGACGTTTGTGTGGTGGATAGTGTCGATGTAAGTGCTGCCACTTGTTTTGTCAAATCGGCTATCTGCTGACTGACGTCATTCGTTGTGACTGCTGTCAAATAGTGTGGTGAATACACCTCGTGGAGAATGTCTGCTTGTTCGGCTAATTCTGCGATCGTAGCGGATTTTTGGATTGCAAGGCAAGCCCGTGTCTCCTTTGGTAAATGGGATAGCCAGCGAGTTTTGAGCACTGTTTCGTCGATGTCTGGAACCAGACTTTTTAGATGACGTAGGTGTTGAGATGGGGTGCGGTCTCCTAGTTTTTCGCCGTCCAAGAGCTGAATGATTTTAGCTTCCTTTGACCTCGAAAAACGTGTGATGATTGCTGTTATTAGCGCCTGGTATGGGTTGAGTACCGGCGGTCCAACGATGATGTCTTCCACCTCTGCTGCATACCGCGTGTCAATCAGTGGGATTGTGCGGTCGAATTTTTGCGCCTCGGATAAGATTCCACGGGTGGTAAATTGAGCCTCTAACTGGGCGAACCAGAGTGCTGGCCTTTCAGCACAGAAAGGCGGCGCTCTAATCTCACCTGATGACATAGATGAAATCAGGCCACTCGGCTGTGCGGGTCGGATGTTTTGCGCTTGCTCTGTTTGGTCCGGCGTATCAGTCATGATGATGTGATGGAGTGAGAGAGACAGCAATAAAAAAACGCGTGGGATGGTGGTCGAAGTTGTTCGAGGTGAAAAAAAAGATTTATTAATTAAAATTAGAACGCACGTTTAAAATCGGTCGGGGTCACCAATAATGTGGCGGATTGACCACATTAGGCAAAATTGCTCCGACCACCATGGACGCTCGATTCAAACTGAACTATTATAATTATCAAAGACAGCAGGCAGTATAAAAATGTGGTGTGATACCCCACTGGTCTAATATGGGGTGTTGCCACATATACATACATAACTACAGAATGAACACGCAAAACACGAACGCCGCTTGGGCACCGATAGTGGCAACGGCCTCCACTGATCGTATTCGCAATACAATGCAAATAATATATGTTTTATGTTATAACTTTTCTCCAAGATAACGTACAGAGATACTATATATACCAATGGATTTGTTAATGAAAGTTCTACATAGATATGTAAATTAAATTTATTTCTGTTTGGTGCGAGTTAAGAAAAATTGAGATAAACCACCGAAAAATGGGAAAAAAATCAAATTTAATATTTCTTTTGCTTATTTAAAAGGTTTTTGTTAAAAGAAACTTAATATGTGGTACAGAAAAAACTCCGCAGAAGAAATCTGAATCTACAGGAGAAAACTGCACTCAAATCCGTTAGGTAGATTCGAAAGTTTCGTTGCAGATACATATATACATCATCAGATTCGATGTATATATTATAACATAATGTAGCATAATGCAACAAATTCCGAAGTGTCTTTTCATTCTCTCATAATTTTGTTCCGAAGTGTCTTTTCATTCTGGTATAACTTTGTTCCATAGTGTCTTAACATTCGAGGTTCGTGTCTGCAGTTAGTGTCCACATTTCGTGTCCACGATAAGAGACGGACAATGTCACGGATATGAGGGAATTATAACCGCAAGAAATTATTGTCATCTTGGAAGTATTACATCAGAATTTTCTTGTTCCAGTGGTCGAAGGATTTGCTAGAAGTTTCTGGCTATCAGAAATGGTGCTATATAAGGACAGATGGCGATCGAGGCAAACCAGTTGGTTTTGAACCGCACGAAGAGATTGGAAAAGTGATAATGGGCGAAGTTGTAATTTTGTGATAAATTGAAAGTTGAGAGTTAACAAGAAGAAGTAATTAGTTTGGATTTGTGAATTAAGTAATTGAAAGGAGATAAAGTGATTAGAGAGGAAAGAGACCTTGTAAGGAAGGAGTTTGCGAAGAATAGTATAGTGTGAACTTGAATTGTTCTATAGACCAGAAAATAAAGAAATAATTTCACAGAATATCGTTTTATCTACTCGAGCCGTAGCTCGCATATTACAATATGTATCTGCCTTTTATAGAAGTAAGTGATAAGCTTCCTATGAATGTGAAATATCTGCTTCCGTTTAAATAAAACACTTTTTATTTACTCTATAATAAAACTCAAATTTATTTCGCGTGTCGAGTGTTTGGTGACAACTGATACTCTGTCTGGCTTGTTGGCTTACAATTCTCAAAAGAAAAAGAGCTGCTCTTGTGTGTTCGTTTTGTTTCTTCTTCATTTGTCACCGTTCTACATCGTATGTTCTCTACAGTGATCTGTTATTTGGAAATGTAATGTGGTGTCTAACTGATTTGTATAACGTCTGGCCTGATCGTATGATTTAATAGTACGTCCATCGTTTGTATCATCCACTTTCTTCACCTCGTACCTGCCGTTCCTCAACATCTTCACCACCGAATTGTGTACGCTTGATGGGGGCCAATTTGTTCAAGATGGTTCTATGGATCCTTTTTGGCCTGCCTGTTTCCTCATGGCACTCCTGTCGCGATCGCCAAGAGTTGTATGTCTTCACTATTGCAATACTGACTAAACGCGGTAAAAGTAAATGCAGCTCCTCGATCCGTTATTATCCACTTACGGTTGCCGAAGGTCATGGCTTGTTTACCAAGCCTATCTAATACTTCGCTGGTTCCTGTACTCTTTGTCGGATACAACCAAGTAAATTTGGAAAAAGCGTCCACGACTACGAAGTAATGATTATATTGCTTATGAGTTTGCTCCGTCGGTCCCACGTGGTCAATATGGTATGCCATTAACGGCTTGTGCTCCTTGTCGATGAGTGTTAGCAGTCCTTCTTTGCTTCCGTCCTTGGATTCCGTAATGATGCACTTCACGCAGCTCCTTACGATGCTAGCTCTCATATGCATCCCTCCCTAAAATCTTTATCACGGCCCTTATCCACGTATTATTCATATGCGCTTCACCTATTCGATAGATCAAAGACTCCGCAATCAATAGGCAAGACATCCAACTCAACGCATTCACATGCTTTAATTTCGAACCCGAGCTATGTTCAATAATATAGTCAAACTACTGTAAGAACCATTTAGACAGTCTTTTTTTTATTTTTTTTATTTTTTATTAATAATTTTTTTTTTCCTTTAAGTACGAACATAGGTACAATAAATTCATTTACAATATTCAAATTTAAATGAAAGAAAGAATTAAAAGACTTTATGGATACAAGAATAATACAGAGTCATTCTGTAGTCATGAAATGACTTGAGGCGAATAACCGTTTAATATCTCTTAATTATAAAATTTTAAGATTGTGGGGTAAGCGTATAATTTTATCTAAACTACTTAAGTAACAAATTATACAATGTCAACCAATTAATAATGAAAAAAGAAAAGAAAAAAGTTTTAGTTTTACTAAATCATATTTAATAGTAAGTTATTGACCTCTGAGCTATCCATTGAGAAAAGGCATTTTTTACTTTATTTATAAATAAGCTACGTACAGTAAGGATTCGAATATCGTATGGCAATTTATTAAAAAGCTTCGGTGCTGACAGTAAAAAGTTCGTATGGTAGTTTCTATTTGAGGCAGGCTCATTAACTAAAGCTTGGTTATTTACTCTCAGATAATGTGTGTTTGAGCTTCGAATAGTACAAGTGTAAACGCTTCGCTTAAAGAATAATTTGAGTACTTTATAGACATATAGATGTTTTAATGGCGGAACACGAAGGTGATAAAACAGCGGCCAGCTATTTGTGAATCTATTTTTTTTTACAGATAATCCTGATTATATGCTTTTGAGCTAAAACCAGGGGTTCAAGGGTGTTATAGTAGGCTCCTCCCCAACATGTTGAACCATACCCTAGCTTCGAGTTTACAAGTCCGTAATATATTTTTAGTAAAAGCTTTTTTGAGCAATATGGTTTCAGCAAGTACATGTTCCGGGTTACAGACATAATATATCTTTTGATATCTACTACCTGTGCCTTCCAATTCATGTTTTTGTAAATTAAAACTCCTAGATATTTAAAACTATCGACCGATTCTATTTCAAAACAATTGGAAGTACAAGAAAAATTTGTGTTATAATTGCATTTACCACAAGTGTGAGAAGATAGACTAAGTTTTTCGCATCCAGTTGAGTGAAAATGGATACTGCGGTCTATTAGATCCGTGTTTTTTTTAGACTACAAATCATAACTTTTGTTTTTTCACTCACTAAAAGTTCATGCTTTGCGAACTATTGTCGTAAAAGATGTACATCCTTTTGTAATTTTACCAGCGATTCAAATAGGCATTTATCGACATATGTAAAAGCCATGTCATCCGTGAATGCTGTAATGTTGCTAATGATCCTTTGCTGGAATATGGCATTAACGTATATTAAAAACAAAATGGGACCCAAAACCGAGCCTTGAGGTACACCGATGCCTATTTCTAACTCATCACTAAAGATACCTTCGAGCTTAAATTTTTGAGATCTCCCTCTCAAATATGAAGCAAACCAATTATGTACCGAGCCCCTGAATCCCGCTTTAAAAAGTTTATCTAACAGAATATTATGATTGACCATATCGAAAGCTTTTGTCATATCAATAAATAAAGCTACTACAATATTACGCACATATTTCACTGCATTATTTCAATATGGCATCTTCAGTGGATTTGCCCTTACGAAAACCAAATTGTACATTGCTAAAGAAATTGACCGAATTCAAAAATGATACCGTACGACTTTTCATAATCTTTTCAAATAATTTGGAGAACATTGATAGTAAGGAAATAGTTCTGTATTGGCCCATATGTTTTCGATTGCCTTTTTTGAACAATGGTATCACTTCAGCAGTCTTCAAGGAAGTAGGGAAATGCTATAGCTGACACTCATATTAAATATGTAAGTTAATATGTCTACAACGGACCAGGCAATGCGCTTAAGAAGATTATTAGTGATACCATCGAATATACTAGAAAGCTTATTGTCAAGCCGCATAATGCTTTTATATATTTCACCTGAGGTAAATGGTTCGAAGACAAAACTATTGGTTTGAAATACTTCGCCAGCTAAATCCGAATATGGGTCACATCCGCAAACCTTTTGTGGAGAAAATTCCAAAATTCAAGTTTAAGGTCATCATTTAATTTCGTAAGATCAATTTCATGTTTCAAAGGAAAGGGTACTTACTGTTGCAACTGAGTTGGCTTTTAACTGGCATGGAGTGTTCAATACTCAATTTTATCAAGCAATGATCAGTAATTTTGAAATCCAATACGTCACTAACTATGTGCCTTGGGTGTAACATTTTTTTCAAACCTTACAAATACATGATCAATGTTTTATATTAGGTTTATTTACAAGTGGCTCTAACCCATATGACGACATTAGAAGCAAGTAGTTATCGGAATCAGAATTGCTTTTTAAAATATCGATATTCATATCACCTAAAATCAATAAATTCTTCTACTTTATAGATCTAAGGAGAATATCCATTTGTTCTATAAAAACGCTTTTACTCAAATTATTCTCATGGAGGCGGTATCAGCACTGCTCAGATTATAGTGCATAACCTCACATTGATACGAAAACGAACTCTTTATAAAAACTATGACACCACCTGCACTATAGGAATTATTACAATAACCAAAAGATTCATAACCCGGAATATTGTAGCTGAATAGCTCATAATCATATAACCAAATTTCAGTTAAAAAACTGAAATCAGCTTGAAAAGATAATGCATTTATGTATGCCAAAAAAGTATTAAAATTTGATCTCATACTACGGATGTTTTGATGTATTAGCTAAGAAATATTATACTGAATAGCACTTAAACAATTATTTGCGTAATTAGAAGTGCTAGAATTTATTTAAGTGTAACAAAGCAATAAAGACAATAATTAAGTCTAAGAACCCTTAAGGTCATTTAAACATCTCACTTTGATTATATCATCTCCTTCTTTCTTGCACAAACAAATTGTGTTGTTCCTCATCCAAAAGTATTTATATTTCTTTTCCATCTTGAACTTTTTCGCTGCATTGAAAAGCTCATGCTGTCATTTAGCTATATGTTCGTACCGTCGTGATGATCACCAACAATTTTTGTAGTTAATTTGACTTTATTTTTGACTTTCATTCGCATAACACGGTCCTTTATTTGGCGACGAGTCAATTTAACAACCAAATTATTGGTAAGAGGTGTTATGGATTTGGAGTTCATAGAAGTGGTATTATTTTTTTTTTTTTTGACGAAGCAAGTGTCTATATCCGTCTCACTTATTTGGATCGCCACTCCATCACATATAAATTGCAAGGCTGCTTGTACTGCCGTTGCATTATCAGCACTAGGCACATTGACAATCTCCATTGTAGCAGGATAGTCTCTCTGCTCCAACCACTGAACTCTTTCCTGCAGTACACACATTTTTGATTTTAGTTCGGTATTTTCAACTCTGAGTTCATCAATATAAGAAAGTAAATCTTGATTCATTTTTTTCAGTTCCAGAATTTCATTATAAATAACTTCGAGCGTAATGTCACTTGGGTTTTTTTTTACAATTGCACTTGGAGTTGAGGTGATAGGGATGGATACATTATCTGTAGACACAGAGCGTCTACGCAGTATAGTACACTGAGAGCATCTCCAGTTGTTTCTGTTTTTTTTCATGAACTCAATGTCTGCAGGCATCACATTCACACAGTTCCCATGAAAAATAATTTTGCAATCCACACATTCTATCTTATAAGACACACTTCTATCAACCTTTTTTCCACAGACACAATATTTATTCATAGTTGGTATTATAATAATAAATACTGAAAGGGAATTAAGATCACTAGACTGTTTTTCTTTTTTTTTTACTAAATACTTTATAATTTTATTTTTATATGTGTAAGTTAATATGTATGTATAACAAAAATTTGCTCTGCACGTGCGTACCCCACAAACGCTCAGAGAAAACTGTCTCAATGGAAAGTCTTTCTTCTTCATTGTCATGGCGAACGCGTTGCAGCCCGTCACTATCCAAAATTTCATGACCATTAGATATATCCTTTATTTCTTCAACGCCTCTATAATAGCCAATACCTCCAGTTCATATGAGTGGTATTTCTCTTCCGCGGTTGATGTTTTTCTGCTCATGTACTGCACGGGGTGGTATTGCCGATCATCTGCATGCTGGCATCTGTGTGTACCTCGGTTGGTGCCTTTTGATCAAACAGTCTCAACACCGGTGCGCTGGCAATGCTCCCTTCAGTTGCTCGAAAGCTAACAACTGTTCGACGTCCATCATAATTTCGGTACACTTTCGCAGTAAGTCTGATAATCGTTTGGCCACTATCGCAAATCCTTCGATATACTTCCTAAAATACGAGGTTAAACCCCCAAAAACATTGCAGCGATTTCTTTTCTGTTGGTACGGGAAACTCGTTTACTGCCTTCGTCTTCTCTGCCGATGGTCTTATAGCGTTCTCCTCTACTATATACCCGAGAAACTCTATACCCCTCTTCAAGAACAGACACTTATACCAACTAATGCGTAGCCCGTTAGCGGGAATGATTATGCCATACATGTACGACACTATTGTCCTATTGTGAATCAAATGCCTTAACACCGCGGAAATATATCTGCAAAATACAGCTGGTTAATTTGATATACCAAAGGGAACATAGAGAAACTCAAACTGGACATTATGTGTGACGAATGATGTATATTTGTGGGAGTTCTGCTCGATCGGTGCATGGAAAAAGCCATGCTCCAAATCCAAAGTGGTAGAAATGGTAGCACCCTGCAACTTCTCTATTACGTCATCGATCAGTGCCTTCGGCAAATTGCCGTGCACGATCTTCTCGTTCAGCTTCCTATAGTCGCAGCAGAATCGTTTGGTTCTATTTCTCTTCTGTGCTAACACGATTGGTGACGCATATTCCGATGATCTGGATTGTATAATCCCATCCCGTAGCAACTCTTCTACTTGCTCTTCGATTCTTTGGTCTACGTAGGATAGTCGACTCGGTCTTTGGTAAATTGATACCTCACCAGTTATAATCAGCTATTATCTTCATTATTTTCTTCCTCACGTTACGTTCCAAATGATTCAGTTCACTCTTAAACTCCTGCACTTCAGCTGCCAGGCATAAAGTTTCAAACTGTTATCTAAGCTCGAGTACTACCAGTTCGTGACCACTTTTGTCACGTCTGACAGTGTACTCACTTCTGCTCTCAACAACACTTCTATATGACCGCGAACCTTCTCATAAACCTTTTTCTGACATTTAAGCTCACTCACTGTTCTGGCCTGGTACAACATCGATTTGTTGGGTTTAGAATCTGGTATGCCCTAAACAAAATATGAAATCAAACAAGGCTCATCCAATGCGATGGACTTTCCTATCTCCGGCAGGCTATACAAATATTCCTTCAATGTTTCAGGCCACTTCTTACGGCGATTCCTCAATAAGTTGTGGACCTCGGCCGACGACAACTTTGATTTAAATTCCTTCAGCGTCTCCTTCAACGACTCCCAATTAGCTACGAATTAAGAGTTTGACCGTTCCTTCAACAACTGTTTCGCGTAAATGTACTTTTGTAGGCTCTTTCACTGAAGAGTTACGGCGCTTTTCTCGAATGACGAAATCCATTCTTCGACATCGGGATAAATGTCGAAAGTAAATCTTCGATGTCGCAAAGCGTAAATGTATGCCTTCCTATTCCTACCTCTGGGGCTGAGTCCGTATCGTATATCGCGGTATAAGCCGAAGTGTTCCAAGAGCCGATTTTGTAATGTCTCTATCTCCTGTCGTTGGTGACTTTAGTTCCGTCAGTTCGTTGTTAAGTCCGTCTTTGCCAATATTTGATCTGAATCAATTCTTATAGCTTTAAATTTGCTTCACTTTACTTTATTCTTAACAATTTCAAAGAAATATTCAAATTCATAAGAGAAATACTAAGAATGTCAAAACTGCTCTTTTTATTATTTAATTTAATTAATTTGATACTAGCAGCGATAAAAAAAATATAAAAACTACCTCACCAAACAATCAATGTAATACACTGTCTTTTTTCTTCTTCTTTGATGTCCTTTGCGATGTTTTCTGCGATGTCTTCTTCAAAGTGGCCTTCTCTTCTCACTATTTTTCCAGCAACTTGCGGTCTCCGTGAATTTCTTGCAATCGAACAAATAAAACTCTACGACGAGCTGCCAGCCTTGCAGATTACTGTTTTCGGGTGGGTATTAGCAGGCAGAATTAGGAGGATTCTTTCCACCATGGTAAGCTGCGGAATTTGCACCAAGGACCAGAGCATGGAAGAAGCAATTAAAATATTTTAGGGTACAGAAGATCCAGAGGAAACTCAAGAAAAACAGGTAGCTATAGGAAAAAGGCGACGTGAGACACACTTCAATCAATCAGTTAGTGGAGATAACAATAACCGGTTTGTGGTAAGCCTTCCATTCTCTGATGACCCACAAACCTTAGAACAATCTAAGGAGGTGGCTTGTCATCTTTTTATGGCATTAGAAAAAAAATTGGACGAAAATCCCGAGGTGCGGCATCAATACAGTGTCTCCATGAAAAAATACCAGCAGCTAGGCCATATGTTGAGAGTAGTGTTTGATGTGTCAGCAAAAACATCGACAAATATCTCATTCAACAATGTTTCACATACAGGGCCTGTATTACAGGAGGAATTATTCGTATATTATTACAATTTCGGCTACCTCAATTCGTATTCACTGTCGACATACAAAAGATGTATAGACACATCTACGTAAAGGATGAGGATAGAAGACATCAATTAATTTGGTGGTGAAATGATCCAAATCAACCTATCTTCTGCTATCAGCTTAACACTGTAACGTATGGAACATCATCCGCTCCATATTTACCCATAAAATGTTTGCAACGTCTGACCCAAGGGGAAAGCGCCAAGTTACTTCTAGCAGTTATGATCATTACTCAACATGACACGCTTCAAACTACACAAATGGTGTGCGAATCATCCTCAACTACAACGCAGTATTTCATCAGAAAATCAAACAGTACAATTAGACTTGTCAGATGGAGGTGATTCTTACATCATTATTCTTGGTTTAATATAAAATGCGATAACTTCTGCCTCCGATATGTAACAAAATAACCAAAAGAACTGTGGCATCCGAAATAGCTGAACTATTCGATCCGCTTGGAATTTGTGCAGGTTATATCTGCAAGAGCTATGGAGACTTAAACAAGATTGGGATGCATCCTTACCGCTGGAACTACACACCCGATGGACCCATTTCCGACAAAGCCTGTATTCACTAGAGGATTCCAGACCCTCTGACAATCCATTTTTCATGGCGACCGTGACAGGATTCGATTTATAAGTCAGAAGATTTAACCCACTTTCGTTAAAAAAAAAAAAATAAAAAAAAAACCTAACTATTTCGGAATAGTGTTTGATCAAAACGGACAAAGTTAAACAAAAAATAATAATTAAACTGTTTGATTGCGCTTCCGCGTTCGCGTACAGTCTACAAAATAGGTTTCCAAGTACCATACAGCTAGAGGAACAGCTACTTTCATATGCATATATATGTCCATCTATCTATTGGTGAGTCTGTATCGTTCTTTATTTTATCAAATAAATTACTTGGTTTAAGTCGCAACGATCGTTATTCGCTACAATCGAACAATTGGTTGGAACGAAATTTCATCTCGTCGTTACTTATTGCGCTTTTAGGCCATTAATTCGCTTCATATAAATGCCGATTTGATGTATTTCCCAGCTATTCGAGGGAAGTTATTACATTAGAGCAATTGATGCATATATATATATAAATAAATTTCAACTTTATTCGTTAGAAAGTCAAATAGAAACCACCAAATTGAATCATCTTTGGAATTAGGAAATTTCTGTAGGATTTATTTCGTTTGCAGCTCCCTGCATTTCGCCTAATTTCTAAATTCAAGTTTTCAATTGTATCGTCGGTAGCTTTCGATCACCGTTTGATCTCAATCGTCTGTGCTCAACTGGGTCAATTTCACTGATTTCTCATCGTTCAATCTTATCACAAATTGCACATCCAACTCCGCTACGTAGCCACCGCCACACCCATTACCATCTGTTCAACGCCAGTGGAACTCATCTTAGTTGTTGTTTCGGCGTTGTTTTGGGCTTTATATTCACTCAGTACAACACACGCAATATGTACATCGCTGGAAGTTCTTCCTTTCCTCTTGCATAAATTTATTTAAGCTTTAAAGAAATTTGCCACTGTAAATCGTTTCGTCGTTCACTGCTTGGGGAATTTATCACCAAATAATTGTCATGCTTTCTTTTTTTTGCCCAGCTGCTGCGTCTTAGGATACTGCAGGGCGTCCACAAAGGGAAGTATTTCAGGCATAACAACTCTAGTAGAGGCAAGGGAGAAGAAGTTCGAGTACTCAGAGTTAGAATGTAGTATAAGTATTGTAGAGTCCTACTTTAAGCAGATTCTTAACTACCAGACGAGAATAGAAAATTTGTGTCCATCTAATGTATCAAAAGTTGTGTCCATCTGATGTATCGTGGTGAGTTGGAAGAGCTGCATGGCATTACAAAAGCGAGCTCGCGATTCGCACAGCTTCGTTCGTCGAAATTTTCAGGCAAATATTCTGGATACAAAAATTTTATAAGCACATTTAAAACATTGGTGGATAATGATGCTTCTCTCGCTGGGATTAAGAAATTCAATCATTTGGTACACTGTTTGAGTGAGCAAGAACTTGGAGCAGTGAAGGCGTTTCAAATTACGGAGGAAAATTATCCAAAAGCGCTCAAAAGGCTCGAAGAGCGATATGACACTGCGTGCCTGATATTTCTGGAGTACATTTCGATGCTCTTTCACCTTCCGAAAATTAAAAATGACTCTCAGTCGGCTTAGAACTCTGGTGGACAATGTCTCAGCGCTGTTTGATTCACTTACGTCGTTTGGCATCCACTAAGACATCGCCAATGCTATAATCATTTATTTGGTTATGTCTAAAGTTGATTCAGGGACTCAAATTAAGTGGGATGAATCGTTCCATTATTAGAAGTTGTCCAAGTGGAACGACTGTACCACTGTGCTAAGTAAACGCTGCCAGTTCTTGGAAAGCTGAGAAACAAAGAATTTATTCGCCTAAATCGGAAGATTAGATATGAGGTCAAGACAACTTAATCGGACACTAACTCACACATTCTTACTGGTAACCAATTTATCTTGTAGTTTCTGCAAGTCACCGCATCATACAATAGTGGATTGCAATAAATTTCAAAATTTCAAAGTATTTGATCGGTTCAGGACTGCAAAACGGTTGTCACTGTGCATCAACTGTCTGAAAAAAGACATGAGGCAAGCAACTGCTCTTCGAAAAGGTGCGATGTTGCATAAGTTCAACATGTCTTGGACACATGGTGAACCTTCGATTTCTTCTCAGCTCGTTGGGAATGCAAGGACTACCCAGCATATTGCGAGAGATATCAACGTGGAAACTCAGGTTGTCTTAGCGACGGTAGTAATAACGGTCAAAAATCAGGCAGGGTGTTTCGTGTCAGCCAGAGCTTTACTTGATTCAGGTTCGCAAATCAATTTGATGACAGAGCCCTTAGCAAACAATCTCTGTTGGCGATGGACATATTTCCGAGAAAATTCATTCCAAAACTCGGATAACAGTGTAGTCAAGGTTTGATAACTTTGAGAAAAATATTGAGTTTTGGATTCCTTGCTCAATAACAGATTTTCAACATCAACATCGACTGCAAATAAAGGATTGGAGAATTGGAGATTATGCAGATTTGTTCTTTGACCAGATGACAAATATTAATAATGTTTTAAACACACTTAAAATTCTGGATGCTATAAAAGGCCTCCCCAAATTCGATGGGAATCCGAGGGTTTTGTTCGAATCCATAAATAATATCGAGGATATCCTCGCACTGATGGGATCAGTCAACAATACCCCGTACGCTAAAATCATACTTAGGGCTATAAGAAATAAAATAACAGGGGAGGCCAACGAAGTGCTCAACATGTTTGGCACACCCCTCGATTGGGCAGAAGTCAGGAAAAACCTTCTTCTGCATTATTCGGATAAAAGAAATGAGATCTCTTATCCGTGACCTGCATGCTCTCAAACAGGGTAACGAATATATAGAAAGATATTATTCAAAAATAATAGCAATTCTTTCCACCTTAAATAATCATACCTACATTCATGAAACAGATCCAAATGTGATACTGACTAAAGCCAACCTTTTTGCGGAAATGTGTTTAAACACATTTTTAACAGGGCTAAAAGAGCCACTAGGATCGACCATTAGGGCTATGAAGCCTGATAGCCTTCCTGAGGCATTTAGCAACTGTATAAAAGCACAGAATTCTTTTTACATGAAACACACTAATAACAAAACTAAATACATTTCCTTACGAATCCACTAACACCCCAAATACATCAAAATACATATATAATCAAAACCCCTATCAGGCACCCAACGATTTTTTACAGCTAGACCAATTCCTACCACAGGAAGATGATTAATTAAACGAATTTATCGATGCAGTGCACGAGGTAGAGGACCAACATTTTCAATAACCTGCCTCGGAGAACAGATCGGATTCATAGACGTGAACAATCATAATTTAAATACCTTACCATATGTAAACGTTACCTCTCTCTCAGAGAAAAAACTAAAAATATTTGTTATAAACAGAACGCAACTTATTCCTTGATGTAACGTCGGCCTCGGTTGCCTGCCAATTACTTCACCCGGACGATAGATGGCGGAAAATCAGCATCAAAAACGAATTGTAATTGGTGGGTTAAAAAACCAATGCTGATTGGCTGACGGCGTTTGTGAGTGGAGTTGGATTGAGGACGGCGTGGCGGATACACTTTTTGGAGCTCCGAAGGCGAAATTTTAATTTTTTAAATCTACATTTTTAAAATCGTAATAAAGTAATAAGTTCAAGTTATAATTGACGTATTTGCTTGTTTTTAAATTCGTTGCTGCGAGTTCCGCCCTTCCAGACTCAACATTCTCCAAAAAAGTATATATATATATATCGTCGCAGAAAGATTCTGCAAAAAGAAAGAAAAGAAATTGAAAGGATCGAAAATCCTACGTATCATCCAAAACAAGATGCCGAAGAAGCAAGCCGGCAGAGCGTGTGGTAGCTGTAAGGAGCCGGACACAACGGAGATGGTCCAATGTGACCAATGTGACGAGTGGTTTCACTTTGCTTGCGCATCGGTAGATGGAACAGTAGCCGATTGCTCATGGGATTGTGCACGGTGTGTAGCTACCACCGTCGTCGAGAGACAACAGCCAGTTGCACAGGCGCTTGGGAAGCCAGTGGTAGAACCACTAGCTAAGCAGAAAGCAGTGTGTCAGTCGTCGAAGGACAACTACAAGTTGCACAAATGTTTGGGAAATCGGTAGCAGGACCATCAGGTATCACATCGTCGCCGGATAAACGGTCACACAGGGGGCGTTCGCCATCAGTATCGTCGGTTAGGAGCCGAGCTCCTACTAAGGTGAAGCTGGAATTGGATCGTTTGGAGGAACAGCGGCTGTTAGATCTCTAGTATCTGAAGAGGAAATATGAGCTGTTGGCGTTGGCGGAAAGCAGCGAGGAAGAAGAAGAGCAACAGCAGTTTATGGAGCAGGCACCGAAAGCGAGGATCGTAACAACCGAGCAGTTGGCAGCACGCCAGGCGCTGGCAAAAGATCTTCCGACTTTCAGTGGTAGACCAGAAGAGTGGGCGGTATTCATAAGCAACTATCGAAATAGTACCGAGCTCTGCGGGTTTTCTGATGCAGAGAATTTAGTCCGCCTTCAACGTGCGTTGAAAGGCAAAGCGATGGAAGTAGTCGGGCATAGTCTATTGTTACCCGAGACAGTGCCTGAAGCGATATCTACGCTGGAGATGCTATTTGGGAGACCGGAGCTTGTAATCAATTCCTTGCTGATTCCAGCGCTGTTTGATTCACTTACGTCGTTTGGCATCCACTAAGACATCGCCAATGCTATAATCATTTATTTGGTTATGTCTAAAGTTGATTCAGGGACTCAAATTAAGTGGGATGAATCGTTCCATTATTAGAAGTTGTCCAAGTGGAACGACTGTACCACCGTGCTAAGTAAACGCTGCCAGTTCTTGGAAAGCTGAGAAACAAAGAATTTATTCGCCTAAATCGGAAGATTAGATATGAGGTCAAGACAACTTAATCGGACACCAACTCACACATTCTTACTGGTAACCAATTTGTCTTGTAGTTTCTGCAAGTCACCGCATCATACAATAGTGGATTGCAATAAATTTCAAAATTTCAAAGTATTTGATCGGTTCAAGACTGCAAAACGGTTGTCACTGTGCATCAACTGTCTGAAAAAAGACATGAGGCAAGCAACTGCTCTTCGAAAAGGTGCGATGTTGCATAAGTTCAACATGTCTTGGACACATGGTGAACCTTCGACTTCTTCTCAGCTCGTTGGGAATGCAAGGACTACCCAGCATATTGCGAGAGATATCAACGTGGAAACTCAGGTTGTCTTAGCGACGGTAGTAATAACGGTCAAAAATCAGGCAGGGTGTTTCGTGTCAGCCAGAGCTTTACTTGATTCAGGTTCGCAAATCAATTTGATGACAGAGCCCTTAGCAAACAATCTCTGTTGGCGATGGAGATATTTCCGAGAAAATTCATTCCAAAACTCGGATAACAGTGTAGTCAAGGTTTGATAACTTTGAGAAAAATATTGAGTTTTGGATTCCTTGCTCAATAACAGATTTTCAACATCAACATCAACTGCAAATAAAGGATTGCAGAATTGGAGATTATGCAGATTTGTTCTTTGACCTGATGACAAATATTAATAATGTTTTAAACACACTTAAAATTCTGGATGCTATAAAAGGCCTCCCCAAATTCGATGGGAATCCGAGGCTTTTGTTCGAATCCATAAATAATATCGAGGATATCCTCGCACTGATGGGATCAGTCAACAATACCCCGTACACTAAAATCATACTTAGGGCTATAAGAAATAAAATAACAGGGGAGGCCAACGAAGTGCTCAACATGTTTGGCACACCCCTCGATTGGGCAGAAGTCAGGAAAAACCTTCTTCTGCATTATTCGGATAAAAGAAATGAGATCTCTTATCCGTGACCTGCATGCTCTCAAACAGGGTAACGAATATATAGAAAGATATTATTCAAAAATAATAGCAATTCTTTCCACCTTAAATAATCATACCTACATTCATGAAACAGATCCAAATGTGATACTGACTAAAGCCAACCTTTTTGCGGAAATGTGTTTAAACACATTTTTAACAGGGCTAAAAGAGCCACTAGGATCGACCATTAGGGCTATGAAGCCTGATAGCCTTCCTGAGGCATTTAGCAACTGTATAAAAGCACAGAATTCTTTTTACATGAAACACACTAATAACAAAACTAAATACATTTTCTTACGAATCCACTAACACCCCAAATACATCAAAATACATATATAATCAAAACCCCTATCAGGCACCCAACGATTTTTTACAGCTAGACCAATTCCTACCACAGGAAGATAATTAATTAAACGAATTTATCGATGCAGTGCACGAGGTAGAGGACCAACATTTTCAATAACCTGCCTCGGAGAACAGATCGGATTCATAGACGTGAACAATCATAATTCAAATACCTTACCATATGTAAACGTTACCTCTCTCTC
The DNA here is from genome assembly GCA_963082735.1 of Pocota personata. NCBI lineage: Eukaryota > Metazoa > Arthropoda > Insecta > Diptera > Syrphidae > Pocota > Pocota personata. Next base: position 99,937,831 of record OY720429.1, on the reverse strand, counting down.
AGAGAAAAAACTAAAAATGTTTGTTATAAACAGAACGCAACTTATTCCTTGATGTAACGTCGGCCTCGGTTGCCTGCCAATTACTTCACCCGGACGATAGATGGCGGAAAATCAGCATCAAAAACGAATTGTAATTGGTGGGTTAAAAAACCAATGCTGATTGGCTGACGGCGTTTGTGAGTGGAGTTGGATTGAGGACGGCGTGGCGGATACACTTTTTGGAGCTCCGAAGGCGAAATTTTAATTTTTTAAATCTACATTTTTAAAATCGTAATAAAGTAATAAGTTCAAGTTATAATTGACGTATTTGCTTGTTTTTAAATTCGTTGCTGCGAGTTCCGCCCTTCCAGACTCAACATTCTCCAAAAAAGTATATATATATATATCGTCGCAGAAAGATTCTGCAAAAAGAAAGAAAAGAAATTGAAAGGATCGAAAATCCTACGTATCATCCAAAACAAGATGCCGAAGAAGCAAGCCGGCAGAGCGTGTGGTAGCTGTAAGGAGCCGGACACAACGGAGATGGTCCAATGTGACCAATGTGACGAGTGGTTTCAGTCGTTCACAGACTTTCAGAGAGTGTAGACGTGTTTCGGCTTCTCAGTTAAAATCGGTGTGATTTCAAGTGCAGTATTAGACAGTGTTCTTCCAAGTGGCAAATTAGCCTACAGGTAGTGGTGGTGTTCTACCAAACCAGTGACCCTGGTTCAATTCCGGACTGGGGAAATTTGAATTCTTGACTTTTTTTTTTTCATTTATTCAAAATAAGTGTAAACCAAAAAAAAAACAAAAACATATCAGGCGATGGAGAGTGAGCGGTCCGCGCTCCCAATAGCGGGACCAGCTGGTGGGGTAACAGCATCAGCCGATGCAATGCAGACAGGCCACCCAGCAACAGTGGCAACTGCAAGTAAGGGGAAAAGGAGAAGGAAATTAAAACCTTCTCCCAACCTTGTAAAGCGTCCCTCCACATTGGCTCCAACTGAACAGCTGCCCGGTGGAGTGAGTGAAGGGGCGCCGAGCACAACAACAACAGTAGCAGCAGAAAAAAAGCGACAGAGGTCCGATGACTCTGTCGAATTAGAGTACATCTCCGACGGTGGGGAAGGCCACTACGTTGGAGAGAAGAACAATAGCTTCGGAGTTCTGGCGTCCTCCGAATCGGATGATGAGGAAGAAGAAGTCGAGAGTCTGACTAGCAGCATCAGGCAGCTCGAACAGAGGGTGCGTGCCATAAAGGCCAAACAAATGGCCAGGCGAGAGAGGGAGCGGCAGCTAGAGCTACAGCGCGCTCAACAACAACAACTACTACAGCAGCAGCCGCCAGAAAACCAGCGGCAACAGCCAATACAGCCGCAAATGCTGCAGCCGAAGCAGCAGCAACAACAACAGCTGAAAAAACAGCAGCAACTACAACAGCAGCAGAAGCAGAAGCAAGAAATTAAACAACAACCGCAGCAGCAGCAGAAACAACAGCAGCAGAAACAGCAGCAACAGCAGCAGCAGCAGCAGAAACAACAACAACCGCAGCAGAACCAACAGCAACCGAAGATGACGGCAAAAGCGAGGGTACCGCCAATCAACACCTACAAGATTGAGCTTATGGACACCATTAAACTATGTAAGTCGGCCATAGGCAACAATTTTTCTATTAAACGCTTAAATGAAGACAGGCACGCTATCCACTGTAATACAGTGGAACAATATAACAAAATTAAAGATCTGTTAAAGGACACGACGACGGAGTTCTTCTCCTTCACCCCGAAGGGGGAAAAGCGGCAAACAATGCTGCTGAGGGGGATAGACCCGTCTACTGATCCGGAGACGCTCCTTGCGCTGCTTAAAGAGAAAGAGTGCAACGAGCTCGAATTTGTAGGGGTCAAGCCATTCACCACAGCTAAGGCAAAAAGGGAGAAGCGGAAACTGCCGTTCTTCCTAGTTCAGCTTTCACCCAATAGCAAGCTGGATGGTCTAAGGAGTATTAAAGACCTAGACTACCAGGTTGTCGCCTGGGAAAAATTAAGAAGAAGCGAAAACATTTTACAATGTGTTCGCTGCCAAAGGTTCGGTCACGCCGCGTCGAACTGTGAAATGCAGCCTCGATGTGTCAAGTGTGGAAAGAACCACAAAGCAGAGGAATGCACTCTGGGTAAGGATGGAGTGGCAGGTAAGAGCCAGCTCTCGTGTGCTTTATGCAGGAACTCGGGACACACCGCAAACTATCGGGGTTGTCCTAAGTTCCAGTACATTAAGAAAGTAAATCTAGTTCGCCAGGAGAAGGTCGTAGTGAAACGTCCACCTGCTCCAATTCAAACACAATCCGTGACTCCCCAAGTGACCTACGCCCAAATGGCGGCAGGTCGGGGAAACGCGGAACAGAAAAGACCGAAGGTTGCTTCTCAGGCCCCAGAGCCTAGAGCACCGGAGGCTCAAACTGACTTACTGGCCATCTTGCTCTCTATCCAAGGGCAGATGGAGCAGCTTCAGCGTCAGGTACAGGAGCAGGCGAAGCGGGTGGACCAGATCTACGCACTTCTGCCGGGCTTAACGCACCTTCAGTCGTAATGGGTACGAACATGGAGGAGCAATCCTTGAAGATCCTTGCGGTGAATGTGAATTCACTGATTAGGATCGAGCGAAGAGCCGTATTGTTTACGTTGCTTGAAGACCAAACCCCTGATGTGCTTATGGTTAGCGAAACAAAGCTATCCCAGAAGCACAAATTGGGGCACAATAAATACAATATTGTCAGAAGAGACCGACCCAACTCCACACAAGGAGGAGGAGTTGCGATCTTCATACGCAAACAACTGCAATTTAAAGTTATGTACAGCGGTGAAGTGCGAAGGTTCCAGGAGCTGGAAGCGTGTATCGTGTGCATCCCTCTCCGTAGTGGAAAGAGGATGTACTTGGTCGCACTCTATGCACCTGAAGCTACTCAATCTACTTTATTTATTTCAGAGCTCGAGACACTTTTTCGATGCCTAAGGCTGGAGTCGGAGGAGAATTATTTCATCATGGCCGGAGATCTAAACGCCAAACATAGAGATTGGGGAAACAACACACCTAATCCTAGAGGGAACCTACTATTCAATTGGTGGGGTCGGCACAGTGTCGAGTATAAACTCGATTTGAAAGCTACAGATAGTCCGTCGTTTCCTAGAAGCGGCTCCTATCTGGATCTTATGCTGTTCGACGTACGGTTACAACTGACCGACATGGACCGACAAACTATAAACTGTCTGCACACATTTGTGTATGACAGTGACCATTGCGGACTCAGTGCCGTAATAACGATTCCCAACGAAATTGCGGAGTTAGAGGAGTTTGTCCAAACGTACTCCTACAATTATAGTAGGACGCGTTGGTCTCGCTTCTCAAGAACTTTGACAAGAGCACTCTCCTCGAATTCGCTCTACCCACCGTCCAATAGGAATCTGTCAAACGAGGAGATTGACTGGTACCTAAAACAAATGGACGAGACAATTAAACGAACTATGGACAATACGATACCTCGGTATCAACATACTGACAACGCAGACATATTCCGCAATGCAATAATTGACGCACTACATCAACACAAAAGTAGACTGCTGTCGAGACTAAAAACCTTGTACAGACAGTTTACTGACAGACAAAACTCGGAGGTTAGGACGCTGAAGTCGTTGATTAAAAACCTCCAAAAATTAATTAGAGAAAATTACAGACTTTCTGTAAATTTGCATAGGAACAACAAAATTCGGGCTGTAAAATCCAACAACCCGAGTATGTTCCCGCAAATAAATAAAATATTTCGGAGGAATAATCAAAACGACCTTCCGTGTCTTAAGATCCCCCGAACGACGAACAATGGACGAATACTTATAACAGCAGGTATAGATCCAGATAACGCAGTAGAGGATGACAACTTCTTTGTGATCGAAGATCCGCAGGAGAAGGTAGAGGCTATAGGAGCGACTTTCCAGGAAGTGTACAAGGTGAATGAGACCATTTGCCCGAACCACGACCTGGAAAATCGCGTCCTTGTACACAACTTCTACCTTCGAAATGATATAGAGCACTGGCGATCCGAGAATACTGGTTTTACCGGGTTCAATGACGAAAACTTGGCAAACAATGCCATCGCCAATGAAATGGTTCACCCCCCGTACGTATCGAAGGTAGAACTCCAAACGATCTTCGCATCATTGAGAAAGAAGAAATCAGTGGGAATCGATGGAGTGTCGAACATTGTGCTTCGACATCTCCCTCTAGAAGCGGTGGACATTTACACCACTCTGTTTAACAATGCGCTGAATAATGCACATTATCCAGCGCATTGGAAAACAGCAGTGATACAACCCATCCCCAAAAGGGGTAAGGACACTTCCAATCCGGCAAATCTCCGGTCGATAAGTCTCCTTCCGAACATCAGCAAGGTATTCGAGAAAGTGATCAATAGGGCCCTGCTTAAGTGGACTGAGAACAGTAATATAATTCCGAATAACCAATTCGGTTTTAAGGCGGGGCATGATACAATACATACCGCGTCTAAACTGGTATCGGATATCCAATGGAACAAAAGCAAGAAACAGTGCACGGGTGCCTGCCTGATTGACTTGGAGAAGGCCTTCGACACCGTATGGTTAGAGGGACTCTTCTACAAGCTAAGCAGGCTGGGCATAAGCAAACCACTGCTGTACATAATTCATAACATGCTCACCAGTAGACAGTTCATTGTCAAAAATGGCAAGGTGACTTCTGCTGGAACATTTCTAATTAAAAACGGTCTGCAACAAGGTGCGGTTAATTCACCGATCCTTTTCAACATTTACACGAGCGATCTGATAGAATCACTTCACCATGCCATAGCGTACGCAGACGACTTGATCGCGTACAGATCAGGACCAAAAATCGAGGTCATTGCAATCCTCTTGCAACGTGACTTCGATAAGATTCAGCGATATTGCGATGACTGGAAGTTGAAGATCAACTTCCAGAAATCGGAAACCATTCTTTTTAGGACGCCGTTTTCTGGGGCCTCTAGGGATACCAGAAAGAATTGGCGAAAGTTCTCAATCGTGGGACCACACGGACAGCCACTTGCGTGTCGAAGTGTAGTCAGATACCTGGGGCTTTGGTTAGACCAATATCTATATTTTAACAAACATATAGATGCTGCTCTGGCCAGAGCCAAAGGTGCTTTTGCCCTTACAAAGAGACTTTTTTATAGCAAGCAACTCGATGCAAGGGTAAAGGTAATCTGCTACATGGCCCTCATCCGGCCCATGCTCGTATATGGATGCCCCGTGTGGTTCAACGTGGGAGCAAGCTTGTTGGAAAAGATTCGGGTGTTTGAGAGGGCTTGCCTTCGGGCTTGCCTTCATTTGTACAGAACACCAGAGTCCCAGTACATAAAATTCTATCCTAATGAGGTCCTATACAACAGGGCTAACCTAATAAGAGTGGATAATTTCGTTATCAAGCTGATTCGAAGGCACATTGCAAGAGCAATGAGCTCGACGAACAACCTGATCTCCGGGGCTTATTACCCCAATTACGAGTATCATGAGAGAGTGCGCCTTAACGGCTTTATTCCCCCAGAGGCGTTCCTCTATTTTGATAAGAAAGGTCTGATCCAGGACAGATTGGCGGTACCGCTAATCTTCCACTTTGCTCGGACAGCTGTGGATAGGCGACTCAACTACGACAGAGACGTTGTACACAGCAGTGTGGAGCGTCTCCGGTTTAGTAGGGCGGTATCGGGTCGCGATATTGAGGACGTACAACGTCAGTACGGTCATTTCTGGTGGCTAGCCGAACGAGAGGAAACTCCTTCGTCGTTTCCTCCTAATCCAGGGTAGCCTGTTTGATGTTAAAAGTTGGCTGTTCTCGCCCATGGCCGACTTACATAGTTTAGGTTTAGGTAGTTTTTCAGGTTTAGGTAGGTGTAGGTAATAATTTAAAAAAAAAAACAAAAAAAAACAAAAAAAAAAAAAAATATATCCACAGCACTTGGATGAAAAAAAAAAAAAAAAAAAAAAAAAAAAAAAACAAAACAGCACTCGATAAAAAAAAAAAAAAAAAAATAAATTAAAAAAAAAAAATTTACGTAGAAAATACGTAACATAGAATAAGATATTGTAATTTAGAATAAGGTAGTTTAAGATTTATTTTAAGGTAGATTGTAAGTTTTATATATAAGATCAATGAAAAAAAAGTTAATTTACTAAGTTTTTTCTTTAATTTTCTTAGTAGCACTTATGTAAATTTAAAAGAATGAATTAAATAAATACTTTTCACGTACGTTACGTCGAAAGACATAGTTTTAAGTATTAGGATTAGCTTAGAGCGCCCGCATAGAGCCAGTAAGTTAGAATAAGAATAGTTAAGTTAGTTAAGCTAGTTTTAAGCGTTTTGTCTAGCAATTAAGTTACAATGAATTTAAGAAAATAAAAATGCATTAAAAAGAAGAAAGAAAGACGAGTGGTTTCACTTTGCTTGCGCATCGGTAGATGGAACAGTAGCCGATTGCTCATGGGATTGTGCACGGTGTGTAGCTACCACCGTCGTCGAGAGACAACAGCCAGTTGCACAGGCGCTTGGGAAGCCAGTGGTAGAACCACTAGCTAAGCAGAAAGCAGTGTGTCAGTCGTCGAAGGACAACTACAAGTTGCACAAATGTTTGGGAAATCGGTAGCAGGACCATCAGGTATCACATCGTCGCCGGATAAACGGTCACACAGGGGGCGTTCGCCATCAGTATCGTCGGTTAGGAGCCGAGCTCCTACTAAGGTGAAGCTGGAATTGGATCGTTTGGAGGAACAGCGGCTGTTAGATCTCTAGTATCTGAAGAGGAAATATGAGCTGTTGGCGTTGGCGGAAAGCAGCGAGGAAGAAGAAGAGCAACAGCAGTTTATGGAGCAGGCACCGAAAGCGAGGATCGTAACAACCGAGCAGTTGGCAGCACACCAGGCGCTGGCAAAAGATCTTCGGACTTTCAGTGGTAGACCAGAAGAGTGGGCGGTATTCATAAGCAACTATCGAAATAGTACCGAGCTCTGCGGGTTTTCTGATGCAGAGAATTTAGTCCGCCTTCAACGTGCGTTGAAAGGCAAAGCGATGGAAGTAGTCGGGCATAGTCTATTGTTACCCGAGACAGTGCCTGAAGCGATATCTACGCTGGAGATGCTATTTGGGAGACCGGAGCTTGTAATCAATTCCTTGCTGATTCCAGCGCTGTTTGATTCACTTACTTCGTTTGGCATCCACTAAGCCATCGCCAATGATGCTATAATCATTTATTTGGTTATGTCTAAAGTTGATTCAGGGACTCAAATTAAGTGGGATGAATCGTTCCATTATTAGAAGTTGTCCAAGTGGAACGACTGTACCACTGTGCTAAGTAAACGCTGCCAGTTCTTGGAAAGCTGAGAAACAGGGAATTTATTCGCCTAAATCGGAAGATTAGATATGAGGTCAAGACAACTTAATCGGACACCAACTCACACATTCTTACTGGTAACCAATTTATCTTGTAGTTTCTGCAAGTCACCGCATCATACAATAGTGGATTGCAATAAATTTCAAAATTTCAAAGTATTTGATCGGTTCAAGACTGCAAAACGGTTGTCACTGTGCATCAACTGTCTGAAAAAAGACATGAGGCAAGCAACTGCTCTTCGAAAAGGTGCGATGTTGCATAAGTTCAACATGTCTTGGACACATGGTGAACCTTCGACTTCTTCTCAGCTCGTTGGGAATGCAAGGACTACCCAGCATATTGCGAGAGATATCAACGTGGAAACTCAGGTTGTCTTAGCGACGGTAGTAATAACGGTCAAAAATCAGGCAGGGTGTTTCGTGACAGCCAGAGCTTTACTTGATTCAGGTTCGCAAATCAATTTGATGACAGAGCCCTTAGCAAACAATCTCTGTTGGCGATGGAGATATTTCCGAGAAAATTCATTCCAAAACTCGGATAACAGTGTAGTCAAGGTTTGATAACTTTGAGAAAAATATTGAGTTTTGGATTCCCTTGCTCAATAACAGATTTTCAACATCAACATCGACTGCAAATAAAGGATTGCAGAATTGGAGATTATGCAGATTTGTTCTTTGACCTGATGACAAATATTAATAATGTTTTAAACACACTTAAAATTCTGGATGCTATAAAAGGCCTCCCCAAATTCGATGGGAATCCGAGGCTTTTGTTCGAATCCATAAATAATATCGAGGATATCCTCGCACTGATGGGATCAGTCAACAATACCCCGTACGCTAAAATCATACTTAGGGCTATAAGAAATAAAATAACAGGGGAGGCCAACGAAGTGCTCAATATGTTTGGCACACCCCTCGATTGGGCAGAAGTCAGGAAAAACCTTCTTCTGCATTATTCGGATAAAAGAAATGAGATCTCTTATCCGTGACCTGCATGCTCTCAAACAGGGTAACGAATATATAGAAAGATATTATTCAAAAATAATAGAAATTCTTTCCACCTTAAATAATCATACCTACATTCATGAAACAGATCCAAATGTGATACTGACTAAAGCCAACCTTTTTGCGGAAATGTGTTTAAACACATTTTTAACAGGGCTAAAAGAGCCACTAGGATCGACCATTAGGGCTATGAAGCCTGATAGCCTTCCTGAGGCATTTAGCAACTGTATAAAAGCACAGAATTCTTTTTACATGAAACACACTAATAACAAAACTAAATACATTTTCTTACGAATCCACTAACACCCCAAATACATCAAAATACATATATAATCAAAACCCCTATCAGGCACCCAACGATTTTTTACAGCTAGACCAATTCCTACCACAGGAAGATAATTAATTAAACGAATTTATCGATGCAGTGCACGAGGTAGAGGACCAACATTTTCAATAACCTGCCTCGGAGAACAGATCGGATTCATAGACGTGAACATTCATAATTTAAATACCTTACCACATGTAAACGTTACCTCTCTCTCAGAGAAAAAACTAAAAATGTTTGTTATAAACAGAACGCAACTTATTCCTTGATGTAACGTCGGCCTCGGTTGCCTGCCAATTACTTCACCCGGACGATAGATGGCGAAAAATCAGCATCAAAAACGAATTGTAATTGGTGGGTTAAAAAACCAATGCTGATTGGCTGACGGCGTTTGTGAGTGGAGTTGGATTGAGGACGGCGTGGCGGATACACTTTTTGGAGCTCCGAAGGCGAAATTTTAATTTTTTAAATCTACATTTTTAAAATCGTAATAAAGTAATAAGTTCAAGTTATAATTGACGTATTTGCTTGTTTTTAAATTCGTTGCTGCGAGTTCCGCCCTTCCAGACTCAACATTCTCCAAAAAGTATATATATATATATCGTCGCAGAAAGATTCTGCAAAAAGAAAGAAAATAAATTGAAAGGATCGAAAATCCTACGTATCATCCAAAACAAGATGCCGAAGAAGCAAGCCGGCAGAGCGTGTGGTAGCTGTAAGGAGCCGGACACAACGGAGATGGTCCAATGTGACCAATGTGACGAGTGGTTTCACTTTGCTTGCGCATCGGTAGATGGAACAGTAGCCGATTGCTCATGGGATTGTGCACGGTGTGTAGCTACCACCGTCGTCGAGAGACAACAGCCAGTTGTACAGGCGCTTGGGAAGCCAGTGGTAGAACCACTAGCTAAGCAGAAAGCAGTGTGTCAGTCGTCGAAGGACAACTACAAGTTGCACAAATGTTTGGGAAATCGGTAGCAGGACCATCAGGTATCACATCGTCGCCGGATAAACGGTCACACAGGGGGCGTTCGCCATCAGTATCGTCGGTTAGGAGCCGAGCTCCTACTAAGGTGAAGCTGGAATTGGATCGTTTGGAGGAACAGCGGCTGTTAGATCTCTAGTATCTGAAGAGGAAATATGAGCTGTTGGCGTTGGCGGAAAGCAGCGAGGAAGAAGAAGAGCAACAGCAGTTTATGGAGCAGGCACCGAAAGCGAGGATCGTAACAACCGAGCAGTTGGCAGCACGCCAGGCGCTGGCAAAAGATCTTCCGACTTTCAGTGGTAGACCAGAAGAGTGGGCGGTATTCATAAGCAACTATCGAAATAGTACCGAGCTCTGCGGGTTTTCTGATGCAGAGAATTTAGTCCGCCTTCAACGTGCGTTGAAAGGCAAAGCGATGGAAGTAGTCGGGCATAGTCTATTGTTACCCGAGACAGTGCCTGAAGCGATATCTACGCTGGAGATGCTATTTGGGAGACCGGAGCTTGTAATCAATTCCTTGCTGAGGAAAATACGTGCTGAAACATTACCAAAGATCGAGAAGATTGATACTCTGATCAATTACACGGTGTCGGTGCGACAATTGGTGTCTACAATGAAAGCAGCTGGTCTAAAGGAGCATACATCAAATCCAATGTTGTTGCATTAGCTTATTGACAGGTTACCTCCTGCGTTGCGGTTGAACTGGGCGCTGGAAGCGAATAAACGTCCCGGTCAAAAGCTCGACGAATTCAGCAATTGGCTAAACGATGTTGCAGGGGCAGCATGTACGCTGACTACGGTACCAGTTTCGGAAGGGAGATCTGAACGGCGAGCTGGACATCTTTGTACTCATCAAGAAGTGGACATTTCTTCACAACCACCCAAGACCAGTGGCATAAGAAGTTGTTATCTATGTCGAAAAGATCATCGCTTATTTGAATGCGGAGATTTCAAACGTCTACCACTAGTACAGAGAAAGGAAGTGATCAAGGACAATGGGATATGTGGACAATGGGATATGTGAAACTGCTGCGTCATTCATCTCGAAAGAGATGCAACGAGAAAAAGAGTTGTACCATAGATGGATGTGGACTCAGACATCATAATCTCCTTCATGAGTCGTTGGCGAACCCGGTACATCGCGTATGTAATGCGCACCAGACCCAGCAGGATGAGGTGCTGTTCCGGATTGCACCAGCGACATTGCATGCTAATGGGAAGCGTGTTGACACATTTGCCCTTTTGGATAGTGGATCATCGCTTACATTGCTAGAGGATGAAATAGCTGAAGCCTTAGAGCTGCGGGGAATGGATCAACCACTGTGTTTGAAGTGGACGGCGGACGTTGTGCGTGTGGAACAAAGATCACTGCGCGTCTCCTTGGAAGTTTCGCCACGGCAGGGTTCAATGGTTTCACCAAAGCAATACCTTATCCAAGATGTAAGAACAGTGCAGAAGCTTAGTCTGCCAAACTTATCTTTCGATGCACGGGATGCGCAAAAGAAGTTTCCGCATTTGAGAGGTCTATCTCTGGAGACGTATTACAACGTACAGCCGAAACTGCTCATAGGTGTTCCTGACGAATATCTCTTGGTGGCACAGAAAAGTTTGCGAAAGAAGCAAAGGGAACGAATAGCGATGAGAACCCGGTTGGGATGGGTTGTTTGTGGCGGCACAGGAGGAAGTACGCTTAATCATCATGCGTATCACAGCACAGCTTGCGAGTGTGAGCGATCCCTTCACGAGCAGGTGCAAGAATTCTTGACGTTAGAGAATCATGGCATCCATAAGGATCCGATAGAGCTGCATTATGACAGGAAGGCAATGGAAGTTCTAAAGCGCACCACAAGATGTATTGGTGATCGATTCGAGAGTGGACTTCTGTGGCGATACGATGACTTCTGTATGCCGGACAGTTACCCGATGGCATTGAAGAGGCTGGAATGTATCGAGAGGAAGACGTTTTCGGATGCTGATCTAAGAACCAAGCTCGATCAACAACTCAAGAATCTCCTCGAGAAAGGTTACGCTCGATGACTAGCCCCAGAAGAGTTACAGCAAGCGTTGCCAAGGACTTGGTATTTACCCACTTTTGTCGTCAGGAATCCCAATAAACCGGAGAAAGTATGTTTGGTTTGGGATGCAGCTGCAACGGTAAAAGACGTTTCCCTAAACTCTATGCTGATGAAAGGACCAGACTTGCTGGTGAGTTTGGCTACGGCGCTTTATTCTTTCCGGAGCAAGCCAATGGCCATCTGTGGAGACATTAGCGAGATGTTCCACCAAATACGAGTGCGCAGTGAGGACCAGCACAGCCAAAGGTTCTTATGGAGAGAAAAGGGGTCGACTAAGGAACGAGATGTATATGTTATGCAGGTTCTAACATTTGGTGCGTCATGCTCTCCCAGTGTTGCGCAGTACGTGAAGAACATCAACGCTAACAGGTTTGCTGAAGAATATCCTAGAGCGGTAATAGCCATTACCAGGCACCATTATATGGACGATCTTATGGACAGTGTCAACAGCGAAGAAGAGGCTATCACGTTAGCCAGAGAGGTTGAGTTCATCCACGCCAAAGGAGGTTTCCGTATCCGAGGTTGGCTCTCAAACTCAAGACAGGTGATGGAGGCTTTGGGTGAAAAGCCTGGATCTGACAAGCAGATCTCAGTCAACAGCAGTGACGACGAAGCAGCAAAAGTACTTGGCATGTGGTGGAAGATTGGACCAGATATCTTCACATTTTCATTACGCTTTGTCAAGATTCATGAGGAAATCTTGAGAGGATGGAGAAAGCCAACTAAGCGTGAGTTATTGAAAGTTTTAATGTCAATTTTTGACCTCTTAGGTTTCCTGGCGCATTTCTTGGTAATTCTGAAAGTGATCTTGCAAGAAGTGTGGAGAACTACAGTTGAATGGGATGAGGTCATTCCGTAGCGACTATAGTCAATGGGAAGAGGGGCTGAACCGACTTCCACAGGTGCAAGGAGTAAAAATACCCAGATGTTATTGCCCACTCTCTGCAAGGGACGACGTGTCCATCGAGCTGCATGTTTTTGTAGATGCCAGCGAGAACGCTATGGCTGCAGTGGCTTATTTCCGTTTCTGCTCGGGTGACGCGGTAGACATCGCACTTATTGGAACAAAAACTAAAGTGGCATCTAGACGACCCATTTCTATTCCGCGTATGGAGCTTCAAGCGGCAACCATAGGCGTAAAGCTGGCAGCGGCTATAGAACGAGGTCATCTGTTGAACCTCGAAAAAAGAGTTTTCTGGTCGGATTCCCGCACCGTTCTTGCTTGGTTGAGAGCAGACCCAAAGAAATACAACCAATATGTGATGTACAGAATCAGCGAAATTTTAGAAGGCTCGAAGCTAAAGGAATGGCGCTGGATTCCTAGAAAGGAAAATGTGGCTGACGAAGCCACCAAGTGGAAGAAGATGCCGTCGTTCTTGCCTACGGAGAGGTGGTTTAAAGGACCTTCATTTTTAAGTCGAGATGAGGACCAGTGGCCAGGCGAACTGACGTCTTTAGACGGTCAACCTAAAGAAGATCTCAGGCCAAAATTCCTACTTCTAAACTACTCAGCGGCCGTTGGTGGACATCGAGAGGTTCTCATCGTAGTCACGTCTGCGACGGACCGTAGCATGGGCGTTACGGTTCACTGATAACATGAAAAGGGCGATTCAAAGTCAACGGAAGTACACATGTTCACTAACTTCAATGGAATACATGCGGTCTCAAACAATTCTCGTGAAGAAGGTCCTAGCCGAAGTGATGCGGAATCAGAAACTTCAAGATGACACGCTAAGGGCTATGCTGATTGAGGTCGAGGCTGTTATTAATTCACGTCCTCTTACCCACGTGTCGTTAGAAGCAGAGGATGCAGAAGCCTTGACACCCAATCATTTCCTTTTGGGTTCAGCGGATGGAGGTAAACCCCCAGGAGTCTTCGACGACAAGGACTTGATCTTAAGAAAAAGCTGGCGGAAGAGCGAACAACTTACCAACATCTTTTGGAAACGCTGGGTACGGGAATATTTGCCTACGCTCACTAAAAGGCCACGATGGTTTGATCCCGTCAAGCCGTTAGATAAAGGTGACGTCGTAATTATTGTAGATGACGGTCTTCCAAGGGGTTGCTGGCCCAAAGGCATAGTGGTAGAGGTTTCAAAGCAGCTGATGGACAAGTAAGGAAGGCTGCCATCAGAACATCGACAGGAGTGTATGTACGACCCGCTGTGAAATTGGCAGTCCTAGACATCAAGAAGCCATCAAACGAGGGTGAGAAGCCTACTAAGGGTGGTCTTCCCACTGGGGGGAGGATGTTATAAACAGAACGCAACTTATTCCTTGATGTAACGTCGGCCTCGGTTGCCTGCCAATTACTTCACCCGGACGATAGATGGTGGAAAATCAGCATCAAAAACGAATTGTAACTGGTGGGTTAAAAAACCAATGCTGTTTGGCTGACGGCGTTTGTGAGTTGAGTTGGATTGAGGACGGCGTGGCGGATACACTTTTTGGAGCTCCGAAGGCGAAATTTTAATTTTTTAAATCTACATTTTTAAAATCGTAATAAAGTAATAAGTTCAAGTTATAATTGACGTATTTGCTTGTTTTTAAATTCATTGCTGTGAGTTCCGCCCTTCCAGACTCAACAATTTTAGTAGATACAGGGGCTTCAGCCAATTTCATTAATCCCGAACACACAAACCCAGTATTTCACCAAATTATACCACCCATTGCCATTATCACAATATTTAACAAACACAAACTTGAGAAACAAGTATCACTCCCAGCATTTCCAGAATTCAATGCAAATCAGAAGCTTGATTTCTTAGTGTTCAAATTCCATAGTTATTTCGATACCTCATCGGTCTACAGACAATGAATCTACTAGAAGCAAATATTAACCTTAAAGACAAGGTACTTTGCACAACGCATTCAATTATTCCACTTCACTTTAAACCAAACCTAACGTCTCAAATATGTAATACTCCTCCAAATTCAAAAATCATCGCTAAATTGCCGGTAGATGAAAAAAAAAGATGTACTCGTTGGAAGCGGCGACATTCATATACCAATCACAAAAGTAGGTAAATCATTCGTCATTCCGGAAGGAATCTCTAAGGCAACAGATTGGTTCTGCCAAGCCGAAATCATAAACCTTACGAATCAAGAACAAAAATTCTTCCTTAAACAACCGTTAAAGGTTGAGAGATCCACAACTTACCAGGAAATCAATAATTTAAACATTCAATATATATCCGACCGAATAGGACCGGCAAATCCACAAGATATAAGTGAACTCCTGAGAACCAATCATTTAAATACTAAAGAAAGGAAATGCCTCATCAAACTCTGTAGAAAAATTGACGACTTATTCTTTAAAGAAGCACAACCATTGACATTCACTAACGAAGTCAAACATAGAATACAAACTACAAACGATATACCAGTCTTTACAAAATCATACAGATACCCAGAGGTTCATAAAACCGAAATTCAATCTCAAATTCAGCAATTGTTAAAACTAGGCATAATCCGACCAAGCTACGATGGATCAGCCCTATTTGGATTGTTCCCAAAAAAAATCAGGCAAGCAAAAATGGAGGATAGTAGTGGATTATAGAAAATTAAATGAGAAGACTATCGGAGACTGCTACCCTCTCCCGAATATATATCAGACATATTAGACAAACTAGGACGATGCAATTATTTCACGAATTTAGGTCTCGCGTCTGGATTTCACCAGACTGAAATCGACCCGAGAGATATAACAAAACGGCCTTCACGGTCAATAGCGGGCATTATGAGTTCATAAGAATGCCCTTTGGATTGAGAGACGCTCCATCGACATTCCAACGTGTCATGGACAACATTTTGAGAGACTTACAAGGAAGGACCTGCCTCGTCTACATGGACGATATTATTGTATTTTGAAGTTCTCTTCAAGAACACATGGAAAACCTGCGGAAAGTCCTTTTAAGGCTTCGCGAATCCAATCTAAAGATCCAACTCGACAAGTCCGAATTTAAAAAAAAAAAAAGAAGTGGCCTTCTTTGGACACATGGTAACACCAGATGGTGTCAAGCCTAACCCTGATAAGATTCAAATAATTAAGAACTACCCCATTCCAAGAACCCAAAGACAAATTAACGCATTTCTGGGACTTCTCGGTTACTACCGAAAATTATCCAAGATTTTGCCCGTATCACAAAATCAATGACAGAATGTCTAGAAAAAGGACAACAAATAAAACTGGATGAAAAATACGTAAAATAATTGTAGGGATATTTTAATAAACGACCCCCTTCTCCAGTACCCTGACTTCACAAAAACTTTTAATTTACTCACAGACGCAAATGACTACGATATGCCGTAGGTGCAGTGTTAAGTCAAGGATGCGTGGGCTCCGATAAACCAGTCTGTTATGCCTCTAGAACTCTGTCGGATACAGAAATTAGATATTGCACGACAGAAAAAGAATTATTGGCAATTGTCTGGGCAGTCAAACAATTCCGTCTATATCTGTTCGGACGAAAATTCAAAATAATAACTGACCACAAGCCGCTAACATGGCTCTTTTCTTTAAAAGACGCAAATTCAAAACTAATTAGGTGGCGTCTAAAATTAGAAGAATACGACTATGAGGTTATTTATAAAAAAGGAAAGGAAAACATGAACGCTGATGCACTGAGCAGGATAAGCCACAAAGGCATTATGAAAATAGAGGTTAACATCAATGAATCTGACTCTCTGCAAGGTACAACAATTCATTCCGCCCAGAGAAACCTATATGATGGAATACCAATATAAGAACTACCCTTAAATTCGTTCAGTTCTCAATTAATACTCGAGACATCAAACAGAACACCACCTATCACACTTTCTAATCCATTTCGAAATAAACAAAGACGTACCATCAGGCTCTCTATCTTCTCAGAAGAAAATGTTACCACCATTTTTAAACAATACTTACCTCCAAACAAATTAACAGCCATATTCACAACAGATGATGAGATATCCCATATTATTCAAACGATGTACTCAGTTTTTCGCTCAATCAAAAATATTTAAACTCGTAAGTTGCACAGAATTCTCTAATGACATAATAAATGACGATGACCAAGACAAACTTATTAATGACTACCACCTAAATTCAAATCACAGAGGAATTAATGAAGCTCTTTCACACCTCAAACGAGAGTACTACTTCCCGCTAATGAAATGTAAAGTTACCAAGATAATTAATAATTGCGAGGTATGCCAGACTTCAAAATACGACAGGAAACCCCAAAAAATTTAATATCAAATTCCACCAAACCCAGTACAACCCTTAGACATAGTTCATGCCGACATCTTTAGCATCAATAATAAACAAATTTTAACTGTCATCGATGAATTCCCGAAGTTCGGCGCAGCATACACTTTAAGTGATAGAAATAGCATAACGATCATAACATCCTTAAAATATTTTATGAGCCTACACGGCATTCGCAAAACTCTGGTCACCGACCAAGGCGCTGAATTCACATCAATCATATTTAAGGACTTCTGCATACAATATGATGTTAAGCATCGCATCACTTCCTATCAACAATCTAGTACCAATGCACCAGTTGAACGGATGCATTCTACTTTAACAGAAATATATCGAATTATATACGATAAAAATAAAAACAGAAGCCATGATGACATTTTGCATGAGACACTTATTACCTACAATAATGCAATTCATTCAGCCACAAAATTAACCCCGTTCGAATTATTCTATGGCCGCACATATAAATACAAAAATGTAAAATACAGTAATTTACATGATTATCTAGACAAACTAAATGAATTTCAGAACAACTTATACACTCCTCCGTAAAGAACAAGTAGATAGACAAGTCACTAAAAACACCGAAAAGTTAAACCAAAAGCGAGAACCGCCTAAAAGCGTTAGATCAGGTTCAAATATTTTCAGAAGGGATTGTAGGAGAAATAAAATGACCCCCAGATTTAAGAAGCACTTTGTTAAGAAAACCAGTAGGGTTACACTAATCACAACCAAATTTCAGGTCTTTACAGGCAGCTGCCAAGAAGCTGGAAATTCAGGATCTAAATAATAACAAAGGTTTGCTAGCACTTAACCTAGGGCAAGCAAAGATTATAGAAGGACACACTTATTTAATTCACATAGTCGATCTGGACCAATACACCGATAATATCAGGAAAATAGGAAAATCTTTGCAATAATCAACAAAAATAAAAATATGAGTATGATGGCAGAGATTACGAATTTTAAATTTAGAGAATTAGAACATCAACTAAATATCTTACTACCTAGGAACAGGAATAAGAGAGGGCTGATAAATGGCCTTGGTACAATAATCAAAACAATAACGGGAAATATGGACGAGAGCGACGCAATATATGTATATTAACAACAAAATAAATACAATCCAATCCGACCAAAACGAACTTGACGAAGTAGTCCAGCGGCAGACAATAATTAGTAAAGAAATGACAACACGATTAGAAAAGATTACAAGGCATATTAACGACCAACAATAACTCCTGGAAAATTTCTTGAATTCATACTAAGCTGCACTTTCAAATAAAGTCCGATCAGACAAAGATACCTTCCAATATATACAGTACATACACGACGAATTTCAACATAGACACGCTTAAGTCACATTTTCAAGATATTGCCAACTCGATAAATATGGCAAAACTAGCTATTATTTCTCGACAAATACTCAGTCCTCTTGAGCTCGATCTCATAAATAAAAAAATCGAAAGACAAAGTATCAAAATAACCTTTAACGAGGAAATATATAAAGTAATCGAATTACAGGCCTACTACAACAACTCGAAGATTATCTTTAATATAAAAGTACCAGTAATATCAAAAGAAAAATTTTCACTCCATCACTTAATACCCCTCCCAATAAATAAGACACACACCATCCCTATACCAAAACCCTATGTCCTCTTAAACGATCTGAATATCCAATTTATCGAGGAACCATGAGTAACATTAGAAGAAACCTATATTTGCAAGAAAAATAACCTCGAAGCTATTGCCTCAAGTAACTGCATCGCCCATCTTATTCAAAGCAAACATGCCACATGTGAACTGATAGAACAAGATCAACAACAACAAATAATTCAACCCGAGGTGCACTTCATTGTACTGATAGACATCTCCATCACCGAACTAGAGACAACTTGCGGAATCAAGAAGAAAACAGTATTGGGAACCCTTCCAATACACTATGAAGAATGTGAAATCATCATCAATGAAGTGGAATACGCCAGCAAAGCACACATTCTCTGGGACGAAATACAGATCATCCCGATAAAAACAACAGCAACAATCAAGACGTTAAACCTACGCAAACTCGATACCTACCATTTTGAGAACAAGCAAAACATCAACGTGTTACGGTCGAAATCACAACAACAGCAACAATTCTTTCTTGGTCAGGAGCATCAATCACCATAGTCATCATCATCATCGTCATCCTCTACTGGAAGCAACACACCCTCCCAGTAGAGAGCCCAGATGCAGCAACCACAGTAAGGTCAGTTTCAGCACCTGTGCCGCAATCCAGAGGGGGAGGAGTTACGTACCCAGATACGTACCCATAGCAAGCAGTCGTACATACATCAAATTCTCATTCTTAAAGTTCAATGCCAAGATAAGAAATTGTAAACCTTTTCATTTAGCTTTTGCATTCCCACAGACATAATGTAATATTAAACTTTTATTAAGCGAATAATGCACGTCTAATAGTAATTTTAAACTCTCCTATATTGTTCACATCCAAAAGTAAATTGTAATGTAAGCATATATTCAATTTAAAAGCCTATGGGAAATTGTTAAGTTTGTCAATTGTTCTTCAAATAAAGTCTAGGGCGAAGCTCTGCTGAAATAAATTTCGGTTTTTTTTTAATTGAAAGGCGTTCCGCTGTATTAACTCTCGCGACCAGAAATTTCCGACGCTCTTGCCAAACAACAACGAATTCGTTAAGAAATATGTAAGATACGTGCATCGTAGCAACTTTTCCACCGGTTTGCAGGCTTTGCTCAACTTCGTGAGATATCGATTTTAAATCATAAACGGAAGAGTAGTGGTGAGACAGGTTGTGCGCGACAGTATCCATTGCAGAAGGTACAAGCCAAAACTGATGCAGCAAATCATGGGAAATTTACCCAAAGATAGGGTGACACCCAACCGACCATTTTCTATTTGTGGGGTAGACATCTGTGGCCCAATACTGACGTCATAAAAGATTCGCGGGAAACAACCTTATGCATTTGGAAGTTGTTTTCGATCTAACTCCTTATGCATTTATAGGAGCACTTAAGCGGTTAATAGGGCGAAGAGGTAGTCCAACAAAAATCTATTGTGACAATGCGACTAATTTTGTAGGTGCTAAATTACTGCAATTTCGCTATAAGTTTGTTACATCCTATAATAAAACAAATATTTGAAGTTTCGCTTGAGAGAAGATGATGGAGTTCAAATAAATCCCACCTCGAGCGCCTCACTTCGGAGGGCTATGGGAAGCAGTTACGAAGTCGGCAAAGGGACTTCTCTATAAGACTTTGGGCTGCGCGCTACTGACGTTTCAGGACTTCGCGACAGCGTTGACCGATATTGAAGGCGTCTTAAATTCGAGGCCAATCACTTCAGTATCTTCAGTTCTTGACGATATCAGTCCGCTGACTTCAGGGCACTTTCTCTGAAAATCGTGAACCATTGGGAATAATTAGTAGCGAATGGACTTTGATTGCCTACTACAATATGGATTCGTATTATATATACGTATTCGTATTATATTATATATCGTATTATATATACGATATACGTTAATCGATTAGTGAAAGTAATCTAATGCACAAACCTAACGACTGTCATCAAATAAGCGACCAATTTGAACATCTTGTTAAGGAGGTGATGAAGAATAATGAAATCCTAATAAAGCAAAGGAAAAGAAGAACTATCTACTACTAACATGGAATCCACAATACGTAAAGTTGAGGAGTATGAAATACACCTGTCCGAACTATTCAAAAACAACTTAGAACTGTTTCACGTCATACCCGTTCCAGTAAAGGATATTAACACTTTTGTCGCCATACACCCTTCTTTCCCGTATATGCTGGTGAATTTGTTTCGAGATCAATACTATCCTATGACTGAACAAGAGTTGACCTCTTGCAGTTTTCTTCAGGAAGAAAAAAAATATTTGCAAACAGCGTCCTCCCATGTTCAGAAACGGATCACTAGTCAATGCCTGTGAGATAAATTTCATGAACCAAGGCAAAAAATCCTCCTCATGTCCTATAAATCCTCCATTTGTGAAATTACAAAATCATTAGTTTCTGCTTCTAAATATTAGTATTATTAAATTAAAAAGGAGAAAAACTTCAGCAATAAAGATTATTAATCATTATTGTTAAAGTTTGTCTCCTTTTTAATTTAACAGTACTTTTATACGAATATGTGTGCGGCGACTGCCTCGTGACCACATTGCGATAAGAAAAATCAGGAAAAAAAGGAAAATGGTTGCAGGTTTGACAGTTCCTCGGGTGGCGCGTTTGCATCGCCAGTCCTAGGCCTTGTTTCCACTACCCGTAACCCAACACATTATCGAAAATTCAGGGATTTTGAAACAAGGTGTGTCATCAAGCAACAACCAAGCACATGACATACTTTCCTCAACGATAAGACTTTCCTATACACCTAACCATACCAGATCGACAATTTATCAGCAGCACTATTTTGAGATTCATCTACTCGTAGCAGAATTATATGAAAACAAACACAGTCTCATGCAGTCGAAAACTGAGTTTTCGTCAGTACTTAATGATCATGACATTCATCACTACAGTGCTTTACAAAAGTATGGCCGCACCCTGTAAAAAACCTTTACCAGGAAACTCTAAACGGATACAGGCCCTTTTTTATTTTTTTAATTTGATGGCATCATTTAACAAGTAATTAAAGCAAAAAAAAATCCGATATATTTTCCTTTGGGATTTCCAGCAATCAAAAACTGTTTTGTCTAGCTTGCAAAAGTATAACCGCATTACATTTTTCTCAATTTTTTTTATTTTGGCTAATTGTTTTTACAGATATTAGTATGGGATTTTATTACACCTTTTTCAATGATGCTAAAAATTCTATTGGGCATATCTGCATTAGTTTTCTTAGTATGAAATCCTCCAAGGAGTTCCATGCATCCACAATTGATACTCGGAGCTCAGTAACGTTCGCGAAATGGAAACCAAGTTTTCTTCGAGTAACTGGGTGTAGGCTGCACTATCCATTTTTGTGGAGGTGAAAGCAAGTGGATCCTTACCGCGAGCGCAGAAAGCCGCCCGTACCATACAACTTCCACCGCCGAAGTTCCTCTTGGAAAAAAACCTTGATTCCTTCCGTAAATCGTGCCAATGTCTATTAAAGCCGTCTTTTCCAAAAAGATTAAACTTCTTTTCGTCACTAAAATTAATCTTTAAAAAAAAATATATTGTATTAGATTAAGACATTTCAGATTGAGAGAAAGAGGAAATGAACACAATATTACTTATGGTTTTTCAATTACTATTCATGTTGTTACGAGCGGATTCCACTCTCTTTTCTTTGTGGGCTGCTGTTAGACATGGACCAGGCACCATTTCACTTCGGACGATTAATGCGCTGCGTTTTATAGTACGCGGAACCGTCGAAACCGAAACATCTAAATCTAATTCACTAAGAATTTCTGATAATGAACGCACCGAATTAAACGAAGCCTTTATTATTTGCCTTTGGTCTCGACTTGTAAGCTTCTGTGGACGGCCAGGTCGGATTTCTGTGCCATAAGACTCCGCGTCTTGTAAAAAATTTCAAATAACACGATCCGATCTTGATATTCTCTTCGGGATTGCTCTAAAGCCCAAACCATCCTCGCGAAAAGCCAACATTTTTCCCTTTTCTACTTCCGTTAAATGCGTACCACGCGGCATTCCTATTTGTCAAAATCACAATAAAAACTTAATGAAAATTGCAGAGAAATTGCAGTTTTTATATCGTGCGGCTGTACTTCTGCAAATTAGACAAAACAGTTTTGTTTTGCTGGAAATCCAAAAAGAAAATATCGGGGATTTTTTGTTCGCTCTAATTACTTGTTAATTGATGACATAAAGTAAAGAAATAATAAAGGGAATGCGTCCGTTTAGAGTTTCCTGGAAAGCCCTTTTGCAGGGTGTGGTTATACTTTTGCAAAGCACTGTATAGTGTGACAAGCTTCATTCTTCTCGTTATAATTGCCGTAAATTGTTACCTCAGGGCTTCGATCTTGAGGAGGATGAGACTACTAGCGGAGGATGGTGCATTTGCCCCGACGAGCATTAGCTCGATGACCTCGGAATTCAAAACTAAGGTTGCTCAGGTAAACATTCACCACCCTATAGCGGCATCAGCCGGGATAGTTACAATGTTTACCAAACAAAACATGGGCATTGCACTGAGTCAAGAGCCATGGATCTTGAAAGGACTAATCAAAGGACTACTAAGTATACAAAGATATGAATGCATTCTAATAAACAACAAAATTAACTTTCTCTTACTTTCAGATTATATAACTCCAGACTTGGTGCTGTTACAAATCAATCTAAATACAGATGGAGTACACCACAATCGTCGCACCTGTATATCGCGCTGGGGATGAACCAGCTGTTCCAAGGGAACTGCAGCGTCTAGTGGAGCACTGCAACAAGCTCCAAACGCCATTGCTGATTGGATGTTATGCTGATGCTCACAATGTCATCTGGGGGAGCACCGACACCTATATCAGGGGTGAGTCTCTCTCAGAATTTATGTTCATCTCTCGATATATATAACATAAGTAAGTTATTTAAATTACTTATAGCATAAGTAGATTAATTAAGAACTGGAGAGTATCCAACGTGCCGTTATTGTCTGACCACAGAATAATTGTGTTCGACATAGACAATGAGAAATCCAATAAGAAATCCAAGAAAAGCAAACTGGGAGGCCTTTGAAGAAATCCTAGGTATTAACCTGGAGCATATCGACATTGCTGCAACTCATTACTTAGAGTTAGAGATTGTTCTCTGCGCTTTCCTGGATATCGAGGGGGCATTTGGTAATACTTCAGACGAAGCCGCCAAACGCGCCTTGGACAGAAAAGTGGATGTACGAGTTGCTGAGAACAAGATCAGTAGAAACTCAAACGTCGCGTAGAATCCTTAAGGTCAAGACAACAAGAGGATGGCAGCAAGGAGGAGTACTATCTCCTCTAATGTTAAGTCTAGCTACGGCTAAACTTCTTGAAAAGTTAACCAACCTCGGAATCTACTGTCAAGCTGATGACATAATATTGATTGACAGAGGAAAGTTTGAAGGAACCCTTTGTGATATTATGCAAAGGGGTCTAAAAGCAACTCAGGAATGGTGCTGCACGGGTGGACGTCGGCCAACCTCGCGTTCATCGTCGTTTTTCGCTCCGCGTTCATCGATCCATGCTCACAGGTGGTAATGTCAAACTCGTCCTGGCTGTCGCTTTCAGTCCGCTGAACATTAGTAGTTCGCCCTGTCGCGCCTATCATTGATCTCGACTTAGGCATTGTTACTCGTGTTCATCGTCAGACACCCACCAATCGTCCCTCAAACACCATATCAATTAACTCAATAATTTACTCACCTGGCCTATGTATTTTCGCTGTCGCTCGATGTCGCTTGTCGTGCCGCATTGCACCTAGTGATTCTTCTTGATCTCCTGCAGATGTTCTGGTGGGTTCGGGAAAAGAAATAGTTCGGCTCGCTATCCCTTCAATACTAGGGCTAGAATACGCTTTGTGATCAAGGTGAGTTTTATTTTTCCTATGAGAAAAATTGTTAAATGCTTGTTGATTAAGCTTATATTTTACTTACACGTTTTTATTTTTTTTTTTAAATGCATTTTTATTAATTATTAATTCATTATAACTTACTTGCTAGAAAAAAAAAACCCCTTAAAACTAGATTAACTAGCTTATCTATGTTAGTTTAACTTACTGGCCCTATGCGGGCGCTCTAAACTAAACCTCATACTTAAAACTATGTCCTTCGACGTAACCTAACTTAAATTTGTATTTATTTATAACTTATTTATAGCTTAGTAAATAAATTTTTTGTGTTTGTTTCTACATATGAAACTTGAAAAAATATCTTAAAATAAATCTTAACCTACCATATTCTACCTTAATCTATCTTCCTCTACCTTACTGTAACTACGTAATTATATAGGTTTTTTTTATAGATCCAAGTGCTGTGTTGTTCTTGGTTTTTTTTTATATATATAGATATATATGTTATCTCAAAATCTACCTAAAAACTACCTAGCCTTAAGCTATGTAAGCCGGCCATAGAAAAATCAGCCAATCAGGATTATGGGGAAACGACGAAGGAGTTCCCCCTTGTTCCGCTAGCCACCAAAAATGTACTGACATTGTACGTCGTCTACATCACGACCCGATACCGCTCTACTAAACCGGAGACGCTCCCCACTGCTGTGTGCGACGTCTCTGTCGTAGTTGAGTCGCCTACCCGCAGCTGTCCGAACAACATGGAAGATTAGCGGCACTGCCAATCTGTCCTGGATTAGACCTTTCTCATCGAGATAGAGGAATGCCTCTGGGGGAACAAAGCCGCTAAAGCGCACTCTCTCGTGGTACCTGTAATTGGTGTAATAAGCCCCAGAGATCAGGTTATTCATCGAGCTCATTGCTCTTGCAATATGCCTTCGAGTCAGCTTAATCAGGAAATTATCCACTCTTATTAGGTTAGCCCTGTTGTACAGAACCTCATTGGGATAGAATTTTATGCACTGGGACTCTGGTGTTCTGTATAAATGAAGGCAGGTCCGAAGGCAAGGCCTTTCAAACACCCGAATCTTTTCCAACAAGCTTGCTTCCACTTTGAACCACACGGGTCATCCATATACGAGCATGGACCCTTGCATCGAGTTGCTTGCTATAAAAAAGTCTCTTTGTAAGGGCAACAGCACGTTTGGCTCTGATCTGGGCAGCATCTATATGTTTGTTAAAATATAGATATTGATCTAACCAGAGCACCAGGTATCTGACTACACTTCGACACGCAAGTGGCTGTCCTCGCTTTCCCACGACTGAGATCTTTTGCCAATTCTTCCTGGTATTCCTAGAGGCCCCAGACGACGGCGTCCTAAAAAGAATGGTTTCCGATTTCTGGAAGTTGATCTTCAACTTCCAGTCATCGCAATATCGCTGAATCTTATCGAAGTCAAGTTAAAAGAGCAGTGCAATGACCTCAATTTTTGGTCTTGATCTGTACGCAATCAAGTCGTCTGCGTATGCTATGGCATGGTGAAGTGATCGTATGAGATCGCTCGTGTAAATGTTGAGAAGGATCGGTGAATTAACCGCACCTTGTTGCAGACCGTTTTTAATTAGAAATGTTACAGCAGAAGTCACATTGCTATTTTTGACAATGAACTGTCTACTGGTGAGCATGTTCGGCTCGCTATCCCTTCAATACTAGGGCTAGAATACGCTTTGTGATCAAGGTGAGTTTTATTTTTCCTATGAGAAAAATTGTTAAATGCTTGTTGATTAAGCTTATATTTTACTTACACGTTTTTATTTTTTTTTTTAAATGCATTTTTATTAATTATTAATTCATTATAACTTCCTTGCTAGAAAAAAAAAACCCCTTAAAACTAGATTAACTAGCTTATCTATGTTAGTTTAACTTACTGGCCCTATGCGGGCGCTCTAAACTAAACCCCATACTTAAAACTATGTCCTTCGACGTAACCTAACTTAAATTTGTATTTATTTATAACTTATTTATAGCTTAGTAAATAAATTTTTTGTGTTTGTTTCTACATATGAAACTTGAAAAAATATCTTAAAATAAATCTTAACCTACCATATTCTACCTTAATCTATCTTCCTCTACCTTACTGTAACTACGTAATTATATAGGTTTTTTTTATAGATCCAAGTGCTGTGTTGTTCTTGGTTTTTTTTATATATATAGATATATATGTTATCTCAAAATCTACCTAAAAACTACCTAGCCTTAAGCTATGTAAGCCGGCCATAGAAAAATCAGCCAATCAGGATTATGGGGAAACGACGAAGGAGTTCCCCCTTGTTCCGCTAGCCACCAAAAATGTACTGACATTGTACGTCGTCTACATCACGACCCGATACCGCTCTACTAAACCGGAGACGCTCCCCACTGCTGTGTGCGACGTCTCTGTCGTAGTTGAGTCGCCTACCCGCAGCTGTCCGAACAACATGGAAGATTAGCGGCACTGCCAATCTGTCCCGGATTAGACCTTTCTCATCGAGATAGAGGAATGCCTCTGGGGGAACAAAGCCGCTAAAGCGCACTCTCTCGTGGTACCTGTAATTGGTGTAATAAGCCCCAGAGATCAGGTTATTCATCGAGCTCATTGCTCTTGCAATATGCCTTCGAGTCAGCTTAATCAGGAAATTATCCACTCTTATTAGGTTAGCCCTGTTGTACAGGACCTCATTGGGATAGAATTTTATGCACTGGGACTCTGGTGTTCTGTATAAATGAAGGCAGGTCCGAAGGCAAGGCCTTTCAAACACCCGAATCTTTTCCAACAAGCTTGCTTCCACTTTGAACCACACGGGTCATCCATATACGAGCATGGACCCTTGCATCGAGTTGCTTGCTATAAAAAAGTCTCTTTGTAAGGGCAAAAGCACGTTTGGCTCTGATCTGGGCAGCATCTATATGTTTGTTAAAATATAGATATTGATCTAACCAGAGCACCAGGTATCTGACTACACTTCGACACGCAAGTGGCTGTCCTCGCTTTCCCACGACTGAGATCTTTTGCCAATTCTTCCTGGTATTCCTAGAGGCCCCAGACGACGGCGTCCTAAAAAGAATGGTTTCCGATTTCTGGAAGTTGATCTTCAACTTCCAGTCATCGCAATATCGCTGAATCTTATCGAAGTCAAGTTAAAAGAGCAGTGCAATGACCTCAATTTTTGGTCTTGATCTGTACGCAATCAAGTCGTCTGCGTATGCTATGGCATGGTGAAGTGATCGTATGAGATCGCTCGTGTAAATGTTGAGAAGGATCGGTGAATTAACCGCACCTTGTTGCAGACCGTTTTTAATTAGAAATGTTACAGCAGAAGTCACATTGCTATTTTTGACAATGAACTGTCTACTGGTGAGCATGTTATAAATTATGTACAGCAGAGATTTGCTTATGTCCAGCCTGCTTAGCTTGTAGAAGAGTCCCATAACCATACTGTGTCGAAGGCAGGCACCCGTGCATTGGTTCTTGCTTTTGTTCCATTGGATATCCGATACAAGTTTAGATGCGGCATGTATTGTATCATGCCCCGCCTTAAAATCGAATTGGTTATCCGGAATTATATTACTGTTCTCAGTCCACTTAAGCAGGGCTCTATTGATCACTTTTTCGAATACCTTGCTGATGTTCGCAAGGAGACTTATCGACCGGAGATTTGCCGGATTGGAGGTGTCCTTATCCCTTTTGACAATGGGTTGTATCACTGCTGTTTTCCAATGCGCTGGATAATGTGCATTATATAGCGCATTGTTAAAGAGAGTGGTGTAAATGTCCACCGCTTCTAGAGGGAGATGTCGAAGCACAATGTTCAACACTCCGTCGATTCCCATAGATTTCTTCCTTCTCAATGATTCGAATACCTTCGATATGAATGGGGTATGTATACTTTCATCGGCGATGACATTGTTCGCCCTAATATCGTCACTGAACTCGGTAAGCCCTATGTTCTCGGATCGCCAGTGCTCTATTTCATTTCGAAGGTAGAAGACGCGCTTTTCCAATTCGCGGTTCGGGCAAATGGTATCATTCACCTTTTACACATCCTGGAAAATCGCTCCTATAGCTTCTACCTTCTCCTGCGGATCTTCGATCACAAGTTGTTATCCTCTACTGCGTTATCTGGATCTATACCTGCTGTTACCAGTATTCGTCCATTGTTCGTCGTTCGGGGGATCTTAAGACACTGAAGGTCATTTTAATTATTCCTCCGAAATATTTTATTTATTTCCAGAAACATACTCGGGTTGTTGGATTTTACAGCCCGAATTTTGTTGTTCAAATGCAAATGTACAGAAAGTCTGTAGTTATCCCTGATTAATTTCTGGAGGTTTTTAATCAACGACTTCAGCATCCTAACCTCCGAGTTTTGTCTGTCAGTAAACTGTCTGTACAAGGATTTTAGTCTCCACAGCAGTCTACTTTTGTGTTGGTGTAGTGCGTCAATTGTTGCATTGAGGAATACGTCTGCCTTGTCAGCATGTTGATACCGAGGTATAGTACTGTCCATAGTTCGTTTAATTGTCTCGTCCATTTGTTTTAGGTACCAGTCAATCTCTTGGTTTGAGAGATTCCTATTGGACGGTGGGTAGAGCGAGTTCGCGGAGTGTGCTCTTGCCAAAACTCTGGAGAAGCGAGTCCAACGCGTCCTACTATAGTTGTAGGAGAACGTTTGGACAAACTCCTCCACCTCTGCAAGTTCGTTGTTAATCGTTACTACGGCACTGAGTCCGCAATGGTCACTGTCATACACAAATGTGTGAAGGCAGTTTAAAGTTTGTCGGTCCGTGTCGGTCAGATGTAACCGTACGTCGAACAGCACGAGATCTAGATAATAGCCGGTTCTAGGAAACGACGGACTATCTGTAGCTTTCAAATCGTGTCTATACTCGACACTGTGCCGACCCCACTAATTGAATAGTAGGTTCCCTCTAGAATTAGGTGTGCTATTTCCCAATCTCTATGTTTGGCGTTTATATCTCCGGCCATGAGGAAACAATTCTCCTCCGACTCCAGCCTTAGGCATCGAAAAAAGGTCTCGAGCTCTAAAATAAATAACGTAGTTTGAGTAGCTTCAGGTGCATAGGGTGCTATCATGTATATAATCTTTCCACTATGGAGAGCGATGCACACGATACACGCTTCCAGTACCTGGAACCTTCACAGTTCACTGCTGTACACTACCTTAAATTGCAGTTGTTTTTAATGAAAATAGCAACACCTCCTCCTTGTGTGGAGTTTTGTCGGTCTCTTCTGACAATATTGTATTTATTGTGCCCCAATTTGTGCTTCTGGGATAGCTTTGTTTCGCTAACTGTTGAAGGCGATAAAACATTTTTTTTGCTAAAAATAAAAACTTCAAACAAGAATTTGTAATTGTAAAAGGTGCTATTGTGAACTATCAAAAGTTAGTTTGACATTTTACATTATAAATCGTACATATTTATATTTAACACTCTAAAATAAAGAATTATTCGCAATTTTATAACGTGGAGAAACGGTCATTTCATTTTCCTGAAATTTTTACAGAGTTTACGGCAAAAGAATGTGCGGTTTTCTTCTTTTGTTTAAAGTTCAAGTCAAAGAACAAAGACACAGTTGAGCATTCTCAACATTTGATTCATTCGAGCCAAATTAAGTCAGTTTCCAGTGACAGTATATGTGTTTCATGTCTGAAAGATAAAAACAAATATTATAGTGACATTATTTTAATAAAAAAAGACATAAAACCCTTACCCAAAGACAATCCCTTGTAATTTTTTTGTATAAATCGGTTTCCCGCGACGCGTAATTAAAGAGCTCTGCAATATAAACGTATTCCCGTGCCGTGAAATACATTATAAACGATTGAGCAGTACCACAAATTAATGAAGGTGAGTGAGTTTAGCCATATTTGCCCTCTTTTTTACATATACCTTTGCCACTTTATTGACAAATTGGGAAAATGAGCGCTAGGGAAGTCATGTTATTGAAAAATGTTTTAATCATTATTGGTGCGGATTTCGCCAGATTCCAGAACTGTCCAGAAGAAAAAAGAACCAAAAATATGTTGAATGGTTGTCTTACGGTTCTTGAGGACAACTTCCATCAAGCTGTCTTCAATAATAAGAAGGTGGCTGGTGCAGCTGAGGATAAAGATAAGGGCCTTATTGAAAAAAATCAATTGGTTTTTGATGATATAAGGGAAACTTACCTTGAGTACAAATCGGCTCTCTTTGATGAGTTGGAGAAGGTACCGGCGGCTGCTAGTACCGCTCACGCAGCCTCTGTTCAAATTGAACTGCGTCTGCCCAAGATCAACCTGCTAACATTTACCGGTTTCAGTTGTTAGTGCATACAAATTCTTCATTAACCGAAGTGCAAAAGCTACACCACTTAAAGTCGAGTCTGTCAGGTGAGACTGAACGGTTGCTCCACCATCTCAGCATCGATAAGGGTAACTAAGACAAGGCAGGGTCCATCCTTACTTCGCGCTACGACCATAAGCGAATCCTAGTGAACGCGCAGCTTAGGATATTCTTCAATCAGAAGGTTTTGCAAACGAGACAGCCGAATGAGTGAAGCAATTGCTGGACATTTCCACTGAGTGCTTGCATTCCATTAAAAACCGAACGATGCAATACTATTACCAAATAAGTGTTTGTAGCAACTGCCTTGCTTATAGTCACCCTACTAAACTATGTCCTAGCCAGGCACGTTGCTACTACTGTCAACAAAAACACCACACACTTTTGCATTCCATTTCGACCGAAAATTACCCGAATAGTACGCACATACTAAATTCTCAGTCACAACCACATGCTAATCCGTCATGTCACACAAATTCAACGCATTTCCATTGCAACCCCACACAAAATACAAACACTAAAACTCCACTAATCCTTCTGCATCCCAAAAACAAAATGGTACAATGATCTCTACAGTGGGCACAAGTATTTCACGCCCCGGTACTGCAGACAGCCCAAGAGTAAATAATTACTATGCACAACAGGGCTCAACCTCCCTAGTCTTATTAGCTATTGCAATCGTTAAGGTCAGGTCATCTAGTGGAAGTATTTCAATCTTAGAGCTTTAGTTGATCCAGGGTCAGAGGCGACTTTCATCACGGAGGTAGCAGTACAAATGCTCAACCTGAGGACGCAGAGTACGTTAGTTGAAGTGTCAGGGCTGGGAAAGGTCTGCAGCGGATCATGTTACAAATGTGTTGACATAACCTTTGCGTCTCTACGCTCTACCTATGAGCCCAGCATACAAGCCTTCGTATTCCGGTCACTGACTGGGCCTCTCCTGGCCAAACAACTGACACTCAACAACTAGAAACACCTCAATGGCTTGGAGTTAGCAGATTCTACGTCCTACAAACCGGCAACAGTAGATTTGCTACTAGGGAGTGACACATTTGCCGACTGCATACTACCGGATATTACATATACGAGGCGAAGATGGCATGGGTCCAATAGCCCAAAAGACGGAATTGGGATGGATTATACTAGGTAAAGTACCTATAGAGACACCAAAAGCTTCAAAAAATTGTTTTCTACAGGTCTTTGACATCGACACCCCATTACGGAAGTTTCGGGAAATTGAAGAAGCACCCTACGCCGATGCTGAATCCGAGGAAGGCATTGCTTGTGAGAAGCATTTCCTAGAAACGACCACACGCGGTGGAAGATAGCAAGTGTCTCTTCCCTTTAAGGATGGATTGATACCCGCGCTTGGACCCTCGAAGCAAGGTGCCTTGCGTAGCTTTCATCAATTGGAGAAACGGTTCCAGGCGAACCCGACACTACACAAGGAGTATGTTAAGTGAATTAAGGAATACATGGATTGGGGCAGATGTCCGAGGTCGATGGCTTCAGCGATAATGTTCTCGATACTCCTTATCATTATTTTGTTCCGCATCACGCTGTTCTGAAGGAATCCAGCACGACGACTAAACTAACAGAGGTCTTTGATGCGAAGACTAGATGGTACGTCGTTGAATGAGCACTTATTGATAGGACCTAAAATGCAGAACAGCATTAATGATATAGTGGTAGTATGGAGAACTTATCAATTTACCTTCACCGCGAACATAGAAAAAATGTTCCGGTAGATACGAATGAGGAAGGAGGATTCGTATTACCAGCTTATCCTGTGGCATGACATCCCAACTCTGCACATACGGATTTATCGCTTGCAGTCAGTCACATTTGGAACAGCCAGTGCACCATATCTTGCCAACCACACAATCCGAAGAGCTGCAGACGACGAGGAACAACGTTATCCGATTGGTCATCCGAAAATGGATGTATGTCGACTGTTCTAAGCTGAGTTGAACTTAGAATTACTTTGGTTCTCACAAGGAACCTTAAAATTACGAACAATTAGCGAATAAAAATTGAAATAAAAATTCTATACTTCCACGTTATAAAAAAAACTTATTTATTCAGACTGCTAACCGACAAGTGAACTTTAAATAAAAAAAAAACATATAAAAAAAACACAAAACCTTGAACTATTTATATAAGCTAATCACCTATTTCTATAAGCTAACCTACTAATCATCATATGGAATGAACCATCAACTCACCCAAGGTGCAAGGCAATATACACTACGATCCCGTACTCCCCAGGCAGGATTCCAAATGCAGCTAAATTAAATTTTAATTTTAAATTTGTTTTAATTGTTCCTATATTCACAATTCATTCTGACTCATACATTTTTTTCTTTTATCGTCAACATCACAACTATCAACTATGAGAGTCAGCCAGCCAATCCATCAGGACTCCCACGAATCGTTGCAGAACTTCGATAATTATTCGAAATTAAGAAGGCATCAACCGATGACGAACGCGAATGATCAATGCTGAAGGCGTGGAGCATGTTAGTTCCTAACAACATTGTAAATAAAAACAAACTTAAATATGTTACACCACCTGGAGAACTGGAGAACACGAAAAATACCATTGTCAACAAATGTCAATGTTCGAGCAATGCACCCTCTCCCTCTAACACACGTGGAAATGCAAAACGAGGTCAGCAGCTATCTCCATTTCACCAAATGGATAATGGCCGACTTCAAGAAAAGGAGAAATGATGCATTACTGCTGATGGCGACTACTTCCCACACACACGACTCATAGGGGGCATTAATTCGTCAAAGGCAACACTGATGAAACTCAACACATGTAAAAGAACACACACATAGGTCCCAGAATATCAATGTTTATGTATTAATTTATGTTAAATGCAAAGTTAAACTCAAATAGTCATTGACCCTTTTATGTAAAATTATGATCATCTGTAAATTTTACAGTAGTGTGTAAAAGCTATGTTTCATGGGAACTACTGCGGAAAGTTCACTTCACTTGTCGGTTAGCAGTCATCACAGTCAGACTGAATAAAGAAGTTTTTTTTATAACGTGGAAGTTCCTTGTGAGAACCAAAGTAATTCTAAGTTCAACTCAGCTTAGAACATGGTGCCGCAATCGCTAAATATGTTTGCACATGTACCTCTTCTAGCGACGAATCGTTTAAAGGCGGCTATAAAAGCGGCAGCAGTGAGCTGGCTTACAAGCTCTATGTGCATGGCCTTCGTTGAGAGGCAAATGAATACTGCTATATATCCTTTCTCTATTCTGTTACATCGTCCCTTCCACAACTTTATTTCTATGGGTCCGGCATAATCGACACCTGTGTTAGTGAAAGGTCTACAGCAAAGAACTCTTTCGGCTGGAAGGCTCCCCATGAGTTGTTGCTGCATTTTTGCTTTGTGTCGATGGCATCTCACACATTTGTGAATTGTGGATTTCACCAGTCTCTTTATGTTGGTTATCCAATAGACCTTCCTAATTTCTGCCATCATCATTTGTAGACCGCCATGGAGTGTACGCTGATGGATGTCCCTTACTACCAATTTCGCAAAATGGTGCGAATCCTTCAATATTAAAGGATGCCGTTGATTAAAGGGAAGAGAGGAATTCGTCAACCGACCTCCAACCCGCAGCAATCCGTCAGCGTCGAGAAATGGGTTTAAATTAAGGATTTTGCTTCCCCTTGAAAGCATGTTGGTTGCTTTCAACGTCTTGATGTCTTCGGCGAATAGCTCTTCTTGTGCTAGTTTAGTAAGCTGATCGTGTGCTGACATTAGTTCACTGGGGGTGAGAGGGTAGATTTCGAGTGATTTTTTGTTAGTTGTATTTTTGATGTTAAAAAAATATCTTCTCCACACCGATACGTTGCGAACGAGTCGATGTAACGTAGAAAATTGTTCGAAGAACGCTGTGTTAATTAGGGTACAATGAGCTACTACAAGTGTTAAGTGAGGCTTTATGTGTGTTAAATGTACCTGATAAAAGCTTGATTGAAGTTTTCGGTTTGAACCTTTGGTTTCCAGATTGGTGTCAATTGGAATTGCTGCTGGTAATTCTGTGGGGGAAAAATTTTGTAAGAATTTGGGACCAGACCACCACATGTGGTTGTTGATCAACTCCTCCGGTGAAAGTCCTCGTGAGCCGAGATCTGCTGAGTTATCTTTTGATGCGACGTGTCTCCACATCATCGGACTAGTGAGGGTCTGGATATCGGCGCACACAGTTTACGCCACTGCAAACAATTTTTAAGGATGGACGTCAAAACTCGCATAGAGACAATCAAACGAAATTCAATTTGCTCTAATTGCCTTGGGTTCGACCACCATACATCCAATTGCGGTAGCACTAATCGCTGTTTTAAATGCAACTTAAAACATCACACATTGTTGCACTATGAGTCGCTAAAAACTCAACAAAATGCACACCAAAATGTACAAAGCCACTATTGCCAGCACTCTGTTCCCCACAATATGTTCCTTGTGAGAACCAAAGTAATTCTAAGTTCAACTCAGCTTAGAACATGGTCCTTCGATTCGTCAAGTAAACCAGGACAAGGAAAAAGTTTTTTTTTGTTTTCTTCTGAACAACTATTCAGACATTGTTCAACCCGTTCAACTCAACGGTTCACAGTCCAAATTTTGGGAAACTGTCCAAAAATCCGTTCTCTCAACGGACACCGAACAAACGGACATCAACGGATATCAAACAACAGCTACAACGGACATCGTTAGTGGACATCAACGCACAGCTGCAACGGACATCGTTAGCGGACATCAACGGACAGCTGCAACGGACATCCTTAGTGGACAGCAACGGTCAACGACGTACAGCCGCACCGGTCGATCAACCAACAAATTCCTAACGCAAGGTCAACAATTTTGCATCAGGATAAAAAGAAACACATACAGAACTAAGTTCAACATCAAGGTAGGAATTCAATTCATATATTCTCATTTTCAAAACAAAATCATAAATTCAATTTAAACATCAAGTGAATTATTGAACTTTTAAATAGAAGTAAATCTCACTAAATAAATATAGACCTGAAAACAAGTGCTAGTGTGAATTAACAATATTTTAAGTATGTCGAAACTTTCGAAATCGATCGAAAGGCAAGAACGTTATCTTGAAGAAATCACAAACGATTTCGAAGAATATCAGAGACAAACCGAATCGCGTAAATCAAGGGGTTATGTGAACGCGTGTTTAACGGACGTGGATGAAGTTTTTAAATCGGTTAAGGGTCTACATACCACTATTGTGAACACTGCGGCGGATCCGCTAAAAGACAAATATATCACGGATGAAATATATGCCAAAGTTAAGCGAATTTTTTTTCAATTTAGTGGTATGATAAGCGATGACATTGATAAATTATCTCACGAGAACAATACCAATTTTGATATCTCGCGACTAAACGTCACAAAATCCGCTGTGTCCGATATTCGTCTTCCGCGTATTAACATAAAACCGTTTTCCGGTAAATTCGAGGAGTGGACTGAATTTCAAAATGTATTTGAAAGCTTAATAGATCAAAACGTTGACCTATCTGAAATACAGAAATTACAGTTTCTAAAAACATCGTTGTGTGGAGAGGCTGCACGTCTCATACAACACCTTCCCATCGATGGCAAAAGCTATGCGTCGGCCTGGGAAATAATAACCGATCGCTTCCAAAATAAAAGGAAATTGGTAAACACGCTATTAAGAATCCTTTTAGAGCAACAAAAAATCAATCATGAATCTGCCGAAGCTTTAAAATCGTTACACGATACCAGCACTGAGTGCATCCACGCCTTAGCTAATCTGGGAATAAATGTAGAGGCATGGGATTCTATTCTGATATACGTTACTTATCAAAAACTTCCATTCACAACACAAAAAGATTGGGAAGCAAAATTAGGCACGTCAAAGAGCTTACCCGATTGGAAAACGTTTTTAGCTTTCATTGAAGGCCGATTTAGCTCTCTTGAAAACATCAGGGAATCCAATACGCATGCGAGACAACCGCTTCCGTCGTCATCGTTTCGTAAGACTTCCGCTCCTCATATCTATCATATCAGAACTGAGGGGGAAGGCAAACAATTTCGCTGTAGGCTGTGTAAAGGCGCACACAGTTTACGCCACTGCAAACAATTTTTAAGGATGGACGTCAAAACTCGCATAGAGACAATCAAACGAAATTCAATTTGCTCTAATTGCCTTGGGTTCGACCACCATACATCCAATTGCGGTAGCACTAATCGCTGTTTTAAATGCAACTTAAAACATCACACATTGTTGCACTATGAGTCGCTAAAAACTCAACAAAATGCACACCAAAATGTACAAAGCCACTATTGCCAGCACTCTGTTCCCCACAATATCATAGAAACGACAAATAACACCACGTCGGTGGAACAAAACCAAACCGTTGGAAATCAACTCAATCACAATGCAAGTACCTATGTTCCAAATACATCTCAAAATGCAATATGCACTCATCCGCATTGCAACATTAACTCTCTCCTTATCCGAAAGAGAAATGTACAAAATTCGACAGATACTTCGCAATGCGGATACAGAGAGCAAAACCAAATAGGTTGTTCGCTAGCTAATAAAGTGCATACCAAGGCATTATTAGCGACAGCATTGGTCAAAGTTTTTGCAGCTAACGGCAGCCAGTACATCTTACGGGCACTAATTGACCCTGGATCCGAAGCGACGTTTGTCACCGAAAATGTCACTCAGCTTCTCAAACTACGTAAGCAAAAGACATCCGCACAGGTCACTGGTCTAGGTCAGACTTCTACTGGCAGATCGAATTACGAAGTACAACTTAGAATCTTTTCATTGACAAGGTCTACATTTTCACTCGGAGTCAAGGCATTTGTTTTTAACCAACTAACATCAATGCTGCCAGCGCACCAATTGCACACAAAAGGCTGGACCCATCTTGCCAACCTACCCCTTGCAGATCCCTCATATAGCAACCCGGGTAAGATTTACATTCTCCTAGGTACTGATGTGTACGCATCAATAATCCTACAGGGCCTTGTGAAAGGGGAAAAGGGAGCCCCTGTTGCTCAATGTACTGAATTGGGGTGGATTCTGACTGGCAACACCATCAATGCTGGTCAGCCTAGTAACATCACAATACAAAACCACTTCAATTCATTAGACGCCCAGTTGAAAAGATTTTGGGAATTAGAGGAAGATTTAGAGTGTAGAAAATTTACCCAGGAAGAGGAAGAATGTGAACAACATTTTCAAAAAACGCATAAAAGAAGGGTTGACGGTAGGTACGAAGTACAGCTACCCTTTAAAAACAATGTTCGCTCAAAACTTGGCAATTCCTTAAGGCCGGCAATGGCTAGATTTTTTCAATTAGAGAAAAGGTTCACAGCAGATAAGAAATTGCAAAAGGCATACACCGACTGTATCCAGGAATACATTACCCTTGGTCATATGGAAGAAGTAACAAAAGATATGGGTATCTCTACAACACAGCATTACTATCTTCCACACCATGCGGTCTTTAAAGAGTCGAGTAGCACCACAAAATTGCGCGTTGTTTTCGATGCTTCATGCAAGTCATCAAATGGCGAATCATTAAACGACAATTTAATGGTTGGACCACGTTTACAGGCAGATATTATCGAACTGATTGCAAGGTGGAGAAAATATAAGGTGGCATTTGTTGCGGACATCAGTATGATGTACCGACAGGTCTGGATGGCACCTGCTGATACCCCTTATCAGCTAATTTTGTGGAGAACGAATCCCTCAGAGCCTTTAAAAACCTTCGCTCTGAAGACGGTCACCTTTGGTACTGCTTCAGCGCCATTCTTGGCAGTAAGAACTTTACAGCAGCTGGCGGTTGACGTCAATAAATCGCATACTCACGTTACCAAGGCACTCACCGAAGGATTTTACGTGGATGACCTGATTTATGGCGCAAATAACGAATCCGAAGCGATTAAGCTTCAAAGAGACGTTCTGGCCACCTTGAAGTCGGCTGGATTTCCTCTTAGGAAATGGGCAAGTAATTCAGCAAAGGTATTAGAGCAAATACCTGAAAATGAAAGAGAGATTAATCTTCCACTAAACTTTGATTCAACAGATACCATTAAGACTCTCGGAATCCGATGGCACCCAGCACAAGATGTATTTAAATTTAAAATTAATTTACCGGAAGTGAAGACATACACTAAGAGGTCTGTCTTAGCAGATATTGCCCGTCTATTTGATCCCCTCGGGTGGATCTCTCCTTGCATTATCAAAGCGAAGCTTATGATGCAGCAGTTATGGCTTCAAGAGCTAGCATGGGATACCCCAATCCCTAAGAAGACCGAAGAGATTTGGGTAAATCTGCGCAATGGATTTAGTGCTCTTGAGGACATGCAAATACCGCGCTGGATGCAACATGAAGATTCGGCTAAGGTGCAACTACATGGCTTTAGCGACGCCTCGGAGAAGGCATATGCAGCCGTAGTATACGCTCGAGTAATAAAAAATGGTAAAGAACATATCAACATACTAGCGTCCAAAACAAGAGTTGCCCCAGTGAAATGCGTTTCATTACCACGCTTAGAGCTATGCGCAGCGCTTCTCCTAGCAAAACTCTTGCTGCTCATATCACGAGCAATGCAATTTACCAATCCTGAAGTCTTCGCATGGTGTGACTCAATGATCGCTTTGGCCTGGATTAAGGGGAACCCGTTAACAAGAACAACCTTTGTAGCCAATCGAGTGGCTGAGATCCAGACCCTCACTAGTCCGATGTTGTGGAGACACGTCGCATTAAAAGATAACTCAGCAGATCTCGGCTCACGAGGACTTTCACCGGAGGAGTTGATCAACAACCACATGTGGTGGTCTGGTCCCAAATTCTTACAAAATTTTTCCCCCACAGAATTACCAGCAGCAATTCCAATTGACACCAATCTGGAAACCAAAGGTGCAAACCGAAAACTTCAATCAAGCTTTTATCAGGTACATTTAACACACATAAAGCCTCACTTAACACTTGTAGTAGCTCATTGTACCCTAATTAACACAGCGTTCTTCGAACAATTTTCTACGTTACATCGACTCGTTCGCAACGTATCGGTGTGGAGAAGATATTTTTTTAACATCAAAAATACAACTAACAAAAAATCACTCGAAATCTACCCTCTCACCCCCAGTGAACTAATGTCAGCACACGATCAGCTTACTAAACTAGCACAAGAAGGGCTATTCGCCGAAGACATCAAGACGTTGAAAGCAACCAACATGCTTTCAAGGGGAAGAAAAATTCTTAATTTAAACCCATTTCTCGCCGCTGACGGATTGCTGCGGGTTGGAGGTCGGTTGACGAATTCCTCTCTTCCCTTTAATCAACGGCATCATTTAATATTGAAGGATTCGCACCATTTTGCGAAATTGGTAGTAAGGGACATCCATCAGCGTACACTCCATGGCGGTCTACAAATGATGATGGCAGAAATTAGGAAGGTCTATCGGATAACCAACATAAAGAGACTGGTGAAATCCACAATTCACAAATGTGTGAGATGCCATCGACACAAAGCAAAAATGCAACAACAACTCATGGGGAGCCTTCCAGCCGAAAGAGTTCTTTGCTGTAGACCTTTCACCAACACAGGTGTCGATTATGCCGGACCCATAGAAATAAAGTTGTGGAAGGGACGATGTAACAGAATAGAGAAAGGATATATAGCAGTATTCATTTGCCTCTCAACGAAGGCCATGCACATAGAGCTTGTAAGCCAGCTCACTGCTGCCGCTTTTATAGCCGCCTTTAGAGGATTCGTCGCTAGAAGAGGTACATGTGCAAACATATTTAGCGATTGCGGCACAAATTTTAAAGGGGCATACAACGAAGTTAAGAGAGACAGCAAACTCCTCTCGTCCGAGTGGTCTGTTGAAGTTGCAAAGGAACTAGCGTCTCTAAATACAACATGGCACTTCAACCCCCCTTCGTCACCACATTAAAAGGACTATAGGCAACTCCAAATTAACATTTGAAGAATATTCGACACTACTCAGTCAAATTGAAGCATGTCTCAATTCTAGGCCACTGTGTCCTATGTCCTCAGATCCTGATGATTTGACTGTCTTAACCCCAGGCCACTTTCTTACCGGAGGGCCAATACACACTGTGCCGGAAAGAAACCTATACGACAAAAACATCAGCGCTCTGGAGAAATGGAGATATATACAACGCCTCCTCCAAGAATTTTGGAAGCAATGGAGCATATCATATATCCATTTGCTACAGCAACGACCCAAATGGCTCCAAAGGCAACCGAACCTCAACGTAGGAGACATCGTGATCGTTAAGGAGGATAATCTACCGCCCTCGTCATGGGCACTCGCGCGAGTGATGGAATTACATCCCGGTTCTGACGGTTTGACGCGCGTCGCGACGATAAAAACGCAAACATCGAGACTCAAACGACCAATCGTAAAATTATCCCCCTTGCCGGTATCTGAACCCTTAAATTTACAAAACATAAACTAATTCACATCCCCCTACTCGTGAACTTTAAATAAAAAAAAAAACATATAAAAAAAACACAAAACCTTGAACTATTTATATAAGCTAATCACCTATTTCTATAAGCTAACCTACTAATCATCATATGGAATGAACCATCAACTCACCCAAGGTGCAAGGCAATATACACTACGATCCCGTACTCCCCAGGCAGGATTCCAAATGCAGCTAAATTAAATTTTAATTTTAAATTTGTTTTAATTGTTCCTATATTCACAATTCATTCTGACTCATACATTTTTTTCTTTTATCGTCAACATCACAACTATCAACTATGAGAGTCAGCCAGCCAATCCATCAGGACTCCCACGAATCGTTGCAGAACTTCGATAATTATTCGAAATTAAGAAGGCATCAACCGATGACGAACGCGAATGATCAATGCTGAAGGCGTGGAGCATGTTAGTTCCTAACAACATTGTAAATAAAAACAAACTTAAATATGTTACACCACCTGGAGAAGTGGAGAACACGAAAAATACCATTGTCAACAAATGTCAATATTCGAGCAATGCACCCTCTCCCTCTAACACACGTGGAAATGCAAAACGAGGTCAGTAGCTATCTCCATTTCACCAAATGGATAATGGCCGACTTCAAGAAAAGGAGAAATGATGCATTACTGCTGATGGCGACTACTTCCCACACACACGACTCATAGGGGGCATTAATTCGTCAAAGGCAACACTGATGAAACTCAACACATGTAAAAGAACACACACATAGGTCCCAGAATATCAATGTTTATGTATTAATTTATGTTAAATGCAAAGTTAAACTCAAATAGTCATTGACCCTTTTATGTAAAATTATGATCATCTGTAAATTTTACAGTAGTGTGTAAAAGCTATGTTTCATGGGAACTACTGCGGAAAGTTCACTTCACTTGTCGGTTAGCAGTCATCACAGTCAGACTGAATAAAGAAGTTTTTTTTATAACGTGGAAGTTCCTTGTGAGAACCAAAGTAATTCTAAGTTCAACTCAGCTTAGAACATCGACCATCTAATAACTTTGGAAGAGCCATGAAAAATGCGTGACGAGGCGAGACATTTGCTGACATCTGCTGGCTTCAACCTGCTGAAGTAAACAGCCAATAATGATGTGGTTTTAAAAGGCATTCCTGTGGATCAAAGGGAATTTGCGTTTTCTTTACCTTTCGAAGCTGCTTCTACTCTACAAATTAAGACGTTAGGTACCAGGTGGTCGACGGTAGGAAATTTTTTTTTTCAGAATGTCTTCGTAGTGTTACAAAAGTGAGGAACGACCGAGTCGAACCACCACCACTACTAGTACTACTACTAGAAACTACAAGAAAAGAAGAAAAAAAAAGGCTCACATCAATAAACCGCTGTCGTCAACTGCTGCCATCAACCGCTACCATCAACCGCTGCCTTCGCCACCCACAGTTATCTAATACAACCCGTCTGGTTGTCTGCAGCCATTCGCAGCGAAATTCTCCTCTCGCCTTCACTTCACTTCCTAAGGAAACACGAGATTAAAATAAAATTAACACACAGGTAATAAATCTCACCTCCAACTTCAGGAATCTTAAAATACTCCACCAACACACCACCTCTCCAGAGTCATATTGCTTGACCTTGCAAACATCACCATCAATAAAGGGTGGCCGTGGTGTAGTGGTAACATCAACGCTTGTCACGCTCTTGGTTCACGGTTCAAACCCTGATCTCAACAATCATCT
The DNA here is from genome assembly GCA_963082735.1 of Pocota personata. NCBI lineage: Eukaryota > Metazoa > Arthropoda > Insecta > Diptera > Syrphidae > Pocota > Pocota personata. The sequence continues at coordinate 99,894,594 of OY720429.1, read as the reverse complement.
ATTTATTTCGTCTGAAATAAATAAAAAAGTCGATCAATTGCGAAAGCTTAGTCAACTCTACTGCGAAGGCATAACACTGGCAGTAGAGTGGTCATATGGCTTAAATGCAACTTGATCGTGATGATGACATCAGGTGGAGGGAAAAAAATACTGTGAATCATGAGCAACGACAAAAGCAAAACAAACAAGCTCCCCAGTTATCTGGATGCCACCCTTGGAGTTTACTGAAACTTAATACCACCTAAGTTTCAAACCCACTACACCAATCTTCCTTTCTCTCTCTCTCAATTTCTGCAAACGCCCGTGCCCTGAAATAATTTAATGGTATTCATATCCCATTTGGCGCGCGCAAATTATAAAAAAAAAAAAAAAAAAAAAAAAAATCCTCAGTGCCAAACCAGCGGGTTACCTCCAGCGCCTCCGTCATGTCCATCAGCCGTCACCTATTGAAAGAAAAATTCATTAAAAAGGTAATTTCACAAGTACCTCACCACTCACCTGTTCTCTTCCCCAAGGTTCACCTGCAATGCTTTATGCAGTACCCATCACATCATCTAAGCACAGTCGCCTGAAAAGAAACCCACCCGCAATATCTACCTGGGAAAAAGTTCCACCGCACAAAAGTAAACAACCCCGATTTCAACTTGCGCAATTGTACACGGCTGCACCTGCGCTGGCACAACCGCTGACCCCTCGATTCACAGCAACAATGTCGAATTTCCCCATGGCATAGGCCACCGAGGAATCCAGTTTCGTTTACTGGAACAAAAGGATCGAATACACCCACGAAAAACACAACCGAGAAAGGCAATAATGGCAAAAGAAAAAAAGGTAAACAAAGATCTTAATCACTCACCTGTTGCAGAGGGTATCCAAATATAGCCGACAGCAAGCTGTGGCGTGTGGACATTGATCTTCATTGGAGTGCGGGTGGACTTCGCACTCCTCCCAGTCGGAAAAACACCCGGATTTGTCGACCCGAAGAACGAACACTCCAAGTCGATGCAGTACACCGCGCGGAACAGCTGCCAAGAGGAACCGCACTCTCCTGGAACTTGGTGTCGGAACGTTTTCCTGTATTGATGGTCGGACGGATGCACACACTCCCGAATCAAAATGAATCACTTTTGCGAAAAGAAAACGCCCGAAAAACACAAGAAAACACGGAAAATACCCGGCGCGGTGGAAAAAAAGAATGGGAATTCTGACGTCTGTCAGCAATGTCATCCGGGGCACGTTCAGTACACTTTTTGATGCGGCGCTCCCATTCAGATATTCTGCGGGTTGGGTGTGCTGTAGGATAAAAGGGAAATAGTTGGGAATTGTTGGGCAAATACAGGAGCGCGTTTTAATTGCAAGAAAACGATGAAAAGTGGCAAAAAGAGGAAAAATGCAATTAGAAGGGTAACTCCAGGTTCTCCGAGACGATAGACCCCTCGTTGGAGAGGGAAAATTACGGGCAATCAGGGAAAATGGGTGACGATGGCAAGGAAAAGGTGGACAAGTGGAAAATTGTGACAGAAAATTTTCCAAAATGGCGGAGGAAAAATCCGAAAGGCTAGAAGGTAATTGGAAATTTTCATAATTTTTTTTGGAATCTTTCCAGGCGCGAGTGAGATGACAAGAGAGGACGGATAGATTCAACGAGGGAAATTTTGGTGGAGAGTTGGAAACGTTTAAAAGGAGCGCGTTCGGCAGGAGAGATTGGCTTTTTGCTGGTGATAGTCATCGTGTCGTATTCGAAAGTTCGTCGAGGTTTTAATCGAAGAAATCGATCGAGATCGAAGTAGCGGAAGAAAAGCGACGACCATCGAACGGAACCAGTAACGCGGAAATACCGGATTAACAGAGCAAAGCGGAAAAATTGAGGCAGTCGGAGAAAAGACGCAGCACGGACAACAAATTAAAACAACACCAAATTTTTCAAAATTAAAAAAAAAAAAAAAATAATAAAACCTCTCGGGAACCTGAAATAAATCAAGTGGAATTTAGCGAAGAAGTGTTGTCTTTTATTCGCCTGTGGGTTTTCTTGTTTTTTTTCCGATTCACTCTTGCTTTTTTCCTCCCTCTTCTAGCTACAGCCCGGGGTACCATCGATACCCCCCTTCAGAAGTGTAACAGTAGATTCATCTGAAATTCCAACAAAAAGATCGATGATGTAAACTATCGCCAAACTCTTTGATCCCTTTGGAAGTATCTCGCCGTGCTTAATTTTGATGAAAATTTTGATGCAACAGCCGTGGTGCTGCGGACTAGAGTGGGATGACCCACTTCTAGCGGAACTGAAGGCCCAGTGGGAGGATTGCCGACGTGAACTGCTATCCATAGAGAAGATTCAGATACCCCGGTGGATTCGAAGCATGCATCAGAGAAGACATATGGAGCGGTGGTCTTCTTACTTGTTTTAGATGACGAAGACAACATTCACATTCATCTCTTGATGTCCAAAACAAGAGTTGCTCCGTTGAAGACTGTAACCCTTCCCAGGCTTGAGCTTTGTGGAGCAGTCATGTTAGCGGTACTCTTAGACTACACTGCGAGAGTCTTGAGTTTGGACAACGTTAGGACATATTCTTGGACAGACTCGACAATTGCGTTGGCATGGATCATGGCACCTCCAGCAAAATGGAGTACTTTTGTAAGCAATCGTGTTGCAGAGATCCAGCGTCTTACAAATTGTAGCATCTGGCGGTACGTTCCAACTCAGCACAATCTTGCTAAAATGGCATTACGTGGCCTATTGCCATCCCACTTGAATGGCAATTCACTTTGGTGGAATGGGTCAGAGTTCCTGAAGTCTGAATGGAGCTTTGAAGCTCCGACTCAACCAACGGCGGTAACAACATGAAGGGAGGCGGAAGATTCAATCTCATTGCGTCGTCACAGGAGACAATGAAATCAATCTGCTGATACATCGCCACTCGAATCTTCGGAATCTGCTGCGGATTTTGGCATATTGTTACAGATTTATCTCCAACATGCGTCGAATGGAACTGTATCCGATGACACTTTCGCCGACGGAGATGAATTCAGCGTTGAAAATTGCAGTAAAAATAGTCCAAAGGAGCATGTTTTTTGTCGACGAGAATGAAACTCAACCTAATATGAAGGGGCTAAAGGAATTACTTCCTTTTGTTGATGAGGCTGAAATTTTAAGAGTAGGGGTTAGGTTACATAACTCAAATCTAAGCTACGAGCAACAACATCCTATCATCTTGAAACCAGGTCACCATTTTAGTCGACTGATTGTAAGGGACGCGCATGCTACAACGTACCATGGTGGAACGTAGCAGATGGTAGCTCAGCTTCGTGAAAAATTTTGGATATTAAGCCTCAGAAAAGCTGTAAAAAAATGTATCCATAACTGCAAAATTTCTTTTAGGCTGAAGACCGAAGAACAACCGCAGCTAGGCGGCTTGGTTCTTATTAAAGATGAGAGGATTCCACCTTCAAATTGGATGATGGCCCAGGTTATAAAATTACACCCTGGAGCAGACAATCTAATTCGCGTCGTCACATTAAAAACGTAAACCGGAGAACTGAAACGACCTATTGCAAATATCTGTTTGCTTCCGAGCAACAAGATTACCGCCGTTCAATCTCTAATCTAACCTACATTAAATTAATGAATTCTTACATACACACACACACACGCACCCTAAATTAATGAATTCTTACACACACACACCCTAAATGAATGAATTTTTACACACATTTAAATTTATAATTTACATACATACATTTTCAAAAATCGTATATACACGCCTTTTACCCAGCCATGCATGCATACACATTTCTCACAATTTTACTTCAAATCAAAAAAAAAATACATTAATTTAATTTCACAACACCCCTAAATAGAATCAAAACAAACATTTTCAAAATTAAACCCTATTAACACAATATACCCTAAAATACCTAAAAATTACACTTGGAAAATTTCCCAAATCAAATTTCCCGTCCCTCATTTAACATACAAACCATTCAATGAAGAAAACACAAAAAAAACACACAACACATCCCCACATACATTCAGAAATCCATTCATTCATAATATTTTGAAATAAAATCAATAATTCATTACTCACCTGTACGAGTAAATTCCCGTATGACTGTAACTGCAACAGTTCCTGTACACTTAAAAAAAACTCAAGCACACACGAATTTACATTTACTTTACATTAAAAAACAAAACAAAATCGCACATTCAAATCCGACGCCTATTACTGATAGTAAATCAGTCAACACGTAGGCAAGGAGACGGTCTTCATACATAGGAAAAGAGAGCGGCGTATACAATAGTGGCAATTGGTAAAGGGCAATATGTATAGGCTACTCACTTCACTGACTCTGTAGGGTATTTGTTTGTTTTGTTTGTGAATATGCCCTTCTCTGTCCCACATTGATTCTTTAACAGAACAATCCAAAAAGAATAAGAATAATTGCAAACTCAGGACGACGTGGGAAGAAAGGTTGCAGAAAATTGTTGCGAACGAGTTCACGGCGAGGGTGACTGTTGAAGGCGATAAAACATTTTTTTTTTGCTAAAAATAAAAACTTCAAACAAAAATTAGTAATTGTAAAAAGGAATATTGTGAACTATCAAATTCCACGTAACAAAAAGTCAGTTTGACATTTTACATTCTAAAACTTATATATATATTTAACACTTCAAAATAAAGAATTATTCGCAATTTTATAACGTGGAAAAGCGGTCATTTCATTTTACTGAAATTTTTACAGAGTTTACGGCAAAAAGGGTGTACGGTTTTCTTCTTTTGATTAAAGTTCAAGTCAAAGAACAAAGACACAGTTGAGCATTCTCAACACTAACCATAAGCATATCAGGGGTTTGGTCTTCAAGCAACTTAAACAATACGGCTCTTCGCTCGATCCTAATCAGTGAATTCACATTCACCCCAAGGATCTTCAAGGGTTGCTCCTCCATGTTCGTACCCATTACGACTGGAGGTGCGTTAGACCCGGCAGAAATGCGTAGATCTGGTCCACCCGCTTCGCCTGCTCCTTTACCTGTCATTGAAGTTGACCCATCTGCCGTTGGATAGAGAGTAAGATGGCCAGCAAGTCAATTTAAGCCTCCGGTGCTCTAGGCGCTGGGGCCTGAGAATCAACCTTCGGTCTTTTCTGTTCCGTGTTTCCCCGGCCTGCCGCCATTTGGGTGTAGGTCACTTGTGGAGTCACGGATTGTGTTTGATTTTGGAGAATTGGAGCAGGTAGACGTTTCACTACGACTTTCTGCTGTCGAACCAGATTCACGTTTTTAATGTACTGGAACTTAGGACAGCCCCGATAGTTTGCGGTGTATCCCGAGTTCCTGCATAAAGCATACGAGAGCTGGCTCTTATCTGCCACTCCATCCTTACCCAGAGTGCATTCCTCTGCTTTGTGGTTCTTTCCACACTTGACACATCGAGGCTGCATTTCACAGTTCTACGCGGCGTGCCCGAACCTTTGGCAGCGAACACATAGTAAAATGTGTTCGCTTATCCTTAATTTTTCCCATGCAACAACCTGGTAGTCTAGGACTTTAATACTCCTTAGACCATCCAGTTTGCTATTGGGTGATAGCTGAACTAGGAAGAACGGTAGTTTCCGCTTCTCCCTTTTGGCCCTAGCAGTGGTGAATGACTTGACCCCTACGAAATGGAGATCGTCGCACTCTTTCTCTTTAAGCAGCGCAAGGAGCGTCTCCGGATCGGTAGATGGCTCTATCCCCCTCATTCAATCTTTTAATGTAAAAATTATTGCCTATGGCCAACTTACATAACTCAATGGTATCCTTCAGCTCAATCTTGTAGGTGTCGATTGGCTGCACCCTCGTCTTTGTAGTCTTCTGTGGTTATTGTTGCTGTTGTTTCTGCTGCTGTTGTTGTTTCTGCTGTTTCTGCTTTGAATGCGGTACTTGTTGTAGTTGCTGTTTCTTCAGCTATTGTTGTTGCTGCTGGTTAGGCTGCGGCAGTTGCGGCTGCTTTTGTTCTTATAGCGGGCTTTCTGGCTGCTGCTGCTGTTGTAGTTGTTGTAGAGCGCGTTGGAGTTCTTGCTGCTGCTCATTCTCCCTCCTGGCCATTTGTTTGGCCTTGATAACATGCAGTCTTTGTTGCAATTGTCTGATGCTGCTATTCAGACTCTCTACCTCTTCGTCTTCGTCTTCTGATTCTGAAGCCACCAGAACGGCGAAGTTATTATTTTCTCCCATATAACGGCCTTCCCCACCGTCGGACACGTATTGGTATTCATCACTGTCATTTGACCTCTGCCGTTTTTTTCTTCTGTTGCTGCTGTTAATGTACCAGGAACCCCTTCCCTCACTCCACCAGGCAGTTTTCTGGTGAAGCTGATGTGGAGGAGCGCTTTACCTGCTTTAGCCACCATTGCAGGGTGGCCTGATTGAATCGTCTCGTCTGCTGATATGGTTTCAGCTAATCCCGCTATTAAGAGCGCGGACCGCTCGCTGTCGTCCAAAGCCTGACTTCTGCTATCGTCACTCTTCTTAGTTTTGTTTACACTTTTTTATTTAATTTGAAAAAAAAAGTCCACAATACTACTTTCCCCGCCGGGAATTGAACCCGAGTCCCCGGGTTGATATCCACTGCCACTACTATCTGTAATTTTCTATTTCTTTTTAGCCACGTTTATTCCTTCTTGCATATTGTTTAGGAGAATCTCTTTTGATTCGCCTATGGAATACTAAAGAGGCTTTGTCAAGGCAGTAATACCCTAGCGAATTGTTGATGTTGAACCGGTACTTGTTACCACTTCAACTCTTGTTTTAATTTGCTGCTTGCCTCGGCCGGAGGTATCCAAAATAATTGTAAGACTCTTTTTGAATGACAATGAAACAGTGATTTTATTGGAAACTATTTATATACGATTAGGACAGTAGTGAATTCATCAAATGTTCTCACGAATAATTTTTGGCGAGTTGGCATTGTCGTTTGCTCGGATCATAGTGCGCCTGTACGCAATATGACTCGACCTCAAGTTTAGTGGAAAAATAGAACTGGAAAATTGTGTGCTGAGCGTGAGAACATTTGATGTGAACATTTTTAAGGTGAATAGACAATGTGAAATATGATATCTTATATTCTATGTAGTAGAGTGTGGGATTAAAGACAGAGGATTGCATTTGAAATGGGAATGCTTATGTTTACTCCAGGTTAGGGATGGAGCACCCTTTCTAATCCAGTTTGTCTTATGAATCTGAGTATGAGAAGTGGGTACATGATTGGCATATCCTCATCTGATAGTTGGAACTTGCCCAAGTATTTCAATATTTTGTAGGTTAGCGTCCCACAAAATTCCAGAAGATGTTCTAGAATCTCACTGGACGCACTATAGAATGGTCAAAGGCCTTCCTTTGTTATACCTAGTTTCCTTAGGTGCTCCCCGAGTTTACAGTGCCCCGCTAGAAAGCCTGTTAGGATACGTAGGTTATTCTTGTTAAGTCAGATGCATGCTTTAAATCTCTCCAGTTGAAGTGTCCCAGAAATTTCTTAGCTTGCCTCAGACCTGGAGTATTAATCCAGGTTCTCGCCCTTTTTCTTTCTCCATCTTCCTGAATTCTTCGAATTTGGTATAATTTCCTATTCCGCAGAATGGTTCAGGTCCAATAAAAGATTCTGTTTCCTTCCTTTATTGGACCATAAACAAGTGGGCATCAAACTCAAGTGATTTGTATCGAACTCTAAAACTGTCATGAGGAGATTCATCGAACCCAAAACCTGGTACTCCCGTTTTGATTTTCGACAAAGGTGATATGAGAAATTTTCTAATTCTCTACTTTTCGGAATTTCGAGGGCTTCCGAGTGCTCTGAACCAGGCTGACTTTGAAAAGCGCTTAAAGGAGGGAAGGCGCGAATCATTCTGGACTAATGGTTCTAGATTACTGAAGCAGGTAGAAACTAAATGGCCGCCGCCGGAATCCCACCGGAAAATTCATGAAGAACTTCGCGTGAAGGCGACATTCCTTCTAATAGATAACAAGGACATCTTCGAAAGTTTTCTAATTTTAATCATCTCAAAAGTGTTATAGCTTGGGTGTTGAGATTCTATAAGAATTGCCCCGATGACGCGATAAGAAGAGAGCGCGAAGGTCTAAAGGTACGGGAGTTGGAGAGTGAGGAAGACTACCGTTTCTTGAAGGCAGGTAAGCCGTTGGATCGTGCCAGCAGACTGTTAACACTGTCCCCGTTTTTGGATGAAAATGGTGTTATTAGATTGAAGGGACGAATCAACGCAGCCATCACCAGATCATTCAGACCACACACTAGATATAACCTAGATAAATCTTGCCTTTTTCCTTTTTCACTTTGGTGCCAACATGGTTGGTCATACCTTAACGTACTTCAACTTAAGATACCTATATATAATAATTGGTGTTTTTACCGCGGAATTGTAACTTGGGGTTGTTAATATAAATTCGATGGACCTTACTTCCACTGACTGCGACCAAAGGAATATATGTAAACGTATGTAAAATGAAAGAAAACGCACCGATCTAAACGTTATAAAGGTCTTTATTCGATTGTACTTTGACTTTACATTTAAGAGTATTTATGCCTTTGCTATTTATTTTAAATTTTTGGCGCGAAATACAATTTGCCAATGTATTTGCTTCCTATATTTGGCGGATTTTTTGTATAAATGAATAAATTACAAGTGTATTTACAAAAACATAGACTTTAGTGTTGTTTGTTTTATTTTAATTGTATGAATATCGATGAACTGTTAAAGTTGGTTGGTTCTTCTTGTTTTTAATCGCCAACATTTTCCCCGGCTGAGTTCGCAAATTATTGCCCATAAACATCTTCAATTTGAAAGTTCCATGCTTCATTTCAGGATCACCCTGTGACCTTTGCTGCAGAACCAATTTACTAAATGTTGATTGCAATGGTTGCATGCGATTAATGAATTGAAACTTAAAAGAGGCAACACAATGCGACACATATGAAAATACGTGGAGTAATAAGACAAACACATTACTGGTCGATGCCTTTTATCTATCAAGCCGATGATCGGTTATTAATGATTATCTCCTGCCCTTCTCTTATTACTACCATTATATGTGCCCGTCGTTGTCCGGCTTTCCCTTTCGCACTTGCGTTGGTTTTTGGTCTTCGATTTATGAATAGAATGCTTTGGACATGAACACCGTAGTAAATGGTGTCGCATATTAAATGTCGGTTGTATTGTGTTGTTTTATTAGTTTATTTAATTTTTTTTTTTTTTTTTTTCGTAAATGTTCCTGTGATGTAACGACGAGGGATGATTTATTTCAGAGTGAGTTATGTATATTTGTTTTATTTGATTTTGATTTGTTGATTTCCTTTTTTTTAATTGGAGTAACTTAGTTTGTAAAAGCGCGCCTTTATTTTTGGCGATTTTATCAATGAACCATCACCGATTCATAGGAAAGGGGGGTTTCTTTTGGGTTTTTTTTTTCTTTTGTTCGCGATTTTCGACGGTTCGCGGTATTTGTGAGTTTGAGTGAAAAAAAAAAAAATTCTGCAACTTAAATTTGTGTAGAGTGCAATAAAAGAGTTTTAAATTTGAGTGCAGATAAATTTTACTTTTGTTGTGCATACTGCATACATAGATTACGTTTTCGGTCGAATGCGTTGGTACGCGTCGTGTTGATACACAACGCAGTATTTTGTTTATGTACGATGTGCATACTGTAATATGCAGGCTACGGCTCGAGTAGATAAAACGATATTCTGTGAAATTTATTTCTTTATTTTCTAGTCTATAGAACAATTCAAGTTCACACTATACTATTCTTCGCAAATTCTTTTCTTACAAGGTCTCTTTCCTCTCAAATCACTTTATCTCCTTTCAATTACTTAATTCACAAATCCAAACTAATTACTTCTTCTTCTTAAATCTCAACTTTCAATTTATCACAGAATTACAACTTCGCCCACTGCACACTTTTCTAATCTCCTCGCCACAGTTTAAAAACTACTGTCTTTTTTTGATCGCCATCTGTCCTTATATAGCAGAAGTTTCTGATAGCCAGAAACTTCTAGCAAATTCTTCGACCACTGGAACAAGAGAAATAATTCTTGCAGTTATAATTCCCTTTTATCCCTGATATTATTCGTCTCTTTCGTTGACATGAGCTGTGGAGACTTCGTCCCAGACACGAACCTCGAATGAAAGGACAGTTCGAACCAAAATTCTGCCAGAATGAAAAGTCACTTCGGAATCTGTTGCGTCATATTTTTAGGGGGCGTAGTTATTATTATGCTACACTGCCCCCCTCTTAGACGTGTTTGTCCCGAACAAGTGCATCCTCATTTCGGCCATTGTATCGAATCAGTCGGTCCACATGAACCACTTTCATTTTGGCCCTCGGTCCTCGCTGGATGCGGTAGACAACATCGTTGATGCGGGTTACTATTCTGTAGGGACCTTCCCAGTTCCGCTGTAATTTAGGTGATTTCCCCTTTTGGCGATGGGGATTATACAGCCACACCAGATCTCCTTCCTGGAATCCTGACGTTGTTGCCTTGGCATCATACCTGGTCTTCATGCGGTCGCTCGTTATCTTAATCTGGCTTCTGGTCCTTTGGTGTATGTCCCTAAGCCTTTCCCTAAGGTCCGCCACGTACTCTTCTTCATTTCTGGGCTCATTGGTAGGAGATCCAAATTTCACCTCACTGGGTAAACGAGCTATTTCACCAAATAAGATTTCGAACGGCGTATGTCGAGTAGTGCTATGCACGGCACTTCTATAGGCCATCAAAAACAAGGGAATCTGCCGGTCCCAATCCCGTTGGTAGTCACCTACGACCTTCGAGAGATGTTCGTCCAAAGTCCTATTGAAACGCTCCACCATACCGTCCGACTGTGGATGAAGCGGGGTTGTCCTTGTCTTTTTGATTCCGAGTAGTTGACACATCTCTTGGAAGATTCTTGACTCGAAGTTCCTCCCTTGGTCAGAATGCAATTCCAAGGGCACACCGAATCTGCTAACCCAATTGTAGACGATCTGCTCCGCCACGGTTCTGGCTTCCTGGTTAGGGATCGGAAACGCTTCCGGCCACTTACTGAAGTAGTCCATCACTACGAGGATATACCGATTACCATTGTCGGTTTCCGGAAAGGGCCCTGCGATGTCAATGGCGATTCGTTCGAAAGGTGCTCCCACGTTGTATTGGTGCATCTTACCTCGAGTTTTGATTCTCGGACCCTTGCTAGCTGCACACACGTCGCATTTTCTGCACCAGTCTTCGATATCTTCCTTCGCTTTTAACCAATAAGAATGTTCTCATACCTTTCCTAGCGTCTTATTCACTCCCAAGTGGCCTCCGGTCGCCCCGCCATGCATTTCCTGTAACACCTCCTTGACCCTCGTCCGCGGTACGACAAGCTGCATTACAAACGTCTTTCCGTCGGAGGATTCCCATTTTCTTCTCAGAACACCTTCTTGGACATGGAGGGAGTCCCACTGCGCAAAATATGCCTTTAAGGTCGGGCTTCTGTGAGAGATGTCCTGATGATCCGGTTTCTCCATGTTCTCCTTCCAGGCCAGAATCGGCTCGATATCCGGGTCTTCCTTCTGAGCGTTCCGGATCTCATCTACGCTCCAGCCGGCGATAGGTTCGGCTCTCATTCTTTGGATGGAAACCAGCTCCCGTTCTTCCTGACGCGCACAATGTTTACAATCCGTTCTGCATGGTCTCCGGGACAGTGCATCCGCATTAGAGTGGAGTTTTCCTTTACGATGCTGTATTTCGTAGTCGTAGATTTGCAGCCTTTCGATCCATCTTGCGACCTGACCCTCAGGACTCTTGAACTGTAATAGCCATTTTAAGGCTGCATGGTCTGTGCGAAGAACGAACTTCCTCCCGTAGAGGTATTTGTGAAAATGCTTCGTAGCCAAGATCAAAGCTAGAAGTTCCCGCCTTGTCACGCAGTAGTTCCTTTCTGGCTTAGAGAGCACCTTGCTGAAGTACGCAACCACCTTCTCTTGGCCGTCATGCACCTGGGAGAGTACGGCTCCTACCCCGACATTACTAGCATCTGCATCCACAACGAACGTTTCCCCGGGAGTGGGGTAAGCCAGTATCGGGGCATCGCATAGCCGTTGTTTAAGTGCCTTGAAGCTCTTCTCGCACTCAATTGACCATTTGAATTGTTTTCCCTTTTCCGTCAACTGGTGCAGGTTCTTTGCGATCCCGGCAAAATCCTTCACGAACCGTCTGTAGTAGGTGGCTAGGCCCAGGAAGCTCCTTAGTTGGTGTTTGTCTTTGGGGACTGGCCAGTTTTTCACCGCTTCGACCTTCTCCGGATCGGTTCTCACTCCTTTCGCTGAAATTATGTGTCCCAGGTACTTGACTTCCGCTCTAAACAGGGCGCACTTCTTGGGGTTGAGCTTCAGGTGGGCACTTCGAAGCCTTTGAAACACATCCCTTAGATTGTCTCGGTGTTGCGCAAACGTTTTTCCTACGACGATGACATCATCCAAGTATACCAAACAGGTTTTCCATGTTAACCCTTGCAGGACACATTCCATCAATCGCTCGAAAGTCGCCGGAGCATTGCACAGCCCGAATGGCATTACCGTGAATTGCCATAGCCCATTTCCTGTGGTGAAGGCGGTTTTCTCCCGGTCTTCTGGATGGATCTGTACCTGCCAGTAGCCACTCTTCAAGTCGAGAGTGGAAAACCATCGGGCTCCTGATAGTGTGTCTAGCGTGTCGTCAATCCATGGCAGAGGATAGCTGTCTTTCTTGGCGACGTAATTGAGCTGCCGATAGTCCACGCAGAACCGCGTGCTGCCATCTTTCTCCTTTACCAGTACAACCGGTGATGCCCACGGACTTTTGGAACTTTCAATCAGACCTTCTTTCTCCATTGCCGACACCATCTCTGCAACTTCTGTCTGCTTTGCCAATGGAAGGCGCCTAGCAGGCTGACGAATTGGTCTAGTATCACCAGTGTCTATTCGATGTTGTACCAGGTGTGTTCGGCCGTATTCTCCGTCCTGTGAGGCAAATACATCAGCGTACTCATTGATAAGATTCTCTGCCATAGTTCGCTGCTCCTGATTCAGCTCACTGGACTGGAGAATCGTTTCTCTCGTTTCCGCTGTCCAAGGTGATGGGAGAGGTTTTGGAGCATCACGTTCAGATATTGTTGCGACGGCGGTAATCGGCGTGCATTTTCCAGTCACCTCCCCTCGCCTTAGTTTGACAGTGTGTGGTCTTGTGTTCAAAACTCTCACTGGAACCATGGTGTTCTTTGGTTCGACTAACGTCTTTCCCACGACGTAGTCTTGAGAATTCTTCTCTGGGTCTGGTTCTACTATGTAGAATCGGTGGCTCCCAAGATCACCTTCCAGCTTCGTCCAAATGATTGTCTCTGAAGAAGGCGGCAAAACTTCGTCTTTGCTGATGACTGTCCTGAGAGTTGCGGCATTCTCGTTTCCGTACACCATCGGAATCTCCACATTTCGATACCTTAGTACTTGCATCCCGATGTCCAAGATTACTTCATTTGCTTTCATGAAGTCTATTCCGATGATGCACTCGTCGCATATATCTGCCACCAGAAACGCATGGGAGAACGTCAGTCCTGCCAGAGTAATCGTAAGACGAACTTCTCCAAATACCTTCGCCATTTCCCCTGTTGCAGTCTTCAGGCAGTAGCTGTTGGTGTTGTGCAGCCAGGAGCCTTTGACTATATCTCTTCTTACAATGGAGGCGGTGGCACCTGTGTCGATGGTGGCTACGCACTTCTTCTTGTTGATTAGTGCCTCCACTGTCAGGCTCTTGTTACCCCGTTTGGTTTGCGAAACTTGAATGGTGGTCCTGGGGGCCTCGATTCCAGTAACCAACTTCTGCCCCGCGAAGTTGGTCCTTACGCATTTCCCGACTGCTGGTTTTGGGAAGTCTGACTGACAGCCAGATGCTTCCTCTCTGCTTCTCCTACTTCCGCAATGTGGACAATTTCCTCGTCTAGGTGCACTTCTGCACTGCCGTTGTAGGTGTCCGGTTCGGTTGCAATTCCAGCAACGGATTTGACTTCCGCGAGCTTTGTCTTCATCCATGACGGCTGTTCTCTGGCATGAGCATTCCACGACGGACATTTCCCTGACACGGTGTATTCCCTGGTATGCTTGGTCCGCAGCCTTCATTGACAAAGCGAATGCCAATGCCTCGGGGAGTGTTCGCTTTTCAGCCATCCTTACAGCCATTTGCAGTTGTCTGTCCTCTATGGCCTGAATAAAAGCTTCCACCGCCATTTCGTTGATAAGCTCCTCACCGGCTTTAGGGTATGAAAGATGGGCTAGTCGCTCTATATCCGCTTGCAACTGTTGGAGCGTTTCCCCCCTTTTCTGGACTCGACTACGCAGCTGAACCCTGTACACCTGCTGCATGTGTTCATCCCCAAACCGCATCTCGATAGCCTGAACCAGAGAATCGTAGTTCTGCTGTTTACCTTCCGGGATGGTCTGCAAGAGCTCCGCAGCTGGACCCCTCAGTGCAAGTGTGAGTGCAATGGACTTCTCTTCATCGTCCCAGCTATTGGTCATTGCGGCCGCTTCGAATTGCCTTTTATAAATTGGCCATGATGTTTGACCATCGAAGATAGGAGGCTGCATCTCCTTTCTTCTCAGACCGTCAGTAGAATATTCCCGTGCTTTCTGTCTCTTCACGTTGCTGAGCTCCTTAGCAAGATTTTCGACTCCCTTTCCTACTATCTCGAATTGCGTATCCACTTTTTCAAACTGAGTCTCTATCTTCCCGAACTGAGTTTCATGTTTCTCAAAATTTTCATCGAATCTGGTTTCGACTTTTTCGAGTTGCGTCTCGACCTTCTCGATTTTCTCTTCGATCACTTCGAATTTGGATTCCAAGTTCTTGTTTTGCTCATCAAGTTTACTTTCCAGAGCATCTAGAGAATTCTTTTGTTCGTCCATTGCTTTCTTTTGTTCATCCAGCTTAAGTTCTAGAGAATTCTTTTGTTCGTCCATTGCTTTCTTTTGTTCATCCAACTTAAGTTCTAGAGAATTCCTTTGGTCGCCCATTGCTTTCTTTTGTTCGTCCATCGCTTTCTTTTGTTCATCCATTGCTTTCTTTTGTTCATCCAGCTTAAGTTCTATAGAATTCTTTTGGTCATCGAGCTTATGACTTTGATCTTCTATTGCTTTCTTTTGTTCGTCCATGACTAACTTAAGTTGCAGGAGCAGACTTGTTATACCCGGGTCGGCTACTGTACTTGCTGGTTCCTCTTCCACGTCAAACTCTATGTCATGCGGATTTTCACCTTCCTGCGTTACTGCTTCTTCCAGACGAATCAGTAGGGCATCTTTTCCCCCAGTTGTGTCGAGATTCCGCTTACTGAGTTCTGCCTTTAGTTGAATTATAGTTAGTTTTCCCAATTTGCGACCCATTTTGCGCAACTAATTAACTCAACGCAGAAATGGTTTTTTTTTTTTTTTTTTTCTTGTGCAATTTCACACCACGGAAATAGTTATTCACAGAATAAGTTTTATCCCAGCTTCTGACACCAATGTAATATGCAGGCTACGGCTCGAGTAGATAAAACGATATTCTGTGAAATTTATTTCTTTATTTTCTAGTCTATAGAACAATTCAAGTTCACACTATACTATTCTTCGCAAATTCTTTTCTTACAAGGTCTCTTTCCTCTCAAATCACTTTATCTCCTTTCAATTACTTAATTCACAAATCCAAACTAATTACTTCTTCTTCTTAAATCTCAACTTTCAATTTATCACAGAATTACAACTTCGCCCACTGCACACTTTTCTAATCTCCTCGCCACAGTTTAAAAACTACTGTCTTTTTTTGATCGCCATCTGTCCTTATATAGCAGAAGTTTCTGATAGCCAGAAACTTCTAGCAAATTCTTCGACCACTGGAACAAGAGAAATAATTCTTGCAGTTATAATTCCCTTTTATCCCTGATATTATTCGTCTCTTTCGTTGACATGAGCTGTGGAGACTTCGTCCCAGACACGAACCTCGAATGAAAGGACAGTTCGAACCAAAATTCTGCCAGAATGAAAAGTCACTTCGGAATCTGTTGCGTCATATTTTTAGGGGGCGTAGTTATTATTATGCTACAATACTATTAAGCATACGGTTAACCATGCCGTTCGATGGTTGTAATAATGATGGGTGGCGATGGACAACAATCAGCTGTTTATCGTTGACGCAATTGACTTGCAGCTGAAGCCCCGTTTTGTGTTGTGTTGTGTACGTATGTACAATTGTACATGGATGGATGGGTTGAAATAAAAATTATGAAACAGATGGGTTGAGTGTTTACATTTTTTATTGTGTTGTTTTTTATATTTGTAATTATCAGGTGAAATTGAATTAAATTAAAAATTATATTCAGCCTTTTCCTGGGTTTGTGTTTGTAGAGATTTTGTTTTTATTAAATTAATGTGTCGTTTTCGTTCGTTTTGTTCGACGGTAGATAGCAAATTTTTGAGAGACTTTTAAATTTCCCGGGTTTTGTCCTAATGGATACAGCGCGAACCAGACCGTCTGCTCCTGGAAGTACTTCCTCTATGCGTGCTAGCATCCTTTGGGATGGTGGTAATCTTTCATCCTTGACGATTACCAGGTCTCCTATTTTTGGCTTCTCCTCGGTTTTAAGCCACTTCGGCCTCTGTTGCAACCGCGAAACATACTCACAGTACCATTTACGCCAAAAGCCGTCGGCAAAACATTGAGTTATTTTCCATAGGTCGATAGTGCTTACATTAGCGTGCGATTTGTCTCTGTGCGGTGTGGTGTGCAACGCTTTGCTGCGAATGATGCCCTGTCCGTCGACGAAGGGGTTGAGCGCTTTCAAATTTATTGGTATAGCATTGTTGGTTTGTTTTTTATGCAGTTCTGATGAGCCCATTTCCCTTTGAGTTGTTCGAATAGCGATGAGATCCGTTAATTGCAACTCCATCGGTTCGAGCGCGCTCATATTCCTGGCTGGAGCCTCCGTTCGATAGTTCTGCATAAATCGCAAGCAGAAGGCCAAAACTCGGACCACCTTTGACAACCGAGAGTTTGAAATTTTCTAATCTCTTCCACTGTCTCTGTTGGTAATATTAGATCTAACTGTGTGTCAAGACTTGTGAGATGTACAAAGGTTTGTATGGATGGTTTGTGGTATCATTTCAGGAACTTTACCTATAACGACCCATCCCAGCTTGGTCTTTTGGGCAATTGGTGAGTGGGCGTCGTCGGTCTTGGTAATTTCCGGAAGGATGACCTCAGAATATACATCGACTTCGAATAACAGCTCTATTTTTCCGGGTATGTTGAAGTTTGGGTCGGCTATGTTTCCACTTGTCAGGTATCACGGATTTGGCCGGAAGAAGCCCAGTTAACAACTTGAAAACTAAAGCCCTAGCAGAGCTCTCGAACGCCGAATCCCTCGACGTAAAAGTAACGTCGACATAGTGCTGAGTGGGGTGCCGTTACTGACCTTCCCTAGCCCCGATACCTAGACATGTGTACGTTGTTTAGGGAGTTTAAGTCGCTGTGCAGCTGATCCCGGATCGACTAAAGCACGTAAGTAAACGTATCTGCCGTCACTTGACCTTACTTTAACAACTGGTATAGCTAGCAAAACATTTGTTGTGTTGACCTGCTGCGATGCGTGAAATGCCTTACGCCTGGTGCTACTGGGTTGGTTGTCACTCATTGGATGAAATGTTGGCGCATTGGGGTTCACGGCTACCTGCTAAGTTTGAGTGCTACCATAATGGTGTTGAATCCGTGGTGTTGTTGTGTACGTGTAGGGTGATGATGTGTTTGCGTGTGTACTTGGGTGTAGTAGTGAATGGTGGCGTTCGTCGCCGAAGTAGCAGTGTTTACTACATTCTCGTGTCGGATGGCTATAAGCGAGACAGTTCTCGCAGACCTTGGCTTGTCGAACAGACTGTTGTCTATGCGTCACGTCCATGCCCAAAAATCGGTTGCATTTTCTCAAGGAGTGTTGCCCTTGTTTGCACACCTTGAACGAAAACTGCTTCGATTGTGCCGAAGCGTGACAAACATTGGGGTTGGATTCCGATTTTGACCATGGTTTGGCGTTAGACTTAGTTGCTCCCTGTTGCGCTGCAGCCTCTAGCGTGCGGAAACGTGTTTCTAGGTATTCGTTCAACTGGCTTCTCGTTGGCAGATCCTTGCTGTTGCCCAACTTCTCTTCCCAAAGCTGTTGCGTGAGACTGTGTAATTTTTGGAAGAGAATGTATATCACAATAGCATCCCGTTGATCAACTGGAAGCCCTAAGTTTTCTAAAGCGTGAAAACTTTCGGAAGAAACATCTAAAATTGTTCGCAAACCTTCTGCAGACTCTTTCCCTAAAATAGGTTGATTAAAAAAGACCTTGAATTGAGCATTGACCAACACCCGTTTATGGTCAAACCTCGCCTTTGATAGCTCCCAAGCCTTGTTATAATTCCGAGCATCTAAGGATAAGGAATTCTCGCTGCAAAATAATGAAACTTTTGGATCTCACCAAGTGACTGATTACTGTGGATTAGCGAGACAAAAATGTCGGGAAACGCCCGCCATTTGGTGTATGGCCCAGAGAACTCGGGTATATTAATTTTCGGAAGACGAAGTTCACTGCTACTAGAAGCGGCGCTGAAGGTGCTGTTGTTACCAGTGCACACTTGTCCATGGCATTTAACAACTCACACTTGTATTCAAGGTAAATCTCTTGTATTTCCTCATAAATTTTATTACATCCTCCTTTTTAATCATAATATCCTCATGGTATCGCCTAGAAGTTAAGAAACTATCTTCCAACAGAGCAAGCCGAGTGGATATATAATTCGTCGTTCGGCGAGATTCACCTGTCTTTTTAAAATTCGTGAAATCTCGCTTTAACTGCGACAGTGCCATGAGTTGGAGCTCTCCAAAAGACATTTTGCACTTTATTTTATAAGTAAATAAAAAAAAGACGAAAAAAGAAATAGAAAAAATAAGGACTTACGTGTTGTGCCTTGAGTGGATATCTGTAGGATCGAAATTATGCGACGCGGGAATCCCGATTTGCACAATTGGGTATAGATGGCTTCCGTGTAACACTCAAATAAAAACAAAAGAAATAAATATTAATTTTAAATAAAAGAAAAAATTAAATAAATCTCCTCCTAAAAAATTACATTTAAGAGTATTTAAGGTGTTTCTGGAATGCTTAGCGAGTAGTATAGGCATGAATAGCATGAACATTTTCGAGCTTGAGGCAACGATGTAATGCTTGAGCGTACATCCACAGTGGTCGCAAACCAGCGATTTTTCGTTTCCAAGTCGCTTGTTCCCGCTGGTTTAAAATAAAGCCGGCGATGAATGGGCGCGTCTATAGTGAACCCGCTTTCGGCTTTAACATCCTTTAACCAGATTTCTCCAGCTTTTTCCGGATTGAATTTTGAATTCTTTTTTATGCTGTTAACAAACTTTTAAGCGTGTTCTTTCAGTTTTCAGTTTATGGTGATCATTTAATTGATTAAATGTACTTACATACTTCCGTGTGATTTTTTTTTTGCAAAGATGAATGTGGAAATGAGTAAAGAAATTTTAATTTCCGAAAGTTGGGACAAGTGGCTAAAAGATCATTCTAATCATACATAAGCAAAAAAAGCGAACAAGAAAGCTTGCGCCTCCTACCCACTGTTCACTCTATCAATCAAAATACCGTTTCAAATGTATTTGTATTTTTATTAACTCTAACGCGGTTACAAGAAGTGAATATGTTCAGATCAAGACTAAGACTAACTTGTCAAACTAAAATCCATCCCTTGGGAAGTCGCCGCTCCCAAGATTCAAGTTGAAGTCTCATCAAATTTGTCCGATGTATGCACGCGTATACGTTTCAGTACAAATGTAATAAGATTCCTTTGTACTGGCACCATGGGAACAAGTTTGCACCTGCACAAATGAAATATGTTGATTCAGCGAATCTATGGGATTTACTGCCACTTTTATGGCGCGTGCTCGGTATGCAGCGTGTTAGCTCTTCCCCCTTCAAAAACCTACGTCCCGTATATCACTGGTGACGTCAGAGCTTGAAGACTAGATTTGTGCTAAACGAGTTTGAGGAACTCGAGGTTGGACTTCTTTGGCCACATGTTCTGGCCCTTCCCCTGGCTGGCATGACTATAGGTGGGATCCTGTTGTCGAGGTTGAAGGACGTAAGCGACGACGATGCCCAATAGGACAATTGAGGCATCCGTGAAGGAAGAAACTGTGAACCTTTGCGTCTGTTCGATGAGCCGTTCTATGTTCTTAATGCTTATTCCATGTACGTGTTCTAGATCGATCTTTTGAAACCGGTTTGTAATGTCCGTTAGGGCAGGCGGTAGAACTTGGAGATTCGTTGATGTGAAACTCGAGAACGTTTGCCTTAACAAATTCCCGGAGATCAATCGTCTTTCGAAGTTTGTTAGAAAGACCTTGTCTTCTTTAATGAGTTCAATTACTTCTTCATTGTTCGTACGAAATGTAGAAGTTGTGTGTCCAACTTTTAGAAGCTTTGCTACACAGCCAAGTCAAGTCTCTTCAATGATTTCTCACGACATACTGTTGAATTAATTATGGAGAAGCATCCTCCCATGATCCCGAATGTTTCCTCAGAATTCACTAACATTTTATCGAATTCGAAATCGATCTGAGCTCCTTTGATGATCGATGGTCTTATCAAAAACAAATTAAACTATTTGTTCCTTACCTTCGTTATGGAAAGAGTGTAGAGTGGGAGTGAGCCATTCGTATAAATGGATGGAGATCCATATTCTATGGCCTGAATATCGTTTGGTCTCGATTTCGGTGATGATCCTATTAATCTCCTCTTTATCAAAGAAATTTGTATTCGTAAGTTTACTTTTCGCAATTTGACACGCACGTACTATATTATTTATTTCTTCCTTTACGATCATTTAGGATGTCCTGTTCATATCTGGTGCTGTTAGGTGTTGTGATTCCATTTTTGAACTGGTCAATCATCCAGTTGGTTTTCTTCGTTATGTCCCCAAAAGCATTAAAGATTTTGTTGTTAATTTTATACTGGTGGTTATTGTTGGTCTGTTGTTTGCTCCGAAGGATTTTGTTCCAGTCGGCAGCATCGGGGCTGCCCGCGATCCATTTCCAGGCAGAGCCTAACCAATCTATTGACCTCGCTTTCTTGCAAGGCGTAAATTGCCTTTAAGTAAATTTATCCTATCGCTCATTTGGCGCAAGTGGTATTCATTCGATCGTGGCTCTCTTTTCAAATTCCTTTACTTTTCCATTCAACGACTTGTTCGTAACTTCTATCAGGTGTTCAAACTGTTCTAAGTCGATGACGTTCAAAAACTTGAAATGACCGAAAATCCTTTGCCCTTTTTGATTGGCACAATGGGTGCGTGATAATTAAATACTTGATACCCCCGTTCGGCACCTAGGGAAAGTATCCTGAAAAAGGTATTTGCAAATGTTTCTTAGTCTGATAGATTAAAGGAAAGTAGTTAGCCATATATAGTATTATAATATTATAATAGTAGTTTACTTAATGATGTAATGGAATGGATTTAACTACTTACATAAATGTACATACATACATAAATGTACATACTTGAATAAATATTAATTTCTGATAAAGGCTGTCATTTTCATATATGTACTTATATTCTATATATTCTAAGACTCAGTTCTTTTCTTTGTGCCGAAATTATATATACTTCTCCGAATGGAAGAAGGAGTAATAAAATTCAAACAAAAACAAATCTATCCATAGCCATGATACACCCCCTTGGCACTCCGCCCATCCACCACATAATCACACCACCACCCCGCTGGAAATATATTTTTCCATTCCTCAACCAGACCACCACTTGAACTAAAAACCTGACGCATAACGTAAAACTTTTTTATGCATCTACCAAACCACTACCTGATCAGAAAAACCTCCATCTTTTTATTCAACAAGGACAAAGAAGTACACAGTAATAACTTGCTCAATGCTAGTCGTTTAATCAGTTACTTCACTCATTTTCTTGGCAAAGTCATTCACTCAGTTGCGTAACGTCTGGACTAAAATTCAGAGTGGGAATGGAAACCCAAAACAGATTTTACTTACTTTGTTTGTACTCATCACTCACTTATCCTGTCATTATAACTCCATTCTCAGAGAGTAATAACATCTTTCATTGCTTGTGAGAAATGAGAGATGGCGAGAGGTGACGAGCACCTAGGCGGTCAAAGTGGCAAAAGCAACTTCGAATTCAACAACTGGAAGAGGAAAGGCAGCTCCGGGAGAGAAGCGACCAGAGAAAGCAAATTCCGTCACTGCAACTAATGCTGTGGTAACTACACAGCCAAATCAAACGTAAATTGTACCACAAAACCAAGCTCAATTTGTACCCCCGCAACCCCAGGCACCTGCAACATGAGTGAGATCCCCACAAGCCCAAACGGCATACCGTCAACCCGCAAACGTGCACCATGACACTGCATTTAGCTTCGTAAGGGAAATCAATGATTTCTCTGCCGCAACCAGACAGGCAGTTCCCAAAGAGTTGCACTTGTTCGACGGTGAGAAGAGTGGCCTATTTTAATTTCGTGCTTTGAGCAAAGCACTCTGCTTGCAAGTTCCTCGGATGCAGAAAATTCGATACGGCTACAGAAATGTCTTCGTGGCCGAGCCTTGGATGCTGTGAGAAACCGCCTTCTACTTTCAACGATGGTTGCTGATGTCATCAAGATTCTCCGTATGCTGTTTGGGCGACCAGAAGGTATTCTTCATGCGATGATTGCCAAGGCTAAAAACCAGCCACCTCCAAAGGCCGAAAGGTTGGAATCTCTGATTGAATACGTATTGGCGATCAATAATATGCGTGCGACAATGGAGGTGTCCAACATGACCGCCCATCTCAACAACCCCATTTTTCTTAAGGAATTTGTCGACAAACTCACTCCTCACATAAATTGCAACTAGCTGCTTTACGGAATTTTGCGAGTTGGCTCTACGAAATAGCAGAAGCAGCCTGCGCTGTTACAAATCTACCAGTAATCAATTCTTCCGAAAGGCGAGTGTAACAGAAGGCCAACACCGAATATTAAAGCGAATGTAACTTCAAGAAGGGGTGTAGTTCGCCCTGTCAAACCACAGATTGTGTCTCTTTCATGCTATGGAAGCAATGCAAAAGCAACTCCACGCTCTAGAATGTCAGCGCAGGAACACCCAAGTAAAGCTGAAGAAACGCAATTTACAGTGCGAGACGTTAACGCAGATTCTCCAGGCCAATACTGTTCAAGCGAATACATCATATACGTCGCCGCCGTTATGCACCACATCTGCGCCCTCTGTACAAAGCAATTTTACCGGTACAACTCCGCTGTTAGTAGTCACGACATCCGCTGTCACACCACATCCGCTGTACGCCACTTGCCGCGCCGTTTCCCATTATAGATTGTCCGTCCACAAACGAATTGTTAGCTCCCAGCCACAGCCAAGTACAATCGAGTGTGTCTGTGCCAACTACTTTCCCGTTACTATCATGAGGATACCATGTACCGTACACAAGCATGAGTACTTGCATATCATCTACCGGAATATATCACAACAGTAATGCCGCTTCGACCTCTACCATTGTTCATCGTGCAACACAACCTCAACATAACATCCCAAGAAAAATTTCAGATTTGCCAGAGTTTAGCGGTCTTGCTGAGAATTCATTCAGCATTCATTCAGACAACTGCAGCATATAATTTCAGCAGCCTGGAAAATAGCATGCGTTTACAAAAAAGCCTGAAGGGTGAGGCAAAAGAAATAGTTAAATCATTGCTTATTCACCCGGGAAATGTAAATTCTGTGATTGAACAACTTCGGTTTCGAAGTTCAGAACAATCGATACGCAGCCAGCTAAAACACAAATCCGAGAAATATCTTCATTTTCCGAAGGCTCTTTAGAGAAATTAATACCGTTTGCTACACAGGTAAAAAACTTCGTCACATCCTTGCAGTCTGCGAATAAGCAACAGTATCTGCGTAGTATCACGTTGTTGGATGAGCTTATCCACAAACTCCCTATGAGTAAGAAGGTTGAGTGCGCTGCGTATGCAGCTCCGTTACGACCGTTCCCAACTGTACTTGATTTCAGCAATTGGGTGGGTGGGTTTGCCAATTTGATGTGTACAGTTCAAGGTAATAATAGAGATCATTCAATTTCAGAATCAAGACGGAGGGTGGTACTTCATACAACAGAAGAGCAACGAGTCGTTGCAACAATATGTCACATATGCCAGGGCAGGCACAAAGTACCTGTTTGCAGAAAATTCCTCGAACGAACTGTACGGTATAGATGGACTGATGTCAAGCACGCTCGATTGTGTTTCACCTGCCTTGAACTGGGCATTCAACACACAATTGCTATAGCCGAAAGTCATGCGATGTTGATGGTTGTAAGCGGAGCCATCATAAGTTGTTACATTAGTCCAGAAGTTGGAACGCGGAGAATCGACCATCGGAAGTTAGACAGCCACAAGTAACCACAGGTGAGAATGAAGCAGTTCTCTTCTGCTGTACCAATCCGTCATCGAACTCGCTGTTGTTTCGTGTTCTGCCTTTTACTTTGTTCGGACCCATGAAACAAGTGGAAACTTGTGCGCTACTAGATGAAGGATCATCTATAACCATGATGGATAGTGTTTTGGTCGAGGAGCTCGGAATGAAGGGTCATCAACACTGGTTAAATGTACAGTGGTTCGGAGAAAGGACTGCACAGGAGACTGCAACCGTTGTTAACGTTCACATCAGTAGAGCGAAGATGAAGAGGATACATCTACTACGTAATGTCTGCATGCAGAGCCTGCGTTTGCCGACGCATACTTTAAATTGCCGTGACATTCAGGATGAGAATAAAGTGAAGTGCCTGCAAGCCCAGCCCTACTCAAATGTTACACCGAAGCTGATCATTGGCCTAGACCATTGTCACCTGGGTCTGTCAAACGAAATGGTTCACCTGAGGGATGGAGGTCCATATGCTGCTAACACCGAATTAGGATGGGTTGTTTTTGGCTCAACAACGGCGGTGGATCCAGTAATAAGGACTGAATCATGTCTAATGATGAGTGCCACCAGTGATGATGCTCTACATACGTTGGTAAAGGATTACTTGGAGACAGAGAGTTTCGTGGTGCGGCCAACACCAGTGAGAGCGAAGCCGACGTGTGCGCCCGAAGCATACTTTTTTTTATAATTTGCACGTGTTAAAGGGGATATGAATACCCTTATACTAATTTTTAGGACACGGGCTTTTTTTGTGGAAAGGGGAAGAGACAGAGAGAAAGACAGATTGGTGTAGTTGGTTTGGAACTCGGGTGGTAGTTAAGTTTCAGTGAACTCCAAGGGTGGCTGTTCAGATAACTGGGGAGTATTTTTTTGTTTTCGCTGTTATTGTCGTTGCTTATGATTCACAGTATTTTTTTCCGTCCTGATATCATCACGATCAAGTTGCATTTCAGCCATATGACCACCCTACTAGTGTTATGCCTTGACAGTAGAGTTCACTCAGCTTTCGCAAGTGATCGACTTTTTTATTTACTTCATGCGAAATAAATAGATGATTCTTGACATCAGGATTCGGACCGTGAACCAACAGCGTGACAAGCGATGATGTTACCACCACACCCCTTAAAGCAACAACGATTAAAATTAATGGCCGATTCCAGACTGGACTCCTGTGGAACAACAACACGATCGATTTGCCGAATAGCTATGCCATGGCTATGAGGAGATTGTTCAGAATTGTGCGTAAGATGAAGAGAGATAATTCGTTCGCCGTCGCCTACAACGAAATTAACCAAGGTTATGTCGCCAAAGGGCATGCACGCAAATTGCAGATATCAGAAGCCGCAGTCGTGGGGCCAAGAATATGGTACCTTCCGCATTTTGCTGTCACAAACCCCAACAAGCCAGGGAAGATGTGCTTAGTATTTCATGCCGCCACGGTGAGAGGGACTTCATTGAATTCTTGTCTACTCAAAGGACCACAGCAATACCAGCCAATGCCTTCAGTTTTGTTCAGCTTCCGTAAAGGAGCTATAGCTGTACGCGGAGACATAAGGGAAATGTTTCATCAAGTGCTCATTAGACCTGAAGACAGATGTTCGCAACGATTCCTCTGGCGTGACGGGAGTGATATTCGACCACCAGAAGTGTACGAGATGCCTGTGATGACGTTTCGATATCAGTTAAAATTTTAATCGTGATGACGCGAGCATCATCGATGGAAAGAGAACTGCCACTAAAAGAGAGTTATTGAGCATCATCATGTCATATGATCTGCTGGGTTTTTTATGTAATATCTGAATTGCTGCGAAGTTGTTGATGCGCGAGGTATGGAGGCGCGACATTCAGTGGGATCAGCAACAGACTGGTGATACCGACTAAGCGTAGAGGAAATGGTGCCAACTCATAAGCGATGTAGTTAAGTTCCAGGTACCACGGTATTATTTCTCCCGCACCGTTCCGGAGCAGCTTCAGCTACATGTCTCCTCAGCTGCCAGAGAAGACGCATTTGCCGCCGTAGCGTACTAGAGGGCTACAAATGTCGATGAAAGAATTGATGTTGTGTTGGTGTGCCCTAAAACTAAGTGCTCGCCACTGAAGCCAGTGACCATCCCGCGGTCCGAGCTCCAAGCCGCCACTTTAGGAACGCTCTCTGAAAGTTGGCGGAGTGTTCCTTTGGAGTGACCCCGAAACTGTTATTAAATGGATTAGGTCTGGAACAATTCACTACAAACCATTCGTAGTACACAGAGTCGCTGAGATTCTTGCTGTCACTGATGTGTGTAATTGGAAGTGGCTGCCAACTCAACATAATGTCGCCGATGAAACCCGACCAAACAGTCGGATAGACTGCAGCCCTTCATCTCGATGGTTAAGTGGTCCAGAGTTTCTTTGGGAAAATGAAGGGAAATGACCATCCGATAGCGCTAATACCAAACATCAAGAAGATGAGCTTCGTCCGAAATTGGCTTTATTATCCGCAAGTCATGCCTTTATTGAATTTGATCGTTTTTCTTCTTTTACCAAGTTGAAATGGACGATAGCATGGGCCATTCGCTTTGTTAGGCGGTGTCGCCAAGAGAGCCTTGAAACGGAGAGTTTGACCGTAGACGAGCTGAAGGCATCTGAGGTCGTGCTATGTCGTCAAGTCCAGTCTGAAGTTTATGCTGCCGAGTTACAACAAATTGAAGAAGGCAAAGAGCTTGGGACAATACAAGCTTTCACCGTACAAGAACGACGATGGTGTCTTACGCGTCAATGGTAGTATCGATGGAGCTATTTGGCTTCCGTATAGCGCAAATCATCCTATCATATTGCCTCCGGATCATGCGTTTTCTTACCACCATCAGCAGATGAAACACCAAAATGTCGAAGCGGCTATATGCGAGGTACGGAACAGATATTGGATACCAAAATTGCGGTAAGTGATGCGCAAAGTAACAGCAAGCTGCAACGTATGTAAAATAGCCCTAATCTCATCCGTCATCCCAATAATAGGACCGCTGCCGAAGAATCGTGTGACACCCTGTATTGTGGTCATGTGAAACTTCATCAATTGTTGTGGGGTACCGGTGAGGATTCACAGCGACAACGGCAAGTACTTCGTTGGTGCGGGCAAAGAGGCGAAACGTTTCTCTGACGTTTTTGATTGCGGACGTATCCAGGACGATCTTTCTACACGAAGAGTGGAGTGGGTATTCAATTGCCCAGTAACTCATCTGAAGGCGGCATATGGGGGAGAATGGTACAGTGCGTCACACTTTGAAGGAAGTAACACCTCATGAACATACGTTATAGTGTCCCATCATTGAAGACGAGAGCATTGTGAACTCACGTCCTTTGACACATCTGCCGATTTTCTTGAACAAGAGGAGGCGCTGACTCTGAATCATTTTATTCTCGGTGCTGCCAATACAACATGAACGCCAAGCTTACGCGAATCCGCCGAGAAGTTAAGTTTATTGCGGAAGCAATGGCGAATCGCGCTGCAACTAAGGGATCGATTCTGGAAGCGTTGGATCGCGGAGTACCTGCCTAAAGTTATGCGCCGAATTAAGAGGTGTCAGAGGACAACACCTTTAAAGGCCTGACACCTGGTTTTCATTTGCGACTCAAACTTACCAAGGTCGCAGTGGTGCCGTGGAAGAGTGGTGAGGTTATATCGTGGAGCGGGTGGAGAAATAAGGCGAGCGGACATATCTACGAAGTCAGGAGTACTGCAACGACCTGTATCCAAGTTGGCTACTCATAGCGTGGATAATGGTGGATTGGATTGATTCACGGGGTGGGAATGAAACAGAACGCCAACACCGAATATTAAAGCGAACAGAACTTCAAAAAGGAGATGTTTTTTTTTCCTGTCAAACCACAGGTTGTGTCTCTTTCATGGTGTGATATACCCGGCAAAACTACTTGTACGCGGCCTTTTTGACTTCATTTTAAAGAATTTCGTCACAGCGAACACACAAAGGAAGAGACACAAACTGCGGTAAGTAATCATATTGTTATAAAGGTGGGGAACGACCGAGTCGAACCACCACCACTACTAGTACTACTACTTCAAACTACAAGAGAAAAAACTTACATCATCAGTTAGCATTGCTAACAAACCGCTGCCGTCTTCGCCGTCCACTGTTGTCGAATACAACCCGTCCGGTTATCTGCAGCCACCCGCAGTGAAATTCTCGTCTCGCCTTCACTTCGCAATCCTAAGGAGACATGGGATTAAAATGAAATTTGCGCACAGGTAATTAATCTCACCTCCCACTCTAGGCACCTTCCAATGCTCCAACAACATCGGCACACCACCTCTCCAGAGTCATATTGCTTGACTTTGCAAGCATCACCATCAATCCTCAGTGCCAAACCAGCGGGTTACCTACAGCGCCTCCGTCATGTCCATCAGCCGTCACCTATCGGAAGAAAAATTCATTAAAACTGTAATTTAACAAGTGCCTCACTACTCACCTGTTCTCTCTCCCAAGGTTTACCTGCGACGCTGTATGCAGTACAAATCACATCGTCTGAGCGCAGTCGCTTGAAAAAAAACCCACCCGCAATGTCTACCCAGGCAAAGTTTCACCGCACAGAAGAAAACAACCCCGATGTCGACAAGAGATTACTCGCGCAATTGTACACGGCTGCACCTGCGCTGGCACAACCGCGGACCCCTCGATTCACAGCAACGATGTCGGCTTTCCCCATGGCATAGGCCACCGAGGAATCCAGTTTCCTTCACTGGAACAAAGGGATCGTATACAACTGCGAAAAACACAACCGAGAAAGGCAATAATGGCAACAAAAAAAATGTAAACAAAGATCTAAATCACTCACCTGTTGCAGAGGGTATCCAAACAGAGCCGACAGCAAGTTGTGGCGTGTGGACAATTATCCTCAGATTGGAGTGCGGGTGGACTTCGCACCTCTCCCAGATGGAAAAACACCCCGATTTATCGACTCGAAGAACGAACACTCGAATCCTATGAAGTACACCGCCCTCAACTGCTGCCAAGAGGAACCGCACTCTCCTGGAACTTGGTTTTGGATGAACGACGAATCATAAGACACACGCCCGAATCAAAACAAATTACTTGTGTTGAAACGAAAACTCCCGAAAAACACAAAAGCAATGAAAAATACCCGGCGCGGTGTATTTTTCACAAATACGGCAATCCAAGAACCGGTTCAGAGAGTCAACTTAGCACAAGTGCCGCTCTGACTTTTGTCAATCGGTCAATTAATAATAGATTTGATTCCACATTGGGGTGGAAGTCAAAGATTTAGGCTACGGTATGTACGAACAGTAAGTAGCTTACTCGTAGAATTACCAACGCAATCCATATGCAGCAAGATGTTAAAGCATCGTTAGCCGTACCTAGTAGGCTTGCCTATCCCGTCGTATAGAGACGTAGCCAAAAATCCTGACTGGTATGGATAATTGGAAGTTAGGATCGTCGCTGAAAATTTTCGAAGGTCGTTGGTTTTACCCGATGGCTACTAAAACGCTTTTAGGCTGGTTGATATATGGGCCAGAGAGAGTGAGCAGCAGCAATTCCGACATCCAGAATCTCGGCCTTCATATTTGTAAAACCAGCGATGATGAAAATCTTCACCAGCTAGTTGAAAAGTTTTTTCCATCGAAAATATGAGCGTTCGCATTCCAACTCATCAAATGGAAAAGGAAGCAATCAACATTCTGGAAAAAACTTGCATGCATGTAGAAGGACGTTTTGAGGTTGGACTTCTTTGAAAGTCTGATGAGTTTGTCTTACCCAACAGTTATCCAATGGCACTTCAGTGATTCCACTACCTGGAAGGAAGAATAGGAGACGAGCAGCTTTGAAACATTTTGGATGAGCAGATTTATTGAAAAGGGGGTATGCATAAAGGCTTTCTCCTGACGAGATGAATACTCGAGAACACTGTGTGGTATCTCCTAATTTTTATTGTGAAGAACCCAAATAAAACCTCAAAGGTTAGGCTAGTCTGGAATGCAGCTGCCAAGTCTAATGGTGCCTCGCTTAACGACTTTCTTTTAAAAGGTCCGGATAAGTTAAAACACCACTTACAGCAGTGTTGCATGGATTCCGTCGTGGAAGCGACATTTGGAGCGACGTGCTCTCCCTCGATTGCTCACTTTGTCAAAAATCAAAATGCTATTAGTATTATTATTATTGATAGCAAGCCACGAGCTGTTGAAGCAATACTCAACCACCATTATGTCGATGACTTTATCTAAGCTATCTTATCGGACCTGGAAGAAAATGCTGATCGACCCCTTGTTGCCACTAAAGTCTTCGGAGAGAACGATATGGATCTGGTACCAACGGAAAAAGTGCACAGATGTATTCACTTACGTTCTAAAGTTCAATCGCCTAAATTGGGATGTTCTTACTGATCGAAAAATTCCCACTAAGAGAGAGGTCCTCAAAATATTAATGGCCATATTTGATCCGTTGGGATTTCTTTCACCGGCCGGAGATCTAAACGCCAAACATAGAGATTGGGGATCATCATGACACACCTATTCCTAGAGGGAACCTACTATTCAATTGGTAGGGTCGGCACAGTGTCGAGTATAAACTCGATTTGAAAGCTACAGATAGTCCGTCGTCTCCTAAATACTCTCTTATCTGAATCTTATTCTATTCGACGTACGCAATGGTCACCGTCGTACACAAATATGTGAAAGCAGTTTAGAGTTTGTCGGTCCATGTCAGTCAGTTACCGACAAACTCTAAACTGCTTTCACATATTTGTGTACGACGGTGACCATTGCGGACTCAGTGCCGTAGTAACGATTGGAGGAGTTTGTCCAAACGTACTCCTACAATTACAGTAGGACGCGTTGGACTCGCTCGAACTCGTTTTATCCACTTTCGCTCGAACTCGCTCTATCCACTGTCCAATAGGAATCTGTCAAACGAGGAGATTGACTGGTATCTAAAACAAATGGACGAGGCAATTAAACGAACTATGGACAGTACGATAACTCGGTATCAACATACTGACAACGCGGCCATATTCCTCAATGCAACAATTGACGCACTACACTAACACAAAATTAGACTGCTGTCGAGACTAAAAACCTTGTACAGACAGTTTACTAACAGACAAAACTTGGAGGTTAGGATGCTGAAGTCGTTGATTAAAAACCTCCAGAAATTAATCAGGGATTACTACAGATTTTCATTATTAGCATCCATCCGCTAATCCGCTTCAATACTTTTTGTTGTGGAATTTTTGTAAGCTGAAATACACCCATATTTTAAATTCTTATTTCTCTTACGAGTATTTTTTTTTCTCTCAATTATGAGTGCCGCACTAAAGCTCCTAAGGAATTTGTTGAAGCAAATCACAAAGGTTTCGACAATTTCAACAAACGATCACCCAAAGAGAGATCGAACAATTATATGTGCAATAGGATTTCCACATTGGAGGAAAACTTTAAGGCAATCACCGAACATAACAACGTTGGAATATCTTCAGTTGAACCTGGAAAGGAAGAAATGAAAGAAGAAATCTTGGACAAAATAAAGGAAATTTATTTCGACTACAAAATAGTGCTGTTGGACAGTCTCGATAGATTTCAAACACCAGTGGAAGCTCCGGTACGTGCTATTTTAAGTACTGCTAGTGACAAAACCATTATCCGTCTACCAAAAATAAATATATAATGGAGTTCTTTTCACGACTTACTATAATATTTTCACCTATTCATAATCATAAGGCGATATCTGAGGTAGAAAAGTTACACTATCTGACCCCCGCCTTCGGGATGAGTCTGAGCGTCTTCTACAACATTTAGCCATCGATAGTGGAAATTATAGGCCAGCATGTCCAATTTTAATTTCACGCTATGATCACAAACGTGTGCTTGTAAACGCACAGCTTAAAATCTTTTTCGGGTAGGAAACACTTCAGCAAGAGACGGCTACATCTCTGAAAAAAATATTAGATTCGTCTGTGGAGTGACGCCATGCCCTTAAAAATCTAGATCTACCAGTAGAACATTGGGATGTAGTCCTAATTTTCTGCATGGTGAAGAGAGACTCCCTACAATAACGCAACAACTTTGGGGGGAAAAACTATGGACGGATAAAGAATTACCCAAATTTAAAATCTTTTCTGAGTTTTTAGAAGCGAGATTTAGGACGTTGGAGGCAATTGGACAACAACACGAGACAAAGTCCAACAAAATCGTTAGGGCACTGACGGGAATCAACACATTGCATCTAAAAGAAAAACAAAAAGGTCAGTTTAACTGCAAAGTGTTTAGCAAAGGAGCTCACTCTTTGCGAACAAGTAGTAAATTTTTTAAATTGGACATTGCTTCACGCAGAAGGGCTGTGAGCAATATTCGCGTATGCGAGAACTGTCTGGCATACAGCCACACCACACAACAGTGTCCAAGCAGAGTTAGGTGTTACTTTTACTACACCATTCCCTCTTAAATTCTAACCCTCCTACGCATTCTCAAATAACGGCTACGTTGACCTCACTCTCAGGTCTTTGCACTCGGAGTTTGAGGCCAGCACCCGAGGATTAATATTCAAATCGCTGACTCGGCCTCTTCCGGCCAACCAACTGACACCAAACAGATGGAGTCACATCAATGACTTGCCTCTCGCTGACCCGATGTTTCACAAGCCTGCCGAAGTAGATCTTCTTTTAGGTAGTGACGTCTACTCGGAAATCGTACTCTCCGAAATTATACGTGGCGATGAGGAAATGAGTCCGATTGCACAGAAAACTTCACTAGGTTGGATCGTGATGGGTAAAGTTTATCAACCAAATCGGAACATCAGAAGCTTCTGTCAAGTTCTGGATGTCGACCGATATTTACAACGGTTTTGGGAGATAGAAGAAGTACCCTTTAAGGCCCACCAAACATACAAAGACAAGGCATGCGAAGACTTTTTCAATGCCACAATACGAAGATTAACTAGCGGGCGCTATGAGGTATCGTTACCACTTAAAGGAGGGAGCAAACCTGGGCTTGGATCCTCGAAAGAAGGAACCTTGCGTAGGTTTGCTCAACTGGAACGACGGTTCCGGGTCAATCGCACACTACACAGAGAGTATAAGAACTGTACAAATTAATACTTACAACCCGGCCAAATGCTGGAAGTTGATGTCATCAATGATGAAGTACGTAGGACTCCTCATCATTACTTTGTACCACATCACGCCGTGTTCAAGGAGTCCAGTTCCACAACGTGTTTGATGCTGCGGCTAAAACCACGGACTGGACGTCCTTGAATAAGCATTTGATGACAGGACCTAAGACACAAGGAGACATAATCGACATTGTTCTGAGGTGGAGAAGACACAAACATACCATCAACGCAGACACCGAAAAAATTTATCGGCAAATCCGGGTCAATTCTGGTGATTCAGATTACAAGCTCATATTCTGGCGTGATGATGACACCGAACCAATCAAAGTGTATCGTCTTCAAACCGTCACATTCGATACCACGTGTGCGCCCTACCTGACCATTCGATCCCTTAATCAACTGATTAAGGGATCGAACCGATGATGAATCACACATCCTTTAGGCGCACGTATTTTGAGGGAAGATGTCTATGTTGATGATTTGTTTGTTGACGCCGGTACTGTGGAAGAAACATTGATTAGGCGTCATCAGGTCACTAGTTTGTTGCCGTCTGGAGGGTTCAATCTGCGCAAGTGGGCAAGTAACTAGAGCGAGGTTTTAAATCAGATACCATTAGACCAGCGGGAAGTTGACTTTTCTCTAACCATAAATTCTTCCGATCATATGAAGGCGTTAGGAATAAAGTGGTTTCCAATAGAGGAAAGACTCTCATTTCAGAATGTTCAATCTGAAGATGCTGAGCCAATGAAAAGGATCATTCTCTCGATTACTGCCAAGCTCTTCGATCCGCTCGGATGTATTTCACCATACATCGCGAAGAACAAAATCATGATACAGAAATTATGGCGGACCGAGCGGAAGTGGGACGATCCCATTTCATTGGAGCTGAAAAAGGAGTGGAACGCCTTCGCGAAGTACTGCCACAGCTTGAATGGATTCGTTTTCCTCGTTGGATCCGTACACACGACACACCTAAGGAGCTGGAATTGCACGAGTTCAGTGACGCGTCCGAGAAGACATATGGTGCAGCAATTTACCTTCGAATTCTCGACTCACACGACAAAATCCACGTTCATTTGATTCTGTCCAAGACTAGTGTTGCTCCGGTGAAAACTCAGACTCTTCCTCGACTTGAACTCTGTGGTGCAGTAATCCTTGCAACACTGTTAGACTACACTGGCAGAGTTTTAGAATTACGAGACGTGAAGCAGTACGCACGGACAGACTCAACAATTACTCTGGCATGGATCGCTGCTCCTCCAACCAAGTGGGTCACGTTTGTTAACAACCGAGTTTCAGAAATTCAAAGACTAGTTAAACCAGACTGTTGGAAGCACATTCCGAGTGAGCTAAACCCTGCAGACCTTCTGGTTTACATTCCAACAAGCTCTGGCTGAAATTACCTCATTCTGGGCATCTCCATATACTTTCTCCAGCTGAACTTCAATCTGTCACCCTTCTCTTAATTAAGCTTGTCCAAGTGGAGATGTTTGCTGCAGATACAAAGGACGAAGCTCCGAATTCCCTCTGCGCTTTTACTCGGACGATATCTTGCGAGTAGGCGGTAGGCTACAACACGCTGAGCTTCCATTCGATCAACGACATCCGATCATGCTAAAGGGCAATCACCACTTCACCAAGCTCTTGATAGCCGATGCTCATATGCGAACATTGCATGGGGGGCTGCAGAAAACATTAACATATTTACGGAACAAATATTGGATCCTAAAATTTGAAAATTGTGTTAAGGGCGTCATCAACAACTGCATCATCTGTTTGCGGTACAAAGCCAAACCGTCACACCAACTGATGGGTACTTCCAGCTCCACGGGTCCGCTTATCTCTACCTTTCACAGACTCGGGTGTAGATTACGCAAGGTCGATCAACGTTAAGGCATGGAAAGGTCGAGGCGCCAAAACATACAAAGCGTATTTCGTCATATTTGTATGCCTAGCCACCAAAGCCACGCACGTTGAGCTGGTAAGTGATTTGATATCGAAAGCTTTCATTACAGCCTTAAGACGATTCACTGCGAGAAGAGGGCTATGTTCGTATTTGTTCAGCGACAATGGGACAAACTTCGTGGAAGCCAATAAAGAGTTGAAGAAGCTGTTGGAAGAATCCAAATGTGATTGGAAGGTCGTTGCGGAGACAATCTCCAAGGAAGGTATGCAGTGGCATTTTATTCCTCCCGCTTCCCTTACTTCGGCGGACTTTGGGAAGATCGCAGCGCTCACCCCAGGACACTTCCTCATCAAACAAGCTCTCAACACTCTCCCCCAAATTGACTTATTGGACAAAACTGACTACAAAAACGAAAACAGCTATTCTGGAAGCATTGGCAATCAGAATACCTGGCACGATTGCAGCAGCGTCCGAAATGGTTAAAGATGCAGACTCAACCAAAGATCGGAGATCTAGTCTTGATCAAGGACGACAATCTTCCACCAGCGAAGTGGAGTTTGGCATGCGTTGTTAATATTCATCCCGGCTCAGACCACTTAATTCGAGTTGTCGCCCTCAAAACACCGACCGGGGAAGTCAGACGGCCTATCACGAAGATTTGTTTGCTGTCATCCAACAACACATACGAAGATGACACAACAATGCAGAAAAATCGCGAATCATCATCAACGCAAGACCCAAAAATATAACATCATCACACATCAAAACACCGACGGCAAATAATAATTCCCAAGTCAATCTTTAATCTTAAAGTAAAATAAAATAATAAAGTAAGATAAATAATCCATTTGTAACTTAAATTATACAAATATGTACGTATAGAATTGAGGAAAAAACTTATAATACACACTCAAGTAAACAATTTCATTAAATGTATTTGATCAACATATACATATCATTTACGGAATCATTAATTAAGATACAATTAAATATGGAATTGAATCGCAAAATCTGGCGCGCTCACATGCTATAGATTCTCGCACACAACACACTTACTTGATATACATATCAGTCCCGTACCCTAAATAATTAACAGGAATCATATTCGCTTTGTAATGATACTGGATCAAAGCGTACATCGGCATTCGTACCACTTCAGCAAAAACACTTTTGTAGCCAAGCATGTGTAACCATCGCAATTGCACACATATCATACAATGCAAATTGTAAACAAACCGTCGCGAAACTACTCATTCACACACACACGCGTCGTCGTTTTTATTTATTCTTTCTCTTTTTTTACATGCGCTTGTTTTCTCACTATGAACGAAAAAAAAAAAAACAATTTATTTAATGCACTTTCCAAGTTTTTTTTCTCTAGGTACGCAATAACACATACATCACCACACATGACGGAAACATCAAAAAGACAACGGAGAAGCCACTACAAGAAAAGGCATAGCAAAATAAACAATCTGAATGGGCAACCGGATCCATTCAGAACGGCATCACGTTCGCGTAACGAAAAACGACGAAATCAACCCCAGGCGCTAATCAGGCATTTACTAACGAAGTCACTAAAAATTTCTTGATAATACTCCCACGATAAATTTACGCATTGATAGCACCACACACGACACCGGTTCACAAAACGAAAACACCAACTGCATTTGAATAATGATGGCCGCCAATAGTAAACAAGGAAGAAACGAGATGGCGAAAAGTTACATTCAGCAGGAATGCGGTGCACTATCGGCGGAATACAAAGGTCGACGCACATCGTGAACCTTGTTCACGGCCGGGGAGGATGTTCAAGAAATATATCTACAAATCAAAATTTGAACCAACATATAATCAAATATATATTTCTGAAATAAATCGCAGTATATTAGACAATAATTGCTTTGTATTACCTTTGATACA
This sequence comes from Pocota personata, assembly GCA_963082735.1. Classification (NCBI taxonomy): domain Eukaryota; kingdom Metazoa; phylum Arthropoda; class Insecta; order Diptera; family Syrphidae; genus Pocota; species Pocota personata. The sequence goes on along the minus strand of OY720429.1, from coordinate 99,857,084 downwards.
AATGTGGTAAAAATTTAATGTTCTAAACAATAACAGATTGTCAATAACAGAATGTCAAATTTCATATACATATGTATTTTCAAAGCAAATTTTTTTTTTTTCCGAGGGTAGGTAAAAAATCTTCATGAAGACACTATGAGGATGAGATTTTTACTCACTAAAAAAACCTCCCTTCGTGATAAATTTCTTTGATTACTACAACTAAGTTTTTACTTATCCAGCAGTTTTTCTTTCACGTATTGACATCGTTTGGCAGGTCCCTTTCCATTGAAAGGTCCTGCTTGTTCCGCAAATTAGACGCGGTTTCTTCATATCGCGTTAAGTCGAAAGGTTTAGTCCTTTGTAGACGACGCAGTAGATTCCTCTCATCTAGAATTCGAAGGACTTCATTGTTAACGTGTCCTTGTAATCTGTCTTTATTCTTATGCGCGAAGTTTTTGATTTCATGTTAGGCTGTTGCAATTCCTAAATCTCTATGGATATCGCTATTTCTAATAAATCATGGTGCATTAACTATTGACCTTAGCACTTTATTTTCAAAAGTCTGTAAAATATTGACATTACTTATTTTGGTACAACCCCAGAGTTGTATTTCATATGTCCATATCGGCTTTAGCACTTGCTTGTATAGAAATAGAAGCAGTTTGTTCTCTATATTAAGCTTGGAATGTTTTCCAAGTAACCAGTACATTTCTCTGTATTTGGTTTCTAGTTCTTTACGTGTTTTCTTCACGTGCGATTTCCACTTTAGCTTAGCATCAAGTGTCATTCCAAGATACTTAGCCTCGTTTGCAAACGGAATTTGAACCGAGTTTGAATAGATCGGCAAATTATTTATTTTCTTATAAGTAAAATTGACATGAACAGATTTGTTTTCGTTTAAAGCTAGTCGCCAAATCTTTGTCCATTCATTTACTTTATTCAATGCTTCTTGCAATTTTTCAGTCGTTTCTTCGATCGTTTTACCCGTTGCCAGGATGGCAGTGTCATCGGCAAATGTAGCTATTACGGTGCCTTTTTCTTGCGGTATATCGCGAGTATATAATAGGTACAAAAGCGGTCCGAGGATACTTCCCTGCGGCACCCCAGCCCTTATTTCTTAAATTCAGAATATTCATTTCCGTGTTTGACTCGGAAAAGTCGATTCGTCAAGTATATTTCCAGAATATTATACAAGTGTTCCGGTAGAACTTGTCGTAATTTATATTTCAATCCTTCATGCCAGACCTTGTCAAAAGCTTGTGAAACATCAAGGAATACGCTCGAGCAAACCTTTTTTTCTTCGTAAGCTTTCTCAACTAAATCAGTTATTCTATGCACTTGGTCTATTGTTGAGTGCTTGGTTCTAAACCCAAACTGGTGATTGGGAATAAGAGATCTTTCTTTTATAACTGGCTGTAATCGCTTAAGTACTATTCTTTCGAAAACTTTAGACATAATCGGCAGCAGCGAAATAGGTCTATACGATTTTTTATCATTCGGCGTTTTTCCTGGCTTCAGAATCATTATTACTTCCGCGACTTTCCATTGACTCGGAACATATTCTAGTCTTATCGCTGCGTTTATAATGTAGAGGAACTTAACTAACGCTTTTCTAGGTAACGAGTTAAGAAGCTCTCCCGTGATTATGTCGTATCCAGGAGCTTTATTCGGTTTCAGTTTCTTTATTTCTTGTTGAAGTTCGATCAGCCTTGCATTTCTTACTGTGTAATTGTGAAGTGCTATATCCGACGCATTATCATTTTCAACAATTGCTTGTCCATCAAATGGTTTAAATGTTTCTTCTAAATGGGCGGCAAAGACTGCTTTGTCTTTATCATTCTTGGCCCATTCGTTGTCATTTTTCTTGATTGGGGCCGCTTGTATTTTCGGTTTTTTTCCAGAGCGAATAATTGGAATCTTTTTCCGCTGTTAAGCTTTCAATGCTGGTTTGTATTGTCCGATTTTTAAAATCAATAATTGCCTTTTTTAGCAAGTTACACAAGCGATTTAAATTCGATTTATGTTGCGGAGCACGAGTTTGTTGCCATTTTTTACGCGCTTTTCTCTTTTTCCTTACCATTTCTTTTATTTCCGGTGGATATTTTTGGGCATGATTGACCGGCGTTTTCCCTTGATAGGGAGTGTTTTTCCACGCGGCGCGCTGCAGAACTTCAACAAAACGATCAACTTCGATTTCGAGTTCAGAATACGTCCTAAGTGATACTCTCAGTTGGATATGTTCTTCAACGTCTTTTTTAAAGCTTTTCCAATCAGTTTTCCTGCTAGTTAGTCTAGCAGGTACATCTTTTTTAATTAGGCATTCGCTCATAGAATGATAGGGGAATGATCGGAAGAGAGATCGAAACTTTCATCAATTTTAATACAGTTGTCTGGTATTCCTTTTACAACAAAGAAAACGATCAGATCGGGTATTTTATTGCTATCAGTCGGCCAATATGTTGGTTTACCAGTCGAGTGAAAGTCGCAACTGTGTTGCATGCAAGCGTTGTAAAGTGCTCTGCCTTATTGTGAGACACATCTTGAACCCCAGAAGGTGTGTTTTGCATTAAAATCACCGCCAATAATAAAATTCGGTCCAAGAGTGTTGAAAATATTTGTAAAATAATTTTTTTCAAACCTGCAACGCAGTGGACAATAAATAGACGAGACATTGAAAGAGTAATGTCCATTTTTCACGCGTACAGTGCTCACTTGCATTGTTTCAAGCTCTATCATAATCTCTTCAGAGTGTTCGATGCAATCTTTTATGATTAAAGATGATCCGCCTCTGGCCCTTTCCGACGGGTGATAAGCGTGATAGGCACTGTATCCAGTAATGTTTACACGCGATAGTATCGTCAGGTGAGTTTCACAAATCAAACATATGTCAATGTCATTTTCTTGCAGAAATATTTTTAGCTCTTCTAGTCTTTGTATGAGACCGTTGGCGTTCCATGCAACAATTTTAAGAAGTTTCGTCATGTTCGTTTTGAAATGCTCCTGTTGTTAAGCTTATATTCAAACTTCTCCAACCTTTCGCCAATTAGCATGTTTGTTTTTGTTTGCTCCTCAAGCCTCGCAAGGATAATGGAAAAGACGTGAGATACGGGATTTCCGAATTATCAGTGTTCGTCTTTGTTGATGTTGATGCTTGAGCACGCATCTGCATGTCAGAATCTGATGACTTTTCTTTAGGCGCTTTTACCTTTACCCGGTGTGGAATTTGATCGGTGTTTGATGTCGCAGCTTGGGCGTACGTAAGCGCGCCAGGGTTGGCTCGGTTGTCTCTAGTCACCTTTCTTGCAGTAGTTTTCGACTTTTCCTTATTTACCGGTTTTGAAGGTGGGTTTTGCGGCTTCATAAGTCGATCTCTTCTTTTTTGCAATTCCTTGGCTACTTCACAGCCTCTGTAATTAGCCGGGTGCTTACCATTGCAGTTAATACAGGCTGGAGGGGTTTTTTTGTTTACGCCACACTCTTGACTAAGATGTTTACCGGCGCATTTGACACATCGCGTTTCTTTTCGGCAATACGTTTGCGTATGGTTGAATCCTTGGCATCGTTTGCACTGAGGTATCAACCTTGTATTCTTGCGCATGGGTTCGATTTTGACTACGACGTTCAGAATTGTTCTTATTTCGTAAATCTTATCTAAACTCTCAGCCTTATCAAAGGTTAGCATAAAAAGAGGAAGCTCGCGCTTAACCATCGTTTCCTCGACTTCCAATTTTTGCTTTTCCCGTTTAATTAAGTTTACCGCATCGACGATTTTAAAGTTTTTGTTCTTCAAATTGTGAACAACATATTCCTTTCGGCATGAGCCATGAAGTCCTCTAGCTACGACTCGTATCGGTCTTTCAGATTTATTTTCATACGTATACCACTGGATTTTTTCAGTATTCAGTTTATTAGATACTGAGCGGTAACTGTCTGAGTCCTTTACGTTTACTTTCCATTTGTTGTTGTTGAGCGATGTTACTTCAAAATCGGATAGCAACAAAGGTTTGAGAAAAGAGTGCAGTTTATTATAGTCTGCAATTCCGATCACATATATTGGTGGCGGTGGTCTTACCTTATTTCGTGGATTTTCTTCGGCACGCGTATTTATTTTGTTTCTTGCCTTGTTAACATTTCGGGCGAAGAGCCAGCTTTTCTTTTCTTGACTGGTCGTTTTTTTAGAATCCAACTGGTTTCCCGACTTAGTTCTTCATAATCCGTTTTATAATCCGTGTTATCGGGGACGTTTGAACTCGCAGTAGACTCATTACGAGGTTTCGATGTATCATTAAATGCTTTATTTTCTGCTTTAAATACATTTAATTCTTTTCTTAGTTCTTCGCAGAGAAGTTCCATTTTACTTAGCTTGGTCTGGAGTTCCGTATTTTCGTCCGTTAGGCTTTGAATTTTCGCTGAAGTCCGTTGTTCGTGCGCCGACACTATCCATGTCGCCGGACTTCTAGTTCCGCACGTTTTTATGGTAGATCTTGATGTTGGAGATCTAACTACCCTAACACCTTTTTTAAAAGGATCAGGTGAACGCAATAAATGGCTCTCCCCAGAATCCGCAGAGCCGACCTCCGAAGAGGGTGGATTTTTCAGTGTACCTGGACTGCCACCTGGGGTATTTATATCTTTCGTTTTGTTCATTGCATGTTTTTGTATACGCCATACTCGGTATACGGAGGGTGGATTTTAGTCGCCTCTTACGACATGCATGCCTACGTCGGGTATATTCTAACCCCTACCCGAAGGGGTAGACACAACTCAAGTAACTACAGAAGTGAGCAGACGTATTCAATAAAAGTTTCACGTTTATAATGAATTAATTATCTTCGTGTTATTTGTATTCTCAAATCTCGTTGAGTGGTAGACAACCATTGTCTCATCTTTTCACAAACAAAAAAACTAAGAAAGGTAAAAACTCGCCTCCAGCCAGGAGACCTTAGTGGAAAGCGAAGACCTTGAGAGCACACTACCCGAACCACTTACACCTTCTACATCTGTGGCGTAGTACACTCGGCTCAGTGCCCAAAAATGCGCAGTGGGGTGCCATAGAGGTTAAGCTATCCGATATGGTAATGAACCTTCTCATGAATAACCAGGGAGGACCGCTCCCCTGCTTTGAGGGTGCACGGTCATCAAGTGCGAGGACGCTTTCTCTAAGGTATTCCTAAGCGGCTGCGTTCACAAGTCCGGTGACGCATGGGGCAGATTAAGGCTCAGCTGATCCTTGCCAGAGAGATTCCGAGGAGACCGCGAATCTGCATTTGGTTCCCAAATATGGCCAGTGACTGTGAGAATCAAGTTCAAACTTCATAACCCAACAGTTCCCACAGATGATTTTCATCAAGGCTGAGTGACAGCACAATAATACCCTTTCTAACATAAAGTTCCGAAATAATAACCAATACAACCTGTACTACAACCGTAATAACATCAACCATGGTAAATCGAGAAACTGCATTCCAGCTAAAAAAAACATATCAAAGCTTTTATATGTCCAAATTTTAGCTTGTCTGATTTAACAGTCGTTAGAATGGAGAACGCAGGTAGCGCGGAAGTTCTAATCGCATCCGTCTACATGGCACACGACCGACAAGTACCACCGAAAGAAGTCCATGAAATGATAACCACCACCCCAAAATCAAACACCAGCCTGCCAATGCCAGCTCGGAAAACAACGAAGGAGGTGACATTTTGTCTGATTATATTATTGAAAACAACCTCTCGATTTGTAACAAGGGTAACACGCCGAACATTTCAATCCGTCCCTCGTGAGGAAGGCAGATGCGTGATGGACTGAGTCAACTGCAGAATCTTTAGAGCTGCTAATAAACTCCCATTCTCCCGGGTGCAAAAGGTAACACAATTCGCATGGGAAAGCATAACATCCATTATTACCGAAGAAAAGATTTCCTGGGTTTTAAATAGCGTCGCTCCTTATGAATTGCCGGGCCTGTATGACTTTCTGCAAAAGTCGCAAGACCCAGCAATTCCATAGCTAACACCAATTTTCAGGAGCTGTTCATTAAATAACCATGTATCCTAATCATGGAAACGAGTGACGAGTGGTTTCAAGAAAACTCCACAGATTTTAGACCAATCAGTCTAACGTCCTTTGTACTGAAGACTCTCGAGCGACTCCTGGACAAACATCTGCGGAATATAATAGACGAACGATCCCTCTCCAAATCGCAGCATGCCTATCACAAAGGAAGATCGACAGAGACAGACCTTCACGAGATAGTGCGAACTGTTGGAAAATCTATACACTACAAAGAATACACTTCAGCTACCTTTCTAGGCATTGATGGAGCTTTTACTAATGTACACCCGGAAGCATTTCTAGAGTCCCTAACGGGGCTGGGAATAAAAAGTTATCTAAGTGGATTGTTTCCATGCTTAGCACTAGGATTATTCAGGCATCACTGAATTTGCGAGCAGGGAAACACCTCAATCTGTTGATCTCTACTGTGGCTTATAGTTCTGAAATCCTTTTAGCATTAGACATAGAAAGAATTAAGGTAGTCGGGTATGCGGGCGACATGGTAATACTAGTTCCAGGAATGTACCTCTCTGTGATAAGTGAAATCATGGAAAATGCTCTGAGTAAGGTAAGCACCTGGCCCAAAAAGTGTGATCTTGGCGTTAACTCGAGCAAAACTGAACTGATGATGTTCACCACTAAAATCAAAATACATGACTTCGCACTTCCTCGACTAAATGGTCAAACACTATTCCTATCATCCAGTGCTAGGTATTTATTTTCCAACATATGGGTCAATAGTATGGTGGCCGCTTCTAAAAAAGACTTATAATATAACCAAAATTAACAAGGTACAAAGAACAGCATGCATACGCACTACAGGTGCTCTGCGGTCTACCCCGTCAGATGCTTTAACAGCCATTCTGCATCTTTTACCTCTAGACCTACACATAACAAACATTACAGTACATAGCGCGATCAGACTCAAATAATCTGGGTGCTGAACTGCGAAACCCTACGGGCATAGTATATAATATACTGGACTCTCTACCGCGAGAACTCGTATCGCCCTCAACAGATTACATTATTCCCAAAATAAGTTTCACAAAGCGTTTCGACGAACAATTCCCCACAAGGTCAGAATGGCTAGATGCGCAGGTGACTAAGGGGTTTGACGTAACAATCTACACATACGGTTCAAAGACTGCGGAGTTGTATTTTCCAAATTTTTAAACATTCCAAAATCTTATAGACTTTCACATAATGCCAGTGTTTTCCAGGTGGAACTACTCGCTATCCGCGATCAAATTACACACAAATATAACGCCAAGGCATAAGATTGCCATATTCATTGATTGGTCAAGCTGCTATCAAAGCCATCGCCTCGGTCGCTATATCCTCTAAACTAGTGTTAGAATTCCGAAATGAGCTAGCCTCAATTCAAAGTAACCCTGATCTAGGTTCTGGGGCATAGCAACGTTTGTGGAAACGAACTTGCTGATGAACTGTTCAGGCAAGTCACGTTCCGCTTGGAGGGGTCAAGGCAGAAATCTCCTCAATATTCCTTATAAAAGCCAACCTCAGATGGACTAGGCTTACAAACTGTGTCATATCCAGAAGGATGTAGTCACGTTACAACAAATTTAAAATAACCGACTTCCTTAATATAATGCATAAAGGCGTCGTCAGATTAACAGCGATCACTACAGGTCACTGGCCTATAGGTGGCCACGCAGTCAAACTAGGTATCGCAACTGCAATGCCGCAACTGAAAGAGAAACCCTTATCCACTATTTATGTGCCTGTCCGGCACCAGCTAGGGCCAGACAACAAGCAATAGGAAAACCTTTCTTGAATTCCCTATAGGAAGTCTCAGAGAAAAACATCAAAGAACTTATTACGTTCTTGAATTCCACAGGTTGGATGTAGAGACTCCTCACCAACATATCGTTACACCCAGGTTACATGAGACCTAGTGCTAATTGGGTTCTTCCTAACAAAACCGCTACTCTTACCTACCTACGTACCTGACGTCACTCGAAAGGACGGACGAGCACAAGTGTAAGTAGAATGTAAGCTTATATATATAAACATCAAGCAAGTAATAATTTTTCTCATAGGAAAAATAAAATTCACCTCGACCACAAGAGGAATTCTTATTTTTTGTGCGGCGTTTGGCGTTAACAGAGGGTATGTACATAGAAACTGCCTTGCGTACAGCCTTTAAATTAAATTTCGCAATGGCCCAGCTTTTCTCGTTGCTATTTTTACTAGCAGCCACAACCACACATCCACTTCCTTCACATGAACCTTCATTTCTTAGTGGAAAGAACCACAAGACGGAGGAATGTCCTCTAGGTAAGGAGGGAGTGGCAGATAAGCGCCAGCTCACATGTGTGCTATGCAAGAACTCAGGACACACTGCAAACTATCGGGACTGTCCTGAGTTTCAAAGCATTAAAACAGCAAATCTGGTTCGTAAGGAGAAAAGTGTAGTGAAAGTCCAACCAGGTTCAGCTCAAAAACCAACCGTGACTCCTCAAATTACCTACGCTCAAATGGCGTCAGGTAGGGGAACCACAGTATAGCAACAACCGAAGGTAGCTGCACAGGCCCCAGTGCCTAAGGCACCTGAGGCGCAAGGCGACTTACTGACAATCTTGCTCTCTATCCAGGGGCAAAAGGGACAGCTACAGCGCCAGTTACAAGAACAGGCGACCCGAGTGGTCAGGATCTACGCGCTTCTGCCGAGCCTAACGCATTTTCAATCGTGATGGGTACGATCGCGACTGAAAATTCCTTGAAGATCCTAGCGGTGAATGTAAATTCATTGATTAGAATCGAACGAAAAGAATCGCTCTACAAGTTGCTCGACGACCAAAGCCCTGACGTGTGTCTGGTTAGCGAAACTAAGCTAACCCAGAAACGCAAGTTACGGCATAAAAACTATAATATAGAAAGAAGGGAGCGACCCAACTCCACTCAAGGAGGAGGTGTAGCGATCTTCATTCGTAAAGAACTTAGGTATAAGACCGTGAACAGTGGTGAAGTGCGAAGGTTCCAGGGGCTTGCAGCGTGTATTGTGTCCCTCTCCGTAGTGGAAAGAAGATGTACGTGGTCGCGCTTTATGCTGCGGAAGCAGCTCAATCTCCTTTATTTATTTCAGAGCTCGAGAAATTGTTTCGATGTCTACGACTGGAGTCGGGGGAGAATTATTTCCTCATGGCCGAAGATCTAAACGCCAAACATAGAAATTGCGGAAATCACACACCAAATCCTTGAGGGAACTCACTATTCAATTGGTGGGGTCAACACAATGTCGATTTGAAGGCTACAGATAGTCCGCCGTTTCCCAGAAGCGGCTCATATCTGGATCTACTGCTGTTCGACGAACGGTTACATCTGACCGACGTTGAGCGACAAACGATAAACTGTTTGCGCACGTTTGTGTATGATAGTGACCATTGCGGACTTAGTGCCGAAATAACGATTCCCAACGAAATTGCGGAATTGGAAGAATTTGTTCAAAAGTACTCCTACAACTACAGTAGGACACGTTGGACTCGCTTTTCCCGAGATTTGACGAGAGCGCTCTCCTCGAACTCGCTCTACCCACCGGTCAATAGGAATCTCTCAAACGAGGAGATGGACAGGTACCTTAAACAAATGGACGAGACAATCAAACGAACGATGGACAGTACGATACCTCGGTATCGACCAACCGAAAACGTGTTCCGCAATGCAACAATCGACGCACTGCACGTACATAAAAGTAGACTGCTCACGAGACTAAAGAACTTGTATAGGCAGTTTACAGACAGACAAAACTCGGAGGTTAGGACGCTGAAATCGTTGATAAAGAACCTCCAAATACTAATTAGAGCAAATTATAGGCGGTCGGCTAATTTGCACTGGGGCAACAAGATTCTGGCTATCAAGTCTGATAACCCGAGTATGTTCCCCCAGATTAATAAAATATTTCGGAGGAACGATGTCAACGAACTTCCGTGTCTGAAAATCCCCCGAACAATGAACAATGAACGCTTACTTACAGCAGCAGGAATAGATCCAAGGGACGCTGTCGATGATGACGACTTTTTTGTGATCGAAGATCCGCAGGAGAAGGTGGAGGCCATTGGAACTATTTTCGAGGATGTGTACAAGGTAAATGCTAGCATTCGCCTGAACCACGACCTGGAGAATAGAGTCCTTATGCACAACTTCTACCCTCGAAATGATATAGAGCACTGGCGATCAGAGAATACTGGTTTTACCGGGTTCAATGACGAAAACTTGGCAAACAATGCCATCGCCAATGAAAGGGTTCACCCCCCGTACGTATCGAAGGTAGAACTCCAAACGATCTTCGCGTCATTGAGAAAGAAGAAATCAGTGGGAATCGATGGAATATCGAACATTGTGCTTCGACATCTTCCTCTAGGAGCGGTAGAAATTTACGCCACCCTGTTCAATAATGCCCATTATCCGGAGCATTGGAAAACAGCAGTGGTACAGCCGATCCCCAAAAGGGGAAAGGACTCCTCCAATCCGGCAAATCTCCGGTCGATAAGTCTCCTTCCGAATATCAGCAAGGTATTCGAAAAAGTGATCAATAGAGCCTTGATTAAGTGGGTTGAGGACAATAACATAGTTCGGGATAACCAATTCAGTTTCAATTCGGGGCATGATACAATACATGCCGCGTCTAAACTGGTGTCGGATATCCAATGGAAGAAAAGCAAAAACCAATGCACGGGGGTCTGCCTGATTGACTTGGAGAAGGCCTTCGATACCGTATGGTTGGAAGGGCTCTTTTACAAGTTGAGCAGGTTGGGCATAAGCAAACCACTGCTGTACATGTTGCTTAATATGCTCACCAGTAGAAAGTTCGTTGTGAAAAATGGCAATGTGACTTCTGCTGGGACGTTCGAAATTAAAAATGGTCTGCAACAGGGTGCGGTTAATTCACCGATCCTTTTCAATATTTACACGGCTGATCTGATAGGATCTCTTCAGCCCGCAATAGCGTACGCAGACGATTTGATTGCGTACAGATCAGGACCTAAGATCGACGTCATTGCAACACTCTTGCAGAGTGACTTCGATAAGATTCAGCGATTGTTTATTGCATTAACACACTCTCTGTAATTTTTAGAACTAAAATACTCTCAAATAAAAACTCTTTGTTCCACTTTTAACAATTTCGAGATTTTTTTATTCACAAAAGCAAAATTGGCGGGTAAAAAGTCTTAACAAAAAGTGACATTTATTACAACAACAATGTAGAATTCATTCAATTAAATTAAAGTTAACGAAACAAGTTTATCTTCAGTTAAGGGTTACGTTACATTAATTCAATTACTTTGCAATAAACATGCACCCCGGCCGTGAACGAAGTTCGCAATTTCTCTTCTACCTCTATGTCATCTCTGCCGCCAGGCATTACTTTTTTCCTAACATCGTTTTGCCAGTTTCTTCTCTGCCATTCTCATCTTCTTCTTTGGTTGGCTATGGGGAAGAATTTCATTATTGGACAGACAGAGACAATACACAGACGACATATAGAACAATTAGATTGTGATAACCAGTGAGTAGTAGTGGCCTTTTTTTTGTTTTTTTTTTTTTGTTTTTGGGTCGTGCGTGTCGTATTTGTTTTTTTTTTTTATATTAATTAATTATTAATTAATCGCGACGTGCAGTTTCATCGGTGATCAGTGCGTCGGTGATCACATATAAAACGGAATAATAAGTCTTCCGAAAAGAATGTGTGTCTGCGTAAGTGATTATCATTCCCGCCATTAATAAAATTGGACTGGGAAATGATGTTAATTAAAATGAGTGTGGTGCGCGTAGGTACAATAAATATTTTCTTGGATTTCGTTCATGGTTTGCCATTGGATTGCTGGGGTGAGTTGCATATTATATTTTTTGTATGATTATTCATTTGTGGATTATTGTTTGTTTATTATTGTTATTGTTTTGGTAGTGTGTAGTGTTTGTCGGTTGTTTGCATGGGTGAATGTGTGTAATTTATAATTGACGTATGTGTTGTGAGTTTAGTGTGGAAGCATATTCATGGATAATTCAACAAAAATTTTTTTTGTTATTTTGATTGTTAGAAAGGTGCATGTATGAGTGTGTGTTCGTTTGTTTTGATGAATGGTAGCCGCGTCGCCGTTACCATTTTCGCCTATGATTATTATTGATATATTGGTACATATGATTATTATTAGTATTTTTTATTTTATTTTTTTCGGTTTGGTGATGTTCTGTTGTGTGTGGAAGAAAGTGTCGCGCTAGTTTTATGTCGTGTAATGTGTACTATGTGATTTGTGTAGTGTAGTATAAATGTTTTTTTTTTTTTGCGTGAGAATTGTGTAGAATATATATATCTGGCGTGCGATTTGTGGAGTATTGTATGTACTGTGTAGGGTGACATATTGATGATGGCTGAGAGTTTTGGCTATTGCGAGTGTTGTTTTTTATTTATTTATTTGAACATTTTGTTCAGTTAGAATTCTATATGCTGGAATAGATTGGAATGTGCTTGAAGTGTTTTAAGGTTTTTATAGATATTTTAAGTAATTATATCTGTTGCTGTTGTTGGCGATACACAAACCTCTTCTGGCCGTGAATCTCCTGAACGCTGCAAGGAACGCTTGAGTTGTTAAATCACTTACGACTTCTATGTGCACCGCTTTCGTGGCCATGCATACGAAAATTGCAAAATATCCCTTAAGTGTTTTGGCGTTTCGTCCCTTCCATGCCTTAATGTCGATCGGGCCAGCATAGTCTACTCCTGTATGGCTGAATGGACGTGACTTACACGAGGAGCAGGTAGGTTCCCCATCAACTGCCCCATTGGTTTTGGCTTATACCTGAAGCATATGTTGCAACTGTGGACGTGTTTCTTAACGGCATTTTTGATGCCACAGATCCAAAACTTCTGACGCAAGTAAGGAACCATCTTCTGAACTCCTCCATGCAGCGTTTTTTCATGGGCATCTGCTATGACCATTTTTGTGTAGTGATGTGTTGGTTTGAGGAGAATCGAGTGCTGTTGGTCGAAGTGTAAGTTCGAATTCTGCAGTCTGCCTCCAACTCGTACTATACCTTTCTCGTCGATGATCGGGTTTAGAGCTTTCAGACCCTTCATTTTCCCGATGGTGGTCCTCACTTCAGCGGGAAACATTTCCATCTGTGCGGTTCGGACTATCACTAGTGTTCCCGAGTGTAGTTCCAACGGTGAAAGTGGGCCTTTCTCCCTTTTCAGGTTCTATTCTGAGGTTGGAGACAAATCTTTTGCAGTACGAGATTACCCTCGTTAACCTTTTTAGGCTTGAGTACTTATGGACCGCTTTGCTGATGGAATTGTTGTCCTCGTTCGTCACGCAGTGTGTCTTCAATGGACGCCTTCCTTCCTCAGTCTCGAAAGTGATGGGCTGCTTCGGAAATGTGTTGTCCCAGGCGTCGTGTAGAAATTGCGGTCCATTCCACCACATGTCATTCTGCAGCAGTTGCGACGGAAAAACTCCTCGGGACGCCATATTAGCTGGGTTTTGCTCGGACGGAATATGCCTCCAGCTGTCGGAATCTGTAAATTTTTGCACTTCGGCGACTCGGTTGCGCACGAACGTTTCCCATCTAGACGGGGGTGCCTTGATCCAGCACAATGTTATCTCCGAGTCTGTCCACGCGTATATTTTGCAGATATCCAACCTCAGAGCTTTGGCTGTCTCGTGCAGTAGTTTTGCCAACAAAACGACACCACACAACTCCAGTCGTGGAAGGGTAACTGCTTTCAGTGGAGCCACCTTGGTTTTGGACATCAGAAGATACATGTGGATCTTGTTGTGCTGATCAAGCACACGCAGGTAAGTCGCTGCTGCATAGGCCTTCTCCGATGCATCACTGAACCCGTGTATTTCTAGACTGCTGTCATCTATGCCTGTACGGATCCATCTCGGAACGCGAAGTTTCTCGATCGCAGGAAGCTCTCGACGGAACAGGATCCATTCATGTTGCAGTTCCTGAGGGATCGGTGTATCCCATTCAAGTCCTCGTGCCCAAAGATTCTGCATCAATATCTTGGCCTTGATGATGCATGGGGAGAGCCAACCCAAAGGATCGAACAGCTTCGCGATCGATGACAATACGGTTCGTTTTGTGACGTCTCTCTCCTCAAACTGAGTTACCTGGTACGTGAAGGAATCGCATACTGGCAGCCATTTCATGCCTAGGGTCTTCACGTGATTGGCTTCATCGAACGGCAATGAGAAATCCACTTCACGATCTTCAGCTGGAATTCCGTTCAGAAGTTGTTCGGTGTTGCTGGTCGACTTCCGTAAGTAGAATCCTGCCGATGCGAGAACCATCCTTACTTCATCTCTCTTTTTCAGCGCCTGTTCAACTGTGTCGGCTCCTGTGATGATGTCGTCCACATATGTGTCGTCGCGTAGGATAGATGCCGCCAAAGAGAAATTCGTAGCTTCATCATCAGCAAGTTTGTGGAGGACTCGGATCGCGAGGTACGGAGCAGAAGCTGTCCCAAATGTTACGGTTTCTAAGCGATATGTCCTGACTTGCTGCTGCGGGTCGTCTCTCCAGAAGATGAGCTGGTAGTTGGCAACCCTTGTGTCCATCCGAATTTGGCGGTACATCTTCTCCATATCCGCGGTAAACGTGAATCGATGTCTTCTCCAACGCAGTATAACGTCTATGACGTTGTTTTGAACTTTCGGGCCTACCATCAAGTGATCATTCAAAGAAGAGCCAAAAGAAGTTTTGAAAGCCGCATCATACACGACTCTCAACTTTGTGGTGGTACTGGATTCTTTGATGACAGCATGGTGGGGAATGAAGTAATGGTAAGGTATTGTTACTACCTCGTATGCATTTTTTAGTTCAGTCATGTGGCCGAGACTTATGTACTCTTCCATACATTTCTTGTACCCTTCCTGTGGTGTAGAGTTATTGCTAAACTTCCTTTCCAGCTGATAGAATCGTTTGAGTGCTCCTTGTTGTGTCGATCTTAATGCTGGGTACATACTGCCCTTGAATGGAAGGCGGACCTGATACCGGCCATCGGGTAAACGTTTAGTGTGTGTGATGAAGTGTTCCTCACACGCCCTATCTTCTTCCGATTCGTACTTCTCGATTGGCTGTTCTTCTATTTCCCAAAATTTTCGAAGTTGGGCGTCGAGATCGGAAAACTGTGCGAAACTTCGAATTGTCTGTGGGATTTCTATGGCCTTACCTATCAAAATCCATCCGAGTTTGGTATTTTGAGCAACCGGTGCGGTAAACCTTTCTTCCCTGATGATGTCTGACAGAAGAATTTCGGCGTAGACGTCACTTCCTAACAGTATATCAACGTTGGCGGGAGTGTGATAGCTGGGATCGGCCAAGGTGAGTCCACTTATGTGCGTCCATTTATCGAAGTTTACCTTTTGGGCCGGAAGGAGCCCAGTCAGGGATTTGAAGACGAAGGCTCGGGTGTGCCCTTCATATGCTGAATGCAGTGAGCCGAAAGACAAATCCACGTAATTGTGGCATATTCCCCTGCTGACCTTCCCCAACCCAGATACCTCGATAAATGTTCGCTTGCTCCTAAGTCTTAACAACTGGACCGCAGCTCCTGTTATGATCGTGGCTTCCGAACCGGGGTCTATGAGTGCTCGCAGGTTCACATAATCTCCGGAACCTGATCTTGTTTTCACCACCGCTGTTGCCAAAAGAACCTGTGTGTTGTTGTATTGTGTGTGAAAGTTATTAAGTGTAGAACTTGAGGGTTGATGGTCGGTGACGGGTTGAAATGCTGGCGCATTAGCGTTGACTGCTGTGTGTGTGTTGTATTGTGTGGAAGCCTGATGGGCTTGTGTGCATGTGTGGGGTAACTGAGAGTATGTGTATGGATGCTGTGAGGTGCTGGTATATGGTGTGTGACTGGACTGTATTGTGTCGTGTGGTGTTGAGTGTGAAGACATGTTTGGATGATGCGATTGTTGATTTTTGTGCAACAATGAGTGATGCCTCTGGCTGCAGAAGTAGCAGCATACGCGACTTGGGCATTGTTGGGTGTGGTGACTGTATGCCAAACAGTTTTCACATATGCCTAACCTTCTTACAGTATTGATGCGCTCACTCGCCTCCATATTCAAAAACCGGTTGCAACTTCTTAGTGAGTGTTGTCCCTTGTTGCAAACACCGCAGCTATACTGTTGCTTGGGCTTCGGTTGGGTAGTAAATGCGTGTTTTGTCGTATGCCTCACTTGCGCTTCTGGTCGAGGTTTCACTTTTTGCTGATCGACGGCCTCCAGGGTTCGAAATCTGGTTTCCAAAAACTCTGTGAACTCCGCGAAGTTGGGAAGTTCTTTCTTCGATCCCAGTTTCTCCTCCCATAACCGCTGAGTCGAAGAAACGTAAATTACGATCACATCCCAGTTTTTAATCTCTACCCCCAGGTTCTTTAGCGCATGCAAACACTCAGTGGATACGTTCAGAAGCTGTTTTAAATTGGCGGACCCTTCGACACTGATGACAGGCTGCCCGAAGAAAAGTTTCAGTTGCGTGTTGACCAACACACGTTTGTGATTGTATCTGTTGGTGAGTATATCCCACGCCTTTTGGTAATTGCCGTTGTCCAAACTAAGATGTTGCAGGAGACGTTCAGCTTCTCCTGTAATGCTGGATTTGAGGTAGTGGAGTTTTTCAATCTCCGTCAACGTGGAGTCGCTATGTACTAAAGACAGAAAAACATCGTGAAATGACCTCCAGTGTTCATAGCTGCCAGCAAAGGAAGGCAAATTGATTTTGGGAAGTCGCAGATCATGTTTTTTACTGGTATGTTCAAGACTGCCAGGGACTGCAGAAGTGGCGGGAACTTTATCAAGGGCTTCCAGTAGAGACGAACTGTAAGTGACATACATTTCCCTTATTTTGTCGTAGATTTCATCAATTTTTTCACTTTCAACTTTGTCGTCTACGTTGGTGACTGCATCCGCGTTGGCTGTGACGCTTGCTTGAAAATTCGCTTCAAGAATAGTAAGGCAACTTTGAAGGTAGTACTTAGCCTTCTTAAAATTCAACTCATCCTTTGTAAGTTGTGCCAACAAATTATTCAGCAATTTACTCATATTAATTATTATTTTAAGGAATAATAAGGGAAAGCCACTAGACTACTCACTCACATGTGATCTATATGTATCAATCGATGATATGTATTTTGCGCGGCGCGGGAAATCGATTGGCACCAAAACTCACAATTACTGTCTTAATTACACTGTTTTTCAATTGTTTTACACTGTTTTTTTGGTCATCCGGCTCGAAGGACCAATGTTTATTGCATTAACACACTCTCTGTAATTTTTAGAACTAAAATGCTCTCAAACAAAAACTCTTTCTTCCACTTTTAACAATTTCGAGATTTTTTTATTAACAAAAGCAAAATTGGCGGGTAAAAAGTCTTAACAAAAAGTGACATTTATTACAACAACAATGTAGAATTCATTCAATTAAATTAAAGTTAACGAAACAAGTTTATCTTCAGTTAAGGGTTACGTTACATTAATTCAATTACTTTACAATAAATGGTTGCTGATGCAACAGCGATATTGCGATGACTGGAAGTTGAAGATCAACCTTCAGAAGTCGGAAACCATTCTATTCAGAACGCCGTTGTCTCTGGCCTCTAGAGATACCAGAAAGAATTGGCGACAGTTCTCTATAATTGGACAGCATGGGCGTCCACTTGCGTGTCAAAATGTGGTCAGATACCTTGGACTGTGGCTTGACTAATATCTATATTTTAACAAACATGTAGATGCTGCTCTGGCCAGGGCCCGAGCTGCCTTCGTCCTTACAAAGAGACTTTTTTATAGCAAGCAGCTCAATGGTAGGGAAAGGTAATCTGCTACACGGCCCTCATTCGGCCCATGCTCACATATGGATGTCCCGTGTGGTTCAACATAGGGGCAAGTAGGACGGAAAAGATTCGGGTGTTTGAGAGGGCCAGCCTTCGGGCTTGCCTTCACTTGTACAGAACACCAGAGTCTCAGTACATAAAATTCTATTCTAATGAGGTCCTATACAACAGGGCGAATCTGATAAGAGTGGACAATTTTCTGGTCAAGATGACTCGAAGGCACATTGCAAGAGCAATGACCTCGATGAATAACCTGATCTTCGGGGCTTATTACCCCAACTATAGGTACCATGAGAGGGTTCGCCTTAACGGCTGTGTTCCCCCAGAAGCATTCCTCTATTTCGATCAGATAGGTCTGATCCAGGATAGATCAGCGGTGCCGCTAATCTTTCACGTTGCCCGGACTACTGTGGACAGGCGGCTCAACTACAGCCGAGACGTCGCACAGAGCACTGAGGAGCGTCTCCGATTCAGTAGATCGGTATCGGGGCGCGATATAAAAGATGTGTTGAAGCAGCACCAGCAATTCTGGTGGTTAATGGAGGGAGCTCCCTCGTCGATCCCTTTTGATCCGGGGTAGGTCCAGTACGGCAAAGTTGGTCGCCATATTTTTGCCTTGGCCGGCTTACATAGTTTTTAGGTGTCTAGGTTTAGGTAGTTTAAGTCTATTTATTTATACGAAAAAAAAAAACACAGCACTTGAATGAAAAAAAAAAAAAATAAAAATAAAAAATAATAATAATAATAAAAACCACAAAAAAGTGCATATTTAATTATGCATGCAGTTAAGTTAGGTTAAGATTTATTTTAAGGTAGCACTTAAGTTTTATATATAAGATGAAAAAAAAAAGTACTGTTACTAAGTTTTTTAAAAAAAAATAAATACAAAGTTTTCTTAGTCTTAATTTGTTCTGGAAATAAAATATTAATAAGTAGTAGATGAAGTCGAAAGACATAGATAAGAATTAAGATTAGCTTAAAGCGCCCGCATAGGACCAGTACGTTAGAGTAAGATAGTTAGTGAGTTAAGCTAGTTTTAAGCGTTTTTGTCTAGCAAGTAAGTATGAAATGAATTGAAATTAATAAAAAGCTAAAAAAAAAAAACCTTCATTTCTACTGCTCTCTCTAACAACACTATATGATATGTATATAGATAACGCACATTCAACTCAGTAATACCAAGCCTAAACGGTTGGTTCAGTTCTCTAGTTTTTTTTTTACCTTACCAGTCAGTCAAGGAAGGCATGGCTTTTCAGGCTATAGGAATTTTCACATCCATTATAAAAGTAACCACAAAATATTTTTTGCAACGACTTTGGTTAAGATGAAGGGATCAACAGTGCGGTTTCATAATTTAAGTCAGCAGCGACTTTTAGCACAGTTGAAATGGTGTCTGGGCTCCTTCCGACCCAGAAAATTGATGTCAAGCCATGGATACATTTGAATAGACTTTGTTTAGTGGATCCTCTTTACCACACACCTGCTAAAGTCTATCTTCTTCTCGGCAGCGATGTCTATGCTGGGATTGTTCTCCCAGATATCAGGGAAGAAAAGTTTCAAGTGCTGGTTACTCAAAACCAGAAAGATTCTCAATGATCACCAAACTTTAAGACCCTCTGAGATGTCACCTTGCGTCGTAAAAGCCACGATCATTATGCTATGGCAATGCAATGTTGTTTGGTTTATTAATAATTGTAAACCATTATCGAGAAATAGGGACATGACTACACTATCGCCATTTGAAAGACATTCAGCTAAAAGCCTGGCGGTAAATAGAGTACAGGGGGAATATTTTCTGCAGCAATAGCTGTAATTAAGAAACGAATGCCTTGAAAAACGATTAGCTCTCTTCATTCCTTTCTAGATTCAGATGACATTCTATAAGTAGAGTGCAGGTTACAGATCTTATCTTCCCTTGCAGTAACACCCAATCATCTTGCATTCGAGATCACTGCACCATACCGGTATGGGCAATACCGGCCCTATCGATGTTAAAGCCTGGAAAGGTAGGGGCTCAGAAAGATACTGCGCATACTGCGAGATTTTTATATGACTGACAACCAAGGCATTCATATTGGGCTAACGAACTTTGTTGGTGTAAATAGAAATGTTCCTTACTCAAAAAGAAGCGTGTCTGAATTCAAGCCCTCTTTGTCCTAATAGCAATGATTTATGACCCCCGGCAATGCGGGTACTTAACTTAACCGGTAAGATGCTGAACGCGATTCCTTATCCCGACCACATCGACAAAAAACTAGGATGCCGCGATCAATGGCAAATAATTCAGCAATTTCACCAAGTGTTCTGGAAATACTGGATGTGGCGCAATGTTGAGGCACAGCCCCACATCGGAGATCTTTTCCTAGTCAAGGAGGAAAGACTGCCATCAACTAAATGGACTATAGGTGCCATTATTACCACCCATTCAGGAATAGACGATTTAACCCGCATCATAACAATAAAAATACAAAACAGTGAGTTAAAATGACCAATTACAAAAACATGTTCGCTTCCCAGTAACAAAATTACCCCGGATAAAATTTTAGTTTATCATTGAAACCATTCACAGTATATGCGTATATATGTATACATATACTGTTAATCTTGAAAATAAAAGTCCTGTTGAGTGGGAAAATCTCTTCCACTCATTGTTGTATTTAGAAGTAGTATTAGTAATAGCACTTTGCTGCCGCAGTTTATGGCCACCTGGCCCACTCAACCCCAAATCATATCTTCCAGTGTGTGCGTGCAGGATCGAGTTATAACTGAAAATACAAATATAAAAATCTTGTTGGTTCGGTTGTCACCAAGGCAAGTATCGGCTCCGAGGTGATAACATTGGTCTGTAATCGAAAGTTGGAATATTGCATGATAAATTTTCCCCTTTTTTGATGGCCATATGAAAATGTCCAGTATCTGTGCACACGAGTGACTTCCGCTGTTTTTCTTTACTTTATCAACAACCCAGCCGCCTGCCAACATGTGGATATAAGTATGCGTGTACATTTTTTATCGATTGCTTTTGATTTTCTTTCTGAAGTGGCGATGACCGACGTTTTGTCATTGCCGGGTTGTTGTAGCTGCTAAAGTCATACCGTCGAGAGTCATGTAAGCTATCGCGTTGTGCCAGTTATAGTTTCGGCCACGAGGTAAACTAAAGAAACACGACTAAATTCGGCAGCGTTACGCTGTGTTCCACTTTATTCACAAGACTTCAACTAAAACTAATTCTACAGAGATTTTATAGCTGCTTTATGCTTACTTGACAATATTACGCAGTACATTCTATGGGAACGGAAATTATAAATATTTTATGCAATCTAATATCTTGCAGATGCATTGGGATGCACGTGGAATTCAAAGTAAACAAAAAGAATTCTGTGTGAATGGAAATTAATGTAGTCTGATAATTAAAATTCATTGGAATGTAATGTAAAAATATGAGTAGCCGGTATGTTGGGCTGTTATGGATACGTAACTCCTCCCCCCTTGCAGTGGAGCGATGGCCAAAGGAACTGTATTCCTGCTGTTTCGGTGACAGGAGCGATGATCTTAGTAGGTATGGCTTCTGTTAGTTGAAATATTGGGATGCTGAATGATGTTTTTGACGTTTGATGATGTTTCACTAGGTAGATTAGGATGATGATGAAGATGGGGCTGAAGATAGTTATGGTGTTGAGCATCAATATATTAGTCCGAGTAGTTTTTGCGTGTAATGTGTCAATGAGCTCCATGTTTTTGAACTGATATGCTTGTAGTTTCTGAAGATTAGGTGTCTTGAGTATCAATAATGCGTTGATCCGACTGAATAATGACGGAAAAATGTGGATGTCTTCCCAGTATGTTTTTTCGTTGTTTTCATAGAGAATTTGATTTATCTCGATCTCGCAGTTTTTGAAGTGTATGAGTTGTGTTCCTTTTAATTTTTAATTTTTGGTCAAAACAGCATATAAAATTTTCTTTCAAGCTTTTCCATCGATGAAGACGACGAAGAGTAGAATTTATTTGTTCTCAATATTTTTTTTTACATTTGTTACTTTTCACTATATTTTTCTTCTTTTAGTATTATATAAGACGACTACCAGCATTATTGTGTGAACGGCTATCATAATGCAGAGAAAGCCCTACATTTTTGTTTTCAAAATCGCCTCTAGAGAAATGGTAAAGGTAAAGGACAAACAACGCTAAAAAGTGTCCGGGAAGGCTGTATATGTTGATTATGATCTTTAATACTTACTGTTCATTATTATGAACTAATTCGATCATCGAAGATTTGCTGAAACTAGAAATCTGTCCAAAAACACGAATTGAAAAACAATGAGCTTTAAGCATAAAAATGGTATATTTTACAGTTATAAAAATAAAATCAATTGCAGATATTTCGTTCGATACTTTGAATTAGGGGAAATTGTTCGGTTATATATTTACTTATTTCATCTCTCCTTGTAGAGTCGATGAGTTGTGAACCGGTTAAGGCTGTTCCAGTACACCGGCTGACACTCCCGCACTTTCATTCCATGCCTCTCTAAATGGTGATTTCCTTCGTTCCAGAATATTATCCAGAATGCAGCAAGTGGCAACAATATTCGGTACAAGGTGCACATCCACATCAATCCGTTTCTGAAGAATCCTCCATCTTCCTTTAAGGCGGTCGAATGCATTTTCCACTGCTGTTCGGGTCTTATTCAGATACGCGTTGAACGAATTTCGTTCTGCAGTCAAGACGCCAGTATATCCCTTTATCAACCACGGCAAGAGCGGGTACGCTGGATCTCCAATAAAACCATTAACTGCTCCCTTTCGCTGAAACAAAAAAAAATATTTTAACGTTTTTAAAACTAAATTGCACACTTACCAACACAAGGTCTTCGATAGTCCTGCACAGAAAAGAATCTTTTGGAATTTTCGCGTCATGAGCGCAAACAGGATGCCTGCACGTGATATCTATAAATCTGTGAAAAAACAATTTTTGTTACTAAAAGTAATAGTTCAATAAACACTTTTAAACTTATAAGTAATTGCAGTCTACAACTGCTTGCAAAACAACAGACGGCCATCCTTTCTTATTTATGTAGTCAGCACATCCATCCGTGGGTGGTCTGACAGGAATTTGTGTGCCATCAATCGCACCTAACCCTTAGATGCATAATGTTCCATATGTGGCAGGCAATTAACTGCAGTAATTAACTTTCTTTTAAAAATATTCACAAAATTGACA
The DNA here is from genome assembly GCA_963082735.1 of Pocota personata. NCBI lineage: Eukaryota > Metazoa > Arthropoda > Insecta > Diptera > Syrphidae > Pocota > Pocota personata. The sequence goes on along the minus strand of OY720429.1, from coordinate 99,833,975 downwards.
TATGCGTAACTGTTGTACAAAGATATCTTTTTATTAGTGCAAATCAGTTGAGCGAACATCGTCTAATGGGGTTATTTTGTATAGTTAGCTATCAAAAAAATATATATATTGTAATATGCGAGCCACGGCTCGAGTAGATAAAACGATATTCTGTGAAATTATTTCTTTATTTTCTAGTCTATAGAACAATTCAAGTTCACACTATACTATTCTTCGCAAACTCCTTCCTTACAAGGTCTCTTTCCTCTCAAATCACTTTATCTCCTTTCAATTACTTAATTCACACATCCAAACTAATTACTTCTTTTTGTTTACTCTCAACTTTCAATTTATCACAAAATTACAACTTCGCCCATTATCACTTTTTCCAATCTCCCTCGTGCGGTGCAAAACCAACTGCTCTGTCTCGATCGCCATCTGTCCTTAAATAGCCGCATTTCTAAAAGCCAGAAACTTCTAGCAAATTCTTCGGCCACTGAAACAAGAAAATTCTGATGTAATAATTCCAGGATGACAGCTGCAGCCAATAATCTCTTGTTTTCTCTTATCCGTGATATTATCCGTCTCTTATCGTGGACACAAATTGTGCAGACTAATTGCAGACACGAACCTCGAATGAAAAGACACTTCGGAACAAAATTATGCCAGAATGAAAAGACACTTCGGAATTTGTTGTATTATGCTACATTATGTTACATAAGAGGGGGGCACTCTTAGACTTGTTCGCCCCGAACAAGTGCGTCCTCACTTCGGCCATTGTATCGACTCAGTCGGTCCACATGAACCACTTTCATTTTGGCCCTTGATCCTCGCTGGATGCGGTAGATAACATCGTTGATGCGGGTTATTATTCTGTAGGGACCCTCCCAGTTCTGCTGCAACTTAGGTGATTTCCCCTTTTGGCGATGGGGATTATACAGCCACACTAGATCTCCCTCATAGAATCCTTACGTTGTTGCCTTGGCATCATACCTGGTCTTCATGCGGTCGCTCGTCATCTTACTCTGGCTTCTGGTGCTTTGGTGTATGTCCCTAAGCCTTTCCCTAAGGTCCGCCACGTACTCTTCTTCATTTCTGGGCTCATTGGTAGGAGATCCAAATTTCACCTCACTGGATAACCGAGCTATTCCACCAAACAAGACTTCGAACGGCGTATGTCGAGTAGTGCTATGCACGGCACTTCTATAGGCCAACAAAAACAAGGGAATCTGCCGGTCCCAATCACGTCGGTAGTCGCCTACGACCTTCGAGAGATGTTCGTCCAAAGTCCTTTTGAAACGCTCCACCATACCGTCCGACTGTGGATGAAGCGGGGTTGTCCATGTCTTTTTGATTCCGAGTAGTTGACACATCTCTTGGAAGATTCTTGACTCGAAATTCCGCCCTTGGTCAGAATGCAATTCCAAGGGCACACCGAATCTGCTAACTCAATTGTAGACGATCTGCTCCGCCACGGTTCTGGCTTCCTGGTTAAGGATCGGAAACGCTTCCGCCCACTTACTGAAGTAGTCCATTACTACGAGTATATACCGATTACCATTGACGGTTTCCGGAAAGGGCCCTGCGATGTCAATGGCGATTCGTTCGAAAGGTGCTCCCAAGTTGTATTGGTGCATCTTACCTCGAGTTTTGATCCTCGGACCCTTGCTAGCTGCACACACGTCGCATTTTCTGCACCATTCTTCGACATCTTCCTTCGCTTTTATCCAATAAAAACGTTCTCGTACCTTTTCTAGCGTCTTATTCACTCCCAAGTGGCCTCCGGACGCCCCGCCATGCATTTCCTGTAACATCTCCTTGACCCTCGCCCGCGGCACGACAAGATGCATTACAAACGACTTTCCGTCGGAGGATTCCCATATTCTTCTCAGAACACCTTCTTGGACATGGAGTCCGTTCTGCATGGTCTTCGGGACAGTGCATCCGCATTAGAGTGGAGTTTTCCTTTACGATGCTGTATTTCGTAGTCGCAGATTTGCAGCCTTTCGATCCATCTTGCGACCTGACCCTCAGGACTCTTGAACTGTAATAGCCATTTTAAGGCTGCATGGTTTGTGCGAAGAACGAACTTTCTCCCATAGAGGTATTTGTGAAAATGCTTCGTAGCCAAGATCAAAGCTAGAAGTTCCCGCCTTGTCACGCAGTAGTCCCTGTCTGGCTTAGAGAGCACCTTGCTGGAGTACGCAACCACCTTCTCTTGGCCATAATGCACCTAGGAGAGTACGGCTCCTAACCCGACATTACTAGCATCTGCATCCACAATGAACATTTCCCAGGGAGTGGGGTAAGTTAGTACCGGGGCATCGCATAGCCGTTGTTTAAGTGCCTTGAAGCTCTTCTCGCACTCAATTGACCATTTGAATAGTTTTCTCTTTTCCGTCAACTGGTGCAGGCTCTTTGCGATCCCGGCAAAATCCTTCACGAATCATCTGTAGTAGGTGGCTAGGCCCAGGAAGCTCCTTAGTTGGTGTTTATCCTTGGGGACTGGCCAGTTTTTCACCGCTTCGACCTCCTCTGGATCGGTTCTCACTCCTTTTACTGAAATTATGTGCCCCAAGTACTTGACTTCCGCTCCAGACAGGGCGCTCTTCTTGGGGTTGAGCTTCAGGTGGGCACTTCGAAGCCTTTGAAACACATCCCTTAGATTGTCTCGGTGTTGCGCAAACGTTTTTCCTACGACGATGACATCATCCAAGTATACCAAACAGGTTTTCCATGTTAACCCTTGCAGGACACATACCATCAACCGCTCGAAAGTCGCCGGAGCATTGCACAGCCCGAATGGCATTACCGTGAATTGCCATAGCCCATTTCCTGCGGTGAAGGCGGTTTTCTCCCGGTCTTCTGGATGGATCTGTACCTGCCAGTAGCCACTCTTCAAGTCGAGAGTGGAAAACCATTGGGCTCCTGATTGTGTGTCCAGCGTGTCGTCAATCCGTGGCAGAGGATAGCTGTCTTTCTTGGTGACGTAATTGAGGTGCCGATAGTCCACGCAGAACCGCGTGCTGCCATCTTTCTTAACCAGTACAACCGGTAATGCCCACGGACTTTTGGAACTTTCAATCAGACCTTCTTTCTCCATTGCCGACACCATCTCTGCAACTTCTGTCTGCTTTGCCAATGGAAGGCGCCTAGCAGGCTGACGAATTGGTCTAGTATCACCAGTGCCTATTCGATGTTGTACCAGGTGTGTTCGGCCGTATTCTCCGTCCTGTGAGGCAAATACATCAGCGTACTCATTGATAAGATTCTCTGCCATAGTTTGCTGCTCCTGATTCAGCTCACTGGACTGGAGAATCATCTCTCTCGTTTCCGCTGTCCAAGGTGATGGGAGAGGTTTTGGAGCATCACGTTCAGATATTGTTGCGACGGCGGTAATCGGCGTGCATTTTCCAGTCACCTCCCCTCGCCTTAGTTTGACAGTGTGTGGTCTCGCGTTCAACACTCTCACTGTAACCATGGTGTCCTTTGGTTCGACTAACGTCTTTCCCACGATGTAGTCTTGAGAATGCTTCTCTGGGTCTGGTTCTACTATGTAGAATCGGTGGCTCCCAAGATCACCTTCCAGCTTCGTCCAAATGTTTGTCTCTGAAGACGGCGGCAAAACTTCGTCTTTGCTGATGACTGTCCTGAGAGTTACGGCATTCTCGTTTCCGTACACCATCGGAATCTCCACATTTCGATACCTCAGTACTTGTATGCCAATGTCCAAGATTACTTCATTTGCTTTCATGAAGTCTATTCCGATGATGCACTCGTCGCATATATCTGCCACCAGAAACGCATGGGAGAACGTCAGTCCCGCCAGAGTAATCGTAAGACGAACTTCTCCAAACACCTTCGCCATTTCCAATGTTGCAGTTTTCAGGCAGTAGCTGTTGGTGTTGTGCAGCCATGAGCTTCTGACGATATCTCTTCTTTCAATGGAGGCGGTAGCACCTGTGTCGATGGTGGCTACGCACTTCTTCTTGTTGATTAGTGCCTCCACTGTTAGGCTCTTGTTACGTAGTTTGGTTTACGAAACTTGAATGGTGGTCCTGGGGGCCTCGATTCCAGTAACCAACTTCTGCCCCGCGAAGTTGGTCCTTACGCATTTCCCGACTGCTGGTTTCGGGAAGTCTGACCGACAGGATGCTTCCTCTCTGCTTCTCCTACTCCCGCAATGTGGACAATTTCCTCGTCTAGGTGCATTTCTGCACTGCCGTTGTAGGTGTCCGGTTTGGTTGCAATTCCAGCAACGGATTTGACTTCCTTTGTCTTCATCCATGACGGCTGTTCGCTGGCATGAGCATTCCACGACGGACATTTCCCTGACACGGTGTATTCCCTGGTATGCTTGGTCCGCAGCCTTCATTGACAAAGCGAATGCCAATGCCTCGGGGAGTGTTCGCTTTTCAGCCATCCTTACAGCCATTTGCAGTTGTCTGTCCTCTATGGCCTGAATAAAAGCTTCCACCGCCATTTCGTTGATAAGCTCCTCACCGGCTTTAGGGTATCAAAGATGGGCTAGTCGCTCTATATCCGCTTGCAACTGTTGGAGCGTTTCCCCCCTTTTCTGGACTCGACTATGCAGCTGAACCCTGTACACCTGCTGCATGTGTTCATCCCCAAACTGCATCTCGATGGCCTGAACCAGAGAGTCGTAGTTCTGCTGTTTATCTTCCGGGATGGTCTGCAAGAGCTCCGCAGCTGGACCCCTCAGTGCAAGTGTGAGTGTAATAGACTTCTCTTCATCGTCCCAGCTATTGGTCATTGCGGCCGCTTCGAATAGCCTCTTATAAATTGGCCATGATGTTTGACCATCGAAGATAGGAGGCTGCATCTCCTTTCTTCTCAGACCGTCAGCGGAATATTCCCGTGCTTTCTGTCTCTTCACGTTGCTGAGTTCCTTAGCAAGATTTTCGACTTGCTTTTCTACTTTTTCAAACTGAATCTCTAACTTCCCAAACTGAGTTTCATGCTTCTCAAAGTTCTCATCGAATCTAGTTTCGACTTTTTCGAGTTGCGTCTCGACCTTCTCGATTTTCTCTTCGATCGCTTCGAATTTGGATTCCAAGTTTTTGTTTTGCTCATCAAGTTTGCTTTCCAGGGCATCTAGAGAATTCTTTTGTTCGTCCAGCTTAAGTTCTAGAGAATTCTTTTGTTCATCCAGCTTACGTTCTAGAGAATTCTTTTGTTCTTCTATTGCTTTCTTTTGTTCGTCCATGACTAACTTAAGTTGCAGGAGCAGACTTGTTATACCCGGGTAGGCTACTGTACTTGCTGGTTCCTCTTCCACGTCAAACTTTACGTCATGCGGATTTTCACCTTCCTGCGTTACTGCTTCTTCCAGACGAATCAGTAGGGCATCTTTTTCCCCAGTTGTGTCGAGATTCCGCTTACTGAGTTCTGCCTTTAGTTGAATTATACTTAGTTTTCCCAATTTGCGACCCATTTTGCGTAACTAATTAACTCAACACAGAAACCGTTTTTTTTTTTGTGCAATTTCACACCACGGAAATAGTTATTCACAGAATAAGTTTTATCCCAATTCTGACACCAATGTAATATGCGAGCTACGGCTCGAGTAGGTAAAACGATATTCTGTGAAATTATTTCTTTATTTTCTAGTCTATAGAACAATTCAAGTTCACACTATACTATTCTTCGCAAACTCCTTCCTTACAAGGTCTCTTTCCTCTCAAATCACTTTATCTCCTTTCAATTACTTAATTCACACATCCAAACTAATTACTTCTTCTTGTTCACTCTCAACTTTCAATTTATCACAAAATTACAACTTCGCCCATTATCACTTTTTCCAATCTCCTCGTGCGGTTCAAAACCAACTGCTCTGTCTCGATCGCCATCTGTCCTTAAATAGCCGCATTTCTAAAAGCCAGAAACTTCTAGCAAATTCTTCGACCACTGAAACAAGAAAATTCTGATGTAATAATTCCAGGATGACAGCTGCAGCCAATAATCTCTTGTTTTCTCTTATCCGTGATATTATCCGTCTCTTATCGTGGACACGAACTGTGGAGACTAATTGCAGACACGAACCTCGAATGAAAAGACACTTCGGAAAAAAATTATGCCAGAATGAAAAGGCACTTCGGAATTTGTTGCATTATGCTACATTATGTTACAATATTTGTTTAATTAAATTTGAGTTATTAACAATATAACAACTTTTGTAAATCAACTTTGTTCTAGTTTTAATTTTTTGATGGCTAAATGCATTATGTACCATATTTGGCACAAACTATATTTTAACAAATTATTAACATACAATTTGACAAAACTAAAAATTATTGATGAGGAAGTGTTTCTAGAGCCAATACTTAGTCAGGATAATTTTTAATCCAAATTTGGAAAAATCATGCATCTAAGGGCTAATATCTGCGGAACTCCACTTTTCTCTTTGAATCCACGTATGATGGAGTGAGCTGACTGTTCGTCAGGAAGTTTTATTTCTTCCTGTAACAACAAATCCACCGTCGCCCGCCAAAAGTTGTACAATCACTTTTGTACTGTGGTTTTATGTAAACCAAATTGGTTTTCAACCAGCCTGTATTCCGCGCACGAAGCTAATTTGTAAAATGCTGTTGCAACTAGCATATTTATAGGAATAGCTGCATGAACAGGGGAAGCATGATGCGACAAGGCTGGTGAAAGTTTTCACAAATATATAATAATTAAATGTGTTTTTGTTCATCCTAAAATTTTCCACCATTTGGTCATCAAAGACTTCACTATTCACCACGGTGTTCCACCAATGCCTGCTCATATTTTTCATCCACATTCCACGAGATCTCTTTTTAGGAATATAGGCAACAAGACTGCTAATCGATAATGTATTATTGTTTAGGTGTATAGTCCAATTTTCTTTTAGCCGCCGTATTTGTTTTTTTTTTAGTAGAACATCCTTCTACCTCGTTCGTGGTGCAAATGTAATTCCGATAAAATTTGCACTTGAAATAAACTAAAAAAAACTTGAACAAGCCTAAAAACTAACTTTTTTTTCGGTTACTAGACATTTTCAAAAAATTAAAAAGACGCGAAATAATGAAACACACTCGAACACAGCTAAAAAAAACGAATGAATGGCGGTAATGCTCAGCTGTCAGTTCAACTATTTTTCAATCCAATCTCGACTCAATCTTTCAACTCGGTGTGTGCAACTACCCAGGTCGAAGTCTCAACTCAGTTTCGACTCGACCTTTCACTCCTGCATATATACCGGTTAAATAATGCAGCCATGCACTATCATAATGCAGCTATTACCACGTTTATATGCAGAATCGAGGTTTCGATTTGGAATCGAGTTGAGATCTCGATCTGAGTAATTCTACACACCGAGTCGAAAGATTGAAAAATTCAAACGTGTTTCAACTGACAGATAAGTATAGCAGACATTCTGCTTTTGATTGTGTTAGTGTTCTATTGTGTTAGATTCGTTATCTGAAATCACACACAGAGAGATAACATGTCAGTTCAACCCCTCAACCCAGGTGTTATAAATTATAAAGTAATTGTATTTTAACTATTTCATGTATTCAGAGTCAGCTTTTTGGGCTTTAAACCAAAACGAACAGAACCCATAGATAAACTAAACAAACAGAGCGAAAATATTTAAGTTGAACGCGCTCAGTCAAATGTTAGAAAAAGCGCGCCATAGAACATTCAAGAATAGAATAATGGCGCGCTATTTCTACTTCTTCGGCCATTTTCAAGTTGAAGCCCAAACCGACGCCACGGGTTCGCTAAAAAAAAGAGTAAGTTCGCATTTCATTTTTACTTGTACTTTGAAATAATTTGTAAACTTTACAGAGAATAAACCATCCCGAATAAACGAACGATCGAATCGAATCTATTTGAATCCATTTGAATCCACTTGAATTCATTCGAATACACTAGGAAGCAGCGTTAAATTCTGTAGAAGCGAATACGGTTTGGGCTCAACAACGCCCATTGTTACGCCACCTGCGTAATATCTTTATTCTTCGTTTTTTTTTTAATCTACGAGTTTGCCGCCCGCATAATCAATTCAGTCTCAACAAAAGTACAAGCCAACGTAAAAAACAGCCAAGGAGAAGTCCTCGCCTCTGCGCCACGGAACCCTTTGCCGCCCAGCAAAACCTCATGAGCCTTCCGGAACAAAAAGAGGCGCCAGGTACAGGTTCTGACTCATCAAATAGTGACCCAGAAATAGACAACACCATGGTAGCAGAGTCGAATTCTCAACGTTCGAAGAGTACCAACGTTCTTGCCGCCTTTGAATGCACTCCAATCATTTGGCCAGCAAACATACATGCCACCACCATCATTTGTGACCTAGCCATCACAAGCACCAGTTCAATCCAGAGGGGGTTGGACAAATAGTCGAATGTTGTATGATCTGCCCGATTTCACTGGCAGACCGGAAAAATGGCCAATATTCTGCACCGCATTTCAACAATCCACCGCGATGTTTGGCTACACTCAAGTCAAAAATATGTTCCGACTGCAAAAGTGCATGAAGGGAGATGCGAGAGAAGCCGTCGAATCATTGCTAATCCATCCCGACAACGTGGATCGAGTAATGTCGGCTTTGGAGTTCCGCTTTGGCCGCCCAGAATGTTTGCTACGTAGCCAGCTGTTGAAGATTAGAGAAGTTCCCCAGATACCAGAAAGGAAACTAGAAATGTTAATACCGCATGGAATGGGCTCAAAGGAGTATTTATATTCAGCCATATCCTACCATTAAACAATTTGAAGAGTGGTTAAGCAGAATTGCCAGATTGGTCTGTTTGGTAGCAGCGCCATATCTGGTCCCAGATGCCAAAGCTGATGGCAAGCCAAAGCCAAAGAGCGTTCTTCTCGCCACAGAACAATCCACTACAGTTGCCGCCAATAGCAACAAATGCCGCCATTGCCAAAGATTCAGTAGCCAACTGCAGTATTTACGCCTACCTGGAAGTTCCAGCCAAATGGGAGTTCGTCAAGAGAAACAAATTGCGTTTCAGCTGCCTAAGATATGTACATCGAGTACGTTCCTGTAAACTAAGAACGACATGTGGGATCCGTGGATGTACAAAGATACATTGATGAGGGTTCTTCTGTTACCATTGTGAGCGAAGATATGGCTAGACAACTGAACTTAAAGGGTACAGCAAAAGACCTGAAATTGCAATGGTTCGGAAGGGAGACGCTTTCGGAGAAATCACTTGTCGTGAATCTGCACATAAGTGAGGACAGGGATGAAGCTGAAAGATTTGCGATGAATGGGGTGCAGACCGTAAACAAATTGAATCTGCCAATCCAGACAGTGACTGCTGCCGACTTAGATCCATCTTATCGTCACTGAACAGTGCATCCATAAGTCAAGTGTGAGAATGCGAAGCCCCAAATCCTAATCGGACTCGATAACAGTCATTTGGGTGCACCAATAAGTAACATCGAATCTGCTGGGATTGGATCAATCGTCGCGGAGACCAAAATTGGATGGATGGTGTACGGTAGAACGGCAGCCGAGGTCAAGGAGGATAATAATAATGACTTCATCCTTCATAGCAGCCAGAGCAGGGATGAGGACTTACGATTGGAGTCCATAGTCGAGGATTATTTCACAATGGAGAATTTCAAGATGTCAAGAAACCAAAGGAGCAGTCGCCTTCCAAAGCCGATATAAGGGCACTTCAAATTATGTCGAGCACTACTAAAAGAATCGATAACCGCTATCAAATCGGCCTGTTGTGGAAGAAAGACATTTTTGAGGTACCATCAAGGTTTGAAATGGCGAAACGAAGGCTTTGGGCTCTGGAAAGTAAGCTACAGAAGGAACCTGAGTTTGCCACTTTGTATGAGAACAACATCGCGAGCTATTTAGTGAAAGGGTACGCCAGAAAGCTCACAGACGCTGAAGCACATGTACATTCATCGAGGACCTGGTATCTTCCACATTTCGCGGTAAGGAATCCCAACAAGCCGGACAAAATTCGTTTGGTGTTCGATGCGGCCGCGAAGGTGAACGACGTTTTGTTGAACTCATTTCTGCTAAAGGGACCTGATGAGCTGAAGCCGTTGATAGCCATCCAGTTCCACTTCCGTATGCGGCGCATATCGGTGTCGGGTGACGTGAAGGAAATGTTTCATCAGGTCGTGATCCAGTCGGATGATCAAGACTCGTAGCGATTTTTTGGCGAAACCACTAGGACGACCCGATCGACATATACGTGATGCAATCGATGACGTTTGGTGCCAGTTGTTCGCCTTGTCTAGCCAATTATGTGAAAAATCTTAATGTGTTAAGGTTTACTAAGGAGCATCCCAGGGCCGTTCGGACAATAGTCGATCACCATTACGTTGATGACTACATCGACAGTTTTGACAGCGCAGCTGAAGCGGTTAAAGTCACGAAGGCCGTGATATCGATTCACAAGAGTGATGGTTTTGAGTTAAGGAATTTTGCTTCGAACTCCCCAGAAGTGTTAAGAAGTGTTTCCGATCTGAACGCCAAGGATCAACAGAGTCGAACAATCGACATAAGCATCGATGCCGCCACGGAGAAGTTAATCGGTATTTGTTGGGAACCGGTAGAGGATGTTTTTATGTTCAAGCTGAAATTCCCTCGTGTCAGCCAGGATGTTATGCTGAAGGATAGGTGCCCTACTAAAACTCAGCAACTGCATTGTCGAACACTATGATTTGCCGCTAAAGAATCGCATATTCTGGAGCGATTCTAAAACCGTCATCAACTGGCTTGGATCAGAGCCCCGTCGCCATAAACAGTTCGTGGAATTTCGGATTGCTGAAATCCTAGACACCAGCCGGAGCAGCCAGTGGCGATGGATCCCATCCAAGCTGAACCCAGCCGATGAAGCCACACGAGCGAAATTCCCTCCAAAGCTGCAAGTCAACTACAAGTGGTTAAACGGACCATCATTCCTCAAACAGCCAGAAGAGAACTGGCCTTCACTACCAAATGACATTAGTAGTCATGTGTGCCAGGATAAGCTACACCCGAAGTTTGTTTTGCACGTGAGCGCAGTGAGTATTCCCGTTTTTGATGTATTTATTGTATATCAGCAAATTTTTCCAAGTCAAGAAAAACCGTTGCATGGGTCTTTCGGCTTATTGGTGCCTGTCAGCGCACGTTTAAAGAAGGAGGGGAACTATGAGTTGCAGAAATCGATGAAGCCGAGAAAGTGTTGTGCCGCCAAGCGCAAACAGATGTCTTCGCAGAAGAAATTGCCCAACTAACTCAGAACCTGCCCGTCCATAACAATAGCAGTATATTTAAATTAACGCCATACTTAGACGACGATGGACTACTTCGCGTGTACGGACGTATTGATGCCGCCACAACCGTACCGTTTACCACCAGACGTCCCATCATTTTGCCCAAGAAACACCGACTAACAGAGTTGCTTATTGGTCACTTCCATCGATTATTACTCCACCAAAACGACGATACGATCATTACTGAGATACGGCACAAGTTTTGGGTGCCCAGCCTGCGTTCGGCAGTCAGAAAAGCAAAAACTCAGTGTGAGTATTGCCGAATTTGTTCCGCCCAGTCGTCGCCGCCACTAATGGGGCATTTGCCGACGGTCCGTTTAACGCCATTTGTCAAACCATTCACATTCACCGGACTTGACTACTTCGGCCCAGTTTATGTCACTATTTATCGTCGGAAGGAGAAGCGCTGGGTTGCCCTATTTACATGTATGACGGTAAGAGCCGTGCACCTCGAAATAGCAGCCGATTTATCCGCAGACGTTTGCATAATATGCATCCGTAATTTCGTCAACAGGCGTGGAGTTCCTACCCGTATAAGGAGTGACAACGGAACGAATTTCGTCGGCGCAAAGAATGAACTGAGGACTGTTGGAACCGATGCGATTAAAGCGGAACTCTCCGCCAGGGGCATCGAATGGGTTTTCAATTGTCCATTGAACTCACATGCTGGAGGATGCTGGGAGAGACTAATCCGGAGCGTCAAAAGGGTCCTGTGTTTCGCGCTTAATGAGACAGCTCCAAGAATTGAAATTCTACAAAGTGCCTTGATAGAAGCGGAGAACATCGTCAACAGTCGTCCCCTAACGCATCTACCAGTATCTGTTGAGGACGAGGAACCTTTAACAGCTAATCACTTCTTATTGGGTGTTGCAAATTCGACGCAGACCCCTGGTAAGATTGACGGAAGAGCTCTCTGTCTTCGCAAACAATGGCGGGTGAGCCAGCAGATAAAAGATCGATTCTGGAGAAGGTGGATACAGGAGTACTTGCCGGTTTTGACAAGAAGGTGAAAGTGGTTCGTGAAAGTCCCGCCACTTAAGGTTGGGGATCTAGTCCTTATTTGCGATGGTGGTGGTTACGAGGGAGAGCCCTTAGAGTGTTTCCGGTTCGAGATGAACAACTCCGTGTAGCAGAAGTGAAGACCGCCGGGACGTTTCGAAGGCCAGCAATGAAATTAGCAGTCTTGGACGTTGCTTCGGATGAGGCTCCTCACGGGGGGCGGGATGATATAAATTATAAAACAATTGTATTTTAACTATTTCATGTATTCAGTGGCAGCGGTTTGGGCTTTAAACTAAAACGAACAGAACTCATAGATAAACTAAACAAACAGAGCGAAAATATTTAAGTTGAACGCGCTCAGCCATATTTCAGAAAAAGCGCGCCATAGAACATTCGAGAAAAGAATAAAGGCGCGCTATTCCTACTTCTTCGGCCATTTTCAAGGTGAAGCCCAAACCGACGCCACGGGTTCGCTAAAAAAAAGAGTAAGTTCGCATTTCATTTTTACTTGTATTGTAAAATAATTTGTAAACTTCACAGAGAATAAACCATCCCGAATAAACGAACGATCGAATCGAATGTATTTAAATCCATTTGAATCCACTTGAATTCATTCGAATACACTAGGAAGCAGCGTTAAATTCTGTAGAAGCGAATACGTTTTGGGTTCAACAACGCCCATCGCTACGCCACCTGCGTAATACCAGGTATACCTGAATTTTTCTAACTTGTTCCAGCTCTGTTAGCTGAGCCGAGTTCAGTCAATCCTATTTCAACTCGATCTGCGTTTATATGTATTTCAACCCGCGTTGAAGCTGGATTCAAGTATGTATATAAACGTTTTATATGCACTAAGGGGGAACGTTCAGTGGCTTAATTCTTTATATTTAGTTCTCCATTAGCCATTAGTCTTTTAAACACGCTTTTCCAATTTCCATACAAATTAAACCACGCGATCAACACATGCGTGTAAAGGAGGTAAAAGAATATGCGTTGTCAGGATTCACACATCGATTCTTTTAATGTAAACATTTTAATAAATCACGCAGTGCTAATACATTAATCTGGGTGTTGTTAATAGTTGTTTAGTGGGGGTGAGGAAGTTCGAACAGTGAAGTGGATGCAATAGTGAAATTAAAGAACGACCCACCAAATTGATAATAAATCCGTTTTATTATGCTTATGAACAAAAACAAGTCACATTTTATTAGTCCACTTGTTAGATAACTAGTTAATCGACCAAATGATACCAAAAAAACGAGTTGAGAAGTGATTTAAATAACGAAATTTTGAGTTCCAAACTTTTTACCGCCAATTCATGGAAGGAATTATATTTGTTTGTGGTGAAAAGTTTGTAACTCGAAATAAAGTTACTAAGTAAACTAAAAACAAACTATGAACAAAACCCAGATAATTGTATTAGCACTGCGAGATTTATTAAAATGTTTACTTTTCATTAATAAACACGCGCACAAAATACCGATGACAGAACATGAGCACTCCGCAGATAGAAAATGGAAATGAAGCAACACACAAGACTAAGAACAGCAATCAAAGCAAACGTCAAAAAAGAATCGTCTACCCGCGATTGTCAGGGTAGTTGTTCTTCCACCTCATTCCCTTTCTCTTTTCCATTTACGGTTTTTCAAAACTGGGAATATTGAAGATGGATGCCTGTATTTCCATGTCTATAACTGGAAAGTCTCTGGAAAGTTCGATCTCTTTACTCATTATTCTTGATCCTGATATTCTAATAAATTAAAATAAAAGCTATTTGGAACTTTTCAGTATTCGTTTAAACAGTTAGCATAATGGGCGAAGTGGTGACATCAACATTGGCTCTGAACGTAATACTGAAGCCGGTCCTCTCCCAGGTGAGGCCTCAGATTTTATAAATGGTGTGAAATAAAAATTGTCCATTTAGTTGGAATGTCGTGACATCGTAGCTAGTCACTCACTGCAGTCTATATTTGCTAATGTGGAACAGTATCATCCGGGATTTTGTTACAATTTGTTGGTGGAAGTTATTGAAAAAGCAGATCTGAAAATTAATATCAACGAGGTGGTTCTTCGGTTGCAAGGATATGCAACAGACACAGATAGTATGAATGAGAACCCTTAAAGTATTTCCCTAATTAATATTTAATTTTAGAAAATGAACACAGTTTACTACGGAGTGAAGAACCGTTTCAGGAATTAAACAGAAAGTCGGCGGCACTCAAAGTCATACTAAGTAGAATCCCTGATGAAATAACCGACAGAAAAACATTTTTGGAAACGATAAAGTAAGAAACATGGGTAGAAGTGCATCGGTACGAATGAAGTTTAGCTCCTGGACGAATTTTTTTTACACTTTTTTTTGATGCCGTTCGATGCGTGTTATTGAACTGATTTTCAAATTAATAACTTGAAATGGTTTTAACTTAAGGATTTCAACTATAGTGTGCAATCAGGGACGACGGAAATTATATGTCCTTCCATATTTTATAATTACTTCTTTTTCATGGTAATTAGGTACTAGCATGGTCAATTTTCGCCATCCAACAAATGACTATTCCAGATGGAATCTTCGTTAGTGCGAACCATTCAAATCTCCGGTCCCGAGTGGAGGTATAAATAGCTTCCCTTCCTTAAATAGTTCAAAAGTTAACAAAAACGCGGCCCAGCTTTTCACTTTAGAAGTGATTGTCTTCGATTTAAGTCATAGTTTTTTTTTTGAAACGCATATCCAGGTCTATTCATCTCTGAGACAAGGAACTGATAATAGCAGCATTCTTTCTATTAAGTCTGGAGGTGAGAAATCTCCGGCTATTAATTTTTTGTGTTGATGAGATGTTTCAGTCTACTTATATTCGATATCGACGACAGCTTTCTCCAACAAGTATGTACCTTTAGTAGTCGACACTTCGAGTTGTTTCTTAATGGTAGAGAACTTTTCCTCTATTGAATTTATGTTAGAGAGTTCATCTTTAAATGCTTTTTTTTGCAATTGATATTGACGATTGTAGTACTGCAGCATTTGCACGTCTCTTCGGGCGGGAATTTGATCATTATAATTCGAAAATTATATTTAAAAGAGTATATATGCGATGTGAGCAATATCGTAGTGATAATAGACACGAAATCAATTTTATTTCGATTTATTAGGTCAAATATAAGGTTTAGCAGTCACCTGTAACGTTAATTTAAAAGAACCGTGCACCGCGTATGTGAATCGTCGTATATTAAAAAAAAAAAAGAGTAGTAGGTATAAAGATGCTTTGACTGAATTTAGCTTGTTAGTTCCTAACCACTACCACCAACACTAAATGATGTGCCTGATGATGCATTGTGTATGCTTTGGCTTTGGCAAATCTCTGCTCAGGATAGCAGCTTGTAATAAGCATTCTACGACATAGATCTGATTGTGCTTTAAATAAAAATAGTACATATGTAGGTAGTGACCAGAAGAATTAGGACCTTCATATTAGTAATGTGCCATTTTCACTGAGAACTTTCACGCTGCTGTTCCTCTATATCTATTTATTTATATACTTAGGTAGTCTTATTTATATTAGAGGGATATTGACATATTCAAAGATTATTTACTCATTTATTACAGGTTATTATATTGTAATATGCGAGCTACGGCTCGAGTAGATAAAACGTTATTCTGTGAGATTATTTCTTTATTTTCTAGTCTATAGAACAATTCAAGTTCACACTATACTATTCTTCGCAAATTCCTTCCTTACAAGGTCTCTTTCTTCTCAAATCACTTTATCTCCTTTCAATTACTTAATTCACAAATTCAAACTAATTACTTCTTCCTGTTAACTTTCAACTTTCAATTTATTACAAAATTACAACTTCGTCGTTTATCACTTTTCCAATCTCTTCGTGCGGTTCGAAAACCAACTGCCTTGCCTCGATCGCCATCTGTCCTTATATAGTCGCATTTCTGATAGCCAGAAACTTCTAGCAAATTCTTTGACCACTGGAACAAGAAAATTCTGATGTAATAATTCCAAGATGACAGCTGCAGCCAATAATCTCTTGCGGTTATAATTCTCTTTGCGGTTATAATTCTCTCTTAATTCTGCGACGTCGTATCAGTCTCTTACTGTGGACACGAACTTCGAATGAAAAGACACTTCGGAATGTGTTGCCTGTTTGAGGGCGTAGTTATTATGCTACACTATTGTTGCATACTTTTGGAGCGTAGTTATTATGCTACATTATG
Source organism: Pocota personata (assembly GCA_963082735.1). Lineage (NCBI taxonomy): Eukaryota > Metazoa > Arthropoda > Insecta > Diptera > Syrphidae > Pocota > Pocota personata. Next base: position 99,817,489 of record OY720429.1, on the reverse strand, counting down.
TTACACTGCCCCCTCTTAGACTTGTTCGTCCCGAACAAGTGCGTCCTCACTTCGGCCATTGTATCGACTCAGTCGGTCCACATAAACGACTTTAATTTTGGCCCTTGGTCCTCGCTGGATGCGGTAGACAACATCGTTGATGCGGGTTACTATTCTGTAGGCACCCTCCCAGTTCTGCTGCAACTTAGGTGATTTCCCCTTTTGGCGATGGGGATTATACAGCCACACTAGATCTTCTTCCTGGAATCCTGACGTTGTTGCCTTGGCATCATACCTGGTCTTCATGCGGTCGCTCGTTATCTTAATCTGGCTTCTGGTCCTTTGGTGTATGTCCCTAAGCCTTTCCCTAAGGTCCGCCACGTACTCTTCTTCATTTCTGGGCTCATTGGTAGGAGACCCAAATTTCACCTCACTGGGTAACCGAGCTATTCCACAAAACAAGATTTCGAACGGCGTATGTCGAGTAGTGCTATGCACGGCACTTCTATAGGCCATCAAAAACAAGGGAATCTGCCGGTCCCAATCCCGTTGGTAGTCACCTACGACCTTCGAGAGATGTTCGTCCAAAGTCCTATTGAAACGCTCCACCATACCGTCCGACTGTGGATGAAGCGGGGTTGTCCTTGTCTTTTTGATTCCGAGTAGTTGACACATCTCTTGGAAGATTCTTGACTCGAAGTTCCGCCCTTGGTCAGAATGCAATTCCAAGGGCACACCGAATCTGCTCACCCAATTGTAGACGATCTGCTCCGCCACGGTTCTGGCTTCCTGGTTAGGGATCGGAAACGCTTCCGGCCACTTACTGAAGTAGTCCATTACTACGAGTATATACCGATTACCATTGTCGGTTTCCGGAAAGGGCCCTTCGATGTCAATGGCGATTCGTTCGAAAGGTGCTCCCACGTTGTATTGGTGCATCTTACCTCGAGTTTTGATTCTCGGACCCTTGCTAGCTGCACACACGTCGCATTTTCTACACCAGTCTTCGACATCCTCCTTCGCTTTTAACCAATAAAAACGTTTTCGTACCTTTTCTAGCGTCTTATTCACTCCCAAGTGGCCTCCGGACGACCCGCCATGCATTTCCTGTAACACCTGCTTGACCCTCGTCCGCGGCACGACAAGCTGCATTACAGATGCCTTTGCGTCGGAGTATTCCCATATTCTTCTCAGAACACCTTCTTGGACATGGAGGGAGCCCCACTGCGCAAAGTATGCCTTTAAGGTCGGGCTTCTGTGAGAGATGTTCTGATGATCCGGTTTCTCCATGTTCTCCTTCCAGGTCAGAATCGGCTCGATATCCGGGTCTTCCTTCTGAGCGTTCCGGATCTCATTTACGCTCCAGCCGGCGATAGGATCGGCTCTCATTCTTTGGATGGAAACCAGCTCCCGTTCTTCCTGCCGCGCACAGTGTCTACAATCCGTTCTGCATGGTCGCCGGGACAGTGCATCCGCATTAGAGTGGAGTTTTCATTTACGATGCTGTATTTCGTAGTCGTAGATTTGCAGCCTTTCGATCTATCTTGCGACCTGACCCTCAGGACTCTTGAACTGTAATAGCCATTTTAAGGATGCATGGTCTGTGCGAAGAACGAACTTCCTCTCATAGAGGTATTTGTGAAAATGCTTCGTACCCAAGATCAAAGCTAGAAGTTCCCGCCTCGTCACGCAGTAGTTCCTTTCTGGCTTAGAGAGCACCTTGCTGAAGTACGCAACCACCTTCTCTTGGCCATCATGCACCTGGGAGAGTACGGCTCCTACCCCGACATTACTAGCATCTACATCCACAATGAACGTTTTCCCTGGAGTGGGGTAAGCTAGTATCGGGGCATCGCATAGCCGTTGTTTAAGTGCCTTGAAGCTCTTCTCGCACTCAATTGACCATTTGAATTGTTTTCCCTTTTCCGTCAACTGGTGCAGGCTCTGCGATCCCGGCAAAATCCTTCACGAACCGTCTGTAGTAGGTGGCTAGGCCCAGGAAGCTCCTTAGTTGGTGTTTATCTTTGGGGACTGGCCAGTTTTTCACCGCTTCGACCTTCTCTGGATCGGTTCTCACTTCTTTTGCTGAAATTATGTGCCCCAAGTACTTCACTTCTGCTCTAAACAGGGCGCACTTCATGGGGTTGAGCTTCAGGTGGGCACTTCGAAGCCTTTGAAACACATCCCTTAGATTGTCTCGGTGTTGCGCAAACGTTTTTCCTACGACGATGACATCATCGAAGTACACCAAACAGGTTTTCCATGTTAACCCTTGCAGGACACATTCCATCAATCGCTCGAAAGTCGCCGGAGCATTACACAGCCCGAATGGCATTACCGTGAATTGCCATAGCCCATTTCCTGCGGTGAAGGCGGTTTTCTCCCGGTCTTCTGGATGGATCTGTACCTGCCAGTAGCGACTCTTCAAGTTGAGGGTGGAAAACCATTGGGCTCCTGATAGTGTGTCCAGCGTGTCGTCAATCCATGGGAGAGGATAGCTGTCTTTCTTGGTGACGTAATTGTGCTGCCGATAGTCCACGCAGAACCGAGTGTTGCCATCTTTCTTCTTAACCAGTACAACCGGTGATGCCCACGGACTTTTGGAACTTTCTATCAGACCTTCTTTCTCCATTGCTGACACCATCTCTGCAACTTCTGTTTGCTTTGCCAATGGAAGGCGCCTAGCAGGCTGACGAATTGGTCTAGTATCACCAATGTCTATTCGATGTTTTACCAGGTGTGTTCGGCCGTATTCTCCGTCCTGTGAGGCAAATACATCAGCGTACTCATTGATAAGATCCTCTGCCATAGTTCGCTGCTCCTGATTCAGTTCACTGGACTGGAGAATCATCTCTCTCGTTTCCGCTGTCCAAGGAGATGGGAGAGGTTTTGGAGCATCACGTTCAGATAATGTTGGTGGTAATCGGCGTGCATTTTCCAGTCACCTCCCCTCGCCTTAGTTTGACAGTGTGTGGCCTCTCACTGGAACCATGGTGTTCTTTGGTTCGACTAACGTCTTTCCCACGATGTAGTTTTGAGAATGCTTCTCTGGGTCTGGCTCTTCTATGTAGAATCGGTGGCTCCCAAGATCACCTTCCAGCTTCGTCCAAATGATTGTCTCTGAAGACGGCGGCAAAACTTCGTCTTTGCTGATGACTGTCCTGAGAGTTACGGCATTCTCGTTTCCGTACACCATCGGAATCTCCACATTTCGATACCTCAGTACTTGCATCCCGATGTCCAAAATTACTTCATTTGCTTTCATGAAGTCTATTCAGATGATGCACTCGTCGCATATATCTGCCACCAGAAACGCATGGGAGAACGTCAGTCCCGCCAGAGTAATCGTAAGACGAACTTCTCCAAACACCTTCGCCATTTCCCCTGTTGCAGTTTTCAGGCAGTAGCTGTTGGTGTTGTGCAGCCAGGCGCTTCTGGCGATATCTCTTCTTACAATGGAGGCAGTGGCGCCTGTGTCGATGGTGGCTACGCACTTCTTGTTGATTAGTGCCTCCACTGTCAGGCTCTTGTTACCCCGTTTGGTTTGCGAAACTTGAATGGTGGTCCTGGGGGCCTCGATTCCAGTAACCAACTTCTGCCCCGCGAAGTTGGTCCTTACACATTTCCCGACTGCTGGTTTTGGGAAGCCTGACCGACAGGATGCTTCCTCTCTGCTTCTCCTACTTCCGCATTGTGGACAATTTCCTCGTCTAGGTGCACTTCTGCACCGCCGTTGTAGGTGTCCGGTTTGGTTGCAATTCCAGCAACGGATTTGACTTCCGCGAACTTTGTCTTCATCCAAGACGGCTGTTCTCTGGCATGAGCATTCCACGACGGACATTTCCCTGACACGGTGTATTCCCTGGTATGCTTGGTCCGCAGCCTTCATTGACAAAGCGAATGCCATGTGTTCATCCCCAAACCGCATCTCGATAGCCTGAACCAGAGAGTCGTAGTTCTGCTGTTTATCTTCCGGAATGGTCTGCAAGAGCTCCGCAGCTGGACCCCTCAGTGCAAGCGTGAGTGCAATAGACTTCTCTTCATCGTCCCAGCTATTGGTCATTGCGGCCGCTTCGAATTGCCTCTTATAAATTGGCCATGATGTTTGACCATCGAAGATAGGAGGCTGCATCTCCTTTCTTCTCAGACCGTCAGTGGAATAATCCCGTGCTTTTTGTCTCTTCATGTTGCTGAGTTCCTTAGCAAGATTTTCGATTTGCTTTTCTACTTTTTCAAACTGAGTCTCTATCTTCCCGAACTGAGTTTATGCTTCTCAAAGTTTTCATCGAATCTTGTTTCGACTTTTTCGAGTTGCGTCTCGACCTTCTCGATTTTCTCTTCGATCGCTTCGAATTTGGATTCCAAGTTCTTGTTTTGCTCATCAAGTTTGCTTTGCAGAGCATCTAGAGAATTCTTTTGTTCATCCAGCTTAAGTTCAAGAGAATTCTTTTGTTCGTCTAGCTTAAGTTCTAGAGAATTCCTTTGGTCTTCTATTGCTTTCCTTTGTTCGTCCATGACTGACTTAAGTTGCAGGAGCAGACTTGTTATATCCGGGTCGGCTACTGTACTTGCTGGTTCCTCTTCCACGTCAAACTCTACGTCATGCGGATTTTCACCTTCCTGTTTTATTGCTTCACGGAAATAGTTATTCACAGAATAAGTTTTATCCCACTTCTGACACCAATGTAATATGCGAGCTACGGCTGGAGTAGATAAAACGTTATTCTGTGAGATTATTTCTTTATTTTCTAGTCTATAGAAAAATTCAGGTTCACACTATACTATTCTTCGCAAATTCCTTCCTTACAAGGTCTCCTTCTTCTCAAATCACTTTATCTCCTTTCAATTACTTAATTCACAAATCCAAACTAATTACTTCTTCCAGCTAATTCTCAACTTTCAATTTATCACAAAATTACAACTTCGTCGTTTATCACTTTTCCAATCTCTTCGTGCGGTTCGAAAACCAACTGCCTTGCCTCGACCGCCATCTGTCCTTATATAGTCGCATTTCTGATAGCCAGAAAATTTTAGCAAATTCTTCGACCACTGGAACAAGAAAATTCTAATGTAATAATTCCAAGATGACAGCTGCAGCCAATAATATCTTGCGGTTATAATTCTCTTTGCGGTTATAATTCTCTCTTAATTCTGCGACGTCGTATCCGTCTCTTACTGTGGACACGAACTTCGAATGAAAAGACACTTCGGAATGTGTTGCCTCTTTGAGAGCGTAGTTATTATGCTACACTATTGTTACATACTTTTGGAGCGTAGTTATTATGCTACATTAAGTTACAATATTAATTATAAGTTATTTATGTATCGGAGTCCATTTATCTAGGTTTAGGTATTAACTGAGATATTAGATTACGAACTGAGGCCTTGCTGTAAATAAGTAATTTGTAGCATGTATTCCCCTACGTAGCAACTGCCATGATGAAACATCTCCGTACACCGATCTACTCTCCGCAAGGAAATGCCTTGGAGAGGATCAACCCTTCGGTCCTGTCTAAGTTAAGCCCGTATGACACTACATTTTTTTTCGCATTTTTAATGCGCTGAAAATGAAACTAAAGCAGTGCAACAAATTCACTACTGAAATTCCCCTTAGGTGTGAGTGCGTACGCACTAACCTTATAAATGTGAAAATGTCAAAAAAATCCATTAAAAATGTAACTCAAACTACATTTTTCAGCCACTGACAACTTTTTTTTTGACATTTCTGCATTAAATTCTGACATTTCAAAATTAAATTGTTTGAATTGCGAAATGGATGAAGATTTGCTTATTTTGTGTGCTGTAAATATAAATTTATTAAATGTGGCACTTTCTCGATTAAATAAAACACAAATTTATTCTCCCAATTAATTTTTGCCATCTCTCCTTTCCTGCTGTCTAATTTTGTTTGAAAACAAATTATAACAGTTTGCGTTGTGACCCTACTCACTGTAAGTAGATATACTCTGATTATGACGTTGTTTTGCAAAATAATGGCTTCTCTTTTCCTAAAAAATCTTTTCTCTTTCATGCAAAGGTGACATTTTAACATGATCTAATGATACTTTCACTGTTTTTTTTTTTTTTTTTTTTGCAATATCTTTATTTCAATTTGTGAAAATTGTTTATTATTATTATTATTTATTAAAAATAATAGAATATTAAAATTAATGAGAACTAGCTGCAGAGGCTTACGGCTCTAATATTAAATTAAAAGAAACTATAATACAATATTACGTACGTCTATTTACAAAAAGTTCAATATTGGTTATGTTTTGCTTATTAGGATGTTTTAAAATGTCAAGTATGGAAATGCTTTTGAAGATGACCCGTATGATGAATGAAGGAAGTCTGCAGCGTCCTAAGCCCAAAATGTGGTTTATGTCGACTTTAGAGTTGCATGCAATGCAAATAGGTGGATCTTCTTTTCGTAGTAGTTGTTGGTGGCTGGTAACAGTGTGGACAAGGCGAAGCCTTGCGAAATTAGTGTTAGCGCTCTCGGAAGTAGTTGTAGGATAAGCAGGATGCGAACATTCAGGGTTAACTCTTGTATAATGGTGTTGATATAGGCTCAAAACCCATTGGACTAAGTCATGCTTTGGACGGCCTAAAATACAAGCTAAATTAGCACTATCCTTATCCCTTTGGAAGATCGCCAACAATTGCTCTTTTAGACAGATAGGTAATTTATTCAACGTTGCAAAAGGTGCTGCTTTTAAGTATTTCATAAAAGTCATGAAATTATTGTTTATGCTGAGACGAGATTGCATAAAGTGGCCCGAATCTACTTACGAACAAAAGAGTTATGGATGGATTTGCAAGCTTCCGGAACAATCCATTTCCTAATGTTCTAGGCTGTGTAGACGGGACTCACTACCCATTATAGCACCAAAAGTTGGTAAAATTAGCTATTTCAACCGTAAGGGTACCTTTTCAATAAATATGCAGGTAATTTATTAAATTTGTTTAATAGAAATACTTAATATCGGTTTTACTTTTACTTAGGCTATTTGCGATAACAATCAGAAGTTCATCGACATATGCTTCGGCTTTCCTGGTAGTGTTCATGATGCATGCGTCTGGGAACACAGTTCAAATGGAAACTCTTTAAAAGATGGTTCTACGAACGTCATTGATAGTGGTAATATTTTGGGCGACTCTGCCTATCCATTGTGCAATTACCTAATGGTGCCCTATCGCGATCATGGACACTTGACCACTTCTCAAAGAACATTTAATTACATATGTACATAGCTCAACCAGAGTATGTGTTGAGCAAGCTTTTGGAAGGCTTAAGTCAATGTTCCGGATTTTAAAGGGAATCGACATAAAAAATATTGCTTTCGCAAAGTACATAGCTATTGCTTGTGTTGTTATCCACAACATTATAATAGAACACGAAAAAGAAAGTTATACTCTTAACGAAAAAATTTCAGCAACGCAGGACGGTGACGAAGAAGACGAACCACAGACCAACATCTATGATTTAGATAACATTTTTTAAGTTCTGTTTTTGAGGAAGCTAGAGAAAAAGAAACAATATGGCAATGTTGTTCTCTTCATAAATAGGATATGCAGTGTTAATACTTCACCAAAAACCATGTCAATTCAAAATAAAACAAACGCATTGAATTGAAAACGTGTATCATTTATTTAAAGTAAGCTTATAAGCGGGAATGAACACAAACGAGGCTAAATAATACATAAACATAATAAAAAGAAGGATCACAAATTCAATACACAGTTCTGAAAAAGAATTAAATAAAAATGTAGGTACTTTGTACCGTGTAGTTAGGCCTGTCGAACCTAATCGGACAGCTTTTCCAATGTGTCTTTTAGAGAGATTAATACCTCCAGCCTTTGTTTCTCTACCCGAATCTTTTCCCGTTCCACCAGCAACACTTCCCTATGACGCCGCTCAACTTCCTAAGCTTCCTTTACGAGGAATTTCATTATTTGGGATGGAAAAAATCCCATGTGGAAGCATCCCTTCCGCTTTCTTTATTTTGCCTTTTAATTCTTTTGTACGACACCATCAAGTTCAAAAATTTTTTTCTTATATTTGCTTTGTCGTGAGGGAAAATTGGGGAAATTTTTAAAATATCCGCCAAAACTTTTCCCCAGAGAACAGATTTTTTCCTTTTTCCCGCCAAAAAATCTGGCTCCATAGCCAGCAGAATCGTCATCAGTAGTTTGCCCAATTCTTAAGTTCGCAGGTTTCCCTAAACAATTATTGTTTTATTTGATTAAATAAAGAAATTTGTCAAAAAATTGTATTGTACTTACATTTTTTTCTGCAGTTTTTCAACAGCAAAACAAAACTGACTGCAAACTTGCACGACTTTGACAGAACATATGCTGTTATTTTACATTTGTGAACACAAAGTGCTGCCAAACTTATGCATTGATAATGCAGTTCGACTGCAATAATGAACGCAAATTCTACAGTACTGCGGTAAATTTACATTTATGAACTCAGCCTTTTTTTGTAAGTTAGTTGAGGTTATGATTTCAAGTAAATCTTTTTTAGTAAAAGAATCAAACATATGCAGGGGCCTATTGTGAGCGTCGTTCGCTGCTGTGTCGGCATACTCGTTTCCTTGTATCCCTACGTGGCTAGGTACCCACATTAATTTAAGTGTGTTTAGCACGAATAAGGATATCTCTTATTTTGTTGATTATTGGGATGTTATACGTGTCGTTTTGTATTGCTTCAATAACTGATATGCTATCAGCAATTACAATATGCTTTCTGCTGGATTTTCGCATCGTTTTGACCGCTTCAAGAATGGTAGTAGCTTCTGCAGTGAAGATTGCAACGTCTACTTGTAATATGACTGCCCGTAGCACCACACGATTCGCGATTTTGTTTTTCATTTTGAGCCATCTGTAAAGACTAACTTCGAACCTTTTGATACAAAGTCAGCCGTTATATCTTTGTAAAGAATTCGAAAAATCCTGTTGTCGGTGTTGCCTTTACGTCTTTTAGCTATATTCATGATGAAGGAAGATGAGTTTATAAGCCAAGGTGGGTGGGTTGGCAAACATTTTTCGAAATGTTTTACTGGTAAGTTTATTTGGGCAGCTGTTTCAGTCATATGAGAGATAGCCGATGGGACCTTTTTTAAGGGTCGTAAGGAAATTGTAGATTTGATATTTCTCTACTATAGAGTTTGTTGGAAAAAAAGCTTAGCAAACGTCCTTCTCTTCGTTTTCGCAATCTGTTCTTCGATTGTTGGAAGACCGGCCTCGACTAAAATGTTTTTTGTTGGCATGGTTGGAAATGCATTAATGCTAATGGGCTGTTTGGTGATAGACTGGTTTGATAAGATGTAGTGTTGACTTGGGACAGTTGCCATATATACATAAAGCGTAATCAATTTTATTTAGAACTATCTTAATTATCTACATTAAAAAAAAATCAACTAAATTGGTTTAAAATTGCGGGCTGTAGAGGGAAACACGTATTTTGCCACTTAGATTTATATATATAGATAAGAGATCTAGTTACATTGCATAATGTGTTAATATTGTAGCATAATAATAACTACGCCCCCTAAAAATATGACGCAACAAATTCCGAAGTGACTTCATTCTGGCAGAATTTTGGTTCGAACTGTCCTTTCATTCGAGGTTCGTGTCTGGGACGAAGTCTCCACAGCTCATGTCAACGAAAGAGACGAATAATATCAGGGATAAAAGGGAATTATAACTGCAAGAATTATTTCTCTTGTTCCAGTGGTCGAAGAATTTGCTAGAAGTTTCTGGCTATCAGAAACTTCTGCTATATAAGGACAGATGGCGATCAAAAAAAGACAGTTGGTTTAGAACCGTGGCGAAGAGATTGGAAAAGTGATAATGGGCGAAGTTGTAATTTGGTGATAAATTGAAAGTTGAGAGTAAACAAGAAAAAGTAATTAGTTTGGATTTGTGAATTAAGTAATTGAAAGGAGATAAAGTGATTTGAGAGGAAAGAGACCTTGTAAGAAAAGAATTTGCAAAGAATAGTATAGTGTGAACTTGAATTGTTCTATAGACTAGAAAATAAAGAAATAAATTTCACAGAATATCGTTTTATCTACTCGAGCCGTAGCCAGCATATTACATTGGTGTCAGAAGCGGGATAAAACTTATTCTGTGAATAACTATTTCCGTGGTGTGAAATTGCACAAAAAAAAAAAAAAAAAACGATTTCTGTGTTGAGTTAATTAGTTGCGCAAAATGGGTCGCAAATTGGGAAAACTAACTATAACTCAACTAAAGGCAGAACTCAGTAAGCGGAACCTCGACACAACTGGGGGAAAAGATGCCCTGCTGATTCGTCTGGAAGAAGCAGTAACGCAGGAAGGTGAAAATCCGCACGACGTAGAGTTTGACGTGGAAGAGGAACCAGCAAGTACAGCAGCCGACCCGGGTATAACAAGTCTGCTCCTGCAACTTAAGTTAGTCATGGACGAACAAAAGAAAGCAATAGAAGACCAAAGGAATTCTATAGAACTTAAGCTGGACGAACAAAAGAAAGCAATGGACGACCAAAAGAAAGCAATGGACGACCAAAAGAAAGCAATGGACGACCAAAAGAACTCTCTAGAACTTAAGATGGACGAACAAAAGAAAGCAATGGACGACCAGAGGAATTCTCTAGAACTTAAGCTGGACGAACAAAAGAAAGCAATGGACGAACAAAAGAAAGCTATAGACGAACAAAAGAATTCTCTAGATGCTCTGGAAAGTAAACTTGATGAGCAAAACAAGAACTTGGAATCCAAATTCGAAGTGATCGAAGAGAAAATCGAGAAGGTCGAGACGCAACTCGAAAAAGTCGAAACTAGATTCGATGAAAATTTTGAGAAACATGAAACTCAGTTCGGGAAGATAGAGGCTCAGTTTGAAAAAGTAGAAAAGCAAGTCGAAAATCTTGCTAAGGAGCTCAGCAACGTGAAGAGACAGAAAGCACGGGAATATTCCACTGACGGTCTGAGAAGAAAGGAGATGCAGCCTCCTATCTTCGATGGTCAAACATCATGGCCAATTTATAAGAGGCAATTCGAAGCGGCCGCAATGACCAATAGCTGGGACGATGAAGAGAAGTCTATTGCACTCACGCTTGCACTGAGGGGTCCAGCTGCGGAGCTCTTGCAGACCATCCCGGAAGATAAACAGCAGAACTACGACTCTCTGGTTCAGGCTATCGAGATGCGGTTTGGGGATGAACACATGCAGCAGGTGTACAGGGTTCAGCTGCGTAGTCGAGTCCAGAAAAGGGGGGAAACGCTCCAACAGTTGCAAGCGGATATAGAGCGACTAGCCCATCTTTCATACCCTAAAGCCGGTGAGGAGCCTATCAACGAAATGGCGGTGGAAGCTTTTATTCAGGCCATAGAGGACAGACAACTGCAAATGGCTGTAAGGATGGCTGAAAAGCGAACACTCCCCGAGGCATTGGCATTCGCTTTGTCAATGAAGGCTGCGGACCAAGCATACCAGGGAATACACCGTGTCAGGGAAATGTCCGTCGTGGAATGCTCATGCCAGAGAACAGCCGTCATGGATGAAGACAGAGCTCGCGGAAGTCAAATCCGTTGCTGGAATTGCAACCAAACCGGACACCTACAACGGCAGTGCAGGAGTGCACCTAGACGAGGAAATTGTTCACATTGCGGAAGTAGGAGAAGCAGAGAGGAAGCATCTGGCGGTGATAACATCCATCCTGTCAGTCAGAATTCCCAAAACCAGCAGTCGGGAAATGCGTAAGGACCAACTTCGCGGGGCAGAAGTTGGTTACTGGAATCGAGGCCCCCAGGACCACCATTCAAGTTTCGCAAACCAAACGGGGTAACAAGAGCCTGACAGTGGAGGCACTAATCAACGAGAAGAAGTGCGTAGCCACCATCGACACAGGTGCCACTGCCTCCATTGTAAGAAGAGATATCGTCAAAAGCTCCTGGCTGCACAACACCAACAGCTACTGCCTGAAGACTGCAACAGGGGAAATGGCGAAGGTATTTGGAGAAGTTCGTCTTACGATTACTCTGGCAGGACTGACGTTCTCCCATGCGTTTCTGGTGGCAGATATATGCGACGAGTGCATCATCGGAGTAGACTTCATGAAAGCAAATGAAGTAATCTTGGACATCGGGATGCAAGTACTGAGGTATCGAAATGTGGAGATTCCGATGGTGTACGGAAATGAGAATGCCGTAACTCTCAGGACAGTCATCAGCAAAGACGAAGTTTTGCCGCCGTCTTCAGAGACAATCATTTGGACGAAGCTGGAAGGTGATCTTGGGAGCCACCGATTCTACATAGTAGAACCAGACCCAGAGAAGAATTCTCAAGACTACATCGTGGGAAAGACGTTAGTCGAACCAAAGAACACCATGGTTCCAGTGAGGGTTTTGAACGCAAGACCACACACTGTCAAACTAAGGCGAGGGGAGGTGACTGGAAAATGCACGCCGATTACCGCCGTCGCAACAATATCTGAACGTGATGCTCCAAAACTTCTCCCATCACCTTGGACAGCGGAAGTGAGAGAGACGATTCTCCAGTCCAGTGAGCTGAATCAGGAGCAGCGAACTATGGCAGAGAATCTTATCAATGAGTACGCTGATGTATTTGCCTCACAGGACGGAGAATATGGCCGAACACACCTGGTACAACATCGAATAGACACTGGTGATACTAGACCAATTCGTCAGCCTGCTAGGCGCCTTCCATTGGCAAAGCAGACAGAAGTTGCAGAGATGGTGTCGGCAATGGAGAAAGAAGGTCTGATTGAAAGTTCTAAAAGTCCGTGGGCATCACCGGTTGTACTGGTTAAGAAGAAAGATGGCAGCACGCGGTTCTGCGTGGACTATCGGCAGCTCAATTACGTCACCAAGAAAGACAGCTACCCTCTGCCACGGATTGACGACACGCTAGACACACTATCAGGAGCCCGATGGTTTTCCACTCTCGACTTGAAGAGTGGCTACTGGCAGGTACAGATCCATCCAGAAGACCGGGAGAAAACCGCCTTCACCGCAGGAAATGGGCTATGGCAATTCACGGTAATGCCATTCGGGCTGTGCAATGCTCCGGCGACTTTCGAGCGATTGATGGAATGTGTCCTGCAAGGGTTAACATGGAAAACCTGTTTGGTATACTTGGATGATGTCATCGTCGTAGGAAAAACGTTTGCGCAACACCGAGACAATCTAAGGGATGTGTTTCAAAGGCTTCGAAGTGCCCACCTGAAGCTCAACCCCAAGAAGTGCGCCCTGTTTAGAGCGGAAGTCAAGTACCTGGGACACATAATTTCAGCGAAAGGAGTGAGAACCGATCCGGAGAAGGTCGAAGCGGTGAAAAACTGGCCAGTCCCCAAAGACAAACACCAACTAAGGAGCTTCCTGGGCCTAGCCACCTACTACAGACGGTTCGTGAAGGATTTTGCCGGGATCGCAAAGAACCTGCACCAGTTGACGGAAAAGGGAAAACAATTCAAATGGTCAATTGAGTGCGAGAAGAGCTTCAAGGCACTTAAACAACGGCTATGCGATGCCCCGATACTGGCTTACCCCACTCCCGGGGAAACGTTCGTTGTGGATGCAGATGCTAGTAATGTCGGGGTAGGAGCCGTACTCTCCCAGGTGCATGACGGCCAAGAGAAGGTGGTTGCGTACTTCAGCAAGGTGCTCTCTAAGCCAGAAAGGAACTACTGCGTGACAAGGCGGGAACTTCTAGCTTTGATCTTGGCTACGAAGCATTTTCACAAATACCTCTACGGGAGGAAGTTCGTTCTTCGCACAGACCATGCAGCCTTAAAATGGCTATTACAGTTCAAGAGTCCTGAGGGTCAGGTCGCAAGATGGATCGAAAGGCTGCAAATCTACGACTACGAAATACAGCATCGTAAAGGAAAACTCCACTCTAATGCGGATGCACTGTCCCGGAGACCATGCAGAACGGATTGTAAACATTGTGCGCGTCAGGAAGAACGGGAGCTGGTTTCCATCCAAAGAATGAGAGCCGAACCTATCGCCGGCTGGAGCGTAGATGAGATCCGGAACGCTCAGAAGGAAGAAGACTCGGATATCGAGCCGATTCTGGCCTGGAAGGAGAACATGGAGAAACCGGATCATCAGGACATCTCTCACAGAAGCCCGACCTTAAAGGCATATTTTGCGCAGTGGGACTCCCTCCATGTCCAAGAAGGTGTTCTGAGAAGAAAATGGGAATCCTCCGACGGAAAGTCGTTTGTAATGCAGCTTGTCGTACCGCGGACGAGGGTCAAGGAGGTGTTACAGGAAATGCATGGCGGGGCGACCGGAGGCCACTTGGGAGTGAATAAGACGCTAGAAAAGGTACGAGAACGTTTTTATTGGTTAAAAGCGAAGGAAGATATCGAAGACTGGTGCAGAAAATGCGACGTGTGTGCAGCTAGCAAGGGTCCGAGAATCAAAACTCGAGGTAAGATGCACCAATACAACGTGGGAGCACCTTTTGAACGAATCGCCATTGACATCGCAGGACCCTTTCCGGAAACCGACAATGGTAATCGGTATATCCTCGTAGTGATGGACTACTTCAGTAAGTGGCCGGAAGCGTTTCCGATCCCTAACCAGGAAGCCAGAACCGTGGCGGAGCAGATCGTCTACAATTGGGTTAGCAGATTCGGTGTGCCCTTGGAATTGCATTCTGACCAAGGGCGGAACTTCGAGTCAAGAATCTTCCAAGAGATGTGTCAACTACTCGGAATCAAAAAGACAAGGACAACCCCGCTTCATCCACAGTCGGACGGTATGGTGGAGCGTTTCAATAGGACTTTGGACGAACATCTCTCGAAGGTCGTAGGTGACTACCAACGGGATTGGGACCGGCAGATTCCCTTGTTTTTGATGGCCTATAGAAGTGCCGTGCATAGCACTACTCGACATACGCCGTTCGAAATCTTATTTGGTGGAATAGCTCGTTTACCCAGTGAGGTGAAATTTGGATCTCCTACCAATGAGCCCAGAAATGAAGAAGAGTACGTGGCGGACCTTAGGGAAAGGCTTAGGGACATACACCAAAGGACCAGAAGCCAGATTAAGATGACGAGCGACCGCATGAAGACCAGGTATGATGCCAAGGCAACAACGTCAGGATTCCAGGAAGGAGATCTGGTGTGGCTGTATAATCCCCATCGCCAAAAGGGGAAATCACCTAAATTACAGCGGAACTGGGAAGGTCCCTACAGAATAGTAACCCGCATCAACGATGTTGTCTACCGCATCCAGCGAGGACCGAGGGCCAAAATGAAAGTGGTTCATGTGGACCGACTGAGTCGATACAATGGCCGAAATGAGGATGCACTTGTTCGGGACGAACATGTCTAAGAGGGGGGCAGTGTAGCATAATAATAACTACGCCCCCTAAAAATATGACGCAACAAATTCCGAAGTGACTTCATTCTGGCAGAATTTTGGTTCGAACTGTCCTTTCATTCGAGGTTCGTGTCTGGGACGAAGTCTCCACAGCTCATGTCAACGAAAGAGACGAATAATATCAGGGATAAAAGGGAATTATAACTGCAAGAATTATTTCTCTTGTTCCAGTGGTCGAAGAATTTGCTAGAAGTTTCTGGCTATCAGAAACTTCTGCTATATAAGGACAGATGGCGATCAAAAAAAGACAGTTGGTTTAGAACCGTGGCGAAGAGATTGGAAAAGTGATAATGGGCGAAGTTGTAATTTGGTGATAAATTGAAAGTTGAGAGTAAACAAGAAAAAGTAATTAGTTTGGATTTGTGAATTAAGTAATTGAAAGGAGATAAAGTGATTTGAGAGGAAAGAGACCTTGTAAGAAAAGAATTTGCAAAGAATAGTATAGTGTGAACTTGAATTGTTCTATAGACTAGAAAATAAAGAAATAAATTTCACAGAATATCGTTTTATCTACTCGAGCCGTAGCCAGCATATTACAATATTGTAACATAATAATAACTACGCTCCTACAACTATGCAACCCGTTCCGAAGTGTCTTTTCATTCTGGTATAATTTTGTTCCGAAGTGTCTTTTCATTCGAGGCTCGTGTCGCAGAATTAAGAGAGAATTATAACCGCAAGAGATTATTGGCTGCAGCTGTCATCTTGGAATTATTACATCAGAAGTTTCTTGTTCCAGTGGTCGACGAATTTGCTAGAAGTTTCTGGCTATCAGAAATGCGGCTATTTAAGGACAGATGGCGATCGAGGCAGGGCAGTTGGTTTTGAACCGCACGACGAGATTGGAAAAGTGATAACAGCCGAAGTTGTAATTTTGTGATAAATTGAAAGTTGAGAGTTAACAAGAAGAAGTAATTAGTTTGGATTTGTGAATTAAGAATAGAAAGGAGATAAAGTGATTTGAGAAGAAAGAGACCTTGTAAGGAAGGAATTTGCGAAGAATAGTATAGTGTGAACTTGAATTGTTCTATAGACTAGAAAATAAAGAAATAATTTCACAGAATATCGTTGTATCTATTCGAGCCGTAGCTCGCATATTATTCGGTGTGCCCTCGGAATTACATTCTGACCAAGGGCGGAACTTCGAGTCAAGAATCTTCCAAGAGATGTGTCAACTACTCGGAATCAAAAAGACACGGACAACCCCGCTTCATCCACAGTCGGACGGTATGGTGGAGCGTTTCAATAGGACTTTGGACGAACATCTCTCGAAGGTCGTAAGTGACTACCAACGGGATTGGGACCGGCAGATTCCCTTGTTTTTGATGGCATATAGAAGTGCCGTGCGTAGCACTACTCGACATACGCCGTTCGAAATCTTGTTTGGTGGAATAGCTCGGTTACCCAGTGAGGTGAAATTTGGATCTCCCACCAATGAGCCCAGAAATGAAGAAGAGTACGTGGCGGACCTTAGGGAAAGGCTTAGGGACATACACTAAAGGACCAGAAGCCAGATTAAGATAACGAGCGACCGCATGAAGACCAGGTATAATGCCAAGGCAACAACGTCAGGATTCCAGGAAGGAGATCTGGTGTGGCTGTATAATCCCCATCGCCAAAAGGGGAAATCACCTAAGTTGCAGCAGAACTGGGAAGGTCCCTACAGAATAGTAACCCGCATCAACGATGTTGTCTACCGCATCCAGCGAGGACCAAGGGCCAAAATGAAAGTGGTTCATGTGGACCGACTGAGTCGATACAATGGCCGAAATGAGGATGCACTTGTTCGGGACGAACAAGTCTAAGAGGGGGGCAGTGTAACACAATAATAACTACACTCCTTCCGAAGTGTCTTTTCATTCGAGGCTCGTGTCGCAGAATTAAGAGAGAATTATAACCGCAAGAGATTATTGGCTGCAGCTGTCATCTTGGAATTATTACATTAGAAGTTTCTTGTTCCAGTGGTCGACGAATTTGCTAGAAGTTTCTGGCTATCAGAAATGCGGCTATTTAATTACAGATGGCGATCGAGGCAGGGCAGTTGGTTTTGAACCGCACGAGGAGATTGGAAAAGTGATAACAGCCGAAGTTGTAATTTTGTGATAAATTGAAAGTTGAGAGTTAACAAGAAGAAGTAATTAGTTTGGATTTGTGGATTAAGAATAGAAAGGAGATAAAGTGATTTGAGAAAAAAGAGACCTTGTAAGGAAGGAGTTTGCGAAGAATAGTATAGTGTGAACTTGAATTGTTCTATAGACTAGAAAATAAAGAAATAATTTCACAGAATATCGTTTTATCTACTCGAGCCGTAGCTCGCATATTACAATATGAACATTGCTTTTCTTACACGCTAAGTAATTTACAATATTTGCTCTGCCAACTAGGCTTTGTTTAAGTTTAAAATATGATCGTCCCATTTATATTTATTATTAAATGTTAATCCTAATATTTTATGCTTGTTTACAGATTTAATATGAATATTTCCAATATTTATTTCTAGTAATTTGGAACAAGATCGTTTACGCATATGTGTAATGATTTACATTTTTTTAATGATAGTTTTCCACCGGACGTGTTAGACCATAGCAGAATATCTTTAATTACAATAGTAAAGGGGTCTTTAGTTTTGTTTAAGTCCTTGCATTTGCAAAGGACATAGAGGTCATCTGCTTAGCTGCAATGACTCAAAAGATGATATTTAAAAATCATGTGTGATATTTCCAGCAATGCTATTGAAAACAAAACCACCGACAAAGGAGAATCTTGTGGAGGTCCGTTATGTAGTGGAAAAGTTTCTGAGAAGCGGTTGTTGATTCTAACACACAAACTTCTGTTTGTTAGAAATGCTTTTATGAATCCAATTAATTTGGGGCCAACTCAACAAGTTTGGAGTTTGATTAGTACAAGATGCGCGCCTAATCTATCAAATGCTTTTGCGAAGTCAAGTGATAGGATAGAGACATGATTACGTGCTGATTGAAAGTGTACCAATCTATGTAGAGCAGAGCGTCCTCGCACCCTTTATTTGGTTTGAAAGCCACTTGATTGGGACTTATAATTTTTTTTTTTTTTTTCGGTAAACCACAATATTTTCCAATATTTTGAATATACAAGGCAGAAGGAAAATTGGTCGGGGTACCCTTCAACAGGGCTTAAGTCTTTTTTGGGTTTTGGTATTGGAATGATGCATGATATCTTCCAGCTTAGAGGGATATGCGCAGTGGACTGGATATTATTATATAGTCTTATAAGTCTAATTTTTGTTTGAAGAGATAAGTTTTTAAGTATGGGGTATGATATCCTGTTCCTACCAGAAGTTTTACCTTTAACTTTTCTCAAGCAGCTATCGAGCTCTTTCAGATAAATTGGGTTCTTTATGTGTTGAGCTGGACCATTAGTTGGAGTTGCTGTAAAAGTATTATTGAGAGAATTCCGTTTCATTATACGAAAATTTGATGGAAAGTTCGTATCACTCAAGCAGACCAGGTTTTTGCAAAATAGTTAGAAATTTTCGATGGGTTGGAAATCGGGTCTTGAGGGGAAGTTATATATTTTATAGTTCTAGGGGTATAATCCCCTGTTAGAGAGCGAATGTTGCTCCAAATCTTTGCCGGTGAGGAGTTTCTGTTATGGATGAGGTGAATGCAAGGAGGCTATTGGTTTTGCTAATTTTGACTTGCCGTCGAATTATTGCGTTCGATTTTTTGTAGTTAATCAAATTAAATTGGTTTGTTTTTTTTTTTTAATTTTTTCTAGTAGGCAATGATCTTTTTGTTACGTAGATCTGCTAGTACCGGGTTCCACCACGGCACTGTATGTTTTTGCGGTTTTGAGCAGGTTTCGGGTATTGAAACGTTAGCAGCAGACCTGACGGCTTTTTGTAGAAGTGCTGGTGTTTTATTTGTGTTATCTGTCGGTGCTTTATCCAAAAGATATTCTGAGATATACTTTGGCCACTCGGCTAAATCAGTTTTGAATTTCAATAAAGTTTGAAAAAGAGTTGGGGAAAGAGTGATGACCTGATGTTATTGATAATGAGTAGATGGTCGCTATTATGAAGGTCGTCTAAGATGTGCCAAGTGATTCCTGGAACTAACTCAGGTGAGCATAAACTGATGTCGATGTGAGTTAATGTGTTATGAGTTGATAAATGGGTGGGTGTACCGTCGTTCAAAACTTTTAGGTTTGAGGAGAGGGTGAAATCCTCTACAATAGTACCTCCATGCGTTCACATGTCCAATGAGTAGAATAGGGGTATGGATGTCACGCAGGATATCTACAAGGTCGTTTTTAGAAAAGGGTTGATCGGGCAATAATAAATAGACACGACTGTAATATTATATGTAGTTAGTTTAATAGCAATGACTAGCAGGTTTGAATTAATAGTTAATCTTTTGCGATGAATTTTCTTTTTTTATTAAAACACAAATGCCTTGTTTTGATGTTACATTGGTAAGGAAATTGTGGAAGTACCCTTCATATGTTCTAGGCTTAATAGGTTGGTTATTAAAGGGAAAATGTTTTTCTTGTAAGGAAATTATACAGAGGGCTAACTCCTTAATTAATATATTTAGCTCAGCATAGTTGTTTACATATCCTTTGATATTCCATTGCAAAGTCTTGAGAGCTCAAAAGCAATAAGAGTGTGTTAGTTTTTGTATTGTTGGTTAAAATGAATAACGTCGCAGTGCGTTCCTCCCTTATCTTATGAGTTAATCGCGATCGCCATCCCCATCTCGTAGCAGCAGCTGCGTGGTGGTACTGGCTTAATGGCAGCGGCCCTGAACCAGGAGTAAAGGACCTTTGCCGATGCGAGCCGCCGCCTTAGTTAAAGAGTTGAAAAAAAGGGCTAAGACATTGCGATGTCGGTCACATAATTAACATTTTTTTGGTAGTTTGGGGAATGTAATAATTAGAATTTGTTATTAAAGCGTTTGTTATTTTTGATATAGGTGAAATTGGAGTAGAATTAGAAATTGAAGTTGAAGTAGGATGATTTCGATCGATGTTATAGATCGTCAACCATGACCGACACCGCGTGCTACCTGTTGTAGTTAAGATAATAGCTAAAATCATCCTGGAGCGAATCAAACAACATCTCGAAGACACACTCGATGCCGAACAAGCAGGTTTCCGCTCTGGATCCTCCTGTGTCGACCACATCAACATCTTGCGGATTATCATCGAACAGTGCGTTGAATATCGATCGCCACTTCACCTGCTGTTCATCGATTTTGAGAATTCGTTCGATAGTGTTAACAGGGAGTTTATTTGACGTGCCTTACGCAGGAGAGGTATTCCTGTTAATTTAATTGTTATTGTCAAAGCTACATACGAAGGGTCCAAATGTCACGTTCTGCACAGAGGTAGGTTGTCTGATGAATTTGAGATCCAAAGTGGGGTAAGACAAGGCTGCATTCATTCACCAATACTATTCCTATTGGTGATTAGCGATGTGCTTCGTGCAGCTTTGTCGACGGGAAACGGAGGAATTCGATGGACTCTTACATCTCAACTTAAACATCTTGACTACGATGACGACGTATGCTTACTCTCTCATAGAATAATGGACCTCCACCAAATGACAGCAGATGTGGAGAGGGAGGCTGGCGTCGTAGGGCTGCAAATTAATACTGCAAAAACTGAAATTATCAGTCTTGGAACGAACTCATCGGCTCAAATATGCATTGCTAGACAACCGGTAGAGAGAGTAGAGGATTTCCAGTATCTTGGGAGTATTGTCTCGACCGATGGTGTAACCGAACTGGATATAGCCAACAGAATCGCCAAAACAAAGTCCGCGTTCGGGATGTTGTCCAGAATATGGCGAAGTAATGCAATCATTTTGAACACCAAGCTAAGACTGTTCCGCTCCAACGTTGAATCCGTGCTGTTGCAGCACGTGGAGAGTGACCACTGCTATCACGAGAAAGCTGCAAACGTTCGTTAATAGGTGCCTGCGCAACATCTTAAGGATTTTCTGGCCCAATCGTATCTCTAACGAACACCTTTACGAGAGTACGGGCCAGGAACCAATAGGCACAACCATCCAACGACGGAAGTGGCAGTGGATTGGTCACACGCTCCGAAAGGGTGACAACTCCATAGCGAACCATGCTATGTAATGGAACCCCTTAACCCAGGACGGCAGAAGACCTGGTGGTCCAAGGAGAACATGGCGCAGAACAGTCGAGAAGGAAGCACAGCACGGCAGTTGGGGAAAAGTTGGGGAGAGCTAAAACACATTGCCAGAAACCGTACACGATGGCGCGTAAGCGTAGTCGAGGCCCTAGGACTCACAAAGGGATATAGGACATAAGTAGGATGATTTACTGTAGAGTTATTTTGGGTATTTATGTTATTGTTGGTTGTTGATTTTGGGGGTATGTTGACGGCTGTGTTTGTGGTGGTAGCTGTGCGTGGGGGTTTTGGGAGAGGTCTAGGAGGAGGGTTGGTTTGTTTATTATTATGAATGAGTGCGGCGGTGGCAGGAGGAGAGCTCTGAATTGTTTTATTTTTTTTATTATTCGGAGGTGTTGTAGCTGCGGGGGCTAAGGAGTGTGAGTTTGTGCAAACAGTATCAGTTGAATTGGATTGTTTAGTATTAGCTACTTGAGAAGCAAAAAATGAAGAGTGGTTCATGGGTTTGTTGTTTTTATGGTACATGCGTCTGGCTTCGGTCATAGAGCATTTGTTTTGTGTTTTAATTACAAGAATGTCTTTTTCTTGAGCGTATCTTGGACAATCTCTTGAATTGGAAGGATGAAGGCCTTGGCAATTTGCGCACATGGTTCTTTCACACGAGTGAGGATCATGAGGTGGGAAATTGCAGTTGCAGCCGGAAGTATTGCCTTTGCATCGGTTTTTAGTATGGCCTAAGAGCTGACACTTTATACATCTCATTGGGTTTGGGTAATAATCTTTGAACGTTCAGTGTACCAGCCAACATCCACCGTTTCTGGATGATTATACAAGTTAAAAGTGAGAATAATGTGGCCGCTGGGCACTTTGTTGTAATCTAGTTTTTTAAAAACGTATACACCTGTAACGCCTTGCGAACTCATTTCCTTCACGATCTCATCCTCTTGGGCTGATATTAGGCACGGAGTGCCTGCGACCGGACACAATGATGATATTCGATAAATTTCGGGTTGCTGGTGTTAGATGCTTTCTTGGAAAGGTCTAGATTTGTGTAGGACGGTTTCAAGCACTTTACTCTGGGTTGTTCGCTTAACACTTCTTCGTCAAGAGCGGAAAATTGATTACCCCCTTTAGGGGGGCGCCCTGGGGCCATCATGTGTTGATGCCTGGGCCGAATATATAATTTTTAGGGAATGAAAATATTGTATTGTACAATTAAGTTCTAAACGACAGTTTATGAAAATAGGGTTATGTGCACAGCACGCGGAAAATGACAACTGACACTCACAGAGAGCAAAAAATTTAAATGTGCTCGCTATGAGACTCGACCGTCAACTGGAAAATTGTTTAAAACAGTGTCTTATGTAAAAACTTTATTTTGTGCACAGTTTCTAGGTACTTTATGTGTAAATTTATTGATTTTATCGTTCACTAGTTTTTGGTTTAGGTAAGCGGCTCCGGTAATTGATTCTTCGTCTTTTCTCTTCTTTTTTTCCACTATTATCACTTGTGGCAAAATGTTTCATGCCAAGTGCGTTGGCTGAAGTAGCTTATTTATGGGTAAAGTTAGTTCACCCGAAATCGCTTTTTGATTGGTATTGTATCCCTTGTCTCTCTCTCTCATCGGTGTTGTGTCCCTTTTCGCAAATGTTCTCTTTCTCATCTAGTCTTGAAAATATCAGCTTTTAAATCTGACATTCTTTAGCTTTCTAAAGGTTTTAATGGATTTATACATTTAATTTAACTGCGTCAATATCGTCTTTTCTAGTCCCAGTTATTCTTCACCTTCACCATCTTTCTCAGAACGAAATCATAGCCACTCTGTGGATCCGTTAATTTCTTTCAACTCCGAATTCTTGTCATCTTCGCCTGCCCTAGAACCACAGAATTCCACTGAACTAGCTAACTCTTCCTCCCTTTCTAATGGTATTTCGGACAATAACTAAGATTCTGCATCTGGGAAAAGAAAGCGTGAAAATGTAACTTTGATCAAAAATACAGATTCTAATCTAAAACTGATGAAATAAATTAAGACAAGACGATTTTCTAATTTACAACGCCTTATGTTTAAAAGAAGGTTAGAATACGAAATGACGAGAGCGCTACCATCTATGCCCTGAAGAAAGAGATTAAAGTAATTCTAAATTGCTGGGAGTGTGTTTACTTTTAACACCCCATCGGGCTGCAACAAGTCTTTCGTCTCATCTCAATGGAGTCCCAAATATCTTGACAAATACAAATAGGTGTCCTTAGGAAGTGGTTTTGTTAATGTGTCAGCTATCATTTCGTCAGACGAACAATACGATAACTGAATTATTCCTTTCTCTCTAAGATCCCTTATGTGATGATGACAAAATTTGCAATGTGGTCTTCTGATCCACATTTTCCGCATAGCTTGGAGCGGTCTTTTCCGTTTTTACATTGCCCGGCTATGTGACCAAATTCTAGACACCTAAAGCATTTTTTAATCAAGGTCCGCTAGCGGATGCGACAATTAACCCAGCCGATTTTGATTCTTCCGGTTTCTAACAGCTTTCTTACGTCTTCTGCGGGGAGGCTGATCGTTGCTGTTTCAGTTCCTCCATACGCCTTTCGCAGAGATAAGATATCTGCCGCTGAACCTTGGACTCCAAACTGAACTTTGATTGCATCGATTATTTCTTCTATTGTAGTGACCTCGTCGATGTCCTTGATCCTCGAGTATAGTACGCTGCGTGAGTGTCCTTAAATTCGCCTGTTCCGCTAAGGTTTCACTGATGACGCCTCTAAACTCATTGGCCTTGATACCCATCTCCTTGAGTTTTATTAGGAGGTCTCCCTTCTGTGCCCTCGCCGTGTGAACAGACGCATTTTCATTTTCTTGAGCAATTTCGGTACCCAGCGCGCACAACTTTTTGTTCATGTTTAAATGCTCGTGCAAAATTTTCCCAATTCCTTTTTTGCTGATGTGCAACTCTTTCGCTATTTGCCACATAAATCACTGTAGAATAGCTCAAAACATCCTAGCACAAACGGCCAAGGACGAAAGAGCGGACGTTATCTAATTAGCGAGCCCTATAAATGTCCTGATCAGAATAATAAATAAAAAAAACAAACAGCAATATGTATATGCGGACGCCAGGCCTTCCAAGAAATAAACGACCAAACAGAAAGCTTTGTGCGAGCGAAAATAAATGGGGTCCATTTTTTATAGCTGCTATGCAAGACTCAGCTTGACTCAGCGAGTATCAACCAATGCTGGGCAATCTAACCGCGGATGCGCTCCAGAGAGCCCCAGTGATTATAGGAGGCGACTTTAATGCATGGTCCACAGAATGGGGCAGCAGACTCACCAACAACAGAGGGCAGGCCTTACTGGAAACATTCGCTCCCTTTGCGATAAGCGTCGCTAATAAGGGCCGAGCAAACACTTACCGGAAGGCTGGTATAGGTTCAATCATCGACATCACCCTCGCGAGCAATTCCATCCTGAGACAAATAGAGTGGAGGGTCAGTGAGGAATACTCACATAGCGATCATCAGATGATAATAATCGAAATCAATAAGAAACCAGCCCAGCTCCCAAAACTTACGGGCCCGAAATGGAATGGTAGATGTTTCGATAAGGACACATTCGAAGAGATGCTCAACGGTGATTTAACTAAGAACTTGCGCATCGCCTTACAGGCACCATCACCAATGCATGCGATGCATCAATGCCTAGAAGGACAAATAGCAGGGAGGTATCATCATGTTACTGGTGGAACGAGGAAAAAAGGACACTTCGGGCAAAATGCCTACAAGCCCGGCGCAAAGTCCAACGATCAAGGAGAGCGGACTTTCAACAATGCTTGGACACCCTTAGACTGACGAGAAGTAACTTAAATTTAGTCATCAAGGACAGCAAAACCGCATGCCTCAAACGTCTTTGTCAATAAGCTGACTTAACCCATGGGGCTCGGCATAGTGATGACGAAACTGAAGGGTTGTAAGACCCCTCCAATAACATGTTCAATAATGCTGAGATCCATAATAGAGCACCTTTTCCCCCAAAGACCAGCTACTATGTGCAACATCATAACGGAAGTCAATGCAGAGGATATCCCATTAATTACTATGGAGGAGTTGGTTAAGGCATGCGGCAAGCACTAATAGCGGCCATAAAAAAGAAACGAGATCTCTTCATAACGACAATGCAGAAGTGTCTCGAATAAGGAACCTTTCCTGAAAGGTGGAAGGTACAGCATTTGGTCTTGCTACCAAAAGAAAAGAAGCCCCCAGGGGAACCATCGTCTTATCGCCCAATATGCATATTGGATACCATGGGAAACATCCTTGAGAAGATAATTTATAATAAATTACTCGCAGTAGCGCCAATTTGGCTTCAGAAAAGCGCGATCTATAGTTGATGCCATAAGAGCGGTAGTTGATATAGCGGAAGGTACCATCGAAGGAAAAAGATGGCTCAACGGCACAAAGGAGTACTGTGCAGTGGTAACGCTGGACGTTAAAGACTGGTCGTTGATTAGAAGATCACTCGCCAGGATGGATACGCAATATTACTTGCTGCGTACAGTGACGAACTATTTCATAAACAGAAAGCTGAGGTATAATACCGATGAAGGAGTAAAACACTACAACGTCACTGCGGGAGTCCCACAGGGATCGGTCTTAGGACCGCTACTGTGGAACATCTTGTACGACGGAGTCTTACGATTAACGCTGCCCGACGGAGTAACGATAATTGGATTCGTTGATGACATTACCGTCGTGACAATACTTAAAGAGATGCGTACAATCGAATAAACTACAAATGAAGCGATTGCTCGGATAAGGAATTGGCTAGTTTCCGCCGAACTAGAACTAGCCGGCCAATAACCAGTCGAAAAACCGTAGAATTCGCGAGTTTTCAAGTTGGTAACCAAAGAAGCAGTTAAATACCTTGGAGTAATGCTGGACAACAAACTGCAGTTCAAAAAGCACGTTGATTATTCAGCAAGAAAAGCACTGCAAATACAGGGAGCTCTCTCGCGTATATTGTTTAACGTCGGTGCACCTGGATACGCTAGAAGGATACTGCTCTCCAGAGTTGTCACCTCGGTTCTTTTATATGCCGCCGCAGTCTAGGTACAGGCACTAAGAGTGAAGGCGACCGAATAGATTATCCTCAACATATAGACTGCGCGCTACGGGCAATCAGCGGCTTCCGAACCATCTCAGACGAGGCCACCTTTGTTATTGCTGGAATGGACCCTATCGCCATCCTCCCAAACGAGATGTTCAGAATATACAATAGAAGAGCCCTGAACCAACACGATGCCAATGATATCAAAGCAATCAAAATGGAGGAAAAAGCAGTGTCAGCAGCTATGTGGCAAACTCGTTGGGCCAATAGAACAAAAGGCAGGTGGACATATAAACTGATACCGACAATCCAAGACTGGATGAGCCGAAAGCAGGGGGAATGTAACTACCACGTTACACAAATACTGTCTGGTCACGGCGGTTACCGCAAATACCTCCACCAATTTGGACATGACAGTTCCACCATCCTGACCCGAATGCTCGGATAAAGATGAAGTTACGTAGCACGCAGTTTTTCATTGCGCACACTTCACGGCATGGAGAACTACTCTGCCCAGTCCGTCGTTACTCCTCGACCATATGTTGCAGTCGCAAGAGAATTGGATGGCAGTATGTAATTTCGTAATAACTCTTCAAAATGAGCTGCGGAGAATGGAAAAGCTAAGAAAAGCAGCAGAAGTAACAGAAGCAACAGGAGCATCAGAAGCAGCAATACAAGAAGCATAGCATGAATTGCTAACCAGTCCCGCGAAGTAATACCTAACGGCAATCCCGCGGGGGAGTGGTAGAAGAGTGCTGGGTGTGGATTAGTACGTAGGCGCATTCCTGGAATCGAGTAATCGGGTCTGCGAATCGTGCATGCTAGTAAGCTACTAGTGTCTTTAGAAGACTACCACATCCATTGGCGCATCCATAAAAAAAAAACACAGCGAGGGCTTCGAGATAGGTTTTCAACGATAGACCACCTACTCTACAGCCCAGACTTGGCCCTCAGCAACCTTTTCCTTTTTTCCAATTTGAAAAGGTGTTATGAGGCTGGAGATTTGCAGTTGAGAACGAGATCAAGGCGGCCGTAGAAAGTCATTTTGAAGGCAAAGAAAAATAATATTTTTTCGGTGGTATTAAGCTATGTCCGATGTGAGAAATGCAATTCACTCGAGGGTATTATATTAAGAAACACTTTTTTTTAATCGGATCTTTCATTTAATGCCTCAGGCCGCGAACTTATCAACCGCCCCTCGTATATATGTTCCCAAGAAACCTGCCTCCATTGCTGTTGTCGCTGGCTTTGGCCGTATGATTTTACACTTCTGACTAAGTTGAAAAGTCCCGTCCTGTTCGCTTTAAATCGATGCTAACATAATGGTTTACTTCTCTCCTGTCCTTGATTTATGAGTACTGTTTTATCTCCTCACTCACGGTTTTAGTACAAACAGCAGATGTCCCGGATACCAGCATATCATCGTCGTAAAGCAATATATAAGTTATGCCGCTGCCCTTTTCTACCCTTGGATATAAACATTGGTCAGCCTCACCCTGCTTGAATCCTACTTTAATCAGAATCGTTGAATCTTTTACTGCATGCTCGCGCATGTTTTAAACTTTATTGACTTTTGTGAAGTTTCAACACTTTCTAGTCCAGTCCGCATACGTAGATGACGCCCGTGTAGTTCTCTTAATCCCGCCACAACGAGAAGATTCTGAATGGTTTCATGTTTTACGACTGTAGAAAATGTTTCGTTGTAGTCTATTGCATGCAAATGACGCACCAAAAACTTCGATCCGTTCCTTCCTCCCGCTTCCAATCCTCTCCTTTACTTTTCGTTTTTAGCTCATAGTCCTAGAGTAGTGGTCTAGAGAGGAGCTTTTGTTAGGTTCTTCTAACTCAACGCTTATGATCTCCCATGTACTTTGAGTGAATAACAAGGCAGGTACCCTGGATCCCAGAGCCAGATGGATCATCTGGGGTGAATAGATTCAGTCGAATAGACTACTCAACATCAAAATTGTCTGCAGGGACGGACTGTCCCCGATACTCTCTCATACAAAGTCGACCCCAAGTCTGAATTCTCTAGATTCCAAGGCGGTAAGCCCAACTTACCTTTTACTGTTTTTGTGTCTCTGAAGACATCGCAACAGAAAAATAGTTACAAATGCAAAATCAAAAACTTGTGATTGATAACTTTCCATTCCCTGGGTCTCCCCTTTTTGCATTTTATTATATGCCCGAAGGTTAATTAACTAGTTATTACCCGCCCATAATTTATCTTTAAACTCTAACGTCAAAAATCAGTAAGAGTATTGTTTAATTTTGTGTATCTGCCCGGGGGGTGAATGTGGACCACAGTAGTTACGAAGTTCATGAGTCGAACGACTTTCTTTTTACCAATTCATTATTGTCAATTACCAAATGAGAGACGACTGGAAGCTATAGATGGAGGAGCTGTCTGAACTCTGGATGTAGACGAAAATAAGTGTGCACTTAAAACCAAATTCTTACTAAAACTTAACATTACAGACCTCCCGCGTGAATGCGTGCGTGCATGGGTGTGAGCTAGGTCGAGATGTCAACTGAAAACCCCATTTCTTGGTTGACCGTCTGAGGGATTTGAAGTTTTTTTTTTGGTGGAAGTTATTTTGCGAAAGTCGCAATAGTGTGAAATGAGAATATCAAAAAAAAAAAAAAAAACTGAAGAATCGCGAAATTGAAATTGCGATATAGAAAAGAAGAGACAAAAAAGCTGGATCGTAAGTGTAATCACGAGCTATCATGTGGACATTTAAACTTTGTCTTGTTGACATCTTATTTTTTCTACTTTTGTTTCTTATCTAGCTTCCAAACATTTACCTTGCAATACCCCTTCCATCAGAGCCTATCCTCTAGCGAAGGCTGGGATAGATAACTTCTAGTTTAATGTCCAAGAAGTGTGGAAAAGTTTGTAAATACATATATATATGTATCTTATATTTTGAGTTGCTTACGTTGGCCATATCGTGTTATTTACCCCAACTACAATTCAATATAAGCTTTTTTTTTATTACCACCCGGAAAATAAAAATTTAAAAAAAGGGTTCACAATCTTCCCTTTTATTAAAAGATTGTGTGGCGTCCCCTGCTTGTGAATTAGCACGAACATCATTTTTGAACGCACCTGAGGACTGCACTAACTCACTACCTGACCTTGGTAGTCCACAGTCACCAAACACTTCTAAAAAATAATACTTATTTCAATTCTGCTGATGATGACGTCTAACAATATTATCGGCCCGGTTTTCGGTCAGCAGAATCATTCATTACACCAACCCAACTCAACCAACCAAAACTTTCCACCGCATGAGTCCAACGCGATAAAAAGCTCTATAAATCTGCTAACGCATAACACTGCACAAAATCCTACACCTATAATATTATAAGCCTACTTGAAAAATTACAATAAACTGCAAATTTTAATCAAACAACGCTCTCCTAAAATTATTTCTTTACAAGAAACTCATATCACCTCTCAAGCTAATATTTCCACCCCTATCAAAAATTCATATGATGGAATAGCACTACTCATCCACAATTCCACCCAGCATCATCCAATTAACTTAAACAAAGACATTGAAGCAATAGCGATCTCAGTTCAGTCGAAAATTAGATTTACAATAGTATCCGCCACATACACAAAAAAAAAGATTTTATTTACGAGGGCAAGGTGAAAAGTTCTCGGCCTGACAATGAAAGACTGCGATTTGGAGTTAAAAAATGATTTTATTTGTCTACATAATCTCCCTTGACTTCAACACACTTGGTCCAGCTTTTCTCCAACATCAGTATTCCTTCTCGGAAGCGAGAGTCTGGAAGACTGTGGAAATATTCATCTACGAACCTCTCAACTTCTGCATTGGATGCGAAGCGCTTTCCAGAAACAAATTTCTTCAAGTTTGGGAACAGATGGAAGTCTGAGGGTGCCAAATCAGGTGAATAGAGGGGATGGCCGAACAAATCGTGCCCCAAATCTCGCAGTTTTCCCATCGCCAACGCACTCTTGTGTACAGGTGCATTGCCCTGGTGAAAGATGATTTTTTTCTTCTTCAAGCCAGGCCTCTTCTCGCCGAATTTTGGCATCCAGCTGGTCAAGAAGGTTCGCTTGTAATTGTTCTTTCTCAAGGTAATCAATTAACAGGATCCCTTTCGCATCCCAAAACACACTGGCCATGACCTTTCCGGCAGATGCGATCGACTTCGCTTTCTTTGGCGCCGAACCACCGGCTTCCACCCAGTGCTTCGACTGCTGTTTCATTTCTGGCAGTGGTGGACCCATGTCTCATTCATGGTGACAAATCGCCGCACAAAATCGGTCGAATCCCTATTGAATCGGTTCAAAGATTGCCGCGAAAATCGTTTGCGCATCTGCTTTTGATTGGCATTCAGCAAATGCGGCACCCATCTTGCGCACGATTTTCGCATCCGTAAGTTTTTTTGCAAGATGTTTCGCACCCTCTCTTCCGATATACACACAGCCTCAGCTATCTCACTCACCTTCACTCGCCTATCGTCCAACACGATATCATGCACTTTTTCTATGGTTGCGGTTTTTGGCCGTCCTTCACGTGGGTCATCTTAGAGGGACGTGCGACCACGTAGCTGCCCACTTTTTAACGGAACAACTTGAAACTTGTTATACGAACTAATGAGAAGAGCACCTAGGCATTAAACATAAATTTTTGCTGATTGGAACGCCATCTCTGCGTCAGGCCGAGAACTTTTCACCTTGCCCTCGTATTAAAAGATATCAATAACAGGAGACTTTAACAGTTTGAGCAGATTACGGAAGTCATCTAACAACAAACACCGAGGTAACATTATAGCCAAATTCATTAACCAATTTGAGTACCAACTTCGGAACGACGGAAGTCCAACTCACTTTACATTCACACACGTTGATCTCAGCTTCTGTTCCCCCATTTTAGCGATTAACTCTAAGTGGGAAGTGTTAGATAACCTTTCTGGAAGTGACCACTACCCCATTATTATCGACTCACAATCACCAAATCCAGACCCAAATTCAAAATCAATCAAGCTGACTGAAGGTTATATCAGAATCTCACAGAAAAGCACAGTTCTGAAAGGCCGACCAGTAATGATATTAACAATGAAGTAGCAAACTCTTCCATACCCCAATCCAACACGCTTAAACGAAAACAAGATGTCCCGTGGTGGAATAGCGACCTCCTGACTCTAAAACTTGAACAACAACAAACTGTGGCATATTTTAAAGCGGAACATCTCCACAGAAAATGTTATTAACTCTTTTCAAAAGAAAATTGAAAATAACAAAAAAAAATCTTTGGTCAAATTCATACGAGTAGCTTATATGATAAGATTATGTGGTCTAAAGCAAATCGAAAAGTTCACTGAAATAATCAAACGACAGCTCCTTTCCCGCTCCACTTTGTCACCAGAAAAGGGTTTCAACCCCTAACTTGACTTACAACATCCCTAGAAACTCTGCGTTACTCATCGAAAAAGAAATGACTTACCTAGAACTATCATTAGCTTTAAGCAGACTTCGTGGAAAATCCCGGCAGAAGATCGAATCTCGTACTCTTTAATCGAAAATCTACCCCTCTCAAATAAAAAACGACTTCTAAGTTTCCGAAGCATCATATACCACAACTATATAAAGTTAGCAAATATATCCCCTTCCAACCCCCCACCCTTTTACAACGAAATTCAAGGTCTCCCCTCAGTCATCCTATTCCTAATAGCATATGGAAAATTATCGAAGTTATTAACCATCCACAAAGAAATAGACGCATATGCTGATGACTTTATTATTACAAAACGCCTCAACAACAACAACTGCAGTAGCATCGACCTTGCCCCCGTTCTCAATGATATGACAGCTTGGTGCCGAACTTGCATATTTGCAGCAAAAGAAAAAAAATGCTCATGTTATATCCTTTTTCGAGACACCTCTATCCAGGGTTGATATATTAGAAATCTTAGGAATTCATCTAAACAAAAGATACAAATGGAATACCGACATTGAATATCTCCTTCCTTCATTATCGGTTCGGATAAACATCATCAAATGCCTTGCAAGCAAAAAATGTAACTCCAACTCAATTACGGTAATATCAACTATCAACTTAATTATTACCAGTAAAATAAAATACGAGCTGTTCCTTTATGGACACGCTGCCAAGTCGCAACTAAATAAAATTAAAGCGATCTAGAACTCTGCAATAAGAGCAGCACTCGGTACATACCTTACCTACCCCTATTGCTAACCTACTATTCGAAGTAGATATGCACACAATAGATATTAGAGACCTCTCAACAACGAAGCTATTCAAATCTCTTTTATTCAGTGCCGATACTCCAATCTTTAATCTAATCGAACGAATAAAAAAATCCCTTTAGCCACTGATCGAACCATGGTGCTCTGCGAGTCCCTCAATATCCCGTTTAAACCAGTCACACTTATGCCTCAAAGAAGCCCCCTTGGAAGTTAAACTCAGCAACTATAAACACATCAATCCGATTTCGAGATGAAATATAAACTCAAGGATCATATTTTCATCTATACTGACGGATCAAAAGCTAACAACAATATTAATTTCACTGCCACATTTTCAATACAATTATCCAAAATTCACTTCTAGCAATACGGAGTATATAGTTCCGTTTTCTGAGCAGAAATAATTGCAATAACAGATGCTCTCGGCTATATGAAGAACCTAAAAAAAAAACACGCAATCTGCACTGCATAGATGCCGTAGCGAACTGCGCCAACTCTGACTACTACCCAAACCGTATAAGGAACGTTCTATCTGACTGAAGGCCGGACTTAGTTGCTATTGTTTTACTTTAACTTACCTAGTCCTGCCATAAGTTCTGTTACAAATATAAAACGATTTAAAAAAAAAAACAGTAAACATTGTATTCAAAATTGTTTCATTTATTAGACCTCAATATTGATTATTAAAAAAAATTGGATTCACTCGAAATCAC
Source organism: Pocota personata (assembly GCA_963082735.1). Taxonomy (NCBI): domain Eukaryota; kingdom Metazoa; phylum Arthropoda; class Insecta; order Diptera; family Syrphidae; genus Pocota; species Pocota personata. Next base: position 99,783,895 of record OY720429.1, on the reverse strand, counting down.
TGTCTTTTGCTTTAACACAAGCTTCCAAACGGTGTGGCCATTAGGCTATAGCGGCACGTACGGTTTCCATGGAGATCGTGGACGCTGCTCTGGTTAATGCTGTTCTAAGGCTTTCCAAATTTCTGTGGGGAGTCTTGCAGGCCATGTTCTCCAATTCTGACCACAAACCATAATCCAGTGGTCCCCGACGGCCAATCTGCTGCGATAAAGCCAGGAATATTGACTCTGAGCCACTCCTGCGTGGTTTTGGCTTTGTGGTCTGGGGCAGAGTCCTGTTGGAAGATCCATATGTATCCATTGAAAATTGTATTGGTCAAACCCTTCACAACACCCTCTAGCACATCTTCTTGGTAAACTTTTGCACCAGTTTTTACGCCTTTTCACAGAAATGGAGGGATGTGACACCATGGTGAGAGACCCCCCACCAAACCATTACGGAAGCGGGATGATGGCCCAATTTTGTCATTTTGTTTGTTGAAAACTTCTTCAAAGGTGAAAATTTTCTCATCCAGAATGTTTTCATGGCCATTGTCCGCATGCCACTGCAAAAGTCGCTTTCTTTCCAGCCTAATATTTTTTAGTTGAGGAGTTAGAAGATGACCCGTGGACCGACGATAGGCTTTCATATGCAGATCATCCCGAATCAGCCTAGACATGGATCTGGTTGATATATCCAATTCCTTGGACATGATCTTCTGCTTCCTAAGAGGATTTCTTCGAATTCGTTCACGTACTGCTTTTACTACCGCACTCGTACGGACGACGAGCGGACGAACACTTCTTGGCCTGTCATCTACTCCAGACAATTGGCTGAAACGAGCAATAGCCCGATAAACGAATATTCTCGATATTCCGAGTGGTTTTAGCAACTCGAAAATTTGGCCACTTATGCAACGCTATTACCGCGACTCGATTCTCTTTAACGCCCCACTCCATGTTAATAGTTTGCAAACTGACGCGTATTCTTCACTGATCAGTGCATGTGTTCTGAAAAAAAGTTAACGGTTCTATTCCCGCAAGAAGTTTTGAACGATAAGCGCTGGAAATTGTGTAACAGAACTTATGGCAGGACTAGGTATAATGTTCATTATAAGCCTAGTATGTACTCAAATAAAATAAAATAAATACGCTACCGGTCCGCGACGCAAGTCAGCCTGAATCGAGTTTTAAATAATTTTATGATTTATCCGGCCCGGCAAAGTGTGGTGTTTAATGTAAAATTTCTGAGAACGATTCATAACAACGATTCTAGTCGTAAGCTAGGTTATAACGAATTACTTGAAGTGAATGGCTGGACTATTAGGAGCTAAACTGCATTCGTATTCCATTATGATATGATCTACTCATTTATTTTCTTTCTAAGGGAAATTGCAAGTGCAATAAAAAAATTGCTGGATGTTGTCAACGATATTGGCGTTTTTTTACCTACTTTATCAGGAAAGCAAGCAGTGGAGCAGCGAAAAAAAGAATTTGTGAAGTATTCTAAGAAGTTTAGTACTACTTTAAAGGAATATTTTAAGGAGGGCCAGTATGTTTAAAATATGATTTAGTGCTCCTGTAAATTAAGACCTTTCTAATTTCAGTTCAAATGCAGTTTTCATCAGCGCCCTTTACTTAATTCGTCAAACAAACCAAATGATGATCACAGTAAAGAATAAGTGTGAATGAAAAAATTCAACACCATATCAGTAGTTTTTAAATAAATTCTTAAAATTTGTGAATAAAAAGAAGACTATGTTTCTGTTTTTATCATATATTGGGGTGTATTTTTTGTAACAAATTATGAATATCCGAAGAGCGTACAGAAATGGAATTATTGAGGAGTAAATAGTGTTGACAAATTTCCATTTCCAAAACTTTTTGACTAGTTGAGAACTGTGAGAATTAACTAGTATGATCAATTTTTTGTTTTATAGTTAACTTTACTAACGCTGTCAGTTTGTCAAGAAGACGTAACGAGTGAAAAATTACATTAATTGCGCTTTCTAACGATTTGACTTCGGAAGAAGTTCAGCAGTGTTAAGTACGTCAGCGAAGGAAAAGAAAACTTTGTACAAATAGAGTAAGGTAAGATTACCAATACTTCGTCATATTCCATCGTTTATTTACATATTAAAACCACTTCCTTTCAGCTACATGTGTTGGTAGTGGCCAGGGGCTTCGAATGTAATGATAAATTTTTAATGCAGTACTCTTGCAGTGAATCAGTTTTATGAAAATTACATAAAGGGTTTTTTAATAGGTACGTAACAATTTTGTATTTTATTACCAACGCACCCTTAAACTTCTTTTATGATCCATCAATGTTTACATGTTTTTCATGGTGAGGCAATGTTTGGAAATTATTAAAAATTAATACCGAAATTCTGAGTCGGTGGTCGTAACTTTAAGAGCGAAGAAAATCCTGAATTTCACCGAAAAATCATCTTCGGTGATGAAGCTCATTTTTGGCTTAATGGCTTTGTTAATAAGCAAAATATGCGTTATTGGACAGCAATAAACCCACATGTGCCGTGTGGCTTGGATTTCATGCCGGATTGGAACGTACTCGTATTTATTCGTCGATGAAAATGATCGCCATGTTACGGTCAATGGAGTTCGCTCTCGTTCCATGTTGGAAGACTATTTTTGGCCAGAATTTAATGGACTTGACATCAATGATATGTGGTTCCAACAAGATGGTGCCACATGCCACACAGCTGGTCAAACAATTGATCTATTGAAGGGGAAGTTCGATAATCGTGTAATCTCGAGCAATTTTCCGGTCGAATGGCCAGCTCGCTCATGCGATTTAACGCCGATGGATTTATTTGTATTGGGGTTATGTTAAGTCGTTGGTTTATGCCAAAGAGCCAACAACGTTAGAGGAGCTCAGAAACAATATCAAACGGCCTATATGTGTGGAAGAGTGATAGAAAACTGGCTCCAAAGAATCGTGCTCGCGGTGGTCATATGAACGAGTTCGAATTCTATACTTAAATTAAATATGTGTACTACACCTGGAACAAATTGCAGCCCGATATCTCAATTATTCGATGTTTTATTTAAATGCAAAATTGTTATGTCCTTATTGAAAAACGCTTTATATATCTAGCGAAGGGTAGCACGCAAAGTGTTATACTTACTTTACTTTAGATGGCGCTGCAGTCCAGGGTAGACCTGGGCGTCAAACGGGGAATTTTAATGAGATTTGCCTTAGGAAATTTGCAACCGACTCTAAATTGAAAATTAGTAAATAAAACTGCAAAATACAGTCATACAATTTTTGCTGGTGTTGGTTTTCGACATCACTATCGCGGCGCCGATGCTCGCAGTAATGATGTGTGCGATGCGAAAAGTTTGTCCTCATTGTGGTTCGTGTGTTTAGTGCTCGTAGAATTTATTACCACCTGCTCAATTAACGATTTTAGCTCCTCGATTTTCTTAAATAATTTATCTATTCTTGTATTCTATCATACATATATCTATTGTATTCATCTTCTCCTCTTTTCCGTTAAGAATTTGCGTTAATTCGGCTCCGGTACCGTTTTCTTGTAACTGCTCAAACCAGATGTGCAGAAATTCTGCTTGCATCGACGTTTATAGACCAGTAACTTTAAAAATAGAGATACAGTACAGTACTGCGAAGTTTGCAGAATTTTCGTCTGACCCAACACATAAATATGTGTATTTAATATTGCTGCACTCAAAATTCTGTATATCGTTCATTCTTAGTTGGGGTTTTTTGTTCGTGAATGGAATTACTGTGCATTAGAAGCTGGTCATGGTGATCTGGTGTCATTTCTTCTGCGAAGAGATATGGCGAAAATGCAACTTGATCGTGATGAAGACATCAGGAGGATGGAAAGAAATACAGTGAATCATAAGCAACGACACTAATAGCGAAAAACAAAACAAAATACTCCCCAGTTATCTGGACAGCCACCCTTGGAGTTTACAGAAACTTAATACCACCTGAGTTTCAAACCACACCACTCTGTCTTTCTCTCTGTCTCTTCCTTTCCACAAAAATGCACGTGTTCTAAAAAAAAAAAATTTGTATAAGGGTATTCATATCCCCTTTAACACGTGCAAATTTAAAAAAAAAAAAAAAAAAAAATAACACTACTTTGATTTCTTTGTTGTGTGTAACGGGTGCATTTGAGGTCGTATTATCCAACATTCGTGGGCTAAGCGAGAACTTTCTTTATGCCAAAGCTCATTTAATACAAAATAGACCAGCAGCAATGGCTTAAAGTAAAACTCAGCTTTTCAAGGACACTAATACAATGAATATCCTATAGAGGGTTTTTCACCGATACCATTATTCTTAGCACTTATGTATGTACCACACTCTATGGAAAAAAATAAGTGCAGGTATAGCATCCACTTCTTCCTCTTCTATAGAAGCCCAAACATAGAAATAGTATTGAATTTTAACCACCTTGACCAAATTCCTGACTCCATTACTAGTATTTTTTCCCGCTATCCCACAACTGAAGTCGTTGTGGCGGGAGATTTTAAAATCCATAATAGTACTCGTAGTTGACGCTCTGATTTAACAACATTCTAAGATCTTCACTGAGTTGGAAAACCTTACCCAGCTTGTGGACAAGCCGACACGTATTCTTGATGTTGACAGTTACAGTCAACACGCTATAGACCTGTTTCTAAATTTCCTTCAGGATGAATATGCGATCGTACTCACATCTGCATTCAATTAACAAAAAATTGGCTAGAAGAACTGTTGGAAGAGTTGGCAGTACTCTTCTGTCTAGAATAGTTGACAACACTCATACTTGTCATCCACTTTCCTGTCAAATTTACTGTACATTTCCTTTTTTTCTCTTTACGTTTGCACTTTGTATTGAGCTCGTTGTAAGTTTAAAATAAATCCGGTTTTTTTTTCTTTCAAACCATAGGCGCATTTTCCTCAACAACATTAATGTCTAAAACACAATATCGATTAGACCTCGGCTTCGTCTCGTTAGGTACCATTCGCCTTGTGAGCGCGTCGAATTAGTTTGTTTACATTTTTTTTGTCTGCTCTGTGAAAGCAAGTAAAAGTTCAGCTCATTACAAATTCTGCCTCGGGTTAGGATGTTACGTAGCATTACGTTTTTCTTTACGAATGAAAAACGTGAGGTCGAGGTGGAAGTAACATTGTGATTTAATAGATTGATTTCCTATGGTGAAGCCGAGGCCAAGGCAATATAATGTTTTAGGCATAAGAACACTGGGTAGTGTTTGTTGCGGCTGCGGAAGCCCGGGGTGCCAGCACGTAACTTGATACAATCGAGTTTTATCGATACAATCGAGCATTCGCAGCACCTATTTTGGTTCAATCGAGTGTCCTCGATTGTATCGTCAGACAAACAAAAGTTTTCACTCGACAGAAAATAGTTATCGTCGGCAGTGATTTTTTTAGATGAAAAATGGAAAAACAAAATAATACGTCGATAAATAAAAAACAGACAAAGATTTTGACCCAATTCATGAGTTGTCACCAAGATTTAGGCAGGGGAATTCTTAAAACTGTCCAAGGGAGGAAAATAGCAATTTGCTGTGGGAATAACTGGCTGACTCCCTAAACACAGAGGGTCCTCCACAAAAACATCTTAAAGATTGGAAAAAGGTACGTTGTTGTTAAAATACCAAGTGCATACATACATATATTTTTCAGATCCTTTCTTTTTAGACCTGGAGTGACCTAAAATACAAGGTCAAAAATAAGCTAAGAAGTAATAAACTTCACTTAAAAGGTACGGGCGGAGGTCCATACATGCAAAAAACAATCGACGACTTGGAGGAAAAAATTATCGTTTGGAAGCAGCAGTTGATGGAGTCCTTACAGCAAAATCTTTTGGAGTCAGACACAATAATTTTGCTGGCGATAATAATAACAATGGTGACGATAAAATCAAACAAAAAAAATACTCAGACTGAAACATACAAACTGGAAGCCCAGACGATTGGGAAGATATAGTCTTAGATTATCAAAACGATGAAATTATTGAAGAAGAATCATATGTGGAATATGCAGGTATGTACATACCTAGTTGTATGAATTCTGATTATTTTTTAAATTTTAATAATAAATTTGTTTAAGACAACTCAACTCAAAAGAGAAATGTTCGCAATAAAAAAGAAACCAAAGAAAATTTAATGAAACAATGTGTGACTGCAACAGATACCATTAATACGAAATTGGACGCAATTCATGAAATACTTTGCAGCACTCTAAAGGTCCAGAAACTAAGACTTGACCTTAAAGAAAAACAATACAAACTTAAAAAAAAGGAAGCTCGAGATGTACGAAAAGAACCAACATCAAAAATTGCGATTACAGGAAACAATGTTGAGCACCAAGATAGAGGAAAATCGTATAAGACTTCAAGAGATAGAAAATCGGAAGTTTTAAGTTTCTTTTCAAGAGTATTATATTTATGCAATGTTCCAAACTTCAAATCTAAAAGCCGACAACAAATTTTGTGAGTGGAAGCATACCAAATCGATATTATATAAATATAAATTATAAATCGATAGTGCATAAAAAAGAGATAAACTCCACTTAGAAAAAATCCTATGTAAAATGCAACAAAACAAAAAAAATAGTTCCGTATTTTTGTTGTATTTAATATGGATTTTTTAAGCGAAGATAAAAATGCACTAAAAACAGCTATTATTAGGCATATACCTTAGATACACTCATAATATATGCCGTCGGCTCTTTATTGTTAGTTTATTTATACCAATGAAGTGTTTTTTTTTTTTTAGTTTAAGGAATAGAATGTTCGACTTTTTAACTTTCATTATGTTTTAAGATGCATATGTTTTTTTAATTTAATAGATTTAAGGATTTCATTGCCAAGAAATATATTTTAAGTTATATTTATTTATTTTTTTCCTAAAAGAAGACTGAACCAAATAAAATAAGTCGAGTTAAAAACAAATTTTCATAAAGAATTTTTAATATTGTTTCTAATATTTTGAGCGATTCTTGTTAAATGGATACAGGCATTATGCAGAGCACAACACACATTAATGATTCGCGTCACAGTCTCCGGCTCAAACCTAAGCTCCCGCTCATTTGACAGGCACCTCCAGCGTCCTTTTAAAATCCCAATGCTTCTTTCTATTTGGCTTCTAGCTACGGAATGGATGTTGTTGAACCGTATCTCTGCACTTCCTTCTGAAGCATTCCTGTAGGGTGTTAATAGCCATGGCTGTAATGGGTAACCGCTGTCACCTTAAATGTAAGCACAAATATATAAAAATTGTGTATGATGTACAAAAATGAAAACAAAACAACAAACCTAGAATCCGAGTGCTTACTTCACCTGCATGAAATTGTTGTTTTAAATGCTCGAATTCATTGCTGCTATTCCAAACAGCCGAGTCATGTGCAGCACCTCCATGGGAACTGTTTATTGCAATCATCTCGTTAAGATGATTGCAAATCTACACAAATAAAATGGTGGTTTAAGAATTAAATTATATTGTTCTTAAAAATACCTACCACAATAGCATTCAAGCTATGAAAGCCTTTTCGATTGAAGTATGTGTTCGTTTTCCTTAGGAATGTGAGTGCCATCAACACATCCCACTATTCCCGGCAACTTATATTACCGACAGTAATACTCCTTACTCTCTTGAAATTTGAAACTATCGAATTTTATCCATTGAGGACAAAATTTGTTTTCCAAAACAATCAACGAACGTCGGAAGAACTTTGACACTGTTGTCTGTGCCATGCTTAGTAGCACATTTGTTCCGACATTCGTTTGGTAACTCCCACTGGCTAATAGACTTAAAGTTGCGCAAAGCTGGAGAACTGGTAGAACCGATGTGCTTCTAACGCTGTCTGGTAGATTTAAGCAGCTTAGTATCATCAGGAAACATTCCTTATTCACTCTAAACTGCTGTACAAAACTAAAAAAAACAAATACTTTGTTTTCGATGCTATTCCTTTTCTTTGTATAAATCTATGAATACTTACTCATTTTCACACAATTCTAATGGATTGCTATTATCCCTAAGGTATCTTCTTTTGAATTTGGCATTAAGTATTTCCTCATCTTCACTTTCCGAATCAAAAAATATAATTTCTAATGCAATTTTAACTTTAATGAACGAACTTTATTTTGAAGATAACCAATTTGACATTTCACTTTATAGTTCACAGTGACATTTTTAAGTGGAAGTCACAATGAAACTCGTCTCAAATTACGTGCTGGGGAAAATAATTTGTTTCGAGTTGACCGACGATCGACAATCCTCGATTGTACCAAGTTACGTGCTGGCACCCCCGGTTCTGGGAATGAAACTCCGTTTAAGTTTAAAAAACGAAGAGTTTATTCTCTAAAATTAAATTACAAAAAATACATATATAATCCGGTATTTAATTTTGCACAAAACTTACTCTTCTTAGTGAACGGTCCGGGCTTCAAAATGCAAATGAACGAGAATAAGCGTTACAAGATATTTTTACTGGCATATGCTTGTCTATTGTGCAGGCAGTGGTGTATTCCTCCACCAAATTTTGCGCCTCTTTGGACATTTCTTTCGGTTTGCGCATTAATTTAATCCACCGAATAGAAATCCTCTCCAACTATTTGCATCGTCGCGTAAGAACTGGCAAATATTCTCGGACCCATCTTCTCCAAAATCGGTCCTTGATTTGCTGGCTTACTCGCCACTGCTTGCGAAGGCATAAGCTTTAGCGTCAATCTGACCTGGAGATTACGTTGCGGTCGGACTTCACAATAGGAATAGGTTAACGTCTCTTCGTCTTCGGCTGACACCGGCAAGTGTGTCAGAGGACGGCTGTTGGCAATATTTTCTGCTTCAATTAGGCGGCTCCACAAAGTCTCAGTTTTCGGCGCTAACTCGTGGAAAATGTGTAACAGGACCCTCTTTACAGACCGCACAAGTCTCTCCCAACATCCTCCGGCCTGCGGGTTCAACGGGCAATTGAACACCCACTCTATGCCCTTCGAAGAAAGCTCCGTCTTGATGTCTTCGCTGTCAAAAGTTTCAGCCGTAGTGCGCTCATTTTCAGCTCAACAGCAGCGATTTCTAGGTGCACAGCTCTTATAGCCATGCACGTGAAGAGAGCTGTGCAGCGCTTCTCCTTACGACGTCCAATAGTGATTTGGACTGGTCCGATGTAGTCCAGACCAGTATAAGTTAATGGTCTCAGGAATGGAGTAAGACGGTATTTCGGCAGCTGACTCATTAATGGCGGCGATGGTTGAGCAGTTCGGATGCAACAATAATGACACTCTCGCTTCCCCATTCTAACAGTCGACCGCAAGCTTGGCACCCAAAGTGTTTGTCTAATCTCGTTTACAATGGTGTCGTTGTTCTGGTGATGCATTAGGCGGTGAATATGAGCTACCAGATATTTCGTAAGAGAATAACTCTCAGAATTATTTGACGTCTGACAGTGAGCGGCATAGTCGTGGCGGCATATTTACGTCCATACATACGAAGAAGGCAAACCTCATCCAAATATGGCGTCAGTTTGTATATATCGCTGTTCTTTTCTAACGGTGAATACTGTCTGAGTTGGTTAATTTCACGCCTGGAAACATCCATTTGGGCTTGGCGACACAATTGCTGCTCTGCATGCAAAAGCACAGAAACCGACAATTCCCCCTTTTCTACTATCCTTCGTTGATAGCCTCTAATAAATCGTGGTACCCAGGCCGTTGTTCTTTGTAGCTTCAAATATTTAGAAAATTGAGAAATGTCAATAATCACTCACTTTTTCCATATATAACTGCTGAAGTCATTCGGCATTGCAGGCCAAGCTTCCTCAGACAGCCACAGAAATGACGGCCAGTTTATTCAATTGTTGTTCACTTGAAACTTAGAGGGATAATTGGCTGGCGTTGTTTCATCCGCTTGGTTGAACTTCAATGGAACCCAACGCCATTCGATCTTGCTATTTTCAAGAATTTTAGCTACGCGGAACGCCAGAAATGGTTTATTACGACGAGGATCCATACGAAGCCAGTTGATACAGGTTTTCGAATCACTCAACTTCTTTGCAGCGCACCTTGTCTTCCCACAGATGAAAGACACTCTGATCCTACCACCCACCTCGGCACGGAGATAAGTAACTGCATGAAACGCCTCTGGCTTCGACGAAAATCTATTTTGCTAGCAATCGGCAGAAGAGAATCATGGCATATAGGTATTCTAATCTGACTCAGCGAAAGAAGTTCTGTTTTCCACTTTTTCCAGTGCTCATAGATTTCGTTTGGAATAGGCTCATCCCATGCGATCTCGTGTTTCCAGACTGACTGCAGCATCAGTTTTATATCAACAATAGCTGTGTTTTTTTTGAAAGCTAGCTGGGCAAGTAGTTGGCAGTAATGTCGAATTTCACAAGCAAAACAAATACAACAACCGACTGCCTACAACTCTTGATTTTCTCCGCAGTCAAATGCGACTGGCTAGGAATTTTATGATACCTCATGGCCAGGCGGTGCTGAAAGCAATTTTGTTATTTATAGATGTTGGTGCCACTGCGAAATTGTTCGGTTCCATAGGGATGTGTTCGTAAAGCTATGTGTAATGCATGAAATCCTCCTGATTGGCCGAAAAATAAATTGGATTTAATATCGTATTAATTTAATAAACGCTGTGAATTCTTTTATTGTTTTATTTTGTTATATCACAAAAACTGCAAAACTGTTAAGCATGCAAAATATGAGGTTCAAATAATTTTTAGAAAAACTGTATTGTAATATCCATTTCGAAAAGACTTAATTAACTCCGGCGCATACATTTCCTTTTCATGGAAGTGATCCTCGAATTACCCTAATTATTTTATGGCATCAAGTAATTAGTAATAAGTAATTAAAGCGTATACAAAATGCCCTGATATTTTGTTTTGGGAATTTGAGCATTAAAAAATCCATTTTCTTGTTTATTCGGCATTCAACCATCTGTGCATGACGTGTATTCGTTAGACTATTTCATTTGTTGTGAAAATCATACTTTGGAGAATTTATTGAATGTATAATTTACAAAAAGATATATAAAATTATAACATAGTTGATTATATTTGTGAAACATCATTTAATAATTCAAATTACATATTTTATGTGGAATGCTTGGTTCCTCCAATGAGGAGGAATCTGAAATCTTTGAAAACTTTTTCGAAAATACTTCGACCTCCGAAGATCCAGCAGAAGAGACGAAAAAGCATGCATCAATTACTAATTTTATGGATGTAATCGATGAGATTGCAGCGTTCAACTATAGACCACACGTGTAAGTTTTTGTTATATTCTTTACTAGGGGCAGGTATTATTTTTATCCGTATATTTCAGTATCCTACACTCTCCAAATTCAAACCCTGGAGACAAATGTAGGATTGGCTCAAGGAGAGAGTTCTACATGTAAAATGTGTGGTATATTAGGAATACCATCACTTTCAGACAATTGGGGAACTTTTTTGGAGTACCAAAGTCTTTCGCATGGATAGCTGTTCGTCGTGTTTGCAACTGGTTTTATGGAGAGCAGAGGACAGTATGTTAAATGGCCTCAGGGGATGATGTGGCATACAACTGCAGTAAATTTGAGGCAAAAAATAAAATTCTCTGTGTAATCGTTTGCACGCACATCGCGATTACAGCTCCAAAATTGAATAAAGATTGGTACTACAACCGAAAGCACAACTTCACAATAATTCTGAAAGCAGTCGTTGATGCAGACAAAAAATTCATGGATATTTTTTGTGGTGAACCTGGATCCTTGCATGACCAGAGTGCTTCGAAGATCAGCCTTATACAGAATAACCGACTCACATTATACACAGCTGTTTCTTTCAAATATTTTCAGCCTGGGTGACTCAGCGTATCCTGCTACTAACTGGTTAGTGCCACCATTTAAAGATAATGGAAGACTTACGGAGCAACAACGGTCTTCTAACTATCTGCATTCTGGAACGCGAATTGTAGTGGAAAATGCTTTTGGGTTGCTGAAAGGAAGATTCAGAAAATTTTTAAAGTTTACTGAACCAAAAGACTTGCGTTCGGTGACAAAAATTGTTTTAAGTGCATGTATTATCACATCATATGCATCACAATCGACGATGAATACTCAGCAGAAGTTTCTGAAGAAAATATTATTAGTGCCGAAATTAATTTAGAAGATTCTGTACCTGGTGCAACTAGAAAATCCGTTTTTTATTGCTCAAATTCCCAAAACAAAATATCAGGGCATTTTGTATACGCTTTAATTACTTATTACTAATTACTTGATGCCATAAAATAATTAGGGTAATTCGAGGATCACTTAAATGAAAAGGAAATGTGTGCGCCTGAGTTAATTAAATCTTTTCGAAATGGATATTACAATACAGTTTTTCTAAAAATGATTTGAACCTCATATTTTGCATGCTTAACATGCAAAGTGATGTAACTAAAATAAAATAATAAAATAATTTACAGCATTCATTAAATTAATACGATATTAAATCCAATTTATTTTTCGGCCAATCAGGAGCATGTCATGCATTACACATAGCTTTACGAACACATCCCTACGGAACCGAACGATTTCGCAGTGGCACCAACGTTTACATATACATCAAATCACTGCCTGCGAACTGTTTAAATGAACGACTGGCCAGCTAGGTTTAAAAAAAACACAGCTAATATGTTAGCAATCATCCCATATAGATTAATTATAAATATTGTTATGCACAGGAACTCCTTTTTGTTGGACATCTATCACTAAGGACGTTATAGCGGTCCTTAGTAACCCGGGGAACTTCAAGGCAAATGTGAAGGCATCTTCGTTGGTCCGCCAACACATTCCAAGGACCTTCTCCGTGGCTATTCGGTATTCATCAGAAATAATTCGTAACACCTTTAGAGAATTCAACGCACAGTTTCACAGTTCAAAGACCCCACTTTTATGAATCGATATGGAGGCCTTGGTGCCTTCAACGGCTTCTGTTTCGTTGTCGAAACAGTCCATATAATCGTCTGCATACTCGTAATGATGGTCAACAATCGCCTTGACGACCCTTGGATCATTGTTTGCAAATCTCGAAGTCTTCAAGTTTTTGACAAAGTTAGCTGGAGACGGCGTCGGAAATCATTCGTAACACCTTTACAAAATTCAACGCACAGTTTCACAGTTCAAAGCCCCCACTTTTATGAATCGATATGGCGGCGTTGCCACCCTGTAATGCACTAACCAATATAACCGACATCTAGTGGTGAGATGAGGATTTTTATGCTAAACGTCAAAGCCATGTGCAAATTAAAGAGCTTCCTGTTTGTTGGGGCCATTTTTCTTTTGGAGGATTTCTGGATTGTTCTTTGTAGATTGACCACAAGTGAAGTAAAATAAAACTTAATTTTCTAAAGCAATCTTGCTATTAAAAGTAGTTCAATTTACATGCGTAACAGTTCTTTAAAAAATTGATATATTTCATTGAACATTGAAATTAACGTTCCCGTGATAAGAAAGAATGTCGTCGCCAAAGAATTCACTCGCCAACAATAGTCATTGTGAAACCTGCACCCAATCAGACACAGAAGAGATGGTCCAGTGAGATAACTGCGATCTGTGGTATCATTTCGCATGCGTCGGTGTCGATGCTTCTGTGACCAACCAGGAATAGAAGTGCAACAACTGTTCACCACCAAATCCCAGCCGACAACAGGACACAGCGCCGCCAACTGCACGAACTCCAACAAATGTACCAGCAACATCAGGTAATCCGATCGCAGAAGACGCAGTGTCATCAGTGTCAGCAAAGCCTGCAACGAAGCAGCTGCTATTACAACGACTGGAGGAAGAGAAGCTGTTGCGAGAACAAAGCAACCAACAATATCTTCAACAAAAATACCAAATTCTCTCTCTTGAATCGCATGACGAGGAGGCGGAGCCCATCATCTGCAAACAGCAACATCGAGTGGAAAGTAGTGCCTACAAGCCAACCCAAAAGCATTTTCATTCTGGGTGTAGCAGTTCAGTACAACAGAACCAGGTAAAACTTAACCGAAGTGCAGCACAATCTCCCCTCGAGGGTGGTAAGTTACTCTCCTCTAGTCAACTAACTGTAAGGAATGCCATTCCGATGGATCTACCCAAGGTCAGCGGCAATCCTGAAGACTGGCCAGTTTTCATCAGTTCCTTTGAGCAGAGTACGGAGCTCGCAGCGTTTTCAAATGGCGAAAACCTTATTCGCCTACAGAAGTGTCTGTGGGAAAGCAATGGAGGCAGTAAGACACCGACTTATATTACCGGCCATGGTGCCTGACGTCATTCAGACACTGCGAATGCTATTCGGGCGACCAGATCAAATAATACACGCATTTATTGAAAGGGCAAAACACACAACACCTCCAAAAGCCGACAGGCTGGAATAGTTAATTGAGTATGCCCTAGCTGTCAAAAATGTATGTGCTACCATGGAACCAACAAACTCCACAGCACACCTATTGAAAATCTAGCTTACAATAGAAAATAAAAACGACCGACTTCGAGTAAGAACACACTGTAACTGCTTTATTATATAAAGAGAAAGTAATGCAAGAGCTTAAAACTGAAAAGGGAATTCGTGGACAAGCTGCCGCCGCATCTCCTGTTGAAGTGGGCAATCTTCTCGAAAAATTTGCAACCTGCTTCGCTGTTGGAATTTAGTGACTGGCTGTATGACATCGCTGAGGCCGCATGCACCGTGACAACGCTATCCGCGACACCTGCGTCAGGCGGAAAACGTTCATCAAAGCTAGGCGCTCATTTACATGCACATACAGCGGGTAACGAATCCGTCGTGAGACCCCGATTCGCCGCAAACTACAAGGACTGTAACATCTGTCAGCCATCTCACTGGAAATTGTGAAACTTTCAAAGGCGCTGGATTGTCCGCAAGGTGGCCGATGGTACGAGAACAGATTTAGATTATTTAGATTAGATTATTTATTATTCAAAATTCCTTATATAAATACAGTATTAATTCACAGTTCGAAAATTAACATAACAATAAAACTTAAAGTAGATATGAAATATAAGAAATCCCTTTGGCATTCTGTATTTTTTATACATAAGTAATAAAAATTTGGGTGGGGTGACCCTTGCAAAAAATTACAAAAAATAGTATTTTTATTAAACAATATTAAGCAGTATCGAAAGAAAACATATTTACTTTATAGCATCAAATAAGAAAAACCTAAGATATAATTTATACCAGATAGTCAGAAAGAACAGATTCTATGCCAATAAAGTTGAACTTAAGAAGCCAATTTTTTACTAGTTTAAGAAACATTCCAGGTAAAGTCATTGTTCTGAATGATTGAGGAAGTTTTTTGAATAAACGAAGAGACGAAATACAATAAAAATTACGATAGGCAGTAGTATGGAAAGGAGGAACAGATACAGACTACGAAAAGTTTCCACGTAAGTTATAGTTTGAGATTAATCAAAAATTTCGATTACCAGATTTCATAAAAAAACACTTCACACCTTAAAACAATACAAATGACGAACAGGCAGAATTTTTAAGTCACAGAACAAAGTTTAACTAGGATGTCTCACAGGTTTACGGCATAATTTTCGCAGGATAAATTTTTGTAAAATCAATAGAGGATTTATTTTATTCTTAAAAGTACCTCCCCAGCAAGCAATACCATATTATAATTTTGAGTGAAAAATGCCTCAATAAATAATTTTTAAAAGCATACTTGAACAGATATTACGCAAATAGAAAAAATGGCGAAGCGTACAGCGTAAATAATTCCTCAAAGCATCTAAATGTTTCGAAAAGCTCATTTTCGAGTAAATTCATTGACGTGTTCGATTAGAAAACATTTATCACTGCAGCTTAGGCTGCCATTAAAGGTAGGAGAAGATAAGCCAGACCAACAATTGCAAATGGAAAGTTTGAATTTTTGGCACGCTGGTGAATGAAAGTACAGATTAACTTCAGGATTCGGTATAGACGACAAACTATAAAACATAATTTTAGTCTTGGCACTTATGACCAAGTTGTGTTTGGAGAACCAGATTCTTAGAAGATGAAGCTCCATATTTATGTCGGAAATCAGGTCTAGGCGTCTGTCTGAACCATATGAGAAACCTACATCATCCGCAAAAGCAATTGGCGTGCCTTTGAAATTAAGTGCAAAAAGAGAGTTGATGTAATTAAGAAACAGAATGGGACCTAACACAGAGCCTTGAGGTACTCCTAAGTTGAAGACCATAAGATCGCTCCTGATTTCCTCAATCTTCACTCTTTGTGACCTATTTTTCAGATAAGACCTGAACCATTCTAACATGAAGCCACGAAAACCTACACTTTCAAGTTTATTGAGAAGAATGATGTGATCGACCATATCAAACGCTTTGGTGATATCAATAAATAGACCAGCAGTGGACTTTTTATTATCGAGGTTAGACATAACTTTACCACAAAATTGTAGAAGTGCATCTTCGGTCGATTTACTTTTCTGAAAGCCAAATTGTGATTTATTAAAAAACTTAATTTTTAAAACTTAACTCACTATCCTATTTTTTACAAGCTTTTCAAAGATTTTACTTACAGCTGGAAGAAAAGATATAGGCCTATAATTACACATTTCTATAGTAGAACCCTTTTTAAATAACGGAGCAACATCTGCACACTTAAGCTCTTCTGGAAAAACTCCCTCAAAAATACAGCGATTAAAAATGTGTGACAATACGTCCATTACATAGTAGCATCTTTTTTTAGCAATATATTCGAAATACCGTCAGCACCACACGAGTTAGTATTTTTCAGAGTACCGATAACTTTCAAGACTTCAAGTGAAGTTATGGGTTCAAATACAAAACTGTTACAAAGAATTGGGTCAGCGCAGCACCCATTTGTCAAACAGGGGAGACAAGAAGGTTGAACAGGACCCGGTTGTAAACTGGTATGTTAGTAAAATAATTGTTAAAAGCATTAGCAATGACCAGTTTGTCGGACATAACACAATCATCGACACGTATAACAGTCGGTTTTTTTGTAATTGAGGACTTATTTAAAATATTGTTAACTATTTGCCATTCATTTTTAAAGTTACCTCTAGCAGAACAGAATTGAGAACGGTAGTAATTGTCTCGGCAAATTGAAATTTCCCTTTTAAGTTCAGAGCACAGTTTTTTGTAGTTGCTTTTTAATCTCAGATTTCCAGGGTGCTTATGGCATTTAATTCTAAGTTTATTTTTAGCCTTTACTTTTTTCAATAAGTATCTAGAAATATAAGGTTTGAGTCTATTAAAATAACTTTTAGGACGTAAAGATGAGGAACAATTAAGAATATGCTTTTTAAGAGAAGCAATGAACAATGAATTGGAAGTTGAATAAACATTTTCCCAAAATTCATATGTAAGATTATATTTGAGCTTGCTGTAGCTGATCTTCATTACTCTGCTTGGCGACTTGAAACTACAATATAATTATTTATTTTGCTATTGGAAATGCTAAACAAAAACCCAGTCATAGAGTGATCCGTAATCATGAACTCTAGAACGCATTTCTTACAATTACTGATCGAACCATTTCTAAACCGTCCATATATATGATCTAAACAACTACCTGAGACAAGTCTAGTGGGTTCATTGACAAAGCTTACTAGGCCATGTGAAGCTAACAATGCCATGTAGCTCGAAACATTTTCACTATTTTCTAAGATATCGATATTGAAATCTTCTAATACAATCAGATTTTTTGACTTTTCATTTTCTAAGAGACAACCAAATTCTTCTGTAAACTTACAAACATTAAACATATGCAATCTATAAACACATAAAAAGACATAGATTTCATGGCTTATTTCAATGGAAGCTTTTAATACATCAGCACACAACAAATCAACAAACACCGACTTCGTGAATAAAGTATACCTATTTCTCTTTTATAAAACAACCAACACCACCTGCAGCGTAATTTTCATTAGTGTTAGCATAAAAAGTATAACCGTGCATAAAATAATCTTTTTCAAACCCATAAATCCAAATTTCGGACACAAAAACAATATCTGGAAGGCACAAAAACGAATCAACATGAGTGACAAGAGCGGAAAAATTTTCTCTAAGACTTCTGACATTCTGGTGTACAATAAAGAACTTATCTTTGCTACAAGAACTATCAGTAACATCAATATCAGTGATTGCGCAACGAATATTAGCGGAGGAAAAGTCATCGAATAAATCATTAATATCAATAATTACTTACAATGGAAAGATAAGAAGGAACAAAAAATAACATTAAATAAGTGTAAGATCACTAAAGGATCTAATAGAGTCAACCTTTCTGACAAGAATTTTATTGTCTTTGAACCAGACATATTTAACACCTTTCTGCTTTATTGTTTCTTTCGCCTTATGAAGAGAGCTTTCGAGTACTGTGTAAGAGAGTCATTTATGTAAATGCCGGTTCTCTTGCTGCTGCTCTTGGTACTGCTGTTGTTGTTATTACTGCTACTGCCGCCCAAACCATCGATCCCAGTATCGCGTGTGATAAGTTTGTTTTTATTTGCCTTTTTTGCATTCATTATACCCTGCTTCGTATGTTCATCAGAGAATCTTACACAGATGACTGGTTTAGATACTGATGAAGCATCGCTGTTGGTTTTAGCTTGCATTTTTTTAATGTAGCATTTTTCAATTTTATTGTCCGGAACATCAATGGACAGAGCTTTATTAAAGAGCTGCTTCACCTTGGACATAGCATTCTTGTCGTTAACGTCTGACACTCCAACAATTTCAATACAGTTGCTGAGAAGTTGTTGCTGCTGCCAATTCAGTTTGCTCTCTAAAAAATCAACTTTCTTCTTGAGCTCCGTATTTTCAGTTTGCAGCAAGGTAAGTTGCTGTAGAAAACGATGGTTAGTTTCCTCTAAGTTAGAAAGCTTCTGGTAGATCATTTGAAGAGTGCATTCATTTTCACTGTCATCGAACTTTGTAGGCTGTGGTGCTGCTGTTTTAGCGTAGTTGCTCCCCACTTGATTTTTGTTGTTGTTAGTGGCAGCTAATGCATTGTTGTTGTTAGGCGTAGGCATAGCTGATAGCGGCAAGTGTAAAGAGCGACGTCTAAGTACTGCACATTTATCACACCGAAATGCATTTCCACTTGTTTTAATAAAGTCTGCATCTTATTCTGTGATGTTCACACAAGAATAAGAGAAGAAAGGCAAGTAGTCGTTACAATTTATTTTTGTTAAACAATTCCGATCAATTTTTTGCGAACAAACGGAGCAATTCATTTTGTAAAAAAAGTTAATCAACTAAAGTTCTAAGAATCTAAGATGCGCAACCCACGACAATCCAGACAACAACACAATTGTGTCGTTCATGTCTTGGAAGGCATGCATACTCGCGGTGCCGGGAGGAAAAGGTATGTGGTATTGGCGGATGTCAGGCAAAGCATCATGTTCTTCTACACAACTATGCAAAGCAAACTCCAACCACCCGCTCGTCAACGTTGTCGCTTCTAACCCACCACACACACAAATTCCCCAAAGTCCTCTTTCGAGTTCTGCCGGTGACCTTCTACGCTAATGGTAGAACAGTCGAGACTTTCGCCTTCTTGGACGGAGGATCTTTGCTAACCCTTCTGGACGAGGAACTTGCGCGCTTATTAGAACTATCTGGAAGAACTGAAGAACTATGTTTGAGGTGGACCCCTGACACAAAACGCATCGAAAGCACTTCTCAAGTAGTGTCGCTAGGAATGCGGCGGTAGCCGCAGATACCAACTAAATAACGTGCGGACAGTTCGCAGCCTTAACCTACCACCACAGACGACTTCCGGACAGAAGTTAGCCAACCATTATCCGCATCTGGCTGGGCTTCCCATACCATCATATCAACGAGCACTTCCAAAATTTTGATAGGAATGGACAATTGGAAGTTAGACGTTCCGCTTAAGGTCTTTGAAGGTAGTTGGTGGCAGCCAATTGCCACCAAGACACGGCTCGGTTGGTCAGTGCATGGACCCGATGAATTCTGTGGAAATACAGTTGAGAGTGACTCGCCTCACCACATGTGTGGGTGCAATGCAGACAGGGAACTTCACCGGCTTGTGAATGATCTTTTCTCAATTGAGAACGTCGGTATACGCATTCCCACGCAGCAGATCATTTCGGCAGAAGAGAAACGAGCAGCTAAAATTCTGGAAGATACTTGCGTCCGCATCAACGATCGTTTCGGGGTAGGACTGTTATGGAAATTTGACGATATTTGACGATAAGGCTGTGCCAAAAAATTATACCCGGATGAGACGAATATCGCACACAAGCGAATTTGGTATCTGCCAATATTTATTGTGCGAAACCCCAATAAACCGTCAAAGGTTAGGCTTGTTTGAGATACAGCAGCAAAATGCAATGGGGCTTCCTTGAACTATTTTCTTCTCAATGGCCCTGACCAGCTGGTGCTCTTAGTGACAGTCCTATATGGCTTTCGATGCGGAAAGATTGGCGTATGTGAATACATTGCTGAAATGTTTCACCAAGTGCGAGTTCGACAGGAGGACCGACATGTTCAAAGATTCTTGTGGAATGATGGTCGCGATGTGCAGAGCCCCAGTGTCTTCGAGATGAACGTAATGACCTTCGGCGCAAAGTGTTCGCCGTGTATAGCCCACCACGTAAAAAAGAAAAATGGTATGCTCTTCATGAGTAGTATGCCAAGGGCGGTGAAGGTATAGTCGAACACCACTACGTAGATGACTTCATCGATAGCGTCCATACCGAAGCTGAAGCAGTCAAACTAGCTAAAGAGGTGAAGCTCATTCATCAGAACGCTGGATTCCACATCCGCAACTGGGTTCCAATTCGTCAAAGGTTTTAGAGGCCCTGAAAGAAGACAGCGGTGGATCAACTAAAGCATTCGGTGTGAATGACACTCCCGCAATGGAAAAAATCTTGGGACTTTATTGGTGCACCTCATCTAGTGCGTTTTCATACGTCCTCAAATTCAACCGACATAAACGATATGCGCTTGATAGGTGGGCAGTACCTACCAAGCGTGAGGTCCTTAAAATTCTCATGTCAGTGTTTGACCCCAAGGAATTCTTGTCACATTTCCTAATTTGCCTCAAAATGCTGCTACAAGAGATCTGGAGGACATCTATTGGTTGGGACGATGAGCTGCCTGAAAGCATGTTTGAAAAATGGCTCCGGTGGACAGCTTTATTGCACAATGTGACGATGATAAAGATTCCCAGATGCTATTCGCCATTGTTGGGTCAAGCGGATTCGAGAGTTCAGCTGCAAACTTTCGTAGATGCAGGCGAGAATCCATATGCAGCTGTGTCCTACTTCCGCATCGCCTGTCAAGACAACATAGATGTTACGATCGTGTGCGCTAAAGCAAAGGTAGCTCGACAACGTCGAATTTCCGTTGGAGCTTCAGGCTGCAGTCCTTGGTGTAAGGCTTGCGACCTTCATCTGCAGGTCACACACGTTTCCTATTAGCCAAAGGTTCTTTTGGAGATGTCGCCTCGTGGATAAAAGCCGCTTCAGCAGTTGGACACGTATGTATCGTTCTCTAGCATATGTTATTCTATTTATCGATATGAAGATAAAAAGGCAGCCGTTCGTTAACATCGCTGGACCAGCGTCGGAAGCAATCAGGTTGTCGCAGGCAGCGCTCTATGGGCAGGCCCAGTTTGCAGCGTATCCATGCGAAATTGACACACTGAAGAAGATCCAATCTCGGAAGAAACCAAGTCATTTGTCGAGAGGAGTTCATTAGCAAAACTCTCGCCATTTTTGGACGATGATGATGTCCTAAGGATCGGTCGCATCTCGTTCACAGAGTATGTGGGCCAGGACTGTAAAACACCGATCATTCTCCCGAAACTTCACCGAATAGCGTTCGTCATAGTCGACTCGTACCACCGAAGATTTCATCATTGTAATCATGAGACTACACTTAAAGAGATCAGGCAGAAATATTTCATAGCTAACCTTCGAACAATTCTCAAGACTGTTCGACGAAGCTGTCAACTATGTAAAATCAAAGACGCCCAGCCTGTCGCCCGATGAGTGCCCTTTGCTGTCATGGTAACCGTTGGGAGACGAATCGAGAAGTGATGGGGCGCTATTTTTACGTGCCTCACCATTAGAGCGGTGCACATCGAGTTGGCTCACAGCTTATCGTCAGACTCCTGTATTATGTGCTTGAGGAGCACGGAGAATCACTCCATTGGGAATTTATTGCGACAACGGCACCAGCTTTCGGGGCAGCGAAAAGGAACTACGCGAAGAACTAGCAAAACTGAACTTGGGAAAAGTGGCTACGCAATTTACGACGGCTGAGACGACCTGGAACTTTAACCCACCATCAGCACCTCACATGGGCGGTGCATGGGAGCACCTAGTACGGTCGATGAAGCAAGTGTTATACAGCATCCTTTCGTGCATTAAAGTCAGCGAAGAAACTCTACGTAGTGCACTTGCGGAAGTTGAGCCCCAAATGGAGCCAAACCACCCTGCAATCTGGAAGCTACCGACCTGAGAAGGAATTGGAAGCGCTCGCAGATGATGGCCGATCTCTTCTGGAAAAAATGGGTGAAAACTTATTTGCCGAACATCAATCGACGGGAAAAATGGTTCGCGAAAGTAAAGCCGATTGAGAGAGGGGATCGGGTGATAATAGTGGACGAGCATCTGCCAAGAAACTGCTGGCCCAGAGGAGTTGTGATCGACACGGTCATAGCCGCGGACGGTCAGGTGAGAAGAGCGACTGTACAAACCTCGGGAGGAGTTTTCGAGCGCCCTGCTGCTAAGCTTGCTGTTCTGGACTTAGGATCAAGTGGCGACAAAGGGAGTAATGCGGAGATGAAGATAACTTCAGCCCCACTTACTGGGGGGATTACAGGGTGGCGGCAACACCACCCTGTAATGCACTAACCAATATTACCGACATCTAGTGGTGAGATGAGGATTTTTATGCTAAACGTCAAGGCTATGTGCAAATTAAAGAGCTTCCTGTTTATTGGAGCCATTTTTCTTTTGGAGGATTTTTCTGGATTGTTCGTTGTAGATTGACCACGAGTGAAGTAAAATAAAACTTAATTTTTTAAAGCAATCTTGCTTACAAAATTTTTTATTTTTTTTTTCCCGAGGGTTGGTCAAAAATCTTCAATAGACACTATGAGGATAGCAAGCACGTGCTCATAGTAGTGTCAGATTCTTACTGACTAAAAGACACCACCCTGCGATTTAATTTGTTATATATTGCAACTAAGAAGGACCTTACAAAGCAATTTTTCTATCATGAAAAAACTCGTTTGGCGGGTTACTTTCCACTGAAAGATCCTGCATGTTCCGCAATCTAGGCGCGGTTGATTCCTATCTCGCCAAGTCGAAAGGTTTCGTCCTTTGTAGTCGGCGCAATAAATTGCTTTCATTCAGAATTTGTAGGATTGTATTGTTGTCATGTCCGATTAGTCGGTTTCAATTTTCTCGCGAAGATTATAATTTCAGCTTCGATTGTTGGAATTCCGAGATCCCTGTGGATATCATCGTTTCTAGTATAACACGGTGCGTGGACAATTTCTCTTAGCACTTTATTTTGAAAACTTTGTAAAATATTGGTGTTTGTTTTCTTGGTACAGTCCCAAAGTTGTATACCGTAAGTCCACACCGGCTTTAGCACTTGCTTGTATAATACTGAGCGGTTCTCAATACTGAGCGGGGGGTGTTTTCCGAGCAACCAGTTCATTTCTCTATATTTGATTTCGAGTTCTTTACGTTTCATTTTCACGTGCGAATTCCATTTCAGTTTTGCGTCGAGTGTCATTCCAAGATATTTGGCCTCGTTTGCAAAAGGTATTCGGGCTAAGTTTAGGAAAGTTGGCAAGACATTAGTTTTCTTATAAGTGAAATTCACGTGAACAGATTTAGATTCTTTGAGGGCGATCCGCCAGTCCCTCGTCCATGCATTTACTTTATTCAGTGCGTTTTGCAGTTTTGCAGTCGTTTCTTCGATTGTTTTACCTACGGCTAGGATAGCGGTGTCATCGGCAAACGTAGCCAGGATAGTGCCATCTTCTTTCGGTATATCTCGAGTACATAACAGATAGAGAAGTGGCCCAAGAACGCTTCCTTGCGGTACACCGGTCGAAATTTCTTTGAGCCCCGAGTATTCATTTCCATGTCTAACACGGAAAAGTCTATTCCCGAGATATGATTCTATAATGTCGTATAGGCATACAGGGAAAACTTGTCGTAATTTGAAATTCAAGCCATCATGCCACACCTTATCAAAGGCTTGCGAGACGTCAAGAAATACGCTTGAGCATATCTTTTTCTCTTCAAGTGCTTTCTCGATTACGTTAGTAATTCTATGCACCTGGCCAATTGTCGAATGCTTACTTCTGAACCCAAACTGGTGGTCAGGGACAAGATTATTTCCTTCTATAACCGGTTGGAGACGCTTTAGTAATATCCTCTGGAAAATTTAGGAGATAAGCGAAATTGGTCTATAAGATTTTACCTCATTTGGCGGCTTTCCGGGTTTTAAAAGCATTATAATTTCCGCAACTTTCCATTGGTTAGGCACGTGTTTTAATCTGAGCGCAGCATTTAAAATATGAAGAAGCTTTATTAATGCTTTTCTAGGTAAAGCTTGGAGAATTTCTCCGGTGATCAAGTCATAACCAGGAGCTTTCTTAGGTTTTGATTCCCGATCTCATATTTGAGTTCCCTTAGCGTTGCACTTGTAAGTGCTAAATCGTCAGATGGTAAATCTGGCCTTTATCTTATCTTCCCTTGCCCTTTCATTGTGATTTAATTTAATTGGCGGCGCGGCTTTTGGTGCCTTTTACAGCTTTGCAAAGTAAATAATTAGAATCTTTTTTCGCTGTTAAATTTTCAAGATAAGAGCCTATCGCACGATTCTTAAAATCCTTTATAGTCTTCTTCAACGAATTACACAGGTGATTCAAGTGAGCTTTATGTTGCGGAGCACGACTCTGTGTCCATTTCTTACGCGCTTTTCTTTTTTCCTTGGCCAGTCCGGAGTTTTTCTTGGATTGGGAGTATTATTCCAAGAGGCGAGCTGTACGATCTCAACGAAGCGATCAACTTCAACCTCAAGTTCATAGGGTGTCGTAAGTGGAACACTCAGTTCAATATTATCTTCAATTTCGTTCCTAAAGCCTTCCCAGTTAGTTGTTCTACTGGTTAATCTCGCTATAGACTAGTTTTTCGCTCAATGTCAAAACAACTGGGGAATGGTCAGACGACAGATCAAAGCTCTCTTCAACTTTAATGTGGTTGGTAGAAATTCCTTTCACGACGAAAAAGTCAATCAGGTCAGGTATTTTCGAAGTATCAGTTGGCCAGTAGGTCGGTTTACCCGTCGAAATCACAACTGTACTCCATACCTGCCTCGAGCGAGCTGTATCTTGAGCCCCAGAATGTATGTTTCGCATTAAAATCGCCGCCAATAATGAAATTAGGTTTCAACAATTTAAACAAATTAGTAAAATCACTTTTTTCAAGCGCGGAACGCGGTGGGCAGTAGATAGATGAGATTTTAAGAGTACGCTGACTATTTTTTACTCGAATCGTGCACAGTTGCAAAGTTTCAAGCTCGATCTTTAGGTCTTCGGATTGTTCGATGCAGTCTTTAATAAACAGTGGTGATCCGCCTCTAGCTTTTCCCGAAGGGTGACAAGCGTTGTAATCATTATAGCCTTTTAATTTTAAATGCGATTCGTTTTTTACGTGGGTTTCAGAAATCAAGCAAATATCGATATCTTTTTCACGCAAGAATATTTCCAATTCGTCAAGTTTTTGCAAAAGTCCGTTTGCATTCCAAGTACATACTTTTAACATTCGTTTTTCATTCATATTCTAGTTGGAGTACGCGTTTTTCCTGAATTACTTTCGAGTTTAACCAGCCTATCGAGAATAATTTTATTTATTTTGCTTTGTTCTTCAAGTTTCTCTAGAATAACTAAAAAAACATGAGAAACAGGGTCCTTCGAAATTTCAATATTTTTTGGTATTTCGGATGCCGCGACCTGAGCGTAAGTCTGCACTCCTGCCGCTTTTCCAATGGTAACTTTTCTGTACCGTTTCTTTTAAGAACAGAGGTCGAGGGCTTTTCTTTTGTCATTCTTTCCCTCACCTTTTTGCGCTCTGAACCCGGTAGTTTTAATTTGAATTCTTTCTCCTCCGCGACCTTACGCTTTGGCTTAGTTTGCGGTTTTGATTTTGCATTTAGGGACTTAAGGAGCGCATCTCTTCGTTTTTGTAACTCTTTAGCTACTTCACAACCTCTATAATTTGCCGGGTGCTTTCCCTTACAATTAGCACAGGTTGCGGAGGTTTGTTTGTCTACTCCACTACTACTACTGGGAGAGGTGATTTCCAGCGCATTTCACACATCGCGGTTCTTTTTTGCAGTAAATTTGCGTATGATTGAATCCTTGGCAATGTTTGCACTGCGGAATCATTGGTATATTTCTACGCATTGGCTCGATTTTGACAACGATATTTAGTATGGTCCTAATTCGGTAGATATCGTCGATATTTTCGGACTTATCGAAGTTAAGCATAAAGAGCGGAAGACTACGCCTTACCAAGATGTCTTTATCTATTTCCGTTTGTTGCTTCTCCTTTTTGATTATATTAACGGCATCAAGAATTTTAAAGCCTTTGCCTTGAAGGTCAGTCATAATCTCTTCTTTAGTGCATGAGGGGTGGAGTCCCCTTGCAACAACACGATGTGGCCTTTCTGACTTGATTTCGAAAGTGTAGCACTCAATTTTTTCGTTATTTAACTTTTGGGACACTGCTTGGTAGTCGTCGTATTCATCGACGCTAATTTTCCACGCATTGTCCCTCAAAGACGTGACCTTATATTTCGAAGTTAAAGTTCTTTAAGAAGGCTTTGCAACTTATTAAATTCCGTTAACCCGACGATGTTAATTGGTGGGGGTGGACGAGATTGCGCTCGAGGTTGCTTTTCTTGCGGTTCTTTGTGCCCTTCTTCCTGTTTTTCTTTTAGGGACTCGACTTCGGGCAAAGAGCCGGCTCTCCGTTCCTTACTAGGTCTCTTTGTGACCCAACACGTTTCGCGTGCTAGCTCTTCTTCGTCGGTGTGATATTCCCGACTAGCTAAGCGTGCTGGAGTACATTCGCGTTCTTCCTCTATACGTGAGCTCTTTAGGACCTTATTTTCTTCTTTTAATAAGTCTATTTCTTTCTTGAGCTCTTGATAGAGTAGATCCATTTCGTTAAGCTTCTTTCGGAGTATTTTATTTTCTTCCTCAAAGCTGTTATATTTCCCTGAGTCCTGAATTTCGCGCGCTGGCGCTTCCGGTGGACTTCTTTTCCCGGAGTTATTCGATCTTGGTGGGGGAGATCGAGATACCCTTGAACTTTTTGAAAAAGGGTCATTGGATTGCAATAGGTGGTTCTCCCCAGAAGCGGCTCTCCGTAGAGCCGACCTCCGAAGAGGGTGGATTTTCCAGTAAATCTGGACTGCCACCTGGGGTAATATATCTTTTCGTTTTGTCCATTGCATATTTTGTATACACTATACGCTCGGTATCCCCTCCGTCGTTTGCCTACCTTGTCGTGGTGGAGGGGCTGAGTAAGGACCGATGATACTCTTGAGCTATATCTGGAATAGATCCAGGGATGGTCAGGGTGGAGGTCAAGAAACTAAAAGGTTAACAAAAAGAACCTACAGTGAAGTAGCAAAAACACAAAAAAAAACATGGAGAGTACAACTGAAAAAGAAGAAATTCGGTTGGGAATATACATCCAAAAGTCGGCAGAGGCCACGGTTGCCGGCGAGGGCTTAGCCCCGAAAGGGGATAAGTCGCCAGTGGCTACAAATAGTCTCAAGCAAGACACATACACAAACAAAAATAAAAACAACTTCGGGTTGCAGCACCACTTCACTGCAACAGATAAAATCGAAGAGGGTGCAACAATATCGACATTGACCGCTCGTAAAGAGGACGAGTCAGCGACCCGAAACAGACGCAAAATCTCTGGAGCCCAACAACGAAAAGGGCCAAAGAAAGAAGACGACTGGAGATGGAGAAGCAAGGAAATTTGGTTTCAAACCCAAACTGCCTAGCTTCAACAGCAAAAGTCGGCTCCCCGCGTGGTCAAAAAGCAAACAGTGAAAGCACCGAACAAACACTGAGCGGGGAACGGATGGAACACCCTACTCTATCACCAGAGGATGCTTCGGCAAACTCTGATGGCAAGAGGAGGATGCGCCCCCATGCTGAACCACCGCAGAGAAAAAGAAGTCGTGTTGCTAAAGACCATCCACAATCTAGGCTTACCTCTATTCCACTAGGGCGGGCTAACGCTCACCCAGGGAGGAGCGAAGGAAGTACTGTCGCACAATCAAAGGGAGGGAACCAACCTAGTGGTTCTCCCGGCGGGAAAATTCCCAGATTAACCAGGGTGTCCGTTTGGATCCCAGGGGTAATCGAGGAACCTGCAACGCTGTTTGCACGGATGAAGCTGCAAAACAAGGATCTTAAGACAGAAAAGTGGAAACTCTACCACGCAAAGGAGCAGGCAGGCAAAGGCCAACTAATCGTGGTAGGGATTGACGAGGAATCGCTGGGGTCACTAGTCCTACAAGGAGGCAAAGCATTATGCGGCTTTCATCAGGTCAGCTTTTTAATCCCTTCATTCCACGAAAGAATTAATGAAGGTAATCCAAGCAAACCTTCAGCACAGTAGGGCGGCAACTGCCAACCTCTGTGCTTACCTCTTAGCAGGAAAAGCGGATATCGCCCTCATCCAGGAACCTTATTGTCTGAATAATAAGGTGACAGGATGGGGGAATAAACTGAAAGTGATTGCAATCAACGAAACAGTAAGTGTAGAGCCTGTATTGTGGTACATAAGCATATTACTATTTTCTCTATTCCACAGATCAGCACAGGCGACCTCACAGTCACAAGTCTTGAATATAGGGTAAGAAATAGCGAGACCAACCAATTTATTTTGGCCTCTTGCTACCTCCCCTATGACTCCCCGCAACCTCCACCTAGCGATGAGTTAAAGAAGTGTGTCACCTGGACGAGGTCCCAACAGAAGAGCCTCATAGTGGGTATGGACTCTAACGCCCACCACACTAACTGGGGAAGTACGAACATCAACAAAAAAGGTGAGTGTTTGGCCGATTATTTAAATATTGAAAACTTGATTACCTTGAATGAGGGCTGTACATCAACCTTCATAAATGAAATTAGAAGGGAGGTATTAGATATAACCTTATGCGATGTTAGGTCTATACACCTGGTGTCGAACTGGAGGATCAGTAATGAGATCTCCTTTTCGGACCTCAGGTGGTTGAGTTTTGATATTGGAATTGATCACAAATCCAAAATAATGATTAATAATCCTAAGAAAACAGATTGGTCCATCTTTGTAAGTAATCTTCCGGGAAAGCTGAGACCAACTCAGGGTAACAGCTACACTGAGATTAACAAATTAAACAATGAAGTCCTCAAAGTACAGAAGTGTATTATAGAATATTTTGAGGCCGCCTGTCCTCTAAAACCGGTACCTAGAAGTGCAAAGCAAAAATGGTGGAATGGCGACCTCCATGAAATAAGGAAAGTTGCTAGACAACGCCTAAATAAAGCTTTAAGGACCAGTGAAGAAGCAGACTGGGAATCCTATGAAGAAAGTACAAGAGGCTTCAAGAAGCTCACTAGGGCTGCCAGAAAGGGAATCATGGAAAACTTTCTGCACCAACATATGCGATAATAATGGAGCAGCACGATTAAAGAAGATCCTGTCCAAGGAACCACCAATTATCAACAAACAAGTATAACTTGGCAACCGCAGCTGATACCTTGGAGACGCTGATATATGTACACTTCCGAAACTGTTTCCACGAGGCAGCTACACCTTCCAAGCGTGGGGTCGCTCGAACTGAGAACCTAGTTGATGCAGATAAAGTGACCTGGGCTATTAACTCATTTGCGCCATACAAATCACCGGGCTTGGAGGGAATACTTCCCATCTTCTTGCAAAAAGGGATAGAATTAGACACCCTAAAGAAAACCCTGGTCAATATCTTCAGGGGATGTCTATATCACGGATACACACCAACACAATGGCAAGAGGTGAGGGTGGTGTTCCTACCGAAACCCGGGAAAGATTTGTCGACTGCAAAGGGCTATAGACCTATTAGCCTAACGCCCTTCTTACTAAAATCAATGGAGAGAATCTGTGATAACTACATCAGAACACAGATTACAAATCCGCGGCTGTGTCCTAATCAACACGCATACCTCAAAGGAAAATCAGTTGAGACGGCACTACACCAGGTTGTATCCACAATAGAAGATGCTTTTGAAACCAAGGAATCAGTCGCAGGCGTCTTTCTAGATATCGAAGGGGCAGTTAACAATGTGAAAACTCAAAAATTGTGGAGGCTCTCTCGATATACTGCAATAACCAAATAATAAACAATTGGCTAGAACACATGCTTACAAACCGCATTATCACAGCTTCACTGGGAGACGACACAAGAAGGGGAACAGTCCGTACGGGAACACCACAGGGGGGATAATATCTCCTTTTCTGTGGGAAGTCATGGGGCTTGAAACCGAAACAGGTCCACTGGATATACGAATGCGTAATAAAACCCATCATCTTTTACGGTGTAGTTGTATGGTGGCCAGTGATGAGCAAAAAGTATGCAAGAGACTTGCTAACTAAGGTGCAGCGTATGGTCTGCCTGGTTATTACAGGAGCACAATCCTCAACACCAACCGCGGCCATGGAAGCGATACTAAACATTCTGCCAGTGCACCTCGAAGCCTAGAAGATTGCTGGCATTTCAGCCTCACGGCTTAGAACTATCGGCCATTTCATCGGTGATGCAAATACGGGACATCGAAAAATCACCGAAATGATAAGAGTAATGACACCACTCATCGATTGCCCCAGTGATGTTGTTGGAAAATCGTATACGTTCTCCAACAACTTCAAAACAATTTTCCCCGCAAGAGAATATTGGACGTGTGAAAGAACGACAAGAAACTCCAATGGGATACCGGTTTATACAGATGGCTCTAACATATCAGGGGAATCAGGGGCTGGCATCTTCAGTGCTAACGCACCGATTGAACTTGCTATTCACCTAGAACCATTTGTATCGGTGTTCCAAGCAGAAGTCTATGCAATTATGAAGGCAACCGGAATACTCACAGAAGACACCATCTGCTCGGACAGCAAAGCAGCAATTAGCGCGATTACAAACCCCGTGTCGAAATCACGACTAGTAAGGGAGTGCAAAACTAAATTGAACTTACTTTAGAGTCCGTCTCACATGGGTACCGGGGCACGAAGGTGTACCGGGTAACGAAAGGTAGACGAACTAGCAAGGAAAGGAGCAGTCAACACAGAACTGAACTCGGATAATACAATAGGGGTCCTTCTGACAACTATTAAAACAATAATTAATGAAAAGATACGGCAGGAGTTCAATAACTACTGGACGAATCTAGACACGTGCAAAGTGGCTAGATCTGTAAGAACCAAACCAAGTAACAACACAGTAAAAAGAGCTCTTAACTCAAGCAGAACACAATTGAGATTGATGGTGGGACTTTTAGCAGGGCACATCAATCTCAACAAACATTCGTTCAGACTCGGGATATCTGATACAACAATCTGTGCCAACTGTGAAGAGGAGGAGGAAGATATAGAACACTTCCTCTGTTACTGCCCTGCTACAGCGAGGATAAGGCTGAAAATTCTGGGATATCCAAGGATTCCGGATATTACACACCTCAGTAAGAAAGGAATCGGGGATATATTGGAATTCGCC
Organism: Pocota personata; assembly: GCA_963082735.1. Classification (NCBI taxonomy): domain Eukaryota; kingdom Metazoa; phylum Arthropoda; class Insecta; order Diptera; family Syrphidae; genus Pocota; species Pocota personata. Next base: position 99,752,074 of record OY720429.1, on the reverse strand, counting down.
AGACGAACACTACGATTCCCCGATCACTATACGATATAGTTTCCCATTGATACTACCCATGATCCCAATACCTAAATCCTCTCAATACATAATTCCCAAAACACAGCACTATTCCTTACAGTTACGTAGATGAGGGGAACACAACGGGCCCAATGGAGGCCTAAGTGAAGAGCATAAGCTCACCCTCTTAAACCAACCAACCAACCATACGCTCGGTATACGGAGATTGGAATTTAGTCGCCTCTTACGACAGGCATGCCTACCTCGGGTATATTCTATCCCCTACCCGAAGGTGTAGTTAATAAAAGTAGTTTTTTCTTTGTTTTTCAAGTTACATGCGTAACAGCGGCCTTGGTGCTTTCAACGGCTTCTGTTTCGCTGTCAAAATAGTCCATATAATCGTCTACATACTCGTAATGATGGTCAACAATCGCCTTGACGATCCTTGGATGATTGTTTGCAAATCTCGAAGTCTTCAGGTTTTTGAGAAAGTTAGCTGGGGACGGCGAACAACTGGCACCGAACGTTATTGATTGTATTGAATAACATCGATCGGCTTGTTTCGTTCATCCCTCCACAGGAACCGCTGCGGTTGCTGGTCTTCTGGCGGGATCCATAGTCGAAAGGTAAACAGAATGGATAACAAAGGCTTAAGGTTAGCCGGTCCTTTCAACAAAAGTGAGTTTAGCGAAACTTCGTTCACACTTGCTGCTGCATCGAATACTAATCGAATCTTGTTTGGCTTGTAAGGATTCTTCCCGCCAAAGTGTGAAAGATACCATGTTCTTAAAGTAGTCCTATCTGCTTCAGCTTTGCTCAACTTTCTGGCATACCTCTTCTCCACGTAGCTCTTAATGATGTCTGATGCTGCAAACTCCGGTTCCTTGGACATCTTGTTTTCAAGGCTCCATAACCTTCGTTTCGCCATTTCATTACTGGCTGGAGCCTCAATTGCTTCGTTCTTCCACAATAGGCCTGTCTGGAAGTGACCTCATACCCTCTTGGTTGTACTGGAGAGGATTTGGAAAGCTCTTTTATCACTGGCTGAAGCTAATTCCTCTGTTGGCTTCTTCACGCCGAAATTCTCCGTACTAAAATACTCTTCCTCGAATAGCTCTAAACGCAGATCTTCTTCCTTTGAATACTATGCACAATGAAGGCATCACTGAGTCTGTCTATTACGCATGTCGTTGACCTTCATATACTACCCATCCCAGTTTGTTTTCTGCGACGATTGCTTCTGCACCCGAAGACAATAGCGCATAATGGCGCACCCAAATGACTGTTACCAAGTCCAATCAACAATTGCGGATTTGCGTTCTCAAACTCCTGTAGGGAGGTGCAGATGGAGGTAGGACGATAGACGCAAATCGGTGGCAGTAGGTGATTGAGTCGACAAGTGCAGTTCTTCAACAGTCTGCGCTCCATTCAACATGAAACGATCAGCTTCCTCTTTGTCCGTGCTAATCTGAATTTCCACCAGTATTGACTTCTCCGTCATTGTCTCTTTCCTGAACCATTGCAAATTTAAAGGTCTATTGTGACCTTTTAGACGCGCTATTTAGCCAAGTCCGCACTTATGATGGTAAGGGAGGAGCCCTCGTCGAGAAGCGCGTAAGTTCTTACTACTATGTCTTTACTATAAAGCCTTACGGGCAAAACACAAAAATATTTTAGAGCTTACCTTAGCGTTGCAGCAAAGTAAAGGCTTCGATATTCATGGACGAACGTTCTCCCCTGCTGACAAAGTTGACATCTTCTGTAGTTGGTTTTCATGAAACGAAGAATGGTGTACTCTTGGGCAGTTGTCGATCCCACACAGCTTTCGGATCTTGCACGAACGCACTACTCTATGCCCATACCTTTGGCAGGAAAATCAGTCTATTTCTTTTCACGAATTCTTACTTCCTTCGAACATCGAGGGTTACGTAAGTACTGCAGTTAGCTACTGAGCGCCATTTCCTTTTACAACGGCAGCATAAATCACTACTAGCGGCGGTTAACGTGGATTATTCTGCGGCATGAAGAACTTCTGCGTGCGACTTTCCACTTTGACTCTTACATCTGATTTCGGCAAGTGCTACTGTTGACTGTTCCGTGGCATGGAGGATATTTTTCGTCCTTGGCTTTTGATCGACTCTGACTTGCGACTGAAGAGAAATCGGAGTAACTATGCAAACGAGTCTAGCGATTCCACTTAACCATTCGTCAAAATGTCTGACGGTGGGAATGGTTGGATATAAACGCCTCGCTGGGCCCATTCAATTGGCTCTGCAACAGACACTCTGGACGACCGAGTCGGAATTCTAATGCTCCCATAACGCGATCGACATTATTGGGGTAAATGAGAAACGCCTCGACTACTTCCTTAGCTTCGCCTTTGATGCACTTTTGTAAAGGAAAAAAGTTCTCGACTTTAGTATAGCCGAACATCCCTGTAGATTCCCGAAATGCCTTGCAAACATAAGCCAATCTTCGGGCCTTCCGGTGAAAACAGGTAGGTCGTGGAGTTTTCGACCAATATGCAGCGTGGGCTAGTCCGTTGTGAAAGATGGTGATGGCTGCAATGATGACTGATGGATGAATGTCTGCTGACTGAGGGGCTGGAGTTAATCTAGCGGTGGCAGGAACGTTGGGACTGTTTGTGCGCACGATGATGAACTATCTGGACTGCTGGAAGTTGTTTGCGTTGCTGACGCCCGTGGCAATTGAGGTGGCAGTAACATCTACGTGGACCATGTATACGGCATGTATTGTGGCATTCCAGCACCTGTGCACATGAGCTATGGCGTGGCTGTGGTTGATATGTCGGTGTTTTGATACAGATTTGCAGTTACATTGGTTGGATGAGGGTCTACAGCTGCCGAAGCGATGACAACACTTCTAGGGTCGATAGCAGATTCATGAGCTCCTGCAGACGATTACATTCTTCTTTTTTTTAGTTACAGCGCATGCCCTGGCGGTTTGAAGCTGCAAGTGTGGCTCCACAATCTGCTTTTGTATTTCCTCTATTGTAGCAAGTGGAAATACAAAAAATACGGGAATTTAGGGTTGATTTTACCAATATTCGTGGGCTTCGAAAGAATTTCTTCGATGTGTACGCCCACACCCATTCTCATAAACCAGCTGTTTTGGCACTAAGCGAAACGCAGGTAGTTGAAGAATCTTCTCGCCATTTACGTCCGTAGTGATATTGCTTACCAAATTCCATCAGAGTATGGCCACTGTTCCAACCCGGAATTTAATTTCGAATGGCTAAAATTCACCGTTCGTGAACAAATAATTCACTACTGCTTTATTTACAGAAGCCCTAGTGCGGACAGCAACTCAACTTTTGATGAATTTGATGCGCTGTCCGATTCCATCAGCCGAATTGTCTCCTTGTACCCTCATACTGAAATCGTCATTGCGGGCGATTTCAATATACACAATTCGGATTGGCTTCAACATTCTGGCCAGACAACACCCTGGCCAGAAGGTATGTTGAACTTTTCGCTGAGGTAAACAATTTGACTCAGCTTGTAAATGAGCCTACACGTATACCGGACATTAAAAGTCATTCCGCCAACACTCTGGACTTGTTTCTTACTTCGCACCCTGATAAATACACTATTGATGTTTTAGCGCCTCTCGGTCGGTCTGACCATAATATCGTATCGGCTAAATTCTCGTACTCCGACCACTCAGTTAAAGAAAAAACTCCTAAAAGAAAAGTATGGCAATACGAGAAAGCCAACCGGAGCGGCCTTAATAGCTTCTTTAGGAGTTTTAACTGGTCGCTATGCTTCCTCAATTGCGACGTGGATGCCGCAGCCGATATGATTAAACACTATCGTCTTAGGTATTAATGACTTTATTCCTAATAGAATAAAGAGCATTAAACCTAAGGCAAACTCGTGGTTTGACCAGAGCTGTAAAGAGGCTATCAGGTTGATAGAAGTAAGCTTTCGGTCCTATAAAGCCAACAAATCTGAGGAAAACCGAAGGAAGTTTAAACAAGCCAGTAAAGACTGCAATGCCCATATTCGACGTGTAAAATTCTTACATGACCAAAAATTGAGGCAAAAAATCCTACAATGTCCCAAAGGTAGTAAACATTTTTGATCATTCGTCAAAAATAATAAAAATTCTGCCTCGTCTGCCATCTCCACGCTCATTTACAATGACATTCCAGCTGTCAGCTCCTTAGACAAAGCTAATCTGCTTTCTGCTCACTTTGCAGCGAACTTCACGCTGCCAGATAATGCTTTGTCTCCACCTGTATTTGAGAGCGTCAAATTTTCCATGAAACAAGTCCACTTTCGAACTCCTACAGTTGCAGGAGTACTCAAAGGTCTTAACATACACAAATCCTCTGGGCCAGATGGTATCCCTCCCATAGTTTTGAAGAGGTGTTCTTCTACGCTGGCAAAACCTCTGCGTAAGCTTTTCTGTCTATCCTAATTTTCAGGGCTCTTTTCGAATAGATGGAAAACAACATTTATCCAGCCCGTCCCTAGAAAAGGCGAATCTTCCTCCCCGTCCAATTACCGACCCATTGCACTTACGTCCCTTCTTTCCAAGGTCATGGAAACGCTGAAAAATCGTCAGCTTATGAAATATTCTCGATTCACGGAAACTCCTTAATTACCAGCAGTATGGTTTTCGTAGCAACAGGTCCACTGGTGATTTGATGGCATATCTAACCGAGAAGTGGAACCAATCTCTCCATCACTTCGGCGAAACTAAGATGGTTGCGCTTGTTATTTCAAAGGCATTTGACAGAGTCTGACATCAGGCTCTTTTGTCGAAAATGCGTGCATATGGCGTCGATGAATCTCTTCTTCAATGGATTAGGAATTACCTTTCAATACAAGTTGTTTTGGACGGCTTCAAGTCTGCAGTTCACCAAATACGGTGAATATGGTGTTCCCCAAGGTTCTGTTTTGTCTCCGACTTTCTTTCTTAGCTTTATAAATGATCTCTTGTCTGCAACTTCTAATCCAATCTATTCCTTCGCTGATGACAGTACCCTCAATTTTTCATATTCCTTCCCTAACTCACGTCTTTGCACTTCGGCCGTAGAAGAGGAACGGCAACGTATGTTAAACACATTCAATTCCGACCTGGACAGCATACTTAAATGGGGTTCAACCAACAGGGTGGAATTTAATGCTTCCAAAATACAATGCTGTCTTCTGTCTCTCAAGTGAAACCAAAACCCTCAACCATTGTCCATGGATGGTACCTTCTTCATTGAAACCGAAAGACTTGCCATTCTCCTAAGATGGAATATAACGCGCATATCTGGTTCGGTTAACCCAAGACCGTTCTGTACATTTTTGATAGGGTACAGAATCGCCCGTTAAAACTTATTGGCGATAGAGACATTGGGAATTCCAATCATTCACTAGAACATCGGAGAAATGTCTCCTGTCTCTCTGTTTTATCGTTTTTTTTATAACAGATGCTCCAGCGAAATAGCCAGTTGCATTCCTCCCCTTCAAAATTTCACCCGCAATACGCGACATGCTTCGACTGCACATCAGTTTACCCTAAAGCCAAACTTCGGTCGTACTGTCAAATATAGGGATTCGTTTATAAGTCGAACAACACGAATGTGGAATGATCTACCAGGCTCTGTATTTCCCCATCACTTCAACCTTCAAACATTCAAAGCCAACGTCCTTCTCTGTTCCTCTTCCCCCTTTTTCTTGACGCCCGTGCCCTGAAACAGTTTAAGGGTATTCATATCCCATGACTGTATCTTCCATTTCTTGATCGGAATCAGTGTCGGTTTCGAAAGGTACGTCTTCTGCGATATCCGATAGATTTGCTGAGTTTTCGTTCTGGCTGACAGCAAACTTTCCTGTGTTTAAGCGGGAGCTTCACAGTAAATTATAAAGTCACTTGTGGCGATTATCCGCTGTTATTCTCGGCAAATTCTTCTTAAAGCGGTGGCTCCCTTCCTGGTGCCAGCGGCAAAACTACCACAGGACTGGCTGCCTCGTGGTGCTTCGCAATTTCTAGGAAATCGGCGAATTTCTCCTTTGTAAGAAGAAAAATAAAGTATTTTGCTGCGGCTGCGGTTGTGGAAGCCCTGGGCTTTCATCGCGTAAGACGACGATCGTCTGACGACGTCGTTTCGACGATTGTATTGCTTCGTGTAACACTAAAATAGCTGAATCGTTTGGACGACGTCGTTTTGGACGATTCACTAATGCTTCGTATAACTTATTGAACTGTCAAATACCGACGATTGTACGATTGCGATTGAACGATTGCTATTTTACAATCGTTTTAAACTTCGTGGATGATTGTTTAGTTTTGGTGATTACATTTTAAATAAATTCATAAAAATAGTAGCAAATACAAAAAAAATGAAAATGCGTCGGCATTACAATGTGTTGTTTTTAGATGACGAAGAAAGTGAAAATTCGGTCGGACTATTGCGAATGCGAAGGACTCTTAGAGATGCATCGGATCCCCTTTCACTTTCAACGAAAAAGTAAAAATATTATAAACTATTTTTAAACAATAAACTTGTTGAACCCGATCTTGCATTTTAGTTATATTTAACATTTTCGCTTATCAAGAGTGTTGGAAATTGTTAACCCAAAGAGCGGCTCGCGGTCAATATACATTCCACCAATTTTAAGACTAGGTGCTACCTTAGAGGTCCTCGCTGGAGGTTGCTACCAATGGTTGACTGGTGACGACTTTGGTATTTCTGTTGGACAAAGTACCCTTTCAGAGATAGTTTGCGAGACCATAAAAGCGTTGCTGACCTAGTGTGTTATTTAATAAATCAATTAGTAACTAAAAGTTATTTAATACTTACATGTTCTCAAATTTTGATTTGAAATAAATCGGAACAAAACAACGAATTTTAACAGTGACAGCGTAAATGTCATTTGCGATATGACATTTAATGTGTTTAGTAGTTCTCAAATTGTTTCTCAAACTATCTACAGTTTAAGCGATGCATCCATCGACGGAACGATGCGATTGTAGAGTTACACGAAGCAAACTTTTGACGACGTCGTTTAATACAATCGTTTGAACGATGATCGTCCAAAAAGTTACGCGATGAGAGCCATGTTCTGAGAATGTAACTCCTTTTAAGTTTAAAAAACGAAGAGTTTATTCTCTAAAATTGAATTACAAAAACAATGCATGTATAATTAGGTATATCATTTTGCACAAAACTTAAGGCGGAACTGTAATAGAAGAATGGTTTCGTACGACCACTTCCGAAGCAGTGCAAATACAAAGCATTTGTGACCATAATACCGAATTAATTCGCTCTTTCGTAGAAAATTTGACAGTTAAACAAATGTAAATGGCAATAAACTCCCCGTCCAATACCGACCCATTGCACTTACGTCCCTTCTTTCCAAGGTCATGGAAACACTGATAAATCGTCAGCTTATGAAATATCTCGATTCACGAAAACTTCTTAATGACCGGCAGTATGGTTTTCGTAGCAATAGGTCCACTGGTGATTTGATGGCATATCTCACCGAGAAGTGGAACCAATCTCTCCATCACTTCAGCGAAACCAAGATGGTTGCGCTTGATATTTCAAAGGCATTTGACAGAGTTTTGCATCAGGCTCTTTTGTCGAAAATGCGTTCATATGGCATCGATGAGTCTCTTCTTCAATGGATTAGAAATTACCTTTCGGGGCGTTCAATACAAGTTGTTTTGGACCGCTTCAAGTCTGCAATTCACCAAATAAATGCTGGTGTTCCCCAAGGCTCTGTTTTGTCTCCGACTCTGTTTCTCATTTTTATAAATGATCTCTTGTCTGCAACTTATAATCCAATCCATTCCTTTGCTGATGACAGTACCCTCAGTTTTTCATATTCGTTCCCTAACTCACGTTCTTGTTCTTCGGCCGTAGAAGGGGAACGGCAACGTATGTTAAAGACATTAAATTCCGACCTGGACAGCATAATTAAATGGGGTTCAACCAACCGCGTGGAATTTAATGCTTCCAAATCACAATGCTGTCTTCTGTCTCTCAAGCGAAACCAAAACCCTCAACCATTATCCATGGATGGTACTTGCATCATTGAAACCGAAAGACTTGCTATTCTCGGTATGTGTATTAATAACCATCTTCGATGGAATGATCACATATTCGAGGTCGCCAAAAACTCTGCAGAATGTCTAGGATTCCTTAAACGGTGCAAGAAATATTTTACTCCGTCTGATCTGGCCTCAATTTATAAGGCATTCATCCGCCCTAAGCTGGAATATAACGCCCATATCTGGTCTGGTGCACCCAAGACCGTTCTGCACATTCTTGATAGGGTACAAAATCGCGCGTTAAAACTTATAGGTGATAGAGACATTGTGAATTCCATTCATTCATTAGAACATCGGAGAAATGTTTCCTGTCTCTCCCTGTTTTATCGTTTTTTCCATAAAAAATGTTCCAGCGAAATAGCCAGTTGCATTCCTCCCCTTCAAAATTTCACCCGCAATACGCGACATGCTTCAAATGCACATCAGTTTTCCCTAAAGCCTAACTTCGGTCGTACTGTTAAATATAGGGATTCGTTTATAAGCCGAACGACACGAATGTGGAATGATCTACTAAGCTCTGTATTTCCCCATCACTACAACCTTCAAACATTTAAAGCCAACGTGCATAGGCAAAAGCCCGTGCCCTGTAACAGTATAAAGGTATTGATATTCCTAGGGGAATGGACGCTCCTTAGGGAGAAGTTCGGACGTGGCCCTCGGATAGGCCTTCTGGGAGCGGAGGCTGCAAGCAGGTTGAGTCGGCACTAGGAGCTGCTATTTCTAAAAGACTCGATGAAACCTAAACTGTGAGTTTATGTACCCATTAATAATTTTTGAATTTGATATTAGTTATTATTATTGGATATTGGTTTTTGTTACAGGACGAAAACTTCTTTTGTGCAAAATGGATTACGGGACTGATTCGAACTCTGCATCTCCTGGCGATTGCAGTGGAGAGCTGCATGAGTTATCTGCATTGTTCCCAACCTTCACTCCCGCAAAAAAACTAAAAGGAGGCTCTAAATGAGATGTTTTGAAGGAGCAAATATATTTAAAAATCATTGACGCAAGGAGGAAATATTTGGTTAATTGGTGTTTAATTCCTTTTTATAACTCTTTTTTAAAAAGTTAAAAAAAAAAATTAAGTGCAAAATTTAGTTTTATGAAATGTTTTTTTTTTTTATTACTGTTATTATTAAGAAAATATGAATTAAAAAAAAGAAAAACAGCGGGTGAGTGGGGGTGAAAGATGGGAAACATCGGCACATCCACTACACTTTATAGCACTGGTTTTTTTATTTATTTATTTTTCCACTTCACCACACTAAATGTAATTTGACCCGCGCGAATAGTTGTTAATTGTCGAAGAAATATTTTTCTTTTTTTTTCTGGCGATCTTAGACTACGTGCGCGAACGACGACAGGCAACAGACAACTCCTCAAATATATATATCAAGCAAACCTCCATATTAAATATAACTACGGATTTCCTCTGAATACTATACGTAAATTATATAAAATATATTGTAACATAATAATAACTACGCTTCTCCAGCCCATTCCAAAGTGTCTTTTCATTCGGAGTTCGTGTCTGCGGTTAGTCTCCACAGTTCATGTCTACGATAAGAGACGGATAATATCGCGGATAAGAGAGAATCATAACTGCACGAAATGATTCTCATCTTGGAATTATTACATCAGCATTTTTAGGTATTTTGTTGCAGTGGTCGAAGAATTTGCTAGAAGTTTCTGGCTATCAGAAACTTCTGCTATATAAGGACATATGGCGATCGAGAGGGGGCAGTTGGTTTAGAACCGTGGCGAAGAGATTGGAAAAGTGATAATGGGCGAAGTTGTAATTTTGTGATAAATTGAAAGTTGAGAGTTAACAAGAAGAAGTAATTAGTTTGGATTTGTGAATTAAGTAATTGAAAGGAGATAAAGTGATTTGAGAGGAAAGAGACCTTGTAAGAAAAGAATTTGCGAAGAATAGTATAGTGTGAACTTGAATTGTTTTATAGACTAGAAAATAAAGAAACATATTTCACAGAATATCGTTTTATCTACTCGAGCCGTAGCTCGCATATTACACTGGTGTCAGAAGTGGGATAAAACTTATTCTGTGAATAACTATTTCCGTGGTGTGAAACTGCACAATAAAAAAAAAAAAAGAAAAAAAAAAAAAACCTTTTCTGTATTGAGATAATTAGTTGCGCAAAATGGGTTGCAAATTGGGAAAACTAACTATAATTCAACTAAAGGCAGAACTCAGTAAACGGAACCTCGACACAACTGGGGGAAAAGATGCCCTACTGATTCGTCTGGAAGAAGCAGTAACGCAGGAAGGTGAAAATCCGCATGACGTAGAGTTTGACGTGGAAGAGGAACCAGCAAGTGCAGCAGCCGACCCGGGTATAACAAGTCTGCTCCTGCAACTTAAGTTAGTCATGGACGAACAAAAGAAAGCAATAGAAGACCAAAGGAATTCTGTAGAACTTAAGCTGGACGAACAAAAGAAAGCAATGGACGAACAAAATAATTCTCTAGATGCTCTGGAAAGCAAACTTGATGAGCAAAACAAGAACTTGGAATCCAAATTCGAAGCGATCGAAGAGAAAATCGAGAAGGTCGAGACGCAACTCGAAAAAGTCGAAACTAGATTCGATGAAAACTTTGAGAAGCATGAAACTCAGTTCGGGAAGATAGAGACTCAGTTCGAAAAAGTAGAAAAGCAAGTCGAAAATCTTACTAAGGAACTCAGCAACGTGAAGAGGCAGAAAACACGGGAATATTCCGCTGACGGTCTGAGAAGAAAGGAGATGCAGCCTCCTATCTTCGATGGTCAAACATCATGGCCAATTTATAAGAGGCAATTCGAAACGGCCGCAATGACCAATAGCTGGGACGATAAAGAGAAGTCTATTGCACTCACGCTTGCACTGAGAGGTCCAGCTGTGGAGCTCTTGCAGACTATCCCGGAAGATAAACAGCAGAACTACGACTCACTGGTTCAGGCTATCGAGATGCGGTTTGGTGATGAACACATGCAGCAGGTGTACAGGGTTCAGCTGCGTAGTCGAGTCCAGAAAAGGGGAGAAACGCTCCAACAGTTGCAAGCGGATATAGAGCGACTAGCCCATCTTTCATACCCTAAAGCCGGTGAGGAGCTTATCAACGAAATGGCGGTGGAAGCTTTTATTCAGGCCATAGAGGACAGACAACTGCAAATGGCTGTAAGGATGGCTGAAAAGCGAACACTCCCCGAGGCATTGGCATTCGCTTTGTCAATGAAGGCTGCGGACCAAGCATACCAGAGAATACACCGTGTCAGGGAAATGTCCGTCGTGGAATGCTCATGCCAGAGAACAGCCGTCATGGATGAAGACGGAGCTCGCGGAAGTCAACTCCGTTGCTGGAATTGCAACCAAACCGGACACCTACAACGGCAGTGCAGAAGTGCACCTAGACGAGGGAATTGTCCACATTGCGGAAGTAGGAGAAGCAGAGAGGAAGCATCCTGTCGGTCAGACTTCCCAAAACCAGCAGTCGGGAAATGCGTAAGGACCAACTTCGCGGGGCAGAAGTTGGTTACTGGAATCGAGGCCCCCAGGACCACCATTCAAGTTTCGCAAACCAAACGGGGTAACAAGAGCCTGACAGTGGAGGCACTAATCAACAAGAAGAAGTGCGTAGCCACCATCGACACAGGTGCCACTGCCTCCATTGTAAGAAGAGATATCATCAGAAGGTCCTGGCTGCACAACACCAACAGCTACTGCCTGAAGACTGCAACAGGGGAAATGGCGAAGGTGTTTGGACAAGTTCGTCTTACGATTACTCTGGCGGGACTGACGTTCGCCCATGCGTTTCTGGTGGCAGATATATCCCACGAGTGCATCATCGGAATAGACCATGAAAGCAAATGAAGTAATCTTGGACATCGGGATGCAAGTACTGAGGTATCGAAATGTGGAGATTCCGATGGTGTACGGAAACGAGAATGCCGTAACTCTCAGGACAGTCATCAGCAAAGACGAAGTTTTGCCGCCGTCTTCAGAGACAATCATTTGGACGAAGCTGGAAGGTGATCTTGGGAGCCACCGATTCTACATAGTAGAACCAGACCCAGAGAAGAATTCTCAAGACTACATCATGGGAAAGACGTTAGTCGAACCAAAGAACACCATGGTTCCAGTGAGAGTTTTGAACGCAAGACCACACACTGTCAAACTAAGCCGAGGGGAGGTGACTGGAAAATGCACGCCGATTACCGCAGTCGCAACAATATCTGAACGTGTTGCTCCAAAACCTCTCCCATCACCTTGGACAGCGGAAATGAGAGAGACGATTCTCCAGTCCAGTGAGCTGAATCAGGAGCAGCGAACTATGGCAGAGAATTTTATCAATGAGTACGCTGATGTATTTGCCTCACAGGACGGAGAATACGGCCGAACACACCTGGTACAACATCGAATAGACACTGGTGATACTAGACCAATTCGTCAGCCTGCTAGGCGCCTTCCATTGGCAAAGCAGACAGAAGTTGCAGAGATGGTGTCTCACCGTGGTTAAGAAGAAAGATGGCAGCACGCGGTTCTGCGTGGACTATCGGCAGCTCAATTACGTCACCAAGAAAGACAGCTATCCTCTGCCACGGATTGATGACACGCTAGACACACTATCAGGAGCCCGATGGTTTTCCACTCTCGACTTGAAGAGTGGCTACTGGTAGGTACAGATCCATCCAGAAGACCGGGAGAAAACTGCCTTCACCGCAGGAAATGGGCTATGGCAATTCACGGTAATGCCATTCGGGCTGTGCAATGCTCCGGCGACTTTCGAGCGCTTGATGGAATGTGTCCTGCAAGGGTTAACATGGAAAACCTGTTTGGTATACTTGGATGATGTCATCGTCGTAGGAAAAACGTTTGCGCAACACCGAGACAATCTAAGGGATGTGTTTCAAAGGCTTCGAAGTGCCCACCTGAAGCTCAACCCCAAGAAGTGCGCCCTGTTTAGAGCGGAAGTCAAGTACCTGGGGCACATAATTTCAGCGAAAGGAGTGAGAACCGATCCAGAGAAGGTCGAAGCGGTGAAAAACTGGCCAGTCCCCAAAGACAAACACCAAGTAAGGAGCTTCCTGGGCCTAGCCACCTACTACAGACGGTTCGTGAAGGATTTTGCCGGGATCGCAAAGAGCTTGCACCAGTTGACCGAAAAGGGAAAACAATTCAAATAGTCAATTGAGTGCGAGAAGAGCTTCAAGGCACTTAAACAACGGCTATGCGATGCCCCGATACTAGCGTACCCCACTCCCGGGGAAACGTTCATTGTGGATGCAGATGCTAATAATGTCGGGGTAGGAGCCGTACTCTCCCAGGTGGATGATGGCCAAGAGAAGGTGGTTGCGTACTTCAGCAAGGTGCTCTCTAAGCCAGAAAGGAACTACTGCGTGACAAGGCGGGAACTTCTAGCTTTGATCTTGGCTACGAAGCATTTTCACAAATACCTCTATGGGAGGAAGTTCGTTCTTCGCACAGACCATGCATCTTTAAAATGGCTATTACAGTTCAAGAGTCCTGAGGGTCAGGTCGCAAAATGGATCGAAAGGCTGCAAATCTACGACTACGAAATACAGCATCGTAAAGGAAAACTCCACTCTAATGCGGGACAGTCGGAGACCATGCACAACGGATTGTAAACATTGTGCGCATCAGAAAGAACGGGAGCTGGTTTCCATCCAAAGAATGAGAGCCGAACCTATCGCCGGCTGGAGCGTAGATGAGATCCGGAACGCTCAGAAGGAAGACCCGGATATCGAGCCGATTCTGGCCTGGAAGGAGAACATGGAGAAACCGGATCATCAGAACATCTCTCACAGAAGCCCGACCTTAAAGGCATATTTTGCGCAGTGGGACTCCCTCCATGTCCAAGAAGGTGTTCTGAGAAGAAAATGGGAATCCTCCGACGGAAAGTCGTTTGTAATGCAGCTTGTCGTGCCGCGGACGAGGGTCAAGGAGGTGTTACAGGAAATGCATGGCGGGGCGTCCGGAGGCCACTTGGGAGTGAATAAGACGCTAGAAGACGCAGGGCCGTTTCCGGAAACCGACAATGGTAATCGGTATATACTCGTAGTGATGGACTACTTCAGTAAGTGGCCGGAAGCGTTTCCGATCCCTAACCAGGAAGCCAGAACCGTGGCGGAGCAGATCGTCTACAATTGGGTTAGCAGATTCGGTGTGCCCTTGGAATTGCATTCTGACCAAGGGCGGAACTTCGAGTCAAGAATCTTCCAAGAGATGTGTCAACTACTCGGAATCAAAAAGACACGGACAACCCCGCTTCATCCACAGTCGGACGGTATGGTGGAGCGTTTCAATAGGACTTTGGACGAACATCTCTCGAAGGTCGTAGGTGACTACCAACGGGATTGAGACCGGCAGATTCCCTTGTTTTTGTTGGCCTATAGAAGTGCCGTGCATAGCTCTACTCGACATACGCCGTTCGAAATCTTATTTGGTGGAATAGCTCGTTTACCCAGTGAGGTGAAATTTGGATCTCCTACCAATGAGCCCAGAAATGAAGAAGAGTACGTGGCGGACCTTAGGGAAAGGCTTAGGGACATACACCAAAGGACCAGAAGCCAGATTAAAATAACGAGCGACCGCATGAAGACCAAGTATGATGCCAAGGCAACAACTGGGAGGGTCCCTACTGGGAGGGTCCCTACAGAATAGTAGCCAGCATCTACGATGTTGTCTACCGCATCCAGCGAGGACCAGGGGCCAAAATGAAAGTGGTTCATGTGGACCGACTGAGTCGCTACAATGGCCGAAAAGAGGATGCACTTGTTCGGGACGAACACGTCTAAGAGGGGGGCAGTGTAACATAATAATAACTACGCTCCTCCAGCCCATTCCAAAGTGTCTTTTCATTCGGGGTTCGTGTCTGCGGTTAGTCTCCACAGTTCATGTCTACGATAAGAGACGGATAATATCGCGGATAAGAGAGAATCATAACTGCACGAAATGATTCTCATCTTGGAATTATTACATCAGCATTTTTAGGTATTTTGTTACAGTGGTCGAAGAATTTGCTAGAAGTTTCTGGCTATCAGAAACTTCTGCTATATAAGGACAGATGGTGATCGAGAGGGGGCAGTTGGTCTAGAACCGTGGCGAAGAGATTGGAAAAGTGATAATGGGCGAAGTTGTAATTTTGTGATAAATTGAAAGTTGAGAGTTAACAAGAAGAAGTAATTAGTTTGGATTTGTGAATTAAGTAATTGAAAGGAGATAAAGTGATTTGAGAGGAAAGAGACCTTGTAAGAAAAGAATTTGCGAAGAATAGTATAGTATGAACTTGAATTGTTTTATAGACTAGAAAATAAAGAAATAAATTTCACAGAATATCGTTTTATCTACTCGAGCAGTAGCTCGCATATTACAATATGTATCAGGCAAACCATCGTATTTAATATCACACCGTATTTTCATTAAATACTGAATCAATTGCTTCTTGTTATTCGTTGTAGCTAGACCAGCGCCTTCAAGCTTTTAGGCAGAGCATCTACTCATAAGTAACGTAATCCGAATATTTAAGTCAAACTGGTGCATTTGGCAGCAGGGTAGTGGTGTTGATAACAAGATCTTTAGAAGCGATCTGCTCAACAAACCGGTATTTGGCATTTCAACGGCTGACGCATTTAGTAAATATTAAACTAATTTCATCCGAAAAATGCAGACAAAACCATTCTAGAGCACGGTAGCCCACACAACTCCCTATTCTTACTGACCTAGAAACTATTGCTATTCATATGACACATTTGGTAAGCATAAGTTTCAAAATGAATGGATGAGGTTTTCTCATATTTTATTCTCAGTACTCACTCTCTCATATTTACGAAAATATCAAAATAGAAGTAGAAAACTACTATATTTGTATTACACAATTACTTCTAGGTATAAGTTACGGTATGAAGCAAGATTGAGATTGCAAATTAATATTAATGACAATCATTACTAGATTATTTTTTATTTAGAAAATATCCGTTAAATATTCGTTAAAAAGCATGCGGATACGCATTTTATTTGATATGCCAGTTTGAATATATAATGCACGCATATTAACGCAGTGTTCACATTGCACATACAGGGCTATACACTTTTTGCTTTAAGATTTCAATTAAAAATAAAATAGAAAGTGTTAAAAATTTCAATGAAATTTGTTTGTTTTTTTAAATTCTCAACTATGTATAGAATACAATATCGGATAAATGGTCGTCACAAGATCTCGCCAAATCTCGAAATTAAACGGATTGGGAAATTTTCGAGCAGTAGAGCCATTTGCATGTGCTGTGTGAGACGTAACTTTGCCCTGTGGAACCACATATCGCTCACATCAATGGCCATTTTCGAAAACGTCATTTGATCGTCAATTTGATCGCCATTGCAGCACTTTAGGGTTGCAAACATCAAAGTGTAAAAGTTTTTTGCTACTATTGATCTGTGTCGCCATGATTGCATGATTTTTTTTTGCAATCGCATTTGACGTTTTCAAACAAAGCAAAATGGAGCCCTTTATAAAATTTATTGAGAAAATTGTGTTGGAAAATCTTAGTGAGAGTACAAGTCATAACAATAATTACAATTTACGTGGACGAAACATTCTTACTGTTCACGAGATCGAAATGCCTCCGAATAGTCCGATTCAGTAATTTTTGTTATTGCGCAGCGCAGATGTTTGGCTGCTTTTTTGCAGCGCAGATGACGTTTATCAACATTATGAACATGCAAATGCAGTGTGATTTATAATGTTGTTTTCGAGCAAACGACTTTTGCAGCTTGCGTTTAAGAACATTATGCAAAAACAATTTGATGCAGATGACGTTTACGAAAACGGCCAATGTCTCCAATCTCAGGCTAAAAAATGGTTATTATTTGACGATAGCATCGTTTTATAAAAAAAAGCCCGATTCATAGCGCCCACCAAACTGTCACTCGTGGTAGATGCAATGATCTATCAACCATCACATTTGGATGAGTTGCCTTTTGCCTGCCGTCGTGTGAGATTTTGTTTGTCGCAATCGTTGTGACAAAAAAAAAAAAAAACCTATCAAATAACAAAAACAAAAAATCGATCGCGCGCGCCAAATCAAATCGGTGCAGTGGAAAATAAAAAAAAAATTATAAACCGAATGAGTGCCGGTGTTTCCCATCCTTTCACCCCCCCACTCACCCGCTGTTGCGCTTCTTTGTTACCGCAATTGGAGCACGTGCAATGATTTTTTTTTTTTTTTAATAATCTGCGCGCGCCAAAGGGAGTATTAATACCCTTTAATTGTTTTAGGACACGGGCGTCAGGGAAAAGGGGGTAGAGGAACAGAGGACGTACCTATGCACGTTGGCTTTGAATGTTTGAAGGTTGTAGTGATGGGGAAATACAGAGCCTGGTAGATCGTTCCACATTCGTGTTCTTCGGCTTATAAATGAATCCCTATATTTGACAGTACGACCGAAGTTTGGCTTTAGGGTAAACTGATGTTCATTCGAAGCATGTCGCGTATTGCGGGTGAAATTTTGAAGGGGAGGAATGCAAATGGCTATTTCGCTGGAGCATTTTTTGTGGAAAAAACGATAAAACAGGGAGAGACAGGAGACATTTCTCCGATGTTCTAGTGAATGAATGGAATTCACAATGTCTCTATCACCTATAAGTTTTAACACGCGATTTTGTACCCTATCAAGAATGTGCAAAACGGTCTTGGGTGCACCAGACCAGACATGGGCGTAATCAGATGGGGTAAAATATTTCTTGCACCGTTTAAGGAATCCTAGACATTTTGCAGCATTTTTGGCGACCTCGAATATGTGATCATTCCATTGAAGATGGTTATAAATACACATACCGAGAATAGCAAGTCTTTCGGTTTCAATGATGCAAGTACCATCCATGGATAATGGTTGAGGGTTTTGGTTTCGCTTGAGAGACAGAACATTGTGTTATGGAAGCATTAAATTCCACTCTGTTGGTTGAACCACATTTAATTATGCTGTCCAGGTCGGAATTTAATGTGTTTAACATACGTTGCCATTCCCCTTCTATGGCCGAAGAGCAAGGACGTGAGTTAGGGAACGAATATGAAAAACTGAAGGTACTGTCATCAGCGAAGGAATGGATTGGATTAGAAGTTGCAGACAAGAGATCATTTATAAAAATAAGAAAGAGAGTCGGAGACAAAACAGAGCCTTTTGGAATACCAGCATTTATTTGGTGAATTGCAGACTTGAAACCGTCCAAAACAACTTGTATTGAATGCCCCGAAAGGTAATTTCTAATCCATTGAAGAAGAGATTCATCGACGCCATATGCACGCATTTTCGACAAAAGAGCCTGATGCCAAACTCTGTCAAATGCTTTTGAAATATCAAGCGCAACCATTTTGGTTTCGCCGAAGTGATGGAGAGATTGGTTCCACTTCTCGGTGAGCTATGCCATCAAATTACCAGTGGACCTGTTGCTAGGAAAACCATACTGCCGGTCATTAAAGAGTTTTCGTGAATCGAGATATTTCATAAGCTGACGATTTATCAGCGTTTCCTTGACCTTGGAAAGAAGGGACGTAAGTGCAATGGGTCGGTAGTTGGATGGGGAGGAAGATTCGCCTTTTTTGGGGACGGGCTGGACAAATGCTGTTTTCTATCTACTCGGAAAGAGCCCTGAAAAGTAGGATAGACAGAAAAGCTTACACAGAGGTTTTGCCAGCGTAGAAGAACACCTCTTCAGAACTATCGGGGGATACCATCTGGACCAGCGGATTTGTGTATGTTAAGACTTTTGAGTACTCCTTCAACTGTACGAGTGCGAAAGTGGACTTGTCCCATGGAAAATTTGACGCTCTCAAATACAGGTGGAGACAAAGCATTATCTGGCAGCGTGGAGCTCGCTGCAAAATGAGCAGCAGATTAGCTTTGTCTAAGGAGCTGACAGCTGGAATGTCATTGTAAATGAGCGTGGGGATGGCAGACGAGGCAGAATTTTTAATATTTTTGACGAATGACCAAAAATTTTTGCTACCTTTAGGACATTGTTTAATTTTTTGCCTCAATTTTTTCATTGCAGTCTTTTCTGGCTTGTTTAAACTTTTTTCGGTTTTCCTCAGATTTGTTGGCTTTATAAGACCGAAAAATTACTTCTTTCAACCTGATAGCCTCTTTACAGCTCTGGTCAAACCACGAGTTTGCCTCAGGTTTAATGCTCTATATAATAAAGTCATTCATACCTAAGAGTATAGTGTTAGTGATCATATCAGCAGCGGCATCCACGTCGCTATTGAGGAAGCATAGCGGCCAGTTAAAACTCCTAAAGAAGCAATTAAGGCCGCTCCAGTTGGTTTTCTCGTATTGCCATACTTTTCTTTTAGGAGTTTTTTCTTTAACTGAGTGGTCGGAGTACGAGAATTTAGCTGATACGATATTATGGTCAGACCGACCTAGAGGCGCTAAAACATGAATAGTGTATTTATCAAGGTGCGGAGTAAGAAACAAGTCCAAACTGTTGGCGGAATGACTTTCAATGTCCGGTATACGTGTGGGCTCATTTACAAGCTGAGTCAAATTGTTTACCTCAGCGAAAAGTTCAACATACCTTCTGGCCAGGGTGTTGTCTGGCCAGAATGTTGAAGCCAATCCGATTTGTGTATATTGAAATCGCCCGCAATGACGATTTCAGTATGAGGGTACAAGGAGAGTGATGGAATCGGACAGCGCAACAAATTCATCAAAAGTTGAGTTGCTGTCCGCACTAGGGCTTCTATAAATAAAGCAGTAGTGAATTATTTGCTTACGGACGGTGAATTTTAGCCATTTGAAATTGAATTCCGGGTTGGAACAGTGGCCATACTGTGGTGGAACTTGGTAAGCAATATCACTGCGGATGTAAATGGCGAGGCCACAGTGGGGAAAGAATAATGACACTAAGTTATATCCAGGCAGTTTCAAATCGGAATATTCTTCAACTACCTGTGTTTCACTTAGTGCCAAAACAGTTATTTCATGGGAATAGGCGTGGGCGTACACATCAAAGAAATTCATTCGAAGCCCACAAATGTTGGTAAGATCAACCTTAAATTCCCTCATCACTACAACATAGAAACACAAAAAGACACAACTCTGACGTAACTAAGCGAAGCTATGAAGTGAAGATCCAATGAATAGTTTTCCAAAACAAACTGTCGCAGGTGCTATGCCCAAACGACAATCAGCTAAGGTCCGCTATTTGGATAAATATTCACAGTCCGCTATGCATCAAATGTGATGGTAATACCCACCTGTTGCCTTGTAACCACACTAGCGACATCCGATCATAAACCACATACGTTGAAACTTCACCATTGACTTCCTGTTTAAATTCTTTCTCTCTCTCTGCCTGTCGTCGGCCATCATCGAATAAAGTCATCCAATAAAGCTTAAAGTCGATTAATCGTTTCCAATCCTTTTTCTGGAAGCTGCGCCAACAGGTTATGGGCCCAGAACATAACCGAGGTAATTGAGAGTATCGCCATCAGCTAATTTTTTTTTTCTTTAGGCTTTACCCGTGTTTTTTTTCCAACTAACCTTTTTGTGGATAAAAATGACGTCCAATAATAATAATTTCTTTGGGCGTATTGCACAATTCAATGGAGAAAATTACTCAATATGGAGAGCGCAAATGGAGGCCATCCTGCACAAAATTCGGGCCATCAAATATGTAAACGGCGGAATACCCCGACCTAATAACGCCGGAGCAGAACAGACCACATGGGATGAAAAAGACCTGGATGCGCGCGGTGAGTTGATCTTGTCGCTGGAGCCCAACATCGTGAACTTGGTGAAACACATGCCAACGTCTCAAGAAGTATGGGACTTCCTCGAGAGTTCTTACGACAAAAAAGGTCCTAGGCAAAAGGTGGAGGAATTCAGGAAGTTACTGAACGTACGAATGGATAGTGGTCATTCAATGGTAGATCATATCAGATGCTTCAAGGCTATAGTGAATCGATTGAACGAACTAAATGCCAAGTTGGAGCAAGACTTATTAGTTGTTCTCCTCTTGGATTCACTATCGGAGAACTACAAAGATGTTCAGGCGGCGTTTGATGCCCAAAGCACCTATTTGGAACTAGACATAGTGTACTCAAGACTGATAGAAGTAGGCGAGCGAAAACGGGAGACAAATATAGCACTAAAAGTCAAATTCAACAAATACGATCGACAAAAACCAGCTAACAAGTTCCAAAATCATTTTGCCAAACAGAGAACAAGTAATTATTTCCCTTGTAATTGCAGGAGATGTGGGAGAAAAGGCCACATGGCTAAAAACTGCAAGTCCACTGAGCGTTCACAACAAACCAAAGAAGAATTCGAAATAAGCAGTGATGATTGCGGTTTCATCGCAAGAGAATGTCTATACAATGGGTAAAATAGGCCAAAACATCAATGCTTGGTGCTTGGATAGCGGTGCCACTTCTCACATGTGTGCATCAAAAAACAAATTTGCAGACCTGCGACAGTGTCCACACAAAACTTACGTGAAATTAGCAAATAACCAACTCCTAAAGATATATGGTTTGGTACGGTAGTGATAAAGCCAATAATAGAAAATGAAGTGAAGCCACTAAAACTACACAATACCTTGTGCGTGCCGGATTTGAATGAAAACTTGATTTCAGTTAGCAAGGCAGAAGATAACCATTGCAAGATTGTGTTCGAGAACAATTGTGCATCGATCTATCACCCAAACGGACAACTGCTGTTGACAGCGAAAAGAGAAAATGGACTATACACCCTACGTGAATGTGACAAAGTACTCCATACTACACATAAACGGATCGAATCACTATCATCCTGGCATAGGCGCATGGGGCACTTGAATATTCCTGCACTAAAGCTAATGTTATCAAAACGGATGGTTCAAGGACTACCAGATAAATTCGATAGTGATTTTGTTGACTGTAACGCATGCCAAAGGGCAAAACAAACAAAAAGGTCATTCACAGTCATGTCGGAGAAAACCACCCATCAGCTACTAGAGTGCATTCACTCAAATGTTTGCGGTCCAATGAGAACGGAGTCGATCGGTAAGTCGAGATATTTTATAAACTTTATAGATGACTACTAGCGGAAAATAGCGGTTTACTTCTTGAAAAACAAGAGCGAAGCACTTGAGAAATTTAAGCTTTATAAAGCGAGTGTCGAAAACCAGTTGGATTTAGAAATAAAGGCAATACGGACAGACAACGGGACTGAATACATTAATAACAACTTCGAAACATACGTTGCCGTTCCCCTTCTATGGCCGAAGAGCAAGGACGTGAGTTAGGGAACGAATATGAAAAACTGAAGGTACTGTCATCAGCGAAGGAATGGATTGGATTTGAAGTTGCAGACAAGAGATCATTTATAAAAATAAGAAAGAGAGTCGGAGACAAAACAGAGCCTTGGGGAATACCAGCATTTATTTGGTGAATTGCAGACTTGAAACCGTCCAAAACAACTTGTATTGAATGCCCCGAAAGGTAATTTCTAATCCATTGAAGAAGAGATTCATCGACGCCATATGCACGCATTTTCGACAAAAGAGCCTGATGCCAAACTCTGTCAAATGCTTTTGAAATATCAAGCGCAACCATTTTGGTTTCGCCGAAGTGATGGAGAGATTGGTTCCACTTCTCGGTGAGCTATGCCATCAAATTACCAGTGGACCTGTTGCTAGGAAAACCATACTGCCGGTCATTAAAGAGTTTTCGTGAATCGAGATATTTCATAAGCTGACGATTTATCAGCGTTTCCATGACCTTGGAAAGAAGGGACGTAAGTGCAATGGGTCGGTAGTTGGATGGGGAGGAAGATTCGCCTTTTTTGGGGACGGGCTGGACAAATGCTGTTTTCTATCTACTCGGAAAGAGCCCTGAAAAGTAGGATAGACAGAAAAGCTTACACAGAGGTTTTGCCAGCGTAGAAGAACACCTCTTCAGAACTATCGGGGGATACCATCTGCACCAGCGGATTTGTGTATGTTAAGACTTTTGAGTACTCCTTCAACTGTACGAGTGCGAAAGTGGACTTGTCCCATGGAAAATTTGACGCTCTCAAATACAGGTGGAGACAAAGCATTATCTGGCAGCGTGGAGTTCGCTGCAAAATGAGCAGCAGATTAGCTTTGTCTAAGGAGCTGACAGCTGGAATGTCATTGTAAATGAGCGTGGGGATGGCAGACGAGGCAGAATTTTTAATATTTTTGACGAATGACCAGAAATTTTTGCTACCTTTAGGACATTGTTTAATTTTTTGCCTCAATTTTTGGTCATGTAAGAATTTTACACGTCGAATATGGGCATTGCAGTCTTTTCTGGCTTGTTTAAACTTTTTTGGTTTTCCTCAGATTTGTTGGCTTTATAAGACCGAAAAATTACTTCTTTCAACCTGATAGCCTCTTTACAGCTCTGGTCAAACCACGAGTTTGCCTCAGGTTTAATGCTCTATATAATAAAGTCATTCATACCTAAGAGTATAGTGTTAGTGATCATATCAGCAGCGGCAGCCACGTCGCTATTGAGGAAGCATAGCGACCAGTTAAAACTCCTAAAGAAGCAATTAAGGCCGCTCCAGTTGGTTTTCTCGTATTGCCATACTTTTCTTTTAGGAGTTTTTTCTTTAACTGAGTGGTCGGAGTACGAGAATTTAGCTGATACGATATTATGGTCAGACCGACCTAGAGGCGCTAAAACATCAATAGCGTATTTATCAAGGTGCGAAGTAAGAAACAAGTCCAAACTGTTGGCGGAATGACTTTCAATGTCCGGTATACGTGTGGGCTCATTTACAAGCTGAGTCAAATTGTTTACCTCAGCGAAAAGTTCAACATACCTTCTGGCCAGGGTGTTGTCTGGCCAGAATGTTGAAGCCAATCCGATTTGTGTATATTGAAATCGCCCGCAATGACGATTTCAGTATGAGGGTACAAGGAGACAATTCGAGTGATGGAATCGGACAGCGCAACAAATTCATCAAAAGTTGAGTTGCTGTCCGCACTAGGGCTTCTATAAATAAAGCAGTAGTGAATTATTTGCTTACGGACGGTGAATTTTAGCCATTTGAAATTGAATTCCGGGTTGGAACAGTGGCCATACTGTGGTGGAACTTGGTAAGCAATATCACTGCGGATGTAAATGGCGAGGCCACAGTGGGGAAAGAATAATGACACTAAGTTATATCCAGGCTGTTTCAAATCGGAATATTCTTCAACTACCTGTGTTTCACTTAGTGCCAAAACAGTTATTTCATGGGAATAGGCGTGGGCGTACACATCAAAGAAATTCATTCGAAGCCCACAAATGTTGGTAAGATCAACCCTAAATTCCCTCATCACTATAACATAGAAACACAAAAAGACACAACTCTGACGTAACTAAGCGAAGCTATGAAGTGAAGATCCAATGAATAGTTTTCCAAAACAAACTGTCGCAGGTGCTATGCCCAAACGCTATTTGGATAAATATTCACAGTCCGCTATGCATCAAATGTGATGGTAATACCCACCTGTTGCCTTGTAACCACACTAGCGACATCTGATCATAAACCACATACGTTGAAACTTCACCATTGACTTCCTGTTTAAATTCTTTCTCTCTCTCTGCCTGTCGTCGGCCATCATCGAATAAAGTCATCCAATAAAGCTTAAAGTCGATTAATCGTTTTCAATCCTTTTTCTGGAAGCTGCGCCAACAGGTTATGGGCCCAGAACATAACCGAGGTAATTGAGAGTATCACCATCAGCTAATTTTTTTTTTCTTTTGGCTTTACCCGTGTTTTTTTTCCAACTAACCTCTTTGTGGATAAAAATGACGTCCAATAATAATAATTTCTTTGGGCGTATTGTACAATTCAATGGAGAAAATTACTCAATATGGAGAGCGCAAATGGAGGCCATCCTGCACAAAATTCGGGCCATCAAATATGTAAACGGCGGAATACCCCGACCTAATAACGCCGGAGCAGAACAGACCACATGGGATGAAAAAGACTTGGATGCGCGCGGTGAGTTGATCTTGTCGCTGGAGCCCAACATCGTGAACTTGGTGAAACACATGCCAACGTCTCAAGAAGTATGGGACTTCCTCGAGAGTTCTTACGACAAAAAAGGTCCTAGGCAAAAGGTGGAGGAATTCAGGAAGTTACTGAACGTACGAATGGATAGTGGTCATTCAATGGTAGATCATATCAGATGCTTCAAGGCTATAGTGAATCGATTGAACGAACTAAATGCCAAGTTGGAGCAAGACTTATTAGTTGTTCTCCTCTTGGATTCACTATCGGAGAACTACAAAGATGTTCAGGCGGCGTTTGATGCCCAAAGCACCTATACGGAACTAGACATAGTGTACTCAAGACTGATAGAAGTAGGCGAGCGAAAACGGGAGACAAATATAGCACTAAAAGTCAAATTCAACAAATACGATCGACAAAAACCAGCTAACAAGTTCCAAAATCATTTTGCCAAACAGAGAACAAGTAATTATTTCCCTTGTAATTGCAGGAGATGTGGGAGAAAAGGCCACATGGCTAAAAACTGCAAGTCCACTGAGCGTTCACAACAAACCAAAGAAGAATTCGAAATAAGCAGTGATGATTGCGGTTTCATCGCAAGAGAATGTCTATACAATGGGTAAAATAGGCCAAAACATCAATGCTTGGTGCTTGGATAGCGGTGCCACTTCTCACATGTGTGCATCAAAAAACAAATTTGCAGACCTGCGACAGTGTCCACACAAAACTTACGTGAAATTAGCAAATAACCAACTCCTAAAGATATATGGTATTGGTACGGTAGTGATAAAGCCAATAATAGAAAATGAAGTGAAGCCACTAAAACTACACAATACCTTGTACGTGCCGGATTTGAATCAAGACTTGATTTCAGTTAGCAAGGCAGAAGATAACCATTGCAAGATTGTGTTCGAGAACAATTGTGCATCGATCTATCACCCAAACGGACAACTGCTGTTGACAGCGAAAAGAGAAAATGGACTATACACCCTACGTGAATGTGACAAAGTACTCCATACTACACATAAACGGATCGAATCACTATCATCCTGGCATAGGCGCATGGGGCACATGAATATTCCTGCACTAAAGCTAATGTTATCAAAACGGATGGTTCAAGGACTACCAGATAAATTCGATAGTGATTTTGTTGACTGTAGCGCATGCCAAAGGGCAAAACAAACAAAAAGGTCATTCACAGTCATGTCGGAGAAAACCACCCATCAGCTACTAGAGTGCATTCACTCAAATGTTTGCGGTCCAATGAGAACGGAGTCGATCGGTAAGTCGAGATATTTTATAACCTTTATAGATGACTACTAGCGGAAAATAGCGGTTTACTTCTTGAAAAACAAGAGCGAAGCACTTGAGAAATTTAAGCTTTATAAAGCGAGTGTCGAAAACCAGTTGGATTTAGAAATAAAGGCAATACGGACAGACAACGGGACTGAATACATTAATAACAACTTCGAAATCTTTTTAGAACAGCAAGGCATAACTCATATGCTCACAGTTCCATATACCCCAGAACAAAATGGGATTGCAGAGAGAGCGAACAGAACACTAGTGGAAATGGCGAGGTGCATAAAAGTCGAGATGGATATGCCGGATTTCTTGTGGGCGGAAGTCATTTCCACATCAGCTTTCATCAGAAATCGCTGTCCAACGAAGCTTAAAAAAGACAAGACACTAGAGCAGTTATGGAGCAAAAAGGTACCCGTTGTGAGGCATTTCTACGAGATAGGCACAATCTGTTTCCCATTTAACAAGAAAGATAATCTAGGAAAGTTCGAAGCAAAAGGGGAGAAGTATGTTCTGATTGGATACTCTGATGGTACACACACATATAGCAGCGACGTCCAGTTCACAAAAGAGACGTGCTCAGGCAAGAAGCGGAATGGAGCTGGAAATGGAAAAGAAGAGGGTGCAAACTTTTATTATTTTCAAACGCCTGTGACGGAAAAGGATTCAGAATTTGATTTGCAAGGGACGAATGCCATGCAAGCAAAACCGGATGGTCAAAATATCGACGAGATTAGCGGATGATGAGTTCATGGATATAACTCTAATAGAGCTTTCAAATGCGGAAGAAAACAAAAAGGCTGTAAGTGGGGACCCACGGAATGTGCAGCAAGTCGCGGATGCTGATGACTCGGATGAGTGGATTGAGGCAATGAAGGCGGAATACCAGTCGTTGATGAAAAATGGAACCTGGGAGCTTGTGGACCGACCAGTAAATAAGAACGTGATAGAATGCAAGTGGGTGTTTAAGACCAAACATCGACCAGACGGTACAGTTGAGCGGAGGAAGGCCCGCTTAGTGGCAAAAGGCTATGATCAAATATACAGACTTGACTATACGGATACGTATGCGCAAGTAGCTAATGCCAGTTCAATCAGACTGACTTTAGCGATCGCTGTGGAAAAAGGATTGGGTCTGCATCACATCGATGTCTCAACTGCATATCTAAACGGTGATATAGATACAGAAATCTATATGGAACAACCGGAAGCATTTACTGCAAACAAAAATAAAGTATGTAGGTTGAAAAAGGCCATATATGGTCTAAAACAAGCTGGAAGAAGATGGAACATCAAACTTGACCAGATTCTACGAAAACTTGTTTTCAAAAATTCGTGTTATGACAGCTGCATGTAATACTCGATAGCCAATGACCGAGTCACACTCATAACCGTGTATGTGGATGATCTTTTAGTAGCAACAAGTGACGAACCTGAATATCGACGTTTGGTGACAAGTCTTGCGAAGGAGTTCGACATCAGAGACTTGGGAATGCCAAGCATGTGTGTTGGATTGGAGGTCGAAAGAAACGATGACGCACTCATCATACGTCAGACCGGATATATCAAGAACCTATTAAAAACATATCAACTAGACGAATGCAAGCCGAGTCGATTGCCGATGCCGCTTGGTGTAAAGTTACAAAATGAACCAGTTATCGAAGGGGAAGGGAAGGCTGGCAAAAACAAACAATATCGTAAGCTGGTAGGCTCACTTTTATATTTGTCTATTTACAACAGACCAGATATAGCTTACGCCGTGAACAGACTCGCACAATTTAACGAATATCAACGAGCACAGCATATGAACTCCGCATTCCAAGTGCTGCGATACCTAAGTGGGACTGTGGACGCAGGTGTAAGGTACATCAAATCTGGTTTGCCGCTGCACGCGTATGCTGACTCCAGCTGGGCTAATGATGAAGACGACCGCAAATCGCAAGCCGGGTTCGTGTTCAGATACGCTGGGAGTGCTATAGCTTGGAGTTCGAAGAAACATCGTATCGTAACCACTTCAAGTACCGAGGCAGAATATGTCACGCTTACCTCAGTCGTGAAAGATGCGCAGTATTTTCGACATTTACTGATAGAATTGAAGTTACATCAAGGGTCGATCACCATCTTTAACGACAGTAGAAGTGCACAATGCATTGCAGCACTTCAAGGGAATCAAGGGAAGACAAAACACTTGGACGTAAGGTACCACTACATAAAAGAAGCCATTGCTACAGGATCAGTCGAAATGAAGTATCTACGCTCGGAAGACATGCCAGCTGATGCGCTAACTAAAGCTGTTCCACTGAAGAAGCACATTCAATTTTATAAAAGGATCTGTATGATTTTTTGCCGTTTTTCCTTTTAATTTATACTTACTGAATATTAGTATACTAAAATAACTTTTACATTGTAAAGGAAATCAATCGTAAAGTTGAGCGGAGGTGATGGTAATACCCACCTGTTGCCTTGTAACCACACTAGCGACATCTGATCATAAACCACATACGTTGCAACTTCACCATTGACTTCCTGTTTAAATTCTTTCTCTCTCTCTGTCTGTCGTCGGCCATCATCAAATAAAGTCATCCAATAAAGCTTAAAGTCGATTAATCGTTTTTAATCGTTTTTCTGGAAGCTGCGCCAACAAAATGTTACACTCTCTCAGTCATCGCAACTGGAAGTATGTACATACATAGCACGTACTCAAGTGAGACGGAGTGTACATAGCACGTACTCCAATTGCGATAACAAAGAAGCGCAACCGCGGGTGAGAGGAAGTGAAAGATGGAAGCACCGGCACTGATTTATTTTTTTTATTTTATTTAATTTTTTTTTTTACTGCACTTTTAGCATTGTTTTTTTTTTATTATTATTATTTATTTATTTTTCCACTGCACCACACTGAATGCAATTTGACGGGCGCGAAAATTTATTATTTGTTGATGGATTTATTTTGTTTATTTTTTTTTTTGTAGCGATCGCATTCTGCATGCGCGCGCGACTACAGGCAGTAGGTAATTGAATCATCAAATAACAAAAACGAAAAATTGTGAGCGCGCCAAATCAAATCGGTGCAGTGGAAAATAAAAAGAAAAATTATAAACCAAATGAGTGCCGGTGTTTTTCATCCATTCACCCCGACTCACCCGCTGTTGCACTTCTTTTTTACCGCAATTGGAGCACGTGCAATGTATGTACAAACTTCCAGTTGCGATGACTGAGAGAGCGTAACATTTGATACATACCGGACTGT
Organism: Pocota personata; assembly: GCA_963082735.1. NCBI lineage: Eukaryota > Metazoa > Arthropoda > Insecta > Diptera > Syrphidae > Pocota > Pocota personata. The sequence goes on along the minus strand of OY720429.1, from coordinate 99,722,425 downwards.
AAATGTTTATCCGAATAGCGGACCACAGCTGACTGCCGTTTGGGCATAGTACCTGCGACAGTGTGTTTTGGAAAACTATTCTGTGGATCTACACTTCACAGCTCCGCTTAGTTACGTCAGAGTTGTGTCTTTTTGTGTTTCTATGTTGTAGTTATGAGGGAATTTATTTTTAACAACATTCGTGGGCTTCGAACGATTTTCTTCGATAAGTACGCCCACACCCATTCCCATAAACCAGCTGTTTTGGCACCAAGCGGGAAACATTTGGTGGAAGAATGTTCCAATTTGAAACTGCCTGGATATAACTTAGTGTCATTATTCTTTCCCCACTGTGGCCTCGCCATTTACGACGGTGCCGTGACATAAGGCCATGTGACATAAGGCCATATTTCAAAATATGGCCTTACGACGCTTTCACAAAGTGTCATAAAGCCATTTTTCGGGGTATGGCCTTATGTAACTTTCAAATGGATTTTTAGCCCTTACCTGATTAAATTTTATCTTTAAAACCTCAAAATTGTTGAGGGTTAAGAGATTTAAAAGCTCAAAATTGTTAAAAGAACTGTAAATTTCGAAAGCACGTAGGTATCTAAAGTTTACGACGAATAAACAGTGGAATAGGCATGGGGGGCATGCTGCCCCCCTGCTTGGGGTCACTATTGGATTTCCGCCATTTTGCTAGTCTCACATTAATTTTTTGTAATTCTGTGGGATCTATATGAGCATATTTTAGTTTTGGACACATTTTTGTGGTATTATTTCTTTCTGTATTACAAATATACTCTGGATGGAGTTGTAAGCTGGAAAATAAGCTTACAACTCCATCCAGAGTTTGTAAGTCTGATCTTAAAAGATTGATTCTCACACTTTTGATTAAATGTGGCAAATCATACATTCCATACACTTTTTTTCTTTATAAAGAAAGGAACTGTTGTCCTCATCCAGCTTTAATTTATTGAAAAGGCTTCAATTGGTAGGGCCTTGGTTACAGCAAATGCCTCTTACGTTTAGTCCCAGATTTTTACATATGTCAATACAGTTGTATACTTCTAGTTGCTTTGTTGATATATTGCTTAGACAGGTCACATGATAAAGCACTTGTTTATATTTACCACGTATACCACGAATCATGAACACGCAAACTGATTTCGCACACAAATCTAATCTTTGATTTTCTCCATAATCAACGAAGCCCTCGATTATGTCTTTATATTTGTTGTATGTATGTTAAATTCGCCTGGATACTCATCTCATCGAATATTAAAATGATTTCTTTGTTTTTTGGTTCCAATGTTAAAACATTTTTTTGTATTTTCTCAAAAACATTTTCGTTTAGATCAGGAGATAAACTATTAAGTTTTATCCATCTATGCAATGAAGCTAGGTGTGGCAAGTGCAATTGCAGCTAATCGCGAAGAAAATTATATCCAGACTTCGAGGGGAAAAATATACATTGGCAAATCCACCTTTCTTCTTGGGTAAATTGTCGTTTGCCTTGTGATAAAATGAGTTTGCAAAATTTTTTCGAATTTTTATTTATATCATGTAAGGAATTAATTTTTTCTTCTATTGTTTACTTTTGATATTTTCTAAGCTGTGCTTTATCTTTTTTTAGCCTGCGGACTTTAATTGCCAGGATATTTCTGAATTTTAGACTTTTTTTTAGGTCTTTCTTTGAGGATTTTGTTAATTTTTTTCAGTCCACTCATTTGTTGAATATAAAAATTTAAATTAATTGATCTTATATATAAAACTTACAAATCTACCTTAAAATAAATTTTAAAATATCTTATTCTACCTTAATCTATCTTATTCTAGCTTACGTAATTATATACGTACTTTTTTTTGTTTTTTTAATTTTTTTTTATTTTTTTTTATTTTATCAAGTGGGTTTTTTTTTTTTTTTTTTTTTTATTTTTTTTAACCTATATACAATATACCTAAACTACCTAAAAATTAAACTATGTAAGTCGGCCATGGACAAGAACAGCCAACTTTAAACATCCAACAGGCTACCCTGGATTAGGAGGAAACGACGAAGGAGTTTCCTCTCTTTCGACTAGCCACCAGAAATGACCGTACTGACGTTGTACGTCCTCAACATCACGACCCGATACCGCCCTACTAAACCGGAGACGCTCCACACTGCCATGTGCAACGTCTTTGTCGTAGTTGAGTCGCCTATCCACAGCTGTCCGAGCAACGTGGAAGATTAGCGGCACTGTCAATCTGTCCTGGATCAGACCTTTCCCATCAAAATAGAGGAACGCCTCTGGGGGAACAAAGCCGTTAAGGCGCACTCTCTCGTGATACTCGTAATTGGGGTAATAAGCCCCGGAGATCAGATAGTTCGTCAAACTCATTGCTCTTACAATATGCCTTCGAATCAGCTTGATAACGGAATTATCCACTCTTATTAGGTTAGCCCTGTTGTATAGGACCTCATTGGGATAGAATTTTATGTACTGGGACTCTGGTGTTCTGTACAAGTGAAGGCAAGCCCGAAGGCAAGCCCTCTCAAACACCCGAATCTTTTCCAACAAGCTTGCTCCCACGTTGAACCACACGGGACATCCAAATACGAGTATGGGCCGGATGAGGGCCATGTAGCAGATTACCTTTGCCATTGCATCGAGTTGCTTGCTATAAGAAAGTTTCTTTGTAAGGGCAAAAGCACCTCTGGCTCTGACCAGAGCAGCATCTATATGTTTGTTAAAATATAGATATTGGTCTAACCAAAGTCCCAGGTATCTGACTACACTTCGACACGCAAGTGGCTGTCTATGTGGTTCCACGATTGAGAACTTTCGCCAATTCTTTCTGGTATCCCTAGAGGCCTCAGACAACGGCGTACTAAAAAGAATGGTTTCCGATTTCTGGAAGTTGATCTGCAACTTCCATATCGCTGAATCTTATCGAAGTCACTTTGCAAGAGAACTGCAATGACCTCGATTTTTGGTCCCGATCTGTACGCGATCAAGTCGTCTGCGTACGCTATGGCATGGTGAAGTGATCCTATGAGATCGCTCGTGTAAATGTTGAAAAGAATCGGTGAATTAACCGCACCTTGTTGCAGACCGTTTTTAATTAGAAATGTTCCAGCAGAAGTCACATTGCCATTTTTGACAATGAACTCTCTACTGGTGAGCATGTTATAAAGTATGTACAGCAGGGGTTTGCTTATGCCCAGCCTGCTCAGCTTGTAGAAGAGTCCCTCTAGCCATACGGTGTCGAAGGCCTTCTGCAGATCAATCAGGCAGGCACCCGTGCATTGTTTCTTGCATTTGTTCCATTGGATATCCGATACCAGTTTAGACGCGGCATGTATTGTATCATGCCCCGCCTTAAAACCGAATTGGTTATCCGGAATTATATTACTGTTCTCAGTCCACTTAAGCAGGGCTCTATTGATCACTTTTTCGAATACCTTGCTGATGTTCGGAAGGAGACTTATCGACCGGAGATTTGCCGGATTGGAGGTGTCCTTACCCCTTTTGGGGATGGGTTGTATCACTGCTGTTTTCCAATGCGCTGGATAATGTGCATTATTCAGTGCATTGTTAAACAGAGTGGTGTAAATGTCCACCGCTTCTAGAGGGAGATGTCGAAGCACAATGTTCGATACCCCATCGATTCCCGCAGATTTCTTCCTCCTCAATGAGTCGAAGATCGCTTGGAGCTCCACCTTCGATATGAACGGGGGACGTACCCTTTCATCGGCGATGACATTATTTGCCATGTTATCGTCACTAAACTCGGTAAAAGTTATGTTCTCGGATCGCCAGTGCTCTATATCATTTCGAAGGTAGAAGTTGTGCACAAGGACGCGATTTTCCAGGTCGTGGTTCGGGCAAATGGTATCATTCACCTTGTACACTTCCTGGAAAGTCGCCCCTATAACCTCTGCCTTCTCCTGCGGATCTTCGATCACAAAGAAGTTGTCATCCTCTACTGCGTTATCTGGGTCTATACCTGCTGTTATTAGTATTTGTCCATCGTTCGTCGTTCGGGGGATCTTAAGACACGGAAGGTCGCTTTGATTATTCCTCCGAAATATTTTATTTATTTGCGGGAACAAACTCGGGTTGTTGGATTTTACAGCCCGAATTTTGTTGTTCCAGTGCAAATTTACAGAAAGTCTGTAGTTTTCTCTAATTAACTTCTGGAGGTTGAAAATACGTACCTACATATGAATATATGTACATACATCGCAGGCGGTACAAAGAGCACATAAAATTTATTTACCGTTTTTTTTCTTTGCGAGGCAGAAAAGCCCCCCCTAGTTTTCAAGAGGTGTTCTTCTACGCTGGCAAAACCCCTGTGTAAGATTTTCCGTCTATCCTACTGTTCAGGGCTCTTTCCGCGTAGATGGAAAGCAGCCTTTGTCCAGCCCTGTCCAATTACCGACCCATTTCACGTACGTCCCTTCTTTCCAAATTCATGGAAACGCTGATAAATCTTCAGCTTATGAAATAAATAGATTCACGAAAACTCCTTAATGCGAAAACTCCTTTGGCAGTATTGTTTGCGTAGCAGCAGGTCCACTGGTGATTTGATGGCATATCCCACCGAGAAGTGGAACCAATGGGACAGGTCCGCCTTCGCACTCGTACAGTTGCAGGAGTATTCAAAGGTCTTAATATACACAAATCCGCTGGTCCAGATAGTATCCCCCCCATAGTTTTGAAGAGGTGTTGGTGCTTGATATTTCAAAGGCATTTGACAGAATTTGGCATCAGGCTCTTTTGTCGAAAATGCGTGCATATGTCACCGATGAGTCTCTTCTTCAATGTATTAGAAATTACCTTTCGGGGCGTTTTGGACGGCTTCAAGTCTGCAATTCACCAAATAAATGCTGGTGTTCCCCAAGGCTCTGTTTTGTCTCCTACTCTTGTTGTGAACTAGGGTTGGCCACAGAGGCGTCTTCGGTGCGAGTAAGGAGGACGGCGGCACGCTCGCGGTTGCTCGGCTCAGCTCGTCGGACAGGGTGGTCCACCTTACTTCACACCACCTTCTCAGCACACAAAATGTCGTGCCATTTTGATCAAAAAACAAAAGGGAGAAGAAAGCTACTCTACTTAGACTTTGGACGGACTTCAATAGAAATAGAAAAGAAAGTAAAAGGAAAATCCAAGGACTTGTGCCCATGGCCAGGAGAAAGATTGGGAAGGACTCCGCGAAACTTATCCTAGCTATCCTAAACTAAACCTTAACTAACCTAATGACTTAAACTAAATCTTAATCTAAACCTATTATCTTATACTAACCTACAGCTACTCCCTATCGCGCACTTTGTCCTTCACCTTTTCTCTCCTCGCCAAACGAGTTCATCAAGTACCCGAGATATGCCTGGTGGAAGTGGCAAAAGCTGGCCTGTCCACCCTTTGTTTCTGGTGACACAACCGATTGTTATCTCTCTGGCCAATGATTGTGAGAGATAGCCCCTAAACGCGCTCCCAGTCACGACCTAAACCGTTGTAGAAGAAGTCTGTAAGTCGTCACGTTATGTCGTCATTGTTCGTAGTCGTCCTGTCTTGTCACCGTTCATCTACAGGTGGACGGCCCGACCGGCCATCCACACACGAAATAAAAATGTCCTATTCACACATATTCATGTAATAACACACCACTGTAACTTTGTTGATGGACTCATTACCCTATTAAATTTATTATAAAATTCAAACTTAAATCTACTATTAAAATTAAAACTATCGCCTATTCTTTCTACCAAGAATGTTTTTTTTTTTTTTGTTTAAAGCAATTGACCCAAAAAATGTACTCACGGTTTTCTGATCCCCCGTTGTCCTGCCGACAGCACAAGAAAGGATGATAAGTTTTTCTCCTATTGTGGAGGTATACGCGACACGCAGCAATATCACCCTTAGCAGAATTTACACAGCTTAAAAAAACTTATCCTAACCTTAATTATATCACTACACAACTTTGAGTGGTAAAATTCAATTAAAGTTTTTGAACTGAATAGATAAAATTTAACATTATTTAGAAAATCAATTCACAAAAAAATTAATTCAAGAAAAAGGTTTAGAAAGGAGATTAACCACTGGGCAAAGGGAGGCACTTCAATAAAAAATTTTTTTCTTTCTGAAGGTAATTCACAAGCACACTGGCAGATCACTTCAATAGAAAAACAAATTTTCTTCCTTAACGGAATTCACCAGCACTGTGTTGTCCCACGGAGCACCCTCTATTTAAAGTTGATTGATGTGGGGGAGCACCTCTTGCTGCAATTGTTGCGGACCACCGCCACCGCTATTCGCCGTGTGCACCGGACCCTGTCCTGTTGCAACGGTGTGGTTCTCGAACGGCCCTGTCAGGAAAACGCCAAACGACATGATTTACTCTCGATGCCTCTCTGTGTATTGCATCCGCTTGTGCACACCTCTTTTGACGCACACTCTCCCTACTTCCTCTGTACACCTTCTGTTTTGCTTTGTCTTCAACAAAAAAAATCGACAAGACTACAGAAACTGTCTCTACAGTGGGTTTTAGTCGTCACTGTACTCTATTCCACTTGCGAACCAAAAAAATTCTCGTATTGATACCGGCAGCGACCAGCTGTTCGAAGCACAACTTTGATAGTGGAAACTTGGGGTCGATGCTCTAACCCGTTGCTATCAATCTGGGTTATCTGTTTCCCATTGTCCTACTTTTCCCCTTATTTTCTTGTTTCGACCTTGTCCTCTCTTCGTTAGTCTTTTTCTCCTTTTTTTTTTTGTCATGTTTTGTCTTTGTCAGCTATGAGTGGTGTTTTCCTTTTTTTTTTTGGGACATTGAAATGAGAAAATTCCCTTTCCAATGTCCTACGTCTCGTCATTGTCGGTTACAAAAATGTTCATTTAAACAAAAAAATCCTGACAGATACTATACATAAATACACTAACGCTGACATACAATTATTGCTACTAACTTACGTAATATAACTAGCACGACCTACGAACCCTACTCACGTAATCTAACACAAAAATTTTGACAAAAAAAATATATATAAGCAAATAATATAAAAATAATGGGCAAACGAATTCTACGTTCTTTACCTAAGCCCTGAACCACAGATAATTTTAATTTGCGAGAGAGAGACGAGTGTATCTCCCTCCCTCATGTCAGCTGATTGTTGACATTTCTTTGAAATTTTTTTGTAAGGCGAATCGCTGTTTTTTTTTTGTAAGAGATTTTTTTTAAATTTTTGTATTTTAAATCAAATAGAAAAAGAAAACCCACCCCTGGAATGGGGTGGGTGTATACGGATCGCTTCTTGTGCACAAAAGGTGCACAAGGAAACAAAATTACAAAGAAAAAAAAGGACCCCGCTCTAGGAGGAATGATATCTGCAGGTACCACGGACAAGCAGGTATGTTGGAATTTGTTTCTTTCCTTTTTTTTTGTTCTTAATTGTACCTAATTTCCCAAACACCAATCAAAACCCCACCCCTGAAATGGGGTGTATGAGGATGCACGGGAACCGTTAAGACAGGACGAGAGGACGACGATGACAAATACCATCGTTGGATCGCCGAAGAAATTGTCTGGGTTCAGGTACCTCTTTTAATTTTTCTTTTGCTATTTTTTTTTGTTGTTATTGGACGAGGTACAGGCCCTCGTAACAGGCTCGACGACGACGACGGCCTCGTAAAAAAGGGGGCCTGGTTCGTTATCTTTATGTCGGCTTGTTCCAGTGCTTTCGTCTATCTTTTATCTGTTTGTTGTCATAGCCCAATGTATGGCAAGGGTCTACGCCCTCAGAGTACTCTACTTCAGCCGTTGAGGCTGGCTGGGCACTTCTTGTATTCTCACTAATGGGCTATTACAGCTTGCATATCACAGGTTTTTGTATCACAGCTTCTATATCACTCGGGCGTATTTGGATGTACCCGTATGTTAACTACAAATTATCAATCGCCCCGCCTAACACTAATAAATAAACTATAAAATAAATATACTATAATAAATAAACTCTCTAAGTAAATAAACTATATAATAAATAAATAGACCCTATATATAAATAAATAATCTCTCTAAATAAATAAACTCTATATATAAATATACTCTATAATAAATAAACTATAAATAAATAAATAAATAAATAAATAAATAAATAAATAAATACACTATCTGTAGGACATAACTAAATCCATACATACATATATATCACAGATAATCCGACAACGGCATGCATGAGTGCGTCAAGAGTATTTTCCTAACACTTGGCTTACGTGTGTAGGTCTTTAGCGTAGTATACGCCCACCTTTTCGCCTCTTAAGTTGCTTATCTCATATAGGGAGTTACCCTTTGCTTTCAAAATAATTGATTTTAAAAACAGGGCCCTAGTTTAGCATTATAATTGTTAGGTAGGCTACTTTGCTTAAAATTTCGCCTATATACTAGTTGTCCTTCCCTATATTTGACTTCTCTGCTTCTTGTGTTGTATGTTTTGGTCACCTTCTGATGTGCTAGCCTTAGATTGTCAAATATTTTACTACTTATTAGTTTCAATTTGTCCTTGTTCTCAATAATTTGCATATCTTTGACCGTGCCTAGTTTGCGGAGGACATCAAACGCTCCCGCGTGTTGTACCATGTGGGTACCAAACACAGCGTAATAAGGTTCAAACGTAGTCGCATCGTGGACGACGCTCCTCAGCGAGAAAGCAGATGGCAAATTGTGTGCAGCTTCAACAAGACTACCCGCAACTTCTTCGGAATCCAGAGTTTCCACGCTCTGTCTTCTTGTATAGCGTCACCTGTTCGTATGTCGGTTCTTTTGTTTACGAATCCATCGGAAACGCAAACATCTGGTAGTCGGTCTTTGTTTTCGTTTATTGTCTTCCTTAATTCGTCGTACTCCTCCGAGGAAAAGTATGGCGAATGAAGGTCAACCTCCAGCATTACATTCTCAGGATTGAGCTCATCTATGTGAACACATGAGAGAGTACCAGGAACTACATTTTGGCTACCTTTCCCATGTTCAATCTGGAAGTCGAACCCTTGAAGTTTTAGGCTCCATCTAGCCAGTCGGTCAGATAAATCCACTTCAGACTTGCATGATCGGTTATTATAGTGAAAGGTAATCCTTCCACATAGGCCCTGAACTTCTTCACTGACAAAACGGCCGCATATCATTCAAGTTCCATTACGCTATAATTCCGCTGGGCAGAATTGAGCTTCTGGGACATGAATGCTCTCGGTCGTTCGTTGTTCTCCGTGTCCATCTGGAAAAGCACACTCCAAACACCAGATGTTGATGCGTCGCATTATATGTAAAATCGTCTTGTGAAGTCCGGGTTCGTTAGTATCGGTGCTGTCACTAGAGTCATCTTAATTTGTTGAAAGGCTGTCAGTGCTTCATTTGTCATGTCGAATATCTTGCATTTCTTCAGACAGTCGGTCATTGGGGCTGCCATAGATGCAAAATTTGGAATAAAACGTCTATACCAGCCCGTAATCCCTAGAAATCGACGGAGTTGCTTGGGAGCCTTTGGAACAGTTCTTAGGCAATCATCGCCGACGATGTATCCCATGTATTTGATTTCCTTGTAACAGAATTTAATTTTCTCTACGTTGATGTTCAAACCCGCTTCCCTCAGACACTTGGCCTCTTCCTGCAGCAATCTGGCATGGGACTCGAAATTTGGAGAACAAACCAAGAGATCATCGAGATAGACAAAGACATACTCTTTCAGGCGAGAGGGTATGACCTTGTCCATAAGCTAACACATTCTCTGTTCTTCAGATCGATACCTGAAACGAATCTGGTGTCCTGCAACCTACTAAGTAGTCCTTTGATATGAGGAAGCGTGTAGGCATCTTTTTTTGTTACTTCATTCACTTTTCTTGAGTCCAGGCACAGTCTGTTTTGCCGGGTTTTCTCACCAACACCACCGGAGTGTTCCAAGCATTGTTGCTCTCTTCTATTACTCCTAGAGAGATCATCCTATCCAACTCGTCATATAAGAGCTTCTGGATCGCAGGTGAAACTGGGTAGTGCCTCTGCTTGCTGGGAATCTTCTCCTCATCCACCTCGATTATGTGTTCTTCGAGGCTGGTTCTACCCAAGAGGGAAACAGCAGCTTGATTGTCTCCAGTTCGTGGGCTTGTGCTGGTGAGAGTGCCTGGACCGGAGAATGTCGAGTTCGTTAATTATGTTCGGAGCGACCTTAAATGTTCTCCAGAAGTTAACTCCCAGATAAAGGACTTGTTGTAAGTTGGGTACAACTAAAATTTCTAACTCATGAGACTTGCCACCCCAGGAGACTGCTGTCTTAAATCGTCCTAGTATTCGTTGGTGGTTTCCGTTTGCTGTTCATATGTCCGTACTCATCCTAGTCATTACTATGTTATGTTTGTCTAAAAAGTCAGTCGCTCCCTTCCCCAAACAACTAATTGAAGCACCACTATTCAATAGGCCCATGAGCCCCTTACCGTCCATCCTAACCTTAGCGTAAGGCTTATTGTCGTCCGAAATAGGTGTCACAGTCGCTACTATATCTCTCTTTCGTCGTCTATTTATTGCACATATTTTCCTTAGCCTCCTAGTTTTCAAATAGTTCCTGCTCTTCTCCACCGGGGCTGTCACTTCCTCTCCAAAGATACGCTTTCTGGCGGCTTTATACTCCTGCAATCGTTGGTGAAAACTCTTCCTTTGAGGGATTTACTTCTTCGTGGAGGTAACATCACCTTATGGAACCCTCTTCAAAATTTGGAAGTCTTCTCGTCAATTTCCGGGAGTGTGGTCTTGGTCGGTTGGTTCGTCCTGGTCGCACTGCCGACTTTCAGGTTTCCCTGACACTGTGTGCAACTTAAGTTGATGTTTCTTTGACCACAACTAAAGCACGTCAGACTATGGAAAGTAGACTGACACGCCGACGGAGTTGAAGCAGGACTCCTAGTCAGGTCTGTTCTGTTAGTCGAGTTCGTATTGTTTGTTCTGTCAGTCTTCATGTAAGTTGGTTGTCTGTCAGTCCTATTCCGTTGAAGCGCAGCAATTGCCACCTCTTCGTCCTATAGTTCCCTAAATGTTTCCTATCTCTAAAAATTCCCTCGTCTCGTAGTTCGGAGGATGTCCATTAGGTCAAGTTCGTTCGGTCGACTCTTCATTTGTAAAACCATCGTCCGTACGTGGCTGTAGAGGTCGTCAAATGACTCCTGGGGTTTCTGCATCCTATCCATTATGGCTCTCAGAATATCATGGTGTCTTACACTATTTCTAAACTGTTTCAACAATTTCCCTTAAGTCGCCGATAGCTCAGGCACCTATCGCCTTCATTTTCCTGCAGAAATTACCAAAACCACCTCTCTGCAGGACCGCTTACAGGGTGATGGAAGTGGGTGAATAGCTGGTGGTCGCTGATACCGTTTTGGCTTTGCAAAGTCTTAACGCGAAACAGGAAACTTTCTACGGACATCCTTCTGCGCAGCTGCGGAGAGCTCCAGGTTGCAGATCTTGTCGGTGATCGCCTTGATGTTCTCCTGAAAGGTAGTCATCGTGTCTTTCATACTTTCGGCGAACACCAACATGATCTCAACCTGATTCTTCCTCACCGCTTGAGAGACCACCGTTTGTATTTGTTGTTTAATCCGTTTCGTGTCCTCCACAGTCTTACTCCGCAGGTCGGTTAGATCGTCTTCGTCGTCAGCAGTTTGTTGTCTGACCCTGGTCTCTGTTACGGTTGCTGTCGCTTGGTTGAATAGCGACAGACTTAGCCGTTGGTTGCGTTGTCCTACAAGTTCTCTGGCTTGTAGTCTTGTGTCTGTTGTATTTCGTCCGTTTTGTACGTCGTGCAAGTCAAGTAGGTCCTGTTCATTTGGAAGGGATTTTCTCTCTAGGTCCTCACGTAGGTCTACCGTGGACCGAGTTACCTTCTGCCTTGTAGTCGCAGTATGGTCTGTCATGTTAGAGTTCGTAGGGTATTTTCCGTCGTCTTGGCCAAAGAACAGATAGTCGTCGTTTGTCCCTTGTCTTGCGTAATTGCCGTCAGTCCATGTAGCAGGTGGCAAGTCATATCCGTCAGTTCCTTGCTCGCGTTCCAACCTTGCCCTTAAACGCGTTACCCGCATTCCTGACGGAAATGCTCCCTAGGACACAGAGTTCTTAGGTATTGCCCCTAAATTTCTGTTATCTCCTTCCATAATAAAAGAATTTAAAAAAAAGATTAATACCTCAAATTAAAGGAAAGCAAAGAAAGGATTTCCTCAAAAAAGAGGAGTTACTAGTAGTAAAAGAATAAAAAAAATTCTAAATCATAAAAATTAAAAAAAAATAGTATATAAAAAAATTAAAAAAAAAGCTAATGCAGAAAAGGTGAATAAAAATAATAGTAAAAAGGGTAATAATAGTAAAAAAAAACTCAAGGAGAGTTCATCTTAAAAAAAAACGAAAATGCAAAACCTTAATACCAAAAAAATGAATCGTAAAGAAAAATGCAAAAAGGTAGTAAAAAGGAGGAAAATCGTAAAAAAAATAATTCAATGAAAGAAAAAAAATAGTGATGATCAGTAAAAAAATCAAAAACCTAAGGCCTATCTGAATGTACTGTGGTGTATTATGTGCGTGCTTTGATGTGTGGATTCAGGTTTTCCAGTAACCATTCTGTAGATGTGAGTCTGTCCGTACACGTTAGGGTAATGTCAGTATCGTCGGGTAGTGACTGGTGCCTCGGATACTTGACGAGGTGCTAAAGTCGATCCTTTCCTTCCTAACCACTACTTGCTATCAGGTAATACCCAATAGAAGGCTGGCTAGGATTTCCCAGATCAACTCCGACACGGACAAATCTTCGCGGCTTATGCTCGCGCCTCACGAAGAATATGACTAAACGTCACCATTCTAGGACAGCAGCTAGCATTCGGCCTTTCCACCTAGTCCCGCTCTTTGCTTATTCACAGACCTCCAACTACCTCACAGGACCCACTAGCTTAAAGCCTGAGGATTGGATAGCTGTCTTCAGTCTGTGACTAAGCAAGGAGCATTTACAGCCTTTGAATGTAAAAGACAGGAAAGTAAAAAAAATTTAAAAATGAAAAAAAACTAATGGCGAATGAGGCTGATTGATATGAGTCCAAGGCGACGACTTTCGAAAATAGAAAATAGTCCCATGGAAGTCGCAATCGTGCCTCTGATAGCCGGTGTTCGTAAAAATTCCGTTGGGCGCCATTGTTGTGAGCTAGGGTTGACCACGGAGGCGTCTTTGGTGCGAGTAAGGAGGACGGCGGTACGTTCACGGTTGCTCGGCTCAGCTCGTCAGACGAGGTGGTTCTTATCCACCTTACTTCACACCACCTGCTCAGCACACAAAATATCGTGCCATTTTGATCAAAAAACAAAAGAGAAAAGAAAGCTACTCTACTTAGACTTTGGACGGACTTCAAAAGAAATAGAAAAGAAAGTAAAAGGAAAATCCAAGGACTTGTGCCCATGGCCAGGAGAAAGATTGGGAAGGACTCCGCGAAACTTACCCTAGCTATCGTAAACTAAACCTAAACTAACCTAATGTCTTAAACTAAATCCTAATCTTAACCTATCTATCTTGCACTATCCTACAGCTACTCCCTATCGCGCACTTTGTCCTTCACCTTTTCTCTCCTCGCCAAACGGGTTCATCAAGTACCCGAGGTATGCCTGGTGGAAATGGCAAAAGCTGGCCTGCCCACCCTTTGCGTCTGGTGACACAATGATTGCAAGAGATAGCTCCGAAGCGCGCTCCCCAGTCACGACCTAAGTCCGTCGTAGAAGAAGTCTGTCAGTCGTCACGTTATGTCGTCTTTGTTCGTAGTCGTCTTGTCTTGTCACCGTTCATCTACAGGAGGACGGCCCGACCGGCCATCCACACACCACATAAAAATGTCCTATTCACACATATTGGGCGTCATGGTGTAGTGGTTAGTGTGTCGAATCACTATGCAAGAGGTTCCAAGTTCGAATCCCAGAAAACAATAAAAAGTTTTTTCACGATCCTACCTCTCTCGAACGTCTGACAAACATCCGAGAGTATTCTTGTCACGAGAAAGCTTCTCAAAACAAATTGGTGTTCGGATACAGCACTACACTGTAGGTCCCTTCCATTCGTGCGAAAAATATAACGCACACAACACGAGTGGTTGCGAGAAGCTAGGCGCTGGAACTTAAAGAGCTGTTGCGCCAAATATTTACTTATTTTTTTATTCACACATATTCATGTAATAACACACCACTGTAACTTTGTTGATGGGCTCATTACCCTATTAAATTTATTATAAAATTTAAACTTAAAATCTACTATTAAAATTAAATCTATCGCCTATTCTTTTGCCAAGAATGTTTTTTTTTTTTGTTTAAAACAATTGACCCAAAAAAATGTACTCACGGTTTTCTGATCCCCCGTTGTCCTGCCGGCAGCACAAGAAAGGATGATAAGTTCTTCTTCTATTGTGAAGTTATACGCGACACGCAGCAATATCACCCTTAGCAGAATTTACACAGCTTAAAAAAAATTATCCTAACCTTAATTATATCACTACACAACTTTGAGTGGTCCAATTCATTTAAAGTTTAGTACTTAATAGATACAATTTAACACTATTTAAAAAAACAATTCAGCAAAAAAATAAATTCAAGAAAGAAGTTTAGAAAGGAGATTAACCACTGGGCAAAGGGAGGCACTTCAATAAAAAAAATTTTTTCTTCCTTAAGGTAATTCACAAGCACACTGGCAGATCAATTCAATAGAAAATAAAATTTTCTTCCTTAAGGTAATTCACCAGCACTGTTTTGTCGCACGGAGTACCCTCTATTTAAAGTTGATTGATGTGGGTGAGCACTTCTCGCTGCCGTTGTTGCGGACCACCACCACCGATATTCACCGTGTGCACCGGACCCTGTCCTGTTGCAACGGTGTGGTTCTCGAACGGCCCTGACAGGAAAACGGCAAACGACAGGATTTCCTGGGGCCTACGCTACTTTGCTACTCTCGATGCCTCTCTGTGAAAAGTATCCGAAAGAAATTTCCCTTTCCAATGTCCTACGTCTCGTCATTGTCGGTTACAAAAATGTTCGTTTAAACAAGAAAATCCTGACCGATACTATACATAAATACACTAACGCTGACATACGATATTGCTACTAACTTACCTAATATAACTAGCACGACCTACGAACCCTACTCTCGGAACCTAAGACAAAAATTTTGACCAACAAAAAAAAATATATAAACATATAATATAAAATAATAATAATTCTACGTTCTTTACCTAAGCCCTGAACCACAGATAATTTTAATTCGCGAGAGAGTGACGCGTGTATCTCCTTCCCTTATGTCAGCTGATTGTTGACATTTCTTTTTATTTTTTTGCGAGGCGAATCGCAGTTTTTTTTTTTTTGTGGAAGATTTTTTTTTTATATTTTTGTATTTTAAAATCAAAGAGAAAAATAAAACCCACCCCTGGAATGGGGTGGGTGTATGCGGATCACTTCTTGTGCACAAAAGGTGCACAAGGAAGCAAAATAACATAAAAAAAAAAAAAAAACAGAAGGACCCTGCTCTATGAGGGATGGTATCTGCAGGTACCACGGACAAGCAGGTATGTTGGAACTTGTTTCTTTCTTTTTTTTTGTTCTTAATTGTACCTAATTTCCCAGACACCAATCAAAACCCCACCCCTGAAATGGGGTGTGTGTGTTCGAGGATGCACAGGAACCGGTAAGACAGAACGAGAGGACGACGATGACTAATACCATCATGGGATCGCCGGAGAAATTGTCTGGGTTCACGTACCTATTTTAATTTTTCCTTTCCTTTTTTTTTTGTTGATATTGGACGAAGCACATTCCCTCGTAACACTCTCTTTCTTATTTTTATAAATGATCTCTTGTATGCAACTTCTAATCCAATCCATTCTTTCGCTGATGACAGTACCCTCAGTTTTTCATATTCGTTCTCTAACTCACGTCCTTGCTCTTCGGCCGTAGAAGGGGAAAGCAACGTATGTTAAACACATTAAATTCCGACCTGGACAGCATAATTAAATGTTGTTCAACCACCAGAGTGGAATTTAATGCTTCCAAAACTCAATGCTGTCTTCTGTCTCTCAAGCGAAGCCAAAACCCTCATCCGTTATCCATTGATGGTACTTGCATCATTGATACCGAAAGACCATCTTGGATGAAACGATCACATATTCGAGGTCGCCAAAAATGCTGCAAAATGTGCACAGGCTCTTCCTCTGTTTCTCTTCCCCCTTTAAGCATATTCATATCCCCTTCGGCGCGCGCTGATTATAAAAAAAAATAAAACATTCTCAGACTCCCAAATTCTGCAATTTTGTTTGTTTTCGTAACCACCGACCGAAAAATGGGCCTCATCGCTGAAGAACTTATAGATACACAGATATTACAGAACTGTTATTTCTCTAGTAAGATTGAAAATTTTCAAAGCACTGAACGGTAGTTACACGTTCGATATTGCAAAATGGCAAATTATGGACTAATTACTTGTCGCTATGTGTGACAGATGGATTTGACAGGTGCCATATGGCACGGATGTGAAATCTCAGCCTCGAAATGAATAACCCTTAATTTAACGATTTGTTCAATCATATACAAACTGTGACGTGTCTGAAATAAACGTTAGTAGAACAAAATTATAGTTGAAATTGTTCATCGCATCAATCACTATAAAGCTACCAGGCATAAAGGCTTCTTCAATTCTGTATTTGAAATATCTAAATGCAGTCATAATCATTTTCAATACAGGCAAAACGTAATACAGGCTTCTCATATAGAGGTTTTTTTATTTACAGGCATAGTAAAATAAACAGGCTCTTGTATATAGAGGGACTTAGAGATACAGGGTTTCGTGGGAATCATTTTATAATCGTTTGCGTAAATTTAGCAAAGCATTTTCGGACTCAAACAGGCTTTGCAATGTAGGAATTCAAAAGTCTCAAACTTTCTTTTAAAATTCAATCTAGAAGTGTCAAAAGCTGATTCGTGTATCATCATCAATAATAACAGTGTCCCAAAAATTATATTATAATTGCAGTATACATATGTATATCGAAGACAAATTAATTGCGGGCTAAAGTTAGGAAGACGTAAAGCCTTTGTTAAACTTTCTAAAAACTGATTTTTAGCTAAAAAAAATGTGATGTAGATGCCCTTCCGGGCTTGTAAGTTGAAAATTCTTCGGATTCTTGTCTACTCCGTCCAGATAAAAATTGCTTACTTAACGTTGCAAGCCTAGGTGAAGATGAGAATTCATTTAAGGTTCCGCATCGAGAAGCCGTGGATTCATTAATGTATCTGTCAGTCGGCAGTAGACCAGATATATCATTTGCTGTGAGATTCTTAAGTCGCTATTTATTATTGTGTTGCAGTCAAATGAATATTCAAGTACCTGGAAGGAACAAGGGTTTTTGACATAACTTACTTAGCGATGTAGACTATGCCGGCGATGACCAGACGAGAAGATCGACGTCCGGCAAAAACAGGACAGCGTTGCCTTATCCACCGAAGAGGCAGAGTTTGTTGCTGCGATTCAAGCGGCTAAATATCTGATTTGTTTGAGAATCCGGGGATGTCAGCTATTTATTTATAGACAACCAAAGCGCAATCCATCTGATTACGAATAATTAATAAGTAATTTTATAGGGGGTCAAAACACGTCGCTTTTTCATTCGGGATTGCAATTGATAGACAACCAACCGAGAGGCAACTTTCAACTCCATCGGAGTTTGATTGAGTATTTCTGTCGAATAATGGAGATATTACATCCACGGATACGGATGCAGAAACAATTTGAAAATAATTAAAATACATACGTGCACCCTACCAGGTCGATGAAATTCTATAAAAGGAAACTCATATTACTCGTACAATTTTTTTTTATTTTATTTCATTTATTTCATTTTAAAATTTTAACAATGTTGTTGACCTGCGAAGCCCTATGTCTTACCTGCAGGATATTAAGTACATCATTTTTGTTTTAATTTGTTGTTATCAATCATCAAAGTGAATATTACTTAAAAAAAAAACCTAGATAATCGCTCATATTCGAGGTCTAATGTAAATAAATGTGTGTATGTTGAATTGAAATTCAATATAATTAACTAATTCGATTGAGTTACGAACTTTACTTTACTGATTCTAGAAGAAATAGTTTTATTTTTTCCTTTTCTAATATTTATTTGATTTCTGTTCCCAATATATTGAAGAACATTGTTGAGTACTTTAGGTACTAAGTACTTCAATCTTCTCCTACCATACTCGATGATGATGGTTGGAAGTTGAAATAAATCCCCAGCTCGTCTCCGTGTATTAAACTGGTGAGTAATTGGCATTCGAAAACTTGGATCGCCGTATTACTCCCGACTCCACTCAAGAACGCGTACGATGTTAGTTGTTACGTGACCTCTCGATATCGGCTTTAGCGCCCCATCTTGGATCTGCTGTAGCTTTTCGATGTGTGTTTTCGCTGCACCTCCCCAAGCTAATACGCCATACCTCAACGTAAACTCTATAAGAGCATGGAACACTTACTATAGTACACAGTGGAAAAAAAAAATCAAATAAAAAAATGAAACATAAACACAATTCAGTGCCGGTGCATCCCATCTTATCACCCCCACTCACTCGCTGTTGCGCTTCTTCGTTATCGCAATTGGAGCATGTGCTATATATGTACATACTTCCAGTTGCGATGACTGAGAAAGTGTAACATTGGATGCATAGCGGACTGTGAATGTTTATCCGAATAGCGGACCTTAGCTGATTGTCGTTTGGGCATAGCACCTGCGACAGTTTGTTTTGGAAAACTATTCTTTGGATCTACACTTCACAGTTTTGCTTAGTTACGTCAGAGTTGTGTCTTTTTGTGTTTCTATGTTGTAGTGATGAGGAAATTTAGGGTTGATTTTACCAACATTCGTGGGCTTCGAACGAATTTCTTCGATAAGTACGCCCACGCCCATTCCCATAAACCAGCTGTTCTGGCACTAAGCGAAACACAGGTAGTGGAAGAATCTTCCGATTGGAAACTGCCTGGATATAACTTAGTGTCATTATTCTTTCCCCACTGTGGCCTCACCATTTATGTCCGTAGTGATATTGCTTATCAAGTTCCACCACAGTATGGCCACTGTTCCAACCCCGAATTTAATTTCAAATGGCTAAAATTCACCGCCCGTAAGCAAATAATTCACTACTGTTTTATTTACAGAAGCCCTAGTGTGGACATCAACTCAACTTTTGATGAATTTGATGCGTTGTCCGATTCCATCACACGAATTGCCTCCTTGTATCCTCATACTCAAATCGATTTCAATATACACAATTCGGATTGGCTTCAACATTTTGGTCAGACAACACCCGAAGGAAAGTATGTTGAACTTTTTGCTAAGATAAACAATCTGACTCAGATTGTAAATGAGCTTACACGTATACCGGACATTGAAAGTCATTCCGCCAACACTTTGGACTTGTTTCTTACTTCTCACCCTGATAAATACACCATTGATGTTCTAGCGCCTCTTGGTTGGTCTGACCACAATATCGTATCAGCTAAATTCTCGTACTCCAACCACTCAGTTAAAGAAAAAACTCCTAAAAGAAAAGTATGGCAATACGAGAAAGCCAACTGAAGCGGCTTTAATAGCTTCTTTAGGAGTTTTAACTGGTCGCTATTCTTCCTCAATTGCGACGTGGATGCCGCAGCCGATATGATTACTAACACTATCGTCTTAGGTATGAATGGCTTTATTCCGAACAGAATAAAGAGCATTAAACCTAAGGCAAACTTGTGGTTTGACCAGAGCTGTAAAGAGGCTATCAGGTTAAAAGAGGTAAGTTTTCGGTCTTATAAAGCCAACAAATCTGATGAAAACCGAAAGAAGTTTAAGCAAGCCAGAAAGGAGTGCAATGCCCACATACGGCGTATAAAATTCTTACATGACCAAAAATTGAGGCAAAAAATCCTACAATGTCCCAAAGGTTGTAAAAATTGTTGGTCATTCGTCAAAAATATTAAAAATTCTGCCTCGTCTGCCATCCCTTCATTCACTTACAATTACATTCCAGCTGCCAGCTCCTTAGACAAAGCTAATGTGCTTGCTGCTTACTTTGCAGCGAGCTCCACGCTGCCAGATATTACTTTGTCTCCACCTTTATTTGAGAGCATCAAATTTTCCATGGGACAAGTCCACTTTCGCACTCGTACAGTTGCAGGAGTACTCAAAGGTCTTAACATACACAAATCCGCTGGTCCAGATGGTATCACCCACATAGTTTTGAAGAGGTGTTCTTCTACGCTGGCAAACCCTCTGTGTAAGCTTTTCTGTCTATCCTACTTTTAGGGCTATTTCTGAGTAGATAGAAAACAGCATTTGTCCAGCCCGTCCCTAAGAAAGGCCAATCTTCCTCCCCGTCCAATTACCAACCCATTGCACTTACGTCCCTTCTTTCCAAGGTCATGGAAACGCTGATAAATCATCAGCTTATGAAATATCTCGATTCACGAAAACTCCTTAATGACCAGCAGTATGGTTTTCCTAGCAACATGTCCACTGGTGATTTGATGGCATATCTCACCGAAAAGTGGAACCAATCTCTCCATCACTTCGGGAAACCAAGATGGTTGCGCTTTATATTTCAAAGGCATTTGACAGAGTTTGGCGTCGGGCTCTTTTGTCAAAAATGCTGTCTTCTGTCTCTCAAGCGAAACCAAAATCCTCAACCATTATCCATGGATGGTACTTGTATCATTGAATCCGAAAGACTTGCTATTCTTGGTGTGTATATTAATAACCATCTTCGATGGAATGATCACATATTCGAGGTCGCCAAAATGTTGCAAAATGTCTAGGATTCCTTAAACGGTACAAAAAAATGTTTTACTCCGTCTGATCTGGCCTCAATTTATAAGGCATTCATCCGCCCTAAGCTGGAATATAACGCCCATATCTGGTCTGGTGCACCCAAGACCGTTCTGCACATTCTTGATAGGATACAAAATCGCGCGTTAAAACTTATAGGTGATAGAGACATTGTGATTTCCATTCATTCACTAGAACATCGGAGAAATGTCTCCTGTCTCTCCTTGTTTTATCGTTTTTTTTTTTATAAAAAATGCTCCAGCGAAATAGTCAGCTGCATTCCTCCCCTTCAAAATTTCACCCGCAATACGCGACATGCTTCGAATGAACATCAGTTTACCCTAAAGCCTTACTTCGGTCGTACTGTTAAATATAGGGATTCGTTTATAAGCCGAGCGACACGAATGTGGAATGATCTACAAGTTCTGTATTTCCCCATCACTACAACCTCCAAACATTTAAAGCCAACTTGCACAGGCTTCTCGTCTATTCCTCTTCAACTTTTCCTTAAAAGCCCGTGCCCTGTAACAGTGTAAAGGTATTCATATTCCTTTTGGCTCGCGCAAGTTATATAAAAAAAAAAAAATTGGATGCGCTGGCACATCTGTTTTGTTTTTGAGGCATTAGCCCATTGTCGTGGCACCATTTTCAACCTTCATCGAACTCGGCTTGCATCAACTTTGCTGCTTCTTCTACGGTTTGATGACACACAACAATTGCCATGTCATCTGCGTAGGCAAATTGGAAACTTTTTTTTTAAAACATATCAGCATTTCATTAGTATAAAAGATGAAAAATAAAGGGCCCAGTTTGCTACCTTGTGGAACTCCATAATGCACTCTATAAGCATGCTGCAGCAATCTTTGATTCTCACTCAGAAGGCCCTCTCCGCCAAATAGTCCGCTATCAAGTGTGCCAGCTTTCCAACTCTTTGGACTGCATCGATAAGTTTGTTGTGGCGTTTGCTGAGGCTGGTGTTGATTAACTTCGTAAAATCGCCAAGTAGCTGGTTAGTGCTTTTGCCCTTTTGGAATCCATATTAATGTTTGCTGATGAGATCATGTTTTTGGAAGAAGTCCCATTGTCCCATGATTTTCTCGACGGCTGGCAAGATTGCAATCGGGCGATAGTTCGTTGATTGCTTTTTGCTACCTCCTTGTATATCGGTCGAACAACTGACTCCTTGAGTTTTTTGATGACTTGATTCCGTAACTTTTTATACTTTCTCTCATATATTAGCTTACTCCTGTTATTCTTTTACCTACGATATAGAACATCTCGGTCTCTACAGCTCTCTAAGATGTCCTTGCTAATCCATGGAATATTTTTCCAATTTTTATACCAGTTATTTTTTCAATCAGATAGTTGAAGAGCGATACAGGATACGTTTTGTCAGTAGCTTCTGTCCAATCAGTGGATCGAATTAGCTGGTTAACTTTGCTCGTCATTATGAGAGAGTGCAAAAGAGATTACTAAGAAGATCACTTTCTGCAGGAGATTCATCGTAAACCCCGTATAGCGTGCTATAATGATCGGAAATGACGTTTTCTACTACAGCCGAACAAGTTTTGGGCTTTGGTCGGTTCACCAAAGTGTGATCGATTAATATACAGATGCCTTTCTTTAGGTCGACTATAGTAGCTTCTTTAATGTTATTGCAAAACCTTTCGAAGCTAACATTTCGTGGTAGTTGATGACAATATTGTTCGTGTTATTTTTGACATTAATATTAATGTCAACCAGAACTACCATTTCGTTATTCGTTCTTTTCATGTTTGGAATTTGTGGGAATTAATCCATAAAGTCAATAAAACTGTGCTGCGGCGGTCTATGGATTCCATTAATTGCTTTTTCTTTTGAATTTGGCAGAATTTCCACGATTCAATTTTCATATGCTGCTGTTTCGATATCTACTCGTTCGTGGTTTACATGGTTTTTAATAAACATCGCTATGCCTTAATATTGATTTCAACCAGGACAATTACATCAATACAACTTAAAATTGGACATGCACGAGCACAGAAGACAACCTAATTTTTTCGTAACGATCTAATATTCAGACATATTCAACGGAAATTCCATTTCTTTTTTTCGTTCAGTTTTTGTTTCTTTGAAATTTTCAAATTCGATAAAATTTAAATCGAACAAATCTTCTAAATTGTCATTATCCACCACGTACTAAATTTAATTGTTTTCCAATACAAACATATCAGGTGCGCAACTAAGTTCTCGCTGTTTTTTTTATGAAAATGCAACTTTATTGTGAAAAAATGGTTACAAATGGATAATTCAAAGTGTTGCCCATCGCTAGCTACAACTTTTTCCCATCTTTCTGGTAGAGCTCGAATACCGTTACTGTAAAAGTGTTCATCTTTTGAGGCTATCCACGAATCAAGCCATTTTTTATGTCTTGATATGAGCGGAACTGCTGATCAGCCAGACCATGTGCCATCGAACGGAACAAGTATTATAATAATCGGATGGCGCAATATCTGGGGAATATGGTGGGTGGGGTAGGACTTCCCATTTGAGCGTTTTCAGGTAGGTTTTAACGGGTTTGGCAACGTGAGGCCGAGCGTTGTTATGCTGTAGAATCACTTTTTCGTGCCTCTGCTTGTATTGTGGCTGTTTTTCGCGCAGTGCTCGGCTCAATGGCATCAATTGAAGTCGATACCGTTCCCCAGTGATGGTTTCGTTGGATTTCAACAGTTCATAATGAATGACACCGACCTGGTCCCACCAAATACACAGCATAATCTTCGAAGCGGCCGAGCCGACGACGTAGAAGCATGACCGGGCAGTCCTCATGATTTTCTTTTCTTTGGGTTGCTGTAATGAATCACCCGTCACGACGCTGGAGCAGTTGTTCACAGGCGAAAAAACGACGCTCAACGTCCCTTGGCTTCAAATCATAAGGAACCTAAGTTCATTGTTTTTGAATCATTCCAAACGCATGCAATCGCTTGGAAATGGCTTGACGGGTAACTCCTAATGCTGAAGCAAGCTGTTCTTGCGTTTGGCACGGATCTTCATAGAGCAATGACTCCAATTCAGCGTCTTCGAAGGATTTTGGCCTTCCTTCACGCTGACGGTCGTCAACATCGAGATCACCGTCTTTTACCTTTCTGCGATCGAGTTGAGTTTTTGCATGTAAACGCGGGTCGAAAGATTGAGTTTGACAGATAGAGAAAAAAGAGTATCAATAAGGGAGTTTGGCTTGCATACACAACTCTGCACACAAGAAAAGTGTTAAACTCAATCCTCTTTCGATTCTATTCTAACTCGATCCCTCAATTCGGTTACAGCGAAAACCTGGATCGAAACTCAATCCTTTTTCAATCCGATCTGTCAATCCGGTCATATAAACGTGGTATTTGAAGCGACGGAACCAATCACCTTCACGTTGTTTTACTTATAACAGCATCTCCGAAAACTTTTTGGACCTCTCGATGCGCTTCAGCCGCCATTTTCTTCGAATGAAAGAAGAAAATCAACACTTCCCGCCAATGACGATTATTAGGCACAAAATCAGACAATCTAATGTGTCAGAACAGTTTGTTTACCATATGTCTAAGCTCGGTTCATGACGTTTTGGATATGTCCAAATCGACCAGCACTTACTGCTGGAGCCATCTGTTGACAATCAGCGAGAACTTAGTTGTGCACCTAATATATATGTATATAATTTAAACACATTTTATTTTATCTATGTATGTCAATCATAGATTGAATAAACAATGCTTCCGCCCTTTCTTCTCTTCTAGTGGAAATTTTACTCGTGTTTTCCCATACAAATCGCCAACCTTCTCCTTTCGCCTTCTTCTTTGCTTGCCAAAGCAGCTGTTTGTTTAGATTTGTCAGCATGTTATTAATGAAGATGTTATTACTGTTGCAAACCTATTTTTCTTTTGCATTAATATCCATGTTTTGGTTGATTTTGGCAATTGTTAGTGATCGTGTTGCACGGGCATTTCGAAATGTTTTCAGTTAAGTAGTTATGGAAACTGGCAATAATTGTTGATTTGTCGGTGTTTTTAGTTCTTGTGCGGTAGATGTCTGTAAGTAGGAGGCGTCGATGTTATTGTATTTAAGCTTATTTTCTTGATACCATAGTAACCAGGAAATTATGCAGATCTCTGTATTAAGGAAATCTTATGTGTTTCTCTATCCACATAAGTTTATGAAGGTAAACGCAAAAAGCTTTCGAAATGCAATCAAAAGATCATTTAAGTCCTCGAAGGACTTCATTCCATATCTGGACATAAGGCTCTGCATCTTTCATACTCAGTCTCACAGATTTACCAATAAATCAAAGCAGCAGGAAAATATTATATTTTTATTACATTATTTCTTTTATGTATAAATTATGGGTATGAAGCATAGATTGTTATTGCAATTCAAAAATAAGGACACCTAATATACAATTTGTTTATAAATATTACTTGAACGATCCAGAGAAAGTACAAATTGTTTTCCTTATTTGACCAGTAAAGACAAAAGTACGAAATTACGAGTTACAAAATTATGTAGAAAAATAAAATCATTTTTTAACTGAAAATCGCAGTCTTTCATTGTCAGACCGATAACTTTTCACTTTGCCCTCGTATATTGTTATGAAGGGTGGTTAAGTTTTAAGGGCCGATGTTGATTTTGAATAAAACACAAATTATTTAGGAAATTACTGTCATTTCTTTTTATTATGATAATTTGGTATGGTTCAATTATGTATGTAACAAAATATCGGCCAAATGGCCGCCGCGACCTCGGCGGCACACCTCCATCCGATGGTCCAAATTTTCGATGATGCTGGGGCATAATTGAGGTTCTATGCCGTTAATGTGCCGAATTATCTCATCCTTTAGCTCTTGAATTGTTGCTGGCTTATCGACGTACACCTTTTCTTTCAAATAACCCCAAAGAAAGAAGTCCAATGGTGTCAAATCACATGATCTTGGCGGCCAATTGACATCGCCACCACGTGAGATAACACGGCCATTGAATTTGTCGAGCAAAAGAGCCATTGTTTCGTTAGCTGTGTGGCAAGTGGCACCATCCTGTTGAAACCACATATCGTCCACATCCATATCTTCCAGTTCGGGCCATAAAAAGTTCGTTATCATCTCACGATAGCGAACACCATTGACAGTAACTGCCTGACCGGCCTCATTTTGGAAAAAATACGGCCCGATGATGCCGCCAGCCCATAAACCGCACCAAACAGTCACTCTTTGTGGGTGCATTGGTTTTTCGACAATCACTCTTGAATTATCATTCGCCCAAATGCGGCAATTCTGCTTATTGACGAATCCACTGAGGTGAAAATGTGCCTCATCACTGAAGATGATTTTCTTCGAAAATTGATCATCCACTGTTGCCATTTCTTGCCACAATTGTGACCATTGACGACGCTTGAAATGGTCAAGAGGCTTTAGTTCTTGAGTCAATTGCACCTTGTATGCGCGTAAATGCAAGTCTTTATGCATAATGTTCATCAACGACGAGCGTGAGAGGTGCAATTGTTGGGCATGACGACGAGTTGAGGTGGACGGCTCTTCAGCCACACTATCGCGAACAGCAGCAATATTTTCTGCAGTACGAGCTGTACGAGCATGCACTGGTGTTTTCACATCTCCTACAGACCCGGTTTGCACAAATTTTTGCACGATTTTTCCGATTTACGCACATTTGGACGATTAAATTGACCTAAAGAATCACGAAATGCACGATATGCATTTTGATTTGAACGCCCATTTTCATAATAAGCCTGAATAACTTTAACGCGTTGCTCGATTGTGTATCTTTCCATGGTTCGAATTGAGTTAGTCTGAAATTAGGAAATGTCAAATGAAATGCAGAAAAAAATTGACGTTTAGGTGTGGTTCACATTCAACATCGGCCCTTAAAACTTAACCACCCTTTATTATATTTCTTAAAAAATATTTAAAAGCCTGCTCAAACAATTCATTTTATTGGTATTGGATCTTTCCTAAGAATTACCAGCGAAATATCTGCATAAATAATACTTAAACAAAATTTTCAGCATTTGATTTTATATAATATATTCATCAAAATAACTACTTCTAGTTATTCATCACTAGGTTTAAATAGTTACAGAATTATCATTAATTATAAGGATAATAATATTAATAGTAGTTTGTAATATGTATAATAAACTCCCAGTAAGTACATCAGGATTAATTTTCATAGCCTCTTGCTGTTTCTTCTTCGTCACTTTCTTCATGGTCGTATTTACCAATTCGCCTTCTCCTGCCACCTGCTTCTTACTTGTGATTCCGCTTATTTCTGCCCACTAGTGTTACAACGTCAGTTGTCGTATCCTTCTCCTTGGGGTTTACGAAAGATTGGTGTTTTAGTTTTTGCTTTGGCTCCGGGCGTCTACTGTTGTTGTGTTTTTCTGCTTCTACTTTGCTTCCGTGGGTTCGCTATCTGCAACACCATTTGATTGATGTTTCTGCTTCTATTTTAACTCCGGGGTTCGCTATCGGCAACTCCATTGGATGGGTGCTGCTGCTTCTGCTTTGACTCCGGAGCATCGCTGTCCGCAACCTGCCTTTTCTTAGGCCCTAGTGTTTGTTTTAGCCATGGCGAAGTATGCAAGGAGTTGTTCTTTAGCTTTCTCATCGTGCAGTTGAATCGCAGAGAGCTCGTAGAGAGCACTTATAATTTCAATGGTACCTCTCATCGCTTGGTGGATTGAATACCTTTTTCCGTCTTCCAGCGTTTCCAATTTGTTCACCAAGCTTGTGAAAATCAGATTTCTGGGTGGTTGGGTCAACCATCAACTTTCGTATTGCGGGTAATTCGCATCGTTCCGTCCTCCTTTGTGATGCTGCTGCTTGACCTGGTGATCTCAGCATCCTTGAGCCCATTTGGAAGGGCTCGTTCTCTTCTATTTGTCCCCCGGTAGTCACACAGCAAAATCATTCATCCTAGAGCCGAAATGACTACTGTATCGTGACAAAGATGACATAAGCAGTAGCCTTATCATAGGAAACGGCAAATGTCCAGCTTTCCAAAAAGCATTGAGAGGGCTGAGAAACTTCTTATGAAGATAAATCAGTTCAGTCTTAATCACTGCGAAGCAGCGAATGACCTCCGTTCATTAATTCTGCGGACGAATATAAAGTGAACGCACGCGAAATGATAGTGAACCCTACAAGGGTACGGGCGCCTTTCAAGAGAGAATGCTAACACTAGGAGATGTTTTCGTATGAGCAAAAATCGACGGCATACACATTTATAGCTGCTATGCACCGCCAAGCTTATCGATAACAGAGTTCGAAAAGCTACTGGACAGATCTATAAATGACGCCTTAGCTTGAAAATCTACGATCATTGCTGGTGACTTCAATGCATGATCCGCTGAATAGGGATGCCGACAAATGAACAGAGAGAACGCTTTTACCGCTTCAATTATCGACATCACGTACGTAAGTAACTGCTTGGTAGGAAGAACAAAGTGGAAAGTGAGCAAACACTACATTCATAGCGACCATCAGGCGATAATATGTGAAATATCTCCGGAAGTGAGAAGACAAATACCTCTAGTGAGGTCGACCAAGAAAAAAGGCTGGACATCGGACACTTTGATGTAGAGGCATTCACATACATCTTTAACAGAGACGCAATACTAATGGGTCGTACGTGCAGTAAGGCACTTCAGGCCATAAATGAGGCGACACTCCTCAATGGTGAGAAGAAAGGTCATGGATCATAGTCCCCCAGTTTATTGGTGGAACGAAGAAATCGCACAGCTACGTGCATTCTCGAATGATCTCATAATAGAAACACCAACAATCCAAGATGTCACTGCGGAGGAAATACTCGAGATCTGAAAATAAGCCCGGACATGTTCATTAACATTTACAACGCGTGCCTGAAGGAAGGAGTTTTCCCAGACCAGTGGAAATGACAAAACTTAAAAAAAACGGCTTCTTCCCAATGGTAACAAACCACATAATGAACCACCATCATACCGCTCGCTCTGTATGTTAGATACGGCTGGTAAACTCTTGCAGGGAATCATTTGCAACAGGCTAGAGGTAGCAGTTTAAGAATCTGGAGGACTTTCAGAACACCAATAAGGTTCTCGGAAAAGGCGGTCAACAACAGACGCAATTAACGTAGTAGTTAAAATGACACAAGAGGCTACTCAAAGAAGAAGATGGAAGGCGGTTCAAAAAAAGTACTACTCGTACGTAAAAAGTACTAGCGTTCAAATGTCCGCCGCGGCTTCTCTGGATGGCGCGCATCCCAAATGTCCAATTTTCCATGACTCTTGCGCATAAATCAGGCAGAATTAGACCGATCGCATGTGTTATGTTCGCTTTGAGGGCCGCTGTTATTTGTGGCTTATTCACATAGACCTGCGACTTCAGAAAACCCCACAAGAAAAATTCTAACGTGTTTAAATCGCACGATCTCGGTGGCCAGTTCACATCACATCCACGTGAGATGACCATGCCCTTGAATCGGTCGTACAGAATTTCCAATGTGACGTGAGCTGTGTGGCACGTAGCGCCGTCCTGTTGAAACCACATGTCGTTGGTGTCAATATGATCCAATTCAGGCTAAAAGAAGTTGGTAATCATCGACCTATAGCGCTCGCCGTTGACGGTGAAACATTTTCGCGGGCTTATTAAACGATCAGGATGAATTTCAAAAATGTTTACAAAATTTCGTTTATAATTCATTTTCCCTTAATAATATAACTTATACTAATTAAATTATAAACTTAATAATATTTTACTTCCCTTCTATTCCGTTCACTTCTTCGAACAGGAATATTTCCAAAATTATTATCCTTTGACAATTTTCCAGTTTCCTGGTGTTTCATTGAATTCGAGATTTTAGGATTTTCACAACTGAAACTTTTTGTATTTTTTAACTAATTATTAGATTTAGGAATATTTATATAACTTGGATTAAATTTCCACTTCATAGAAACTTTCTTTAATTGATTTAAATGCGCAGTTCTGTATTGTGGACCAATTTGAACAATATATCTTATAGTACTCAAGTTTTTCTTAATTTTACAGGGAAGACATTTTCTAATTTCTTTTACATCATTTCTATATATAAGCATTCCTCCCCCAACTTAAATTTTGGTTTGAAATTATTTTCATTTCTAAAACTTTTAGGATTTTGTTTGTTAACTCTAGCATTACTGCTTTCTTTCTTTAAGCATGACTTAATTTTTATATTATCTAATAATATTTTAGGTTTATACCCAAAAATCATTTCGGATGGAGTTTCATTTGACACAGAACTTGGAGAATTTCGATGGGTTAGAAGAAACAAATCTATTTTTTCATGTAGTCGCAAACATGATTTCGAGCTCAACAAAAACTTGAGATAATTTAATTTTACTATTAAAACAAAATTGTCTAAATTCGAAGGATGAAAACACTAGACCATTATCAGTCACGATCTCTGTTGGAAATCCAAAAATTGAGGTTATATTATGTGTAAGTTTTTCTAGTAAATTTCCAGCCGAAGTTCCATTCATTATTACCACACTCAATCGACTAAATGCATCTACAGCAAGCAATAAGGTATTACCTCCGAAATAGAAAAAATCTAGATGCATTATTTCAAATGGATAGGAACAACTTGCCCAACTTGAAACTACATTTTCTTTTGGTACAGAAGAAGTGATTTGACATATCTCACAGGCCTCTATAAACTCTTTTATACTGTCATCTATGTTTGGCCATCAAACGTATGACCGACCTATATTTTTCATGATAACAGTTCCACTGTGATTGGAGCGAAGAGCTCGGAGTACTTCAATTCTCAATATTTTTGGAATTACTACTCTATCTCTGCAAAAGATACACCGCGTAATATTTGTTGATTTGAGGGTTTACCATTTTTGGCAATCCATCTCTAATAAACTCATATATTTTTGCAATCAATTTATCATTTGTCGTTTCGCCTTTAAATTTATGCAAATGCTTTCGACATCTGTGTCGCCTTCGATTGGTAATTTTGATAACGCATCTGCATGCGATAAATCTTTAGCTGGCCTATGTTTGATCGTATAATTGAACATAGAGAGCGTTATAGCCCATCTTTCTAACCTAGCTACTGCGATTGAAAGTGTGCCCTTTTTCGGATTGAACATTTCCTTCAACGCTTGATTGTCAGTTATTATAACAAACTGTTTCCCATATTGTGAGCGCAACGACATCTACCTGTCGATTATTTTCCTCCTTTTTTTCTTGCCATTAGGCACCATTGGTTTCTGTGTATTTTACTATGTCATATTACTACGTATTAAAGAATTCAATTTTAGTTTTTGGTAAAGACGCACGCCTTTGATTTTCTTTTAACACGCAATCCTCATATTGCACCACGAATTTCATAACAGAGCCACACTGTTACATGGCGCAGCCGGTATCTCAACCTACATACAATAAAGAAACAACAAACACCCGACAACAAAATGTCTCTCGTCCAGCAACTCTTAGAAACGACCATCGACGCAGAAATTCTGAACCAGTTCACGAAGGATGCACTCCAAACAGAAGTCAAATCAAGAGGACTGGAAACAACAGCAACAACAAAAGATGAGTTAATTCAAATCATAATCAAACACAATAAAATCCTATCTACCCTTAAAGCAAGGAAAATCGAACCATCAGCAGGTACTTCTAGTTCGGTAGGGACTTGTCCAGCAGTTATTCAGACTGTCGTCATCAACCCAGACATGACGCAAACGATTTTGGAATGCAACGGGGAAGATAGCAACTCCACCGAGCAATTCATAAAATCCATCGAAAAAGCCGCAAAAATAAACGGATGGAGTGACGAGGTTAAATTAGTATTCTGCACCAGCAAATTAACGGGCATTGCAAGAAACTGGTAGAACTTCGAAGGCGATTCAAAGGACGACTGGAATATATGGCTCAATTCATTCAGGAAACGATTCATAAAGACACCAACATTACGCGAATGGAATGACAGAGTAAATGCACGTATCCAACGGCCGAACGAATCTATAATCCAGTACTTCAGCAGTAAGTTAGATATTATTTCTAAGCCCCCAAAAAATGTAAATATTCCTACGGAAGATCAAATTGCGTATTTACTCGAGGGTGTTGCTGACAATACAGACCGCCATATTCTACGCATTGGCACACCTTCGACCATAACCGAACTATTCGAACTGGGGCAAAAACTTGACGATGACACAAAACACACCAGCAAACAGTTCCACAACACAGCAACAATGTATCGCAACACTAGAACGCCACAGTCCTTTACAGACAATAATTTCAAGAAACCAGCATACACAGAAAATACGAAAATAAATACTTATGTATGCCCACGCTGTAAAAAAGGTCAACACCCCGTTTCGCAATGTCCAATACCCTGTTACACATGCAATAGAACTGGTCATTCACTGAGCAACTGCCCAAATAAACCATCTCCAAAACAAGCAAACTGCGCATTGAAGTCAAAAGGTGGTGATCGAGGCTTACCCATCGTAGATGCCTATGCATTCGATGGAAAACCTATTTCCACTCTTATCGATAGCGGTGCTGAACAGTCAGTAATCGATCGTCGTTCTATACCACCTGATTATACAGTTCAAAAATACGAAGGCTCAGCAATAACTTCCATTGACAATGAGTGTAGACCTGTAGGACAAATTGACCTATTCGTTGCAGTAGGCGACATATGTTGCACATTTGGTCCTGTAGCGGTGGTAAACAATGCACCAATACCACTGATACTCGGCAGCGATTGGAGAAAGGCCAATAACATCACCATAACTGTCGAAACGAACGGAGATGTCCAATTAAAACAAAATACGAACTCAGGCTACACCACACACACAAATATAAATTCCTGCATATTAAAACAAAGCCAGACTATACCACCATGTATTCTAAAAGAAGTCGAATATCAAATCTCAACATTTCCCAAATCTATATCTCCAACACAAATTCAAAAATTTCGAGAAATAGTCAGCAACAATTTACAAGCCTTCTCGACAGACAACGAGATTTTAGGATACTGCACCATAGATCAACATTCCTTACGTACAGTAGATGATATACCAGTTCGCAGAAAGCCCTACCGCTATTCATGGAGCGACCGCCAGTTCATAAACGAAACAGTAAAAAATTGGAAAAAACTAAACATTGCAAGAGATTCGCAATCTAATATGCCTCTCCAGTTGTAATAGTTAACCAGCCTCATCATCCAAGTACCCCACGCAGATTGACAATAGATTACACACAGCTTAACAAAAAATTATATAAAGATAATTTTCCACCTCCACACATCGACGACATCATAGAGAAACTGGTTCAACAGGATGCACAAATTTTCAACACAATGGACATTAAAACAGCATTTATGATGGTTGCTGTCAAACCAGAGGACATTCACAAAACAGCATTTATAACTCAAGACGGTATATACGAATTTATGAGAATGCCATTTGGACTGACCAATGCGCCAAAGACCATGGAACGTATAATGAAGCAAACATTCGACAACACCGAAAACACTATTACATACATGGACGACGTAGGTCAATCAGCTCCGAACATTGACATAGCTATTAGAAATTTCGAAAACGCACTTAAACAAATAATCAAAAGCGGACTACGTATTTCTCTACAAAAAAGTCAGCTTTTCCAATTGGAAATATTCTTCTTGGGCTATGGTATTTCAGCACACGGCATACGTCCAGATCCTTCCCGTACAAACTCCATCGACAGATACAACAAAATTTTCAAAACAAAAACAGACGCTAAATCATTCCATGAATTTGCATCTCATCACAGAAAGTTCATCAAAGACTTTTCAAAGTTATCATTACCAATCCGCAACGCATATAATTCATCCCCATTCATCTGGACAGAAGAAGAAGCAGCAGCAGTCGAAATTTTAAAACAAAAATTAAAATCTCCACCAATACTGGGACATTTTAGGAATAATTGTCCAACGGAAGTTCAAATTGACGCATCATTAACCGGCTTGGGAGCAATCCTTCTACAAAAACAAAACAATCAGCAAGTAGTAATCGCATATGCTAGCCGTGCGCTTGCCGATAGTGAAAAAAATTTACATATTAACCAAATAGAAAGCCTAGCAGTACACTGGGCGGTTACTAATAAATTTCATATTTATTTATACGGATTAAAATCATTCACAATAATTACAGACAATTGGACCACCGCTTGTTTATTACAAAACAGCAAATTTAATCGTAAATTCGCGCGATGGCTCCTAGATTTACAATCATACAATTTCACAATAAAACATAAATCAACCAAACAAAATATCTGCGCGGATGCACTTTCAAGAATTTCGGAAAATACAATAGCCCAACTAATTTTAAAATCAAACGATGAATCGCGAATTTCAATAGCCCAAATCAACGACCCGGAATGCAACGATATATTACAAATTCTAACTAGAGACTCTAATACAAAAAACGACAAAAAAATCAAAGAAAAATACTGCATCCAGAATAACATCCTGATGCACAAAGACAATAAAGGCCGCGGATGCATCCAAATACCGAAATCGCTTCAAACAACCATTCTGGAAATGTGTCACGACAACAGTGGATACATGGACAATGAAAAGACATTCTCAAAACTATCCAAACGCTATTTCTGGCCATCATACTTCAAGGACTGCAAGGATTACGTATCTAGTTGTAGCACATGTCAGCAATTTAACCACAGGACCACCAAGAGACTGGGCCTCTTGAAACCAAGAACAATCCCGGAAAGAACGTTTGACGTTATTTCAATGGATCACTGCAGCTTCCCAAAAGACAACAAAGGTAACACTAATATTCTAATTTTAATTGATCACACAACTCGATACATTGTTGCAAAATGTGTCCCCGACGTTAGTTCGCGCCATGTTACGAACCTAATAAAAAACAGAACCATTCTAATTTACGGCGCACCGAAAACCATCATCAATGATAATGCTACCAGCTTCACCTCACTCGAAGTTCAAAATTTCTTCAAAGATTACGGAATCCAAAGTCGCACGACTCCACCATATTGGCCCGAATCGAATGGACTTATCGAGCGCGAAGTTAAAACAGTTTCTTCAATTCTCCGAAAATACATTTCCGAAAGGGACATCGCACACTGGTCATCTTACATTCCTGAAATAGTACAAGCAATTAACGCAAGCAAACATTCATCACTTCAAGAATCACCCTTCTATCTACTCCATGGATTCGAAGCCAGAATTCGGGACGAACTTCTTTTGGGTACGGTAGAGTGCCAAGTCAATAGACCACAACAAATTGCACAACTTAACTCAGCCCGCCAAACAGCAATAGAAAAGCTAAACAAATCACAAAGTCAAGCAAAAACCAGTATCGATCAACATAGACTAAACTTTACCATGAAAGAGGGTGATCTGGTACTAGCATTAAATCCCAATAAAAATAGCAAATTATGCCCAATATATGAACCGACACCATATGAAATAACAAATATTCTCGGCGACAACGTTATAAAAATTCGGAAGTACAACGAACTTGGACAAGAAATAATAAGAATCGTTCACACCGGACAGATAAAAAAGATATAAAGAAAGAAACAACAATCAGCTGCTAACTGACACTCACAATGGATTACAAAACATCATTGAGACAAATACCGGCGATGAGGAAGAGTTGCCAACTGAACAATATTCTACGAGTGATGGCTCATCAGTATATCAAATTGAAGATAGTGACAAAGAAGAAGACAGTGAGGAAATCGTCGACCGGAAGGATACAGCACCGGTTCGCTCCCGAAAACCACCAAGATGGCTCCAAGACTATGAGAGGTAAATTGCCAGGAGTCAATTTTACAAGAAGGGGTCGTGTGAGCGCAACGACATCTACCTGTCGATTATTTTCCTCCTTTTTTTCTTGCCATTAGGCACCATTGGTTTCTGTGTATTTTACTATGTCATATTACTACGTATTAAAGAATTCAATTTTAGTTTTTGGTAAAGACGCACGCCTTTGATTTTCTTTTAACACGCAATCCTCATATTGCACCACGAATTTCATAACAGAGCCACACTGTTACACATATATATACTTAAAAAACTTTTTAACTACGAACATGACTGCAAGAGCTTCTCTGTGAACTTGTGAGTAGTTTTTTTTTGGAGCGGAAAGTGTGCTACTTGAAAAAAGTGCGGGTTTTCAACTACAGTGACTACATGCAATAAAACGGCCGCCACACCTTGCGGACTAGCATCCGTACTAACGACAATAGGTTTATTTTTATTACAGAGTTCTAACACGTTATTTTCCAAAATTAACTTCTTTGAATTTTCGAATTACTCTTGACACTTTTTGTCCCAAACAAAGTACTACCTTTGTTTAAAAGACTATATACATTCGTCAAACTTCCCGAAAGATTGGGAACAAATTTCCGGTAGTAATTTATTAAGCACAAATACAACTGAAGTTCCTTTAGGTTGGATGGAGACGGGGCCTTTACAACTGCTTCTACCTTTTTTGGATTAGGCCTTAACTCATTTCGACAAACAACTTGCCCTGGATACTCAACTAACTTCTGCAAAAATTTGCATTTAAGCAGCTTAAGTTTTATTTTGTGCTTATTTAATCTTGCACATACCTCAAGTAGCTTTAGTTTGCATTGATCCTCTGTACTACCCCCAACAATTATATCATCGAGGTATCCAAAAACACCTTCTAATCCTACGAGAACAAGGTCAATAACTGATTGGAATATCGAAGGAGCACTAGATACTTCGAAAGGTAAGCAAGAATATTGGATTAAGCCCTTACTGGTATTTATCGTGAGCAACTTCTGTGACCCTTGAGTTAGCTCCAACTGTTGGTTTGCTCCAGCCAAATGTGGAGCACAGAATACATCTCATTTCGCTATGCATGCAAATGTATCCTCTATATTGGGTATAGGGTAGTGCTCCGTCACCAGAAACTTGTTGACTGTAACTTTATACTCTATGCATATTCGAACATCTCCATTTCGTTTTGGAATGCATACTATAGGTAAAGCCCAACGACTGCGCTTTACTGGAACTAGGATACCATCCTTTACTAGCCTATCCAATTCTTCCGACACTACATCACGTAATCTAAATGGTATTGGATATGCCTTACAAAATATGGGGCTTGCATTTTCTACTAGATTAATTTCAGCTTTGAAGCCATCAATTGCTAAATTTGGATCATTCGATAAGACATACGGAAACTCTACTTTAATTTTCGATATAATCTCAGAAGAAGTTTGCGATACTACTTTGTTGCATGCTCTTTTACAACAATTCGCTGTTTTTCAATAAATTTTCCTTCCAGTTTGGAATGAATATATTTAACCATGGTCTTCCAAAAAGAGGCGTAAAAGGAAAACTATCTAACGCCATAATCTCCATTTTCTCCAACTTCCCATGAAACTCCACCTATATGACTGCTTTCGCTGCAACCTTAACCCTGGCTCCTGAAATTGTACATAATTCTAGTTCACTCTTTATAATTTTAATATCATAAAACTTATCTTTAAATTCCTCAAGACTGATCACCGACATAGCTGCTTCCGAATCGACTTCCATCAACAACGCCTTTCCATGCACGCGAACCCCCACGTTCAATCCGCACTGTGCCTGTAGTTTGTTTACTATTTGTACTATTTTTAAGTACCGCCGGTTTCCTGCCCCATCCACCTTCACGTTTGACCAACTTAAACATGCACTTAAAGCAAATCCACGCTTTTGCTTTGCAGAATATTCTGTTGAATACGATCACTGCGGAGACCCACAATGAACTTATCGGTGAGGGCATCTTCCAGAGCGAGACTGCGTAACCTAGATGCGGTCGTAACAGAGTCCTCAACGAAATCTTCGAATTTGCATGTCTCTGCAAGGTTTCGCAGTTTGACAATAAAGTCGCTGATTGATTCTCTCTCCTCATGCTTTGCTTCTGCGAACTTAAACCGCTCCGCTCTCCTGTTGTTCTTCGGAGCATAATGCTGTTCTAGTAAAGCAATTAGCTTCGGAAATTTTTTCCCACTAGGCAATGTGGGTGCTGATAGCGACTTTAACACTTTGTACACCTCTGAACCCACAAGTCTAATAAACACAGGTGTCTGTCGGTCACTTTCAATATTGCTGGCAATAAAATATTGTTCTACTCGGTTTTTGTAAGCAGTAAGATCTTCTCCCGGCACGAATTCATTTATATTGCCTGGAAATGCCATGTTTTTCACGGATTTAACTTTTGGCTTACTTTCCACGATGTCTTCTTTGGGAATACTCTGCTTTTCGGCGTCGCTTATTGACAGACTTGATGAAGTCAATCTTCATTAATCTTTTCGATTTTCACGGTATTTGTTTTTTTTTATGATATGTATTTTGCAATATTTTTTTTTGACTTTTTAAACCCAATCTCCTCGTCGCCAATTTATTATAATTAAAGAATTCGTTAACACATTTATTTACAAAAATATCATCAAGTCACGAAAATCAACCTGATGGTTTTACAGCCGACACAAGGAGACGGGAATTTACCTCTTCCCGTGTCACCATGACATTCGACAGTTTAATAAGCGGTTGTCAAATTGTTGGCTGCGTTCACCGATCATGATACATTACAATAGGAACTTATTTTCTATCGTTTTTTTCCAGTTCCTCTCGTCCGATAATGATGCAATTTCCATTTTTTCTATTATTTGTTAAATGCTTCCCACAATTTCTATACAAATTTACAACAGGTGGCGAATTCTAAGTCCCAGAATAGGTTCCGCATTTTTGGGCATGTAAAAACTGTCTTGTGGAGAGCCCCATTATTTTTATTTATTAAGTTTTTTCGTTCCGTGCTCATGAGCAATGATACCGCAATAGCGCACTTAATGGTACTTCCATGTCTCTCAAGCAGAATTGCGTAAGTCAATATTTTTAAAGAAATATGTATAAATTTTTGAGTATAAAAATGAAATTTAGTAAATAAAAATGCAAAAAAGTGTATGAAAATTTATGAAGGTATATGAAAAGCATGAAACAACTTGAAAGTGTAGCTAGTAAAAAAAGATACCGTGTCATACAGTCGGTGGCCAGTGAGCGCACCTATCAAAATTGACAGCAATTTCCTGTGACTTTTTTAAAGTAGGTACTGGCTTTGTCGTACTTTGGCCATAGCTTCCTTGATATATCACAGGTGGTAAGTGAGTTCCATCTATTGTTGACTGTCATTAGGATCTTATACTCAACTCGCTCTCTGAAGTTACAAAGTGGAGGCTTAATCCATTGGAGTGTTCGATTGTGCTCTATTGCAGACCCTTTTCTTGAAAGTTTGTCAGCTATTTCATTTCCGGCTATATTTCTGTGACCAGCGACCCAACAGAGCTTAATATTGTGCTGCGAGCCATACTGGAATGAGTGGCCTCCGTAGAGGACAGGCCCTTTCACATGCTTTTGTCATGGTTTCACTTAATATTCCCGTAGTTGCGTCGATTCTATCAGGGGTGCCAAGTGGTTATTGCTGTAATATCCATGTGTTTTCCCCCACTTCTCTACAAAACAGTTCCCAGTTTGTCTTCTTGATCCGAAAAGGAAGCTTCCGTGGATACTTGGTGGTGCTTATATCTAATACCTCTCTTCTGTTTCTAGTTGTAAAAGTTGCCTTTGTTGGCTATAAGTTGTTGAATTATGTATTCAAAAAGGGCTCACCTCGGATATTTTGTATCCGTATTAAACCATTATGTGTGATGGGCGTCAGCATAGCAGCCTCAGATAAGGCCGCGAACAGTCTTATTTTACATCGTGTAATTCTTATGCGAACCTTGAAGTTTATCTGCATAGCATAGAGTAGTCCGCTCCCAATTCTTGTGACTACCTGGCCCCACAGATTTGGTAACCTTTCTGAAACAACCAAGAACTTGCCCCGTTCAGGGCTGAGTAGATTTGGCCTTATCTAAGGTAGAAGGCACATGGGATTCCCTCCTTGATCTGACCGATCCTTTTGTTCCGTCCCGGTTCTACTTCCTAACTTTGAAGCTTTCGCGCCATACAGCTTTGGTCAATTCCATGGTTGCATGCACCCTGCTTATCATTCCCACTTCCCTCCTTTCCGTGAAGGACTTGGGGTCGCGGTACCTAAATTTACCGAGGTACCACCTCGCGTTATTTCGTTGCTTCAGGAGATCCTTCTCTATGGCTCTAGCTGCCTTCTGATTGCCCGCCTTGTTTCCTCGGTATTTAACGAGTGGCCGTGGTGTAATGGTAACATCATCGCTTGTCACTCTGTTGGTTCACGGTTCAAATCCTGATGTCAAGGATCATCTTTTATTTCGCATGAAATAAATAAAAATGTCGATCAATTGCGAAAGCTAAGTCAACTCTACTGCGAAGGCATAACACTGACAGTAGAATGGTTATACGGCTGAAAATGGAACTTGATCGTGATGATGACATCAGGAGGACCGGAAAAATACTATGAATCATGAGCAATGAC
Organism: Pocota personata; assembly: GCA_963082735.1. Classification (NCBI taxonomy): domain Eukaryota; kingdom Metazoa; phylum Arthropoda; class Insecta; order Diptera; family Syrphidae; genus Pocota; species Pocota personata. The sequence continues at coordinate 99,682,066 of OY720429.1, read as the reverse complement.
AAAAGCAAAATAAACAAGCTCCCCAGTTATCTGGACGCTAACCTTGAAGTTTACGGAAACTTAATACTATCTGAGTTTCAAAACACTACACTAAATCTTTCGTTCTCTCTCTCTTCTTCACAAAGCCCGTATCCTGTAATAGTATAAGAGTATTCATATCAACTTTGGCGCGCGCAAATTATAAAAAAAATAAATAAAAAATCTGCTATTGTCTCATATACAGTCGAGCGCTCGATGTACTTTAGATCACTTGGCTTAACAACAAATGGCAGATACTGCCTAATGGGTGGTGTGAATAAAACCTGAGTGTGAGTGTTCCTTCAACTTTTTAGAATGAACACTCTATTTGAGATGAACATAATTGTCTTTCGTTAAGTTTAACGAAAACACTCCACTCAGACATGTTGAAATTTGAGGATTCCCTCCATTTTGGTGTGAATAAACTCGCAATTTATTGAGGAAACATTCGAAAAAGTTCAGGGTTCTTAAGAGGAACTTTTTAAATAAAAATATGGAGCAATATAATTCGGAGGACGATGACCTGGATGAAATTGAGGGCAAACCGGAAAAAAGAGATTTGGTCTGAAGGAAGACGATTTTATTAAAATCATATAATTTTATCCGCATTTATTAAAAACAAGCCAAACTCCAGCAATGAAAATTAGAAAGCACGATGCGCTGAAAGCTGTGGAGGCTAAAAATTATACACCCAAATTATAAAAAAAAGAAAATATTGTAACATAATGTAGCATAATAACTACGCTCCCACAACTATGCAACACATTCCGAAGTATCTTTTCATTCGAGCCATCTGTCCTTATATAGCAGAAGTTTCTGATAGCCAGAAACTTCTAGCAAATTCTTCGACCACTGGAACAAGAGAAATTCCAAGATGACAATCATTCTTGCGGTTATAATTTCCTCTCATCCGTGATATTATCCGTCTCATTCGTAGACATGAACCTCGAATGAAAGAACACTTCGAACCAAAATTCTGCCAGAATGAAAAGATACTTCGGAATTTGTTGCATCATACTTTTAGGGAGCGTAGTTATTATTATGTTACACTGCATCCCTCTTAGACGTGTTCGTCCCGAACAAGTGCATCCTCATTTCGGCCATTATAGCGACTCAGTCGGTCCACATAAACCACTTTCATTTTGGCCCCTGGTCCTCGCTGGATGCGGTAGACAACATCGTTGATGCGGGCTACTATTCTGTAGGGACCCTCCCAGTTCTGCTGCAATTTAGGTGATTTCCCCTTTTGGCGATGGGGATTATACAGCCACACTAGATCTTCTTCTTGGAATCCTGACGTTGTTGCCTTGGCATCATACTTGGTCTTCATGCGGTCGCTCGTTATTTTAATCTGGCTTCTGGTCCTTTGGTCCCTAAGCCTTTCCCTAAGGTCCGCCACGTACTCTTCTTCATTTCTGGGCTCATTGGTAGGAGATCAAAATTTCACCTCACTGGGTAAACGAGCTATTCCACCAAATAAGATTTCGAACGGCGTATGTCGAGTAGTGCTATGCACGGCACTTCTATAGGCCATCAAAAACAAGGGAATCTGCCGGCCCCAATCCCGTTGGTAGTCACCTACGTCTTTCGAGAGATGTTCGTCCAAAGTCCTATTGAAACGCTCCACCATACCGTCCGACTGTGGATGAAGCGGGGTTGTCCGTGTTTTTTTTGATTCCGAGTAGTTGACACATCTCTTGGAAGATTCTTGACTCGAAGTTCCGCCCTTGGTCAGAATGCAATTCCTAGGACACACCGAATCTGCTAACCCAATTGTAGACGATCTGTTCCGCCACGGTTCTGGCTTCCTGGTTAGGGATCGGAAACGCTTCCGGCCACTTACTGAAGTAGTCCATTACTACGAGTATATACCGATTACCATTGTCGATTTCCGGAAACGGCCCTGCGTCTTCTAGCGTCTTATTCACTCCCAAGTGGCCTCCGGACGCCCCGCCATGCATTTCCTGTAACACCTCCTTGACCCTGTTCTCCTTCCAGGCCAGAATCGGCTCGATATCCGAGTCTTCTTCCTTCTGAGCGTTCCGGATCTCATCTACGCTCCAGCCGGCGATAGGTTCGGCTCTCATTCTTTGGATGGAAACCAGCTCTCGTTCTTCCTGACGCGCACAATGTTTACAATCCATTCTGCATGGTCTCCGGGACAGTGCATCCGCATTAGAGTGGAGTCTTCCTTTACGATGCTGTATTTCGTAGTCGTAGATTTGCAGCCTTTCGATCCATCTTGCGACCTGACCCTCAGGACTCTTGAACTGTAATACCCATTTTAAGGCTGCATGGTCTGTGCGAAGAACGAACTTCCTCCCATAGAGGTATTTGTGAAAATGCTTCGTAGCCAAGATCCTTTCTGGCTTAGAGAGCACCTTGCTGAAGTACGCAACCACCTTCTCTTGGCCCTCATGCACCTGGGAGAGTACGGCTCCTACCCCGACATTACTAGCATCTGTATCCACAATGAACGTTTCCCCGGGAGTGGGGTAAGCTAGTATCGGGGCATCGCACAGCCGTTGTTTAAGTGCCTTGAAGCTCTTCTCGCACTCAATTGACCATTTGAATTGTTTCCCCTTTTCCGTCAACTGGTGCAGGCTCAAGCGCAAAATCCTTCACGAACCGTCTGTAGTAGGTGGCTAGGCCCAGGAAGCTCCTTAGTTGGTGTTTGTCTTTGGGGACTGGCCAGTTTTTCACCGCTTCGACCTTCTCTGGATCGGTTCTCACTCCTTTCGCTGAAATTATGTGCCCCAAGTACTTGACTTCCGCTCTAAACAGGGCGCACTTCTTGGGGTTGAGCTTCAGGTGGGCACTTCGAAGCCTTTGAAACACATCCCTTAGATTGTCTCGGTGTTGCGCAAACGTTTTTCCTACGACGATGATATCATCCAAGTATACCAAACAGGTTTTCCATGTTAACCCTTGCAGGACACATTCCATCAATCGCTCGAAAGTCGCCGGAGATAGCACAGCCCGAATGGCATTACCGTGAATTGCCATAGCCCATTTCCTGCGGTGAAGGCGGTTTTCTCCCGGTCTTCTGGATGGATCTGTACCTGCCAGTAGCCACTCTTTAAGTCGAGAGTGGAAAACCATCGGGCTCCTGATAGTGTGTCTAGCGTGTCGTCAATCCGTGGCAGAGGATAGCTGTCTTTCTTGGTGAGGTAATTGAGCTGCCGATAGTCCACGCAGAACCGCGTGCTGCCATCTTTCTTCTTAACCAGTACAACCGGTGATGCCCACGGACTTTTGGAACTTTCAATCAGACTTTCTTTCTCCATTGCCGACACCATCTTTGCAACTTCTGTCTGCTTTGCCAATGGAAGGCGCCTAGCAGGCTGACGAATTGGTCTAGTATCACCAGTGTCTATTCGATGTTGTACCAGGTGTGTTCGGCCGTATTCTCTGTCCTGTGAGGCAAGTACATCAGCGTACTCATTGATAAGATTCTCTGCCATAGTTCGCTGCTCCTGATTCAGCTCACTGGACTGGAGAATCGTCTCTCTCATTTCCGCTGTCCAAGGTGATGGGAGAGGTTTTGGAGCATCACGTTCAGATATTGTTGCGACGGCGGTAATCGGCGTGCATTTTCCAGTCACCTCCACTCGCCTTAGTTTGACAGTGTGTTTTCTTGCGTTCAAAACTCTCACTGGAACCATGGTGTTCTTTGGTTCGACTAACGTCTTTCCCACGATGTAGTCTTGAGACTTCTTCTCTGGGTCTGGTTCTACTATGTAGAATCGGTGGCTCCCAAGATCACCTTCCAGCTTCGTCCAAATGATTGTCTCTGAAGACGGCGGCAAAACTTCGTCTTTGCTGATGACTGTCCTGAGAGTTACGGCATTCTCGTTTCCGTACACCATCGGAATCTCCACATTTCGATACCTCAGTACTTGCATCCGGATGTCCAAGATTACTTCATTTGCTTTCATGAAGTCTATTCCGATGATGCACTCGTCGCATATATCTGCCACCAGAAACGCATGGGAGAACGTCAGTCCCGCCAGAGTAATCGTAAGACGAACTTCTCCAAACACCTTCGAAATTTCCCCTGTTGTAGTCTTCAGGCAGTAGCTGTTGGTGTTGTGCAGCCAGGCGCTTCTGACGATATCTCTTCTTACAATGGAGGCAGTAGCGCCTGTGTCGATGGTGGCTACGCACTTCTTCTTGTTGATTAGTGCCTCCACTGTCAGGCTCTTGTTACCCCGTTTGGTTTGCGAAACTTGAATGGTGGTCCTGGGGGCCTCGATTCCAGTAACCAACTTCTGATCCGCGAAGTTGGTCCTTACGCATTTCCCGACTGCTGGTTTTGGGAAGTCTTGACCGACAGGATGGATGTTATCACCGCCGGATGCTTCCTCTCTGCTTCTCCTACTTCCGCAATGTGGACAATTTCCTCGTCTAGGTGCACTTCTGCACCGCCGTTGTAGGTGTCCGGTTTGGTTGCAATTCCAGCAAAGGATTTGACTTCCGCGAGCTCCGTCTTCATCCATGACGGCTGTTCTCTGGCATGAGCATTCGACGACGGACCTTTCCCTGACACAGTGTACTCCCTGGTATGCTTGGTCCGCAGCCTTCATTGACAAAGCGAATGCCAATGCCTCGGGGAGTGTTCGCTTTTCAGCCATCCTTACAGCCATTTGCAGTTGTCTGTCCTCTATGGCCTGAATAAAAGCTTCCACCGCCATTTCGCTGATAAGCTCCTCACCGGCTTTAGGGTATGAAAGATGGGCTAGTCGCTCTATATCCGCTTGCAACTGTTGGAGCGTTTCCCCCCTTTTCTGGGCTCGACTACGCAGCTGAACCCTGTACACCTGCTGCATGTGTTCATCCCCAAACCGCATCTCGATAGCCTGAACCAGAGAGTCGTAGTTCTGCTGTTTATCTTCCGGGATGGTCTGCAAGAGCTCCGCAGCTGGACCCCTCAGTGCAAGTGTGAGTGCAATGGACTTCTCTTCATCGTCCCAGCTATTGGTCATTGCGGCCGCTTCGAATTGCCTTTTATAAATTGGCCATGATGTTTGGCCATTGAAGATAGGAGGCTGCATCTCCTTCCTTCTTAGACCGTCAGTGGAATATTCCCGTGCTTTCTGTCTTCACGTTACTGAGCTCCTTAGCAAGATTTTCGACTTGCTTTCCTACTATCTCGAATTGCGTATCCACTTATTTAAACTAAGTCTCTAACTTCCCGAACTGAGTTTCATGTTTGACAAAATTTTCATCGAATCTAGTTTCGACTTTTTCGAGTTGCGTCTCGACCTTCTCGATTTTCTCTTCGATCACTTCGAATTTGGATTCCAAGTTCTTGTTTTGCTCATCAAGTTTACTTTCCAGAGCATCTAGAGAATTCTTTTGTTCGTCCATTGCTTTCTTTTGTTCGTCCATTGCTTTCTTTTGTTCGTCCATTGCTTTCTTCTGTTCATCCAGCTTAAGTTCTAGAGAATTCTTTTGGTCGTCTATTGCTTTCTTTTGGTCATCGAGCTTAAGTTCCAGAGACTTCTTTTGGTCTTCTATTGCTTTCTTTTGTTCGTCCATGACTGACTTAAGTTGCAGGAGCAGACTTGTTATACCCGGGTCGGCTACTGTACTTGCTGGTTCCTCTTCCACGTCGAACTCTACGTCATGCGGATTTTCACCTTCCTGCGTTACTGCTTCTTCCAGACGAATCAGTAGGGCATCTTTTCCCCCAGTTGGGTCAAGATTCCGCTTACTGAGTTCTGCCTTTAGTTGAATTTTAGTTAGTTTTCCCAATTTGCGACCCATTTTGCGCAATTAATTAACTCAACACAGAAATGGTTTTTTTTTTTTTTTTTATTGTGCAATTTCACACCACGGAAATAGTTATTCACAGAATAAGTTTTATCCCACTTCTGACACCAATGTAATATGTGACATAATTTCGTTCCGAAGTGTCTTTTCGTTCGAGGTTCGTGTCCGCAGTTCGTGTCCACAGTTCTTGTCCACGATAAGAGACGGATAATATCTAAGACAACGTCACGGAATTAAGAGAGAATTATAACCGCAAGAAATTATTGTCATCTTGGTATTATTACATCAGAATTTCCTTGTTCCACTGGTCGAAGAATTTGCTAGAAGTTTCTGGCTATCACAAATGCTGCTATATAAGGGCAGATGGCGATCGAGGCAAGGCAGTTGGTTTTGAACCGCACGAGGAGATTGGAAAAGTGATAACAGCCGAAGTTGTAATTTTGTGATAAATTGAAAGTTGAGAGTTAACAAGAAGAAGTAATTAGTTTGGATTTGTAAATTAAGTAATTGAAAGGAGATGAAGTGATTTGAGAGGAAAGAGACCTTGTAAGAAAAGAATTTGCGAAGAATAGTATAGTGTGAACTTGAATTGTTTTATAGACTAGAAAATAAAGAAATAAATTTCACAGAATATCGTTTTATCTGCTCGAGCAGTATCTCGCATATTACATTGGTGTGGGATAAAACTTATTCTGTGAATAACTATTTCCGTGGTGTGAAATTGCACAATAAAAAAAAAAAGAAAAAAGATTTCTGTGTTGAGTTAATTTGTTGCGCAAAATGGGTCGCAAATTGGGAAAACTAACTATAATTCAATTAAAGGCAGAACTCGGTAAGCGGAATCTCGACACACCTGGGGGAAAAGATGCCCTACTGATTCGTCTGGAAGACGCAGTAAAGCAGGAAGGTGAAAATCCGCATGACTTAGAGTTTGACGTTTAAGAGGAACCAGCAAGTATAGTAGCCGACCCGGGTATAACAAGTCTGCTCCTGCAACTTAAGTCAGTCATGGACGAACAAAAGAAAGCAATAGAATACCAAAAGAAGTCTCTGGGACTTAAGCTCGATGACCAAAAGAAAGCAATAGACGACCAAAGGAACTCTCTAGAACTTAAGCTTGAAGAACAAAAGAATTCTCTAGAACTTAAGATGGACGAACAAAAGAATTCTCTAGAACTTAAGCTGGACGAACAAAAGAAAGCAATGGACGAACAAAGGAATTCTCTAGATGCTCTGGAAAGCAAACTTGATGAGCAAAACAAGAACTTGGAATCCAAATTCGAAGTGATCGAAGAGAAAATCGAGAAGGTCGAGACGCAACTCGAAAAAGTCGAAACTAGATTCGATGAAACTTTTGTCAAACATGAAACTCAGTTCGGGAAGTTAGAGACTTAGTTTGAATAAGTGGATACGCAATTCGAGATAGTAGGAAAGCAAGTCGAAAATCTTGCTAAGGAGCTCAGCAACGTGAAGACAGAAAGCACGGGAATATTCCACTGACGGTCTAAGAAGGAAGGAGATGCAGCCTCCTATCTTCGATGGCCAAACATCATGGCCAATTTATAAAAGGCAATTCGAAGCGGCCGCAATGACCAATAGCTGAGACGATGAAGAGAAGTCCATTGCACTCACACTTGCACTGAGGGGTCCAGCTGCGGAGCTCTTGCAGACCATCCCGGAAGATAAACAGCAGAACTACGACTCTCTGGTTCAGGCTATCGAGATGCGGTTTGGGGATGAACACATGCAGCAGGTGTACAGGGTTCAGCTGCGTAGTCGAGTCCAGAAAAGGGGGAAACGCTCCAACAGTTGCAAGCGGATATAGAGCGACTAGCCCATCTTTCATACCCTAAAGCCGGTTAGGAGCTTATCAACGAAATGGCGTTGGAAGCTTTTATTCAGGCCATAGGGGACAGACAACTGCAAATGGCTGTAAGGATGGCTGAAAAGCGAACACTCCCCGAGGCATTGGCATTCGCTTTGTCAATGAAGGCTGCGGACCAAGCATACCAGGGAATACACCGTGTCAGGGAAATGTCCGTCGTGGAATGGTCATGCCAGAGAACAGCCGTCATGGATGAAGACAAAGCTCGCGGAAGTCAAATCCGTTGCTGGAATTGCAACCAAACCGGACACCTACAACGCCAGTGCAGAAGTGCACCTAGACCAGGAAATTGTCCACATTGCGGAAGTAGGAGAAGCAGAGAGGAAGCATCCTGTCGGTCAGACTTCCCAAAACCAGCAGTCGGGGAATGCGTAAGGACCAACTTCGCGGGGCAGAAGTTGGTTACTGGAATCGAGGCCCCCAGGACCACCATTCAAGTTTCGCAAACCAAACGGGGTAACAAGAGCCTGACAGTGGAGGCACTAATCAACAAGAAGAAGTGCGTAGCCACCATAGACACAGGTGCCACCGCCTCCATTGTATGAAGAGATATCGGCAGAAGCTCATGGCTGCACAACACCAAAAATTTCTTAATTTTACTGAAATTTTACTGAAATTTTACTGAAATTTTTACAGAATTTACCGCAAAAAGGGTGTGCGGTTTTCTGCTTTTGATTAAAGTCCAAAAGGAACAAAGACGCAGTTGAGCGCTCTCAACATTTGATCCATTCGAGCCAAATTAACTCAGTTTCCAGTGACAGTGTGTTTCATGTCTGCAAGATAAAAAAAATATTATAGTGACATTATTTTAACAAAAAAATACATAAAACCCTTACCCAAAGACAATCCCTTGTGAGTTTTTTGTGTAAATCGGTTTCCCGCGACGCGTAATTTAATAGTTCTGCAATATAAAAGTATTCCCGCACCGTGAAATACATTACAAACGCCTGTGGAGTACCACAAATTAATAAAGGTGAGTGAGTTTAGTCATATTTGTCCTTTTTTTTACATTATACATTTGCCACTTTATTGACAAATTGAGAAAATGAGTGCTATTGTAACAGTGTGGCTCAGTTATGAAATTCGTGGTGCAATATGAGGATTGCGTGTTAAAAGAAAATCAAAGGCGTGCGTCTTTACCAAAAACTAAAATTGAATTCTTTATTACGTAGTAATATGACATAGTAAAATACACAGAAACCAATGGTGCCTAATGGCAAGAAAAAAAGGAGGAAAATAATCGACAGGTAGATGTCGTTGCGCTCACACGACCCCTTCTTGTAAAATTGACTCCTGGCAATTTACCTCTCATAGTCTTGGAGCCATCTTGGTGGTTTTCGGGAGCGAACCGGTGCTGTATCCTTCCGGTCGACGATTTCCTCAATGTCTTTTTCTTTGTCACTATCTTCCATTTGATATACTGATGACCCATCACTCGTAGAATATTGTTCAGTTAGCAACTCTTCCTCATCGCCGGTATTTGTCTCAATGATGTTTTGTAATCCATTGTGAGTGTCAGTTAGCAGCTGATTGTTGTTTCTTTCTTTATATCTTTTTATCTGTCCGGTGTGAACGATTCTTATTATTTCTTGTCCAAGTTCGTTGTACTTCCGAATTTTTATAACGTTGTCGCCGAGAATATTTGTTATTTCATATGGTGTCGGTTCATATATTGGGCATAATTTGCTATTTTTATTGGGATTTAATGCTAGTACCAGATCACCCTCTTTCATGGTAAAGTTTAGTCTATGTTGATCGATACTGGTTTTTGCTTGACTTTGTGATTTGTTTAGCTTTTCTATTGCTGTTTGGCGGGCTGAGTTAAGTTGTGCAATTTGTTGTGGTCTATTGACTTGGCACTCTACCGTACCCAAAAGAAGTTCGTCCCGAATTCTGGCTTCGAATCCATGGAGTAGATAGAAGGGTGATTCTTGAAGTGATGAATGTTTGCTTGCGTTAATTGCTTGTACTATTTCAGGAATGTAAGATGACCAGTGTGCGATGTCCCTTTCGGAAATGTATTTTCGGAGAATTGAAGAAACTGTTTTAACTTCGCGCTCGATAAGTCCATTCGATTCGGGCCAATATGGTGGAGTCGTGCGACTTTGGATTCCGTAATCTTTGAAGAAATTTTGAACTTCGAGTGAGGTGAAGCTGGTAGCATTATCATTGATGATGGTTTTCGGTGCGCCGTAAATTAGAATGATTCTGTTTTTTATTAGGTTCGTAACATGGCGCGAACTAACGTCGGGGACACATTTTGCAACAATGTATCGAGTTGTGTGATCAATTAAAATTAGAATGTTAGTGTTACCTTTGTTGTCTTTTGGGAAGCTGCAGTGATCCATTGAAATAACGTCAAACGGTCTTTCCGGGATTGTTCTTGGTTTCAAGAGGCCCAGTCTCTTGGTGGTCCTGTGGTTAAATTGCTGACATGTGCTACAGCTAGATACGTAATCCTTGCAGTCCTTGAAGTATGATGGCCAGAAATAGCGTTTGGATAGTTTTGAGAATGTCTTTTCATTGTCCATGTGTCCACTGTTGTCGTGACACATTTCCAGAATGGTTGTTTGAAGCGATTTCGGTATTTGGATGCATCCGCGGCCTTTATTGTCTTTGTGCATCAGGATGTTATTCTGGATGCAGTATTTTTCTTTGATTTTTTTGTCGTTTTTTGTATTAGAGTCTCTAGTTAGAATTTGTAATATATCGTTGCATTCCGGGTCGTTGATTTGGGCTATTGAAATTCGCGATTCATCGTTTGATTTTAAAATTAGTTGGGCTATTGTATTTTCCGAAATTCTTGAAAGTGCATCCGCGCAGATATTTTGTTTGGTTGATTTGTGTTTTATTGTGAAATTGTATGATTGTAAATCTAGGAGCCATCGCGCGAATTTACGATTAAATTTGCTGTTTTGTAATAAACAAGCGGTGGTCCAATTGTCCGTAATTATTGTGAACGATTTTAATCCGTATAAATAAATATGAAATTTATTAGTAACCGCCCAGTGTACTGCTAGGCTTTCTATTTGGTTAATATGTAAATTTTTTTCACTATCGGCAAGCGCACGGCTAGCATATGCGATTACTACTTGCTGATTGTTTTGTTTTTGTAGAAGGATTGCTCCCAAGCCGGTTAATGATGCGTCAATTTGAACTTCCGTTGGACAATTATTCCTAAAATGTCCCAGTATTGGTGGAGATTTTAATTTTTGTTTTAAAATTTCGACTGCTGCTGCTGCTTCTTCTGTCCAGATGAATGGGGATGAATTATATGCGTTGCGGATTGGTAATGATAACTTTGAAAAGTCTTTGATGAACTTTCTGTGATGAGATGCAAATGCATGGAATGATTTAGCGTCTGTTTTTGTTTTGAAAATTTTGTTGTATCTGTCGATGGAGTTTGTACGGGAAGGATCTGGACGTATGCCGTGTGCTGAAATACCATAGCCCAAGAAGAATATTTCCAATTGGAAAAGCTGACTTTTTTGTAGAGAAATACGTAGTCCGCTTTTGATTATTTGTTTAAGTGCGTTTTCGAAATTTCTAATAGCTATGTCAATGTTCGGAGCTGATTGACCTACGTCGTCCATGTATGTAATAGTGTTTTCGGTGTTGTCGAATGTTTGCTTCATTATACGTTCCATGGTCTTTGGCGCATTGGTCAGTCCAAATGGCATTCTCATAAATTCGTATATACCGTCTTGAGTTATAAATGCTGTTTTGTGAATGTCCTCTGGTTTGACAGCAACCATCATAAATGCTGTTTTAATGTCCATTGTGTTGAAAATTTGTGCATCCTGTTGAACCAGTTTCTCTATGATGTCGTCGATGTGTGGAGGTGGAAAATTATCTTTATATAATTTTTTGTTAAGCTGTGTGTAATCTATTGTCAATCTGCGTGGGGTACTTGGATGATGAGGCTGGTTAACTATTACAACTGGAGAGGCATATTAGATTGCGAATCTCTTGCAATGTTTAGTTTTTTCCAATTTTTTACTGTTTCGTTTATGAACTGGCGGTCGCTCCATGAATAGCGGTAGGGCTTTCTGCGAACTGGTATATCATCTACTGTACGTAAGGAATGTTGATCTATGGTGCAGTATCCTAAAATCTCGTTGTCTGTCGAGAAGGCTTGTAAATTGTTGCTGACTATTTCTCGAAATTTTTGAATTTGTGTTGGAGATATAGATTTGGGAAATGTTGAGATTTGATATTCGACTTCTTTTAGAATACATGGTGGTATAGTCTGGCTTTGTTTTAATATGCAGGAATTTATATTTGTGTGTGTGGTGTAGCCTGAGTTCGTATTTTGTTTTAATTGGACATCTCCGTTCGTTTCGACAGTTATGGTAATGTTATTGGCCTTTCTCCAATCGCTGCCGAGTATCAGTGGTATTGGTGCATTGTTTACCACCGCTACAGGACCAAATGTGCAACATATGTCGCCTACTGCAACGAATAGGTCAATTTGTCCTACAGGTCTACACTCATTGTCAATGGAAGTTATTGCTGAGCCTTCGTATTTTTGAACTGCATAATCAGGTGGTATAGAACGACGATCGATTACTGACTGTTCAGCACCGCTATCGATAAGAGTGGAAATAGGTTTTCCATCGAATGCATAGGCATCTACGATGGGTAAGCCTCGATCACCACCTTTTGACTTCAATGCGCAGTTTGCTTGTTTTGGAGATGGTTTATTTGGGCAGTTGCTCAGTGAATGACCAGTTCTATTGCATGTGTAACAGGGTATTGGACATTGCGAAACGGGGTGTTGACCTTTTTTACAGCGTGGGCATACATAAGTATTTATTTTTGTATTTTCTGTGTATGCTGGTTTCTTGAAATTATTGTCTGTAAAGGACTGTGGCGTTCTAGTGTTGCGATACATTGTTGTTGTGTTGTGGAACTGTTTGCTGGTGTGTTTTGTGTCATCGTCAAGTTTTTGCCCCAGTTCGAATAGTTCGGTTATGGTCGAAGGTGTGCCAATGCGTAGAATACGGCGGTCTGTATTGTCAGCAACACCCTCGAGTAAATACGCAATTTGATCTTCCGTAGGAATATTTACATTCTTTGGGGGCTTAGAAATAATATCTAACTTACTGCTGAAGTACTGGATTATAGATTCGTTCGGCCGTTGGATACGTGCATTTACTCTGTCATTCCATTCGCGTAATGTTGGTGTCTTTATGAATCGTTTCCTGAATGAATTGAGCCATATATTCCAGTCGTCCCTTGAATCGCCTTCGAAGTTCTGCCAGTTTCTTGCAATGCCCGTTAATTTGCTGGTGCAGAATACTAATTTAACCTCGTCACTCCATCCGTTTATTTTTGCGGCTTTTTCGATGGATTTTATGAATTGCTCGGTGGAGTTGCTATCTTCCCCGTTGCATTCCAAAATCGTTTGCGTCATGTCTGGGTTGATGACGACAGTCTGAATAACTGCTGGACAAGTCCCTACCGAACTAGAAGTACCTGCTGATGGTTCGATTTTCCTTGCTTTAAGGGTAGATAGGATTTTATTGTGTTTGATTATGATTTGAATTAACTCATCTTTTGTTGTTGCTGTTGTTTCCAGTCCTCTTGATTTGACTTCTGTTTGGAGTGCATCCTTCGTGAACTGGTTCAGAATTTCTGCGTCGATGGTCGTTTCTAAGAGTTGCTGGACGAGTGACATTTTGTTGTCGGGTGTTGGTTGTTTCTTTATTGTATGTAGGTTGAGATACCGGCTGCGCCATGTAACAGTGTGGCTCTGTTATGAAATTCGTGGTGCAATATGAGGATTGCGTGTTAAAAGAAAATCAAAGGCGTGCGTCTTTACCAAAAACTAAAATTGAATTCTTTATTACGTAGTAATATGACATAGTAAAATGCACAGAAACCAATGGTGCCTAATGGCAAGAAAAAAAGGAGGAAAATAATCGACAGGTAGATGTCGTTGCGCTCACAGCTATGGAAGTTAAATTATTGAAAAATGCTTTAGTCATGATTGGTGCAGATTTCGCCAAATTCCAGAATGCTCCAGAAGACAAAAGAACCAAAAATATGTTGAATGGTCGTCTTGCGGTTCTTGAGGACAACTACCATCAAGCTGTCTTAAATAATGAAAAGGTGGCTGGTTTTTTTTTATATAATTTGCGCGCGCCAAAGAGGATATGAATACTCTCATACTATTACAGGACACGGGCGTTTGTGAAGGAGAGAGAGAGAAAGAAAGATTTAGTGTAGTGGTTTGAAACTTAGATGGTTTTAAGTTTCTGTAAACTCCAAGGATAGCGTCCAGATAACTGGGGAGCTTGTTTGTTTTGCTTTTGTCATTGCTCATGATTCACAGTATTTTTTTCCGTTCTCCTGATGTCATCATCACGATCAAGTTGCATTTTCAGCCATATGACCGCTCTACTGCCAGTGCTATGCCTTCGCAGTGAGCTGGTGCAGCTGAGGACAAAGATAAGGGCCTTATTGAAGAAAATCAATTGATTTTTGATGATATAAGGGAAACTTACCATGAGTACAAAACGACTCTCTTTGATGCGTTGGAAAAGGTACCGGTGGCTGTTAAATAAAGTACAGCTCACGCAGCCTCTGTTCAAAGTGAACTGCGTCTGCCCAAGATCAACCTGCCAACATTTTCTGGTAGTTATGAGAATTGGCGGGCGTTCCATGGCATGTTTGAGTCGTTAGTGCATACAAATTCGTTATTAACCGAAGTGCAAAAACTACACCACTTAAAGTCGAGCCTGTCAGGTGAGACTGAACGGTTGCTCCACCATCTCAGCATCGATATGGGCAACTATGACAAGGCATGGTCCATCCTTTCTTCGTGCTATGACCATAAGCGAATCCTAGTGAACGCGCAGCTTAGGATATTCTTCAAACAGACAGTTTTGCAGAACGAGACAGCCGAAGGAGTGAAGCAATTGCTGGACATTTCCACTGAGTGCTTGCATTCCATTAAAAATCTTGGTGTGCCGATAACGGATTGGGATACAATCGTCGTATGTAGCATGTTGGAGAAGCTGCCACCCATAACCCAACAATTGTGGGAAGTAAAACTAGGATCGGACAAGGAGTTCCAAACTTTTAAGAAATTTTCCGAGTTTCTTGAAGCGAGATTCCGTACGTAAGAGGCAGTCGACCAGCAAAAGCCCAAATCCAGCCAAGGTTTCCCCAGGAGTTATAGTGCTAGAGGTCCCGTAAATGAAAATTTGTTTCACCTACAACAAAAGCCACATGGCAAATACAGTTGCAAGATGTGTAGTCAGAGGCAACATTCGCTGCGTAAATGCAATCGGTTTATTAAAATGAGTCCCGCCGAACGATGCAATACTATTAGCCATATAGATGTCTGTAGCAACTGCCTTGCCTATAGTCACCCTACTAAACTATGACCTAGCCAGGCACGTTGATACTACTGTCAAGAAAAACACCACACTCTTTTACCCGAATAGTACGCACATACCAAATTCTCAGCCACAACCACATGCTAATCCATTATGTCACTCAAATTCAACGCAATTCCATTGCAACCCCACACAAAATACAAACACTAAAACACAGGCGTATCAAATTTCCACTAATCCACCTACATCCCAACAACAAAATGGTATAATGATCTCTACAGTGGGCACACATTCTTCACGCCCCGGAACTGCAGACAATCCAACAGTAAATAATTACTATGCACAACAGGGCTCAACCTCCCAAGTCTTATTAGCTACTGCAATAGTTAAGGTCAGGTCATCTAGCTGAAAGTATTTCAGTCTTAGAGCTTTAATTGATCGAGGGTCAGAGGCGACTTTCATCACGGAGGCAGCAGTACAAATGCTCAACCTGAGGACGCAGAGTACGTTAGTTGAAGTGTCAGGGCTGGGAAAGGTCTGCAGCGGATCATGTCACAAATGTGTTGACATAACCTTTGCGTCTCTACGCTCTACCTATGAGTCCAGCAGACAAGCCTTCGTATTTTGGTCACTGACTGGGCCGGATATTATACGAGGCGAAGATGGCATGGGCCCAATAGCCCAAAAGACGGAATTGTGATGGATTATATTGGGTAAAGTACCTATAGAGACACCAAAGGCTTTAAAAAATTGTTTTCTACAGGTCTTTGACATCGACACCCAATTACGGAAGTTTTGGGAAATTGAAGAAGCACCCTACGCCGATGCTGAACCCGAAGAAGACATCGCTTTTGAGAAGCATCTCCTAGAAACGACCACGCTCCTACCTGGTGGAAGATACGAAGTGTCTCTTCCCTTTAAGGATGAATTAATACCCGCGCTTGGACCCTCGAAGCTAGGTGTCTTGCGTAGGTTTCATCAATTGGAGAAACGGTTTCAGACGAATCCGACACTATACAATGAGTACGTTAACTGCATTAAGGAATACCTGGTTTTGGGGCAGATGTCCGAGGTCGATGGCTTCAGCGATGATGTTCTCGATACTCCTTATCATTATTTTGTTCCGCATCACGCTGTTCTGAAGGAATCCAGCACGACGACTAAACTAAGAGTGGTCCTTGATGCCGCCGCGAAGGCTCTAGATGGTACGTCGTTGAACGAGCACTTATTGATAATTCCTAAAACGCAGAACAGCATTAATGATGTAGTATTAGTATGGAGAACGTATCAATTTACTTTCACCGCGGACATAGAAAAAATGTTCCGGCAGATACGAATGAGGAAGGAGGATTCGTATTACCAGCTTATCCTGTGGCGAGACAACCCAACTCTGCCCATACGGATTTATCGCTTGCAGACAGTCATATTTGGAACAGCCAGTGCACCATATCTTGCCAACCGTACAATCCGAGGAGCTGCAGACGACGAGGAACATCGTTATCCGATTGGTGCGAAGGTCATCCGAAAAGGGATGTATGTCGACGATCTAATAGCTGGAGCTGACACTTTGGAAGAGGTAAGGACTGTATCGAAAAGAAACTGCACACATGTTTATTCAAATAGAATGAAAATTTAATTTTTTTTTTTTTACTTCTTTTTTCAAATTTGCTTACAAGAATATCAAAAGTTTATTTAAAAAACCAAAACGAAACAAAAAAACTAATTGCGGTATTTTTCTCGAATTTTTTGTTTAACCCTCTTCATAAGGTGTTGCACCACATTGGAGTTTATTTTTTCCGACGCCCTTATCCAATTTTTTTTAAATTCAGGAAGATTTGTAGCTACCATACCCTCCTTATTGAGCTGTCGTTTGATGAGAGCCCAATACCGCTCAATTGGTCGTAATTCCGGGGCATTTGGCGGATTCTCGGATTTTTCAACAAATTGTATGCTGTTTTGTTGAAGCCAATTAATTGTTTCCCTAGCGTAGTGTGCAGTTGCTAAGTCTGGCTAAAATATTGTGGGGACCGTATGCTTCCGCACCAAAGGAAGAAGACGTTTTTTAAGGCACTCTCTTCTGTATATTTCGCCATTTATTATCCCTTTTGTAAGGAAACTTGATGTTTTTTGTCCGCAGCTGCAAACAGCCTGCCACACAAGAACCTTTTCTTTCCAAATTTTGAGGTTCGAATGGTTTTCACAGAGTCATCCACATCACTATCTCTATTCTTAGTGTAAAATTGAGGACCTGGTAAAACATTAGAGTCCATTTTCACATATGTTTCGTCGTCCATCACAACGCATTGAATTTTATCACCACAAACACGTTTGTAAAGTTTTCCGCACCTGATTTTTCCTAGTTCTTCTCGTTTTTTACTTCTTTTTGGTACTCTCTGTTTTTTATAAGTTCTAAAATTGTTCCTTTTTTTAGCTCTTTGAATCATTGCCACACTTGTTCTTAATTTTTTAGCCATGTCTCTAATGGACATTGAATTGTTCTTTTCAATAAACTGTAATATTTTAACCTCCAATTTTGGGTCAGAAGGACCTTTCCTACGTCCAGTTTTTTTAAGATCATTGAAGGTCAATTCATTCCCGAACTTTATAATTAAGTTTTTTACTGAATTTGCACACACGATGTACCGTTTACTCAACTTCCGATATGATAAACCGCTTTGAGTACACCAGTCGTGCACAATTTTTTTCCGTACTTCCACTTCAATGCGCGGCATAATTGCAACTAAAGAATCAAACCTAAAACAAAATACGCAATTGTACACTTTCATGGATCTGTCACGTAGCGGTATTTTTTAAAGTACGTAAATAGTATAGGAATTCAAAGAAAAAAAAGTTTAAAGGTGTGCAGTTTCTTTTCGATACAGTCCTTACAAAAAATACATGATGAGGCGAGTCATTTGCTGACATCTGCTGGCCTCAATCTGCGGCAGTGGACAGCCAATAATGATGCGGTTTTAAAAGATATTCCTGTGGATCAAAGGGAATTTGCGTTTTCTTTACCTTTCTAAGCTGCTTCTACTCCACAAATTAAGACGTTAGGAATTAGGTGGTCCCCCGGAGGAGATTTCTTTTATTTTCAGAATGTCTTCGTAGATTCATCTGAAATTCTAACGAAAAGATCGATGCAGTCAACTATCGCCAAACTCTTTGATCCGCTTGGATGGATCTCGCCGTCCTTAATTTTGATGAAAATTTTGATGCAACAGCTGTGGTGCAGCGGACTACCGTGGGATGACCCACTTTTAGCGGAACTGAAGGCCCAGTGGGAAGATTGTCGACGTGAATTGCCATCCATAGAGAAGATTCAGATATCCCGGTGGATTCATCTAGGAGACAATCGAAGAGATCTGGAATTACATGGATTTAGTGATGCTTCAGAGAAGGCATATGGAGCGGTGGTCTACTCACGTGTTTTAGATGACGAAGACAACATTCACGTTCATTTCTTGATGCCCAAAACAAGAGTTGCTCCGTTGAAGACTGTAAACCTTCCCAGGCTTGAGCTTTGTGGAGCAGTCATGTTAGCGGTACTCTTGGACTATACTGCGAGAGTCTTGAGTTTGGACAACGTTAGGACGTATGCTTGGTCAGACTCGAAGATTGCGTTGGCATGGATCATGGCACCTCCAGCAAAATGGAAAACTTTTTTAAGCAATCATGTTGCAGATATCCAGCGTCTTACAAATTGTAGCATCTGGCGGTACGTTCCAACTCAGCACAATCCTGCAGATTTCGCATCACGTAGCCTATTGCCATCCCACTTGAATGGCAATTCTTTTTGGTGGAATGGACCAAAGTTCCTAAGGTCCCAATGGAGGTTTGAAGCTCCGACTCAACCAACGGCGGTGACATCTGATGAAGAGAGGCGGCAGATTAAATCTCTTCGCATCGTCACAGGAGACAATGAAATCAATCTGCTGATTCATCGCCACTCGAATCTTCGGAAGCTGCTGCGGATTTTGGCATATTGTTCCAGATTTATCTCCAACATGCGTTGAAAGGAAAAGTATCCAATGACACTTTCGCAGACGGAGATGGTTTCAGCGTATAAAGTTCCCGTAAAAATCGTCCAAAGGAGCATGTTTTTTGTCGACGAGAATGAAACTCAACCTAACATGGAGGGGCTAAAGACATTACATCCTTTTGTTGATGAGGCTGGAATTTTAACAGTAGGAGGTAGGCTACATAACTCAAATCTAAGCCACTAGCAACAATATCCTATCATCTTAAAACCAAGTCACCATTTTAGTCGACTGATTGTAAGGGACGCGCATGCTACAACGTACCATGGTGGAACGCAGCAGATGGTAACTCAGCTTCGTCAAAGATTTAGGATATTAAGCCTCAAAAACGCTGTAAAAAAATGTGTCCATAACTGCAACATTAGTGTTAGGCAAAAGGCAAAACCCATTGGCCAACTCATGGGTAATTTACCAGCACCGAGGGTAATGATTTCCCGGCCCTTTTCCTTCACCGGAATTGATTATGCTGGTCCTATTGAGGTCAAGGTATGGAAGCGTCGAGGATCAAAAACCTTTAAGTCATATTTTGCAGTTTTTGTTTGTTTAGCTAACAAGGCGCTTCATTTGGAACTGGTTAGCGACATGACGACTCAGGCTTTCATCGCTGAATTTAGAAGATTCTCTGCGAGGCGAGGAATCTGCAAGGAGTTATTTAGCGACTGCGGGAAAAATTTCATGGGTTCCGCTAAGGAATTGCAGAACCCTCGGAAAGCAGCAAACTACTCCGAGAAGCAGGTAGCAGAAACTCTATTTACAGACGGCACTAAATGGAGTTTCATCCCTCCGGCATCGTCACACTTTGGCGGATTATGGGAAGCTGGAGTTAAATCGGTGAAGTGCCATTTAAATCGAGTGGTTGGGAACTCCACGCTTACATTTGAGGAGTTGTCAACTCTTTAGACACAAATAGAAGGGTGCGTAAACTCAAGGCCTATGTATCCACTCACCAGCAAAATTAACCGCAGCACACTTTTTTATAGGCGAACCCATGCAAAGTATACCGGAACCAAATACCGACGATGAAACCTACGCAAAGCACCTTTCCAGAGGCAACACCGATTGAAGTCCTGGGCGAGGAAGATTAGATGTAACCACCCTTGCCTAGGGCATGCGATAACCTGTCGAGGCAGGGGTCTGCCGCAACAAAACTCGTGAAGAAAAAGAGGAAGGTAGAGGCCGAACTTGATACGGTCGTATTTCATCCCAATTTCCACAAAATAAAACATCGAGACTTACTTGACCAAGAATGAGTCTACCTCAACCATGGAGTCAGACCATAGCCTTGATCTGCAAGTATAATGGCACCAGCTGAATTATCGTTAATAATATTAAAAACAGCTGAATTTCGAAAAATTGTTGAATCATGTACAGAATCTGGCCACTGGGCATAAACACTTGTGAGGCACTACATGTGGCCTGCACGTTCACAAAAACAAAAAACCTTTGCGATTCAGGTACTCATGGCCTTGCAAATGAGGTTTTAATATTTCTATATGAGTGCACTCTAGAGCGCCAATTGCACTGGGAAAACAGTACTTAGATTGCTATTCTTGTTTAGCTTCTCTCAATTAATCGATCGATGACGGAAATTTCATCCATACATTTGCCTTTGAACATTCAGTACAACACACCTGCCGGACTACCTTTCATACGGCGGATCCCAATATCCTCACTAACTAACTTGGAATCCCGGGTCACCAATGTATCCTAGAAATATCTTCATCTTCTTAACTTTTCGTGCGGCACCACCAAGGGTTCCCTCAGTAATATCGAAAATGAAGCAACTGCTTAACTATTTCGTATTATGCAATTCGAATCGATACAAACTTTTAAAATTATCGCCTGTATGATCAAAATGCCGTGAACTATAATTCTTTATTTTTCGCGTTTGTACGTTAAGAAAAAGGATCAATTTATTTATTTTTAATTTTTTTTTTGCGTTCACTTTTGCTCGTAAATCACAGACAACTCAACAGCTGAATTTGGCAGTTCTCCTCTCAAATTCTTAAACATTGACTTAGGGGACTGGCCTACTTGAGGGACATTTTTATTCATACCGAATTGAGTAATCCCTTTTAAAAAAACAAGAGGATTTACTTGGAGAGTTCCCTCAGTTTTTATTCACAGCACCCGATGTCGAGTCTGCCTCTCCCGGTGATTGTATCCTCGCTTCACTTTCACTTAGTGGTGTTGAGATAGACTCATTCTTGGTCAGGCAAGGACTAGCGGTGGGCTTGATGTTTTATTTTGCGGAAATTGGGTGGGAATACGACCGGATCAAGTTCGGCCTCTACCTTCCTCTTTTTCTTTACGAGTTTTGTTGCGGCAGACCCCTGCCTCGACAGGTTATCGCTTGTCCTAGGCAAGGGTGGTTACATCAAATCTTCCTCGCCCAGGACTGCAGTCGGTGTTGCCTCTGGAAAGGCACGAGCGGTTGGCTCGTTCACTTCTGCTGACAACCCATCTAAAAAATCCAGGGAGTTTTTGGTACCCTATTCATTTACAAAAGTCCTCTTAGTATTTTCCTTTTACAAAATTAATTTCGGACCCACGAGGGATGGGGAAGAACAGTCATTCTCGTATTCACCCCCTGTATACAGAAAAGGGACTCCAATTGAAACTAGAATTCCCCAGGTATCTAGAGTTCACCGATAAAGACATTCTAACGTAGTGGCATTCATTCCATATTCACGGTCATTCAACACCCGGGATTTTTGGATTTATCGAGTTATTCCTCTCCAGGTCCACAATATTCAGTCAAGAACATTGACACCTTTTGCAGGATGTGGTGCAAAATTAAGGTGGAGAGAGGATTTTATAACAACTTCAAATCATTATTTTTAAATAAATATAATTGTCACAATTTAGGAGGAAATAAATTCAGGAAAATCATTTTTATCAATTTTAACAAAATATAGTATATATATTCTACAATTTGTCTACAAGGCAATTGTATTGTTCTTTTTATAGTTGTTCCGACAGCTGTGTACAGGTTAGGTTAGGTTAGGTTAAGGTGGGTGTTAGCTTTTAAAAAACACACTCAGACCAGTAATACATAGGTCCATTGTGATACCACATGGGTTTGGGAAGCGGCCTTTAGCCTACTCGTTGAACCAAGTGGAGCTTCTGATGAAGCGTAGAAGGTCTCTAATGTCTATTTTATTCAGATCATTTAGGTCGTTGAAACAGAGGACACTATCGCTCACTCCGCCGTTAGTTTTTGAACCGTCGCTATAAAAATGTACCGACTTATCTTCCATAAAACTACCTTCTTCCCAGAATGTACTGGAAGGGATGGTAAAGTTAACGAATTTATACGTTAAAAAAAATAAAATATTTTTTTACAGAGACTAATGTCTCTCTATTACACCAAACTTAATTCTAAAATACAATTTAAACTTATACTTATACTTATAGCCTAGAAGTGTTCATTCTTCAATTTACTGAATGTGAGGAAATATTCCTGACTAGAATACTCGTATTACACCTCACTTCAATAAGTAGCTTATTCTGCATTATTGGCATTCGACCTGACTGGCGCGTGTGCTGATAATGCAAAATTGGGTGCATAGCTAAGTCTTCAACTAATCTTTGGGTTATTCTGATTTTGAATTTGTTGAAGTTGAACTGTATATTTCCTGCAATAGCTGTAAATGGTTTTCTGGAATTTTTATCCCGTTTAAAATATTCGGATTGATAATCTCTTTGAGGGTTTGTATTAGTTTTTCCTTAGTGATTCCTCGAAGTCTAATGTAATGTCGCTGGTAATTAGGATGGGGTTCTTCGTGTGCATTTATGTCGCTACTTTCTCTAAAAACTAGTTGATTTCGGAATACATTTGAGGGAGCTTCACAATGGTTGGAACTATATTCTTCTATGCTATGCATCGTTGGTGAACTGGATGATGTTAAGTTGTTAGCTTCCAGTTTGAGCCTTGATAATGTGTCGGCTACCTTATTTGTTTTGCCTGGTTTATGGATGAGCTCGTAATTGTACTTCTCTATCCTGGCCTTCCATCATTTCAGCTTTGCATTCGTGTTCTTGTTGCTCAAGGCGAAGGTTAATTGTTGATGGTCAGTTAGTATTCTTATTTTTTTTTGCGCCGTATAAATAATTCCTTAGGTTGTCGAGGGCCCAAACTATCGCTAACATTTCCTCTGTTTTCCTCTGACGAGAATTTCTGATGATGTTAATGTTCTTTCATATTCCTGAAGGTTTTTAATTCATCGGCATTAAATTCAATTTTAACTTTCCGTGATTGATTGACTTTTATTTAGGCCTTCTCCCGCCTTGTGAGATTCGTAAGGAGATTTACTATTTTGGCAAAATCCTTTATGAATCGTCGGTAGTAGCCCAAGGAATCCTTTGTTCCTTCAGATTTACTGGAGGTTTGATCTTTTCAATAGCCGCGATTTTTTTCGGGTATGGTCTTATACCCTTGTTTATTATTAAGTATCCTAAGAACTCAGTTTCTTCTTTTAGGTATTCCGTTTTATCAAGGTTTACTTGATATGGGTTCTTCTGGTATTGCCCATGTTAAATGTTGTATGCCATGTTTCTTTATTGTAAATTCAATGGTTTTTGAGGTGTTGTTCTGTCTTGGTGCACGAGGTGTCAATACTTGGTTGATTGGAGCTGTAACTTTATTGTGGACGTTTTTTTGGTGTATTGCTAGGCTTTTATAATTTAGATTTTGGATTTGTAAACATGAGGGTAAGCCTCCGGGAGTGTTTGTTGTTCTTGAATTATTAAGATCTTAGAAAAATTGCCATTCAATCCTCTAATAAATTCATCCAATGAGCGATTCCTGTAGTTTTCGATAAGTCCATTGATTGCAAACGTACTATAGTCCTCTGTTTTTATTTGTTGATGATAAATGAAAACTGATGACTAACGTTCGCGTAGAATTCATCTATGCTGGTATTACCCTGCACAAGAGTGTGTTTTTGTGTGCGTATATCCCTCTTGTCGGCGTAATGGAGGCCGACCAAATTTCATCGAACTTATTTTAGAATATAAGCACTGCTTCTGCTCCGCCCCTAATCTTTTGCCTGATACTTTAAAGAATTGCCTGTAGATTGGGTTAGTCTTCACTATTTCATAGTCCTTTAATATTTTTTCCACATTGAGGACCCAGGATATATATTGAGTTGGGTTGCCTTCAAAAGTTTGTAATTCCTTTACACTATCCGGTAGTTTACTAGTATCTTTTAGACCTTTTTCGCTTCTAAGAGGTTGGTGATTTGTCGAGTATGTGGCTGATTCTTGTGCCCTTACTTCCAAGTCAACCCGTCTTTCCATTTTCTTTACAGCCTCGATCTGAGCGTTTACTGCCCCTCTGAGTTGATTGATTTCCTGTTGAAACACTTCCATTTTACCTTATTTCTAATGGGTTATATGTATTGCTGTCATTTGTGTGGGTTGATAAAAGTTTGTGTTTTTATCTTACTAGCTAACGCTATCATTTGGGTGAGTGTAGTACACTTCAGAGTTCTTATCTTACTGGCTAACGAATTATACGTTATTATAATTATATGTAGGTTCCATATTATAGTTTAAGGGTAATATACGTCTGATTGGAATTTATTTTTTAATTAATTCTCTTTTCTTTTTTGTAAAAGCGTTCTTCTCTTTTTTTTATTTTTTATAAATATTTCCTGATTCTATTCAGTCACTTGGTTTATTTTACTTAAGTATGTCTACCTGCTTTTATTCAGTTACTTGGTATACTATTCACTTATTTTGCCTTAGTATGTTTATTTTTGACAATATGTATGCATTTGTTTAATATATAATAGTTTGAAAATTAAGTGGGTAATTTATTTTTTATGATCCTCTTCATTGCTTGTCTGTATAGGATAATGCTTAGGTGTCTCTATTCTGGAACCGAACTAGTGCTGTCTGGACGAGAAGTATTATTTCTTTTTAGCTGCTTTCGTTGAATCTACTGCGGTACTCTACTCGATCACTTTCGTTTCGTCTAGGGATGCTCACTCTTCCGATGGGAAATGTTTAAACTTTTTCACTGGCTGTAAATATGTACACTGTTCCGATGGGAAATGTTGTATGTATTTATGTTTTGTTGTATGTAAACTTTTCACTTATAAGCACTTTTATATTGATCGGATCCCTGCTCGGGCACCAGTTAACGAATGTATACGTTAAAAAAAATAAAATGTTTTTTTACGGAGTCTAATGTCTCTTTATAACACCAAACTTAATTCTAAAATACAATTTCAACTTACAGTTCTACTTATAGCCTAAAAGTGTCCATTCATCAATTTACTGAAGGTGAGAAAATATTCCAGAAGGGAATATTACACCTCACTACAACAAGTAGCTTATTCTGAATTATTGGCATTTGACCTGACTGGCGCATGTGCTGATAATGCAGAAATGTTTGTATTAACAGTAACTTGGAAGTTTTTGTCAAAATTTAACTTAGGTATGGTGTAGTCAATGTCTTCAGCCAAGATATTAAACTTTTTTAAGATGCAGGCATGGCCATATACTTTTTTGGACCACTGTGAAGTAGCTTTAAGGCGAATAGCTGAATTAGTTGCCCTTTGTTTACCACAAATGTCGAGGGGTGTTAAATGAAAAAGAGTGTCCACAGCAGCGGAAGGTGTCGTTCGCAGTGCTCCACTAATGCACAGATAAGCTGAACGTTGGACTCTGCTTAATAACTTCTGGTTTATCGCTTTATCCAAGGCAATCCACCAGACAACCACCCCGTATATAAGGATCGTTCTAATGACCGAGATATAGAGCCAGTGAGTTAATTTGGTTCTAAACCCCATTTGTTCCCAATGGCTTTTTTGCAAGAGAAGAATGCAACAGTGGCTTTCTTTACCCTTTCTTGTATGATAGGTTTCCAGCTTAATTTCCTATCTAAAAGAAGGCCCAGATATTCTACTTCGTTGGAGAAAGTTAAGCTTGTTTCATTAAGGGATAGAGGGTCAATAGGTCAAATTTTGTACTTCCTTGAGAAGAGGACTAGTTCGGTCCTATGGGGATTCACTCCTAGACCACACCGAGCTGACCACCTAGATAAATAATCAAAGGGTGTTGTAGGAGCTCTGTTAAGATAATGGTGTGTTTATCACAGATTTTTATAGCAACGTCGTCCGCATAGGCAATAACATCACAACCCTCAGCCTCCATTATTATCAATAGTTCTTTGGCCAAATTCCAAAGAAGTTGGGATAGGACACCCCTTGAGGTGTACCTCTGCTGACATATCTTCTAACAGATGTCCCACCCAGCTTTGAGTTGATAATCGGACTATTAAGCAGTAAATTAATCAGCTCTCCAAGTGAGTTATCTATCCTTCAGATTTGACAGTGCTTTGATTATCGCATATGAGTAGACGTTGTTAAAAGCGCTTTCAATATTTAGAAAAGCTACCATAGTGTACTCCTTATGATACATGGAGTATTCGATCTCATTGACTAACGTATGCGATGCTGTTTCTACTGATTTGCCCTTACAGTATTAATATTGAGAAGCAGACAGTAGTTGTATGTCAATACTGTCACGTAAATGGATATCAATCAGTCATTCTAGTGTTTTTAGAAGAAATGGTGATAGACTAATAGGTCTGAGGTTTTTTCGACTAGCGTGTGTTACCATCTTTGGGTATGAAAACCACATCGACTTCTCTCCACATATGCGGAATGTGGACCAGATCCAAACAGCTCTGAAATATATTTTTTAAAACTGGCAGGATAATGTCAGATGACATTTGTGGTTCAGCAGGCGTTACGATATTTGTTCCAGCTGATTTGTATGACGCTATGTAGCGCCTAAAGGAGTTTGTCCAGGTCAATCAGACTTGAGAGGTTGGTTTTATGAGTATTTGACTTATTGAGGTCAATATTGTGTAATAGCTCTGTAAAACAATTTAGACATAAATATGTAGTTTACAATGGTTACATGGCTGCAAAGGAATGGTGCGGTACGTTATTATTTAATGGAGTGTTTTATGTTTATTCTGGAATTTGTTTCGTAGTTTAGTTTCAAGCTTAATTAATTTTTCGACAAAGGGTTTGTACGGCTTTGTTCTTCAAGTTTTTCGATAATTATAGAGAAAACTTGGGATACTGTATCTGCCGATGTTTGTCTATTTTTTGAGTGAAACTGCAAAGAGCTATCGATAGAATGTATGAGAGGACTCAAATTTGGCGTATTGTTCTCAACGAGACCAAATCGTTGCTCGTTTATTTCATTTACATAAATGTAAACAACTGAACCGTTTCTATTAACTCGATACAAAATTCGTAATTAAATGAGGCAAAATATTTGAGAATGACATTGGAGAGCAAACTTAAATCGGAACTGCACGTAAAGAAGAAACGCGATGAGCTGCTAAATAAATATAGACAAATGCATTGTCTGCTTAGAAGATCTTCCAAACTCAGCATACAGAACAGACTACAATCAAGTTCTAAAACCCGTGTGAGCGTATGATATACAACTTTGGGGTATGATATACTTGTACAAACTTTTCAAAATAAAGTGGTAAAAAATCGTAAATGCGACGTGATACATATTATGGCTACCAGATGAAATAACAAATTTTGCGCGCAAACAATGCACTCGTGTTCACGGGTATTGCATCAACACCATATTCGAAATTCTAGACGAGACAAAGAACGATTACAAAGAACAAAAGCGCTCAATTTAGATGCAACAGCGTACTACTGGCGGTATCAGCAGGTGCTTCCGGTGGGAAGCCACATGTCAAATGCGTATACTTTATTGAAGGTAAAAATACTAGATAGGGAATAAATTTGTTATAGTGAGAACGTGGAGAAGGGAGGAATTAATGAAGATTTTCACCTACCCCCGGGGGGTAAATCTCGGCATTTCTACAGAGAGCATTCCCGTTTTTTTGGCGAATTGATAGATAGATCTTCTTATTTCGTATAATAGTGTTTACATTAGTATTGTTACCGCACATTTTACAATTTAGAGATTTTATAGCTATGTAGTTATCTTTCTTCTAAAACATTGTGTATTATATTTGTAATAGGTTTTTTTTTAAATTATTTTATAATTTTATAATTTGCAGGAAAATACGAGGAAAAACTTCCAATGTAAAAAGAAAACACTTTGTTCACATTAAATAAATAACAAATAATAAGTAAACAAATAAATATCAGATAATAAATATTTAAATAAATTAGTAAATAAATGAATAAATAAATAAATATATAAACATAAATAAATAAATAAATTAATAAATAAATAAATAAATAAACGAATAAATAAATAAATAATAGAGTAATAAATAAATAAATAAGTTATTTTACAATAAGTTAATAAGTTAATGCAAGAGCATTAATAAATAAATAAAAAAAATAAGTTTTAATTTTTTATTACATACAAATTATATTTAAGTCACTATTAAACTGATTTTCACCAAAACTGCAGCGTTCTAGAAATTTTGACATAAGTTTTTGTATCCTATTGGAAATCAATTCAACATTTGCTTTACAGTGAACATCTAAGGTTGATTGATGCCATGGCAAATTTAACATAATTTTTAGTACCTTGTTTTGGGATACTTTCAATTTTTTTATATGACATTTCGAACAGGTACCACATACTTAACACCCATATAGCAAAATAGCCTGAAAAATCACTTTATAAATGATCATCTCATTTTCGGTTGAAAGCAATGATTTCCCATTTATAAATGGGTATAACATTTTGTTTGCAACTCCAACCTTTTTAATTGTCCTGTTGATATGTTCGTTGAAGGTTAGTTTTGTGTCCAGATATATTCCAAAATAACGAACGGAGTGCTCCCAATTTATAGATTATCCATTAATCTGTAATTAACTACTGGGAAGAAAACAGGGCTTCCTTTTTCGTGTAAAAAAGATGGCCTGCATTTTTCCTCATTCAATTTAATTTTCCATTTGCTATAATACTTTTGAAATATTTTGATCGCATTTGAAAGATTCCTCTCAATATTGAGAGCGAACGCATGAGAAGAAAATATAGCGGTATCATCTGCAAAAATTGCAGTATGATAATCAGGCAAATTTGGAAAGTCAGATGAATGCAGATTGTATAGAATTGGAACAAGAACTGAACCTTGTAGCACACCCGAGTGAAAATTTATTAAATCAGAGACACCACTACTGACTTGTACTTTAAAACAACGACGAGACAGGAAGCTTTGGACAATTTTACAAATGTTGGGCGGAAAGCGAAAATGTATCAATTTGTATAAAAGACCGTCATGCCAGACCGTATCGAATGCCTTTTCTATGTCAAGTAGTACCATTCCAGTAGATCTGCCCACCACACGATTTCTTTTGACATAGTTACATATTCTGAGCAGCTGGTGGGATGAGTTGTGGTGGCGCCTGAATCCAAATTGCTCATTGGGATATATATTATTATCACAGATATATTTTGAGATTGCTTCTTTAAGAAATTTTTCATAGATTTTGCTAATATTGCTAAGTAAGCTAATTGGCCTGTAGCTTTCAGGATTTTCAGGAAGCTTTCCAGCCTTTATTATGGGAACTGCCTTAGCTAATTTCCAGGTGTCTGGAAAATATTCCATTTTTAGACATGAGTTTATAAGAAATGTTATAAATTTTATTCCGGTCTTAGGAAGTTGTTTGATATAAATATTTTTTATCAAATCAAGACCTGCTGTTTTTCGAATATTTAAGTTATTGATACAAAATTCAATGTCCTCTTCGGTTATATAGACAACAGAAGATGTTTGGTCAGAACTGTCCGCAAAAAAGTTTTGGATAGTGTTATTCACTATGTTGTTCGTAACTTGAACACCTAGGTCACTTGACACAACATGATTATTTGCAAAATTAAATGCAAGTGCATTTGCTTTCACGATGTCTGTAAAAAAGGTGTTGACTGAATTTTTGAGGAAAGGTAATTGTCCGTTTTTAGTGCTAAGTTTGGTGTTCCATTCCTTATTGCGATATTTTGAGAAATGCTTGAAATAAGCGTATTTAAATGCAGTACTTGATATCGGAAAAAAGACTGGCGATATCTCTGCCAATCTCATCTACACTTGTTCCTTAACTTAATAAGTTCCAAAACATAAACAGGAAGTATTGCGCAAAATGGTCATTTAGGAACTTTTGGAAGAGATTTTTCAGCAGCATTTAGAATGTGTGTGGAAAAGTCATTTACAATAGAGTCCACGTCTTGTTTACTAGAAATACTTTCTAT
The DNA here is from genome assembly GCA_963082735.1 of Pocota personata. Classification (NCBI taxonomy): domain Eukaryota; kingdom Metazoa; phylum Arthropoda; class Insecta; order Diptera; family Syrphidae; genus Pocota; species Pocota personata. The sequence goes on along the minus strand of OY720429.1, from coordinate 99,651,782 downwards.
ATTCGTTGGGACGTTTCTCGGTCTTAAATTAATTTCTGTTCGATAATGAGCCCAATTTGCATTTTTAAAATCTTGAATATATCCCACTTTTTTCTCCCCCGACCAAAGAAGTTTGCAAAGCACCGGGTTGTGATCAGAGCTAAGATCGTTCAATGAATTCGGTTATGTTATGTTGTGACTGGAAACATCTGTAACAAAAATATTCAAGTACCGACGGACTACCACGAGAACTAGCTGGGACATATGTTGGACTAGGAGGATATGTTGTGAGCTAGGGTTGGTCACAGAGGCATCTTCATTGCGAGTAAGGAGGACGGCGGCACGCTCGCAGTTGCTCGGCTAAGCTCGTCGGACGGGGTGGTTCTTGTCCACATTACTTCACACCACCTGCTCAGCACACAAAAATCCTGTGCTATTTTGATCAAAAGCAAAAGAAAGAAGGAAGCTACTCTACTTAGACTTCGGACGGACATCAAAAGATAGAAAAAGAAAGTAAAAAGGAAAATTCAAGTACTTGTGCCCTTGGCCAGGAGAAAGATTGGGAAGGACTCCGCGAAGCTTACCCTACCTATCCTAAACTAAACTTAAACTGACCTAATGTCTTAAACTAAACCCTAATCTAAAACCTAACTATCTTAAACTATCCTAACGCTACTACCTATCGTGCACTTTGTCCTTCCCCTTTTCTCTCCTCGCCAAACGGGTTCATCAAGTACCCGTGGTATGCCTGGTTGAAGTGGCAAAAGCTGGCCTGCCCACCCTTTGTGTCTGATGACACAACCGATTGCTATTTCTCTGGCCAATGATTGTGAGAGATAGACCCTGAACGGGCTTCCCAGTCACGACCTAAGTCCGTTGTAGAATGGGTTTGTCAGTCATCACGTTATGTCGTCATTGTTCGTAGTCGTCATGTCTTGTCACCGTCCATCTACAGAAGGACGGCCCGACCGGCCATCCACACACCAAATAAAAAGATTCCTATTCACTCACGTTTAAGTAGAAATACACCACATAAACTTTGGTTGGCTCATCTCCCTATTCAATTTACTATAATTTTTAATCTTAAATCTACTATTAAAGTCAAACTATCGCCTATTCTTTCTGCCAAGAATTGTAAATAAATATTTAAAAAAAATCAACGTACTCACGGTTTTCTAGTCCCCCGTTATCCTGCCGGCAGCACGATGAAGGGTGATCCTCTCCTATTGCGGAGATAAAAGCGCTACCAAAAAAAAACCCACCGTCGCACTTCTTAGCAGAAATTCACAAATTGTCCACTAATTAAAATTCAACTAAAGTTCAAAATTTAAATAACTACATTTTACTTATATCCAAAATTATCATTAACTAATTAATAACCAACTAAATCAAAAATCAAAAAAAAAAATTCAAAGACAATTCTGAGAAAATATCTTTACAGCCTTAAAAGTTCACTTAGGGCTTAAAAAAACTCAGAGGGAGTAGTCTCTAGCACTTTGAACTAAATTTGAAATTTTAAATTTTCCACTTCCACTGGTGTTAACTACGTCCCACGGAGCACCCTCTTGGAAGCGTTGACTTTGATGTGGGGGAGCACCTTTTGCTGCCGTTGTTGCCACCGCTATTCACCGTGCATACCGGACCCTGGCCTGTTGCAACGGTGTGGTTCTTGAAGCGGTTCTGGCCAGGAGACGGTAAGCGGCGGAATGCGTGCGGAGCCCTGAGCTACCGTTTTTCTGTTAGATGCTGCCTCAGAATCTATCAGTTAAAAAAAACAGAAGCTCCTACGCTTCACCCTACATACCTCTGCGACTATCCTTCCATGCAATGCTCCCCCGATTACTATCTGCTGTCTTCAGGTTTCTTCTATTATTTGAATTTTATTTTAAGCCACTAAACTTTTAAAATTCTGCTGTGCCAACTCACCTCATTAAAGGAAACCAAAAAAAATCTACTACCGTAGGTCTCAGACTCCACTGTATTTCAACGACACCAAAAGATTCTTTTCTCAGCTGTGGCGACCAGCTGTTCGCACTTGACTTTGAGAAAATGATTTTCTTGGGGTCGATGCACTAACCCGTTGTCATTTATCTGGGTTATCTGTTTCCCCTTCTCCTACTTTTCGTCTCCTTCTTTTCCTTTGTTTGACGTTGTCCTCCTGAGCGATAATATACGTAAATACACTAACCTGACATATAATATTGTTAACTAACTTACCTAATAACACTAGTACGACCTACGATCCCTACTCACGTAACCTAAAACAACATTTTTTACTTGCAAAAAAATATCTAAACATATAATATAAAAATAATGGACAAACGAATTCTATGTTATTTTCCTAAGCCGTAAACCACAGATAATTTCCCTATCGCCATTAATATTCTCGCGAGAGAGAGACGGGTGTATCTCCCTCCCTCATGTCAGCTGATTGTTGACATTTATTTTATTTTCTAATTTTTTGCGAATCGAATCGCTGTGTTTTCTTTTGATATTGTCCTTTCTATGTTTAAATAAATAAAAAAAAACCCACCCTTGGATTGTTCAAAGGACGGAGGAACCAGCACAATGTGCAAAAAAAGTATATATACGACTCAGAGGACACGCTGCAGTAGGGATACTGCCTGTGGACACCACGCAACCCCAGGTATGTTGGCATTTTTTTTTTTTTTGTGTGATGCATTTTTGAATTTTTAATTTGAACATGAAACAACAAAACCCACCCCTGGGATGGGGTGTGTGTGTGTGCGAGGACGCACAAAATCACCATCAGCCAATATAAGAGGACGTCGATGAAAAATACCATCGTGGGATCACCGGAGGAATTGTCTGGGTCCAGGTACCTAATTTAATGTTAATTTTCCTTTTTTTTTTTGTTGTTGTTATTGGACGAGGTACAGGCCCTCGTAACAGATGCAAAACAGATACTGGTAACTTAACAGGAATATCATGAAGGACATTTCCCCAAGAATTCGCTCGTTGACAACCCCAAACCCTATGTCTACAATTAAGATCGCCTCCAATCAGGAATTCATTACTTTGAGTAAACAATCTGATAAAGTCATTTTAAAGGCCCAATCTTTTTGCATCTGTTGCATTTCCACCAAGGAAATAAACAGAAAAAATCTTAATTTTCTTTCGATTCCTCAGATTCAGCTCTATACCTTCATTTTCCAAGTACTGGGTTCTTACAGCCGGTAAAAGCAAATGTTGAATTGATCGTCTTATAAGAATCGTGCCACCTCCACCACTTCTTTCGATTCTATCATTCCTATAACATTTAAAATCAGGTGCGGATAAATTTAAATCATTTTTAAGCAAAGTTTCAGTGACTAGGGCAACATAAATGTTGTTTCTATTTAAGAAATTTAAAAACTCTGTAGTTTACCCCTCGCATTCCAAGTTACAATATTTATATTTCTATCTACCATATTACTTAACATCAGAATATAAAAATCTAGTTGCTAACTGTGCGATAACATTGAATTGTTAAATTTTTGTTTCAGATAATTTCGTTATCATTTCCATGGCTAGAGAGTTTAGTTCCTCCGCTGTAAACATTTTACTAAAATTGTAGCCAGAAGTATTGCTTGGAATGTTGCCAGCGATGTTGCCTGGAATGTTGTTGGACGCACTGCTGAATTGCACATTTGAACTAACATGAGAGGTATTCAGCCATGGATTTAATGTTTGTGCTCGAGAGCTACCATAAGTAGTACCCTCCACGTTATTGGTAACTTGTTGACGACGTCGGCTGGGCTGTTGCACCGAAGGAAATTCAGAGAGAGAGTCGATCGAAACCGGTTTTTGCAAAGCGTGAGCAGAAACATGTGCTCTAGAAAAAGCTGTTTGCTGAACAAATGATCTAGTCTTAGCTGATCTTTGCATCAGCTGCAAATATTCTGCTCTGTTTTCACATGCAGGATCAGTGGATTTGTGAGATTTTCCACAATTTGCACATTTATGTGAGGCAATATTTTCACATTCGGCAGTCTTATGTGGACCAGCACAAACTGAGCAATAGGTTTTTACGTGACAATTTCGCTCCCCATGGCCAAATATCTGACAGTTGTGGCATTGCGTAAGCTTACCTTTGAGCTTTGGTTTTTTTTTTTTTTTATATAATTTGCGCGCCGAATGCGATATGAATACCATTAAATTATTTCAGGGCACGGGCGTTTGCAGAAATTGAGAGAGAGAGAAAGAAAGATTGGTGTAGTGGGTTTGAAACTTATTTGGTATTAAGTTTCAGTAAACTCCAAGGGTGGCGTCCAGATAACTGGGGAGCATGTTTGTTTTGCTTTTTGTCGTTGCTCATGATTCACAGTATTTTTTTCCCTCCACCTGATGTCATCATCACGATCAAGTTGCATTTAAGCCATATGACCACTCTACTGCCAGTGTTATGCCTTCGCAGTAGAGTTGACTAAGCTTTCGCAATTGATCGACTTTTTTAATTATTTCAGACGAAATAAATAGATTATTGTTGAGATCAGGATTTGAACCGTTAACTAAGAACGTGACAAGTGTTGATGTTACCACTATACCACGGCCACCCTCTCGTTGGTAGCTCCATTTGACATGTGTATGAACAATAGAGCGATAGTGTTTTTTTTTTATGTCGATTAACTTTATAGAACCATTTTCATGAGAAATAACGCAAATTGTGTCTCTATAGAGTTCATAATTCTTAACTATTTTTTTAACTTTAATACACTTTAGTCCAAGTTTAATTAATTCAGTTTTTGATGAGTCTACATTTGTATCTTCCATACCATTCAATACAACTTTAAATGCTTATGCACTTTTCACATCGTGCGAAAAAAAATTGACAATTTTCTGCTTTTAACTTGTCGATAACTGAATTGTATGCTTCAATAGATTCGCACATAATTTTTATGTCAATTGATAGTTTTTTCACAGAATAGTTATTAATTTTTAAGGATTTCATTTCAGTGTGCACATAATTACATGACTGTTGAAGGAGTTTTATTGGTGCAACATACACTTTTTTAACAGGTTCAGACGCGATTTAATCTATCATATCGCCATTATCACTGTCCGGTAAACATTGAAGCGGGTGGCCGTGGTGTAGTGGTAACATCAACGTTTATCACGCTCTTAGTTCACGCTTCAAATCCTGATCTTAACAATCCTCTATTTATTTCGTCTGAAGTAAATAAAAAAGTCGATCAATTGTGAAAGCTTAGTCAACTCTACGGTGAAGGCATAACATTGGCAGTAGGGTGGTCATATGGCTTAAATGCAACTTGATCGTGATGACGACATCAGGTGGAGGGGAAAAAAATACTGTGAATCATGAGTAACGACAAAATGCAAAACAAACAAGCTCCCCAGTTATCTGGACGCCACCCTTGGAGTTTATTGAAACTTAATACCACCTAAGTTTTAAACCCACTACACCAATCTTTCTTTCTCCCTCTCTCAATTTCTACAAACGCCCGTGCCCTGAAATAATTGAATGGTATTTGTTCGATAGCTCTAACAAATATGAGAAGAAAAATTTAACAAGGGGCGAAAATAAAAGATAAACTTTTAAAATATACAAAATTTTATTTAGTCTACAAAACAAGCAAAGAATTTAAAAAGGGTGAACTTGCTTCTTCGACGGTATGATCCCAAGTGGAGATAAGTTAAGAGAACAAATATGACAGTTCCTTTTTTGTTAGTGAAAAAGTATATTGGAAAAATTGAGAGCCTGGAATAATGTGAGGTATTGCCAGGTCAAAATGTTAATAATAATAATGTGCATATAAATGTAAGTTAGAATTCTAAACGTTTCTTAATTTTGAATGCAATTCAAAATTAAGGATTAAAAAAGCATAAAAAAAGTTTAATCACTAGTATTAAGTAAATATAATGGTATATGAGCATTTCCTCTCATATACTAAAAAACTTTTAAAATTGGGACCAGGTTTTACAGCTCCTGATACTCGCTAAACGTTGGTTAGAGTCGATTGTTGATTGTTGTTTGATGGTTGAAGATCTGAAGTAGATGGTGGGTCGTTAGAAGGTAGTAGTCGTAGTTTGCTGATGGGTCGTTTAAACGTCTTTCCGTTGGAGAACACAGAGACGACTCTGTAGATGTCATCTGAGCCAGTGTGCACTTTAACTACTCTACCAAGTGGCCAGGTCGCTGAGGGGTATCGTACATCTGTTATGATGACCATGTCGTTGACTTTAAAATTGGGCTGCTTGGTTGTCCATTTAGGCCGTTCTTGAAGACAGGAAAGAAACTCCTTTCGCCATCGCTCCTAAAAATGTTGAGACATTTGCTGAATGTGTTGCCATCTGAAATGTTGACATCTAATAGTGATGGTTCTGGTACGATATTCGTTGGCTCTCCGATGAGAAAATGAGCAGGTGTCAGCACACTTAGGTCCGTGGGATCGTCACTCAGTAGGCATAAGGGTCCGGAATTTAAGGAAGATTCGATCTGAACAAGGAGTGTATACATTTATTCAAATGTTAATATTCTATTTAAAAGATTTCTTTTGAGGTGGTACTTAACTGATTTTGCCCCTGCTTCCCACAACCCGTCAAAGTGAGGAGAAGCAGGGGGAATGAAGTGCCAGGAAGTTCCTTCGGTTGCCAATCGTGCTCGTACATCATCCGGTAGCAGCAGGTTGAACCCGTCATTCATTTTGGCTAATTCTTTATGTGCCCCAACGAAATTGGTGCCACAGTCGCTGTATAAGTCGCTACAGCTTCGCCCCGTAAAGCGTCGAAATGCTACGGTAAATCCCTATGATGTCATATCAGACACAATCTCAATATGGATCGTCTTCGTTACTAAGCAGATAAAAAGACAGATGAAACCCTTATAGGTTTTAGGCGATCTGCCCTTTGAAATTCTAATATCAAAGGGACCAGGTGTGGTGTGGTGTGGACTACACACCACTATGACGAAACGCTCTTATTTCATTAACCCTTGTTCTCGGAAGAGAACCCATCAGCTGGGTAGTACGCTTATTGTTAAAACGAATGCATGTAGCACATGAATTGAAGTAAGATTTGGTTAAATTTCGCAAATTTAAAATCCAAAACTTCCGACGTATGTATGTCATCATTTGTTGTGGGCCACCATGGTTTTAAAGTGCGAATCAGCAATGGTTAATTTGGACAGATTACATTGACTTGACAATATGGTGGGGTGTTTGGCAGATTCATCGATATCTGCAAATCTCAATCTACCACCCACGCGCAAGATGTTATATTTGTCTATAAATGGATACAGGCTTAAGATTTTACTTTTTGGGGATACTTGCCCTTTGCTCTTCAAACATTTCATTTCATTTGAAAAATGATTGGCTTGCGATAGAAGTACAAGCCATGAAGCGCAAATAGTATTTCATTATGGTTAATAACACCCGTAGGCATAGTTCGTTTACGAGCGAAGAAGTTGTGATAAATGCGAAACACATATTAAGTTACACGAAGTAATCGATTTAACGACGAAAATTTAGACAGTAGATCAAATGAAGGCTCGATCAAGTTTGAAACAAGACTGATAGTTTCAGACCTTTTTTCAAGCTCCGTCTGGAAGTCCAGAGATTCTTGATTCGCCCATTGCGATTTAGAAAGGCTGAGCCATTTAGGACCAGACCACCAAAGTGGATGATTATGCAAATCACAAGGTTGAACACCACGCGGGGCGCAATCCGCCGGGTTGTCTTCCAAGCGAACATGGTGCCAATCTTCAATATTTGTCATTTCCTGTATCTCACTAACTCTGTTGGCAAAAAATGTTTTCCAACGTATTGGGAGTGCATGTAACCATGCTAGAACAATATGTGAGTCGGTCCAAAGGTATGTTCTCGTTTGAACTAGTTGGTTCTCCATAGCAGTCAAATATTTTTTGTGCAACTTCGCTAGGAGGACAGCACCACATAGTTCTAGTCGAGGTAATTTGCTTAATGGGAGCAACTTTTGTCCTTGCAGTTATAATGCTAACGGAAACTTTGCCATTTTGAATAGAACGGCAATATAATACTGCTGAGTAAGCAAAGATTGAGGCATCGCAAAAGCCATGTACTTCTGCAAAGGAAATAGAAGTAGTTCCCAACCATCTTGGAAATTTGATGGATTGTAGTTCAGGAAGCGTAGAGCGATAGTTTTCCCATTCAAGTTGAAGAGTAAGGGGTAAAGGATCATCCCATCCTGTACCAGCTTGCCATAACCTTTGAAAATAAATTTTTGCTAAGACAATAGTTGGAGCTAGCCAACCAAGAGGATCAAAGAGTTTAGATGCGTCAGAAAGCAATGATCTTTCCGTATGTGATTTCCGAACAGTAAGTTATATTTTGAAAAAAAAGTAGTCAAATCGAGGATTCCAATAAAGACCTAATGATTTTATATCTGACTCGGAATTGGTATCGAAATCGAATGAAAATTCACAGTCTTCTGAAGGTAATTCAGATAAGAGCTGAGAGGCAAACTAAGTAAAAGTTTATGTTTAGGAAAGTAATTGCTTATTGAGGTTATAACCAGAGCCTTAACTAAAGTTTCAAAACCCGTATTTGTACAAGATTTCATTCGGAATTCAACAAAGCTTTTACAAAGTTTTGTGGTTGTGGAGCCGATGCTACTCACTATACAGTGAAGGGAAGTTTTCTTAAGTCGAAGCCGTTGCACACAGTTTTCTGTGATAAACGAAGTTTGAGATCCTTGGTCGATAAGAGCTCTCAAGATAAAGTCTCCACACGGTGAAGAAATCTTCACATTAGCAGTAGCAAGCAGTATTTCGGAAACGGGGGTTACTAGAGAATTGATGGAAAGATAGGAAAACGATTGACTGGAAGTCGGCGGATAATTATCGGATGTCGAAGTAGTACAAGCGTGCAGATTTGAATGCTGAATGTGCATTAAGGTGTGGTGTCGCTTATTACACTTGCGACACGATAATTTGCTTATACACTTAGGTACCGCATGTCCTGGTACAAGTCAGTTCAAGCAGAGATTTTTCGATTTTACTATCTCAATCTTGTCTTCATGAGAGAGCGACTTGAATTTAGTACATACATATAGATAATGCATTTCAGAACAGCAGGGACAAGGAGGAGTGATCTTCGAAACATGATACGTGCGAACTTGTAAAGGCTTTTTATGTTGTGATGATATTTTATCTTTCTTTTCGTTGGCAAATAAGACCACCTTATTGTCAACTGCTTCTAAAGACCGAAAGGAATCATCCAAAAATTCATAAAAGTCTAGAAGTTTCGGAAGTTCGTAAGAATCTGACCGTATGGCTGAGTTTTGGGCACCTTTAGAAGTTATAAAACGTTCCCAATTCCTTCTAGTTTGATGGTCTAAGAAAGAGAGACAAAATGAAAATAATTAATGCATCCCACGACTCTGTAGAAACTTTAAGATTTTGGATGGAAGTCAGACACTCTTTCGTAGTGTCAAGGAGTTTCCTGATGTCAGATGAAGATTCCTTGTGCAAAATTGGCTGTTTACATAACGTCCTTAAATATGCATCAACAATGAAACGCTTTTTATGAAAACGGTCATAGAGAGCCTGCCATGCGGAATCGTAGTTAGCAGTAGTACATGGAATAGAACGAATTAATTGTTCAGCCTCTCCAATCAAAGATTTCTTTAAATAATATAACTTTTGTACCTTTGGCAGGGTAGCGTTATCATGAATCATTCCTACGTAAAAATCGTGAAAGTCTAACCAATTCTTATAATTTCCATCAAATTGAGGAAGCGCAATGTTAGGAAGACTGATGCTATGATCCTCACTATTACCAATAACGGAAAGGGAGTGTGAACTTGAAGTATCATCAGAAGTTTTGGTAGAAGTACCAGTAGGACCTTCTGTGGAATTTCAGGTGCTAATGCTAGTAGTATGGTTAGGTGGGTTAATTTTATCCACTATGTCAGACTTAATCTCAAGATAAAGATCTTGAAACTTTCCATTACAACCTTCAGTGAAGTACTTATTGTAACATAATGTAGCATAATAACTACGCTCCAAAAGTATGCAACACATTCCGAAGTGTCTTTTCATTCGAGGTTCGTGTCCACGGTAAGAGACGGATTATGTCTAAGACGTCGTCGCGGAATTAAGAGAGAATTATAACCACAAGAGATTATTGGCTGCAGCTGTCATCTTGGAATTATTACTTCAGAATTTTCTTGTTCCAGTGGTCGAAGAATTTGCTAGAAGTTTCTGGCTATCAGAAATGCGACTATATAAGGATAGATGGCGATCGAGACATGGCAGTTGATTTTCGAACCACACGAAGAGATTGGAAAAGTGATAATCGGCGAAGTTGTAATTTTGTGATAAATTGAAAGTTAGGAGTTAACGGGAAGAAGTTATTAGTTTGGATTTGTGAATTAAGTAATTGGAATGATATAAAGTGAACTGAGAAGAAAGAGACCTTGTAAGGAAAGAATTTGCGAAGAATAGTATAGTGTGAACTTGAATTGTTTTATAGACTAGAAAATAAAGAAACAATCTCACAGAATAACGTTTTATCTACTCGAGCCGTAGCTCGCATATTATATTAATATCCACCTCAGAATTGTCTGAGATTTGAAAAGTAAAGAAACTTGAATGTGGTTCTCCTTAAAGGTAGCCATCATTGACTCCAAAAAATCAAGGCGGCCATTTAAATAGCTAGGTTTTGCTAAAAGTTCTTTATTAGCTTTATAGTAGTTCCTTTTGAATCTACCCAAATCCTCCATAGCATTATCTTGGCGTATCAACAATTCCTCAATTGAAGCCATTTTTTTTTATTTATTTTTTTTTTTTTTTAAATTGGAATAACGAGAAAATTGTTTAATTAACCACGTGAAAAAATGTCCGGTTGAATGTACAACAAATAGTCACACTAAACTGTAGCCTAAATGCACAATAACAAAAACCCAACTGGAAATGAAATCGACTACCAGCTAAATTAAAAAAAATGAAACTACCAATGCAGGAAGACCGAAGAGAAAAAGAAACAGTAACTCGAAAGAGAAAAAACTGTATCGATGAACCGTTATGAAAAATGCAGCTGTACTTGTACGCACGTAGTTTAAAACGATAATTCAAAGTTAAACTGAAACTGTACAGAATTTCACTGTAACGGCATAAGTTTAGATCACTGAGGAATATGTATGCAAAAAAATAAAAAAAATAAAAAAACAAAGAATATAAAAAGGGTGAACTTGGCTCTTCGACGGTATGATCCCAAGTGGAGATAAGTTAAGAGAACAAATATGACAGTTCCTTTTTTGTTAGTGAAAAAGAATATTGGAAAAATTGAGAGCCTGGAATAGTGTGAAGTATTGCCAGGTCAAAATGTTAATAATAATAATGTGCATATAAATGTAAGTTAGAATTCTAAATAGTATTCATATCCCATTTGGTGCGCAAATCATAAAAAAAATAAATAAATTGAAGCGGGCTATAGTAGTTTGTACTTAAGTCTTTCTTATGAGCAATGTTGTTTTTCATATTTCTAAATTTTTTATCCAAGGACAAAGATTTGTCCTCGGTATCGGTTGATCTCTCGTTTAGAAATTTTTAATAATTAACAAGTCACTAGGCTGAAAGTCAATCGTAGAAGACATGCACAGGCAAAAGCTCCAGGCTGACTGATGGCAAATTGATGAACTTTCCATTTGTAGGCCAAATAGATGAATCCAGCGCAGCATCAAAAGTATAAGCCAGAATTCCCAATTTGAAGTTTACAAAAAGTATTTGCGGCTGCTACATAGTACCGAACAGTTATTTTTTTTTGAGTTCGCTGATCCCGCCGTTCTTTGTATCCTATGTGTACCCAGTCACCCTCTTTGGTAACATCTATTCTTAGACTTCTGACGTCAGTTAAATCGCTCTACGGTTTTTTTATTTGCTCCTATAGGACAAGTATTGTTTTCATGAAAATTTTCAATCTTGATATTTTGATCAACTTTGATATTACTATAAAGAGTAAATCGAAAAAGTGTGTTCTGCAATTCTGTCTACCTGTCTGTACCTTGGGTTGCAGCCTACAAGCCTGGATGGATTTTCTTCAAACTCAATATCTAGGGTCTGCGGAGGAATTTAAATTTCCTTTCTATCCTCTACGATTTTGATGAAAACTCATATCTAGAATAAAATGGACGTTTGTAATAAGAATGCATACTCAGTTTAACGCTAAAAATTCGAATCAGTATACTTTGCTTGTGCGCTGACTTGTGAAAATTAGTTATTTCACAGATATGGCTAAATCGATTTTATTCAAAATTGATATCCAAGCTATGTCTGACATACATATAGCATAAAAATACAAAAAAGGTGCTTTTTAACAAATTTTACGAAAAAGCCCATTGTATTGCTATTATGTGAGAAACTAAACTTTATTAAATACTCTTAATTCATGGGTGGTTTTGACAGCGGGTAATATTAAAATAAATCTTAAGGTAGTATTACAAAAATATTTCACCTTTCCTATTTCACAACCAACAAAACATAAACATATAATTCATTCATAATTGATTTAAGAACTTACAAATTCACTGACTCTTTGTTCTGCTTTTGATATTTACGAGTAGAATAATTAGTCTTTTGTAAACATTAAGTATGACGATAATAAATAATATAATAATATTTGGTTTAATAAGTTTTGTTTTAAAATTTTTTTTTTTTTTTTTTATGTGCCAATAGATGTAGCTATTTTCTAAATACTAATAGACCGGGCTACCAGTATGCAGGATCCAAAACTCGAATAATCGAGACCAGGACTGCGCTTACATACTAATCCACACCATGGATACTACTACGACTCTCCCCGCGGGACTGTCGTTAGCTATTACTTCGAGGGGCTGGTTGGCAACTTATGCTATATCGTTTGCATTTGCCATTTAGGCTATTTTTAGGCTTTCGACTCTTCTCAGCTCATTCAGTATGCTCGTTATGAAGGTACAGGTCTCTAGCCAGTCATCCTCTGACCTCGTCATATGACTTATTAGAAGCTGTAGGCTTGTCAGGATCTTTCTTCCCTCAGCAAATCGCCTGCAGTGGAACACTGGGTGATCCGCGTCTTCCTCTTCATATGGGCTCTGGGCAGAAGGCTATCGTGTCCAAATCTGTGGAGATATTTTCGATAGTCTCAGAGCCTGCATGCAGACGAGAGCTTCCTTCTTGTTTCCTTTGTTGTGAGTGCCCCCGCAAAGACTGGGGCAGCATGTAGAAGGATTGAGCTTACCACTCTGGATAGTAGGATACTCTTGTTGTACCCAGACCCACCGATATTTGGGGTCATACGGGAAAGCGCTGCCTGCATCTGTGGCTCCTTTTTACTTAAACACTCGACTTGAGTTTTGAGGTTCAGCCTGTTGTCGAGCATTACTCATATAGTATTTCAGTGCTTCTTTAAATCTGATTGTCTGGTTAGCAACCCGGAAATTTGGCTATTCGTCTGTCTTTGGGCTAGTTATTATGACAGCCTCGGTTTGGTCATCTTATAGAGGTCCCCTATACTTTGCCACCGCGATCAGTCTGTCGTGTATGATACGTTTAGGGTCTTTGCAATAGTATCAAGCATACTGGTCGATTTGACCGCCATATGTGGGTTGCCATCGGGTCCAGACGCTCTGTTTTAGCCTTTCTTCTTCCATGCTTCGTGCAGCTCATCCACAGTGATTGCTGGGATGTGTTCGTTGCTGATCTCCCTTTTGATGGTGCACAGAGTAGGTGGCCTATGGGTGAATAGATTCTCCACTATCATCCTCAAGCACTGTTGAGCAGGATATTTGTGGGGACCTACAGATTTTCAGCTTCTTCATTTCCATCCCCCACGACTCTCTGGTGATTGTTTGCATAAGTTGTTGCGATAGGGTCTCTGTGATCCATAGCCGAACACATATTTGTCGAAAGATGTGTCCTTCAACTTCGACCCTGTTTGTTTGGGGCCTGCCTGCGCTTCTCTTTGTCTATGTTGAAAATAATCATCTGGTTGTCGCTGTGTGTACATTCCTCGTTGATCCGCCATTTTGTTTTGCGCAGGAGCGAGATACTCATAAAGGTTATTTCTATTATGGATCCGTTTCCTGCTTTGCGGAACGTATTTATTGCACCATTATTCACCAGACTTAATCAATATTTTCGGTTTTCTCGTTCAGTTGGAACAGCAGGTGGCCTTTCTGGGATCGTCTGATCTTTGTTACCGATTCACAGGGATTAGCGAATTTGGGATCCGCCTTAACTCTGCAGAGTATTACCGGGTAGAAAAGACTTCCATTCGCTGTCACCCAATTGCATTAGGTCAGGTTTTCTACTTAATTCGCCTACATTCCTTCTTTTTGCCGGCGACTTTTGACCAAGCGTTGTTGTTGTCACTTATGGCCTACCTGTCATTCACGACTTCCTTGGCACAAGCGCCAGGTCTGGATCCTTTAGCCACCTCTCTGCCGGTGATTTTTAATAATCCGCCTTATTCTTTCTTCCTCCTAGTGCGTATGGTAGCTTTGTTCCTTTTATTGGGGTTTTAACGCTTGTCACTGCATCCTTCTCCTTGGTTTTCTCCATCGGTGGTTTTCTTTGCTTCTGTTTTGGTTCCAGAGTCTCGCTGTCTATGGCTTGGTTCGTCTTAGATTCTATGGTTGTTTTGAGCCAGAAGGAGGTTTGTGAGGCATTGTTCTTCCTGATTACTTCCTTCGCCTTCTCATCGTAGAGTTTAATCTCCCAGAGTTCGTAGGGGGCTCTGATGCTTTCTGACGCCCTTTGCTATATTCTAACAGTTGCACCAGCCCTCTTATCTGTTTACCTAATTTGAGGAAATCGGATTGCTGGAAGTTGCTCCGATAGTCTCTTTTCTTGTTGCGGACGAGTCGCGTCTTTCCGCGCTCCTGTGTGATTCTACTGTATGGTCAGCTGATGACTTTAGCATCCCCGAACTCCTCTGAAAGGGGTTCTCTTCATTCTCTTCTATCCTTCCGTCAATATATATGTATATTTTTGTATTGTTTGTATCCATCTCTATTGGGTCCCGACTCAAAGCCGCTATCAAAGTTTGAATGTGAAGTCACCCTAGGATCCCATGGTTATCTATGCAAGCAGTGAAGCCATGTAATGGAGGTCTTGTGTCAGACCTGAACAGAAATATTACATCTGTACCTACACCACCAGCTTAATTATAACGAAACATTGAATGTACTTTGAGGGCTGCCAAAGTTCTAACGGGACGGGGGCACCTGAAAACCATTTCTGCACGGTTTCACCCTTGCTTACTCAGGTAACAGAATACTACAAACGTCAGCCCTCATAGCTACCATTCAAAATCGTTGTTTTCAGTATACTTTAAGTAAGACTTTACTAGGCTCAGTCTCAATACCTTGGGGATTTAAAATTGCACATCGACAACGAAAGTATTATCAAGTAATACCTGCGTTGTACACCGCGTTTTTCAGGATAGGAGTTATACCGCCCGAATTCGTTCGTCAGATGGTCAGTCGAAAGCAGGGTATAAGTTAATGACACATCAGCAAATTTCCATCATCTTCCCACAGCCGCATTGTAAAAAAAGGAGTTAAGTCGAATTCTATTGAGCTATTAAAGCATAATTTAAGAAGTGTTGATAAAGTGATAAGATTAAGTAAATAGTCCTAATTGTAATTTTAACTAAAAGGAAACATGCCAAGAACTCTGTTCAGATATATCCACCAATCCGGCGTAGGAACACTTCTTTAAATGTAACCCTCCAAATCCCCAAAATAGAAATCCGCAAACTCACGGTAATAATTGCAATCCGCGCAGAAATATACCAGGTTGAAGCACTGGTGATCAAAATTCCAATAATTCATTTCAATCGACATCGTCTCACCCGGACTCATATCGGGGCGTTGCGTCAACTTCCCACTGGACACGCTTATTGCGGCCACAGTAAACCAAGTTCTAGATAACAGGTGTCCTTCTCTGGTCCAGAGTATATTAAATCCGTATGCTGATAACTTCACTGGCGTTGATCAGACAATATTCCTGGAATACATTGAACATCTATCGGAGTTAGACAAAATTCCCGAATTTTTCGGGTGAAACCGGAGAATTTAGTTCGTGGAGGAAGGGCGTAGAGCGTATTCTCCAAATATACTAACCTACAAAAGGCACGCCAAAATATCATGGGATTCTGAGCGTGATTCAGAATAAGATCAAAGGCAACGCGGACAATGCCCCCGAGTCATATAATATTCCCCTAAATTGGTCAAGCATTGCACGCTACCGGATTATGGACTATGCACACAAACGTGACATGACTACCCTCGAGACGAAAGCACCAAATGACGCCTCTAATACCTGTTTCTTCGCATCTTTCATTGAAGCTGAATAAATTATCTTTCATGAACGTAAGCCCGGAGTCAATGAATTTGTTAACGCAACTCTATCCAGATAAAGCCCTTGACACCTTCTTTTTAGGCCTTAAAGGCGATTTACCTACGCTACTTGGCATAAGGAAGCCAGCAGACTTGCCACAAGCGTTACACCTTTCTCTGAAACTGGAGAACTATAACTTCAGGGCAAACTATACTCAGAATACCTCAAAGAATCAGTCGTTCACAGACTTTCAGAGAATACACACATGTTTCGGCTTCCCATTTAAAATTGTAGCGATTTGAAGCATTAATTTAGACACAGTGTTTCCAAGTGACGAGTTAGTCTAGTCGTAGTGACAGTGGACTCAATCGCTCAGAGACTTTCGTAGAGTGCAGATGTGTTTCGGTTTCTATTTTAAATTGGCAGTGATTTAAAATAGAAAATTAGACATTGTGTTTTCAAGTGGCGAGTTAGCCTAGTAGCAGCGTAGTGGACTATCAAACCAGAGACCCTGGTTCAATTACCAATAGGGGAAAATAAGATTCTTTACTTTTTTCACTAAAAACATAAGTGAAACAAAATTAATAAGAACAGAGATGAAAACGCGTATCGAGCGATGGAAAGTGAGCGCTCCCAATAGCGGGACTAGCTAGTGAAGCGACTTTATCAGCCGATGATGCCGTAAAATCAGCCTAACCAGCATGGGAAGCGGAAGCTGAAACTGACTCCCAACCTAATAAAGCGCCAATCCACATCAGCTTCTGTCGAACAGCTGAAAGGTGGAGTGAAAGCGAAGAAAAAAAGCCGCAAAGATCAGATGACTCTATCAAGTACCTATACAAATTCAATGGTGGGGAAGGCCACTACATTTAAGGTAAGCACAATAAATTCGCCGTTCTGGCGGTCTTAAAGTCACAAGATGAAAATGAAGAAGTCGTAAGACTGAACAGCAGCATCAGACTGCAACAAAGGGTGCGTGCGACAAAGGATAAGGAAATGGCCAGAAAAGAGAAGGACTGGCAGCAAGAGCTAAAGCGCATTCAGAAACGACAAGAGCAGAAGCCTTTCGAAAGCCAGCGGCAACAACAAATACACCCGAAAGAGCAGCAACAATAAGTAATACAGCCAAAGCAGCGAAAGCCGCAGCAACAACAACCGTAGTAGACACAACAGCAACAACAACCACAGAAGACTACAAAGACGAGTGTGCCGCCAATCAATACCTACAAGATTGAGTTAAAGGATACAAATGAAATATGTAAGTCGACCATAGGCATATTATTATTATTATTATTATTATTATTATTATTATTATTATTATTATTATTATTATTATTATTATTATTATTATTATTATTATTATTATTATTATTATTATTATTATTATTATTATTATTATTATTATTATTATTATTATTATTATTATTATTATTATTATTATTATTATTATTATTATTATTATTATTATTATTATTATTATTATTATTATTATTATTATTATTATTATTATTATTATTATTATTATTATTATTATTATTATTATTATTATTATTATTATTATTATTATTATTATTATTATTATTATTATTATTATTATTATTATTATTATTATTATTATTATTATTATTATTATTATTATTATTATTATTATTATTATTATTATTATTATTATTATTATTATTATTATTATTATTATTATTATTATTATTATTATTATTATTATTATTATTATTATTATTATTATTATTATTATTATTATTATTATTATTATTATTATTATTATTATTATTATTATTATTATTATTATTATTATTATTATTATTATTATTATTATTATTATTATTATTATTATTATTATTATTATTATTATTATTATTATTATTATTATTATTATTATTATTATTATTATTATTATTATTATTATTATTATTATTATTATTATTATTATTATTATTATTATTATTATTATTATTATTATTATTATTATTATTATTATTATTATTATTATTATTATTATTATTATTATTATTATTATTATTATTATTATTATTATTATTATTATTATTATTATTATTATTATTATTATTATTATTATTATTATTATTATTATTATTATTATTATTATTATTATTATTATTATTATTATTATTATTATTATTATTATTATTATTATTATTATTATTATTATTATTATTATTATTATTATTATTATTATTATTATTATTATTATTATTATTATTATTATTATTATTATTATTATTATTATTATTATTATTATTATTATTATTATTATTATTATTATTATTATTATTATTATTATTATTATTATTATTATTATTATTATTATTATTATTATTATTATTATTATTATTATTATTATTATTATTATTATTATTATTATTATTATTATTATTATTATTATTATTATTATTATTATTATTATTATTATTATTATTATTATTATTATTATTATTATTATTATTATTATTATTATTATTATTATTATTATTATTATTATTATTATTATTATTATTATTATTATTATTATTATTATTATTATTATTATTATTATTATTATTATTATTATTATTATTATTATTATTATTATTATTATTATTATTATTATTATTATTATTATTATTATTATTATTATTATTATTATTATTATTATTATTATTATTATTATTATTATTATTATTATTATTATTATTATTATTATTATTATTATTATTATTATTATTATTATTATTATTATTATTATTATTATTATTATTATTATTATTATTATTATTATTATTATTATTATTATTATTATTATTATTATTATTATTATTATTATTATTATTATTATTATTATTATTATTATTATTATTATTATTATTATTATTATTATTATTATTATTATTATTATTATTATTATTATTATTATTATTATTATTATTATTATTATTATTATTATTATTATTATTATTATTATTATTATTATTATTATTATTATTATTATTATTATTATTATTATTATTATTATTATTATTATTATTATTATTATTATTATTATTATTATTATTATTATTATTATTATTATTATTATTATTATTATTATTATTATTATTATTATTATTATTATTATTATTATTATTATTATTATTATTATTATTATTATTATTATTATTATTATTATTATTATTATTATTATTATTATTATTATTATTATTATTATTATTATTATTATTATTATTATTATTATTATTATTATTATTATTATTATTATTATTATTATTATTATTATTATTATTATTATTATTATTATTATTATTATTATTATTATTATTATTATTATTATTATTATTATTATTATTATTATTATTATTATTATTATTATTATTATTATTATTATTATTATTATTATTATTATTATTATTATTATTATTATTATTATTATTATTATTATTATTATTATTATTATTATTATTATTATTATTATTATTATTATTATTATTATTATTATTATTATTATTATTATTATTATTATTATTATTATTATTATTATTATTATTATTATTATTATTATTATTATTATTATTATTATTATTATTATTATTATTATTATTATTATTATTATTATTATTATTATTATTATTATTATTATTATTATTATTATTATTATTATTATTATTATTATTATTATTATTATTATTATTATTATTATTATTATTATTATTATTATTATTATTATTATTATTATTATTATTATTATTATTATTATTATTATTATTATTATTATTATTATTATTATTATTATTATTATTATTATTATTATTATTATTATTATTATTATTATTATTATTATTATTATTATTATTATTATTATTATTATTATTATTATTATTATTATTATTATTATTATTATTATTATTATTATTATTATTATTATTATTATTATTATTATTATTATTATTATTATTATTATTATTATTATTATTATTATTATTATTATTATTATTATTATTATTATTATTATTATTATTATTATTATTATTATTATTATTATTATTATTATTATTATTATTATTATTATTATTATTATTATTATTATTATTATTATTATTATTATTATTATTATTATTATTATTATTATTATTATTATTATTATTATTATTATTATTATTATTATTATTATTATTATTATTATTATTATTATTATTATTATTATTATTATTATTATTATTATTATTATTATTATTATTATTATTATTATTATTATTATTATTATTATTATTATTATTATTATTATTATTATTATTATTATTATTATTATTATTATTATTATTATTATTATTATTATTATTATTATTATTATTATTATTATTATTATTATTATTATTATTATTATTATTATTATTATTATTATTATTATTATTATTATTATTATTATTATTATTATTATTATTATTATTATTATTATTATTATTATTATTATTATTATTATTATTATTATTATTATTATTATTATTATTATTATTATTATTATTATTATTATTATTATTATTATTATTATTATTATTATTATTATTATTATTATTATTATTATTATTATTATTATTATTATTATTATTATTATTATTATTATTATTATTATTATTATTATTATTATTATTATTATTATTATTATTATTATTATTATTATTATTATTATTATTATTATTATTATTATTATTATTATTATTATTATTATTATTATTATTATTATTATTATTATTATTATTATTATTATTATTATTATTATTATTATTATTATTATTATTATTATTATTATTATTATTATTATTATTATTATTATTATTATTATTATTATTATTATTATTATTATTATTATTATTATTATTATTATTATTATTATTATTATTATTATTATTATTATTATTATTATTATTATTATTATTATTATTATTATTATTATTATTATTATTATTATTATTATTATTATTATTATTATTATTATTATTATTATTATTATTATTATTATTATTATTATTATTATTATTATTATTATTATTATTATTATTATTATTATTATTATTATTATTATTATTATTATTATTATTATTATTATTATTATTATTATTATTATTATTATTATTATTATTATTATTATTATTATTATTATTATTATTATTATTATTATTATTATTATTATTATTATTATTATTATTATTATTATTATTATTATTATTATTATTATTATTATTATTATTATTATTATTATTATTATTATTATTATTATTATTATTATTATTATTATTATTATTATTATTATTATTATTATTATTATTATTATTATTATTATTATTATTATTATTATTATTATTATTATTATTATTATTATTATTATTATTATTATTATTATTATTATTATTATTATTATTATTATTATTATTATTATTATTATTATTATTATTATTATTATTATTATTATTATTATTATTATTATTATTATTATTATTATTATTATTATTATTATTATTATTATTATTATTATTATTATTATTATTATTATTATTATTATTATTATTATTATTATTATTATTATTATTATTATTATTATTATTATTATTATTATTATTATTATTATTATTATTATTATTATTATTATTATTATTATTATTATTATTATTATTATTATTATTATTATTATTATTATTATTATTATTATTATTATTATTATTATTATTATTATTATTATTATTATTATTATTATTATTATTATTATTATTATTATTATTATTATTATTATTATTATTATTATTATTATTATTATTATTATTATTATTATTATTATTATTATTATTATTATTATTATTATTATTATTATTATTATTATTATTATTATTATTATTATTATTATTATTATTATTATTATTATTATTATTATTATTATTATTATTATTATTATTATTATTATTATTATTATTATTATTATTATTATTATTATTATTATTATTATTATTATTATTATTATTATTATTATTATTATTATTATTATTATTATTATTATTATTATTATTATTATTATTATTATTATTATTATTATTATTATTATTATTATTATTATTATTATTATTATTATTATTATTATTATTATTATTATTATTATTATTATTATTATTATTATTATTATTATTATTATTATTATTATTATTATTATTATTATTATTATTATTATTATTATTATTATTATTATTATTATTATTATTATTATTATTATTATTATTATTATTATTATTATTATTATTATTATTATTATTATTATTATTATTATTATTATTATTATTATTATTATTATTATTATTATTATTATTATTATTATTATTATTATTATTATTATTATTATTATTATTATTATTATTATTATTATTATTATTATTATTATTATTATTATTATTATTATTATTATTATTATTATTATTATTATTATTATTATTATTATTATTATTATTATTATTATTATTATTATTATTATTATTATTATTATTATTATTATTATTATTATTATTATTATTATTATTATTATTATTATTATTATTATTATTATTATTATTATTATTATTATTATTATTATTATTATTATTATTATTATTATTATTATTATTATTATTATTATTATTATTATTATTATTATTATTATTATTATTATTATTATTATTATTATTATTATTATTATTATTATTATTATTATTATTATTATTATTATTATTATTATTATTATTATTATTATTATTATTATTATTATTATTATTATTATTATTATTATTATTATTATTATTATTATTATTATTATTATTATTATTATTATTATTATTATTATTATTATTATTATTATTATTATTATTATTATTATTATTATTATTATTATTATTATTATTATTATTATTATTATTATTATTATTATTATTATTATTATTATTATTATTATTATTATTATTATTATTATTATTATTATTATTATTATTATTATTATTATTATTATTATTATTATTATTATTATTATTATTATTATTATTATTATTATTATTATTATTATTATTATTATTATTATTATTATTATTATTATTATTATTATTATTATTATTATTATTATTATTATTATTATTATTATTATTATTATTATTATTATTATTATTATTATTATTATTATTATTATTATTATTATTATTATTATTATTATTATTATTATTATTATTATTATTATTATTATTATTATTATTATTATTATTATTATTATTATTATTATTATTATTATTATTATTATTATTATTATTATTATTATTATTATTATTATTATTATTATTATTATTATTATTATTATTATTATTATTATTATTATTATTATTATTATTATTATTATTATTATTATTATTATTATTATTATTATTATTATTATTATTATTATTATTATTATTATTATTATTATTATTATTATTATTATTATTATTATTATTATTATTATTATTATTATTATTATTATTATTATTATTATTATTATTATTATTATTATTATTATTATTATTATTATTATTATTATTATTATTATTATTATTATTATTATTATTATTATTATTATTATTATTATTATTATTATTATTATTATTATTATTATTATTATTATTATTATTATTATTATTATTATTATTATTATTATTATTATTATTATTATTATTATTATTATTATTATTATTATTATTATTATTATTATTATTATTATTATTATTATTATTATTATTATTATTATTATTATTATTATTATTATTATTATTATTATTATTATTATTATTATTATTATTATTATTATTATTATTATTATTATTATTATTATTATTATTATTATTATTATTATTATTATTATTATTATTATTATTATTATTATTATTATTATTATTATTATTATTATTATTATTATTATTATTATTATTATTATTATTATTATTATTATTATTATTATTATTATTATTATTATTATTATTATTATTATTATTATTATTATTATTATTATTATTATTATTATTATTATTATTATTATTATTATTATTATTATTATTATTATTATTATTATTATTATTATTATTATTATTATTATTATTATTATTATTATTATTATTATTATTATTATTATTATTATTATTATTATTATTATTATTATTATTATTATTATTATTATTATTATTATTATTATTATTATTATTATTATTATTATTATTATTATTATTATTATTATTATTATTATTATTATTATTATTATTATTATTATTATTATTATTATTATTATTATTATTATTATTA
This sequence comes from Pocota personata, assembly GCA_963082735.1. NCBI lineage: Eukaryota > Metazoa > Arthropoda > Insecta > Diptera > Syrphidae > Pocota > Pocota personata. The sequence goes on along the minus strand of OY720429.1, from coordinate 99,627,151 downwards.
TTATTATTATTATTATTATTATTATTATTATTATTATTATTATTATTATTATTATTATTATTATTATTATTATTATTATTATTATTATTATTATTATTATTATTATTATTATTATTATTATTATTATTATTATTATTATTATTATTATTATTATTATTATTATTATTATTATTATTATTATTATTATTATTATTATTATTATTATTATTATTATTATTATTATTATTATTATTATTATTATTATTATTATTATTATTATTATTATTATTATTATTATTATTATTATTATTATTATTATTATTATTATTATTATTATTATTATTATTATTATTATTATTATTATTATTATTATTATTATTATTATTATTATTATTATTATTATTATTATTATTATTATTATTATTATTATTATTATTATTATTATTATTATTATTATTATTATTATTATTATTATTATTATTATTATTATTATTATTATTATTATTATTATTATTATTATTATTATTATTATTATTATTATTATTATTATTATTATTATTATTATTATTATTATTATTATTATTATTATTATTATTATTATTATTATTATTATTATTATTATTATTATTATTATTATTATTATTATTATTATTATTATTATTATTATTATTATTATTATTATTATTATTATTATTATTATTATTATTATTATTATTATTATTATTATTATTATTATTATTATTATTATTATTATTATTATTATTATTATTATTATTATTATTATTATTATTATTATTATTATTATTATTATTATTATTATTATTATTATTATTATTATTATTATTATTATTATTATTATTATTATTATTATTATTATTATTATTATTATTATTATTATTATTATTATTATTATTATTATTATTATTATTATTATTATTATTATTATTATTATTATTATTATTATTATTATTATTATTATTATTATTATTATTATTATTATTATTATTATTATTATTATTATTATTATTATTATTATTATTATTATTATTATTATTATTATTATTATTATTATTATTATTATTATTATTATTATTATTATTATTATTATTATTATTATTATTATTATTATTATTATTATTATTATTATTATTATTATTATTATTATTATTATTATTATTATTATTATTATTATTATTATTATTATTATTATTATTATTATTATTATTATTATTATTATTATTATTATTATTATTATTATTATTATTATTATTATTATTATTATTATTATTATTATTATTATTATTATTATTATTATTATTATTATTATTATTATTATTATTATTATTATTATTATTATTATTATTATTATTATTATTATTATTATTATTATTATTATTATTATTATTATTATTATTATTATTATTATTATTATTATTATTATTATTATTATTATTATTATTATTATTATTATTATTATTATTATTATTATTATTATTATTATTATTATTATTATTATTATTATTATTATTATTATTATTATTATTATTATTATTATTATTATTATTATTATTATTATTATTATTATTATTATTATTATTATTATTATTATTATTATTATTATTATTATTATTATTATTATTATTATTATTATTATTATTATTATTATTATTATTATTATTATTATTATTATTATTATTATTATTATTATTATTATTATTATTATTATTATTATTATTATTATTATTATTATTATTATTATTATTATTATTATTATTATTATTATTATTATTATTATTATTATTATTATTATTATTATTATTATTATTATTATTATTATTATTATTATTATTATTATTATTATTATTATTATTATTATTATTATTATTATTATTATTATTATTATTATTATTATTATTATTATTATTATTATTATTATTATTATTATTATTATTATTATTATTATTATTATTATTATTATTATTATTATTATTATTATTATTATTATTATTATTATTATTATTATTATTATTATTATTATTATTATTATTATTATTATTATTATTATTATTATTATTATTATTATTATTATTATTATTATTATTATTATTATTATTATTATTATTATTATTATTATTATTATTATTATTATTATTATTATTATTATTATTATTATTATTATTATTATTATTATTATTATTATTATTATTATTATTATTATTATTATTATTATTATTATTATTATTATTATTATTATTATTATTATTATTATTATTATTATTATTATTATTATTATTATTATTATTATTATTATTATTATTATTATTATTATTATTATTATTATTATTATTATTATTAATTATTATTATTATTATTATTATTATTATTATTATTATTATTATTATTATTATTATTATTATTATTATTATTATTATTATTATTATTATTATTATTATTATTATTATTATTATTATTATTATTATTATTATTATTATTATTATTATTATTATTATTATTATTATTATTATTATTATTATTATTATTATTATTATTATATTATTATTATTATTATTATTATTATTATTATTATTATTATTATTATTATTATTATTATTATTATTATTATTATTATTATTATTATTATTATTATTATTATTATTATTATTATTATTATTATTATTATTATTATTATTATTATTTATTATTATTATTATTATTATTATTATTATTATTATTATTATATTATTATTATTATTATTATTATTATTATTATTATTATTATTATTATTATTATTATTATTATATTATTATTATTATTATTATTATTATTATTATTATTTTATTATTATATTATTATTATTATTATTATTATTATTATTATTATTATTATTATTATTATTATTATTATTATTATTATTATTATTATATTATTATTATTATTATTATTATTATTATTATTATTATTATTATATTATTATTATTATTATTATTATTATTATTATTATTATTATTATTATTATTATTATTATAATTATTATTATATTATTATTATTATTATTATTATTATTATTATTATTATTATTATTATTATTATTATTATTATTATTATTATTATTATTATTATTATTATTATTATTATTATTATTATTATTATTATTATTATTATTATTATTATTATTATTATTATTATTATTATTATTATTATTATTATTATTATTATTATTATTATTATTATTATTATTTATTATTATTATTATTATTATTATTATTATTATTATTATTATTATTATTATTATTATTATTATTATTATTATTATTATTATTATTATTATTATTATTATTATTATTATTATTATTATTATTATTATTATTATTATTATTATTATTATTATTATTATTATTATTATTATTATTATTATTATTATTATTATTATTATTATTATTATTATTATTATTATTATTATTATTATTATTATTATTATTATTATTATTATTATTATTATATTATTATTATTATTATTATTATTATTATATTATTATTATTATTATTATTATTATTATTATTATTATTATTATTATTATTATTATTATTATTATTATTATTATTATTATATTATTATTATTATTATTATTATTATTATTATTATTATTATTATTATTATTATTATTATTATTATTATTATTATTATTATTATTATTATTATTATTATTATTATTATTATTATTATTATTATTATTATTATTATTATTATTATTATTATTATTATTATTATTATTATTATTATTATTATTATTATTATTATTATTATTATTATTATTATTATTATTATTATTATTATTATTATTATTATTATATTATTATTATTATTATTATTATTATTATTATTATTATTATTATTATTATTTATTATTATTATTATTATTATTTATTATTATTATTATTATTATTATTATATTATTATTATTATTATTATTATTATTATTATTATTATTATTATTATTATTATTATTATTATTATATTAT